>OY856415.1:237453753-238726253 GCA_963693085.1 Alisma plantago-aquatica
CCTAATATCAGCCAAGGTATCTCACACTGAGCAGTGGCCTTTATGTCTCTCCAGAGCCTCTCCCTATCACTATCCAAGTTCTCCCCATATACCCCAGAAAGGATGCAAGAGAAACCTCCACGGTTGAAGCAGCTAACTGTTATGATCTGGTCGACTATGTGTATGGGTTCCACCTCCCATAAATCTGGGTTCCACCCAAGCACAATTCTGCCAGCTTCGCACGCCTCAAGGTTGGATATGCTTCTGCACGGAGTTGGGAACAAAGTTCTGACTCTGTCCGCTGTGTTTCTTTTTATTCTTGTCTCAAAGCAACCAAGGTTGAAGATGAACTAGAATCACCACATGAAAAGGATCTTGGTCACCAAGCTCCAAGAAATCAATCCTTCTAGCTCCTCAAAGCTCCAAGGACGAGCAAGGAAGGAAGGTGACAGACAAGGGCCAAAAATGGTCACTTTCATGGAGAGAAGAGGGCCTATATAGAAAAGGAGGAGGGAAGTAGGGTGAGGGGTGATGTGTCAATACCTGACCAAGCTCCAAGAAATCAATCCTTCTAGCTCCTCAAAGCTCCAAGGACGAGCAAGGAAGGAAGGTGACAGACAAGGGCCAAAAATGGTCACTTTCATGGAGAGAAGAGGGCCTATATAGAAAAGGAGGAGGGAAGTAGGGTGAGGGGTGATGTGTCAATACCTAAACACACTAAAGGGACACTTGTCCATCCAAGAAACTAACATGCAACCACTTAAACTTTGCATGCATGAGATGGTGATACAACCTATGTTGGGTCTCGACCACTTAGGTCCTCATCACATGGTTTCAGTCAAGACGCTCCAAGGGAGGTTGAAACCAAAACAACACATACACCATGGTCGACACAAAGGCCACCAAGACACCAAGGTCGAAACACAAAAGGACAAACTATCTCAACCCAACACTCCAAGACCATCATGGTCGAGACAAACCACCTAGAGGAGGTGTCTCCATTGAGACACTCACAAGGAACATCCTCAAGGTTGAGACAAGGGTCATGACACACCAACCAAACCCTAGAAACCCTAATTACCAAGCAAACCCTAGAAACCCTAATTACCCCTAGTGGTTCCATCACTTAACAAAGGCCCAACCAAGGCACACCAATGAACCAAACTCTCTCTCATGAAGCCAAGAGATAGAAGGAACACTATAGATGTGGCAAATTGCATGATAACCCTCATATTTGGTTAAATGTCAATTTGACCCAAAATAAGCACATTAAGAACAAACATCCTGACAATCTCAAACTGGAAGCTTAAGCTCTCCACAATCTCTAACAACATCTCAAAGGATTATATCAAGGTTCTAATAACTTAACCAAGAAAAACAAAAAAGTTTAGACCTAAACACAGGTCAGGGGTCTTACAATGAGGGGTTCACCTTGTATAGAAAATGTAAAGGAGATGAAACTCTGTGAGGAAGGCATCAAGCTAGATCCACTTGTAGGGAAGAACCCTCAAATCCCAGACATCCAATCTAACACTAGAAAATCTATTGAAACATAAGATCTATCAGAAAGGAATAAGATCTTATTTAGCTTCATTTTGGGAAGCTCCAAATCAAGTTACAGTAATAAGAGGGATAATGGCATTTCCTTCTTGGAAAGGCTTTTTGAAGATTGACTCCAGCATACTTCCATCAAATCTAAAGATTTTATAGGTTCCCTACCAAATTCACTAACATAGATGTTGAGGAAAGTCTAGAAAACCCCTAGATGTATGTAGTTAACATCAGATTTCTTGGGCAGATATCAAATGCATGACCATGAGAGACCAGGGCTAACTTCTTTGGAACCCTAAAGGAATGTTAAATATGTATGAGTTAGATATGGAACACTATGTAGTCCTACTTTTGTGTAGAGAGGATTATGAAAATGGTGATGGAAAATCAACCATGGCAACTCTTTTGGTTGTTGTCTAGCTGTAACACCTTGAAAATGCCATTAAAACACATGCAAGCATTAGGACATTAGTACAATTAGGACAAAAACATTCCATTGATATGAGAAAAATTAGTCATAAAGAGAACATCCTTATTGATAAGAAAAAATCATCTAATAACAATGTTTCATAGGGAGGAAAAGCATAAAACCAAGCATGGTTCTTTTTATAGGAAAAAAATAATGTCTAATTTGAACATAAAAGAAAGAATAGAAATCTCATATCAAAACAAAACCAATGAGCCGATTTGTAGTGTACATCATTGGTGCCAGAACTAAGATCATGTTGTTCATCATCCAATGTCAACTAACTACCTGCACGATCCAGATGTAGGGGAAAACTTCCCACTCACGTATGCAACCACAAAGGTGAAAGATACATAAATCATAACAGTCTAACTAGTAAGTTCATGTAGGATAAACAATACCTAACATCTTCACGATTCACCTACCTAAATCACATATCCCAAAAGGAGTAGGTCTATTCAGACTCTTAAAGTTATAGCCCAATACTCAGGCCCCCACAACTATTACACGGGGTCCAATATAGTAGACCAGGATCAAACCATAAGAACAAGTAACAATAAGTGCTAAGAACATGATACCTTGGTTGAGATACACCAAATGAAGATGGTAGATAAAATTTGTTGTTCCTTATGAAATGATGTAACTTAAACCAATAAGAAAGTAGAAGGTGTAAGAATAAAGTAAGAAAAAAATGAGAGAAAGATAACAAACAAAGAGTGTTGTAACAAATATATATGGAACTTGAAATATGTTTCACCATCTATGGTATCTCACCAACATGCAATACTCACAACCATAGTATACTCTTAGTGAGATTGCAAGAAATCATCATATATGTCTATTCCCTCCTCTCTCGAGCTTAGGATAGATCTAGAAAGGTTGTCCCTCTCTCGAGATGACAAACAAACAACCACAATGATAACCATATGATCATTAGCTTAAGCATTCCTACATTCTCATGCATTCATGCAAATCCATAACACTTAGCTAAGATTATTACTACTCTTTTGAGGCACTAACAATCAAACATCACAAGATGGTAGATAATCATATAAGTGACGTATTAAGAACAAGAGTATGGAAATAATCTTTTCTATGTGCATACATATTCAAATGGATGTAAGGATATAAATGTTAGGAGAGACTTAGTGGATAATCCCAACCCAAACTATATGTTTATCCACTCATGTTAATTAGTAGCATTAAATATTTACAAACATGGAGGGACATGATGGATAATAATGAAGTAGATGTTGGTAGATGAACATATCTAGAGGGGAGGAAGCGAGATACACCAACTATGAGCACCATCAAAATAATGGATGGTGTACATCTTCCTCAGTTCTAGATTAGGGATGGGCACAGGGGAATGGATAGTCCTTAGGCAGATGGTGTTGATGAAATTATTGATATTATCTCACCTCTGACTCTCATCTTCATAGATGAAAGACCAATGGGATGAATGACGGATGGCTCTAGAATGCAATGAGATTTTGTCATATCTTGAATTTTGCGACCCCTTCATTAATGTAGTGGGCCTCTATTTATAGTGGTTCGTAACTGACTTAAGGATCTCAGTGGCCACTAAGATGGTGTGCTTCTATCAATCATTGAGGGTGTGAGCTCCAATGGTCATAGAGATTGTAATGATCGGGGAGCATGCTTAGTTATTGTGACCGTTGAACATGACCACTGAAGGAATGACCTCATCAGTAACTAAGGTGACTAGTCCATTAGCCATAAGGACACCAAGTTTAACGGTCACAGAGACTACACTACGTCTACTGGTTGCTGGGTAGAAATCCTTCATCAGTCACAAAGGATGCTTCATCCTTTGTTCATAGGGACATCAGATTCATAGCGAACATAGAGATGGTGTAGATTCCATGGTCGAGAATCATGAGGAAGTAAAGTGGTCTTTTAGGAGAATGATCAGTGAATTGACTTGGTATAATCTTCAACGATCTCTAAGCTATCTTTAGGTTCATTGACTGATAAGATGTATACTTTCTGTAAAGTAGAGAAAAGGGTGAGCTTAAATATTCACATCAAGTATTTCCAAAAACAATTAGAATTATCTAGATAAAACATAGAGAAGATGACATTATGAGAATAAAATAAGCACTCCAACATCCACAAAATTGGATTTTATCAACTCCAACAAACTTAAGTTTAGCCTTTCCTTAGGCTAACAAGTAGAAATAAAACATTAAATGACTTCATAGGGATTTATGAGATTATTGTTTTTGGTGTGTGTGAAGAATGTCATAGCGCCAGCTTTATGTCAAGACATAGTGGCTAAGTTTTGTCAATCTCAGGACTCTCTTAGTCTGAGAGTTGTTGTACCCATTTTTTCTACTACAACCTTCTTTTGTGGAAGGGTTTCTCCATCTTGACACACTAATGACTCTTTTACAAGTTGTACATGCACAAGGTTCCGACAGAGGTAGCTTTCACACCCAACTTTTATTTTTTTGGATATCCTAACTATTGTGTCTGGGTGGGAAAAAATTGTAGTGTTTCCATTCTTATGTTTACTCAACCATTTTTACTGTCATAAAGAGAGTTTTACTCGACTGGGTCTTGAAGTAATTGTAGGTTTTGATGTGATGTTTCCTTAGGAAAGGTAGGTATTTTAGTTTGGCTTTCAAGCTCCACTATCGGCCACAAAATATCTACATTCTTGAGTGCAGCAATACACCAGATTAATGAAGTCACTTTAGCATCTTTTCAGACACATGTTGATCACATTATTGGGAATAAATGGATTTAAAGTGAGTTTTTGGGTTGTCAAGCCTCTGTTAATCCCAAACTAGGGATTTTATTTCCCTAGAATTGTTTCCTCTTTTCGGGGGTTATGTGCTTTCGTACATGTATTTAGAGTCAGGGTGATCAAATTGGAGTGTGTTAGGATAAGTCATCCTTGCCTTGAGAGTTTATCTTGAGGTGACAAACATCTCTTTGCATTCTACATTGACTTGTCTTAAGGATTATATTAAATTATTTATCCGATTCAAATTTTTAGGTGGATTAAGTAGCCCAAATCCATCATTCATGAAGTTATTATTCTCAGAGTTAGCCTAGAGAAAAGCAGGTCTAAGAAAGAGAGAAATGACTATATCCAGGAAAATTGGACTCTAAAATTGTTCTTGTAATACATCATTCTAAAAATACAAATAGATTATGAAAATTCAAAAATTTTCTCCCAAAGAGGGGAGGAGAAAGTATGTTCAAAATGTTCAAAATATGAGTTATCTATATCGTGAAGGTAAGGGGATTATAAAGACAATAGAAAATTAGATAAAATTATAAACTAAGAAGAATGTCAGGGAAAGGTAGCTTTCACGCCCATTTAAGACTCCCCCAAACTTATCATGCACTCTGTCCCAGAGTGTCAAAGATTAAGGCAAGAAATAAACAAGCTAGTTTCGCTCTAAGGTTGCTGGCTTAGATCATAGCAACATGTCAACATTGACACACCAAACCGCGTGTACCACTCCAGTTGTATGATTTCTACCCTCGTTCCTCATTTCACTATAGCTGTCATCCAATACAGGCAATGGAAAATGACTATTGTATTTGTTAAGGACTTCTATGGTAGAACTCTGGTTCCCTGAAGTGCTTAGAGAGATTGTATTTGTACCCTCTACCATGATTTGTATCATCATTATTATTTCTTCTGCACATGCTTGAGGCTTAGTGACACTCCTTGGTTTTGTTGTAAGTGTATACTTTGTTTGGGTGAATTCTAAGTTAGAATTGTTGTAATGGATTTCCATCTTTGATTTGATATTTATAGCTAGGAGCATATAGTGGTTGTCAAACAGAATGGGTAGGGAAATGAAATATAGAAACAAAATTTGTAGGCATTGTAGGAGTCATTCTGTAATGCACGGGCCCACTGCCCTAGGCTCTAGTAGAGTTTTAGGAATGACGACTAGCCCCACAGACCACCACTAGACTTAACTGCGCACTTTATCCTCACTCACGTGCATGCCAGGATCAACCTCTTGACAGGTCACCCATCCCAGTACTACTCCAAGCTGAGCACACTTAACTATGGAGTTCTTAGTGATGGGCTCCTAGAAAAGAAGGCACACCTTGGTGATATGGGTAGTCCAATCATTCCTTTTAAGAGTGTTTTATCTGAGGCCTCAAATCCTCAGATGTTACAATCTCCCCCACTTAGACTCTTGACATCCTCGTCAAGGCTCAACTATAAGGCCTCATCATCTCTTCCCCATTTTAGTGCAGACCCACAATGGCCCATGGACACCCAACTCCCGATCATGGAATACCAGCGCAAGGGTGGCTACGTCAACCAAGGACAGCCGTTTCCTACATGACTAGACCGCACGACTCAAGAATGGCATGCCATGCCCATGTGGGCCCCATCTACTGGAGGGGAATTGGCTTTGATACCATTTGTAATGCCTGGGCCCACTTCCCTAGGCTCTAATAGAGTTTCAGAAATGATGACTGGCCCCACATACCACCACTAGCCTTAACTGTGCACTTTGTCCTCACTCATGCGTATGCCAGGATCAACTTCCCGATAGGTCACCCATCCCAATACTACTCCAAGATGAGCACACTTAACTATGGAGTTCTTAGTGATGGGCTTTCGGAAAAGGAGGTGCACCTTGGTGATATGGGTAGTCCAATCATTCCTTTTAAGAGTGTTTTATCTGAGGCCTCAAATCCTGGGATGTTACACACTCTTTCTCTCCAGAGTCTTTGTTATGAATGATGTCCTCTACTAGAATGAAATAGGACATGTGTGTATTAGGCATGCCATCTCTGGGAATGGATTGGTTTGTTGACATAACACTCATAGTCATATAGCCATTTGGCCATAACACGTCATAGAGGTTATCCTTCAGGACACAGATCCCCTCTCTTTCAGAAACTACTTCTCCCAATGAGTCATCATGTGATGGAGTGGACTTTTATAATCCTAAAATATCCAATGACTTAAGTGAATGCATAAGGTTGAATTAGATTGAAGGTTCCAAGCTCTTGACAAAGTAGGTGCGTTGACGTGAGGTTGATATCATGGTTAAGATCTCTCTTTTTATTCCTTTTTGAGGAATTTAATTAGATGGTTGAACAATATTATATTGGCATAAAAGTTATATTAAAGGTACATCATAGGAAGTTCATGCAAGATGTGGTCCTTTCTCGTGAAGTTTAGATAAATCAATAGATTATTACCACTATTGGTTTGTATGTTTGAAAGGCTCGAGTCAATGGTTATATTGTGATTCATGCATATGCCTTGGCTTTTGAGATGTCACAGACACCTTTGGAGAAATGGGAAGCCGCAATCCACTTTGGATTCATCCTTGGCCCTTGGATGCTAAGCAACAATATTGGATGGATCCTCCTCACAGTTACATAATCGTGGATGAGGAATCCCCCACCACACATCTATTGCTCGGAGGTCGTGGGTTGAGGGTAACGTTAAGTTGGAAGTTAGTTTGGCTCGATCAGTTCTCCGCAAAGACCACTCGTTCACACATAAATCCACTAGAACTGACCCAAGCAGTGACAAAACCCAGGGAGCATGGAGGAGATGGATTCCTTGCCGAGGGAGGATTGTGTGGCGACATCCATGACAGAGTGACACCAGCGGTGAGTCTAAGGGTGTTGGACCTACAAAGAGAAGAACCAAAAGGCTCAGCATACTGGGGAGCTCTGACGAGCAACACCAATAGCCAGACTAGGAGGAGGAGATTTGCTGGGGAAGAGACCAACGACGGTGCGAGGAACATACATGGCCATTTCACACAGGCTGACGTCGAGGAGGAGATGTGAGAACGAGAGAGGGGCACTCCACAGTAGTGTCGACGGTGAGGAGGATCACAGCTAACTATCATACACTAAAGAAGGACAGACGATGGCACCTGAGAAGTTGTAGGAACAGGAACGCATCTGGCGCTGAGCACTCGTAGGCGTAGCATACAGGAGATCTGAGGCCGGCAGCGTGACAGAGAATAGAGGAGTTGGTCATGGATGATTCTGGCGAGAGAAAGGAGGACATGGCGGAGATCTCACCCATGATCCTGCCCAGCAGTGACGCTCGCTTAGGCGACAAGGCCAAGCCCTACGGCGGCGGCCAGTACAAGTGGCAAGCATGAGCGACTAAGTAGAGTGGAGCTGTGTGGTGGTAGCTGCTCCCAAGAGACGAGATACCCCGGTGTCAACCAACCAGGTATCGTTTGGGGCCAGAGGCAACTTGTTCTGGAGACTCATGCATGGAGGAGATGACGCACGGAGGCATCGGGTGGAGACCATGCGAAGGGGAGGAGCTGAACCAGGTTCAGAACCCACAAACTACTTGGATCAGTCCGGCTCAACCAAAGAACCGGCCCACAGAAAGCAAAGAAACGCGCCCCTGTACAGACACATGGCACAATTCGATTGGCCTAAAGGTAAATCATCTTAGTAAATACTGAAAGCTTGTATAATTCATAGCAATTATCTCGAGCATCAGAAAAATACATGTAATATAATGAAATTCTCAGAAAAATGCATACATTAATATGAAACCATCATATCAGCCTTTGTATGCTTAAATTTTAGTGGTATCATGTAAGATGTGTAATGCTTAGTTCTTGAGTAATAAATATTAAATGATGCTATAAAATTATGGAAAAATGTCAGTAACTCTATAATCATGTTTATAATGCATATGACATCATATATGGTCATGTTGATGAATGAAAGCATATAATTTACTTAATATGGCTAATTAGGGCTAATAACCCTAAATAAAATGTAACAAATAAATGCATGCCCAATAAATGGTGAAATTTATAGAGTATGTTCATATCACTGATCTTAAGATAAGATGTAAGTCGAATATCAGTTAGATACATAAAGTTCATGTTATGTGAAGTTGACCCGTATTACATGGTTTAAACCCCTAATCTAGGTTAATGATGTAACCTAAGGTTAATATGTGCATAAAAGGGATATGGAACCATATGTTCAGATAATGAATCATAATCTGGAAAATGACATCAGTAAAATAATTCTAAGATAAGAATGCAAGTAATGATGGGAATATCCTAATGAGATAAACCCTAAAACAGACATAACTAGGGTTATGATGATGAGAACCTGATGGTGATATGTGGTCTTGTCTTAATCAGGATTTGACCAGGATGTAGTTGACATCAGGAATGTGGTATAGATTGTGATATCTCTTTGGAAGGTACACCATTACCTCTTACTTGGCTTATTATACAATATGCTTGTGTTATATGGTAGTAAATACTTGGAATATGGTATTGGTTGAAATTATTGTTCTTGTATGCTATGTTGCTTGAGCTTTCCATACTTATTGTTATGAATACATGAAACATAATATATCTATTCCATTATATGAAAGCACTAATTCTCTTTGGTAGCATAGTGCTGGAAAGTGATCATTCTCTTTGGTAGCTGATCACATTGTACAATGATCTAACTCTTCAGTAGTAGATCATATGGCCTTATATCTCATTCTCTTTGGTAGCAGAGATGATGCATTATTCCCTCAGGTGGCAAATGCATGGATATATAATTGAAATTGTGCTTAAAATATGTGTTGTCTTTTTCTAATGAATATCTTTGTGCAAGTATACACTTTTGTTATATTCTTTTGTTACTGCCAAGTATATTAGTTTTATCTTATTGCCAAGATATGATGAGAGGTATATAAAAGACGTGTAGGCGTACTCAGTACAATATTCTTGAATATTGTGCTGACGTGTACCACATGTAATCTTTTGTTTAGGTTGTGGTTATGCTCTTGAAGATCCAGGATAGTTGAGAGTTGTGTAGCGAGCTGATGTACAGGTGGACCTGTTGTCTTAAGATCCTGTAGTTTAGTGGTAGTACATGTACATGTATAAGTTTGATGTTCAATATGTAATATCAAATGTTGTAACAATTCATGTTGTAATTATATGTTGAATGGTGAACATGTGTTGTATGGTTTTATTATTATTCATGTGCATGTGCTATTGTTGTTTCCTTCTGACTCCCTTGATTTTCTTCTTATCAACCTTGTGTGGGATGTTTAAATTAGGATTCTCACTGAGGTGATGGTTTCAATTTGGACGTCACACATCATATTAAGTTTTAGAAAATCCGGGGACGTCACAGGTGGTATCAGAGCATGAACAATAGCAAAGCCTAACATTTGCTCATTATGCAACTCAAACTAAAGAACCATGAACTTAAAATAAATCTTTAGGGTTAGATTGGTCATCTTTTAGAGACTAGATCTGACGTAGCCTCTAGGTTAGCACCTAGATGTCCAAGAACTAGGTCTAGACTGGTGCTTGTTGAGTAGCAAGTCCTTAGATGTCGTTCTTTCCTTGTAGTACAACGGTATGGGACGTTGCACTATTTGGAAATGATGTGCATCAAGGGAAGAGAAACCCTATACATATTGTGCACATTGTCTAGAGTAGCTACACTAATCTACCCCTTGTTCTCACCTTTTTCACTAGTTTTCATGACACTGGACTCTCTACTATGTGTGGGGAACTCGTTTCTGGATTTGGTTTTGGATTCTAATCAGATCAAACATTGATAGTTTTCTCTAACGCTTGTTTTATCGGATAAAAACTATATAATATTTTATTATGTATATGTATTACAAAAATGTGTCCCCACACATGTACGAGTAGGAGGTGGTCATGCAACCTAATTGAAAGGGAATGACATCAGTCTAGAAGAGAGAGTAGTTCTAGATTAGATGTCTAGAGCCTTTTTGATATATATGTTAGATGGAATAGATGATATAAATTTTGATGATATGATGTAAGTCTTACATAGATGACATAAGATGGTTATGATGATCTATGTCCGTCTTCAAGGACTTAAGTTCAGATTTGAGGATTTGAGATAAGCTTGATGAAGCGAGTATGCTTTATTTTATGAGATAAGATATGTTAAGTTAAGACAAGTTGTGAGTCAGCATGAGCCTCAAGCTCTTTTACAAGGGAGGACCTCTAGGGTTAGGACCAATTTCAGGGTTAACTCCAGAGAGAGTGAGACCCATTGGGAGAAGGTCAGAGAACCTAGACTCCAAGATATGAGAATTATGAGATATGTGATATGATATGTCCTAAACTAGGATACTCTTGAGTGATTGAGATGAGTAGCTTTATGCATGATTCCAATAGTTTGTTGAACCCTAGATGTCCTTGGGAGGAACAAACCCTAGAGATAGAGGGAGGCTGGATATATGTGTATATGTGAACATCAATATGAGTGCCTGCCATCTGGGTGAGGCAGAGAGCCCAAGTCTCTGGAGGAGGTAGCTATGCTAGTTTCTGTAAAGCCTCATGCTCGGGTTGGTGGTTTCCCACATAGGAATCTAGTGGTGTATATAAGAGAGATTTGGAAAAGATGTCTCATGGGTAGAGAACCTATGGAAAGAGTATCATGTTTTGGTTTGTGCTTATGTGGCTAGATCTTATAAGGCTATCTCTAGTGCCAATGAGGTATACCTGAGAACCCTAGACTGAGAAGGAAGATATAGTTTGTACATATGAGATACTCATAGAGTTGAGTTAGCTCAGAGATATTGAGCATGACACTACCCTCATGATATGGGTCAGGATAACCTTAGTTGGACTACATAAAGTTTTGATATATGTTTGATAAGCCACTCATATAAGTTTGTGTAGTACAACCATGATATAATATATGTAAATCCGATCGTAATATGTAATCTAATATTGAGATTTGACATATGGACATGACATTAAGGAAATCTAGAAATGGTTTAATAGAGATCGATGCATAGATGGTTAACCATGTACATGAATAATGTTCATAATGTCATATTGTTGGTTAATCTTGTGATGAAATCACTAATAAATCTTGCAATTTATTATGAGCAATGAAATAAGATCAGATGAATGAAACATGTTACACAAGGTGTTAATCTTAGTGCTTAACAAATATGGAAAATATAGTTTGACAGCTAGCACAATGTAATGATTATAACACCATGATATGATCTAGATGGATAACACAGGTTAATTATAGCTAACTCCATTTTAAAAGGCACATGTTAATGATGAACATGTTCTAACAATGAGCTCAACAAATGTTGATGATACCTTGAAATAAGGGTTAACTTTAGTTAACTCCTTTAGAACATGGTAATATGATGACAAAACCCTAATTCATGGCTAAAGATAAGGAAGCAAACCTAACATATGAGATATGTAATGACATAACCTGAGTTTCTAAACCCTTGTATGAGCTTCCTTGAAGTGATGTTTCACCCTAGATGTTTTAAAACATCCCTAGTAGCTTGGATATAGTTCCGAAGCTCTTGTTTATGTTGTACATAGAATGGTGCCCACATGTGGATGAAGGCAAGAGAATGTTTTCCCTGGAAGTATGAGTATGGCTTACTTTTGAGGATGAAAGTTCTTTTAAGATGTATATGATGTAAAAGACTGGATTTCTGGCTTAATTCCGAGGATGGAATTTCTTTTAAGATGTGTAGGATGTGATGGAGTGGACTTTTATAATCCTAAAATATCCAATGACTTAAGTGAATGCATAAGGTTGAGTTAGATTGAAGGTTCCAAGCTCTTGACAAAGTAGGTGCGTTGACGTGAGGTTGATATCATGGTTAAGATCTCTCTTTTTATTCCTTTTTGAGGAATTTAATTAGATGGTTGAACCATATTATATTGGCATAAAAGTTATATTAAAGGTACATCATAGGAAGTTCATGCAAGATGTGGTCCTTTCTCGTGAAGTTTAGATAAATCAATAGATTATTACCACTATTGGTTTGTATGTTTGAAAGGCTCGAGTCAATGGTAATATTGTGATTCATGCATATGCCTTGGCTTTTGGGATGTCACAGACACCTTTGGAGAAATGGGAAGCCGCAATCCACTTTGGATTCATCCTTGGCCCTTGGATGCTAAGCAACAATATTGGATGGATCCTCCTCACAGTTACATAATCGTGGACGAGGACTCCCCCACCACGCATCTATCGCTCGGAGGTCATGGGTTGAGGGTAACGTTAAGTTGGTAGTTAGTTTGGCTCGATCAGTTCTTTGTAAAGACCACTCGTTCACACATAAAGCCACTAGCACTGACCCAAGCAGCAATGAAACCCAGGGAGCATGGAGGAGATGGATTCCTTGCTGGGGAGGATTGTGTGGCGATGTCCATGATGAAGTGACACCAGTGGTGAGTCTAAGGGTGCCAGACCTACAAAGAGAAGAAACAAATGGTCTCAGCATACTACGGAGCTCCGATGAGCAACACCAATAGCCAGACTAGGAGGAGGAGCTTTGCTGGGGAAGAGACCAACAACGAGGCCAGGAACATACATGGCCATCTCACACATGCAGGCGTCAAGGAGGAGACATGAGAATGAGAGAGGGGTGCTCCACAACAGTGTTGACAGTGAAGAGGATCCCAGCTAACTATCATACACTGAAGAAGGACAGACGATGGCACCTAAGAAGTTGTCGGTGCAGGTGCACATCTTGCGCTGAGCACTCGCAGGCATAGCGTACGGGAGATCTGAGGCTGGCAGTGTGATGGAGAATAGAGGAGTTGGTCATGGATGACTCTGGTGAGAGAAAGGAGGACATGGTGGAGATCTCACCCATCATCGTGCTCAGCGGTGATGCTCGCTCAGGCGGCAAGGCCAAGCCCAGTGGCGGAGGCCTATGCAAGTGGCGAGCATGAGAGGCCAAGCAGAGTGGAGCTGTATGGTGGCGGCTACTCCTAAGAGACGAGATACCCTGGTGTCAACCAACCAGGTATCGTTTGGGGCCAGAGGCGATGTGTTCTGGAGACCCAGGCATGGAGGAGATGACGCACAGAGGCATCGGACAGAGACCGTGTGAAGGGGAGGGGTTGAACCAGGTTCAGAACCCACGAACCAGTTGGATCAATCTGGCTCAACCAAAGAACCGACCCACAGAAAGCAAAGAAACACGCCCATGTACAAACACATGGCGCAATTTGATTGGCCTAAAGGTAAATCATCTTAGTAAATACTGAAAGCTTGTATAATTCATAGCAATTAGCTCGAGCATCAGAAAAATACATGTAATATAAAGAAATTCTCAGAAAAATGTGTAGAATAATATGAAACCATCATATCAGCCTTTTTATGCTTAAATCATAGTGGTATCATGTAAGATGTGTAATGCTTAGTTCTTGAGTAATAAATATTAAATGATGTTATAAAATTATGGAAACATGTCAGTAACTCTATAATCATGTTTATAATGCATATGACATCAGATATGGTCATGTTGATGCATGAAAGCATATAATTTACTTAATACGGCTAATTAGGGCTAATAACCCTAAATAAAATGTAACAAATAAATGCATGCCCTATAAATGGTGAAATTTACAGAGTATATTCATATCACTGATCCGAAGTTCATGTTATGTGAAGTTGACCCGTATTACATGGTTTAAACCCCTAATCTAGGTTAATGATGTAACCTAAGGTTAATATGTGCACAAAAGGGATATGTAACCTAATGTTCAGATAATGAATCATAATTTGGAAAATGACATCAGTAAAATAATTCTAAGATAAGAATGCAAGTAATGATGGGAATATCCTAATGAGGTAAACCCTAAAACGAACATAACTAGGGTTATGATGATGAGAACCTGATGGTGATATGTGGTCTTGTCTTAATCAGGATTTGACCAGGATGTAGTTGACATTGGGAATGTGGTATAGATTGTGATATCGCTTTGGAAGGTATGCCATTACCTCTTACTTGGCTTATTATACAATATGCTTGTGTTATATGGTAGTAAATACTTGGCATATGGTATTGGTTGAAATGATTATTCTTGTATGCTATGTTGCTTAAGCTTTCCATACTTATTGTTATGAATACATCAAACATAATATATCTGTTCCATTATACGAAAGCATTAATTCTCTTGGCTAGCATAGTGCTGGAAAGTGATCATTCTCTTTGGTAGCAGATCACATTGTACAATGATCTAACTCTTTAGTAGTAGATCATAAGGCCTTACATCTCATTCTCTTTGGTAACAGAGATGATGCATTATTCCCTCAGGTGGCAAATGCATGGATATATAATGGAAAATGTGCTTAAAATATGTGTTCTCTTTTGCTTATGAATATCTTTGTGCAAGTATACACTTTTCTTATATTCTTCTATTACTGCCAAGTATATTAGTTTTATCTTATTGCCAAGATATGATGAGAGGTATATAAAAGACACATAGGCGTACTCAGTACAATATTCTAGAATATTGTGTTGACGTGTACCACATGTAATATTTTGTTTAGGTTGTGGTTATGCTCTTGAAGATCCAGGATAGTTGAGAGTTGTGTGGCCAGCTGATGTACAAGTGGACCTGTTGTCTTAAGATCTTGTAGTTTAGTGGTAGTACATGTACATGTATAAGTTTTCTGTTCAATATGTAATATCAAATGTTGTAACAATTCATGTTGTAATTATATGTTGAATGGGGAACATGTGTTGTATAGTTTTATTATTGTTCATGTACATGTGCTACTATTGTTTCCTTCTGACTCCCTTGATTTTCTTCTTCTTAGCCTTGTGTGGGATGTTTAAATTAGGATTCTCATTGAGGTGAGGGTTTCAATTTGGACGTCACACATCAGATTAAGTTTTAGAAAATCTGGGGACGTCACACATCTTCTTTCAAGTGTTGAATTGTCAACTACACTAACTCTAAAGATAGTTCCTCACATGGGTATCTGTTAGAATCTGGGAAGATAGCCTTTACTATAGGTGCTGGCCCTTTAGCCCTTGTTTCTTGCAGCTCATTCTTCTAGATCTCCCCTTCTTCATGAGTAGTTGTATCCGTATCCTCAGGAGGTTCTGGAATAGTTTTGGAGGCTAGTTTTACTAAGTTATATTGGTGCTATGCTACATTTCTTTTAATTACTTTCTCTTCAAAGTTTCCTTTTTCTTGAGCTTGCTCTTCTCCCTACAATATGACCTTCCACTTTGTTGCATGCTCACCTTCAGTGGGGCTTTCCACAAGGTCTTTAGTTTCTCCCTCTAAAAGATCTAGATGGGGGTGATTAGAGCTTTTGGTAATTTTAAAAATTTATTAAAAACATAAGGCAAAGATGGAGAAGGAAATAAGGAACCCATTTCAGTCAGGAGTGGTTCCAACCTATGAATCAAAGGTTGTCAGTCCACTACCCAATTGTTTCCAATTGGGATTTTAAAAATGATTTATTTCATTTACCTCACAAGGATGTCACAATAAAATACAATCACCGTCCACTCAAAGTAGCACCATGAAGTAGCCTCAACCTCCTTGAAGCAACCTTCTTGAAGTAACCACAAGCAACCGTGGAGCAGCCTTCACCATCTTGAAGTAGTCGACCACCTTGAGATAGCCTTCACCTAGAAGTATCTCCAACCTCATTTGAAGCAGCCTTCTTGAAGTAACCTCAAGAAACCTTGGATCATCCTTCACTTCCTTGAAGAAGCTCCCCCTCCTTGATATAGCCTTCACCTAAAAGTAGCTCCAACCTCCTTTGAAGCAGCCTTCTTGAAGTAACCTCAAGAACACCTTGGAACAACCTTCTCTTTGTTAAAGTAGCACCAAGAAACATCCTTTCAATAGCCTCCAACCCTAGGAGTAGTCAAGGAGAACAAAATACAATATAAAAGAAATATATTTGAAGAAAGAAATACTTAACCAATGAAATACAATGCCTTGATTCCTTTATCAAGTGTTTAGATCTCCTATCCACTTTAGATGGATGTTTCTATGTGGTGTCTAGGAGATAGTAGCTATAGGACACAACTTTGGAGCACAAGGAAGAAGATAGTAAGTAAATCTCAGCTTTGTTTCTCTCTAGAATGGATGCTTAAGTGTAGTTTGTATATTGTGTATGCAAGTGATGATTTGGGTGTCCTAAGGCCTCTCCTATTTATAGGAATGGTTTACAAGTGTTTAGGTACATTTTATGGAGTCTCTAGAGTGTTCTTAGTGCTTAAGTGGTCGTTAGGTAGAAAGTAGTTGGGTTGCAACGAATAAAATGTTCATTAAATGTGAAGTTTCCAGAACTTTTCTCGATTGACAATATTGTTGACTGGATGACTATTAGTCCACAATATTTTAAATCAGATGAATGTCTCGTTCAGCTAGCTCTAATATCTATATGTATGTCTCTCTCTTGTTTAAACCTATTCCAAGGGACATATCCTGGTCAAAAATATCATCGACCAAAATTGACTCAGAACTAAAGATTTGGAAAGTTATATCTTGGTTGTTTGAGTGTTCGACCATGTGATTCTTGGTCGACAATGTTGTCGACCAAGAAGGACTTTTTGCAAGGATTGCAGTGTATGAGGTCCTGTTGATGACTCATGTGAAACCTATCAACCCGAAAGTCTTCATGTGAGTGTAAGATAAGGTTTTGGGTGGATAGGGAAAATCGAACACTGGATTTACATGCTATCTAAGTACTTGTACATTATATACTTACAAGTTTTTACATTGAGTACAATCATGCAAATTTTAAACATTTAAGCACATCATTCTTCAAATATCCACATGGTATGATCTCCTCATCTTCTTGAACCCTAGAATACTCAAGTAGAACGTTATATCCACAAGAATGAAACATTTGTTATCATCAAAACAAAGGGTATGCTAATGTCTAATTTAGCCAACAATCTACCCCTTTTTTGAAGATGATAAACTTTCCAAAAATATAAGAAAAATATTTGAAAATAAATTTGAAAATAAATGAGTTTCATACCTATGCTATACCTGAGATGAACATGTTCATTGATCTTATGAAATTTATGCTAATATACCTAAAGAGATATGGAACGTGATATCCATCTCATAAGGAAATTTAACACCAATTAGTATTAAGCTGAGAGATCATGAAACTCATGAAATATTTTACTTTATTTTATTTCTACCCCTTTTCCATTTCAAAAAGATAATCATATGCATAAATCAACGAGACTCCCCCTTAATTAATTACTCCCCCTTAATTGTTTACTTAAAAAAAGAGATAAATTTAGCGACAATTTAAAAACCATTATTAATTTCTCAACCATTTGCAAGGGATGTTAAGCCCTGAAATGATATGATATTCCTCTAGGCTCATGGTGGGACCAATAAATGTACATCTATATTAATTTCCCAACCATTTACAAGGGATTTTAAGCCCTGAAATGTTATGAGATTCCTTTAGGCTCATAGTAGGATCAACAAATGTATCTCTAACCAATTATAAGGGATGTTAAGCTCATATTTGTGTAGAGAATCCAAGTAAGTTTTGATATTCATATTATATCCAAGTGTTTTGTGAGATCCCCCTTAATCTCGTATCAAAAGTGATCTCAAATATGTTAAAGTATTTCAAATGATAACCAATTTAAAATCAATTTAGTAAGTCTATGAGTAAATTTTGATTATCTTTAAGCGATCTTATTTGTTGCACTATTTTGATTTAGAAATTTCTCTTATTATAAGTATTTAAAATGTTGAGAAAATGATAGATTTAGTACCAATGTAGGGTGCAAGTGAATGATTTGATTTACAAAAAAGCATTTTTATCAGGCTTATTTTTGGTCGACCAAGGTTCCCCTCAATCAAACTATTTGTCAACCAAGAGGCAGTTCTACAGATTTCCAATCAATGCATCTTTTCTAGTACGATAATGCAATAGCATTTTCCTCTATATTAGCATAAGAGACCAATCCGCTTTATGCATATTTAACTATGTTTTAAGTCATGGGTTTAAGAAACATAGATACCTTCTCTTATGATTCTAATTTGGAAACAACTGTTACATCCATTTGAAGAGTATGATGTCTTTATGAGTGGCTAGAGTTAAATGACCTCAAGTCTTATCCATTAATGCATAATTCATATAAAAATCTATTTCTTCTCATTATATCCTAACTTTATTTCATCATGCCCATATACTTCCAATGAATATTTTTCCTTTAGGTCTAGGAACTATATTTTATTTATTTTTCTTGGTAAGCTCATATAACAATCATCTAGTAATCAACTTTTTTAGGATATAACTAAGTCTTGTTGCATATAATCATCATTTATGTAGACTTATAAATCCTACATGTTTTTCTAGATGTTGAATATTCTATGATAAAATCTTTTTGTGACTTGAGATCAAATCTGTCTTTGCCATCTTTTGTTAAAGATAGAATTCACATAGAGCCAAATAAATTTTGTGAATGAGTACTAGTGAGAAAAGTTTTAGTTTTGAAAAGAAATCTTACTTTTTCTTGACTAGAATACACAAATTTTAGATTTATCACAAAAACTTAGGTAATGATTATATTATAAATAAGTTTCTTGTATGAACAATCTTTTTATGCCATAAATAATTCGTTGTTTTCAAATAGAGGTTTACAATCATTTTTCCTTTTGATATTTTCCTAGAATCATAACCTTTCTCATATTACTTATGTTGTAGCTCTTTTATAAATAGAACATTTAAAAGTTTGTACCAACATTACATGTGTCAATAGTTTTAGCTTTGAAACTATCTCCAAATGTGACCAATAATTTTACCTTTCCTCCAAGTGTATGGAAATCTTCTTATTTCGGGTCATATGCTTGTTAGAGAAATTTCTATAGACCATCCAAACCTACAAAGTATGAATGTTTTGGTCCCAAAATAGTGGTCCTTTTGGTTAGGATTATTCAAATATTTAGAACAATCTAATATGAAGAGTCCATTACAGATTTGAGTCACCAAAGTTAATTGCAATTGGATAATTCTATTTTTCAATAAGTGATTCTAATAGAACTATCTTCGGTCAAACTTTTATTTGATCGGAAGAATTCTCATTAGAACTATATGTCGACCGAAACGATTTTCCTGTAAAACCAATTTTGACAGAAGTACCTTCGGTCGAACTTTTCTTCGTCTGGAAGAGAACTTTGTCAAGCTCTTTGTCAACCTAGATGAATTTATGTGTATTTTCAATAAATTGAACATTTCTAATGGAAACAAATCATGCTATTATTTTGGATAACACAAAAAAGAAATCACACTATACAATTTAAAGCTTAATTTAGTTGAGATAAGACATTATGAGTATCAAAATGGAGTTTTGGTTAAATCTCAATTACTATGTCCAACAGTTTTAAGTTGGGGGTTTTGGAACCCAAACCAAGTTAACATCTTTCTTTTTCTTTTACAAGAGAATGAATAGTGTCCAAGACGTTGACAATAGTGTCAACTAATAAAATCAATTTCGGTTCCCTTCTAAGCATTTTGTTTATGTGCTAGATTGTCTTTGGGAACTCACATGATCTTTTATTTGGGTTTTTGTGTTTTTTTGTTCTAAATTTTTTTAAAAAAAATCTCTTGAGGTACATATCCTAGACCCCTTCTTCCTTTTTGTCCAAAAGAATTTTCTAAGATTTTATCAAGAATATTATTACTCTTTAGACTATCAACTTGTTTTTGTAACTTAGTAATTTCATCAATTTTCTTTGCAAAATCTAGTTTTACTTGATCTAAACTTGAAAGAAAATAGTCACTTTCTCTAACGATGATATCATAATTTGAATGAGAACATAGAACAGGCTGACTTTGATAATTATACATCTTAGCAAGCAATTCAATTTTTTCTTAAGAAAGAAGATTATTGTTGGTTTCTAGAGCAAGCAACTTGATATTGTAATCATTAATAGATGATTTCAAAGTATATTTTTTAGACATAAGGCTTTCTTATTCAAAAGTATGATCATTCACTTTGGCATACAAATCATCATTAGTTTTTGTAAGATTCTTTAATTTCCTTTTACAATCAACATATTTATCATGTAGTTCCACAATACTAGTGACTAGCTCTTCCTTTGATAAATCAAGAAGACTTAACCTCATTTTCTTCTTCATCGGTTGTTGCAATGAAACAACTTACCTTGTCTTCTTTAGTCATGAGACATTCTACTTCTTCTTCATTTTTCTATCATTGCTTGAATCATCCCAAGATGCTTTGTAGGCCTTTTCATTCTTCTTGAGAGAGGATTTCTTTCCCTTCTTCACTGTAGGACACTCAATTTTTAAATGTCCCTTCTTGCCACATTTAAAGAACCAAAGTGAAGAAGAACAAGAAATACTATAATTTTTGTTAGATTTAAATCTTCTATATTTCTTACCATTTACAATGAGAGCCTCTTTTTCATTTGTTTCATTACTTTCTTGATTGATAGCTTTAGTTGCTGCCTTAAATGCAATGTCCTTCCTTGTCTCCTTTTTGTGTTCGGCTTCCAATCTTTCTTCTTCATCAAGTGTAACTTCATTAGTCTCTAGATTTACAATGAGTTCCTCCATATTCAAAGTGGTAAGGTCAGTATCTTCATCAATGCATGTCACCTTTTGTGACGACCCCAATTTCTATATACTTTCCTTTGTGACATACACATATATACATGCACTCATATCTATAAATGTCAAAAGGGAAAATATTAGAAATCATGATAGTCAACTAAAAATAGAGATAAGCCAAGATCATGTCCACATCATCAATAGATAGCCACACAACACTTCATTCAATGATAAAAGATAAAGTCATACATATTAATACTTGAGAAAGGAGAAGAATAAGTCTATGAAAAAGAAAATATGATTATTACATAGGATCTATAGTATCCTATTACATCATCTAGAAGAATAAAACCTATCTAAATGAAATGAATCAGGTGAGATGTGGAGATCTATCTCATATCCTCCATGATCATTATTTAGTGGCTTTAGGTACTTTGATGTGCTTCATATATTGTCAATTATTCCTTGTACCTAGAAAATCCGAGAAACAAAAACATCAATAAAGTTGGTACGTGGAATTAAAAGCTATACTATGCTGTTATATAAAATACTCAAAATTGGAGTAAGAGAATGAAAACATTATTTAAAGGCAGAAAATCAGGTAATCCCAAGTTATTAGCCCCATTTAGAATGAATATGAATTACTATGGTGGACTTAGCACAAACATAAATGGTGGGCCCTTCCCCAAGTACCTTGTACTCTAGGGATCTCCCAGTATACCATGTACTCTAGGGAGGTGCTAGTCAACATTAAAGCTTTCCCTCTCTAATAGAGAGTTTAATGAGCACCACTAGTAACTACATTTCACTTATCTTCAATTATGTTCTTTTATATTCAAGGCAGTAAATTATCAATCCTTCATATATCCACATCCATCAATGTAGCTCAATTACATGCAAGTAAGTACATATATTTAGCATCCAGAAAGATCTAGTCATATAATTATATCCACGTACCTTTAATTCTCAGATCTGGATTACACAAGTCCTAGATTTTGAGAAAGATAGTAGATCACCCTGAAATATAAACAAAACCTAAAGTTACCATGGGTTCTCATTATTCCACATTAGGGTTTAGATCATTTGGGATATCATTTTTAGGATACATGTGATTCGAGAGGTCAAAGTTGGATTCTAAGGTCAGGGTCATTCAAAGTCATTCAAGGACAATTAATTGTTTGACATAAAGTTGTATAAGGTATACATTATGAAGAGAGGAAACTGGAAATTAGGTTTTTCACAATTCTTGAATCAACTATCCTTCTTAGATAGGATTTCTAGTAACATGATGATCAGGACCCTAATTAGGGCTTAATCTGTTCCCAAGGTAGATTTAAAATCAATTATGACCATTATTACACAATGTATAAATATTAAGGGGTCATTAGGACTTGTAGACCATATTTTATGAAAAGAGGTCAGATCTAGGTCCTGGAATTATTTTATTTAAATATCTTGGATTTTTATGATGAAAATGGTATATTGGTTCGATATTTTCTGATAATCCAATCAATTTCTAGGGTTTTCATAAGTTCTGACCAATCAGGTAATTTCCTAAAGCAATAAATGAAAAATATAAAAGAAAATTGGTGGTCGGCTTCGGGGATTAGGGGAGGGATCCGACTCTGCGGATCCTCTCCTTAACCCTCGAGCCAACCACAGTCAAACCGGGGTCAAGGCACTATGCAAAGGATGCCACTGCACTTGAGGGTCACCTGTGCTTCGTGACAGGGCATGGGTAAAAAGGGGAAACATCACCCTTTTGATTGCTTCTCGCGCCATGGCAGTGGAGCAAGGTGACTGTAGGCAAGGATGGCGATGAGTCGAAGTAGCTAGGTTGGTTCTTGGGCGCATGAGGATGGGTGGATCCTCTTCGTGAGGTTCCCCCGAGTTTGATGAGCTCAACAGCTCGATCGAAGGTGGACAACAGGTTGAGAATGGTTTCTCACAGGTACAAATAACGGAAAAGTGAGTCTAGCTCCTTACCTTCCCTCGGGTTGGATTGAGGGGTCAAGAAGCTTGGTGTGGGGTTCGTGAGGCTAGATGATAGCTCCCTATAGCTTGATGTGCTCCCGGCCTTGCTCGCGATGAAGCTCTCGAGCTGGGTTGCGGCAGCTTGTCGACCTAAGGCTCTGGGCCTCCGCGACACCAACTGAGGGTGCTCCTCGACTCACTGAGACCCCAGCATGGTGTAGCTGTGGTGATTGGAAGTAGGAGGCTACTGGAGTGAAGGAGGAGACTGGGTTCAGGCAGTGTGAGGTGCTCGAGATCAGGGAGGTAGAGGTGACCTTCATTGCAATTGAGGGGTCTTTGTGAGTAAAAGGAAGGTAGCGGAGCTACTGGGCTCTTTAAATAGGTGTGGTGATGCCCATGGTGAGAAACCCTATTTTGCTCACCGCCGCCAGGGAGAGGCGTGAGGGCTCGGGAGGTTGTTCTCCCTAATCCGGGGGAGATAGGTGACGTGGTGATATTTGTTGAGCTTGGTTTGAGGTGAGGAGTTCGTCCTCCAAACATATCACGTGGGCGTTGTGGGAGTCGGGCGCGTGAGGTCGCTGCTGGGTCGATGCTCTACTGGGGTCGAGGCCCGAGTCTTGTGGGAGGTCGGAGACGAAGTCTCCCCCCATTGTATTATTGAGCAACATCCAGAAAGCTCGACCTATATCAAGGCCCACATCCAAGCCTTCAAAGGCTGCATGACACATTTAAATAAAAAGGAAATTCGGGACTTAGGTCATATGGTCCAAAATAAGCAGAATATGCACCAAATTAAATTGATCATATCTCCCAATTGGTTGACCCAATTGCAATAAAAATCTAGGGGTAGATTAATGATGTCATTAAGTAGCTAAGCTACAAATGTGGAGTCAAAATTCGATTGTAGATTATGTCAATTGATTAAAGTCATAAAGCTTGTATTATTGACTTTATGTGATATTATGAATGGTCTTAAATCAAATTGACAATCAATATAATGAGGGAAAAGTTTGAGGGAATATTTGGAATAATTAAAATTGTAGGAGAGAGAAAAATAAATAATATATACAGAAAAACTCACTCTGTCACATTCTCCCCTCCTTTTAAGAATTTTGTCCCCAAAATTCAAGCAGCCTTGAAAAGATGTGGAAATTTCTACTCGACCTCTGACTTGGGCTCCCATGTGGCATCAGTTTGATCATGGTGACTCCAGAGAACTTTCACCATTTCAATATGACAATTATTATGAAGCTCCTTTGTCTTGAAATCAAGAATTCTTACTGGGGACTCATCATATGACAGATCATCCTTCAATTCGAGAGGCTCATGATTCAGAATGTGACTGGGGTCCTTGACATATGGCTTTAGATTAGATACATGAAACACATTATGCATGGAACTATACTGAGGTGGTAAAGCGAGATGATAGGAAAATTCACCAACCCTTTCCAAAATCTCAAAGGGTCCAACATAATGAGGACTGAGCTTTCCTTTGTTCTTGACCAAAGCTTGAATTGGTCGGATCTTCAGAAATACATGGTCACCTTCCTTGAACTGACGTTCTTGACGGTGAGCATCTGCATAAGACTTCTGCCTATGCTGCGCCCACTTTATTATCTTCCAGATTAGAGCAACCTTATCAGTATACAACTGCATCTCCTCGGATTTCATCACGGTATGTTCTCCGACGTTGTCCCAATGTAATGGTGATTTTTACGGTCGGCCATAAAGAGCTTCATAGGGAGGTATCTCAATGCTTGCCTGATAGCTATTATTATAGGAAAACTTAGCTTAAGGCAAGTAATGGTCCCATGAGCCTTCCCAATCGAGAACACAAGCTCACAGAAGATCCTCTAGAATCTGTACTGTACGTTTTGACTGTCGTCTGTTTGTGGATGGTAGGTTGTACTGAAGTTCAACTTGGTGCCTAATTCCTCTTGAACCTACTTCCACAACTTTGATGTGATCTTCGGGTCCCTGTACAAGACAATAGAGGTTGGGACTCCATGCATACGTACAATCTCCTGTATGTAGAGGTCAGCCAACTCAGAAACCTTTGCAGTAGTCTTCACCGAAAGAAAATGAGCTGACTTGGTGAGACAATCCACTATGACCCATGCAGCGTCGTATCCCTTCCTGGTCCTGGGTAATCCCACCACGAAATCCATGGTGATGTGTTCCCATTTCCATTTTGGGATCTCAAGGGGTTGTAGTAGATCGCCTGGTCTCTGATTTTCATCCTTGATCCTTTGGCATGTCAGACACCTGGACACAAAATCGGCAATATCACGCTTCATGCCCCTCCACCAGAACTGACGTTGCATGTCTTTGTGCATCTTTGTTGTGCCCGGATGGACTGTGTATTTGGACCCATGTGCCTTACTAAGAATTGTTGTCTTTACAGCCGACTGCTCAGGAACCCACATGCAGTTCTTGTATCGAAGACCACCATCAAGGTCCACAGATAAATGTGTTTGTCGCTTCAACAAGAGAGAACAGAGCTCTACAAGATTAGGACTAGCCTTCTGTGCTTCAAGAAGTTCGAAATGCAGGTTGGATGTGATGGAGATATTGCTAACATGCAACCGATCAGGAAGAATCTATGGCTTCTAGCCCACTAGATCCTCCATATTCCTCCATTTAGGAACAGAAAGAGATGCACACACTACCCTTTTCCTGCTAAGAGCATCAACGACTACATTTGCCTTACCCAGATGATAGGCAAAAGTGAAATCGTAGTCCTTTAGTTATTTAATCCATCGGCGTTGACGCAAATTCAAGTCCTTCTGAGTCAGGATGTACTTTAGGCTTTTGTGATCGGTGAAGATGTTGAATGTTGCCCCGTACAGGTCGTGCCTCCAGATTTTGAGGGCATGAATGATTGCAGCTAATTCCAAATCATGGGTTGGATAATTAAGTTCATTGTGTTTTAGCTATCTAGATGCAAAGGCCACTACCTTACCATTCTGCTGCAGGACACACCCTAACCCATTCCTCGAAGCATCAGTGAATATCATAAACCCTTCATTGCCAAAGGGTAGTACAAGAATAGGAGTTGACATCAACTTCTACTTTAACTGCTGGAGACTGGACTCACAAGCAGCTGAACAGATGAAGTGCTCATCCTTCCTAGTAAGCTTAGTCAGAGGAAGTGCCACTTTGGAGAAATTTGGAATAAAACGACGATAGTATCCGACTAGACCCAAGAAACTTCGAATTTCAGAAGGATTATGAGGAGGTTGCCAATCAAGTATAGTAGAGACTTTGGCAGGATCAACAGATATACTACCTCCAGAAATGACATGTCCAAGAAACATGACTTTATCGATCCAGAATTCACATTTAGAAAGCTTGCCATAGAATTTTTGAGTTCGGGGAATGTCAAGAACTTCTCGCAAGTGATCCCAGTGTTTTTCCTTGGAATCAGAATAGATTAAGATATCATCAATGAAAATGACCACGAACTCATCAAGATAGGGTTGGAAGACTTTGTTCATCAGATTCATAAATACGCCCGATGCGTTGGTTAACCCGAATGGCATCACTAGAAATTCATAATGCCCATAATGAGTTTGAAAAGCAGTTTTAGAAATATCATAATCCTTGATTTTAAGTTGATGGTAGCCAGAACGAATATCAATCTTTGAGAAAACTTTAGCAGTATGAAGCTGATCAAAGAGATCATCAATACGAGGGAGAGGATACTTGTTTTTAATAGTAGCTTGGTTCTACATGCGATAGTCAATACACATACACATAGAACCATCCTTCTTTTTAACAAAAAGAACAGGAGCACCCCAGGGGGAAATACTAGGATGAATGAAACCTTTTTCAAGAAGTTCTTGTAACTGTTTCTTCAACTCCATAAGCTCAGATGAAGCCATCCTATATGGTGCCCTAGATATCAGAGTGGTTCCAGGAAGATCTATGGAGAACTCCATGTCTCTATTTGGAGGCATCCCAGGAAGCTCCTCCAGAAAAACATCAGGGAAGTCACGTACCACCTCTAGACTTTCTATAGGCCCAGTACTAGGATTGGTCTCTCAAACTAATGCGAGGAAGACTTTACATCCTTTAGAAATGAGCTTTTTAGCTTTAAGAGAGGATATTATAATATTATTATAGAATTCACTTCCCCTAGGGATTTTCACCAGATAAGAATGAGGTTGAGAGAGAACGACCGTCTTGTTTTTGTAATCAATGTGAGCATGGTATTTGTATAGCCAGTCCATACCAAGTATAACATCAAAGTCTTCCATAGTTAAGAGAATGAATTCAAAGGGCATATCATGATTTTCTTATTTAAGAGAAAGTTCATCAGTTTTCTGTAGAGTTTTGAGTATTTTGCCACTAGGAGTAGACACATCCAGAATATATCCCAAGTCGCTTATATGAAGGTTTAAAATAGATGACAGGGTTCGAGAAATAAATGTATTTGTAGATCCAGAGTCAAATAAGGCCTTAACAGGATGGCCATTTAATATTACAATGCCTACACATGATAATCAAGTTATGAATAATTGCAGGCTTGAACAAGATATTGAATTATACAGAAATTTGGTTACCTTCACAAAGCTGGTTTGGATTTGCCTTAGCCTCTTCTGCATTCACTACAAATACCTACCATTGCGGTGTCCCTGAGGCTGCGGAGCACCTGTTGCAGGATTGCCAAAGATGGAGGGAGTGGGGCACTTGGCGACGAAATGACCCTCCTTCTTGCAGTTATAGCAGACTGGCTTGGTGTGGTGGCATACTCCACCATGGTGTCGTCCGCAAGTCTTGAACTTCGGGTGGACTATCTTCTGTTGATTTCGGTTGTGCTTTTGTCCTCCTTATCCTGAACCTCCTCCTTTCCCTGATCCCTTGTTGTTATGGCCTGGGTTGAGCTTCCTAAACTTATCCTCTTCAGTTGTGGTTAACCCTAAGTACCCCATGCTGGAAGGCTTCTGTATGCCCTTCTCTCTCTCCTACTTAAGGACCATATCAAGGGCTTCATCTATGCTTTTGGGATGAGAGGCTATGATTAGGGTTTTTAGGTGGGTAGAGAGGCAGTCAACATAGTGTTCAGTAAGGCGGCCTTCAGTCCTGATGGGTGCATAATGCTCCAGAAGCCTAAACTTCTGAGTGTAATCAGCTACTGAAAGACTACCCTGCCTTAACTCCATGTACATCTTCTCCTTCCTCTTCCTCTCGGCTATGGGCATAAAATGATCAATGAAGAGTGTTTTGAAGGCTTCCCACCCCATGTTATCTATTTCCTCTCCCCTATTTTCACCATAGTTCTCCCACCAGATTTTTGCCCCTCCCTTAAGCATGTGGGTGGTGAAGTTGACCTTCTTCTCATTGGGTACTTATAGGGTATGAAAACCATTTTCTATGGATAAATTCCAGGCCTCAGCCTTGTCCATGACCTCAGGATGATCTTCCCAACAAAAGGAATCAAGGTTAAGCTTAATAAAGTCTATCACCATTAATTCTTTCTTCCTAGAGGAGCTAGGTTCAGGGTTTCCTTTTGTGGCGAGGGTTTCCATAAAATCTATAAGGATTTTCTTCTGTTACTCCCACCTTTCCTTGACCACAACATCGGGATCAGGTACTTCAGAGGTTTCAGGCTCTTTCCTTTTTGTAGAGGACGATTCCTCTGAGGCCTTTGAGTTGCGAGTATTAGGAGGAAACCTGAAATTAATTTGGACATATTAGATTTATTACTCAACAATTATATTTGTCATTATCATTATTATTATCACATGATAGTTCATTATTCTCCTATATCATTTATTAATGTTCTCGATGTTACAATTTGTGGAGGATACCCTAAAAGACCTTATTAGTCGGTCCTTAAGACTTTCTAAATAGAGAGACTCTTTCCTAATCTTATATCATAAAGATGAAGGGAAGAAATTTTTTTCAAAAATTTGAGATAAGGGGGAAAATATTCCTATAGAAAAGATGAGAGGGAATTTCTATAGATGAGAAGAATCCTAATTTAAGGTATGCCCAAGAAGTAAGGGACATTTAGGATATCAGCGAGGTAGACTCACACTGCCTTATAGGTAGCCTCATGATTGCCAACCAAAGTGGCTCGGAGACTTTAGCCAGACCTTAGGCAGATGCTATCCTAGTCATCTCAACCCTTCACATCCCTAACTCAAGGACTACCCTAGACTCGTAATAGGGTGAATGAAGTTCATGTGACTTGATGTGTGAACTTTGGCTCTGATACCAACTGTGATGACCCCAATTTCTATATACTTTCCTTAGTGACATACACAAATATGTGTGCACTCATATCTATAAATCTCAAAAAGGGAAAATATTAGAAATCAAGATAGTCAACTAAAAACAGAGATAAGCCAAGATCATGTCCACATCATCAGTAGATAGCCACACAATACTTCATTCAATGATAAAAGATAAAGTCATACATATTAATACTTAGGAAGGGAGAAGAATAAGTCTACGAAACAGAAAATATGATTATTACATAGGATCTATAGTATCCTATTACATCATCTAGAAGAATAAAAACTATCTAACTGAAATGAATAAGGTGAGATGTGGAGATCTATCTCATATCCTCCATGATCATTATTTAGTGGCTTCAGGTACTTTGATGTGCTTCATATATTGTCAAGTGTTCCTTGTACCTAGAAAATACGAGAAATAAAAACATCAACAAAGTTGGTACGTGGAATTAAAAGCTATACTATGCTGGTATATAAAATACTCGAAATTAGAGAAAGAGAATGAAAACATTACTTAAAGGTGGAAAATCAGGTAATCCCAAGTTATTAGCCTCATTTAGAATGAATATGCATTACTATGGTGGACTTAACACAAACATAAATGGTGGGCCCTTCCCCATGTACCTTGTACTCTAGGGATCTCCCCGTATACCGTGTACTCTATGGAGGTGCTAGACAACATTAAAGCTTTCCCTCTCTAATAGGGAGTTTAATGAGCACCACTAGTAACTACATTTCACTTATCTTCAATTATGTTCTTTTATATTCAAGGCGGTAAATTATCAATCATTCATATATCCACATCCATCAATGTAGCTCAATTACATGCAAGCAAGTACATATATTTAGCATCCAGCAAGATCTAGTCATATAATTATATCCACGTACCTTTAATTCTTAGATCTGGATTCCACAAGTCCCAGATTATGAGAAAGATAGTAGATCACCCTGAAATATAAACAAAACCTAAAGTTACCATGGGTTCTCGTTATTCCACGTTAGCGTTTCTTATTAGGGTTTAGGTCATTTGGGATACCATTTTTTGGATACATGTGATTCGAGAGGTCAGAGTTGGATTCTAAGGTTAGGATCATTCAAGGTCATTCAAGGACAATTAATTGTTTGACATAAAGTTGTATAAGGTATACATTATGAAGAGAGGAAACTGGAAATTAGGGTTTTCACAATTATTGAATCAACTATCCTTCTTAGATAGGATTTCGAGTAACATGATGATTAGGACTCTAATTAGGGATTAATTTGTTCCCAAGGCAGATTTAAAATCAATTATGATCATTATTACACAATGTATAAATATTAAGTGGTCATTAGGACTTGTAGACCATATTTTCTGAAAATGGGTCGGATCTAGGTCCTCGAATTATTTTATTTAAATAGTTTGGATTTTTCTGATGAAAACGGTATATTGGTTCGATATTTTCTGATAATCCAATCAATTTCTAGGGTTTTCATAAGTTCTGACCAATCAGGTAATTTCCTAATGCAATAAACGAAAAAAAGGGGTGGTCGGCTTTGCGGATTAAGGGAGGGATCCGACTCTACGGATCCTCTCCTTAACCCGCGAGCCAGACATGGTCAAACTGGGGTCAAGGCGTGATGCAAAGGATGCCACTGCCCCTGAGGGTCACCTGTGCTTCGTGACAGGGCATGGGTAAAAAGGGGAAAATCACCCTTTTCATTGCTGCTCGTGCCATGGCAGTGGAGCAAGGTGACTGTATGCAAGGATGGAAATGAGTCAAAGCATCTAGGTGGGTTCCTGGGAGCATGAGGATGGGTGGATCCTCTTCGTGAGGTTCCCACGAGTTTGATGAGCTCAACAGCTCGATCGGAGGTGGACAACAGGTCGAAAATGGTTTCTCACAGGTACAAATAACGGAAAAGTGAGTCTGGCTCCTTACCTTCCCTCGGGCTAGATTGAGGGGTCAAGAAGCTTGGTGTGCAGTTCGTGAGGCTAGATGATAGCTCCCTGCAGCTTGATGTGCTCCCGGCCTTGCTCGCGATGATGCTCTTGAGCTGGGTTGCGACAACTTGTCGACCCGAGGCTCTGGGCCTCCGAAACACCAACTGAGGGTGCTCCTCGACTCACCGAGACCCCAGGATGGTGTAGACATGATGAATTGGAAGTAGGAGGCTATTGGAGTGAAGGAGGAGACTAGGTTCAGGTGGTGTGAGGTGCTCGAGATCAGGGAGGTAGAGGTGACCTTCGTTGCAATTGAGGGGTCTTCGTGACTAAAAGGAAGGTAGCGGAGCTACTGGGCTCTTTAAATAGGTGTGGTGATGCCTGTAGTGAGAAACCCTATTTTTCTCTCTGTCTCCAGGGCGTGGCGCGAGGGCTCGGTAGATTGTTCTCCCTGATCCGGGGGAGATAGGTGACGTGGTGATATTTGTTGAGCTCGGTTTGAGGAGAGGAGTTTGTCCTCCAAAAATATCACGTGGGCATTGTGGGAGTCGGGCGCGCGAGGTCGCTGCTGGGTCGACGCTCTGCTGGGGTCGAGGTCCGGGTCCTACGGGAGGTAGGAGACGAAGTCTCCCCCCATTGAATTGTTGATCAATGACCAGAAAGCTCGGCCTATATCAAGGCCCACGTCCACGCCTTCAAAGGCTGCGTGACACATTTAAATAAAAAGAAAATTCAGGACTTAGATCATATGGTCCAAAATAAGTGGAATATGCACCAAATTAAATTAGTCATATCTCCCAATTGGTTGACCCAATTGCAATAAAAAACTAGGGGTAGATTAATGATGTCATTAAGTAGCTAAGCTACAAATTTGGAGTCAAAATGTGATTGTAGATTATGTCAATTGATTAAAGTCATAAAGCTTATATTATCGACTTTATGTGATATTATGAATGGTCTTAAATCAAATTGATAATCAACATAGTGAGGGAAAAGTTTGAGGACATATTTGGAATAATTAAAATTGTAGGAGAGAGAAAAATAAATAATATATACAGAAAAACTCACTCTGGCACACCTTTGGCTTATACTTTGGAGGCAAGGATCTAAGAATCTTGGAAACTTGATCTTCCTCACTTGTATACTTACCCAAGGCATTCAAGCTATTAGAAATAGATGAAATCTTTGCATACATTTCACTAATAGTCTCATTAGGTAACATTCAAAAATTTTCAAACTTTTGTTTAAACATATTAACCTTAGTATTCTTAACTTGAGTTGTACCTTCATGTGGAAATGAAAGTTTATTTCATATTTCATAAGCAGTCTCACAGGAAGATGTTCTCTTGATTTCACTAAAAGAAATAGAACAACATTAAATGCTTACTACTTTTTCATTCAATTGAACTTGCTTTACCATTTTGGGATTCCATGTTGCAAACTCCATTCTAGGAATCTCATCGGGCAAGGACATCATCCTTGAAAGGTCCAGGCTGATCCCTTGGAAGTAAAGTTGCATCCTTCTTTTCCAATTAGTATAGTTGCTTCCATCAAAGGGTGGTGGCCGGCTCAACATATGTTACTTCAAGTTTGAGGTTGGAAAGTACATCATCCCCCATTCTTTAAGACCTATTAGGGTTCCTTGAATACCTACTATGATACCAATTGAAAGCTCTAGAGGGGGGGTGAATAGAGCTTTTGGTATTTTTGAAATTTAAGTAAAAACTTAAGGCAAGAAGGAGGAGGAAACAAGGAAGACATTTCAATTTAGAGTGGTTCCAACCTTTGAATCAAAGATTATCAGTCCACTACACAATTGTTTCCAATTGGGATTTTGAAAGTGATTTATTTTACTTACCTCGTAAGGATGTTAAAAAAAATACAATCACCTTCCACTCGAAGTAGCCTTCACCTTGAAGTAGTCTCAACCTCCTTGAAGTAGCCTTCTTGAAGTAACCTCAAGCAACCTTGGAGAAGCCTTCACCACCTTGAAGTAGCTCCACCATCTTGAGATAGAATTCACCTAGAAGTATCTCCAACCTCATAGAAGCATCCTTCTTGAAGAAACCTCAAGCAACCTTAGAGCAACCTTCACTTCCTTAAAGTAGCTCCACCTTCTTGAGATAGCTTTAACCTAGAAGTAGCTCCAACCTCCTTTGAAGTAGCCTTCTTGACGTAACCTCAAGCACACCTTGGATCAGCCTTCACTTTCTTCAAGTAGCACAAAGCAACCTCCTTTCAACACGCTCGAACCCCATGAGTAGTCAAGGAAAACAAAGTACAATATAAAAGAAATAGATTGGAATTAAGAAATACTTAAACAATGAAGTACAACACCTTAATTACTATATCAAGCATTTATATATCCTATCCACCTAAGATGGAAGTTTCTATGTGGTGTCTAGGAGATAGTAGCTATATGACATAACTTTGGAGCACAAGGAAGAAGATATCAAGTGAATCTCAGCTTTGTTACTCTCTAGAATGGATGCTCAAGTGTAGCTTTTGTATTGTGTATGCAAGTGATGATTTGGGTGTCCTAAGGCCTCTCCTATTTATAGTAATGGTTTAGAAGTGTTTAGGGACGTTTTAGAGAGTGTCTAGAGTGTTCTTAGTGCTTAAATAGTCATTAAGTGGAAAGTAGTTGGGTTGCAACGGCTAAAATGTTCGATAAATGTGAAATTTCTAGAACTTTTCTCGGTCGACAATATTGTCGACCAGATGACTCTCGGTTGAAAATATTGTTGATGTGATGACTATCTGGTTCAGCTGGCTCTATTGGATATATGCATGTCTCTCTCTTATTTAATCCCATTCTAAGGGCCATATCTCGGTCGACAATATTGTCCACCGAAATTGATTCAGAACTAAATATTTATAAGGTTATTTCTTGGTTGTTTGAGTCTTCGACCAAGTTATTCTTGGTCGACAATTTTGTCAACCGAAAAGGACTTTTTACAAGTATTTGTAGAGTATGTGAGGTCCTATTGATGACTCATGTTAAACCTATCAACCCAAAAGTCTTCATGTGAGTGTAAGATAGGGTTGTGGGCGAATAGGGAAAATCTAACACTTGATTTACATGATATATAACTACTTGTACGCTATATACTTGTACAAGTTTTTACATTGAGTATAATGATGATAATATTAAACATTTAAGTGCATCATTCTTCAATAATGAACAAGGTATGATCTCCTCATGTTATTGAACCCTTAAATAGTCATCATAAAAACCAAGGGTATGCTAATTTCAAATCTAGCCAACACCCTCCATGGCTACTAGTCAAGTATTAGCACCCCCATATATAGTCAATGAGGTACTACATCGGGGGGAATCGCTGGGTCATTGAAGAACCATGGTCATTTATTACCTCCACTGTATAGACATTGATTACTCCATGCAATTCTTCATGGAAAAGATCTTCAAAGGGTATCCCTTTATTGACTACTTCCTTTAGGCATACCATGTTTAAAGATCAATTTCCTGATCCCATTTCTTGTTGTGAAACCTTCATGTCGATAATGAATTTTTTCTAGTATGAGATGGGTAGAGATCCCTCCTTTGAGATGGAACATTGGAGACAAATTGGTACTTTCAAAATGTCTTGTGCCTCTTTGTTCCTGAATATTGAATATGTGTTAGGTATCTTGACACTACATCAATTGTAGATGGAAATGTTCTAGTCATATAGATTTATGACTATCAACACCCAATGCTTAACAGTTGTAATAGGAAAGGTTAAGATATGAATTTCTACCTGTGTAACAACATGTTGCAGCTCCTTGATAGAATCAAAATCATATTTTTCTACATATAGATGCCTTGATGAGGTGGTTGTGCCATTGAAAATAGTTTGCACCTTGTCTGTGTAGAGGAATTCCTCCAGTAATGTTGCATAGAGCATGTTGAATAGACTTTTATGTACCCGTGCTCTATGCAAGAATATCCCGCTAAAATGCTCTTTGGTTAGCGTACTCCTCTGGTTGTTATATATCACATCTGTTCTAGGAAGATTGTTGTCCAAGATATCCACTAGCATGCAAACATCCCTATGAAATGTGTGACATTGCTGCCTGGTGCGGCCAGTCAGAGGGGTGCACACTAATCAATTGGGATTTGGCTAGATAGGAGCCACGAGATTGGGACACACAATGGATGACTTTCAAAATTTATAAGGACCAACATGGACACACTTACTTCTACTAAAACACTACACCTGTAAGCGCACAAGGTCGTGTAGTTGTATAGGAGGGTAGTAAGAATAGGGTCGATCCATTGGGAGAAAAGGGGGCACTAGACTAGTTTAGTTTTGGGCTAGGTACCTACTGCAAAGTCTAGGGTTTGAGGGTTTAAAGGTGGATTTGTTGATTACACTAATAGTTGAACAAGAAAGGAAATGAAGGAAAAGAAGAACATGATAAAAACCTAAGTTACCCATAGATCATTAATTCTAATGAGCAAGAAAAGAAAGGGCAAGCTGGAAAGGCAAGAAAAGAGCAATCTACACTACAGAAAGAAAGAAGGAGTTTGTTCTACTCTAAGCTAGGAAATAGGATAAAGAGAAATTAAAGACCTAAACTAGCAAGAACAAGGAAAAAGAAAGGCATGAAGCTAACTAAGCAAGTAAAGAACTAACTAAGCTAACACTGGCTAAGCAAGAAGACAATTAAGGTATTAAAGCAATAAAGAGATGTATGGGTTGTTTGGGAGATGCACTTATCAACTAGGTTGGGGGTGACATGTGAACATTATGCTTTCATTTAGATTACCGAACCAAACAACAAGTTAGAGTCCAATGAATTGTCCTAGACTACTAACTGGCCACTGATAAGATAGGTTGCATATAGGAGAACTAGTCCCTAACACCTCGTACTACTCTTCAAAGGATCAATTGGGTTAGAGTTTTGGTGCAACTCAATTAGAGTCTAAACAAGCTTAGGTTTCTAGTTTAGAGGATCTTAGGTTGATTAGGGGCTGAGGTTATTAATGGGAGTGGAAGTTAGGTTTTATGCCTCCCATTTCCCACATTCTAGCCTTGAGAAAGCTCTAAGCTAATCACACTAAATTCATCTAAACTTGCTACTTGGATCTATCAACTAGGGTTAGGAGAATTGATTAGTATGTAGGAAGATGGTTGGCTATCTAGGGATCCATGAATTGGACCTAGAAGAAAATTCCAAAATTCACACATATAAGAAATTTCCCTAAATTCCTAGTTGATTTCAATCACAAAACAACAACAAATTTATGAAGAATGAGATAGAAATAGAACATAATCATTAGCAAACGAAATTACAATGTTTACATATCATTTCCCCCCAACATGGTATCAAAGTAACAATGTTTTACTCCAAACAACCCACCTAAGTATCCTAGCTACTCATAGAAATGGAAAATACAAAAAGGGATGGAGAAGAATGAGTAGTGGAGTGAAAATCCATGATGATATCGGTGAAGACTCCTCCTTTTCCACCTCCTAGAAGCTATTGCTCGAGATCCTCCCTCTAAGGTAGGTGAATGACATGGATGTATGATGGAAAGTGGCTAAAACACTAGAAAACTCAGGTTTTATTGGTGGAATGGAGGTGGAATGAGGTGAGAATGGATGAAGGAAGAAATGGGGAAGCTAGAGTGGTTGTATGGTAGATAGCCTCTAGATCCAACTACCCCTAGGGTTTATATATGGGTCTAGGGTTAAGTGGTGGAAATATGGGTAAAGCAGTGTAAAAATAGGCTAGGGTTATGCCCACCACAGGGATGGTGGGTCACCACAGCCGTGGTGGTTGTAGGGGAACATGGCCTTGGTGTTGGCACGGGAGAGGTGAAAAATGGCTAATGATTATAGGGAATTTTTTCGAATTTGTACATGAAATTCCACATACATGGTGATCACCACAGGTACATTGGAACTTGGTCACCACAAGGGTGGTGTTTGACTATGGAGATGCTAGGGTCTGATCACCATGGTGGTGGTGGTTCACCATGGTGGTGGTGAAGCCTAATCACCACTGGGGTGTTGGAAAGCAACTTCAAACTTGCACTTTACTATGACATGGGGCATGTGTGCCATTGTTGTGTCCATGTACCACGACCATGTTGGAGCTTCTTCCTTGTAGTTTTATCTTGAACTTTCTTATCTTTGATGATCCTTGCTTTTGGGTTGATCCTTGACCACTTGGGGGAGGTTTAGGAAGCTCTTAAGATTTGTTTAGGCTTCTTTAAGGTTAAAGAAACCCTTAGATTCTCCTCCTCCTCTCCCTTCCTTCAAATCATGGTCAAATTACCTAAAAATCACGCAAAGAACATCTATAATTGCATTTTACACAAATATGCATATTAGGGGAGATAACATATAATCTAACAGTAATATATGTGATGGAAGTGAAATAAGAAAAAATATGGATCCTTAAAATAGGGATGCATCACCACCCAAACTTAAAACATACTTGTCCTCAAGTATGCCCCAAATATCTCTATAAATATTTCACATCAAGAAATGAAAAATGCAATGCAAAAGGATAATATTGACTAATGGGCTCAAAGATGACTATGTACACGCATTCCACTTATTTCCTCTCCTCTTTCCTAAACCAATCATGATTAAATCACTAAGCACGTAAACTTCAAATATAGAGCGTAGAAAACACAATCAATCCATATGGTTGTCATATCACTCTGGGTAAACCATTTCATGGTGGCAAAGTTCAACAATGACTAATTATTTTGTTTTACATTCACACATTCAATATCATATATCCATCCACATTAAGTAACCAACATGGCTACAAAAAAGGAAAAAATGAACTAGGTTTGATATTTCCTAGATCCATGGCATGGAAAAGGAAGAAAGGGTTACAGTAGGAGTTCCGAGTACTTTTACACACTCATATTTTCTTTATTTATATGCTTTAAAGTGGAGCATCTTTTATTTTATTTTTTTCAATTTTTTTCTTTTGCTTTGCCCTAGATGTGGATAGGTCACATGATGATGATAGTGAAGTGGAGGGTATGGATATGTCCACCCCAAACTTTTGGAGGTGGCCAAGGATGAATGTGTGGACTTTGGCATCCTTTCATGAGGCAGAGAGGCAAGAAGTTGGTAGAAGAAAAGTGAGTCAAAGAGGGGTTACTAGTGGACATCAACATGAGATCTCCTGCATGAAAGTTACTCCAACAATTTTATCAAGCAATGAAACACCACATGAATGAGTAATATCAAAATCATATTTCTATCATGAGATTCTACAAAACTATATGCATTGTGGCTTGCTTCAATCACAATTCAACCAAATAGTTCCCAAGCATGATAGGGGTAGTACGCATGTAAAAAGTCAAGATTGAGTCCATTTAGCAATAAACCATGATAATTCACTTGTATTTATCCAAGATCATCATTTTCAATCCAAAAAGTAGAGATTTGGGTCAAAACACACTTTCTACATTTGGAAAAAATTGCCTAAAATGGTTCCAAATCATCTCCGATCACATCGAAGCCTTCATTATGGAAAATAAAGTAGGAAACAAGAAAATTGTAATATCCTCAAATTTTGGTAAAAACTAAACTATAAAATATGATGCATGAATTAATTTGATAATTCCCCAATGATTTTATTGGTGGAATAGTAATGTTAATTGCCTTTGTCGCAGAAGTGCTCGTAGCACAAGATAAATAGATAAAAGGAATTCATGCATTAATAAATAGTAATTACTTTTGATATTGATAAATGTTTTCCAAAGGAGAATAAAGTTAATAATGTGTTAGATAATTAAAAGAATACTTATCTTTCCATTATTGTAAACACAATGGTTGGAATACCAAATAGTGTTACCTTGGGTTGCCTTTTTGGTATGTTGAAGGATAATTACAAGTTAAGATAATGAGAGGATTTCTAAGATAATCCAAGATAATATGTGGTTCAGATATTTATTTAAAAGATTATCCACCTTTTTCATGGAAGTCAAATAAAGGAACAATACGTTAGTTCCCTAAAGCAAATAGGAAACATGGTTTAAAAGAAAAGTAAGAGAAAGTTGAGATAAATATAGATATGCCTTGGCTTCTCCCTATTTGTGTAATTGAAGATAATTGTGAATAGAAAAGGGAATCTTTTAATGCTTAAAAGAAAGATAAAGGAAAGAAGGGTTGTGCAAAGGTGTATGTTTTATATTTAGTACCTTACCATTAGTAAGTCATGACCCATGTGGACTCTCGTTAGGAAAGGAGTCCATCTACCTTTGGAAAGGAGACTCGTACTTCCTATATAAGTTTTGCCCTACCCTGCGTTTCAAAGTAGGAGAAAAACTAGGCATGCCGCCACCTTCTTCACCATCTTCCTTGTAACCCTAAGAGACCACCTAACCTATATATATATATATATATATATATATATATATTTATAGGGTGGGGTGCTGCTTCCACCATAGAATAGGGTCTCGGATCCCGTGGACCTATGAGGGAGAAGCACAAACTTTCTGCTTGCAATACGTGCGTCCATCATCCTACAGGTCAGGCCAATTCTTGGTGAAGACCAGGCTGAGATGGGGGGGTTGGTCTAGGCCTCCTCCCTCCAAGACACGCGTCGCCGCTAGTCCAGAAACCTGTAAGGTTTCTTGGTGTCGGCTTGCTAGGAAACAACCGGAGTGGTGTCACCACAGGAGGAGTGCCGAAGGGTGTTCGCCACCATCAGTAGACCGGGAGCACAGCCAGCCTCATCAGGAATCTCCCAGCCACAACCTCAGGTACAGTCGTAGTGGTGGGAGAGCACGAGGATGATCACCCTCCAGCCCGCGACAACGTAGATCAGCATTCTCGCAACCTAAAACTGAGCGGCGGCTGTGTCCACGTCTGTGTGTGTGAAGGCTGCAACGTGACATAGAGGGAGGATGGCACGAACCAAAAACCCTGCTGAGGCCATGGAGGACCACCGCCAGGGCGAAGGTAGGGTCCGGCAAGGGCCTGACGAGGCACCGCGGCATCTCGACGCTCATGGAGGTGAGGGCAGGAGATGAGCCTTGGACCGGTTGCTATACTGGTGGGCGGTGAGCACGTAGTCGGAGTTGATGTGAAAGGAAGGAAGGGCACCGTCAGGCCACCTCTGGCAGTGTTGGCGCAGAGCTGCGCTCTGCAGACGGCCGTCAGGCGTGAGCGCCAGGCCAGGAAGCGCTATGCATAGCGTAGAAGATGAAATAGAGTCAAAAGACTCTTTTGCCCCCAGCCTCATGTTCAATTTTGAAGGGCGGAAAAGTCTATTCCCCCCCTAATCAGGAGCCGAGCCAGATTAATCAAAGGTAATTCCTTTTCTGCTGACGTGGCATCACGAGATTGGTCAGTTTATACCTATCTTGCAATTAATCTAGCTAATTAATGGTAACTCCAAATATAGCAAAACTATATATCATTTTGATTGGAAAAATGAGAGGAATATAAATAAAATGTTATCAAAACTTGATTATGCTTCCTGTTCTAAAAGTATGTGCAATACATAATTATATCTGTTTAATGTAAAGGAAACCAAGATCTGCGTTAATCTGATGATTAATTGAATATTTTCATTCATGTTAGGCTAACACCTAATCTTGCCATGTATAATGATTAAAACCTTGATAATGTTGAATAATGGACGGTTCCATATTAGTAATCTTATTCATGTTGTTTTAGGGTTCGAAACCAATGTGAACATCTTGATATAATATTAATGCTAGAAATGTGATTAGGTGTCACGAATAGTTTAATATGCTTAAGATGCTAATCAGGGTTTAACATAACATGGATGATTGAGTGGTAATCATAGAAACCTTAATATGATGGAATTAGGGTTTGTAACCCTGATCCTTAGTCCAAACATGACGTAGCCCTAAACCCTAGTTTAGGAGCAAATCTAGACTTGAATAATGTAATGAGAATATGTGGTGACACATATGTAGTATGATTTGTTTCAGATACCTTGTTGATTACATGCTTTACTGCTTGGATGTTTGGATGCACTCTTAAAGTAAAAATGATGTTCTGCATGGTTTCTGCGATGACATAAGGTACGTGGTTACGCTTATGGTTACATGTATCTAATTCCGAGATTGCCGATGTTTCTCAATGAGATTGAACGATGAATAAACTGCTTGCTTGTTTATTTAGTTCTTGCAAACTATAAAGTTCATATGAGTATCATGTAAAGTAAATAATTACATTCTGAACCCTGGGTCAGACTGATCTTAAGGGTAATGCAAACGAGCCCTGGAGGGACAGTGATTACACCTGAGGTAGTGGACCAAATAAGGGTTAGAATATGAAAATGAGTTTATATTCAAGATAAAGATGTTTGCTTATATCTGTACTTGTGATTATTGTTTGAATCCACGTACCAGTATAGTAATATACTGACCGCGTATTTGTTTGTCGGCGTTTTAGGTATTAGATATACTTGATTCGTGGACATGAGGGTACATATAGAGATGTTGAAGACACTACATTTTAATCATGAAGGTTTAGTCTTAATGGTTTATCTTTACACCTGTAAAAGTTAATTCTATTTAAAAGTTATGTAACCCCTTAGAGGGGCTTTTTATCTAAACATGTAAATATTTGATCATTAATGGAAATTATTTACTAATTTGTATTATTTCATGAATCTGATCCTAGAATTTTTGAATGACGATCTGTGACTTTAAGGTCTTTTAAACACTCAAAAGTATGGGTCGTTACATTCGGTATCAGAGCACAGATTCATCAACTAATACTTAATAGTTTATAATTTCAAATCATCCTTAGAAAATTTAAGAGAAAAATTAGTAAATCTTAATGTGTCTTTTAGGTTTCTCATCTCACATTTCATCTACTTCTCATCTCTTTCTTAAAAATCTTTGAAAAGAAAATATTAATAAGAGAATTAAAATGTGAAAATTTAAAATCGGTAATCAACATGGTGTGGTGGTATGGGACACTACCCATGTGAAATTTAAAATCGGTAATCAACATGGTGTGGTGGTATGGGACACTACCCATGTGAAACTTAAAATCGGTAATCAACATGGTGTGATGGTATGGGACACTACCCAGGTGAAACTTAAAATCGGTAATCAACATGGTGTGGTGGTATGGGACACTGCCCATGTGAAACTTGAAATTGCAAATAAGAAAGATAAGGGATGGTTTAGGAAACACAATCTCCCATGCATATGGGCATGAGGAGCATAAAACTTACGTGATAAGTCTTAAGAGACATTAAAAAAACCAATAGTTATATATATACATGAAAATGAAAAGTTGGAATATAACATGCTCAAACTCCTCATGTGGTCTCTAGAAGTTTAGTAATCGTGGCCAAGCCCCTGGAGGGGAAGGCCGAGGCAGCACCAAGCCCTGGAGGGAAGGTGACCCAAGTTCATTGAATGGACAGAGACCATGAGGGGGTATTCCAGAGGTTGAGCAAACATGGGTTGATATGCTATAATGATAAAAGTTATACTTAATGAAAATAAAGAGATATCTATAAAACCTTTAGGGTTAGTGAGATAACCTAGGGTGGGTCAGCCCGAGAGTGGGAAGATGACCTATGAGGGAGGCAAAACCTAGATCTTGGGATCAGGTTGTGGCTAGTGAGCCTAACCCCCTCCTATGAGCCAAGAAGGCACCCTAGGCTAGGACTTTCCCTTAAAATGTAAGTGAATAAACGTATTAAGTATTGAGATAACCTTAATCCTCACCTAGAAGAGTGAAGAGTTAAAGATAAAAAAATGAAAGTATTTAAATTCTTTGAACCCAAGGATGCCAACTCTGAGTGACACAACTGGTCAAGCCTAGGAAGGAAGACCAGTAAGGCACCAAGCCCAGGAGGGAAGGTGGCCTAAGTGGATGACCAAGCCCAGGAGGGAAGGTCATGAAATGGTCAAGACCAGGAGGGAAGACCAGGCAGGCACCAAGACCAGGAGGGAAGGTGGCCTAAGTCCACAATGTAGTTGTTTAGGATCAAGCCCCTGGAGGGGAAGATCATAGAGGTCAAGGCCAGGAGGGAAGACCGACATGGCACCAAGCCCTGGAGGGAAGGTGGCCCGAGCCCAATGATGGGACGACACTGCATTATGTGTACTCAAAAGAGAGATATGAAGGCAATTCTGGTTAAAGAATTAAATAAGAGAATAATGTGCTTAAAAGATGTGACATATCAAAAGAAACCCTTAGGGAGGATAGAGTCCTAATGCAATCCTAGGGTCAAGTAGGGTGTATTTGAGGTACATAGGACCGATGGGTTGGGAGTTGATAAATCCTGAATGCACATGACCAAGTGGTCGGGAGGTAATAGTTGGTTTGCCCTAGGCCCATGTCTCAGGTGGTTGGCCACCTACCTGATGTTCATGTGGCCTAGTAGGGTGAATGTGAAAGGCACTCTCTTGATGCATAAGGATGAGATCACTCCAAAAGTACCTATACCCCTAGAGACCTCAAGGATTTGTCTAAGGCTCATAATGATACATGATATGTAAATATAAAAGTTATAGGAAGTCATGAAAACTTGAGAGAAGTTGTGCCCTAACCTAAGAGTAAGAAAAGGGATACTTGACTTCATGGAGTTTAAAAATGCTATATAATTAAGAAAAAGTTAGTTTAGAGTCATACCGAGTATGATTCAACTTAATATGTGAAATTGAAAGGTAATGTCTGGATGTACTATCTCCGCTCTTGGAATGGAATGAACTTTGTATTTGGGCTGCAGCCAAATGCTTATTTCATCTGATTATGAGGGAGGGAGATGGGGTAGACACACATTATGCTTAAAATTGAGAATAAATGTCTTAAGATAAATTTGTAATGACTTGATCTAGGGTTAGAGGTGTTACCTCACCCTTATGTGAAAATAATGTGTAATAGGTTGGAAACCTAGGTGAAAAGAGAAATCACCAAGTAGTAATGAAATCACAAAATAAGAATGAAATCATCAAGTGATGATAAGATGTGTATACTAAAGATGTAGATATAAATTGAATTGAATTCAATTACCAATCTTAGTCTTAATGTGTGGAATTTGCATAATAACATATGTAAAGATGTCTAAGTAGGGTGCTAACCCTAAGATTTGAAACTAAGATGAGTTATAATTCACCTTTTTCTTTTGGGTGTGAATTTTGAGGACAAAATTCCTTTTAAGGAGGGGTGAATGTAATATCCTCAAATTTTGGTAAAAACTAAACTATAAAATATGATGCATGAATTAATTTGATACTTCCCCAATGATTTTATTGGTGGAATAGTAATGTTAATTGCCTTTGTCGCAGAAGTGCTCGTAGCACAAGACAAATAGATAAAAGGAATTCATTCATTTATAAATAGTAATAACTTTTGATATTGATAAATGTTTTCCAAAGGAGAATAAAGTTAATAATGTGTTAGATAATTAAAAGAATACTTATCTTTCCATTATTGGAAACACAATGGTTGGGATACCAAATAGTGTTACCTTGGGTTGCCTTTTTGGTATGTTGAAGGATAATTACAAGTTAAGATAATGAGAGGATTTCTAAGATAATCCAAGATAATATGTGGTTCAGATATTTATTTAAAAGATTATCCACCTTTTTCATGAAAGTCCAATAAAGGAACAATACGTTAGTTCCCTAAAGGAAATAGGAAATATGGTTTAAAATAAAAGTAAGAGAAAGTTGAGATAAATATAGATATGCCTTGGCTTCTCCCTATTCGTGTAATTGGAGATAATTGTGAATAGAAAAGGGAATCTTTTAATGCTTAAAAGAAAGATAAAGGAAAGAAGGGTTGTGCAAATGTGTATGTTTTATATTTAGTACCTTACCATTAGTAAGTCATGACCCACGTGGACTCTTGTTAGGAAAGGAGTCCATCTACCTTTGGAAAGGAGACTCGTACTTCCTATATAAGTTCTGCCCTACCCTGCGTTACAAAGCAGGAGCAAATCCAGGCATGCCACCACCTTCTTCACCATCTTCCTTGTAACCCTAAGAGACCACCTAACCTATATATATATATATATATATATATATATATATATATATATGGTGGGGTGCTTCTTCCACCACAGAATAGGGTCTCGGATCCCGTGGACCTATGAGGGAGAAGCGCAAACTTTCTGCTTGCAATACGTGCATTCATCATCCTGCAGGTCAGGCCAATTCTTGGTGAAGACCAGGGTGACACGGGGGGGTTGGTCTAGGCCTCCTCCTCCAAGACGCACGTCGCCGCTAGTCCAGAAACCTGTAAGGTTTCTCGGTGTCGGATCGCTGGGAAACAACTGGAGTGGTGTCACCACAAGAGGAGCATCGGAGGCTGTTCGCCACCATCAGTAGACCTGGAGCGCAGCCAGCCTCATCAGGAATCTCCCAGCCACAACCTCGGGCAGAGCCGTAGTGGTGGGAGAGCACGAGGATGATCACCCTCTAGCCCGCGACAACATAGATCAGCATTCTCGCAACCTGAAACTGAGCGGCGGCTGTGTCCGCGTCTGTGTGTGTGGAGGCTGCAACGTGACAGAGAGGGAGGACGACACGAACCAAATACCCTGCTGAGGCCATGGAGGACCACCGCCAGGGCAAAGGTAGGGTCTGGCAAGGGCCTGACGAGGCACCGCGACATCTCGACGCTCATGGAGGTGAGGGCAGGAGATAAGCCTTGGGCCGATTGCTATACTGGTGGGCGGTGAGCACGTAGTCGGTGTTGATGTGCAAGGAAGGAAGGGCACCGTCGGGCCACCTTTGGCAGTGTTGGCGCAGAGCTGCTCTCTGCAGACGGCCGTCGGGCGTGAGCGCCAGGCCAGGAAGCGTTATGCACAACGTAGAAGATGAAATAGAGTCAAAAGACTCTTTTTGCCCCCAGCCTCATGTTCAAGTTTGAAGGGCGGAAAAGTCTATTTCCCCCCTAATCAGGAGCTGAGCCAGATTAATCAAAGGTAACTCCTTTTCTGCGGACGTGGCATCACGAGATTGGTCAGTTTATACCTATCTTGCAATTAATCTAGCTAATTAATGGTAACTCCAAATATAGCAAAACTATATATCATTTTGATTGGAAAAATGAGAGCAATCTAAATAAAATGTTATCAAAAATTGATTATGCTTCCTGTTCTAAAAGTATGTGCAATACAAAATTAGATCTGTTTAATGTAAAGGAAAGCTAGATCTGCCTTAATCTGATGATTAACTGAATATTTTCATTCATGTTAGGCTAACACCTGATCTTGCCATGTATAATGATTAAAACCTTGATTATGTTGAATAATGGATGGTTCCATAATAGTAATCTTATTCATGCTGTTTTAGGGTTCGAAACCAATGTGAACATCTTGATATTATCTTAATGCTAGAAATGTGATTTAGGTGTCACAAATAGTTTAATATGCTTATGATTCTAAACAGGGTTTAACATAACATGGATGATTGAGTTGTAATAATAGAAACCTTAATATGATGGAATAAGGGTTTGTAACCCTGATCCTTAGTCCAAACATGACGTAGCCCTAAACCCTAGTTTAGGAGCAAATCTAGACTTGCATAATGTAATGAGAATATGTGGTGACACATATGTAGTATGATTTGTTTCAGATACCTTGTTGATTACATGCTTTATTGCTTGGATGTTTGGATGCACTCTTAAAGTACATATGATGTTCTGCATGGTTTCTGTGATGACATAAGGTACATGGTTACGCTTATGATTACATGTATCGAATTCTGAGATTGCCGATGTTTCTCGATGAGATTGAACGATGAATAAATTGCTTGCTTGTTTATTTAGTTCTTGCGAACTATAAAGTTCATATGAGTATCATGTAAAGTAAATAATTACATTCTGAACCCTAAGTCAGACTGATCTTAAGGGTAATGCACACGAGCCCTGGAGGGACAGTGATTACACCTGAGGTAGTGGACCAAATAAGGGTTAGAATATGAAATGAGTTTATATTCAAGATAAAGATGTTTTCTTATATCTGTACTTGTGATTATTGTTTGAATCCACGTACCAGTATAGTAATATACTGACCGCGTATTTGTTTATCGGCGTTTTAGGTATCAGATATACTTGATTCGTGGACATGAGGGTACAGATAGAGATGTTGAAGACACTACAGTTTAATCATGAAGGTTTAGTCTTAATGGTTTATCTTTACACCTATAAAAGTTAATTATATTTAAAAGTTATGTAACTCCTTAGAGGAGCTTTTTATCTAAACATGTAAATATTTGATCATTATTGGAAATTATTTACTATTTTGTATTATTTCATGAATTTGATCCTGGAATTTTTGAATGACGATCTGCGACTTTAAGGTCTTTTAGACACTCAAAAGTGCGGGTCGTTACATTCATTTGTAACGCCCGATCCCACTGCCCAAGGCTCTAGTAGAGTTTCAGGAATGATGACTGTCCCCACAGACCACCACTAGCCTTAACTGCGCACTTTTTTCTCACTCATGCGCAAACCGGGGTCAACTTTCCGACTGGTCACCCATCCTAGTACTACTCCAAGTTGAGCATGCTTAACTATGGAGTTCTTTAGTGATGGGTTCCCGGAAAAGGAGGTGCACCTTGGTGATATGGGTAGTCCAATCATTCCTTTTAAGATCAACTTATCTGAGGCCTCAAATCCTGGGATGTTACAATCTCCCCCACTTAGACTCGTGACGTCCTCGTCAAGGCTTAACTATATGGCTTCATAATCTGACCCCATTTCAGTGCAGACCTACAATGGCCCATGGACACCCAGCTCCCGATCACAGAATACCAGCGCAAGGGTGGCTCCATCTCGTCTCTACGGATAGCCCTTTCCAACTTGTCTGGACCGCACGGCTCAAGACTGGCATGCCATTTGTAACGCCCGGGCCCACTGCCCAAGGCTCTAGTAGAGTTTCAGGAATGACGACTGTCTCCACAGACCACCACTAGCCTTAACTACACACTTTTTCCTCACTCATGCACAAACTAGGGTCAACTTCCCGACTGGTCACCCATCCTAGTACTACTCCAAGCTGAGCACGCTTAACTGTGGAGTTCTTTAGTGATGGGTTCCCGGAAAAGGAGGTGCACCTTGGTGATATGGGTAGTCCAATCATTCCTTTTAAGATCAACTTATCTGAGGCCTCAAATATTGGGATGTTACAAAAATCCTAGATAAAAAATGAAAAAATCACAAAAAGTCTACTTGATATGCAATGCATGACCAAAGAGAAATTTTTTGTAAAATACGCAAAAGTTGACAAAAAGTAGACTATATGACTTGCAAGCATGCAAAGAAAGAACACAAAGTATGGATACACAAGAATGAGAGATGGTCGTACTACTTGATTATGTTGAGAAAAAAATTAGAACAAGGAATATTGAAAAAAGTGGGGTTGAGAAAGGGCTTACCGCCCACCACTCCAAACTTTTAAACCATGTTGTCCTCAACATGAAATAGAAGTAGGATGATAGGGTAGAGGGCATGGGGTCGTGATAGACAAATGCCAAGAGGGGAGAGAGACCTCAAGGCGTCCATTGAGCATGGCATATCCACCACGGCCATGGTGGCCACCACGGCCATTTTGTATTTCCTCCACCACAGTCGTGTTGTGTGGCACAACAATGTTGATCTCCTTCCTATAGCTTTTCTATAGATTTGCAATTTTCTCTTCTATGTTAATATTATCCTTGGTAATATTATCCATGCATCATCCTCCTTCTAATGTACCTATCCTAACATGATTCACAAGCAACCAAAACCACCAAGTATAAAGTGTGTGTGTTTTTTTCTTTGAAAAGTGTAAAAATAATAAAAAAGTATTGAAATTGAGAGGTTGGGTGAAAAATTCTCCAAAACTAGGTGGGTTTCCTCCCACAAGCACTGAGTTTCCTACCTTCAGCTGGGCTTCTTTGAGATTCTTCAATTTCTCAACCATTTGGCATCCTCATGTGTCCATTTTTTCAATAAATGCATATCTCATTTGAACTCATCTTATGTTCCTCATCCTTTTGATCACAAAATCTATCATCAATTCTGTCATCTGAATCTCCTTCTCTTAAATGACAAGTCAGACTCTTGAAGTGTCCATGTCCAATATCCTCATCTCGAACTCATCGGGTTGTGGACTTGTATATGTTTATCTTTATCTTCATGTCCATTAAAGAGACTATCATTATGCCACTATGGACATGTATCTCAACATGAGCTGTACATAAGAATGGTCTTCCCAAGATGATGGGAATCTTCCTATCATCCAACTCCATGTCACGAACAACAAAATCAGCTAGGAATACTACTTCGCTTTCCTTATCAATCATCATCAAAACATCATCCACTTTGCCCCTAGAACTTTGATGGAATGGTCCATCAATTGGAGAGTACAATGATCTAGTTTCAACTTGCCTAAGTCCAACTCAACATAGACATTATATGGCATCACTAGGATATATACTACCTTTAACGTCAGTTAAAATGGACATTTTACATCAGTTTTCAAGCGACACCCAAGTGGGAAACACTAAAGGTAGAGTCATACGTCACCGGTTCCAAAACTGACGACAGAGAGCCAACCCCGATTGCAACCAAAAAAGAACCAACATTGATAGGAGCCATAGTCATCAGTTATCTATTGAAAATCGACAACTATCTTCATAACCGAACAAAAACTTGGCCCGGGTTACGACTGTAGTCATCAGTTATTTTAGTAAAAACCAATGACTAACTCCCTTTTCAAACAAAAAGTTATCTCATATTTGGTTCATAGTCGTCGAGTCAAAGTAAAATGGACAATAAAGCTATAAATTGTCGTCGGTTATGATTTCAAAAACCGACACCTATCTCCATACCCGAACAAATTTTTTTGCCTGGGTTAGGACATATTCGTCATTTTTCTATAAATAACATACGACGTAGACCTACAATGATGGTTGTTTTAAATAACCGATGACTAAGTGTCTTTTTTAAATATCAGCTTGCATGCCTACTGCCCAGCTGGTTAACAGGATGCAGAACATGCAGTTTGAGTTCTGAACTGTAGGTTTACAACATGCTATGATTTTAGTCTAACAACAAGCTACAAACTTGCAATAACAATATGATCAAGACTATCTATATATCAAGACTATATATACATCCTATGATTCACACACATGTAGAAACACAATTCATTCATTCACATGATTCACACATATGTCAAAACCTACAGTTCCATTCATTCATCCATTTTCACATTCACACACATGTAGAAACACAACTCATTCATTCACATGATTCACACACATGTAGAAATCTATAGTTCCATTCTTTCATCCATTTTCACATTCACACAGATGTAGAAACATGCAGTTTCATTCATTCATCCATTTTCACATTAACACACATGTAGAAACATGATTCATTTATTCATCTTCACGTTCACACACATGTATATAGATCAACTTTAATAAGATAATTAAAACAAAGTCATTCACACATGTATATATAAGCACCAGATATATATAGAAATAATGACATAAAAATTTAGAAATGTCATTCTTTAATCATCACTACCCCAATCATAATAAAAAATTGCCTCCCTTTCAAAGGATTTTTGTCAATGTTCTCTTATGTCATCTAATTTTTCTGTCGTATAGGGCATATGTACATCTAATAGCTTTTCCCCTGTATTGAAGTCATTAGTTTTAAACACGTGAAAAGAGAATGATATATATCTATATATATGTATAATTGATAAGTTTAATATTTTCATATTATCTAATGAGAGTAGCTATATAGTTATGATGATCAAGACTATATACCACCTATTGTTTGTTTTCGATATCATGTGCAACATATGTGACAATTATGTCTATATATTGCATCACATAGTATCCACATGCCCAACCGTTGTTTTGTGCAACAATATAAATTTCAACATAAAAAATGTTAATAAATAAAAATAAGCACATTTCACATAAATAAAATATGCATTGGAGTTAGGAAACTACATCCATATTCTTCCAAGCTATCACTTTCTTTTTCTTGTCCATGTTTCCTCCAACATTTTTGAAATCTTTTAAATCCCTATATGTTAATGTACCACATTGAATTGCATTAGCAAATAGTCATGTAATAATAGATGTTAACGAATGTAAATATATAAAATTTCTCACATGTATAATGGACTTTTCAAATTGTGCCCAGAGTGGTCTAATTTGTTCCCCTAAGATCTAATTATTAAACAGTCAATGTCTCAAGGACAACAACCTGTAACTCCCAATGCTTACCTCTACCGATAAGAAAGTAAAAAATAAATAACTCAAAATCCACAATGAAATGTAATTCTCCTAATTTAAAATTATAAGCAAAGTAAACTTACCCAAAATTATATGGAGCTATTGTCGCACTCTTATTTGCATCACCAAAATATTTGAAAGCTATAGAGAAGTATAATATAAATAATGTACGTTCTTCATTTACAAGACTAATCAAGAATGGAACTAGAAATCCCACATGGGTCATTGAAAAATCTTTACAGACCTTATGTAAGTGGCTACAAAACCTATATTATGTATGCATTAATATATAAGAAAACCGATCACCAAATATAAAACAAGGTATATAGATATATAAATATATATCACCATATCCATAGTTTTGTCATAGATGAATTCAACCAAGCATAATGAAACAACTCCAAAGTATCTTGTAGAAATATATTATTATTGTATGATTAGCATATAGCATCCTCCACCATAGAAACAATAATAGGTGAAGTTTCAGAATGTTCACCAATCCATATTACCATACCCCTGCATCGAGGACCTATCGAGTCGAATAAGTCCTTTTCTAGCCAACTAGGTACTTCAAGAAGAGTAGGAGGTGGAGGAGAAAGAGTTGTAGTGGGTTTCTTCCCTTTGTCCTCATATATAATTTCATATCAATTGTCATGCATATAAATATACAAATTAACGTAATGTAAATTTACCATTCATGATCAGTATAGATGACACCGAATTTGGGCCATAAGAACACTCCACCTTCTGCTTCACCAAGCATGTCAGCGACTGGGTGGGCATATGGAAATGGATGTTGCCTCCAAGAAGGGAAGAGAAGCCTCGGGCTCACACAAACCACACCATTGGGTACTGGAGTGCCATGAATCTTGTGCCCTGGAAGGCGTGAGTAAGCCTCGCCCTCAGCAAGGACATATTATTTCAATTTTAGACAACATGGACTCAACCCCTACAAATTTATATAGAGTATGTTATATATATAACCAAACATGTAATCTTGAAAAGACTAGATACTATGTCATAAAAATACTTACAGTGGATGTGCTAGGTGGTGGGTTTACATGATCACTCCCAACCACCTCTACATGATTATTCCCAACCACCTATATCATAGGGGAAGAGCGACACAACATAGGTACTGTCTTAGTGGTAGCCTAAGACGCCCGTCACTTGCTCATTGCTTCCTGGACTCTCTTATCAATTAACTCATCTATGTATACATGGCCAAAAGAAATGCTTTTTGATTCCTGAATTCCCCTTGCAATAACATTCTAAAAAAAGAATAGATTACTCCAGCTTTTGAAAATCCCTCATTTTGGACATGTTTGCGTTGTGATGGCCCAAAGAACACTCTTAGGCCCACACCAGTGCCTACATCTCTAACACATCCAAGATGCTCTTGGCTATCAAGAGAAACTATTAATTCATCCCTTGTGCCCTGAGGGATGAAAGAGCATTGCTTCCTCTGCTCGTGAAGCTCCCAATAATCATCATCAATAGAAATTGGTAAGTAAGCATAACTATCATCAATACAAATTGCTCCGAGAGTTGAATTTTACCATTTTTGCATCCGCCTCAGCATTTTCAGGGTTGGTTATATCTCCTTTTTTGTTTTGCCTCCCAACTATCCACACATCATGGCGATGTAGAAGTGTGGGAGCAGTAGAGGACTCAGCAGTAGGAGCAGTAGGTTGCTGAATGGAATACACTTGTAGTTTTTGGTGAAGGTTGCATAGACACCTGGACCCATCTTGTGGTCATGTACATTCAGTACACGCCTTGCTCTTTGAGCATCACTGATAGCCTTGTTAGTAAGCACATTGAATTGGTTAGTAACAATCAAGATCAACCGTAAAACAATGAATTCATAAGAATGCATAGTAATTAAATTGGGAGTGATGCTTAATACCTTGAATTCATCAATATTTCTCTTGGCAACAAACACCTCCCACTATGTCGGGTCCAGGAAGTTCCATTGCGCAGTGGCTAACTTCTTCCTCTTATAAGCCTCTTGTATGTATTGTCACTTGAGAGTTATCCTGTAGTTCCTTAGGACCCTCCCACAACACTGCATCACCTTTTTATGATGTAGGCTTTCATCTAGTTCTAATATACTCTACAAAATTTCATATATTTAATTGAGTATTATAGAAATTAGAATTATAAATAACTTTAAAAATATAATTGCAAATGTTAATATCTCACACATAGTACTTTCCATATGAAGTCTTTCTTTAATTTAGAAGTTGTATGACAAGATTATGCATTTATACTATAATGGCCACGAGTAAGAACCCCAAGATTTGAAACAAACAAGCTACAATTCTTTCCAACTGGATTTCCTGCATGATCAAAATGTACAACCAATTTTTGTCCATTTCCCCTTTGTTGTAGTAACTTGTTCATCATAGTGATGACCCTAATTTTTTCATTTTTTTATGATGCTCATCAAGTGGCACAAGGTCTTCAAGGGGTAAATCCTCAACCTAAAAATTGACAAAAAAAGCATATAGGATATAACTTATAAATTGACATATAACTAGATATATTGTAAAACTTGCATTGTGACGCAAAGCTCCACCCTCATGGTGATCATCATCATAATCATCGTACTCATGGTCAACCATCTGAAAAAGTTTCATATAAAAATATTCAAACATTTAACATTTAATATTTAATGAAATTAATATAAAATTGTAAAGTTTGCAACAATCTAACATTAAAAAAAAACATTAAAAAAATTAATAACATGCCTCTAATATTGAGATCTTTTACCAATTAACATTGCTTTGGTGTGATCTCCGTGCACATATAAGTCATCGTGAGCTTCAATATTTGGTGTTGGCAAACCAACTGAGAATGGACTAGAGTCATCATACTTATCATAGTACTCTTCTTCATCAATAGGATCTTCAATGAATTTTCTTTTACCATTATGAACAACTGACCATTTTTCATTTTCCGAATCATCGATATAAAATACTTGTTTCTCCTGTGATGCGAATATGAATGGTTCACCCTTCTCGCCAATCTTTTCAAAATTTACTAATATGAAACCTAATTCATCCATGATAACTCATTTGGTGTTATCAACCCAATTACACTTAAAGAGAGGAATTCTGAAATCTACATAATCAAACTCCCATATGTCTTCAATGACACTATAATATGACATTTTAGCTTCACATGGACTCTTATCCTTTGCACTAGAAAAAAAATGAAGACTCATGAAGGGTGACCCAACTATTTTGGACGATGCTCTTATCATCTTGATGCTTTGTGTAATATGAGAACCCATTTATGTCAAACCCTTCATAAGACATAAAATTCATATTTGGTTTGAAGGTGAGGCATTTGATATTTTTAGAAATATTATTTTGTGTTTAAGATAGTCGATGTAAGACTTTACCTTCAAACCACTTAATAAATGTCTTGTTATGTGCTCTAGCAAGCCACACTGAATTAACTTGAGGATATTGTTTCTTGATGAAATTGGTATGTTCCGTGATATAAACACTCACTTTGTCAATGTTGTGTAAAATATACAAGTGAGCTTGTTCCCACAACTCATGACTGATTACTCTCATTTGTGCTCCTAATTTCCCTTTGCCAAAATAGTCCTCAATATTGGTATTATTTATAAGAGCTTCATTACCAGTCAAAAAGTCATTGAAAAATCTATAACCTCCCTCACCACATAACCATCAATAATACTCCCTTCAGGTCAATAATGGTTTTGAACGTCACCTTTAAAAATGCTCATGTATTTTCAAAAGGATACGTCCAATGCAAGAAAATTGGTCCCAACATTTTCACTTCCCTAGTTAAATGGACAACAAGATGTACCATGATATCAAAGAAAGAAGGAAGAAAATACATCTCAAGCAGACATAGGGTAACAACAACTTCTCTTAGAGACTTTTTGAGATTCTCAGGATCAATAACTTTGCTATATATATTGTTGAAGAAGAAACAATGTCTGGTGATTACAAACCTTACATGCTTCAACCATATTTATCAAATTGCCATGGGTAATATTTTTTACATTAGAGTGTGATAATCACGAGATTTAGGACATATCGACTTTAGATCTTTCATTGATACCAATCTATAAGAGTAACCCTATAGTACCTTAACATTAAGCAAGCACTCACAAATTTTTTTCTTTTCCTTTCTAGACAACATGTAACAAGCAAGAGGTAAATATGTTCTCCAATAACTTCTAACTACTTCTACTAATTCTTTCCTTATTTCTAATTCACGTAGGTCAATTGTGGATTTGATGCCATCTTTAGTCTTACAAGGTATATTCAATTGAGAACCAATGATGCTATCACTAACATTTTTCTCAACATGCATGACATCGATACAATGCCTAACTACCAAAGAACTCCAATAAGGAAGATCCCAGAATACTGACATCTTCTTGAATAAAGATTTGTCACTTTGTATGCGAATGGTACATTGTGGTCTCTTACCAAATTCATTGAAAAAGTCTTTTACTCTTTCATAAAAAACCTCCCCTAGTATAAGTTTATGGGCACTCTGTTGCTCATTCGATCCATTGAATGCTGTGCACAACCCTTAATAAGGATTGAAATTTGGAAGAAACCTTCGATGACCAAGATATACAGTCTTGCATTAATGCAGGGGATTTGAGTCACTTTTATAGGCTAGTTTTACATTCGTTTTATGCACTTTTTGGTCATATTTGTGGTTAATATCACATGATTCAGTTCCTTTAGCCTATTATCCTTGCCTACATAAAATTCATCTTGTTTTACATTGTTTTGCATAGATTATCATATTTATCAGATTTGATTTGTGTTTTTCTCTCATTTTCAGGCAATTCACAATTCTGGACCCGTCGATACCATCAATGGTCCGTCGATAGCATCGATAAAGCAACAGTGACAGAGCCGGAGAGGAAGCAGATAGTTTGATACCATTGACACTTTGTCAATGGTCTTGAAAGTCCAACAGTGAGCCAATTATCATCCTGTCGATACCATCAACAGGAACGGAAGATGGTATCGAGATGCCATCAGGAGGCTTCCAAAAATTGAAGAAAGCATCGGTACTCTAACGTGTCGATACCATCGACACCCCATCGATGGTATCAACATCGTCAGATCAGAGTTTTGTCCAGCATGACTTCAATCAGATGGTTGTGTTCTTTTGGCGGTCGTAAGTGGTACCTATACCTAGGAAAAGACAGCCCAAAGTTGTCATTCACGTTCGATTACATTGCACAAGTCCAGAAGGAGGAGAGAGCGAAGAACAGAGCCAAGAGCTATGCCCGAAGAGTTTCCAAAGATGCAGACAGAGTTTGTCACCGCCAGAAGGCTGCAAAATGCTTATCCCACGCTGAGGATCACCCGGTTCTTCTCCGTTCAGGGGTTATACCATCTCCATCCATGTTTTCTCCATGTTTTCTCATTCCTTCATGGTGTTTTGCATTGAGATGAACATGCATGGCTAATCCTTTTTGTCTCTAGGACCGGGAGTAGCCCGGGCAATCGTTGTATGACTCTTTTTACATAGTTTAACATAATTTGTCCCTCGAATCCATCGTATGATATCATTTTCTCCATTGCTATCATTGTGCTTGATCACCATAATGGTAATCTAATACCTTTAATTGCTTTTGATGAATAATTAACGATTGAAAAGAGGCAGTAATCACATTAACTAATAAATCCTTTGGAAAAGGCGATGTACGGTTAATGGTGGGAACCCAGAGACATGTTTTTCATGCACCTAGTCTAGGGAATAGGTTGGTACTGGTGTGGAACCAACCTAGATTAAGGTAGTGAATTGTATCACGGAAGCGAGCAATTCTGGCTACATGCCACAATCTGGAAAGGGAGACGAGTTGTGATAATAGTGAAGGAATTAGTACAACGAGAACCTGCAGTTAAACCACAATCCTAGAGATTTCTTTTGAATTGATTAAACCAACCATTTAATCGATTGCTTTGTTTTCTTTTATTTTCATTTTTCTTTTTCAGAACAACTTCAAAACTTTTATAATCGGTTTATATAATCGCGAGTAGTTAGTAGTAGTCAACCAACAATTACGTTTCCTTGTATTCGACTCGGGCCTCACAAGGCCTATATTACATTGATGCGTACACTTGCGTTATACGCACGATAAAGTCATGTCATGTTTTTGGCACCGTTTCCGGGGAATGTGTGCATGCATACTGAAATATTTACAAAACATAATTTTTTTTATCGACTCATCGTCGATGGTAGTGAGTTTTTTTAGAGATTTTCAGGCGGATTGTCTCAGTGATTTCAATACCATCGACACACTGGTCGATGGTATCGACATGTCTACCACAACATTGAATTGGTCAGACTTTGTGGGGATCGAAGGAACATACAGGTGTCGATACTATCGAAACATGGGTCGATAGTATCAACGACACATCAAAGATCCAAGGTCTTCATCGAGCGGTCCACAACGCCTATCCGTGGACTGTGTCATTGGTATCAACACCATGTCACTACCATCGACACGAGGCCGATCTGGGTCCCCACATCGAGCCATAAAAAACCATCGATTGCAGCGAGCGGCAGATTCCAACAACCGTCGATACCATCAATGGGACTGTCGATGGTATTGACACACCGACAGCAGACCCGACCGTCCCTTATAAAAAGGAGGGCAAATATTTATTCTAATCACACAATCTCATTTCCGACCATCCAATTCAAGGCTTAGCATCCCTAAGAACCCCAGAGAAAACAAGATCACCATCGATGATCATCTCCAAGCATCTTCTTTGGCTTTGCAGATCTCAATCTTCTCTGAGTGCCCCGATCGTCTTCTGCGAGCTCTATTCTCTTTTCTTTTCCTCACTCATTGTCGTGCAACCATAGTGAGAGCGGGAGCGTCATCATTGAGGGTTGCACCACCTACACTACTTGCCCCGCAACAAGGACTGGTTCCTCGCCCGAGGCTAGTCCATCCATCTCCAGAGGTTAAAAAGGTGTACGAGGAGCGATGGAAGTGCTCCATCAAGCCGACCTAGTATGGAGTCCAGCAATTGATCAAGGATCTGGGTTTTGAGGCCAATATGGCCTATGTGCTGCAGGGACAATTGGGCGAGTCCCCTAGGTTGTGTCGTGACCACGCTGATGGTCATCCATTCTTCAGCGGGTGGCCCACTTACAAGGAGATCGTCATCGAGTTCATGGCATCTCTGGACATTTGTGTCATCCCCAATGAATTAGTATTGGCACACACAGAGTGGAAAGAGGGGCACGTTTCTTTCTGCCTCTACAATAAGGACTATATGATGACCCTTCGTGAGTTCAATGCGATATATGGGTGGGCCCATAACAACCTATGCCAGCTAGCGCACAATGCAGATTATGACGCCATGGTTGCCAAGCTAGTTATTGTACCAGTGGGATACTCGATCAGCTGGCACAATGCCTCCATATCTGATTTTGAGTATCCATTTGTCAAGATCTTGCATTGGATTCTCTCCAACACCTTCTTTGTAAGATCAAAGCTATCTCAAAGCAAATTTTAGGAGACAGACTTGTTCTTCCTCTATAGTTTGTTGGAGTGGACACCTATCAAATTTGGAGCTTTCTTCCTCATGCGTGTAATGGTGGTTAAGAGGAATGTTTCTCACAGGGCTCCCATTTATTTTAGGGGTCTAATTATGCCGATTGCAATGTACTTGGGCCTGGATTTGTCCAGGCTACCCAAGTTGGAGTGCCAGAACACGCTCAATTTGAGCCATTTTGTGGATGCAAGCCTCGTTGAAGCTCATCATGGCGCTGTCTATGCCACCTGCCATGTGCAGGAGTCTTTCAGAGGAGGCAATTGCCTGATCCTACTTTCAACATCAAACCAGGCCAAAGCTATAGGTGGCCGATCATTGATGTTGATGATGAGGAGGAAGAAGAACTTCAAGAGGCAGAGGCTCCAGAGGGAAACAATGAAGAAGAAGGGGAGGAGGAAGCCACTATTCCTCTTCGACGATGAGTTTCTCTGAGAAAGAATCCATGAAACTATGGAGCATCCTCTTCTTCCCAGCCACAACCACCATAGCCCTCCCATGACGGAGATGATCCTTATTCTATGCAGTGGATGTTAACCATGCTCCAGTCAATCCAGGAGTCCCAGCAGACAATGTTGTAGTCACATCAGACAACTTTTGCAGGGATCCATGATATGCAGAATAGGCTTTATGAAAATCAACAAGTGATCTTCAAGAATGAGCGCCATCTCTTCACCAACCAACAGCAGGTATACGATAGGTTGGGAAGGATAGAGTAGTAGCAACAACCTTTCTATGATCATTACTGGAGTAGAGACTACTTTGGGGGATATCCATATCCACCACACATGCCACCCTATACTACCAACTTTCAGGGGCAGTATCTAGAGTGGAACCCCCATACCCACTAGTACCTGCTACACCCACCACCACCTCAGTAGTAGGATATCACTGTTCCACCTTCCAATTTTATTCTTGACTATGAGGCCATAGTCGAATTCAAGCTTGGGGGGGAGATGGAACAATTTTTATCTTAGTTTTATTTTATTTTCTTCTGTTGGAGCCTTTTTCTTAGTTTTTTGCAATTTTTCTTCTAGTTTTATAATTTGTTTTATTTACAACTTTCTAGGACCCACTTTCTATCTAGTGTAATCTATGGGTGTCTAATGTAAGTGTGTCATCTCAATGTTTTTCATATGGGGCTGATGTGTGAATTGTTTGAAATTGAGCACATAACTTATGGAAATAATTGGGTAGGTCAACTTTAAGACATATGATCATAATTGTATATCCTTATGGTTCAAGAAATGAGGATGGATATGGATGTTGAGATTTAACTGACCAAATGGTAATGAGACTTTAATTTGAAGTGAGAAGAGAGAAACCTCTTAGTTACCCTGTGCACATGTCAGTAAGGAGGGACATATAATCTTTTACAATGGTTCTGTCATTTAGTCTTGTGATCTATCCACCTCACTTCATTCACACTCCACCATAAGAACTGGTAGCACCTTACAATTTTTCATCTCTTGATTGCATGTCATTTAGATAGGATTGCATTATAACTAGATTTTGCATAAAAAATGAAAAATAATTTTTTTTGTAGATCAGTATGCATAAACACATTCTAGAGTGCATGCCAGTGTAGTTGCATAATTACTTCCATGTAGTTGCACTTTGCATATTTTTGAGCATATAGGACATTATGTGCCTTATTTCTTTTGAAAAATAAGAAAAGAGAGTAACTTATTCTATACTCTCTGAAATGTAGATTGTAATGCATCAATTATAGTAGTTATGTGAAAATAAGACCCAAAATAAGTATGTTTTGTAACTATTTTTGTAGTCAATTGAGAAAATTGGGGCTTGAAAAAGAATTGAAAAAAAGAAGAAAAAAAAGAAAAGAAAAAATAAGTAGAAATCAGAGGGAGAAAGGAACTTGTTTCACCTGCATAATAGGAAGAATAAGCACATGATGTAGTTTTGTAGACATTCTAACTCACATTGAGATGGAATAGTAGAGCATGCATCATTCCACCTAAAATGTAGGAATTAGGTCATTTTCATATGCATATGCATCATTTAGGTCATTTTTGTTGTTTCTGCATGTTAAATTGTATTGTGCTTTCTGTTCTTTCATAGCCACCCATTCCATCCACCCATTACTCAAAACGGTAGGCCACCCATGCTTATCTCCTCATTCTTGTATATCAGGAGATTTGCTTCCATTGTAGATGGTAGTTAGGATTTGAGCAACGTATATAGGAGATCACAAGATGCACCACGCATGAACCAGAGGAATTTATTATATTATCTACTTTATTTGATTGTGTTCATTGATTACGGGGTGGTCATCTCTCATGGATGATCATTGTTACATTTAGGGTAGTTATCATTCTGTGGTTAGTGACAACCGATATGTGCCTTACAGGTGGGAATCATATTGTGATGTCTTTTATGTGATTATGTTCTTTAGTTGACCCTCACAATTTTATTCTATAGTTTTCTTGCTCGAGGATGAGCAAAGTTCAAGCTTGGGGGAGTTTGATGTAGGGGTTTTGAGTCACTTTTATAGGCTAGTTTTACACTCATTTTATGCGCTTTTTGGTCATATTTTTTGTTAATATCGCATGATTCAATTCCTTTAGCCTATTATCCTTGCATGCATCAAATTCATCTTGTTTTACATTATTTTGCATATATTATTATAATTATCAGATTTGATTTGTGTTTCTCTCTCATTCTCAATCAATTTACAATTCTGGACCTGTTGATACCATTAATGGTCTGTCGATAGCATCGAAAAAGCAACAATGACATAGCCAGAGAGGAAGCAGATAGTTTGATACCATCGACACTTTGTCGATGGTCTCGAAAGTCCAACAGTGAGCCAAATATCGTCCATTTTCTAAGACCGTTTATGTGCATGGAGATGATTCACTCTAGTTTAGTTGATATTGAGGACATATGAAGAGTAGTATCCAAATGAAGTAAGTTCAACTTGTGTTGTTGATGTTTGAGGTACATTGGCGTATAGTATAAGTTTATCCTTATATAGGTAACTTTTTAGGGTACTTGATTGAAGAGGAAAACAATCGAGTTTGGGCATCAAAAGTATATCTAAAGAGAAATGCACTACAATGAATCTTGGGCCAAATTTTCTAGGTCAAAGCCCATCCATAGCAGTTGTTATTGAGAACTATAATCAAGAAGGGATTCAATTCAAAACTAGGTATTAATAATTCTTTGATTGGTATTATTTTCTTATCTTAGGGCCATTGGTATGAGTTGCTTGTGTGACCTTTCCCATCCAGCCAGCGCAATAGATCCCTTTGGTTTGGATGGGAGTTTATGTGGAGCCTTAATAACCATATATTGGGATTCAACAATATTTTCTTCTACCTCCAAACATAATGAAGGATAGACCGCATCAAGTATGACCTTTTCCCTCGGAATAGAACGAATGTTACCATCCATTTTTGTTGCAAGGAAAGAGGTCATAGAGTGAATGCAACCTAAACTACCCCCTTCCATAAGTCTCTAGGTATCAAACAGAAGGATATCCATCTCACAGAAGGGGTCGAGGGGAAAGCCTCACCAAGGAAAAACACACCTCAGACCTCGACATTGACTCATGTATTCCCATACCTCAGGAGGCGAGCTCCACCCAAGGGTTGATCAGTGTTGTAGGAACCCCATAGAACTCGTCATCCCTATTAATGCCTGGGTGACTACTGTGACATCCCCAAATTTTCTAAACTTAATATGATGTGTGATGTCCAAATTGAAACCTCCCCTCAGTGAGAATCCCAATTTAAACACCCCACACAAGGCTAAGAAGAAGAAAATCAAAGGATGTAAGAAGGAAACAACAATAGAACATGTACATGAACAATAATGAAACCATATATCAAATGTTCACCATTCAACATATAATTACAACATGAATTGTTATAACCTTTGATATTACACATTTAACGACAAACTTATACACATACATGTACTACCACTAAAAAAATATATCTTAAGACAAAAGGTCCACATGTACATCAGCTCTCCATACAAGTCACACTATCTTGGTTCTTAGAGACCACATGTCCACAACCTAAACAAAAGATAACATGTGGTACACATCAACACAATATTCAAAAATATTATACTTAGTACGGCTACGTGTCTTTTTATATACCTCTCATTACTAAGCTTGGAAATAAGATAAAAGTAATACTTGGTGGTAATAAACAAACATAAGAAAAATCATATACTTGCACAAATATATTCATTAACAAAAGAGAACACATATTTTAAGCATATTTCCATCATATATCTTGTACATATTCCACCAAAGGGATAGATGTTTTTAGGCCTTATGATCTCTTACCAAGGAGTTAGATCATGTATACAATGCCATCTCCTACCAAAGATTTAGATCACTTCAATGCATTGTACTACCAAAAGTTTAGTGCTATCATATGATGGATCAGATATCTTATGTTTAATTTGGTCATAGACATATAAGTACCGAAAACATCAAGCAACATATCATTCGAGAACAATCATTTCATTCAATACCATATGCCAAGTATTTTGCTACACGTATAATACAAGCATAATGGCTGAAGAATGGTGACTCATGCACTAAATTCTATCATACATGGGTCAATCAAAGAAAGAAGAAGAACACCATTCTGTCTCTTAAAAACAATGACAACGATGGGATCACAGACCCCAACGAACTGCATGCTATGATCTCAAGCCACCTCAAGAAAAATTTATCAAAACCTAACACCCGGGGTCATGATATTCATTCTCTTGTGTCGGGCAGGTTCAGTAGGCCACCTACACAACAATCAAAGATATTAGCTAGCATACCCACCTACGAGGAGATCCATAGTTAGTTGAAGATGATGGACCCAACCAAGGTTGCCGGACCTGATGGTATCAATGTCGGGTTAGTCCAAAACAACTTGTTTGTGCTCAAGTGTGCTGTCACTAAAACTATTGCACACATAGTTGTAGGTCTACCTCTAAATGAAGATATGTGTAATGCTACTATCATCCTCATCCCAAAAGTTCCTCACCCAGAAAGGTGTGAACAATTTCAACCTATTTCACTGAACAACATCATGTTGAATCTCACGGCTAGAGTTGTGGTTAATAGAATCAAACCCCTCATCACGGGCTGGATATCGCTCGAACAAAGTAGCTTTGTTCCTGGACAAAAAATTACTGAAAGCATCACAGTGGTTCAAGAACTTATCAAACGAATGAAGCCTAAAAACAGCAAACCTGCTATGGCTATCAAAATAGATCTTACTAAATCTTTCGATCAAATGGCTTGGTCTTTTATTGATGAAACAATAAAGAAAATAGGTGTTCCGACCAATATAAGGAATTTCATAATGAATTCCATCACTAGAGGATCTAGCATTGTCATTTGGAATGGATGCAATTCCGAACCCTTCAAAGCCAGCAGAGGTCTCAGACAAGGTGACCCTCTATCGCCATACATTTTCATTTTATGTCTTGAAAGGCTAAGCCAGATGATACAAAACAGCGTCAGTAATGGCGACTAGAAACTGCTCAAAATTAGCCACTCCAGACCCAAGATTGCTCATGTCTGCTTTGCAGATGATATCATACTATTTTCTGAGGCCAAAGAAGACCATATTAAGCACATTTTAAAATGTTTCGAATATTTTGGCAATGCTTCTGGACAATCCATTTCAATTGCCATGACTCACATATTCTTCTCAACCTCTGTTGACAATCGGGTTAGAAGAAGAATCAGTAGGATCAGTGGGTTCCAAGTTACTTCTGATTTGGGAACTTATTTGGGTGTTCCAATCGTCTACAATAGAATCAACAAGAACACCTATTCGTCTATTCTCAAAAAGGTTAATAGTCATGTGAATGCATGGTCATCTAAATGCTTATCCAGGGCTGGAAGGGTTTGCCTAGCCAAGACGACGCTCACCACCCTACCCACATACGTCATGCAAACATCTAAATTGCCTCTCAAGTTGTGTGATCAGATCGATAGAAGCATAAGGAAGTTCATCTGGGGCGGTGGATTAAAAAATAACCCAATTTCCCTTGTTGTCTAGAAGAAACTCACTAACTCTAAGGCTGTAGGCGGTCTAGGGGTTCGATCCATGAGGGATTGGAACACTGTGCTCACCCTCAAGAACACTTTGGATTTGGTCACCAATAGAAAATCACAATGGTGCACTGGCCTACAAAAGCATTTTGATTTCTATGAGGACAAATGCATGATCAATGTGTCTCGTATGGGCATAGATGCTTTCAGATCGAAAGACATTATCCTTAACAATTATAAAATGATACCTGTTAATGGGATGAGCATAAATTTTTGGGAGGACAAATGGACAAACCACGATTGCTGTCTTAGAGACTTAGCACTCAATGAGATCCCAAGTGACCTTTGGAAGTGTTGTTAACTTAAATGGAGAATGGGACCATAGCTTCCTTGAGCACTGGTTACCCAATACTGTTGTGCAAGATATCCTTCTAATCAATGTGCCTCTTAACACTCCTAAACAAGATACTCGTGCTTGGTTGCTCACAGACAATGGTGCCTTCACCATTGCTTCTGCCTACGCTCTATGTCGACCCAACCAGGCCCAGTTGGTGCAAGGCAAATGGGAGTCCATATGGAAGCTGAATGTTTCACCTTCTATCAAATTTCTACTCTGGATGATGGGCCATAATGCAATCCTTACTAATGCCTAAAGAAATGAAAGACATATGAATATAGACAGCTTATGTCCTAGGTGCCACCTTCAAAATGAAACTATGTTACATGCACTCAAGGATTGCGGACAGAACAAATCCATCTAGAGATCGGTCCTGGACAACAACCTCAACAATGATTTTTGGAATGATGTAGAAGGCAGTAGTTGGATGTTCAAATATATCAGCAAAGACAATCGCCAGGCCAGAATGTTATCTATTACATTCCACAACATGTGGCGCAACAGAAACGATGAAGTTTTCAACAACATCAAACGAACTATCGACAGATTCATAAACTATATAACTCATCATATTAATATGAATGAGTTAGAAATTAGTAGCGCCAATCCCAACACAAGAACCTTGGAAAATTTGCATTGGTCTCCAACTTGAATGAGGTAGTTTACTATCAATTCTGATGTTGCCATCGGAAAAACTAATTTTGCAGTTGCATGTGTGGTTAGAAACGAACATGGCCATTGGATTGGGGGTTATGGTGAGACAGTTGCAACTACTAAAGTCCTCTACGCAGAGCTCACTGGTATTCTCAAAGCCATGGAATATGGCAACATCAAACTCCCAGGAACTATCGAGTTTCAGACTGATAGCCTTACTACGACAAGAATGATCCAGGATGATGGTATGAACTACCTGTCTTTTGCTAATGTAATTGCCCAAATAAATAAATTGATTGAGGAGAAGGACTAATGCATCAAATATGTAAGAAGAAACTATAATGCTGCCTCTGATCTACTTGCTAAACACCATCTAAAAAATAATGAAGGTACCCGAACCTACTGTAACCCTCCTGCTACCCTTAGCAATTTCATAACTAATGAGACCAACTCATGTAATGGTAGTAGTACTACCAGGTTTACTTTTGTTATTAGTGCTTGTACTCCTATTTCAAATTTGCTTGCAGGGGGAAGGCAAGATGAATAAATAGCTTCCTGAATTCCTTTAACAAATAATGTATAATAAGCCAAGTAAGAGGTAATGGCATACCTTGATCAAGATAACCTAATCACATTCCTGATATCAGATATATCCCCATGTAAACTATATATTTGTCATCCCTGATCAAGACAAAACCATGTACTATCATCAGATCCCCATCATCATTAACCCTAGTCATGTCCATTTTAGGGTTTAGCTTTTTCATTAGGATATTCTCATATTTACTTGTATTCTTGTGTTGGAGTCATCATACTGATGTCATATTCCATATTATAGTTCATTTATTGATAATTTTGTTTCGCATTATTATGTGAACATATTAACATAAGGTTACATGCATTAACCTAAATTAGGGTTTTAAACCACATATTAAGGGTCAACTTCATATACATGGATGGTGATGATAATGTGATATACTTGGTTAATCAAGTTATGAAATAAAAAATAAAGATTGTAACCTAATATGTGAAAGTTAAATGAGAGCATACTAATGACACATGCCAATAATGTGTTAATCATTTAATTTTGAAGGTCAGGATAGTTGAGAGTTGTGTGGCGAACTGATGTACAGGTGGAGTTGTTGTCTTAAGATCATGTTGTTTAGTAGTAGTAGTACATGTATATGTAGTAGTTTGTTGTTCAATATGTAATCTCAAATATTGTAACAATTCATGTTGTAATTATTTGTTGAATGGTGACCATGTGTTGTATGGTTGTATTATTGTTCATGTGCATATGCTACTGATTGTTTCCTTCTGACTCCCTGAATTTTCTTCTCCTTAACCTAGTATTCGGTGTTTAAATTGGGATTCTCACTGAGGTGAGGTCTCAATTTGGACATCACACATTAGATTAAGTTTTAGAAAATCTGGGGATGTTACAGGTGGTATCACAACATAAACAATAGCAAAGCCTGACATTTGCTCATTGTGCAACTTGAACTAAAGATAACCTTGAACTTTAAAAATCTTTAGGGTTAGATTAGTCAACTTTTAGAGAGTAGATCTGACCAAGCCTCTAGATTATCACCTAGATGTCTGAGAACTAGATTTAGACTGATGCTTGTTGTATAGAAGGTCCTTAGGTGTCGTTCTTTCCTTATAGTACATTGGTATGGGACGTTGCATTATTTGGAAATGGCATACATCAGGGAACGAAAACCTTTAGCATATGATGCATCTATTTTTTGAGTGGATGCACCATCCTACACCCCATTCTCACCCTTTTCACTATGTGACATGTCACTAGACTCTCTATGATGTGTGGGACACTCATTTTGTGGATTTGGTTTTTTTATACCAATCAGATCGAACCTCAAAAGTTTTCTCTGACACTTATTTTATCGGAGAAAAATTATATAATATTTTATTATATATGTAAGTATTAAAAAAATGTGTCCCCACACATGTAGGAGTAGGAGGTGGTCATGCAACCTAAGTGAAAGTGAATTACATTAGTCTAGAAGAGTAAGTAGTTATATATTAGATGTCTAGAGCCTTTTTGTAATGTATGATAGATGGAATATATGGAATAAGTTTTGATGATATGATGTAAGTCTTATATAGATGATATAATATGGTTTATGGTGATCAATGTTGTCTTTGAGGACCTAAGTTCATATTTGAGGTTTTGATATAAGCTTGATAATGCAAGTACATAGGTTTTTAGAGATCATATAGGCTAAGTTTAGACAAAGATATGAATTATCAAGAGCCTCAATCTCTTTTACAAAGGAGGACCTCTAGTGTTGGGACCAGTTATAGGGTTAACTCTAGAGAGAGTGAGACCTAGAGGGAGAAGTTCAGAGAACCTGAACTCCAAGATATGAGAATTTTGAGAAATATGTGATATGATAATGTCCTAAACTAGAATACTCCTAAGTGATTGAGATGAGTTGTGTTATGCATGATTCATGTAGTCTCATTGAACCCTAGATGTCCTTGGGAGGACCAAATACTAGATATAGAGAGAGGATATCTATATATGAACATGTGAACATGAATATTAGTGTCTGCCATCTGGGTGAGGGAGAGAGCCCAAGACCCTAGAGGAGGTAGCTATATTAGATTATGTAAAGCCTCAACTCAGGTTGCTGGTTCCTTGTAGGAATCTAGTGGTTGTATATATAAGAGAGTTTTGGGTAAGTGTGTCTCATAGGTAGAGAACCTACAAAAAGAATGCCATGTCTTAGCATGTTTTAGTTTGTGCTTATGTGGCTAGAGCTTGTAAGGCTATCACTAGTGCCACTGAGGTAATCTGAAAAGCCTAGACTAAGAGAGGACAGATAAAGTATATGCATATGAGATACTCATAGAGTTGAGTTAGCTCAAAAATATTGGGCATGGTATTACCCTCATGATAAGGGTTACGAGAACCTCAGTTGAACTAGATGAAGTTTTGATATATGTCTAACAAGACACTTGCATAACTTTGTTAGCACAACCATGATATAATATGTGTAAGGAAGTGATCTAATCTTGACATGTGATATATAGATGTGACATGATGGAAAACCTAGTATGGTTTGATAACTCTTTATGAAAAAATGGTTAACCATATACATGAATGATGATGATAATGTGATATAGTTGATTAATCAAGTTATGAAATCACTAACAAAGATTGTAACCTAATATGTGAAACTTGAATGAGAGAATACTAATGAAACATGTCAATGATGTGTTAATTATGTGCTTTTGAAGGTCAGGATAGTTGAGAGTTGTGTGGTGAGCTGATTTATAGGTGAAGATGTTGTCTTAAGATCATGTTGTTTAGTATTAGTATATGTATATGTAGAAGTTTGTTGTTCAATTTATAATCTCAAATGTTGTAACAATTCATGTTGAAATTATATGTTGAATGGTGAACATGTGTTGTATGGTTGTATTGTTGTTCATGTGCATGTGCCACTGATTGTTTCCTTCTAGCTCCCTCAATTTTCTTCTCCTTAGCCTAGTGTGGGGTGTTTAAATTGGGATTTCCACTGAGGTGAGGTCTCAATTTGGATGTCACATGTCAGATTACATTTTATAAAATCTGGGGATGTCACAACTACTATATTCATGGCCTCTGAGATCCCTCACAGCGGATGAGGAAGAGGAGGCTTACATCGATGCTTGGAGATTGTCCCATCCAAATTAGAGTCAAAACCCAAGTGTGTATTGTCATGGCCGATCTGTAGGAGATCTTGTCCAGGCATGAGGAGGGCATTGCCCTGTTTCCCCCTTTCTTTATTTTCTACGTTGATCAGTTGTGTCGGCAGGCTCCTCTGCCTAGATCTCCTATCTTCACCGACGTGCGCTCGAGAGATGTAAAATGGGTGAGTGTCGACGATCTTCTGGCACCTAGACCTATTCATGAAGGGTCCCCAAACTCCACTTTTCCCTCTTTGACCTTCACCATAGTGGCGGCCAACTGGGGAGCCCACGACTCTAGAGCTTCTTCCCTCCTTGACGTTGATAAAGTGATTAAAGGTGACTACACAAGATCATGTAGAAGAAACCCCCACCTTTAAGCTTTCAGGAGATGTCCATCCCCACTAACCTCGAACCCTAGCCCTTACATGTGTTGGAGTCCTCAGTTTTGCACTCAGGACCAGATCTGGCGGAGGCGAGCATGAGTGATACAGGAAAGAAGGAGATGATTGATCCAACATGATCTAATTCTAACAGGACCAGTTTCAGTAAAGAACTTGAATGTTCATTCAAGCCAGTTGGGCGGACCATCTATCTTCCTTTCCATGTGGTGACATTCTGCAATTGAACCTGGAAGAACCAGCGTCCCAGTATTTTTCCCAGTCAGGTGAATCATCATCTTATCTTCAGAAATTAGTCAATTCTTAGAAAATTGATAAAAAACGTTCTTGAGTCCAAATAATCCTCCAAAAATATCCATGGACTCAAAAAAATATGTACTTTGTTATAAAACCACTAGTCAAACTCTTAAAGCTTTATTATTGATGGTATCTAATTTAGATGTTTATGTTTCTTATCATGGTTAGTAAATTAAATAATCAACAAACGATGTGTATTAAATGTGAGAAAATTCTCTTGGAACCCTAACATCAGATGTAAACTAAATTTAGACTCTAATATGAGTAATATACCTAAATAATATGTCTTTTCTATTAATGACCAATTAGATGATTTTAGCCTCATATTCATTCTAGAAAATAGATAAAGCGTTGAAAAATTATGAAATATGAACCGGACACCTTGAATGACCTCCTGATCATTAGAAAAATAATAAACACATGTTTTAGATTGGTTGGACCTAGGTTTAACTAAACCCTAATATAGACCTAAATATCATTGATAATGGTGAAACTTGTATTAATGATGAATATTTGTTACTAATCAGGTGATGACTAGATATGTAGATGATCCAAAATATCTATATGAATCTTTGAACTTAGCTACAAGGGATTTTATTAAGTATAAGACTAGTTTTCATGGATGGATAATAATATGATGTACTTTGGATGCTTTGATTTGCATATAGATTATTGGATGCACATTAGTAGTATATGCTTTGTGAAACATAAAAGAATATGGATGGTTTGTAGCTACTATGTGTTTACATTCTCTCTCTCATTGCCTCTCTCTCTATCGCTCTCTTTATCTCTCTCCTTCTAAATTTAAGGTTGGCACATCCCCATAGCTCAAGGGGCGGGGAAAATATGAAGTGTGACACCACTTAGTAGTACAAAAACATCAAAAGACATCTTAAAAAATGTGTTTATTTGATTATTGCATTAAATAATGTTTTCCTTTACTTTTCTTCTTTCTCAAAATTTTCAAGTATGCAAGCACAATATATATGAATCTTTATCCACGTACACAACACATTGTGTTGATTTGTTGTTTCACGCATGTTTAGGTTTAGAGATAGCATGGAAGAAAAAGATGGGAGTGAGAAGTTGTACATGTGGTACCTATTGTGTTTAGATCCTATTAGCATCCATGTTCATAGACTTGTAAAATTTTCTTTTAAATTATGTAATTTAAGTTGTAATAATTCATGTTATAAATGTACATGTTGAATGCTGAGATTGAATGTATGGTGTATGTTATGTGGAATGTTCATGTATTTTCAAATTGCTTCCGCAGGATACTTTGATACAATTGCCTAATGTTTTGGGATTTGTCCTCTCAGGCCTTCCAAGTTTCAAGATGCACAATCTGAGGACATTATAGAGGGATTCATTTGAAAAAAGAATGATCTTATGTAATAGATCTTGCGAAAACAATAACTAAGTTCTTCTATTTTTTAGAAATGTGTCATGTCTACAACCCTTTTCATCTATTTTTCTACTTGTTAGGCTGGGAAATATCATCCAAATCCCATTGGATAAATTTTACAAAAACAAGCCAAGTGATATAAATTGTATTGTTGGTTAAAATGTTTATTGTGGAACTAAGTTATTAAATTTATCTTATGATATTAGTGGTTATATAGTTTTCATATAAAAATGAAAAAAGTATTACTATATCAAATGATGTTTTGGTGGCTCCATATGAAAAGTGCCAAAGTTATTGAACTAAGTGAAAGGAAATTGTAATTCTATTGAGTAGGAAAATAAAGCAATAGGGTCGAGATCATTTTTGAACGTGGTTAGTAAGGAATCCTCTATTTATGTAGATTTACCATTTCTCTTTAAATTTGATCCATATAGGGTTTCTTGTAGTGCATGCTTAAATACAATAATGTTAAAACTTTTTGGTTGTGGTGAAGTCCTATTTCATGTCTCTATTTGTCATTTTTTCTCTATATTCATGGCAAGAGTTGTTAAATGAATTTCCATTCCAAATAGTTCTTAAATGGTTTTAGTTGAAACTATTAGTGTTATTTTCCTATTTTTAAAGATACTTGATTCCATAATATAAAATGCACACTATAAGGATGGTCCTACTCTTCACCAACTCATGATAAAGGAGAAGACTCATCCAAGTCTATCTCAATTGATCAAGGAATCTCATGGGACATTTAATGTAAGGATGCATATGTTAATCCAAATTGTACTATAAGAAATTCAAAAATGGGTATGCTAAATCGATGTGATCATTTTATATGATACCACCACGTCCATTTTTGCAAAAACATAAACCCATAAAAATAGTGATACCATAACGACTTTGTCTCAAACACAAAGATAATTGTCATCCTCCATGAATGTAGTGATGACTGGACTAAACATTCATCCTCCATGAAAATAGACCTTGTATCGATCCTTATCCTCTATTGTCTATTTTAAACATTATTTCCCATGCCCATGTCAACCCACATAGTAGTCTAGTCTATTCTTCACCACACACAAACTAAGGTAAAACATTCAAGCTGGTCGCCCAGTCCTACTAGTTTTCCACATAAGTATTTTGACTAACCTCCCTTTACTAGGGTTGAGACTACACACCAAATCCTAGTATATATGAAATAAATAGGAGTCCATGTGACATCTAGTCCTATTTAATCCACCATAATTACACTTTTCCTCATCCCATCACTTATCCAATATCCTTCCACCTATAAACTCCTATGGAAATAATTTCCACTGCATTTTCCCCTACATCTGTGGTAGTGGAATTGGATTCTACACCTAGGAGAAATTAGTAAGAAGAAGAAGGAGCTTCTAGATATAATAAGATCATCTACTTCTCTTTCTCTTTCCTTCCCCCCTCTCCATGATATTCTCATAGTTGTGAGAAGCTAGACCATTTTTTGTTGTTTGGAGGTAAATGGGATTGTGATACCATGTTTTCTTTTATGATGATCATGTATGACATTGTTAGCACTATTTTCATGAATTTCTTTTTTAAAATACCACAACATTCTTTAGTAATGTATTTTTATACAATATAATGCAAAGAGAGAAGAGGTTTGTGTAAAATTGTGGAAAAGAGCCAATCTCACGTGTATGGTTTCCTTTGTAACCTATTATATTCTTACTCTACTAGACCCAAGCGAGAGATCTTGGCTATTCTTGGGTTTTTTCTTCCCTCTAACTGGATATTAGCATTGAAAGGTATGATGGGAAATAAAAATGTTTAAATACTCCCTCATATCCCTATATTATCCATCACCACCAACTTTGGGAGAAGGGACGTTCATAGAAGTTTACACATTTGTGATATGCTAGGTGAATCTACCATCCAACCTTATACATTGAGCCTCATAAGGATGGATAGCGAGTCATCTAGGATGTAGTCTCCTTTATTTCATCTATGTCATCGATGGACAATACATAGTGTAAGGTTTCCTTTTAGTAAGCTTGTTTGTTGATTATCCCGGTAGCATAAAATTTTGGAAAATTTTCTAATAACCCCAATTGCATGTTTCAACATACCTAAATATTCCAAATGACCCACTATGTACATTGAATATTTAAAATTCATGCACCCATTTTTGCTATATGTTATTGTATTTCATTAGTAAACATTTCTAGTTGAATTGGTTAGTTACTTTTGGTAGACTTGGTAACATAATTTCCATTTTCATGATTTAGTAATTGGATGTTATTTAATGCCCTTAGCCTTAGTGTCATCCAGTTGTTTCATTTGGATAGATATTTACATTTTTTATTTTCATCTATAAGCAAAGTCTAGCACTAGTGGAAGTTTAGTACCATTTTGGGTTTAACCCTACTTGCCATGACACTATATCCCAAGCCCATGCACTTCCTGATCTTGTTGACTACTATATATATTTTGGGATAATTGTAAGAATATGTGTTGTACATAAAACTTTGCAAAAATTATTATGCCATCTAAAATTTACTTTCCATGATCGCTAAGAACTCGTACTATTTGAAATATACAACATACTATCTAAAAGAATATTATATTGATCAAACAAATTTCAATACGTTTAATTGAATGTGGATCTATAAATGATCAGATCAGTATGATAATTGATGAAAATGGTGTGATTCTTGCTCCATGTAGTATTGACCCATAATGCATTCTAGTTTCCTAGATAGGTAATCCTTTTTCTACAACTAGCATCTTGTCTTTGTAATCTTCATGACAAAAATCAATGTCAAGACACATACCATCTCGAATTATATAAACAGGATCATCAATTTACATTTTTGTTCTAATGTAGATATTCTTGTGATGATTGATTCTAATAGTATAATGCTTTACAAAAACATTTTGTATAGTTAATTCACGTGCAAGCTGCCTAATTAGGTGATACTAGTTGGAAAAAAATATGATTCGCTCTTTAGACTTCTTATAATGAGCAACAAGAGGCCATAATGTGGGAAAATGGTTACAAAAAACCACAAGGAGCACTATGTAAATTAAATAAATACTTTTATGAATTCTGTTGAATGTGGAGGTCTATATATTTAACCCAACATGAATATATTTGAAAAGTTTTAGTTTTATATGAAGTAATGTGATCATTAGATTCTTGATGGAAATAGTCTCACCAAGTGAAGTATTTATGCAAGAAACATTAATCCCTTGTAATACTAGTTGCATTAATTATGAATGTCCCATACTATATTTGATAAGCCAAATACTATATACTAGATGACTTAATATCATATATTTTTATATTTATATTTTTTGTTTCAAATATCGAGATTCATGTTATAGTAATAGTATTATGGTTGTCTCATATAGTATGCACCTTTTTTTAGTAGTTTGAACTCTTACTATGAACAACAAGAAGTATGTATAGGTGATTATTTTTACAAAAGCATCATTCCCTTTTTAGAGTATTTGTAACGAGTAACACAATTCCATTCTATATGCAACAAGACGTATACTACATATAAGAATCTTCATGCTAATTAGATCACATGATTATATAGATCAAATATGGAGTGATGATTGTTGGATATCTTGTTATACTTGGTACATGTAGTATGAACTCTTGCTGATATTCACAAGCAATCTGAATAGGTGATTCTTATTTGAAAGAAACATCATTTTCACTTCTGACTACTTCCATGAGAATCAAAAGTGCATAGTATATGCAACATGATACATATTATTTGCAAAAGTATTCATAATAACCACATTATCTATTTATACTATATACTTAAATTTAACGGTCGGATAATCAAATCATCATGATGATTATTGTAAATATTATGATACATGTCTAAATTTAATATATAAAAAGTAAATATTTCATAAAAATCTTTTTAATATTGGATTTTCGTTTGCAAAAAATGCCATTCCCTCTTTACAATTCTTCCAATAACAGGAAAGGGCACATATCAAGTCTAGAAAACACATACAATGTGTAAGTTCAGCTTGATCAAATAATTTAATTATCCTTTTTTGTTTGAATATGGAGGTTGATATGAGCATATCAACATAATCATTTGTGTACGTAGTCTGACACTTGTTTCCAACATTTGAACACTTGTTTTTTGCTATAAGAAAGAAATATATATGATGCTTGTTTATAACAAAAACATCATTTCATCTTCATGTATTAAATTTTGGATAAAACAAAAAAATTGTGCACTACCATAAACAGGCCACATAATGTATACAAGAATATTCACGATGTTGAGATGTATTGTCAAATGTTCACACTTCTAAGTTGAAACAATAGGGAAACAATGGAAATAGAAGGAAAAGGATGACAAGGAAACTAATTCAAACAAAAGATAAAAAAAGAGTAGAAATATAATGAACCATGTAGTTAAGGATGTATACTAAAAATAATATGCAAAACATAAACAATTGGAATGCAAATTATTAATTAAGAAGTAATGCACGTAAATGTTTTTTTATGGAATATACTTTAAACACAACAATCACAAATTATAACAAACTTTTATGGATGAGTCTGTATATTATAATACAACAATCTCATGTTAATGATGACTCTTTTCATAATCATTATGATGACTGTACGAGTACCAAATTTCTTATAATGGAAGTGATATCATTCAATTTATGTTTTGGGATCTATATGATACCATTACTTCCATTCATCAATTTACTTTGTGGTATTTTTCTTGAGGATTGATATTGCAACTGACTTTTTTATATGTGTCTAACACTTCACATGACCAATCATTGAGTCATATCTTAAATATTGACTTCCCAATTCAAAACCTTGGTTTTCTTTTCACTGATGGCAATCATGCAAATATCTTTAAGATTTAGAGTACACGTTAGTTAGCTATTATGAGGCAGATAGATTTGCTTCTCCACGTCCTTTACTTCCATCATGATCAATACATCTTTACATTGTATTGAGCTAGTTGAGATTCATATCATGTGAAATATTTATCAGTGACCATGAGTACTCATTGGGACAAAACATAGGGTGATGGCTCTATGTACACAAGTGAGAATATTATGAAAGATGGGAGACTTGGTTCACATGCCCTCATGAGCTAATGCTAATTCTTTTAAGAGATATGTGACATGTGTTAAAAACTTTATTGATTGGAATTATCTTTTCAATCTCGTTCTTCTCATAATTGTAAATTTTGTACCCCATCTATCTCTTTTATTAAATATATTGGAATTCTTTTTTATTCTCAGTTTAGTTTTAAATTCATTTTTATACATTTTTTTGGATCAACATAGTTGTCCTTGTATATATTTGAGCCCATGTACATCGTGATCCATATAATAATTTACTATTATCTAATTTTGCATTTTCATTTCTCTTCAATTTATTAAAGTTATTAGATTCATACTTCATACTTTGTTTATGATGGTTTGAAGATTGCAAATACTATTATTGGAGTGGTTAAGGATTTTTGATGTGCATGATGCACAACAATGAAGTATTTCTTGGGGAGAATCTGCCACATTATCTTCTACAGATTGAATCACACTAGTTTTCCAAAAACAAAACTTAATAGATCTATTTACCTACCATGTTCTTAAAATATCCTTTCAAATTATGCCCCCTATTTTTAACTTATTACCCATCTCACTCCTACACCTATTATAGTCTTCCCATCCCGATCAAATGACATATACCCATTCATCTTCCTCTTTCAAGTAGTTTTGTTCCAACATACCCACTCTAGGAAGGCATTTGTTTCTTCAAAACCAATCTCTCATACCATATAACGCCCTCAAACTCTTATTCGTGTCCCTGTGGTTTTTCTTCGCATTCCATCACCCTTCATAAAAATCTATTCCCTTTCACATCTCCTTCCACAACCCCTTCACGCTTGATACCTCTCTCTCTTTCAAAATTATTCATCTTGCTTTGTCATTTGTCTTTTCTTATTCCTTTATTCTGTATATATGTATACCTTCTTAATTTATTCTCTACTTTATTCTTTGTTTTTATTAATGTAACATACCAAACCTTAGAGCCTACCCTGGAAGTTTTTCCTTTTAGGTTTGACCAAATAAGGTTAAGGTTAGAGTGATCCTAATAATCTAATGTGTGAATAATGTGATATAATATGTCATACAACTCATTTGGTGATAATAAAATGATAAATAACTTAATTTCATGCATAATATGGTTAATGGGCCTCTAATGGGCTAGATGATATAACCCATGTAAGAAAGCCTCAAAATAAAGAATAGACTTCAAATTCGTAATCTACACATTAAAATAAGTTTACATGTCAATTTTCATTTAATTTGGACAACCTTGAAATAATATGGTATGTTAGGAGAGAGAAATTGCCTAAAAGGTGTAATTAATAAATAAATATAATTCATGATTCCAAAAGAGGAAAATAATCTTAGATTTGTAATCTACATAATAAATATAGCTTTTGGGTAAAATTTTATCCAATTTGGAGAAAGTTTGCTTAAAAGGTAAAATTAGGAGAGAGAAAGTGTGTAGAACCTTCAAAATATTAAATAAATATTCAAACAACTCTAATATGTAAAATTGATCGCAAATTCGTATCTAACACATTAAATATGACTTGTGGAACAAGTTTCATAAAATTTGGATAATCCTAAAGCCATAAATGAAGAAGGAAAGAGAAAATGATATTTGATTTTTTTTAACCCATTAAAATTTTCCAAAAGGCAAAACTAAGTGCATAATCGGAATCTACATGCCTTAATTGGCCTATATGCAAAATTTGGCTTAATTTAGATGTTATTTGACCCCTCTTTTGAAAAGAGAGAAAAAGTGACCTTCAATGCAATTATTACTTTATTTATTTGATCAATTTTTCCCTGTCACGCTTTTGATTTAAGCGCGCCGATCTGGACCATGGATTTTGGATCCAACGGCTCTAGGTTTGTCTCCTAGCTCCAATCGGAGTAGGATTACAGGTTGTTTCCTGTGGTTTCTTCGGTTGAGGATATCTCCCTCGATTATTAATCTTTTTCGACGATTTATCCGCCATTGAGTTTGTGATCTAATTCTACATAAGTGTATCCCTTATTTACCTAGTTTTGTTGAGTTTACTAGAAACGCCTAAAACCTTGCTTCCCAAGCCTTGCGGCCACCTATCTTCTCGCCTCACCTCCTCCCCGCATCTATAAATAACCATACCACAGCGATCCCCAAGTGATTTGCAATCACCCTCTTGCTTCAATTTCTTGTTTGTCTTTGTTCTCCGCTATCGGTAGCTCTTCATTTCCCATGAACTTGCTGCTATCCTCCATGGACCACGACGACCCTCTCACCTCAATTGAGCCTTGCGATGAGTTTGGTAGGTTTCCCTCTCTCTTTTCCTATTCTTATTTTCCGGTTTGAGTAATCTCTATGTGTTCGTCCAATCTTAGCCTTCACTTGTTGCTGCACAGGTTGCAGCCATGGTGGAGCTCTGTGAAGGGGATGAATCCCCCACTTGGTTTCCCAGTTTTACCCCTTCGTGCTTCTTCTTTTCTTCATTTTCTAGCTAAGGGCATAATCGCCTTTTCACTCTCTATTTTCCTTGTCTATGGGTGAGGTCAACCGGGAGGCTGACTGGTGACACGACCACTTCCTATTGGGCCAAGTCACAGGTCGGCCCCGCTATCTCCTCTCTCTGCTTGCTTCACTGACTTGGCAATTTGATTAATTTCTATTAGTCGATTTTATAAAATTGATAACTAATTAAATACTGATCTGAAAATTACAAATAAATACTCGTTGGAATTAGAAAAATAATATCTAACTAAGGGTACATGTTTTGATAACTAAATCTAAAGAATAATAACATGTGTTTTCAATAGATCTAATTAATGATGAATTAACTTGTAAAAATCATAACTAATTATATATAAGTCAGAAAAACATAATAAAATATGTTATCAACTCATAAAAATATAACCTAAAACATGGCATGGTTTTGGTGACCTAATTCACATAATAATAAAAAGATAGTTTTTAGGGTTTTGTATATTAATGGAAATCTAACCCTAATCCCACATATATGCTAATAGGTTCTTTGGAAACCTAAGCTTGGACCTATAAGTGACTTAGGATGTTTGGCTCTAAAGTTGAGGTATGTTTGCATCCCCGATTATTTTTGTTGAACAATTATCCTATTTTTGTCTTACTCTTGGTCCTATGGACATTAGCCTACACATTTTCTTGTTCTTTTGAAATCATGCTTCATGTGAAGTATCTTATTTTATTATTGATCTTGTGATCATGGATATTCTCTTAGAAGCTTATCTTGTTGCTTTGGTTGGACTTTTGATATTTTCCCCACTATGATGTGGAAGTTTACTTGTTGATATATGCCATTGTGATGTGGATATTTTGATATCTTTTTCCCACTTACATGTGGATGTATGTGTTGGCCATTGTGTTATGGAAACATTGTTTATTCTGACTATACTTTCTACTTGCCTCTACATTATACATGCTATGTGATTCAGTAGCACTAGAGTAGTGTAATTACATTGGTTTTGGGGCAGTAATCCCCTATTGTTTATTTGGAGGGTGGCAGTATACCAGTCCTCTGTAATCGAGTGTGGTAGTAATCCATACTCAACTTTATATAATTGGGAGATTGGCAGTATTCCTTTCTCTATCAGGTTCAAGTTTGTGCTTGGCCGCCAATTGTGTTTATATTGTTCTAGAGCTATTCTTATCTCACATGCATGCATGTTATTGATGTGGATTGTGGGGTGTGTGCCCTACTCTCATTATGTGGCAGTATTGCACAATCTTTATTGTTTTGATTATGGCAAGTATCTTCTTTTTATATGTGTTGATGATTCTTTTCTTTTATGCCTGTGTGGGTGGTACTTATGTCTTGCATGGGAAGCCTTGTATATTTTGATATCCCTTAATATTTATAAATTGCTCAATTTTCTTTTTAGTATGCACATACCAGCCTTTTCTGATGTCTCATGTTATTTCTCTTTTGCTGGGGTATGCTTCCAACCCTAGGTGGAGGACATGGGTGGCTTGACATGTGGACACAGACTTAGTTTGTGATGATGAAGGTTGGAGACAATCTTGAGGTGGTTTAGATTTCCTCTACATGGATCCTATGATGTATGTTTGTAACCCTTTGTTTCATAATTGAATATAGTCATGTTTTCATTCCGTTGCTATACTTTGGTCTTTTGTTACCATTATATAAAGATTTGAAAATTTTACACCCACTCCATCATACCTTCTGAGTGTGTTTTGACTAGAGGTTTTATTGTTCAAATTTTTAGTAGAGAAGTGGTTTCACTTCTTTACAGCATGGTATTAGAGCCCATGGTAGTCGGAATCTGACTATTTAAATTTTGTCTCCCTAGTTAGACCCTTGACTTAGTTAGTTTCCTCTAAGTGAGATGTTGACCCTAGATTTGATCAATGATGATCTTTTGTGCAACAAGGTTTGGTTTGAGGATGAGAATATGTTAGGAGATCTAAATATGGAAATATTGTGACTTGGTTTCTCGCTTTGATTTTGGGCCCTAAATTTCAGTTTTTGATCATAAAAGTTTTTCACAACAAATTATTTTCCATATAATACTATATGTACAAAACAAAATGTTTTCTCTGGATTTTCCCTAAGTTTTCTTGAACTAAGTCACAATGAAGAGAAACTATAGTTTGATTAGAATTTAACCCTAGTTTTGTGACTAGGATTGAAATAAAGGTATAGTTGACCTACCCTATGACATTTTGATGTTCATGTAGGGTTGATAGGTTAGAGACACAAGGACCTAAAATACAACCCTAGATGGTGATTTGATAGTTGGATACATGAGAAACATAAATATCTAAAACATTCACAACTAAATAATATGTGGGTAGTCTTAATTCCTTGACGATGATTAGTTTGACTTGTTAGGTTGAATCCCTTTAAGGGGTGGAGAGTAATTAGTTGTTGATGTTTTGATCTATAGATTTTGAGGATGAAATCCTTTTAAGGGGTGGAGTGTTGTAACATACCAGACCTTAGACCCTACCCTAGAAGTTTTTCCTTTTGAGTTTGACCAAATAAGGTTAAGGTTAGAGTGATCCTAATAATCTAATGCGTGAATAATGTGATATAATATGTCATATAACACATTTGGTGATAATAAAATGATAAATAACTTAATTTCATGCATAACATGGTTAATGGGCCTCTAATGGGCTAGATGATATAACCCATGTAAGAAAGCCTCAAAATAAAGAATAGACTTCAAATTCGAAATCTACACATTAAAATAAGTTTACATGTCAATTTTCATTTAATTTGGACAACCTTGAAATAATATGGTAAGTTAGGAGAGAGAAATTGCCTAAAAGGTGTAATTAATAAATAAATATAATTCATGACTCCAAAAGAGGAAAATAATTTTAGATTCGTAATCTACATAATAAATATAGCCTTTGGGTAAATTTTTATCCAATTTGGAGAAAGTTTGCTTAAAAGGTAAAATCAGGAGAGAGAAAGTGTGTAGAACCTTCAAAATATTAAATAAATATTCAAACAACTCTAATATGTAAAATTGATGGCAAATTCGTATCTAACACATTAAATATGACTTGTGGGTCAAGTTTCATAAAATTTGGATAATCCTAAAACCATAAATGAAGAAGGAAAGAGAAAATGATATTTGATTTGTTTAACCCATTAAAAGTTTCCAAAAGGCAAAACTAAGTGCTAATCGGAATCTACATGCCTTAATTGGCCTCTATGCAAAATTTGGCTTAATTTAGATGTTGTTCGAACCCTCTTTTGAAGAGAGAGAAAAAGGGACCTTAAATGCAATTATTACTTTATTTATTTGATCGATTTTTCCCTGTCACGCTTTTGATTTAAGCGCACCGATCTAGACCGTGGATTTTGAATCCAACGGCTCCGGGTTTGTCTCCTAGCTCTGATCGGAGTAGGATTATAGGTTGTTTCCTGTGGTTTATTCGGTTGTGGATATCTCCCTCGATTATTAATCTTTTTCGACGGTTTCTTCACCATTGATTTCGTGATCTAATTCTGCATAAGCATATCCCTTATTTACCTAGTTTCGTTGAGTTTTCTAGAAATGCCCAAAACCTTGCTTCCCAAGCCTTGCGGCCACTTATATTCTCGCCTCACCTCCTCCCCGCATCTATAAATAACCATACCACAGTGATCCCCAAGTAATTTTCAATCACCCTCTTGCGTCAATTTCTTGTTTTTCTTTATTCTCCACTATCGGTAGCTCTTCGTTTCCCCTCGAACTTACAGCTATCCTCCATGGACCACGACGACCCTCTCACCTCAATTGAGCCTTGCGATGAGTTCGGTAGGTTTCCCTCTCTCTTTTCCTATTCTTATTTTCCGGTTTGAGCAATAGCTGTGTGTTCACCCAATCTCGGGTTTCAATTGTTGCTGCACAGGTTGCAGCCATGGCGGGGCTCTGCGAAGGGGATGAATCCCCCACTTGGTTTCCCAGTTTTACCCCTCCGTGCTTCTTCTTTTCTTCGTTTTCTAGCTAAGGGCATAATTGTCTTTTCTCTCTCAGTTTTCCTTGTCTATGGGTGAGGTCAACCGGGAGGTTGACTGGTGACACAACCACTTCCTATTGGGCCAAGTCATAGGTCGGCCCCGTTATCTCCTCTCTCTGCTTGCTTCGCTGACTTGGCAATTTGATTAATTTCTATTGGTCGATTTTATAAAATTAATAAATAATTAAATACTGATCAGAAAATTACAAATAAATACTCGTTGGAATCAGAAAAATAATATCTAACTAATGGTACATGTTTTGATAACTAAATCTAAAGATTAATAATAGGTGTTTTCAATAGATCTAATTAATGATGAATTAACTTTTAAAAATCATAACTAATTATATATAAGTCAGAAAAACATAATAAAATATGTTATGAACTCATTAAAATATAACCTAAAATATGGCATGGTTTTGATGACCTAATTCACATAATAATAAAAAGATAGTTTTTAGGGTTTTGTATATTAATGGAAATCTAACCCTAATGCCACATATATGCTAATAGGTTCTTTGGAAACCTAAGCTTGGACCTAGAAGTGACTTCGGACGTTTGGCTCTAAAGTTGAGGTATGTTTACATCCCCGATTATTCTTGTTGAACAATTATCCTATTTTTGTCTTACTCTTGGTCCTATGGACATTATCCTACACATTGTCTTGTTCTTTTGAAATCATGCTTCATGTGAAGTATCTTATTTTATTATTGATCTTGTGATCATGGATATTCTCTTGGAAGCTTATCTTGTTGCCTTGGTTGGACTTTTGATATTTTATGCCCACTATGATGTGGAAGTTTACTTGTTGATATATGCCACTGTGATGTGGATATTTTGATATCTTTTTCCCACGTACATGTGGATGTATGTGTTGTCCATTGTGTGATGGCAACATTGTTTATTCTGACTATACTTTCTACTTGCCTCTACATTATACATGCTATGTGATTCAGTAGCATTAGAGTAGTGTAATTACATTGGTTTTGGGGCAGTAATCCCCTATTGTTTATTTGGAGGGTGGCAATATACCATTCCTCTGTAATCGAGTGTGGCAGTAATCCATACTGAACTTTATATATTTGGGAGATTGGCAGTATTCCTTTCTCTATCAGGTTCATTTTTGTGCTTGGCCGCCAATTGTGTTTATATTGTTCTTGGGCTATCCTTATCTCACATGCATGCATGTTATTGATGTGGATTGTGGGGTGTGTGCCCTACTCTCATTATGTGGCAGTATTGCACAATCTTTATTGTTTTGATTATGGCAAGTATCTTCTTTTTATATGTGTTGATGATTCTTTTCTTTTATACCCGTGTGGGTGGTACTTATCTCTTGCATGGGAAGCCTTGTTTATTTTGATATCCCTTAATCTTTATAAATTGCTCAATTTGCTTTTTAGTATGCACATACCAGCCTTTGCTGATGTCTCCTGTTGTTTCTCTTTTGCGGGGGTATGCTTCCAACCCTAGGTGGAGGACATGGATGGCTTGACATGTGGACACGTACTTAGTTTGTGATGATGAATGTTGGAGACAATCTTGAGGTGGTTTAGATTTCCTCTACATGGATCCTATGATGTAAGTTTTTAACCCTTTATTTCATAATTGAATATAGTCATGTTTTTATTCCGCTGCTATACTTTGGTCTTTTGTTACCATTATATAAAGATTTGAAAATTTGACACACACTCCATCATACCTTCTTAGTGTGTTTGGACTGGAGGTTTTATTGTTCAAATTTTTAGTAGAGAAGTGGTTTCACTTCTTTACAATTACTTTTTATTCTCTATGTTTAACTTCTTAATTTATTCTCTTCTTTATTCTTTGTTTTTATTACTTTTTATATTTACATGTAAGTATCTTTTTATAATTTTTGCTTAATTATCTTAATTCCCGATTAGTATATTGGGTATATGTGTTTTTTTCCACATTCAGATCTTTAGTTTCAAACAATTAGGGTTTAATACCCAACATTTCTATTTCCTAAGTTCACCATATTATACTAACATAATGCATAATTCCACACATTCACTCTAATTTTCTTACCTCATAATCTAACTCGTTTTCCATTTTTCACTAATTTCACATCTTTTTTATTTTAGTTAGATCACACATGCTTGCACATGTAACCTCTTCACTATAGCCATGATTTTATGATCATTATATCTCTTCAGAAAATGTATCTATCATTTTAGTCCATATTTCTTGTCCTAAGATTGTGGGTTTAGGTAATATATGTGTTTATGTATATCAGTTCATATCCTTTGTATCTTGTTTCTATTATTTGTCCTTATCATTTCCCCTTTTGTTGTTTTTGATTGATTTTTCTAAGGTCTTTAATGCATCAAAAGTTCATGCATGACTATTTTATATAATTTTTTGTTTGTAATTCTTTTTTTTCTTTTCAAATAACTAATAAAATTTGAATAAAAAAATTCAAACATAAATATAAAATAATAAAAAAGAACAAAAAATAGTATATAAAATAAGTAAAAAAACTTAACTTTAAATGCATTGATATTATCGTTCATATCTTCTTTACTACTAACTTAGTTTAGTATTTTCCTCTCTTGTAGTGTCTAAAAACTATAGAACACCAAGATGAGATGGCACACGTTACACCATGCTACATATCTATTCTTATGTAGTCTATGAGACATCTTCTCTCCTTTCCAACATGTTTATAGTCTTTATTTAATGTGAATTTTATCAGATTGATGTAAAATTGATATTTAATGTATCAAGATTATAAGTCTTTCTTGTTTTCATTTTTTGCGAACTACTATACACATTATATCATTGGTTAGTTTCTATTATTACTTATTTCCATTAAAACAATAAGAAACTTACTTATTATCAACAATACAAAAATGAATCATATTTTTGTGTATATATGTTTGTGCTTAATAGATGACAAGAGAGGAAGTCATTTGTCCATTATTCATAACCATGCATTGCTACTTGTTTTAAATTATGTATATAAAGATAGATGATTGTTTCATTATTTTAGTATTAACAATATTCATGTTCTTGTTGTCTAGTTTTGGAATTATTCTCTACTTGATATATTCCTAAAAACACCATCTACATAACTCGACTCAGACCAAATTCCATAGTCATTGGTTCTTTAGGGAAAAAGTAATCTACCCTATGTAATAAGATATCTTAGGTTAATGATTAGTGAGAATAGTATTCTTTTATCTCCTATCATAATCCTTCCACCTAAAACCCAAAGTTTAAAATAGAAAGTGGATAGAATTAATGCAATGACCCAATTACTTGATGACTACCATAATCCATTCAGGAAATGTTTCATTTGGATCAGAAGTATCTCATCATGATGAACCTCAAACAACACAATATGAATAATTAATAAGTCAAAAGAACATATAGGCCTTTCTTTTTGGTGTCATGATGAAAGAAACACTCAAAGTTAGGGTTTATATCCAGTTTTCACTACGTTTTGGAGTCATCTAGGCATTCAAGAAGAGTATGTGCATGCTAAACTAGTACAAAATATCAATTTTATACACTTTTAGTTTTTGGAATATTTTTCACTTTGTATGATGATGTGAGTAGACAAATCTATTTAGACTATCGTTCATATTGATTATTAGAAGTATCTCCTATTGCATTGAAGAGTATTGGGTTTATGATTTTTATCAAACTAATAGTTTGATGATCATGTAGTTATGTAAATTGTAACTCATCAAGAGTTTAAGATGATATTCACTCTCCAATAAAGATTTTTTTATTCATGCATGCACACTCATCTTATTCTATGCCATTATTTTCTCTTTATTTGGATTCATGCTCAAAGTAAAGATTGATGTAAGTGTTTATGGGTCTAATGAATACATCTAGATTTATTTCGTTGTTTATTTATGTTTGAGTATTGTTTTATTCTTGTTATCTTCCTAAATCAAGTCATGTCTCAATTCATATATCATGTGTGATTATTTATGATTCTTTTAGATAATCTTGGTTATTAAGAAGTGTATAGAATCAAATTCACATTTCTTTTACTATATCATGTTGTTAGAGCAATTCAATGGGCATTTGGGACATCCAAACTGCACTGCGACAATGACCCCACATTATTGTGAGTTTCTTGGTATAATACATTTTGACAACACATTATACATAATCTTAATATATGTTATCTCCATTTTTCATGCATTATGAAACTTATAAGGACCCAAAATTTGTAACTTGATCTCATTCTAATTTTGTGTAATCCATAGAGAACTTTGAATCCTATAGATATGTGAAATATATTTTAACACCCATGCATCAATGTGGGAAGAAATAAAAGTGCATTGCCAAGTGACATAGTGACAACTTGGATATCAAGTACCCTCCACTCACGTCATTAATTGGTCATGGTACGTAGGGCTATTATCCAAGAGTCTAAGTCACACATCTAGCATTTATCCTTTTCCACCATCCATTTTGTTGTGCTACCCCACCTCAACATTAATTCTTGAATAATAACTCACTTAAAGTTAGATCTAGCTAAAAACTAGTTCCCATCATGACAACACCCCACAACTAATTACCTTCCATCATTGCCATCCATTGTCAACTAAAAATAATTTAAGTTCCATCTATGATGGATTACACTCCATTTCATTCCCCAAGGAGAAGTTATAGGAGGATTTGTCGGATGGTTTGCTTCTTGATGACGTTTCTATCCTTATTTTTTCCCTATCGACTCAACTACCAATTCCCCTCCACCACCACATGTTTCCACCACTAAAAATTTATATCATCATTCCAATACAACCAATACTTCATTCTTGTTAGTATCTAAACCACTAGTGAGTGTATCACTTGTAGTAAGTACATCTAATTGTTAAGGGACTGTTCCACTTCCCATCACATCATTTTCATTTTACACAATCCATATAATTCTTTGAGAATCTGTGACCCCTATAATGTCTTGACGTAAAAGATCTATAACCAATGAAAGAGAAGTCACAAATGAGGATAATTTTTTTTTGTATCACTTTTCTCCTTCTTCATTCTTGTTTCATTTTCTATATAAATGTGTTTTACCACATGATGTATATCTATAGACTTTATTCAATTTTATACAATTAATGAATCTTTAAATTTTTCTATGATTCTAATAGACACATTTTTCATGATAAATCAGTCAGATAAATTTCTAACTAGTAGCAATGTTTGTACCTTGCCTTATAATGTCCATTTGTAGACTTGTAGTTATATGTGTGGATTCATCTTTTTGTAAATATTCTATTCATTCTTATAGAATGTGTCTTTACATAAATATTCAAATATTTACTAGTGATGCACCCAAATAATATTATATGTGTACTCTAGCATAATTTTCATGACTATTTGTATGGACAATTGAAAATCAAGTGGCTTTGTTGGAAGTTTTTGTTCCCTAATTTCAATAGTAAAGAAAGATTTATGTGACCTAATACAACACATTTCTTGTCAATCACCTATTTTCCTAGCACTTGTTCGTACTTGATCCCTTTACCTCTTGATGTCTTTCCACCTTTTCAACTTTTATGTTTGTATATTCTTTTTATTTCTTTTTCTTAGTTCTTAATTTTAAAGACAATTATTTCAAATTCACTTGAAAACTAGTAATTAGTTGTATATTAGGACCTTTGTTCAAATTAAAAAGTAAGCATGAAATACCCAACATGTTGATACTATTCTCCAATTAGTTCATCCCTAACTATATTAATGAGGCACAAATTGTTGGCTTGCAGCTCTATCCCACTATCGAGTGTCTATTATTTATATAAGTCCATCTCTAGGTTATATTTCTCATTTATTTCTTTGCAGGAGGGATATCCACCTCTGGTTGGTCTCCCTTTTTCTTATTATTTTACTATTCACACCTGACGTGGTGAGGAATGTTTTTTTTCTCTGACCCACAAGAACCTTCTTAGCATGAAAACATCTATGAAGAGGTGTGTATCATCAAGATACTTTAGTATTTCCTCTACTCCTATATGATGTAACTTCTTGTCTTACTCTCAAAATTTTGTCCTCACAAAAAAGCAAAAGTATCAATAGACATGTTATGACCCCTAACTCTAACAAGGGTTGTTAGCTTTTATTGCTAAGACTAGGCCTATTCATTTGGACTCCTCCCCATTGACCAACAATCCTTATTAGTTAGATGGTGGAAGATGGTTATGGACTAGTAAACCATGAATATGATACTCAAAATAAATCATGTAAATGTATTTATTTCATTCATAACTAATTAAAAAAATTTCAAATGTGAAATTTGAAAATTCTGAGCAATTCATGAAACCACAATATTTACGCTATTCATAAATCTTTCATTTCAATGAAAAAACAATACATTGTAGATCATGTATTTACATTCTACTAAAATAAAATCATTTAATTATATATTTACAAAAATAATTTAAATTTTCAAGATAAATTTATTGTTTAATGTTATATCAAAATACTTAGTAATTATAAACCTTCTATCGATCTACATGTGAAAAAAAGAAGTAAATCCTCCAAATACAAATAAAGTTATTTCTACTATGTCAAGTGTTTATAAAATATTTTGATACAAAGATTATTCCAATTCATTTTTATGTTATGCATAGAAATAACATATTTATTATTCTAATTAAAGGAAAACATAGATTCAGTTTTATGATAATTTTTATATTCAATGACAATTGTTTCCTCCATACCCTTTTTTTATTAGAGTAAAATAATATGTTGATCATTTTATTTCCACTAGAAAACATTCTTTACAAGAAGTTTGATTTCCTCATAGTACTATTACATCTAATTCAAACTTCCTTCTACAAATTTTCTTCCATCCATGAGATGAATACATGGCAAAAAAAATTGACATTCTACTTTATTCTTCCTAACAAATGATTTCTTCAATGTATTTTCGAGCTGAAGTTTTTGTTTACTTTATTGTAACAAGTTAGTTGTGGATGAATCTTCTAATTTTGAAAACATGCATGGAAGTTGATGAGGAAATTAATTGAGGAAAAATTATTGATGCTTTAGTTGAAGGGCCACCAATGAAGTGACTCGATTTCAACCACCACAAGAAAATCCTCAATTAACCTCCCAGATACAAATATGGGGTTTGTGTGGTTATTCGGTAGTTGGGGGTTACCTCCTATTGTTGTTCCAAAAAGGGTGAGTATCATGAATGAGGACATAAAAAATGTTATCCAAAATCATATATAAGAGAATTCAATAAATCAAAAAACATTTCCCAACAACTATTAAAACTTTATATTTTCTTTATTTAGAATCCATAGGAATTGAAATTTATATCAATACCAAGGTAATTTAATCAGTAGGGTATTCTAATGCTATAATAATTTTATATCTTTATCACACCGGAAGCATTGTCACGTCACTTTCAATATTATTGAAAATAACTTTTTGTAGTAAGTCAGGAGGCTTTCTTATTCATCCCCCTTCCCTTGGTGAACAAAATTAAAATTAGAACTACAATTTATTATTATGTCAAAATTAGAAAATATGGTAGTACTAATACCTTTACATAAATCATGAACTAAGAGATCATTGATTTTAGAAGGAGGAATAGTGAAAGCCGTATACTTCCCAAAGCTTTTAAGCTATAGCTTGGCCATCTTGTCATCTACTTCATTACCTTCTTTACTCATAAACATCATAGTCTTCCTATGATTCATCATATTTTGAATCCTCAAAAGACACTTAGTATATGCAGGGTTGTCTTTAATATTTCTCTCCAACATCCAAACAACCACTTAACACGAAATTAGATGCATACAAATTGTTTATGGTTATTCTTAGCAAGGGTCATAGCAAGATTGATGCCTACTAGCTCTACCTCCAAAACATCAGTAGTTCCCAGGTTCTCTACTACTCTCACCAATCCATCATCTAGACCACTATGCAAGCTACATGCTTGTTCTTTTAGATGTGTCCAAGTTTAATTCACCCATATGTTGTATGAGCACAACTAGTGTCCTTCCCTTGGCTTACTAACATTGTGATTGAAACTCCTTGCCTCCATCCTATAGTAGACTTCTTTCTTATAAATCTCGCATGTTGGTTAGTATGGTATTTCACATTTTTTAATAGATTTCTATTTCTACGTCCAAATGTGCCAACAAGTCATATGCCAAGTAAAATTGAGCTTCTACTGCATCGTATGTGTGATATAACCCATTCCTTACAATGGATAGAAGTGAATAGTGTGGATGTGTCTCTCCGGTATTATACCCTCTTCTAGGTATCCCTAGCATAAGGACAGTTACACAGTCACAAATAGCATATAGGGTCAATTCCTCATTAAGTTCATGTCTACGACACCTATTCTACTATGCCATATGTCTATTCACACATTTCTTATATGTAAGAAGAGTTCATGGGTTAAAAGCCAAAATAACATTTTAACTCTCATAGATACCTTCTCCTTCCATATGTCCATCTAGTTTCCAACATTGCAAATTTCTTTTTTTTCTCTTAATTTTGTTTAAGTAGACTTCGTAGAATACTACCCACCATCTATAAGTGACCAAATATTAACATCCTCAGAATCAGACTAGGAATCTACCCTTATAATTTGGAGAGCATGTACAATACAATGAGGTAGACATTCCTTTAGAAAGATAAGGCCCCACTCACCCTAAAGGCTAACTAGACTCTCAACCTCCAGGTCCTTGATTTCCTCATGATTTTTCCATTCATGGGGATGAGATATGATTAATAATAAATGGAGCTCTTTACTACTAGGACAACTCTGCCCAATCGTGAAAAGGAGTTTCTATTGCAATACAGTATGTTGTCATAATGTTTTTGTAATCCAATGCACCAAAGAATATAATGTTTGATGCTTAAATCTCATACATGCTTGTGTATCAATGCAAGATTTCACTTTTTCATAGTATTTATTTCTAGCCCCAATTTTTCTTGTTGCAAATCACCTTATCCCAGCCAATCAGGGTAAGAGGATGAGTTTTATTATTACCACCCCCCAAAAAAATCCTTATCCCAGCCAATCAGGGCAAGAGGATGAGTTTTATTATTACGACCCCCAAAAAAATCTCTTGATTATCCTATCTATTGCATCATATAACTATAGAGGAAGGACTGTGGTCTTCATCACATATTTAAGCACAGAGGATAAGGTAGCATTCACCAGACACACCCTCCTAGTAGAGATAGGTTTCTAGCAAACTACGTTGTGATTTTATTGGTAACTTTCTCTAATACCTCACTTTTAAATGTTCATGTTAACTCTCGTTTGGATGATAGGCATCACTACATACTTTCCTACATCATTGATTTTCTAATAATCACTAACTCTCTTAATCTAATTTCTTAAATCATGGGTTACAGTCATGACAAAGAAGATCCTTGTTTTTACATAGAGACATATTGTCCAATAACCCCCTCGACATACCTAATGCATTCTTTAATAGTTTTCATTTGTTCCACACTTGCTTAGGAAAAGAGGATGAGGTCATGTGCAAATCAACCATTAGTTCCAAGCATCATATGTTTCTAGGATTTTTCTTCAACTTTCTCCTTAATTAGCTGACTTGAACATTCTATGAAAATAATGAATGGGAAAATAGAAAAAAGGTCTACATGCATGAGTCCCCGACTATCCTTGAAGGATATGGACTCTTTCCTTTTTAAACAATAGACGTTTCTCCTCCTAGTTTAGATGCCATGATGTAAGATTTCATATCTTTTAGTAGGATGACTGAGGTAATGATGTTTTTTATAAAGTCCTATGAAATATGATTGTATGCCTTTGTGAGATCAATTGTAATGTCAATATTTTGATCTTCTTTCTTCCTTTTCATTGTCTAAATCAACTCTTGGACCAGGGAAATGTTGTCCACAATTTTATGCCAGGGGAAAAAATTCTTTGTGAAGTAAACACCGATCTTGATATGAAGTTCTTGAGTATCTCCACCATGATCTTGGGTGTAATCTTGAGAGCAACATTGTGCAGGGAAATGGATCACACGTGGTTTCATTTCTCAGGCTTAGCAATCTTTAGGATAAAGATGAGGGTTGAGTGACAGAGATTATTAGGAAGGATCCCAGTTGTAAGGGCTTGAGTTACTATTTTGATAATGCTTGTTCGTACTATGCTCCAGTTCCTTTATACAAACATATCATTAACACCATCTGATCCAGTACTCTTTACCAGATTAAGGTTCATGGCGACATTATGAATTTCAGCCTCTGTAATGCAGGTTATGAGTTTCTTAGGGTGACTTCAATTTCTAAAAGCAAAGTTTCAAGAAAACTCATCAAAATATGGACGGGTGATGGATTTGGGCACAATAATGACTTTCTCAAAATGTCTGATGACCATATACAGGGGATCCTTCTTGTCCATAATACATTCATCATTTTGATTCTTTAGAGTGTATATCATATTCATTATCCTTCTTTGGTTAGCATAGGCATGAAAGAAATTTGAGTTTTCATTTCCGTTCTTGAGACAGTTGATATGACACTTATCCTTGAGGTCTTCCACTTTGGCTCTCAGATTCATATCCTACTTAGCCTACATATCATAACATAAAGCATCAAAGATATCACAAAAATGTATGTCTAGGTCAGTTTGGTGCTAATTTATATTATTCATAAGTATTTCTTTATATTTTCTCTTCTTCTTCCTTTGTTTCTTGTCCCAATCTATGACATTACCATATGCTTCCAGAAGGGCATGTTGAACTTGAGGTGCCTCTTTCACTTTCTTTGAAGTATAGTTGTAAACTCCTCATAGGGTTTTCAAGAGGCCATTATTAGGAAATCTATGTGTAACTATCATGTTAGATGGAAATTTGATGAGGAGTGGGCATTGGTCAGAACCCACCCTTAGAAGGTGATCAAACACCACATCAGCATATATGCTTTGCCTCAGCATAATTATCGATCCATTTATGCAACATTATGTACTTATCCATGTATTTCATTACTAAGAAGCCCAAGCGTAAGAGATCAACCTACTTAATGTGTTATGAAAGGTGGTCACCTTAGCATGATTATAGCACTTACCTTCCACTCTTTTTTTTGGATCGGGTAAAATATTATTATAAATAAAAGTATAGGGAACCTATACCGTGCTATAAAAGGTAACTACAAAACCCACAGGGTACTAGCTACAAAAGCCCCAACGTCTTTTCACATTGAGGTCTAAACCTTTATAAAGAATAGGTTTAGCCTTACAAACAAAACATAGCCTCTCCCTCAGCACATCAAAACCTTGGAATTTATCCAGCACCCTACCACCATGTAACCTGGCATTTCTTTGCTACCAAACTAGGTACACCAGCGCCGAGAAGCCTATACTCACAAAGTGCCCCAAAAAATGTTCCCTAGCCATCTTGGTGCGCAGCCAATCTAGGATATCCTCGAGAGAAGAGGGGGGAGACCCACCCCACCCACATTTGAGAATCAAGAGTACCCACAAATATTTAGAATAATCACAGTAAAAAAAGAGATGCACATGGGATTCATTTAGCTGCTTGCACAAGCTGCAAATCGGCTCAACCTGCAGCCCCCACCCAATCATCCTATCTGCAGTAGGAAGCCGACCCAAAATACATTTGTAGAGGGTACAACTCCACTTGGGAGTCTGCATTTTATTCCAAACAACCATGAACCAATGAACTAGAGGCCCAACCATCCTTAGAATCTGAGTCGGAACACCATGACACCAAAGATTTTGATTCAGCTGGTTATACTCATGCTTAACTAATGGCCACATACTGATCATTCTACGCTAGACCAGGGAAACCCCCATCACCGACTGCACGTTGAGATTAACACCATATCTCACTCTCAACCAAGTCACCCAAGGGGAACCCATCCTCGTAAGGAATCTGCCAATCCGATAACTAGTAGCTCTGTCCGCCAAGTGCTGAGGATCCAACAGCCCGAGGCCCCCTAGTACCTTCGGCCTCGCAATCGTGTCCCAAGCAACACCATGCCCTCTCCCGCCCCAGAGAAAACCACTCATAATGCTCCTAGCCTTATCGATGATGAATCTGGGCAGCTCCGCCAGCCTGGACCAGAAATTAATCTTAGCCTCAAGCACAAACTTGATTAACACCAAACGGCCTGCCATAGAGATGTTATTACCGGCCCATCTGTCCACCGTGCACCTCAAGCCATCAATTACCGAGCTGTAATGAGTACCATTCCTTCTACCACCCGAAAGTGGTATGCCCAGGTATTTCGTGGGGAAAACCCCCTGAGCGATCCAAATAGTTCTCCTCAACCTCCCTCTTCTTTGATCACAGGAACGAGATAGAAAAATCTTAGACTTGATATCACTAATGTACAACCCGATCAACTTCCCAAACTGGGTCAAAATTCTCTTTACCGTCTTTAGATATTTTGCATGTCCAGCAGTGAACAGCATGACGTCGTCGGCGAAGAGGATGTGCAACCAAACAAGAACCCCTCCAACCTTGTACACCTTCAAATTTCCATTGTCCTGTTCCTTTTGTATGCTTTGGGTTAAAGACTCCATGATGATGACAAACAACATAGGGGATAGGGGATCACCCTGCCTTAGGCCATTGGATGCCTTGAACATGCCATGAGGTACACCATTAACAAGAATAGAGAATGATGTGGACTCCACACATTGCCTCATCAACTTAATCCATCTCTCTGAACACCCAAGCGCCGCCATGATTCTCGAAAGAGTAGACCAATCGACATGATCATACGCCTTGGTGATATCTAATTTTATGCACACCTTCCTCGTAGCCCTTTTACGGTTGAAATCCTCCAAGAATTCCTTGGCTAGGAGAGCCCCGTCAGCCAGAGAATGATCTTTGATGAAAGCAAGCTGCTCGGTTGATATAATTGTTGGCAGCACCTTCCTCAATCTCCCTACTAACAACTTGGCTAAAATTTTGTAGAGCATCATACAACAGGCAATGGGTCTATAATCCAACATAGAAGCCGGCCTATTGACTTTGGGAATCAGCCTGATGAAGGCATGGTTGACTTTCCTAACCATGGTACCACCCACCATGAACCATCTCACCACACATCACACATCATCCTTAATAATGTCCCAACAAACATGGAAAAACTTACTATTGAACCCATCCGGTCCGGGAGATTTTTCCGCGCCAATTTTGAAGACGGCCTCTTTGATTTCTTTATCTGACACTGGCCCACATAGCTCTCTATTCATCATCTCAGTGACTCTCCTCCCAGGCAAAGCATCACCCCTAGTGTTATACTATTTGTTGTATAAATGTTCAAAGAACTGGACTGCCTCTTGTCCTACTTCATTTATTCCTCTCATCACCGACCCATCCGCCTTTACCAGGCCATGGATGCAATCCCGCATGTGGTTCTTCTTAGTAGCATTGTGATAAATCTTAGTGTTTCTGTCCCCATCGTTGATCCACTGGATCCTACTTCTTTGCCAATGGTACATTTCCTCAGCTTTCTCCAGCTGTAACAGTCTTTTAGCTTTGCCTTCCTCATTCCTCATCATGGTAGGGTCATCTGGGTGTGACCTCAGGACCTCCGCTGCGGCCTGGTAATCTTCAGATGCTTTTTTGACCATAACCTGAAGGTTGGAGCAATCAACAACCCACTCTTTCAAAGCCACCTTGGTTCTGCTAAGCTTCTCTGACATCCTGAACAAAGGATTACCTACTAATCTTTCCACCCAAACACGGGCCACCAAATCCTTGAAACCTGGCCACTCAGCCCAGAAATTCAACAATCTGAATGGTCTATTCTTCATAAGGATGTTCACCAGGGGAATCTTGAGCCAAGCATGGTCTCTAAGAGGGTGCCTCACCAAAAGCACCTTCGCCTCTGAAAAAATATCCATCCAGGCAGCATTCACAAGACCTCTATCTAGGTTACTTGAGATCCTATGTTTTGGTATCCTTTTATTGTGCCAAGTAATGATTCCCCCCACCATATTTAATTCCACCAGATTAGCAACATCCACCATACCAATGAACCTTTCCAAGATTGAATCAGGTATAGGCTTACCCCCAACCTTCTCACCAGCCTTGCGGACGTTGTTGAAGTCTCCCACCACCAAGTGTGGTACCTGCTGCTGTGTAGAGCCGATGATGTCCTCCCAGCATCTTCTTCTTCTACCTTCATCATTGTGCCCATACACGGCAGTGATCACACAATGAAAACCACCCGCATTGATACAACAAAGGACCATCATTTGGTCAGTAGCACCGATCACCTGAAGATCCCAGACATTCCTGTCCCACACAATAGCAATGTGGCCCCCTTCAACCTGCTCAAGATTGGACTCAACACCCCAATTAGCCGGAAAAACACCAAACAAACTATCCCGCATCCTCCTTTTCACTTTTGTCTCCAGAATGATTGCCAATGATGCCTGGCTCTCCCCTATCCTCTTCCTAACCTGTCTTTGTTTCCGAGGCCTAGAAGCCCCCCTCACATTCCATGTGAGGACTAACATTTCAACCTCCTTTATGGCCCCCCCTTCCAGAAGAGGTCACTCTATTAGATGCATGCCTTCCCCTCGAACTGGGTGTAGATACCTTGTCATTTTTTTATCCTGCTGGTGCCCGAAAGTTCCTTCAGTAGCTCCTCCGCATTCAAGTTCTGAAGCATAGAGAATTGGTTGACGTCTGGAGAGATGGGGCTCACCCTGTCCGCCAACCCACCACCTCAGGGCTCCCCCTATCCCGGACCTCAAACCCCTCATCCTCATTGTTATTGTCTAACAATTTGTTGTCTCTGCCATTCCGTTCCTCAACCACCACTTCCGCACAATGAACCACTTCAGTACTGGGAACCACCTCAACCAGTACCTCATGAAGAACTTCAGCGTTGTCCCTCCCACCACTGTCGGGCACCTCAACCACTCGACCAGCCACAGACTTCTCCATTCTCCTTCTAGAATGCAGCCTGGACCTGGCACACCTCCTTGTCTCCGGCATATCGACAACCACCTTGTCTGCACCCTCACCCCCTTCGCTTGGGCAGCAACTCAGGTCGTGCCCAAACAACTTGCAGAACCCACACTTGTCGGGGAGGGCGTCGTAGATAACCCTGACTTCAAGCTCTTTCCCATCGGGCAACTCCCGCATCACCACCGGAGGAATCACCTGGTCCGCCATCACCTCGATGTAGACATGCGCTGCCCCCGAGTAACGACCAGAGGACCAGAAATTGACCACTTTTGGAACACCAATCCCGAAAGACATAATGGTGATGGCTCTCCTCGACCACTGGATCCCCACCTCCGGAAAAGTAACCCAGACCGGCACAATCGTCAATGCCGCCCTCCTGAGATCATCCTCCAGTGACCACCGCCTGGTCAAAACAAGCTTGTGGTCGAGAAACCAAGGGCCTTGGTCCAGCGCCACACTCGCATCTTCAGACGATGCAAACTTTGCGAGGAAGAGGCCTCCCAACATCGTGGTGCAAAGGATCTCCCCTTTTGGTTTCTAGGACCTTATCACTAGGGTTTAGAGTGGTATTGAAGCCCCCTAGATCCAACACATGATTTGTGAATTTTCTTCCCATCTCAATCAAGTGTTTCCAAAGGCATTGTATCGTTCAAATTTGTGGACTATGTAGATGAAGGTAATATAGCATTCACTATTTACTTTGCAATATCTAAATCATTTACAACATAGACCAATTCTATATTACACAAGTTTGCATCCCAAGAAATCCAAATTCCATTGATGAAGCCCATTACCTCAACTTAATACGAATTTGTCAAACCAAACTTCCCAATGGTCTTAGAAGTTGATTCAACACTTGGTCTAGGCTCAAAAATTATAATGATCTTTGCTTTATGACACACTGAGATTTTCTTGTGGGTAGAGAATCTCTCATTGTACTAATCACTCATGTATTGCAGAACAAAATATCTATCATTAAACAGAAAGAAGGGGGAGGATGGGACGAGGCCTCCTATAAAGCAATTAGTCCACTGGTCTCTGCTTCCATGCCTTTATCCTCATCACTAATATTCTCACAAGTGTTTTCCTCTACTTGGATGGTGTTCAACCTTAGGCTCTTCTCTCTGTGTTCATGCAATGTCTTAGTCATTTGGGCTCTCATTGTGGAGATACTTCCTTTTATATTCCTCCTAGGGAGAAGGGGTCGGGGGTTGATTATGATTGGCTTTTCTATCTCCATAGCTTCACTTCCTTTAAAAATTTCCTTGGCACCCTCATCTTCATCTATTTGAGCTTCCACTGGTGTAGTTTCTTCTCAATCCGTTGTAGCAGTGGTCTGCTCTATGGCCTCCTTGGTCACTTACATCTTAATAGTGACTTCTTTAGATCCCCCATAATCATCAATTTTAATTATAGTGTCAGATGTATTATTTACCATTTCATGAATTACTTAGTCTACTTCGGATTAAGAATAGTGTGGTTATCTATGGTGTCTTCTATTTTTGTGGTAATACCCTTCTCATTGGCTTTCTCTGTAGTTGTATTAATAATGTCTTTAAGGATCACTCTCTTCTGATCCGTAGTGTCAATATGCCACTTCTCCTTCTAAACAATAGCTTTTTTTCTCATTTTACACTCATGTCCACTCTAGACTAATTATGTTCTATGTTGTATACTTGATTGTTAGATGGTTCATTTTCTACACTAGAAAATATGATTCTATTTCAGGATATCTCAGGTTATTTTTTCAATTTGCCTCACCTTCTTTTGGGTTCCATCTATGTTTACCTCCTCTCCTTTATTGTTGATGCCAATAATCTTCTCTTGTAATCTCCTCATCGTTGGTGTGATTACCTTGATTTGTGCATCTAGTTTTGGATGGGATGCCTCTATAGATATATAGTAGTTTTCAATATTCCCCACCCTATCATGCAAGGTACACATGTCTGGTGCAACCTTGTACTCCACCTCATACTCTATGTCCTTTCATGAATTGTGGAGCATAAAGCTATGTACATATCTATCTAAGTTGCCAACCTTGAACATTTACTATTTGTTTAGAAAGCAATGTGATTGTAGACGTTTATTAACCTCCCCCTAATCTTATGTATTTGAATAGTGTAGTTACGTACATATGTAGTTGGATATCCAAGACATGAATTCAAGTGACTAAGTGTGGTGGAATTTCTTTAGTGCATTTGAAAGTTGGGAACTAGTCTGAAATTGCTATTATAAACCCCTATGAAATCACATTAGAATATCCTAACAACTACAGTAGATTAGGGACTCCAAATCTGACGGAGAATCGAATTGGAAGAATCTATTTCACCCTCTAAAAAATCGAAACTCGCACTATATATATTTGAGTCCTTCCTTTCATGAAAGTAGAACCAATTAAGAATATAAAATTGAGTTCATGTATTCCTGATCTGCTAAATAGTCATGTTTAATATATTCTAAGACCAAAGAAATATCCATATAGTTAAACTCTCTTCTTTATTTAATGAACATGGTCGTATTAAACATTGTTCTTCTTATCATGTAAATTATTTGTGTTAAGATAATTGTTACTTCTGAAACATGGATCATATATGAGTCTTAATTCACTGAACAACCTTCCTAATGTCATTGTACATATATAAGTCATATTTCCAATTAGATTTATGACTTCGTTATGGTGTTCTTAATCATGACCTACAATAGGAAAGAATGCTGATTTTTTTAATCTAAATTAAAAGTATGTACTACCTGATATGTTCCAAGGGTCTTATAAGAATCATAATTATCCTAAAAGAAAAATTACAATAGATAGGTATAATTCCTACTACAGATAAAAGATAAATATTCTATTAAAGGTTATGCTCACGTGAACTATTCATCTCCTTGTGATCAAATATTGGATAAGAAACTAGTGACAATGAAGATTAAAAAAATATGATTTTGTGTTTATACTTACAACATTGTATGAATAATCATGACAACATTGAATTCTACTTTTAGGACCTTGTCTTAGGTTCAACTTTTAGCATCCATCCCATGATACCAATATGCCACATTGTGGTAACTATACCTAATATTGGGTAATGAAATTTGTGGCGTACGAATCATAATTAACTAAGATAACAAGATTCACTAATGCGGAAGCGTTTCTTTAGCAGCGGATTACTGAAAATCACTAAAAATTAAAACCATTTATAAAGAGATCCATTCTCAGGAAAACTCTTTAAACAAGAACCACAATATTATATTTACATACTGGTCCACACTGTACATTCCATGTACCATCTCTTCTTGAGGAATATAAATGCATCATTACTTTGCTAAATAGCACAAGTAACAAAATCCTCAAAGCATCAAACCAAAATCTCAGATCAATTTATAAAAACACTATCTACTAACTCCTAGGACCTGAGAGTATAGAGACGACACATAGGACTTTATTTATGAAGCTTGACAACTAGTATCCCCACATGGGATATCACTGTTGTCCCTATTGATGTTGTTGCTTCTCTTCCCCTGCTACAGAGGTTCTGCCTCTCTGCGTCTACCTAAAAATGTTAGATCCCACGGGGGTGAGACAATTATACAATTGCCCCAGCGAGAGATATAACTCTCCGCCGAAAACATTATTATTGCAGTTTAATAGAAATAAATTGAGCAGTGGGATAAGATTCTTTAATGGTAGATAAATCAATATCTATGCAGATTAGAGCAACATTTCTATTCAAGTATTTCAGCTATAACTTGATAAGGCAGCATGTCTCTTATGCACTATGGAATTGAAGAACATAAGTAACATTTATGTATCCAGGACATGATAAGTAGGATAATCATCAACCAATGGTGCTCATATTTCGATCTTATGCAAATACACTACACAGTTGATTACATTTTTCAAACATATTTAAGCTTTGAGGAGATGAGGTATACCACTGATACTCCAACCGACCACTACGAAGTCAAAATCGATACCATACAAAGTCAGTGGAAGAGCCAGCTTCCATGACTTCCCACGTCTAAGTCAATGCAAGATCACATGCACGACATCTTGTGTCTCTGCTACATAGCTTGCCAGGGTATAGTGGCATCTTCTCTATAGGGCTACAGCGGCGACTGCACTCTCTTCGCAATCGAGAGATTTCATGTTTACCTCCATCGATCCGACATTATCATCATTAGGAGATTAGTGATACATCCATCCCAGAACCTATCATGAAGGATTGAGAGGTTTAATGTTTACCTTCCATAAATTCCCCCATTACGACATAAGGATATTTTCTACCATTGACCCCCACATATTCAAAATATGCAAACTCCAGGAGATCCCATAGGAAAACCTGTTTCACCATCACCAACTACTGACGATGATGGATCTATGGTTAGAGCACTACACGAATAGCTTTCACTTGATTATTTAAGTACATTATCATATTCTTTTAGCATCAGTCAAGATTTCAAACATAACTTATTAGGACAAATGCCATAAAGAAATATGTACTATTTTCATCAGTTACTTCTCAATCTTTTAAAAGACATTGGGATTTCAGTCCCTCATTTCAAACTCACTGCCATAAACATATGGTTCTGGGTATTCAAACCCTTAGCTCATCACTAAGCACTATTACCACTTTTTTAGGTAACCATCACCTTCAGGTCATCTGACCAAGGTACACATGACACTTGCTACACAAGCATCTTATCTGGCACTTGAGGCCCATTAACTCTCTTGTTACTTCTTACTAAGAAACAAGGCATATTATGGCACACAAGGCCCAATAAATAATTTCAATAAATAAAGAATCATAGCTCATACTTGGGTATGTTCATCATCTCAGGATACCTACATGGTTAGTACAGATGATAACAGATATATCATTCATAATTTAGTTCCATGCTATTCAAGGGTAACACCACTATTCCCTTACCAGGGTTAGGGTTTCCCATTTTATTTAAATCAGGGTTACTCATCCCCTTTTATCAATTAGGACCAATGATTCATCATTTCATTGTCCAAGATTAGGGTTTCACACTATATAATTAATCCAGAATTAGGGTTTCATACACCTTCACCCTATTTAGAATTAGGGTTTACTATTCACATCACATCACCCTAGATTAGGGTTTATATTCAATAACCCACAATTAGGGTTTTACATCAAAATACCCTAAATTAGGGTTACTCATGTCATTACCCTAAATTCATATCACATTATCTTCTTAGATTAGGGTTTCACTCTGATTTGCCCTAATTTTGGGTTTGAATTCATCAATGAACTCAATTAGGGTTTTATGATCTCTTCCTCAAGGATCATACCCTAAATTGTTCATAACACTTATTTTGAGTGTGTTAGGCTTGATTGCTACGTGATTATTTTTCATGTACGAATCTTTCTCTCTCATCCCCTTCTAGGATGTCTAGAAGATCTGATCAATTGAACCTTCAATTACATGAGGTATCCAAATGAATTGACCAGTTAAATCTTCAATTATATTATATATTCAAATGGATTAACCATGTTGAACCTTTAAATGTTCTTGCTTATTTAGACCTTAAACGGTCTTTCTTATTTAGACATTAAATGATATTGCTTATTTACACCTTAAACGATCTTGCTTGTTTAGACCTTAAACGGTCTTGGATTCTCAGAGTTCAAAATGGTTTGAAACCATTTGAGCAAAGTACCCTTGGAACCGTTTAAGCAAGAAAGATGTTGAAACCGATTGAGCTTGGGTCTCGAAATGGTTTGGGACCGTTTGGACCCAAACGGTATTGAGACCGTTTGGACCAAACCCTCTCAAAACCGAATGGACCAAAAAGTTCTTTCAACACTTAAACAATTCATGGTTTCAATAGATGAACCAATTAACAATTGAATCCTTAATTTCTTCATCAATTGAACTATTGAATCATCCTTCAATTGGACCATCAATTAGGGTTTTGAACCCAATTGAGTTAGGATTTATAATCAAGAAACCTTCAATTAGGGTTTTGAAATTGAGGAACCATCAATGGTTATCATTGTGGAACTAATCCAATTGAAATCAATGAATCATCATCAAGTTATGACATGACCTGACCTCAAATGGTCTTGAGATCATTTGGATGACCTCCAAACGGTCTTGAGGTCATTTAGATAACCTCTAAATGGTCTTTAGACCATTTTCCTCCTCATTCATTAAAATTTATGAAATCCAATTAGGGTTTGCATCATAGGATTGATCATCAAATTAACTATTGATAGCACTTCAATTTGATATTGTTAACTTTTCAATTATTCAACCATACTCAACCCTAGACCTCCAAAAGTTCTTGTTTGACCTCCAAATGGTCTTGAGACCATTTGGGGTGACCTCCAAACAGTCTTGAGACCATTTGGGCAAATCAACCCAAACTTTTAAATTAAACAATTGCAATTTCAGCACTTAACCGATTAGGGTTTCTAATTGGAGGATTGTCCATATATTGAATTAATCAATTGGATCATCATCCAACATTTACTACGGTCTCGACCTCTAACAGTCAACCCATCCAAACGGTCAACTCATCTAAATGGTTTGGGGTCTAAACATCCAAACGGTTTGCAAATCGTTTGGTCTCCAAACGGTTTGGTGAAACCGTTTGGACCAAAGCTATTGAAACCTTTTGCAACTCAAACATGTTGGAATGTGAACCTAAGATGATGTCATCATAATCAAGCCTTGGTCCATTGAAAACTACTGCCATTATCATGGTATTTTCATCAACTAATCAAAGGAATTGTAAAAAGAGCAATTGAACATAGTTGATTGAGAAATTGAATTCAATAACAATGAATAGGGGTTCAAGTTATATAACCTACCTCCAATTGAGCTTCAAAGCTTGGATCTTTACTTCAACAATTGTAGAATGAGCTTTTTCACACCAAAAGGTTCGTTCCTCAAGCTTTTGAGTGAAAAGGAATGGTTAGAAGTCAAGATGGGATCAAGATAAGAAGAAATCATGCATTGATTTATGATTTCCACCATGAAATCAAGATGAACGAAGGTCAAGAAGCTTACCAACAGGTTGAGGGTCGTATTCCTTCTGTTCGTAGCTCCCTTGATCGTTTTTGCAAGCAAAGAGAAGAAGTGGATTCGAAAAAACCTTTGGTTTGAGTGGTAAAGGGTGTTTTTATAAGAAAATCAATGAGAGAGAAAATGCCTCATGCAAATCCTTTAAATCCGAAATTGTTGCCACCTCTTCCCCCTTGGTTCCTTTCATGCAGCGGTATCTTTATGTCCACCGAACTCCCTTCCATTATCCATGAATTAAGAGAAAAGAAATTAAGCACCTTAACCTTTATAATAGCATTTATCCATAAGTGAATGGATAATTCTTTTTAGTTTCTTAATGTGAGTGGGTTCTCCACTCACATTGATCTTTCCTTTGCCTTTTCAAGGCACAAGGACGTCTATATGTGTGGATTTCAACCAACACAATTTTGGTTGAAGAGCAATCCATTTAATATAATTATTTTTGCATTATTTTAATTATGCTTAAATCTTGATTATTTTAATATCAAGATTCTCTCTCCTTCAAAGTAGCTCAAATGAGATACCCCTCTCATTTTCATGCCTCTACAAGATGACAAGAATATTATGTACTATTTTGAAGTGGTGAGTTTCATATTGAACCCTGGGTTTTGGGTAAATTGCACATTACTCGAAAACTAGGTTTTAATGCACAAGCATTGCTTTATTAGCTTTTTCTTGGTACTCAGGCTTTCACTAGCCATACCTCAGCATCATTTTCATTCCCATGATGCTTCAACATATGAGGATCATATTATCATGTAATATTTGCAATTTAACCCCTTAACTTGGGTAATTTGCACTTTAGTCCAAACAAGTAAAACATTACTTTCAACATTATTCAAAATGGACTAAAATTGAAATATAAGTTCCTCTTGAGCCTTAATTACTTTTCAAAAGATAAAATCAAGCATATAATTATCTTTCTTAAACAAAAATCCTAGGGTTAAAACATAACCCAGGTCAGGGATGTTACAAAATTTAGGAGGTTTGTCCATTTTAGGTTGACTGAAATAACTAGGTGAAAAAAATATATAGGTGGTTGATTCGTGTCTGGACCTTCACGTTACACCCTCGTGGTGTGACTGTTTACTAATTGCACCTTCATGGTGGCTACACCCTCATGGTGTGATTGTTTATTGACTGCACCCTCTTGGTTATTTCACCCTCATGGTGTGACTGTAACTGACTACACCCTCATGGTGTGATTGTTTACTAAATGCACCCTTGTGGTGACTATGACCTTTGGTTACTTTGTGACGCAAGATTTACTGAATGCATCTTTATGTTTAATGTTGTCCATGACTATCAAAATTATTGAAATTGGTTATCATGATGATGACGTTATGTATTGTTTATCCTACATGAACTTACTAGTTATACGATTTCTATTTATGTACCTTTCACCTTTGTGGTTGCATACATGACTGGGAAGTTTTTCCCTACATCTAGATCTTGTAGGTACTTAGTTGACATTGGCTGACGAACAATGTGTGATCCTTCTGGTATTAATGATGTACAATTGGAAACCGGCTCATTGGTTTTGTTTCGATACAATTTCTATTCTTTTTTTTATGTTCAAATTAGACATCATTTTGTTACTATAAAAATAACCATGCATGGTCTATGTTTTGACTTTCTATGAAACATTGTTATTAGATGGTTTTTTCTTATAAATAAGGGTGTTTTCTTTATGACTGGGTTTTCTCATATCGATGGAGTGCCTTTACCATAATTGGACTGATGTCATGATGCTTCCACATGTGTTTTAATGGTATTTTTGGGGTGTTACATTTTATGGTATCAGAGCCAAGAATTCTACTGTGCAATGAAGAGCTGAAGGAAAAAGAAATCATCAACAACCGTCAACTAAGTATTGTTAAAAATGGTACATTTGATGTTGTTGACCACTTAGTGTTATTTAATACAAGATGTGGCTGGTCATTATATCTGTAGTTGTGATCCCATATTAATTTAAAGTAAAATATGTACCTTACACTGTCATGTTATCTACACCTTTCTTTCCCCTCAACAACTATAGTAGATATGCGATGGTTGTGTCAATGATATTAGACACTGTTATTTTTGAGATTGAACTTGTAATTTATGACATGACTGATTTTGACTTAATCCTCAGTACGGAATGGTTAGATTTGAATGATGTTTGTGTTCTATATAAAGTGAAGAAAGGTTCATATGTATGATTTCAAATCTGAGATTAATCTTCATATATGTGAAACAAAGAGACTGTTGATAATTTATTTCAACTTTAAAGGCTCACAAAATGTTAACGATTGGTTGCGGGGATTTTCTAGCAAGTGTAGTGATAACTAAATCTCCTATTTCTAGTGTTGAAGAAATAGAGTTAGTGGTGGAATTTTTGAATATTTTTTTCTAATGATCTCCTAGGATTGCATCCATAGAGAGAAGTCGATTTCTCTAATGATATCTTGTCCATAACTGTCCCTATATCCAAGCTACTTTTTCAAAACTTTTAGAGTGGAAGAAGTAGGTGCAAGAACTTCTAGATAAGGGTTTTATTTGACCCATTGTGTCTCCTTTGGTGCTTTTATACACTTTTGTAATAAAGAATGATGGATCCATACAACTCTATGTTGATTACGTGTTGTTGAATTAGGAAATTGTGAACATTAAATATCATCTTCCTTGTTTGGATGACTTGTTTGACCAAATACAATATGTTGCAATCTTCTCAAAGATTGACTTGAGGTTTGGATATCATCAATTGAGAATAGTTGAACAAGATGTTTCCTAAGTCTGCTTCCCAAATAAGATGCACAGACTGAGAATTTTGTGATATGCCTTTTTAGTTAACCAATTCCTTGATGGATTCAAGTTTCTGATGAATAGAGTGTTTAAACTCCTAAATATCAAATTGTGATTGTATTTGTGGATGATAGTCAAGTGTTCTCTCCCAATGAAGTGCAACACAAAGAATGCTTATGAACGGTAATTCAAATTTTGAGAGACAATAAGAACTATGGCAAATTCTCTATGTGATTTTTGATTGGCCAAAGTTATGTTATTAGGACATGTTATTTCTAAAGATAATATATTTGTGGATCTTGCTATGGTTGAATTTGTGATGGATTTGTAAAAGACCAAGATAGTAATAAAGACCAGGAGTATTCTGGGAATGGATGACTACTTAAAAGGTTTATTGAAAACTTCTCCAGTATAGCCTTCCATTGAGTAATCTGACAAAGAACAGTGTTAGGTTCTTATTCATGTAATAATGGGTATATAGTTTATGGAGTTTAAGAAAATAATGATTAAAACACCAATGCTCGCACTTCCTAGTGGTAGTGAAAGTTTTGAAATTTTATTGATGCCTCTAGACTAGTTTGGGTTGTGTTTTGATGCAGTATTGTAAGGAGCTAGCATATGCATGTTGACAACTAAAAAATTCTGAGAGGAGTTACACCACACATGTCTTGGATTTGGAAGGTGTGGTGCATGCTCTTAGGATCATTATCTTTATGGATAATAATTTTAAGTATTTTCTAATCATAAAATCTTGAAATATGTATTTTATCAAATTGATTTGAACATGATACAATGTCATTGGTTGTAATTTCTAAAGGATTATGATTTCTCCATTAATTATCATCCAGGAAAAGCCACTATTGTGGAAAATGCTTGTTATATCCTCAATTTTTATGAAATTGAATGATATAAATATAAGTCATGAATTGATAAATAATTCTTCAATGTTATTGTTGGTGAAATAATAGACATCCCTATGAAACAAGTTAATGAAAAAAAGGAATTTTATGCGTTCGATAATTTGCAATACTCCATTAGAAATTTTATGATAAATAAATTACTAACGGTAATTAATAATGGGTGTTTTAAATATACAAATTGTGTGGAAGACTCTAGAAAAGAGAGTATTCATTTGTAAATGAAGGATAGGATTTTTGTGGCATGGGTGCTTGTGGTGCAAGTTAATTATATGAAAAGAAATTGTACATGAATTAATGATAATGGCCTTTTGAAATATTGCTTAACCAAAATCTGGAATAATATGTAGAGTTTCCAAAAGAAAATAAGTTTTGTAGTGTTTGAGATAATTAAAGGATAATTATGTAGACATTATTGGCAACACAATGTTACGGGACCAAATAACTTTTGTAAACTTGAAAATAATAAAATAGGGAAGAGAGATACTATGAAGTGTTTCCTTATGGATTGATAATCCTATGTATACCACATAGTTATGCACTTTCCTTAATGTCTTATTGTTGCCAAATCCAAATAAAAGAATCAGTGAATACCTTGCCTTCAAATCGGTCCAAATTGGGAAAAGTAATGGTTTTAGAAATCATTAGTTTACCATAACGGGGTTATCGGGGCATGAGATTAAGTTTGATCATGGTAATTAATGAGATAGATTTACTTCCTAAATCATCTGTTTGTAACCTACTATGCACTCAAAAAGGAAAACTATTTGTGACTTGTTTCACATCTCTCCTCTTATCCTTATCCTTGAAGACAAGAACCCCAACCCTAGTGACTATATAAAGGAAGATCTTGATCAACAAACCACACATGTGCCCTTGAGGTAGGAGATGAGGGGAGAATATCCAAAAGATAGTCTAAGGGAGGTTGAGGGTACATGTTATCTCCTAGCCGTGTAGTTGTCTTCACTCGCGAGAATGAGATGTTGCAGACTTGGAGGTCGACGAAAGATGTTTGGCGATGGGAGGATGATGAAGACCTTGAGGGGTCTTGACCAACAACATGCTGGATGATGACCTAAGTGTCGACTACCTTGGATCCATTGTACCCAGGAGTTGGCAAATAGGGGGTACGATGAAGCACTGTTTGGGAAATTGGTCTGCAAGGACGCATATCCTCCCGCATATACCTATTCTGTCACCCTACCACACCGCATATTTCTAATCGGCCCACTAAGCGGTCATGGACCACATATACTCCTGCTTGGCCGATTAAGCAGCTGATTAAACTCTGCTTTTTGAAAAGCTCACAATTTATATCCATTCATTTCATACATACATGCAAACACATACACACATTTCATTATATATTTAAATTTGAATATGTAGTCACTGATTTATATGTATACATTGTAATGCATACAAAAATTTCCAAACACATTTTTACATTTATATGAATACCTTTTAATATATTAACATGTAAACATACATATACAATATACCTAAATATACAATCACATATTTGTATATGTACATATACATTTTGATTTATTCACATTTATACACACTCTCTACACATATTACATTTTAGTATTAGTACATATATTACAAACACATTCCATATATAAACATATATATATATATATATATATATATATATATATATATATATATATATATATATATATATATATATATATATATATATATATATATATATATATATATATATATATATATATATAAACATATCATACATCATACATATATGAATATTAATATGTCTATATGTAAACGTATATACATGCCTACTCTATACAATTAATTTATGATCTCAATATGTCATTTTCTATATAATTAGTTTATTGAAATATAGTAATACAAAACCGCATATACTCTCGTATATAGTCCCGCATACCGCATATACTCTATGCATTAACCTCGCCGCTCGTACACCGCATACCGCTTTCTTGAACAATGTGATGAAGGACAATGGACAAAGTGGAGATGCCTCCTTACTCAGTGGAACGAGTGAATAGAGTTTCCTACTGGTCTGAAGAAGGGAGATGACCAAAAACCTAGTTCTTCTTGGTGGAGGTAATATGGAGAAAAGGGGGAGATAAAGAGGAGATCAAATGAGCAATACAAAGGTCAGCTTCAGAGTTCATGGAACAAAGGAATGGGAGCACGACACTAGCAATTGGCAGGTTTGCCTACCAAGGTACGAATGTCGTTGGTTGATGCCAACCCAACATTGGGAGTGACAAAAGTATATCCTCGTGTGGAGATGAAAGTGATAAGAAGAATATACAACTCGGTTGGGGTGTAGTGACCAGTCGATGACCTGACCAGGTAAAGCAATGGACGATTGGTCCGGGGTTGAACCACATATGTGAAGTGCAACTCCACTTCAATAGCCTTGCGATGGCATTGGACCATTAAGGAGGCACCATGTTGCCTCAGTTTAAGGTATAATGACATATCTTGTTTTAATCATCGAAAATGTGGTGAATGTCCAAAAATAGAAAAAGCATACATCAAAATGTTCGGGAAAATAAGAGAAGTGCAAATAAATTATAATTGAGATCTAATTATGCTTTCTCTTTTAATAGTACATGGATATATGTTTAAGTGGATATTAAAAACACATAAATCCTAGTTTTGTGTATTAAGATGATTGAATATGCTAAAAATGTTTACTTTTCCATATTTACTGATATTGTTGGACATAATGAGAAATCAAGATGGTCATGATTACTATGATGAGAAATTAGGATTTTCGAGTGGATCATCCTTAATATGTGTAATTACAATCATAATCTTCAATGATGTAACTTGCTATAACTGTAATGTGCCTAATTTGACATAAGTGGTCCTAACATAGTATCATCGTAGATTTGATAATCATGGCTAAACTTGATATGAACTAGGGTTTTTGAGTCATCAAATTAATGAATGGGGGAATTGGAGTACCAAACATGAGTCTAAGATGAGTTGATGTCAAGAAAACCTAAACCCTAGAATAGGATCAAGTAGGGTTTAATCTATTTAACATGATACTGACACTTAGGATTTATAAATGCCGATATAATATGATTGCCCGGATTCATCTTTTTTGATTGGATTGCTTCAACATAATTGAAGTGTGTTTTGCATGATAATATGCATATCTCACCATCAAGGCATGTGGTTACGATTATGACTTCACAGAATATAGCTTTTTTACGTCTTTCAGATGATTTCCAAGGACTGATTCGATAAATAAATTTTTGGTTGTTTATTTAATTCTTGTTCCACTATAATGCCAATGCGAGTATCACATAAGTAAATGATAATACACTAAATCCTAGGCTGACGTATATAGAGGGATGATGCACACGAGCCCTGGAGGGGACAATGATCATGCCCAAGTTAATATATCTAGTAAGCATTAGAATATATAAGGAATATTCCAGTTTTTATTTGCAATACTTGATGCTTATTTTGTGATCATGTTAGTTGTACACATTTTTGTTGCACCCCAAATACACAGTATAGTAATATGTTGACCGTATTTTGTTTTTCGATGTTTCAGGTATATGTTTCGCATGATAAAAGACATGAAGAATAAGATCAAAGATATAAAAGGTTTTAAAGCTATACCAAGCAGGACTAGATAGATTATACTTCTTCTCGATAGGTATTAATTCCATTAGGGATATCATTGTATGAATATGATTCACTTTCAAGATGCCTTGATGGTGAAATGGTAGACACACATAGAATTATGTGGAAAGTCATATTTGATGAAATTCGTATGTACGTAACATAATTCATTTACTTGTTCAATTCAAGGAGAAAACTTTTATTCCACAACAACAAAAGTACTCTTTCATTCTTTCATATACTAGGGGTTAGTTTAATTATTTAATTATAAATTAGTTACATTAAAATGAATTAAAAATGCCCCCTCTTTAAACCATATTTGGAATAAATGAAATTGTTTTCTATTATTTATTATTTGACTAATATGGATCCTTGGGAATATAGGTAATGGCTATCATCTTTTTTGCCTTCCTTAACTGGGGGTTACTGAAAAGTGGGGTCATTACATTTGGTATCAGAGCTCTAAATTATTCAAATGATATTTAATATTTTATAATTTCTAGTATTCTGTAGAAATATGAGGGAATTATTAGGGCATTTTCTAAAGAGTGAGGTGTCTAGAAGGGACCATAACTGGGGGCTGGCAAAAATTTTCTCCGCACCGCTAGTCATCTTACGCAAACTCCTGGACCCGCGCATCCTGCCTAGTCAAATTCAGAAGTATTTGCCCAAAGTAAAATACCTTTAGGGTTTCTTCTCATCACTTTAGTCCAGTTCTCATCCTCTTGATTACTAAACCATAAAATGAACTTCCCTCCTCATCCCAAGTTAGGATTTTTATAAGTAGGATTAAGGCATCCTTAGTCAATTAATGTACATTTAAATGTGGAAATAATAATGTACATGTAAATATGGAAATAATAACTTACATGTAAGGAGGAGATGATAATGAACATGAAATGTGATTAAAGTGGAGAAAAAAAGGTTTGATGGGTTTTGCTTTTGTTGGTAACCTTAGATGGAAGTAGGGTTGAGTTAGTAAAGCTATAGGGGGGTCAAGGGACATGGAAAATCTAAGAGGTAGGGTATAGTCCCTAACCATAAGAAAGGAGAGTAGTGTGGTGGTATGCAACACACCACCCATATGAACCTTGAAAAGGAATAAGGAAGATATAAGTAAATGAGTTAAGTGGCTCAGTATCCCATGCATGTGTTCATGTGGAACAAGGAATTAATGAGAAAAGTTTTAAGAACCTTAAGAATAACACATAATGTGAGAATAACTTATTCAACTATCTTTGATAGATGTAAGTATACAAGTGGGATGTAAGAAATGGATCACTTCAGGTCATATGCTTAGGTGAGAGAAAGGTCCACACTAAGTTGACAGGTGATTGGATCACTTTGGGTCATATGCTTGTGTGAGAGAAAGTTCCAGATTAAGTAGAAAGGTGATCAGGCTAAGGCACATATATACTATGTCCACTGCAGAGACCACCATAGAGAAAGGGTTCCCCACATGAATACTCTAGAAATGGAGTTCCCATAGAGAATTTGTTGAGAAGTTAAAAAGAAAATGCATGAGTATATACATGAGAAACATAAGTAACCAATGATCATACATGAAAATGGAAATATGAATTTAACTTACTCATTGCCTTAATGCTATCTATGGAAGTTTATTCATTCTAAAAATCACTGTGAACCAAGCCTGGATGGGAATGTTGATAAATGGCCAAGACCGGATGGGAAGGACAATGGAATACCAATCTTGGATAGGATGGCATATGAAGTGCCAATTCCAGATGGGATGGCCAATGAAATACCAAGCCTAGATAGGATGGTATATGAAGTGTCAAGCCTAGTTGCGAAGACCAAAAGAATACCAAGCCCAGATGGGAAGGTATGAAAGTCCATTGGGACTAAAACCCCATGAGAGGGTATCCCAGATATTGAGCAAACAAGGGTTGAGAAGTTATAATAATAATAAATATGGAAATATGAAATGTTTAGGGCTAGTGTTCCAATCTAGGGTGGGTCAACCAAAGAGTGGTAAAAGGACCTACAGGGGAGGTAAAACCCTACACTTATAGGGTCAAGTTGTGGTTAGAGAGCCTACCGTCTTCCTGTGAGCCAAGAAGGCACCCTAGAATAGGACCTTCACTGGAAAGGTAAGTTGACTAAATAAATTTAAAGAATGAGGTAACAATGAATGTCACATATATAAAATATGAAATAACATATGTTGAGTATGATTCTTTAAAACCAAGTATGCCATCTCTGAGGAATATGAGGAAAAGTCACTGTGGAAGTTGTTGACCGTATGAGACTGAGTTTGAAAAAGAAATGTTTCCATGAAATATTAACATGAGTCCAATGAGGGGACATAAAGTAAATAATGAGCATTATAAGAGATGGAGGAATCTAGTTTAAAAAATTGCATTAAAAAATAATGTACTATAAATGAACCATTGGGAAGGGTAGAGCCCAAAGTCAATCCTAAGGTTAAGTGGGGAGTATTAAAGGTACATGGATCGATGGGAATAGGGGTTGATTGTTCCCTAAATTCACAAGACCATCTGATTAGGAGGTAATAACTATTTTTGCCCTAGGCCCTTATCTTAGGAGATTAGCTACCTTCATGATGTTCATGTGGAAATGGGTGAATGTGAGAGGCACTCCCTAGATGTATAAGGTTGAGATCACTCCAAAACTCCTTGTACCCTTAGAGACCTCAAAGAAGTGGCTATGGATCATAATACATAAGATGTAAATGTAAAAGATCCAAGAAGTCATGTAATATGGAGATCCTAAAAGGAGTTGTGCACAAACTGAATGGTGAAAAAGACATTTGACTTCATAAAATATAAGAATATTGTAGAACTAAAAAGCATGTATGATTTAGAGTCATGATGAGGATGATTCAACCTCTAAATATGAAATGTCGAGGTAATATGTGTATATACCATCTCTACTCTTCGAATGGGATGAACTTTGTATTTGGGCTGCAGTCAAGTCCTTATTTCATCTCATTATGAGGGAGAGAGCTTGGGTAGATACATGTTATTCTTAAAAAAATGACATATGAGAATGAATAGCTTAATATAGACTTCATGAAATGATCTAGGGTTGGAGGTGTTACCTCACCCTTATGTAAAAATAAATGAACAACATGTTGAGAACCTAGATGAAAAGGTAATCACTAAGGGAAAGTAAAATCACAAATGAAAATGTAATCACCAAAAAATGATGTCATGGAATTACTAAAGATGTGGATATATCAATCTTAGTAATAATTCTAGGTATTTGAATATCAACAAGAGATATCTAATAGGGGTTGATAACCTTATGGTTTGAAATTAAGTGGAGTTATCATTCACCTTGAGCTTGCTAAGTGTGAACTCTGGGGACATAATTACTTTTAAGGAAGGGTGAATGTTATATCCTCAATTTTGATGAAATTGAATGATCGAAATATAAGTCATGAATTGATAAATAATTCTTCAATGGTATTATTGGTGAAATAATAATGTCCCTATGGAACAAGTTAATGAAATAAAATGAATTTGTGTGTTGTATGATTTGCAATCATCAATTTATAGATTTTGGGCAAAGAAAGAGTGGAAATTTTAATGATAAAGAAATGATCAAAGGTGATTCATAATGGTTGTTTTAAATATGCTATTGTGTGGAATACTCTAGAAAAGAGAGTATTCATTCATAAATAAATGATAGGATTTGTGTGGCATGGGTGCTTGTAGCACAATAAATTAAATGAAAGGAAATTGTACATGAATTAATGATAATGGTATTTTGAAATATTTCTTAACCAAAATATGGAATAATATGAAAAGTTGTAAAAAGAAAATAAGATGTATAGTGTTTTACATAATTAAAGTATAATTATCTAGCCATTATTGCCAACATAATGCTAAGAAACCAGATAACTTTTGTACACATAAAAATAATTAAAAAATGAAGAGAGACAGATTATGAAGTGTTTCCTTATGTATTGATAATCCTATGTATACCACATATTGATGCAGTTTCCTTCATGGCTTATTATTGCAAAATCCAAATAAAAGAATCGACAAATACTTTGTCTTCAAACTGGTCCACAAGGAGAAAAGTTATGGTATTAGAAACCATTAGTATACCATAAGGGGATTATCAAGGAATGAGATTAAGATGGATCATTTTAATTAATATGATTGATTTACTTCTCGATTCATCAGTTTGTCACCTACTATGCACTCAAAAAGGCAAACTACTCCCGACTTTTCGTCCATCTCCCCTCTTTCCCTTCTTCATGAACTCATGAACCCCAACCTTAGGGACTATATAAATGTAGATCTTGATGGAGAAACCACACATGTACCCTTGAGGTAGGAGACAAGGGGGGAAGATGTAGAAGATAGTCATAAGGGAAGTTGAGGGTACATGTTATCTCCTAGTCGGGTAGCTATCTTGGCTCGTGGGGATGAGAAGTTGTAGACTTAGAGGTCGATGACAGATGTATGGATATGGGAGGATTATGAAGACCCTTAGGGGTTTTGACCAGTGGTGTGGTGGATGAAGACCTACTTATCGACTACCTTGGATCCATGGCATCCGGGAGTTGGCAAAGAGGGGGTATAATGAAGGACAACATACAGAGTGGACATGCCTCCTTACTCCATGGAACAAGCAAGTAGGGTTTCCAACTGGTCCAGAGGAGGGAGATGACCAATTGGGTTCTAATTGGTGGAGGTAATTTGGAGAAAAGGGGGAGATAGAGAGGAGATTGAGGGAGCGAGAGAGAGGTCAACTTCAAAGTCCATGGGATGAAGGAATAAGAGGGCGGCACCAGCAGTTGGCAAGTCCACCTACCAGGGCACAAATGATATCCGTTGATGTCATCCCAATATCATGAGCGACGCGAGTATCTCCTCGCACAGAGACGAAGGCAATAGGTAGAATCAGCAATACGATCGGGGTTCAGCGACTAGCCGACAATCACGGAACCATTCTTACCCCAATCCCAACCCTACCGCCTTGACAATAGTAAAAGGATTGAAACTCCTGTCCCTGAGTGGCGCGATAGGATCTCACACATTGTCATATACAATAAGAAATAAAAACTCATAAACAAGACATTTAAAAAACAACTAACCCAATATAGGAGGTATTTCCAATTTATCCTTGTTATCAAAGTATATGGAGTACGAAAGTGATCTAGTCAATGTTCCAATTGTCTTGCCTAAAATCAAGAAAATTAAGACACAATCATGCAATTGCATGGTACGCCATCTAAACAAAGTAAAATAGTTTATAGAAAAAGAGTATACTGGGTAGGAATTATATTCAAAAAAAGTATAACAGGCATTTTTCCAAATCCAATATTTATTTGACAAGATGTTTATTTTAGACAATTCCATTTTTATTACGAGTCCCCATTATGTTGTAATCGAAAAGCATGCTTATATATTTTGTGTGACTTTGTTTCCCCAACAAAATGGGGGAGGTCAGTTGGCTCCTTCTCTCCAAATGAGGTAGGAGGCCAATGTACAAGTCCCACCTCTAAATGAGAAGGTCGCTTGCACTCAATATCAACATTATCAATATTATCAACATCATCATCAACATCATCATCATCAATACATGAGCAATCATAATGGGCAATATCATTTATTTATTCATGTTTTTCTCAAAATAAAATATAGGGTTTAATAAAAGACTAATCATAGGGAACAATAGCTCAATCAAGTTATATATCCAAGTATACAATTAAGAGATACATAAAAAATATCTTCAATACAACCAAAGAGGAGATATAATAGCATACCTTTCACTGAAGATTTCGAGTATAGATCTCAACAAGTAGTAGGTCAACCCTTCAAGTTAGATTCTAAATCATCAATATTGGATCAAGGGTTGATATCATGATGTTTAGAATATCATGTTCCATTTTCAAGATTAGGGCTACTCATTCCTATTTTACCTTGGGGTTAGGTCATTCAGTTATGATCAACAATATCAAGATGTTCAACATTATTCAAGTGTCAAGCATATTTTCGAGTGTGAATGACCTACATAAGTTTTCTAGGATCATATGTGTTAACCCTAACTTTATGATTATTATCCATGTCATATTTCAAGTTCCTAGATCTTCATCAAGGAAATAAGTTCAAGGGTCTAGATCAAGTATGTCACAAGATTTAGCACAATCATAATTACCAATTCCATCATCAAGCTTAATCACCATTCTATGGCATGAAATCATATTCATAATTTGAACAAGTCCATAAGATTATATTAGATCATTCTTTAGTCAAGTATGCCTTTTGTGTCACAAGATAATCATAAGATTCCAATATCATGGTTTAAAAATAATAATCATGATTATGTCATTTGGCAATTTAAATATGAAAAGGATCAAAGATCTAGGGATATTAGTGAAATACGTAAGCAATTAGGATTCACAAATATTTTTAATACATTACTTAGGTTTTTATGATCAAGATTGACTATTTATTAATAATATTTGGAACAAGGAATCAAAAGTTATCATTTTTGTAAGATTTGGTTATTTACTGACTTTTCCGAGCAGGAAGGTGGTAAAATACCTTGATATGGAAAAATGATGGTTGTACGGTGGAAAAAATGGGTAGAGAAGATTGTTTCATGTAGGGATGTGTCTTGCTAGATCAGATGAACCCGTTCTCTCACAGTTCGTGGGTTCAATCCCTTCATTTTGGTTGGTTCGAGCTCGGGTTAGTGGGTCTTTTTAGATCAGGCCGAACCCTACTTGGACCGGGCAGCCAACAACCTTTCCCTTCTTTGAGCTAGCCTCCACATGAGCCAAGAAGAAAGGAGGAGGGATATCTCCGTAGCTTGGGGGTTCTGGAGTAGGGGGTGTCAACATAGGAAGGAAAGGTGTCGATTGCACTTGTTGTTCCACCCCGAAGTGGTGGCAAGTGGTAGATTTTAGAAGATGGTCATGGCTACAAAATGCCCAAAAGGGCTAGGTGGCGGTGCTGTTTACAGAAGCAGGTGATCAAAGAGGAGATTGGGGCTTTCGAGGCCGATTGGAGAGATCAAGAGTGATCATCCTAGCAACGTGGAGTGGTGACGATCTTAGGAGGCCTATTTTATAGCGTAGAGGGGGGTAGATTTAGGGTTTCTAGTAGTCACAGGTTCATGGTAGTAGCCAAGGGAAATCTTTGATCTGCTTCTCAAAATGATCCAATTTGAGGGGGAAATAGGTCCAGATAAGTTCAGATTCGTGGGGTGAGCATTCACATTTGATTTGATTTGTAAAACATAGTGTAGACGAGCCAATTGCACCTCGGTCATTCGGTCCCCCTCTCTTCGTTGATTGCGAGAGGTAGGGGATGACCTCTTGACCAAAGGATCAGGGCCACTATCCGTGACTAGCTTATCCAAGGGACTAGGTCCATCCCTTGCCTTAGGTCATGGATTTCTGACCTGAAAAAGTTCCGAAAGAGGCAAATAAAAAGGGATTTTGAGCACATAAGTTCCAAAATTCATAGAAAATAGTAGGAATGTCCAAATGACATGAAATTTGGACTGTAGCTTCAAAAATATGTGGAGAATATTTAGAAAATGTTTGAGAACCAAAATACGAAGTTTTATTGACCAATTTGATTTTTTAGACAAAGTGATGAATGAATCCAATTTGTGGTGTTATAATGTGTATAAAATTCACATTGGTCATCATATTTTGGATTTGGGTCTCAATATTGAATCAGAGGTCAATAAAAATGATTTGGGACCATGACTGAGTATAACGAGATGAAAAGAGTAATTACTTCATTAGAATGCAAAAATCCACTTTGTCACATCCTTCCCTCCTTAAAAGGAATTTTGTCTGCAAAATTAAAAAACATCCTAAAAATTGGGATCATCAAAATCCAAATTGTATACTCAAATATTGGAGTATCCTCAACTATAAAATGAAAATCATGTCCTCAATGTTCAAATAGTCTAATAATCATAATCGGAATTCCTTGTTCCATATCATAACCAACTTGGTACCAAGATCAATTCATCTATGAGAAATTGAGTATCAAGGTCAATGCATATATTGTTCAAAGTCATCATATGAGTCACAAATGTGAAAAGCATCCTATTGATCCCAAATTTGGAGAGAACATACTTTAGGTCAAGCAAATAGAGTTATTGAATCAAGTTTACAAGGTGACTTTCAATCCCAATATCTCGGGGTCTTAGCTTCTACATTGGCCTAGGTGGGGCTATACATCCATGATTTGAGATTTAATATTTCAATAATTTTGATACAACATGATGATTTTCGAGCTCCAAAATTAATGGGAGGTCCCACCCTAGTCCTAATGAGAGCTAAAACCCTAATTCATAAATAAAGGGATTCAACATAGTCATCATTTCAAAAATTTCAAGATTTGTGATTATGAAAGTCACTATTTATATATCAAGGGTGGTCTTGAGATCCATATCATGTTTCAATATTTTATACATTGGTATCAAGAGTTGAAGTTTAGACATCAGGATCATATTTATAAATATTCCAAAGCTAGGGTTTAGATTCCTATTTAGAACTTGGGGGAGATCACTCTTCTATATTCAATTTCGAGCAACAATATCCAAGCAATAGTCGAGAAACATATCAAGATTTCATTCTCATTGTATCCAAGGTTGATGAATGAAGTAGACCTAGGTCTATCTAGGAATTCAACCACAAGCTATAGTTAAAATTATCAAATTTCAAGATTTTCATTAAATCAAGATTCAAAACTGAGTATCAATATAATTCTGGATTTACCCTATTAATGTTAGGTAATCCAAATCGGGTGAAAGGGGATACCTTTCCAAACTCTAAATAATCAACAAGATGAAATTTAGAGATAGTCATAATAGGGATGTGCCCTAGGTTAGGGGAGTCATGAGTCAACTACCACCGTAGTCTAGCACATTACCTACATTAGTCATTATCCATTGAGCTTATTCAATCATGTTCTACAAGATTATAAGATCAAAATTTCAAGATTATAATAGGGGAGCTAGTTCCAAATGTTTCACGACCAGTGTCATAATTGTATTCTCTTTCTTTCATGATCAAGATATAATTTGAATATAGGTACATGGTTTATGATCATGTTCATCTTATCAAAATCGATATACAAGATGCATCAATACTAGGAAAATTGCTTTTTTTACATCACAGTCTTACATCATGATTTTGTGAGTCTTAGGCTTACTCGCTTGATAGCATAGTCATGATGTGTATCAAATAGGATAAGAGTTTCTTAACTATGTTTTGAGGTTTAGTCAACAATAGGGAAACATGGATTTAGTCAAATAGGGACCTTATCAAGAATAAGGTATAAATTCTTCTTATTTCACCAAATCAAGATTTACCTGAAACATAACAAATATGTAGTCTAATTTTGGTTAAATTGAGTTTTCATGATATTAGGGGTAATGCATGAGTATTTTATCTTTGATCAAAATTGAGTTCTCAGATTAAGGTCAGATCATGGTATCAACTTTTAAAATTTTCTATTGATATTCATTCTTCCCAAGCATAAGCCACCCACAATCGAGACATCATGTGGTAATTGGTCATAAGAGAAGGTCCACATGAGGAGATGAGAAGCCTACCTAATCTTCATCTAAATGGGTGGCTTAAGGTAATCCTTAAAGAAGAGATGAGATGGCATAAGACTCTTTAGGGTTTCAATGGAGAACCTTTAGGTCCAGTTCTGGATCAATTAAGGCGAGGTAGAGTGGGGAATCTAATCCACCGTGAAGACGGATAGTAGAAATTATGCCAGAACCCCAGCCTAGACACCACAATTTTCACCATTATGGATTTTAGGGTTTCTGGGGTTCTTGAGACTCAAGAAATTATTTACTTAAAGTATATGAGAGTGTGTATACTCTGATACCAACTGTCACAGAACCATTCTTACCCCAATCTCAATCCTACTACCTAGACAGTAGTATAGGATTGAAGTATCCATCCCTAAGTGGTCCGATAGGATCTCACACACTGGCATATACAATAAGAAATAATAACTCATAAACAAGAGATTAAAAAAAACAAGTTAACCCAATATAGGAGGTATTTCCAATTATCCTTGCCATCAGAGTATATGGAGTGTGAAAGCAATCTAGTCAATGTTCCAATTGTCTTGCTTAAAATAAAAAAATGGAGACACAATAATGCAATTGCACGATACACTATCAAAATCAAGTAAAATAGTTTATAGCAAAAGAGTATACTTGGCAGGACTTATATTCAAGAAAAGTATAACAAGAAATTTTCCAAATCAATTATTTATTCGATAAGAATTTTATTTCAAACAATTTAATTTTTATACGAGTTCCCATTATGATGTAATCGAGAAGCATGCTTATATATTTTGTGTGACTCCATCACCCCCACGCGATGGGTGAGGTTAGTAGGCTCCTTCTCTCTATATGAGGTAGGAGGCCAATGTACAAGTCCCACCTCTAAATGAGAAGGTCGCTTGCACTCAATATCAATATTATCAACATCATCATCAACATCATCAATATATGGGCAGTCATAATGGGAAATATCATTTATGTACTCATGTTTTTCTCAAAATAAAATATAGGGAAAAATGGAATACTAATCATAGGGAATAGCAGCTCAATCAAGTTATATATCCAAGTATACAATCAAGAGATACATAAAACGTATCTTCAATGCAACCAAAGAGGAGATATAGTAGTGTACCTTTCATCGAAGATTTCGAGTACAGATGTCAAGAAGTAATAGGTCAACCCTTTGAGTTAGATACTAAATCATCAAGATTGGATCAAGGGTCAAGATCATGATGTTTAGAATATCATGTTTCATGATTCAAGATTAGGGCTACTCATTCCTATTTTACCTTGGGGTTAGGTCATACACTTCTGATCAACAATATCAAGATGTTCAACATTATTCAAGTGTCAAGCATATTTTTGAGGGTTAATGACCTACTTAGGTTTTCTAGGATCACATGTTTTAACCCTAAATGTATGATTATTATCCATTCAACATTTCAAGTTCCTAGATCTTCATCAATGAAATAAGTTCTAGGGTCTAGATTAGGTATGTCTCAAGATTTAGCACAATCATAATTACCAAATCCACCATCAAGCTTAATCACCATTTATGGCATGAAATCATATTTAAGATTTGAACAAGTCCACAATATTATAATATATCTATCACGGAACTATTCTTACCCCAATCCCAATCCCACTGCCTAGACAGTAGAAAAAGGATTGAAGCGGCCGCCCCTGAGTGGCCCAATAGGATCAACCACACTGGCATATAAAATAAGAAATAAATAAGTAAAAATTTGGATATTTAAATAACAACTAACCCAATATGGAGATATAGTTGATTTATCTTTGTCAACAGATTGTATGGGTGTGGAAGCGATCTTATTTAGTATTGCCTAAAATCAAGAAAAATCAAGACACAATCATGCAATTGCACGGTACGCTATCAAAATCAAGAAAAGAAATTTATAACAAAATAGTATACTTGGTAGTACTTATATTCAAAATAATAACAAGCAATTTGCAATCCAACATTTATTCGACAAGTTTTTCAAGCAATTAAACTTTTATTACGAGTTCCCATTATGATGTAATTCGAGAAGCATGCTTATATATTTTGTGTGACTCTATTACCCCAACACGATGGGGAAGGTCACTAGGCTCCTTCTCACTATAGGAACATTAGAGGCGAATGTACAAGTCCCACCTCCAAATGAGGGGGTTGTTGCACTCAATATTAACATTATCAATATCATCATCATTATCAATATATGGGTAGTCATAATGGGCATGCAATTTATTATTTCATGTTTTTCAAAATAAAGTATAGAAAAAAGAAGACTAATCATAGGGAACATTAGCTCATCCAAGTAAATAGCCAAGCATACAGTCAAGAGATACATAAAAGTATCTTCAATACAATCAAGAAGGAGTTATATAATAGCGTACCTTTCACCGAAGATTTTGAGTATATAACAACGAGAGTAGAAGATCAAGGTCTCAAGTAGTTTCTTTCATCAAAAAAAGAGAGGACCATTTGATGTGTAAAGGAAGACCGAGATTTGTCCACATAGGAGAGGAAGCCTCCTTTCTTGGCGGTCCGGTTCAGAGACTAAAATGGCTGGTTCAATCACTTGATTTCTTGGTTCAGACCTCAGTTTAGCTGAGTGTTAGACATGAGCTCCTTTTCCTGGACCGGCTGGTCTGGGACCCTTCTTCTCTTGCGTAGCACACCCTCGCGAGTCCAGAAAGAAGGGCGGTGGGATCACCGAAGTGGGGGGTGTTTGGAAGCAGGAGAGGGCAAAGGACGCGACTGAGGTGCTGGTCGAGCTTGTCTCGGCCCTGCGAACCCGATGGGGGGACTAAATAAGGAGGAGAGGGGTGAGCAGCAGTATCGCCCAAGGCGGCCCTGTGGCGGTGCCGTTTGTAGAAGCAGGTGAAGTTAGGGAAGATAAGGGGTGCCCGGGGACAAAACAGTGAGCAAGATGCTCATTCTAGCAATGTGGGGTTTCGACACCCCTTAGGAGATCATTTTATAGGCTTGAGGGCTAGGGTTAGGCTAGATCAGATTTGGGCCCTAGCTATGGTTGTCGGAGTGAGAACATGAGGCCAGGAGCTCATTTTGGCAGCTATATATAGCATGAACGGTGGTCAAAAAAGGGTTTGTTCAATTCATATTTGCAAGGGGGTCATTTCCTCTCGAATAGAATTTCAAATCATGGTCGCATGCGGGAGATCCGCCATTATGATGGTCTTGACTCCTCCCCACAATTAGCGGGAGGTAGGAGATGACTACTAGGCTGTCAGATTGGGCCATCATCCCTGAGGGGTAGATCCAAGGGCTATGATTCACCCCTGATCGTTTGTCATTGATTGCTGACCTGGAAAAGGCCAATGAAAGAGCAAATAAAAGGGGGTTTTACCACAAAACTTCAAGAAATCATAGAAAATCGTAGGAATGTCCAATTTTTCTCAAATTTGGACCATAGCTTCAAAAAAACATGGAGAACCTTTATAAAAAGTATGAGAACAAAAAGATGAAGTTTGATTGACCAATTTTTTTATTTGGAAAAAGTGATAAATGAATCCAATTTGAGGTGTTATAACGTGTATAAAGATCACACCGATCACCATATTTCAAATTTGAGTCTCAATATTGATTATGAAAATAAGAAAAATAATTGAGGGTCACGAGTGAGTATAATGAGGGAAAAAATAATAATTTCATCATACTTATGTAAAATTCCACTTTGTCACATCCTTCCCTCCTTAAAAAGGAATTTTGTCCCCAAAATTCAAAAACATCCTCAAAATTGGGACTACCTAAATCCAAATCATATCTTCAAATATTATAATATTCTCAACTATATAATCAAAATTATGTCGTCAAAGTTCAAATAGTACAATCATCATAATTGGGATTCCATGTTCCATATCATGATCAACTTGGTACTAACACCACTTCATCATTGAGCAACATAGTATCAAGGTCAATGCATAGATTGTCCAAAGTTAGCATACGAGTCGCAAATATGGAAATAAACCTATTGATCACAAATTTGGAGAGATCATGTTTTAGGTCAAACAAATAGAGTTTAAGTGTACAAGGTGACTTTCCATCCCATTATTTTAGGGTCCTAGCCTCTACATTGGCCTAGGCGGGGTTATGCATCCATGATTTTGAGATTTAAAATTTTAACATTTCAAGTCCACATCATACTTTCAATATCATATTTTTGGGCTCAAATCAATGGGGAGGTCCCACCCTAGTCCTAATGAGAGCTAAACCCTAATTCATAAGTCGAGAAGTCAAGATAGTCATCATTTCAAAATTTTCAAGATTTGGATTTTTGAAGTAATTAGTCATATATCTCAATGTCCACATAGTGTGATCATAGGATTTGTATCATTATTTGGGAATTGATAATTGTGAGTCACAATTCTATAATAAATATCAAGAGTCGAGATTTTAGATACCAAAAGTCATAGATCCAAAATTTTGATCATATGTATAAATATTCCAAATCTAGGGTTTATATTCCTGTTTAGACCTTAGGAGAGATCAGTCATCTATATTCAATTTCTAGCAAAAATATTCAAGCAATATTTGATCAACATGTCAAAATTTCATTATCATGGTTTCCAAGGTTGATGAATGATCTAGAGTTAGGTCTATCTAGGAAGTCAACCTCAAGCTATAGTCAATATTGCCATATGTCATTATCAAATCAATATTCAAGATTGAGTATCAAGCATGGGTTTAACCTATTAGGCTTAGGTGAATCCAAATAGGGTGAAAGATAATACCTTTCCAAACTCTAAATAATCAATAGGATGAAAATTTTAGAGGTAGTAAAAATAAGGATGTGACCTTGGTTAGGGGAGTCATGAGTCAACTACCACCCTAATCTAGCACATTACCAACATTAGTTATTATCCATTGAGCTTATTCAAATAGGGAGATTATCAATGATTAAATCATATATATCAAAGTCATAAGATAGGAATTCAAGATAATAGGGTAATAATGTCAAGATTTGTAATTCTTTCATTTCATGATCAAGGTAGTGATATAATATGGAAATCAAGGATTTGAATCTAGTTCCATAATCATTATATCAAAATCGAGAGTGCAAAAGACATCAATAGTCAATAGGAAAAATGCTTTTTGCATCATAGTCTTATATCATGATTTTGTGAGTCTTAGGCTTAGTCACTTGATAGAATGATCAAGATGTGTACAAAATAGGAAACAAGTTTGCTTAACTATGTTTGAGGTTTAATCAATAATCGGGCAACATGGGTTTAATGAAATAGGGACCTTATCAACAATAAGGTATAAGGTATAAGTCATCCTTATTTCACCATATCATAACCTCAAACATAGGAAGCATATAGTCAAAATTGAGTGTTCATGATATTAGGGGTCATACATGAGTATTTGATTTCAAGCTTAATTGATCAAAATCAAGTTTTCAAATTAAGGTCAGATCATGGTATCAACTTTTAAGATTTAGTAATATTCACTTTTCCCATGCATAAGCTACCCATAATCAAGACATCATGTGGTGAAAGGTCATGAGAAGGACCACATGATGAGATGAGAAGACTACCTAATCTTCATCTATATGGGTGGCTTAGGATTGTCCTTAAAGAAGAGATGAGATGCTAGAAGGCTCTCTAAGGTTTCACAAGAGAACCTTTAGGTCCAGTTCTGGATCAATTGAGGCCAGGTAGAGCGGGGGATCTCAGCCACCGTGAAGATGGATAGGAGAAATTATGTCAGTTCCCCGAGCCTAGACACCTTAATTTTCACCATTATGGACTTTAGGGTTTCTTGGGTGTAAGAGACTTGAGATTACTTAAAGTATATGGGAGTGTGTTTTGCAGTGATACCAACTGTCACATAACTGTTCTTACCCCAATCCCAATCCCACTGCCTAGATAGTATAGAAAGGATGGAACCGCCCGTCCCTGAGTGGCCCAATAGGATCAATCACACTGGCATATACAATAAGAAATAAATAACTAAAAATTGGATATTTAAAGAACAACTAACCATAGGAACATAGGAGGCCAATGTAAAAGTCCCACCTCCAAATGAGGGTTTTGTTGCACTCAATATCAACATTATCAATATCATCATCATTATCAATATACGGGCAGTCATAATGGGCATGCAATTTATGTTTTCATGTTTTTCAAAATATAGTATAGAAAAATAGAAGACTAATCAAAGGGAACAGTAGCTCATCCAAGTAAATAGCCAAGCATACAACCAAGAGATACATAAAAGTATCTTCAATACAATCAAGAAGGAGTTATATAATAGCGTACCTTTTACCGAAGATTTTGAGTATATAACAACAAGAGTAGAAGATTAAGGTCTCAAGTAGTTCCTTTCATAGAAAAAAGAGAGGACCATTTTATGTGTAAAGGAAGACCGGGATTTGTCCACATAGGCGAGGCAACCTCCTTGCTTGGCAGTCCGGTTCAGAGGCTAAAATGGCTGGTTCGATCACTTGATTTCTTGGTTCAGACCTCAGTTCAGCTAAGTGTTAGACATGAGCTCCTTTTCCTAGACCGGCCGGTCTGGGACCATTCTTCTCTTGCATAGCACACCCTCGCGAGTCCAGAAAGAAGGGCGGTGGGCTCACCAGAGTGGGGGGTGTTTGGAAGCAGGAGAGGGCAAAGGACGCGACTAAGGTGTCGATCGAGCTTGTCTCGGCCCTGCAAACCCGATAGGGGGACTAAATAAGGAGGAGAGGGGCGAGTAGTAGTATCACCCAAGGCGGCCCTATGGCAGTGCCATTTGTAGAAGCAGGTGAAGTCAGGGAAGATAAGGGGTTCCCTGGGACAAACCAGTGAGCAAGATGCTCATTCTAGCAATGTGGGGTGTCGTCACCCCTTAGGGGATCATTTTATAGGCTTGAGGGCTAGGGTTAGGCTAGATCAGATTTGGGTCCTAGCTATGGCCGCCGCAGTGAGAACAGGTGGTGAGGAGCTCATTTTAGCAGTTGTATATAGCATGAACGGTGGTCAAAAAAGGGTTTGTTCTATTCGTATTTGTGAGGCGGTCATTTCCTCTTGAATAGAATTTCAAATCATGGTCGCAGGTGGGAGATCCGCCATTATGATGGTCTTGACTCCTCCCCGCAATTAGCGGGAGGTAGGAGATGACTACTGATGTGTGCTATTTCAGTACATCTTTTCTGCGAATTATTAAGCTTGTCACACAAAAATACTCCATTCATCTCTTAAAAATTACACAAATTGATATTTTCTCGTTTAATCACAAATTTGACAATCATGTGCATTTTTAATGCAGTTTCAGGACCTGAGTAGATCGACTGGTATCTTCAACCGATCGTCTCACTGCATCAAACTGATAGTCTGACTATCTGAAACGCTCGGTTTGCCTTCAAGCGTCGATCATTCATCTCATCAGACGACGGTTGAGATCGCCCGATTTCAGCTACCAGACGCCCAGCTGATGCCCATTGCTGAGCAACACCGAGCGGTTTCAACTACGCCGCCACCCTAATTAGGGTTGGCAGCTGATCGATGGCCTGCGCGTTCCAAAAGCTTCCAACCGATCGGTTGGTTCCTGAACCAGTCGGTTGGCGGCACGCAGACAGCAAAAGTCCCAGCCGCCAACCACAAAATAACCCTAAACCTAATGTATAGCCCCCCTCCTTCTCCTATAAAAGGAGGGCACTTCCTCCTCTTTGGATCATCTTGGATTTCTTGTATTTTGGAATTCTGAAGTAATTAATCTTGTAATCATCTTCTTATTATGCAATAAAGTAGGTTTTGGTTCAATCATAGTTCTTTCATTCTTGTTCTTGTCTCTTCATTCCACCTTAGTCTTAATCTACTTTTCTCTGTGCTTTATTTCTGGAGCAAGGAACAAAGAACTAAGCCATTTCATTATCTCTAACATAAGGATTAATCTCCTGATTTTTGGGCTAGACTATGGCTTTTATACTTTCTTCCTCCGTCTCCCCTTTCTCCATGAGTGAGTAGACTTCTATCGAGGCAAGGGTAATAACCCCTTAGCCATGGTTTTAAAGACTTCTTCATAAACGACTAGATGGTAATCGATTTTAATTGAATGGTTGATCTTTGGATCGCATGTTAATCCGGATGGATATGACCATGGAAATCCGGATTTAGAACAATAAAATCGATTACATAGACGTTTTGATATGACCGTGGATTTTTCGTCTTTTAGGATGATAAACTAGGAAGCATGAGCACCAAGACCAATGGGCTCATGTGGATTTTATCTCTTGTGAGGTTTTTTTTTAAATTCGCAAACCTTCATCGAATCGTCGTTTAAGATTTAGTTGTTATCACCTAGGCTAAGGTGGTGAAAACCCCTACGAGCCTCGATTTCCATCTCTTGATTTAATCACTGCATCCCTTGTTTTCTTTAATTCTTAGTCTTTCATTCACATAGTTTTGCTTGTGTTAACATCATCTTATTTTTTCCTTGTGCATGCTATTTCTTGTTAAGTGCATTTCTTCTTGCCTTAGTGTAATCAACCAAACCCCCAACTGGACTTTACTTTCTGCTTTAATCAAAAGAAAAATACCAAAAACAAATAATAAAGTTCTTCAAACTTTGGGTTCTAAAGAACAATCTATTTAAAGTTGTCATGTGGGATCGATCGTTCTATACTACCCTTAAAACCGGAAGTAAAAAAGGTTTAAACTCTAGGATTAACCATCTTAGTGATTGATATTGCAAAATGAAGAGTATCAATTTGGCATCATTGCCGGGGACAATGGATTGTTTTCTCGAACCCCAAAACAATTTTGAAAAAACTTTTTTTTATATACCTTCCGAGTAACATTCCGGAAGTGTACTCCTCTTTCTGCCGAGTTTCCATTCCGGTAGTACATTTTTTCTGCACATGAATAACTGCTTTAATTGTGCATGCGACGCCCGAATGATGATTTTCAACCGTTTGATCCGGAAATAGAAAGAACTTTTCATCGTCAAAACCGTCAAAATCTAGTTAGAATGAATGAAGACGAGGTCACCCGTAGAATCGACCAAGCTCTCGCATCTCAAAGAGAGCTCATCCAAGCCGAACAAGCAGAAAGAGAAGCCACTTTGCGAGCAGCCTTTAGGGCCGAACAAGAAACCATAGAAGCTGATAGGAGGGAAGCCGAAAGGCAAAAACAATTAAAAGACTTTTATGTTCCCAAAACGGCCTATGCGCAACATCTTGTTATACCCCCTGATATTATTGCTCCGCAATTTGAAATCTGAACACGATGGATCACCATGATGCAAGCCAACCCTTTCTTAGGCAACAATGGGGAAAGTTGCCAAGATCATCTTCAAAGGTTCATTGACCTTTGCTCTTTGAACAAACTCCCAGGTGTCTCTGAAGATGCCATCCGCCTTAGGTTGTCTAAGTATTCCCGCTCTGTCCAAGCTAGTAGCTGGTACAACACCATGGAGAGTGAAGAACATGTCACAACTTGGGAAGTTCTACAAAGCAAGTTCCTTGAAAAATTCTACCCCCCCCGTCTCTCACCTATGAACTTAGGGGTCAAATAACTCATTTTTCTATGTCCCCAGGAGAGTCTTTGGGTGAAGCCTGGAAAAGGTTCAAAGATTTACTTAGGAAGTGCTCCCACCATGATATCTCTCAAGCCCAACTTATAGAGATTTTCTATCGTGGTTTTGATGATGATACCAAATGTTTTCTCAATTCCTCATCGGGAGGAAATTTCATGCATCAAAGTTTAACTAGTGCATGGTAGGTAGTTAAACGGGCTTCCGAAATAAGGGCTACAAGAGGGATTGGAGGAATCCTTAAGGTAGCCAAGGTAGAAGTTAATAATGATATCCAAAGCATAGCGGAAAGCCTAAAATTAATTGCCTTAAAACAAGATCAGTTAGAGTCATCCTTGGTCACCCTTAGGGAGTCACCCTAACAACTAAAAGCCATGGATTCCCTTTGTGGTATTTGCCAAGGATACGACCATACCAACATACACTGTCAATACCTCTACAACATGCCCACGCAACCTAAAGTAGGTCAACAACTAGAAGACCTCAATTCGATTCATACAATACTAGGCCAAGGTTACTACAATCCAACCAACCAAGAAATCACCCTGGTTTTCAGTATGGGAACCCCTTAGGCACCGAGAACTCTACCCAACTTCAAAAAAGGCTTCCCTACCCTCAAAGTAACAATCGACCACCACGTGGATTCCCATACAACAATCAAATAAATTTTGGAAATCACCAAAATCGACAACACTACCAACAATTCCAAAACCTAAACCTTCCACCCCAAAATCTAAACCAACCTCAACCTCCCCAACCACCTCAAAATGCCATCCCTCCTCCCCCCTAGTCATCCTAGCTTGGCAAGCATAGAACAAACCCTCATGGCCATTCAAGCCCATCAAAAGGCAACTGACGCACAGTTAGCCCGTTTGTTTACCCAACAAAAACCTCCTGCTAGGACTTTTGCAGGACAGCCTGAAAACAACCCCAAACATCCTGAACAACTGAAGGTAGTCTCTACTCGTTCAGGAAAAGTGCACATCCCTCCCCCTCTAGAAAAATCTTCAGACCCACCTCTAGAATTCGAGGATGAGGACATGGTAGTTGTCGAACCTGAAGCCACACCCAAACCATCCGTCCCGGAAACCCCTCAAGTAGAAGATGAAGAACCAGTTTACAAACCTCGACCTCCCTATCAAGCCCGCATCAAACAAACAAGACTTGATGCCTACTTCATGAAATTTAGGGATGCTATGAAAAAAATACATGTCGACATTCCCTTCCTTGATGCTTTGGCAGACATCCCTGCTTGGTCCAAGTACATGAAATCCCTCTTGACTAGGAACTATGTTACAAAAGAATACGAGACTGTTAAACTTGCTAGGACTACCTCTGACATTATCCTAAGTAAGATGCCTAAAAAACAGAAGGATCCAGGTTCTTTTGGAATAGGATGCTACTTAGGTGACAATGCTTGTAGAAAGGGCCTAGCAGATTTAGGATCCAATATATCCATCATGCCATATAGTCTTTGCAAAAGACTAGGATTCAATGACATGTTACCCACAAACATGACCATCCAACTCGCAGACTCATCCATCACTAAACCCATGGGAATCATAGAAGACATTCCGGTTAAAGTTGGAAATGATGCATACGTTCCTTGTGATTTTGTGATCATGGATATCAAGGAAGATTTACGCTACCCTCTCATTTTCGGACGTCCCTTATTAGCCACATCTCGTGCCTTAATTGATGTTGAGGCTGGTACCATCTAATTAAGACTAGGGAAGCAAACCCTATAGTTTAGGGTGTTTGAAAGCATGAGGGGACCTAGTCTTGAGGAAGAAGTCTACCTCCTTGATTGCATTGATGAATTAACCCAACTAAGGCAAGAATGGGAATTAGTTGATGACCCCCTATGCACTTCTCTCACCATCCCTGCCGAATGTGATTTTGATAATGAACCATCAAATCAACTTAAGATTCATTTGGACAACTTTGAGGAAATCCCATGTGCTGAGATTGAAGACCTTAAAATGATCTCCACCATAGAAGAACAACCTGAACCACTAAAGGCCCCGGAAATGAAGGCTCTCCCCATAGGCCTAAAATACGTCTTTTTGGATGAACAACAATTATGCACTGTCATTATCAATTCTGACCTTACCATTGAACAGGAAAACATGCTTATGGGAGAACTTAGGAAAAGGAAAACAACTTTAGGGTACAAAATGACAGATTTGGTTGGGATAGATCAATCCATTTGCATCCACAAAATCCCAATGATTGAAAATAGTAAACCTTCCCGAGACCCATAAAGGAAACTCAACCAAAATATGAAGGAAGTTGTCCGTCTTGAAGTTATTAAACTTTTGACTGCAGGAATCATCTACCCCATCTCTGACTCTCCTTGGGTCAACCCTGTCCAGGTCGTCCCCAAAAAGGGTGGGACCACAGTCGTTAGGAATGAGAAGAATGAGCTCATCCCCACCCGTACCGTCACAGGGTGGAGGATGTGCATTGACTACAGGAAACTCAACAAAGAAACTAGGAAAGACCACTTCCCTCTTCCCTTCCTCGATCAAGTTCTTGAACGTTTAGCTCATCAACAATACTTTTTCTATTTAGATGGCTATTCATGTTTTTATCAGATTCCCATTCATCCTGAAGACCAAGACAAGACCACCTTCAAATGCCCTTTTGGTACATACACTTTTAGAAGAATGCCCTTTGGCCTGTGCAATGCACCAACCACTTTTCAAAGATGTATGTCTGCCATTTTTTCAGGTTTAACTGAGACTGTCATGGAAGTGTTCATGGACGATTTCTCTGTCTATGGAGATAGTTTCACTTCTTGCCTTGGGAACCTCCCCCTTGTTCTTGATAGATGCATCGAGTCACATTTAGTCATTAATTGGGAAAAGTGTCACTTCATGGTCAAGGAGGGTATTGTTCTAGGTTATAAGGTGAGCAACCGGGGCATTGAAGTTGACCAAGACAATATTGAGGTCATCACCAAGATCCCCCCTCCCACCTCAGTCAAAGACATCCGAGTCTTCCTTGGACATGCCGGTTTCTATCGGCGATTCATCCGTGATTTTTCCAAAATCACAAAACCTCTCACAAATCTTCTTCAAAAGGAGGTACCTTTCCATTTTGATATGGCATGCATGGAGAGCTTTCTATGTTTGAAAAAGGCTCTCACCACCATTCCTATCATCCGTGCTCCTGACTGGGCCTTACCCTTTGAAATCATGTGCGATGCTAGTGATTTTGCTATAGGTGCCATTTTAGGACAAAGAATTGACAAAAAACACCATGTCATTTATTATGCATCAAAGACCTTAGATGAAGCTCAGCGAAATTACACAGTCACCGAAAAAGAAATGCTAGCCATTGTCTATGCATTCGATAAATTTTTCTCATATCTTGTTGGTTCAAAGGTTATTGTGTACACTGATCATGCTGCTATTCGCTACCTCATGACCAAAAAGGATGCCAAGCCTAGACTCATAAGATGGATTTTGTTATTATAGGAATTTGATCTAGAAATGCTAGACAAAAAGGGCTCTGAAAATGTCGTGGTTGGCCACCTTAGTAGACGTAGCTATAGCCCCATTGATGAACATCCCATAAATGAATCCTTACCCGATGACCAATTGCTCAAGGTTGACTCCCAATTTTCTTGGTTTGCTGATTTTGTAAACTATTTAGCTGCAGGTGTATTGCATCCCGAGTAAACGGGACATTCTAAAGCAAAAATTTTACATGATGTCAAAAATTATTATTGGGATGAACTTTATTTGTTTCGACTTTGTGCCGATGGTTTATATCGTCATTGTGTGTCCCACGAAGAAAGCATCACCATTTTGGAATAATGTCACTCTGGCCCCTATGGTGGTCACATGAGTTCCCAAAAAACAGCTAGGAAAGTCCTACAATGCGGATTATTTTGGCCCACCATCTTCAAAGACTCGTATGATTATGTGCTTTCATGTGACCAATGTCAAAGGACGGGTAATATTTCCAAACGTGACCAAATGCCTCTCAACTCCTGGCAGGAATTAGAGATTTTTGATGTTTGGGGGATCGACTATATGGGCCCATTTCCTTCTTCTTATGGGTTTACTTATATTTTAGTCTCAGTCGATTACGTGTCAAAGTGGGTTGAAGCCATACCTACTAAAACATGTGACTCTAAACCCGTTAAAAAACTTTTTAAAGATGTCATTTTTCCTAGATTTGGAGTCCCTCGCACCGTCATTTCTGACGGGGGATCTCATTTTTTGGAGACAATTTTTGAGGCTCTTTTGAAAAAATACGGGGTCTATCACAGAGTCGCCACTCCTTACCATCCTCAGACCAGTGGGCAGGTAGAAGTATCCAACAGACAAATCAAATCCATTTTAGAAAAAACTGTTGGACGAACTAGGAAAGATTGGGCATTAAAAATCAATGACGCCCTGTGGGCATATCGTACTGCCTACAAAACACCCATTGGCACCACCCCTTTCAGACTAATATATGGTAAGTCATGTCACTTACCAATTGAACTAGAGCACAAAGCAAGCTGGGCCATCAAAAGTCTGAATTTTGACCTTTCCATGGCTGGAGAGAAATGTTTTCTCCAAATGAATGAGCTTGATGAACTTAGGATGAGTGCTTACGAAAACACAAGAATCTACAAGGACTGAACCAAAATGTGGCATGATGGTCACATCAAGCGCAAAGACATTAGAGAAGGGGATCAAGTTTTAGTTTTTAATTCAAGATAATGACTTTTCCCTGGAAAACTCAAGTCGAGATGGTATGGCCCCTACATTGTCAAGTGTTCTTATCCACATGGCGCTTTTCTTCTCTGGGATAATGTTTTGGGTGAGTTTAAGGTCAATGGGCACCGTCTTAAAAGGTATATCACCACTAAAGATATTATCACTTCAGACTCAACCAAATTTCCACCCTTGTAGGATCTGAACCTCACTGACCCTTCACCTTTCCCAGATTCCAATTAATCTGATCTTGGTCGAGCCACGACGTAAAATAAGGCGCTAGTTTGGAGGCAACCAAACACTATCTTCCCTTCTCGTTTGTTTTCTTGTTTCCGTTCTTTTCGTTATGTTTTTCCTTGTTCCTGTTGTTGAGTCGATCGGTTCGCACAGCCAGACGCTCGGTTCGACACTGCGCAATGATCAGTTGGCTTTCCAGATGCTCGCCTGGCCCGAACGCAACCACTGTCCTTTACTATTTTGCGTTTGGCGGCCAAGGCAGACCAGCCGATCGTTTGCATCTCCAACCGATTGGCTCGTGAGTACATTGATATATATAACGCACCAGACACAAGGCCTTTCTCCCCTCCTCGCAAAACATATCCCCCCCTTCATTGTTCACTCGATCGATTGTTAGTTCCGCCGCACGTCTAGTGCTTCAGCCGCCCGCCCGTCTTGTTTGGCAGACGACCGAAGGAGCCTCCATCGCCACCGCTCTCATTCTAGTTTCTCAGCTGGCGGTCTCACCTGAGCCAGTCATTCACTTGTCTAGGATTCAGCCGCCCACTTGGCTTCTACCGCCGCCCGTCTTGCTCTCCAGACGACCGACGGGAGCCGCAACGCCACTATCCCAGACGTCCGTCTTAGGGGTCGAAACGCCCGATTCAGTTGCCCGAAGATTAGTTGGTTTCTTTAGACGACCGACGTCATCCGCGTCACCACCTCCTCAACAGACGACAGAGCCCGATCTGCTGAGTGCTCAGACCCAGACTCAGCCGATCAATTGGTTAATCCAGTCGCCCGTCTCAGCCTCCGAAACGACCGTTTCATCTCTCCAGATGATCGGTTGAATCTCCAAACTACCGGTTGGCTTCTCCAGACGATCGATTTCTCCCTGCAACAGTGATGTTCAGCCGCTTCCGCAAGGGCAAGGGCAAGGCCCCTGCATCCTCTTCCAGAAATCCTCCTCGGCATTCCAGTTCACATCCCGAAATCCATTTCCGCACACCCTCTCCTACGAGTGAGTCATCTCCCAAGCTAGTTGAGGAGATGCTTCAGGACATCGACGAGGCGGATGAGCTTCTCCGCGAGATGGAGGGAACTTAGAAGGCGGCCAATGATCCAGATTCGACCACCCCAAGTTCATCCCGTATAGCACCTATTTCGGGTAGCTATGAACAGTTCACTAGCACTGACCACCGCCAGCGTTATGAGGACATGTTCGCAATTGGTGTTTCTTTGCCTCGTTGGGCGTGCGGCACAACCCTTGATGCTTTGGGCATCTGCGACGCTGTCGACGATATCCTACGCAGAAACCACATGCTTGTCTTCCCCTACCGTGTCACCTCCGTCTACTGTGATCTTACCCTTAAGTTTTTGAGCACTTTCCGCAGGTTACACAGTTCTTTCGGAAACTCGAGTTGTAAATACCGGATTTTTGGGGAAAATCTGGAATCATCCACCAAGAAAATAACTTCTTTGATCCTCGACGGAAGGGATGACTATTGGCTACACCAATGTATGGTGCGGTCTCATGACTCCTACCTAGACCATTACGACATAGATAAGTTTTGGGCAGAGATCACCGGGCTTCTTCCCCGTCTTCCTAGTGGGCCCAAGGCCTCCTGCATTCACAACCCGATGGTCCGTTACCTTCATCGTATTTTGTCTTGCACCATTTTTAGTCGGGAAGGTACTCAGGGCGTAATTACTCAGGTAGAGCTTTATGCCCTTTGGTGTATTTTACATGAAGAACCTTTTAACTGGGGCAATGCTATCATTGAGCATTTTGGTACCCAAGCTAGCCGAGCCACTTCCTCTTCTTTTCGCATTGGCCACTATGTTACCCAACTCGCCATTTTTTTGGGTTACACCCACATCGCCTTCCCTCCACTTGAGCTGAAAAATCACCTCATCAACACCCACTATTTGAAGAACAGTAGGTTTATCTGTTTGGGCACGTAAGGCGTTTACTACCTTTTATTCAAAGACACTCAGGTGGTCCTCCAGCTCCCGTTACATTCGCGGTTTGCTGCAGCAACCTACGTCTACGAGTTGACTGATTTACTGAGCCATATCCAGAGATTCTACCTGGAGCATCCAGATCCAGACACCTTCCCCGAGCCACAACCCCACTGGAGGAGCCTCTCTTTAGAGGCACACGACGATGACACTGGACCACCACCGCCACCTTTCAGACGTCGCACCAGGCAGCGACTAGATGACAACTCCGGTCCTTACGGCTTCTACGAGATCCAAACTCAGCTGGATGAGATTTAGCAGGAGCAGCAGAGACAGGGCCACTAGCTCAATCACATGTACCTGATGCAGCGTTCGCAGGAGTCTTGGCATGTGGATTGCAGTCACTATACCCCTAGTCGACCTGCTTATGATGAGTATGGAGCACACCAGAGTTATCCAGGCCCTGAATCTTCTTATTGGGCAAACTACTACTCCTCCCACCAACAACACCCTCCACCGCAGTGACTCTTCCCTCCATCTCGCTCTTAGAGTTTTCTCAGGTCGAACAAATTTCTAATTCTGGGGTGGGGGTGGATGGTATGTGATCCACCCTTTATCTTCCCTTTTCAACATTTTTTTTCTGCATTTTTATTTGTTTTGCTTTGTTTACTTTCAAACATAAGGCCTTTATCTAGCCAGCCGAATGTTGTACTTTATCTTCAAAAAGCAATTGCATTATCATTTTCATTTCAAACAACTTTGCAATATCAAGTTCCCTATGATCATGATAGCAATTTTTGGAAACGGTGGCAAGCCTTAGAGTATCAAATAGAATCAAATGCAGATTTTCTTAATTTTAGCATTAGATTAACTTATTTGTTTTTTCTCTTATATAATGTAGCTACATGTCTCTTCTATCTTATGCAACGACAACTAAAAAAAAAGTTTTTGTTGCACGGGAAAAATAAATCACATGCCAAACCCTAAGTTCGGAGTGGTATGCCCTTCTTCCATACCCCACAAAGGGGTGTACCATTAAAAGATGCCCAAAAGAGCACACAAACAAAATTGTGGTCAATGTAATCACAAGTCCATGAAAAAAATTATATCCCAAGTCAAATAGAGGAGGGATTTTTCCATCACACCTCAAATTCTCTGTTCCCATGCAACAATCAACCCAATGAGAAAAAAAAAGAAATGATGAGTGTCGAAGCGCAAGTTAGATCAAGACTGTCTTTACAAAGTATAAGTTTAAAAAAAATTAAGTTATGAAAAATGTTTTCTTGAGAAACATGTGCTTGCAATTTGTGGTTCTAGGAGATGGGTCGCTTGGCCATGAAAAGGATAGAAAAATTGCTAATCTAGGGAGGATGAACTTGTTATTCAAAAATTCTTGGAATCTTTTTGATTTTTCAATTGCTTGAGGACAAGCAAAACTTTAAGTCCACGGTATTTTGATGCGTGCTATTTCAGCACATCTTTTCTGTGAATTATTAAGCTTGTCACACAGAAATACTCCATTCATCTCTTAAAAATTGCACAAACTGATATTTTCTCATTTTATCACAAATTTGATAATCATGTGCATTTTAATGCAGTTTCAGGACCTGAGTCGATCGACTGGTATCTTCAACCGATTGTCTCACTGCATCAAACCGATCGTCTGACTATCTAAAACACTCGGTTTGCCTTCAAGCGTTGATCATTCATCTCATCAGACGACGGCTGAGATCGCCCGATTTCAGCTACCAGACGCCCGACTGATGCCCATTGTTGAGCAACACTGAGCGGTTTCAACTGCGCCGCCACCCTAATTAGGGTTGGCAGCTGATCGATGGGTTGTGCATTCCAGAACCTTCCAACCGATCGGTTGGTTCCTGAACCGGTCGGTTGGCGGCACGCAGACAGCAAAAGTCCCAGCCGCCAACCTCAAAATAACCCTAAACCTAATGTATAGCCCCCCCTCCTTCTCCTATAAAAGGAGGGGCACTTCCTCCTATTTGGATCATCTTGGATTTCTTGTATTTTGGAATTCTGAAGCAATTAATCTTGTAATCATCTTCTTATTATGCAATAAAGTAGGTTTTGGTTCAATCATAGTTCTTTCATTCTTGTTCTTGTCTCTTCTTTCCACCTTAGTCTTAATCTACTTTTCTCCGTGCTTTATTTCTGGAGCAAGGAACAAAGAACTAAGCCATTTCATTATCTCTAGCATAAGGATTAATCTCCTAATTTTTGGGCTAGACTATGGCTTTTGTACTTTCTTCCTCCATCTCCCCTTTCTCCATGAGTGAGTAGACTTCTATTGAGGCAAGGGGAATAACCCCTTAGCCATGGTTTTAATGACTTCTTCTTAAACGACTAGATGGTAATCGATTTTAATTGAATAGTTGATCTTCGGATCGCATGTTAATCCAGATGGATATGACCATGGAAATCCGGATTTAGAACAATAAAATCGATTACATAGACGTTTTGATATGACTGTGGATTTTTGTGTTTTAGGATGATAAACTAGGAAGCATGAGCACCAAGGCCAATGGGCTCATGTGGAGTTTATCTCTTGTGAGTTTTTTTAAAAATTCGCAAACCTTCATCGAATCGTCGTTTAAGATTTAGTTGTTATCACCTAGGCTAAGGTGGTGAAAACCCCTACGAGCCTCGATTTCCATCTCTTGATTTAATCACTGCATCATTCTTAGTCTTTCATTCACATAGTTTTTCTTGTTTTAACAATCATCTTATTTTTTCCTTGTTCATGCTATTTCTTGTTAAGTGCATTTCTTCTTGCCTTAGTGTAACCAACCAAACCCCCAATTGGACTTTACTTTCTGCTTTAATCAAAAGAAATATACCAAAAAGAAATAATAAAGTTCTTCAAACTTTGGGTTCTAAAGAACAATCTCTTAAAATTTGTCCTGTGGGATCGATCCTTCTATACTACCCTTAAAATCGGAAGTAAAAAAGGTTTAAACTCTAGGATTAACCATCTTAGTGATTGATATTGCAAAACGACGAGTATCAACTACTAGGCCGTCATATTGGGCCATAATCTGTGAGGGGTAGATCCAAGGGCTATGATTCACCCCTAATCATTTGTCACTGATTGCTGACCTGGAAAAGGCCAAGAAAAGAGCAAATAAAAGGGGTTTTTACCACAAAACTTCAAGAAATCATAGAAAATCGTAGGAATGTCCAATTGTTCTCAAATTTGAACCATAGCTTCAAAAAAACATGGAGAACCTTTATAAAAAGTATGAGAACAAAAAGATGAAGTTTGATTGACCGAATTGTTTATTTGGACAAAGCGATAAATGAATCCAATTTGAGGTGTTATACGTGTATAAAGATCACACCGATCACCATATTTCAAATTTGAGTCTTAACATTGATTATGAAAATAAGAAAAATAATTGAGGGTCACAAGTGAGTATAATGAGGGCAAAAATAATAATTTCATGATACTTATGTAAAATTCCACTTTGTCACATCATTCATTATTCAAGTATGCCTTTTGTGTCTCAAGATAACCATAAGAGTCCAATATCAGGGTTTCAAAAGATTAATCATGATTATGAGTCAATTGAAAATTTAAATATGAAAAGGATCAAAGATCAAGGGATATTAGTTAATACATAAGTAATTAGGCTCTACAAGTATTTTTAATAATTTTTTTGAATTTTTTGGATCAAAATTGACTATTTATTCATAATATTTGGAGCTAGGAATCAAAAGTTATCATTTTTGCAAGATTTGGTTATTTATTGGATTTTTTTAGCGGAGAGGAGGTAAAATACCTTAATGTGAAAAAATGAGGGTCATCTGATGGAAAAATTGGGTTTCAAAGATCGTTCCATGTAGGGATGTGGCTTGCTAGATCAGATGAACTGGTTTTCTCATGTTTTGCGGGTTCAATCGCTTCAATTTGGTTGGTTTCAACTTAGGTTACTGGGTCTTTTTGGATCAAGTTGAACCCTCCTTGGATCAGGCGGTATGTGCCCTTTCCCTTCTTCAGTATGGCCTCCACAATAGAAAAGAAATAAGGTGGAGGGAGATCACTAGATCTTGGGGATTCTTGAGTAGGGGGTATCAACGCGGGAAAGAAAGGTGCAGACCAAACTTGTCGTGCCACTGCAAAGTTGTGGCGAGTGGTAGATTGGGGCGGATGGCCATGGCTGCAAAATGCCCAAAAGGGCCAGGCGACAACACTATTTATAGAAGTAGATGATCGAAGAGGAGAATAGGGAATTCAGGACCAATTTGAGTGAGCAAGGCGATCATCCTAGCAATGTGGAGTGGTGACGATCTTAGGGGGCCCATTTTATAGCGTTGAGGGGGTAGATTTAGGGTTTTCCAGTAGTCGTAGGTTCATGGCGGAAGCCAAGGGAAATCTTTGATCTTCTTCTAAAAATGAGTCAATTCGAGGGGAAAACAGGGCTAGATAAGTTTAGATTGACGGGGTGAGCATTCACGTTTGATTTGATTTTCAAAATAAAGTCTAGACAAACCATTTGCACTTCGGTGGTTCTGCCCCCCCTCCACTGATTGAGGGAGTTAGGGGATTTCCTCTTGACCATAGGATCAGGGCTACAACCCATGGCTGGACGATCCAAGGGCCAAGGTCCATCCCTTGCCTTAGGCTGCAAATTGATGACCTGGAAAAGGTTAGAAAAAGGCAAATAAAAATAGATTTTGAGCACATAACTTCCAAAATTCATAGAAAACAGTGGGAATGTCCAAATGACACGAAATTTGCAACATAGCTTCAAAAATATGTGGAGAATATTGAGAGAAAGTTTGAGAACCAAAAGATGAAGTTTGATTGACCAATATGATTCTTTGGACAAAGTGATGAATGAATCCAATTTGTTTTGTTATAATGTGCATTAAATTCACATTGGTCACCATATTTTGGATTTGAGTCTCAGTATTGATTTAGAGGCCAATAGAAATGATTTGGGAATATGAGTGAGTTTAAAGAGGTCAAAAGAGTAATTACTTTATTATAATGCAAAAATCCACTTTGTCACAACGACGGCCTGAACAGGTAAAGCAATGGAAGACCGATCAGGGGATGAACCACAGATGTGAACTGTACCTCCACTTCAATAGTTTGGCAACGACACTGGACCAATAAGTAGATGCCATGTGCCCTTGGGTTAAGGTATAATGACATATCTTGTTTTAATCATAGAAAATGTTGTGAATGTCCGAAAATAACAAAATTGTATATCAAAATGATCGAGAAAACAAAGGGAGTGCAAATAAAATATAATTGAGATCTAATTATTCTTTCTCTTTTCGAAGTACATGGATATATTTTTAAGTGGTGACTTATTGAAAGAGTTAGGAAAAGGATGGAGGGATGGAAAGCATGATGTCTCTCTTTTGCTAGTAGGTTGGAGTTAGTCAAATCAACCCTGTCCTCTATGCATATCTATTGGGTGATAACTTTTCCCATTCCTGCATCTACTCTTGAAGAGATAGATAAAATATGCCGAGATTTCTTGTGGGGGCAATCTGAAGATAATAGTAATATTGAGATGACTCCGTCTCCCGGTAACCCCCACTTAAGGGAGACCAAGAGATCAGAGTCGTTATCTAATAACTCGGATCAAAGGTTCGACAAATAATCAATAATAATTATGAAATTCTACTACTAAACTGAAAACTGGTATAAAATAAAAACTTTACTTACATTTTAAAAGATGGGTTTTCTAAACTTCTATCCATGAAGATACTAATCTAACTAATCCTCCTGTGTACGTTATTTCTCATTTAGTTCCACATATGCCACTTTACTGTTTGTTCTTTTCATTTGTACCTAAAATGTCGACAAACAAAACGTCAGTCAGCAAGAAGCTGGTATGTGGGGGAAACAATAATTGTGCAACTATGTTAACAATGTAGTCAACCAAATATCATTTAACATCCAAAATTATGTTTTAAGAAATACTACTCAATCCTTGCCTATCCCCTATCTCTGTACCGTCCCTGTAGTGGACATGGATACTACCTCTCTCATATGGTAGATCCTTACCCACATGGCCCTACCACATAGGTAGCCAATTCCTAGGGTTATGGAGTCACATGACCCTACCCAACGGTAGCCCAATCCCTGACTCATGATGACTTGATGGACCTACCCCATTGGTATACATGTACTAAGTCATTTAATGACCTGATGGACCTACCCCATTGGTAGCCATTTACTAGGTCAATCTATAAAGCTACAGAGGGGACTAGGATCTGAGCTAGTAGGCACATCTCTTAGGTGATAGTCATATTCACATTATAAATTGCAAGAATTAAATGCATCCAACAATTTAATTCAAGTCATCGATAAAACCTCAAAAATCCACGGGAATCTAATTTGGGATATTCATAGGCGTAACCACATACCTGTTAAGTAGATTGAATGTAGAAATAACCAATCAAGAATTCAAGCAAATATGCACATGTTGATCTTGAAAAGATATCCAATTTCTCTATCATTAATCATGTCATCTTGATCCATTAATCATAGTTGTTTCCTAGGTTATTTGCCCTTTTTAGGGTTTTGAGCACAATTAGGGTTCCACATCATCTTTATTACTTTAAACCCTAATTTCACAAAAACACTTACAAACCCTAACTATTTCATCTTTCTCTCACAAAATTCGAATTTCATCTTTTAGCAACAGGAAACCCTAATTTCATATTATGAGCACTTTTCTTTTCTTTTCCTCTAATTTAGGGTTTCTAAACATAATAATCAATATATTGAGTTAAAATCCCTAAACCTTTTAATTCTATCATCAAAACAGGTTAGAAACCATATTTATCTTTAATCAAGTTAACCATGTGTGAATTAACCTAATTGTAAGATTAAAACCATCTTTGGTTAACAATTAGGGTTTTCTAATTACAAATTAACACTTTTCCCATCAAATTATAAACTGTTGCAAAAATATACAGATTTAGATGTCCAAACCATTTTTAACATATTCCTCATATTTTAATGATCATGTTTCATGTATTAAATTCCCCCATTTGAGGTTCCTATCTAAAGATACAAATTTTTAATAAGAAAAGTCTTATTATTGTCTATTTGCTATTTTCTAAAAAAACCAGGGTCGCCTGATCCATGGTCTGCAGATCCACTCAGGATCCAACAGTCGTGGATACACGCGCCCTCAACATTGCAAACAAAAGGACCAAAGGACGAAAATGTCCTTACCTTTACTGAAGGTGCGGAGGGTTATTTCGGTAAAAGACCAGGTCCTCGTCTTCCTCCTTTGTTCAGCCTGTTTGTGAGACAAGCTTCTCAGTCGTACATTTGCGACCCGTTTGATTGGTCCAGGGGCTCCGCCTTCCCTTCTCAAATTTGCCTGGGGGGTCAATTTCTCCTTGGCATCGCCCATTCACCACCGAAGATCCTCCTCCACTCCGACAACAACAACAACTCGACGGGGAAGAAAGTCAAGGTCCATGACCAAATTGAACGCGTTGGTGCACTCGTCTCAGGGGTACGGACATGCGAGAATGAATTGTAGGGGTGCTGGTGCCATCGATCACCCTCCCCTATATATAGGGTCGGGGAAAGAACCTACCAAGTTAGGCGTTTCCCAAAACGATGACTAATCCTAGTCGAACCAGGGATGAATCCCTGCAATTTCGTCTCGTGAATACAATGGGAAACATTGCAAGTTTGCATATTCCCTGGATCACAAGGAAAACAGAGAGGAAAGTTCCTCTGTATCTCATAGAGTCCCAGTCCCAGTGGGACTTAGACAATGACTAGTTGCCGTTGGATTAAGATCCAACGGTCTGTGTTATCCGCACTTAAACAAAAAGGAAAATCCTTTCCCAAATTCTGAATAAATCCAATTTTAGCAATTTCTTAGGAAATTCATATCTCCCAAACCCTTGCTCCTTTTTAACTCAAATTTTAAGGAAGCGTTTGTCTTGGTATTATCTAGCTTTTTACGAATTTTGGGAAACAAAAAGAAATGGATGAGAATCCTTCCTTCTCTCCCAAGTTATTCATTAATTTATTCAAAATTAATTGTTATTTCTTTTCCCTTTGCCATTATCTTTTTATTTTGGGTCCCTTGGACCTCAAGAAATCCCAAAGGCTCAGATTCCCATATTGGGGAACATCTATTTGCCTTTATCCTCTTTTAATTGTCAATTACTCATATTTCCCTCTTATTAATCAATTTCTTTTCCTTTTTAATTCTCTTTTTAAGGATTTCTCTTTACCTCTCTTCTATTTTCCTATTGGAATTCCTTTTAACATTAGGAATCCTTGGGATACGAAAATCCACCAAGGATAACTCAATTATACCTCTTTTCACATATTTTCCACATTTTATCATTATTTTCAATTTCTTTCTTAACAAGGAAATACTTAATTAGTCTTTTCTTTTCTTATTGCATCCTCTATGCAACTTTAGACTCCTCGGGACCCAAGGAACCCAAGAGGCACGAAATCCCTCTTTGGATTTTCCTTCTAGAGGTTTCCACATCTTTCTTTTCTCAAATTCTCAGTTATTCATTAATTAATTGAATTTCCTTGTTATTGGGCCCAATAGCCATAAAGCCCACAACACAAACATCAAGGCTATTGTAAACAAAATTCATGCATTCAATCTAAGACATCATAATTTGTTCAATTATTTTTATTATGAGAAATCACATTTCTCACCAAATGAACCCAAAAATTAGGGTTGTAACATCCTTCCCCTCTTACAAGAATTTTTCCCTCAAAATTCCATCAAACAAACAAACAGGATAAGCCTTTCATATGTCAACCATGGCTCCCATGTGGCTTCAACCTTTCCACAGTTCTTCCCAAGAACCTTCATCATCTCATATTCTTCTATCTGAGGTCTTTCTTACCTTGGTATATCGTACCCTCATAGGTGACTTAGGACATTTCAGTCTCTCAAAAGTTGAATAGGTTCAGGGCATAGTACATGGCTTGGGTACCTCACATAGTGCTCTAAATCAAACTCATGGAACACATTACTCATCATGTTATCCTGAGGGGCAAGGCTAAACACAATTATCTCCACCAATCCATCTCAAATGGACCCATATATCGGAGACTCAGCTTTCTCAGCTATAGCTTAGAGGGGTCAGATTTTCACATCACATATTCTCCCATAGTGAAATGCATGTCAGTCTGCTTTGCATCAGCTCGTGACTCATGTCACCACTGGGCTCTCTCTCGGCCATTGCATGATCAAAGTGACTTCACCTACACACACTATGGTTCTCTTATGACCTTCACGAGGCCTCCTTCACCAACATAATCTTAATGAAGTGGTGACCGACACAACCTCCTACTTGCATCCCGATAAAGGCTATGGTGGTTAACATCACATCTTAAAAACTATCTCTTTGTATCACCCGGAACAAGCACACTTTCTCTCATCAGACCCTCTAGTCTGGATCATACTGTCCATTAGTACGGGGTGATAAACTTTACTATTTTTGAGTTCTTCATGTATCTACTTCCACCTTATGGAAGCGAACCTTGGTCATACCCAAGAACTTTTGAACTCACATCATGGTGTGGTTGAACCATCTTCTCTCTTAAGTAGTTCAATAGAATCTGTCTCGTGACAGTACTCTTCCTTTCTCATGTCATCTAGGTAAGGCGATCTACCATGACCCATATTGGATCTCGACCTTCCTTGGTCCAGGGGGAGACTCACAACATCCACAATGATGAACTCCCATTCCCTCTCGGGGACTCTTTATACTTTATATCCATGTACTGGGTTACTGGTGTTCGTCCTTCGCCTCCTAGCTTGCATGGCCACATTCTACATGCAACTTTGTTTTAAGCATCCAAAGTGGTACTATCACTTACTATCTTTGTAGTTTCACGGTGTGTGGTGATCTTAAAATCATGATATCCTATATATCATGATTCCTCAGAAACACTAAACCACTATCATCTGGGTTTTATTACCTTCCTATCCAAAGAAGTGTATCTAGAGTTATACAACCATCCTTCTATCACATCAAGGACTAGGCTGGCTATCCAAACAACCACTAATATTGTTCAACAAATCTTGTTATATCAGAGGGTTAGCCAAACTTATCTCTTTTTCTCAACTTAAGGTTTGCCTAACAAAACCTCAACTTCTTCTAGCTTCCAGCTAAACTAGGCAGCTATATCTCAACCAGAGCATTCATTACCACTCCTTATCCTTAGGTGTTAGGTAATGTCGAAGACATACACCTCCATGTATTATACTCATCATCTCATCTCAAACTCTAAGGTTGTCTTCATCAAGAAACTCTGAGCTCATCCTCATGGTGATCAAACTCAACCTCGGTTAACTTGCAAATTCCACATAGCTCTTGATAAAACATCCTCATAAGATGACTACACTATTCCTTGTAGTGTTTGTAAACCATCCATGTATCATTCACTCCACCAAGGTATGTTATCATCTCTGTCATCATCCTGATAGCAATGTTCCAACTCACATCATCGTTACCCTTGGTGTGTGGCATGCATACTGTCCTATCTCTCACTCCCATAACAAGAAGAAATAATCATTTGGCGGCCATCCAAATACAGAGTTCTTCCCATTCGAAGAGTAGAGATGGTACATCCCACCTTTCCAGTACACCTTCAAATCTAAGTTGAAACGTGCAACTCATGTCTTTACATCACAAACATCATGATATCAAAATTACTTCCATGGAAAACTGGTCTCGAACCTACTTGCGTCACCACACAATCCTTGGTCATGTCCTCTAGGTCTATAGGGAGCCGACACTTTTGGTGTCATCCCTCTTACCTCATGCATCAGAGAGTGCCCTACTCATCTGCCCTTTGGGTCCCATGAGTTCATGAAGGTGATCAACCTCCTAACCCATGGCCCTCAAACAATGATAGTTGTTACCTCCCGACCCTATGGTCATGTGTAACTAGGGAATTAGGCAACTCCTACTTCCATCGGTCTTATCCCCACCTGACCCTAGGATAGACTTAGGATTATATCATAGTACATGTTCAACTTAGAACCTTACCTAATCCTTCATCATCTCTCTCTGCATTCATCAGTTGTCTTTCATCCTTTCGCAGGGATCATGGTGACCTGTCTACCGTGGTCAGGCCCCATACCAGTTACCTCCATGGTAACACCTCCACATGCACATAGAGATGGTTATATATGGGTCTATAGGTTCATTCTCATGCCATGTACTCTTCACTTAGATTCTCAAGATCCTTCGAAACTTCAACAAAATTGGTATACACCCTACAAAAGGGTCCCTCTCCCAGGATGGGAGGAAACTATACCTTGATAACAAAGGTCACAAGCGTCCTTAGGGTTTACATTCACATGAGCATGCTTAATCCAGCAACTACTAAGGCACAAGCGTACCTACTAAACCATGCTAGGTCACACTTGTTCTCATTCTCAACATTAGACCAACTTAGTTGTGAGGGGTTCATCACACATACCCTTAACTTAAGGGGTTTCTTTCTCCTCTACACATGCTCGAAGCTATAGAGACTCAAATCTTATCATGAGCATCAGGTACACTACTTCCCCTCTTAGGCCTAGAAACCCTAGGTGCACCTTTGGGTTTCCAACTAAATGCTCAACCTCTTAACTACAAATCAAGCATGTCCAAGGTATGTCATCCTTTCATTCGAGCAACACCTCAGAGTTGAGTCCTCTTCCAAGACAACCGACTAGGTACAAGGCTTCACAACTTTCTACTTCATCCTCTTCGAGTTTAAGAAACTCTTCTACCTATCTCAGGAGGTAAACACCTATACCATAGGCATAGAGGTACCATCAGACTCATCCTCTCTCTAGGGTTTGGTTCCTCTCATGGAAACCAAGACATCATTAGCCTCCAAGGGTCAAGCATATGACAACCGCTATCATCCCCAACTCCCACTATTCCTCAAGTTTTGAGGTTTTAGGCTTCCAACCTTCTTTCCTAAGGTCTACTGTCTCTCTCTAGAGCTAATCCTACAACCAACCTCCCTATAAGAGGTCCTTTTTCATGAAGGATCAAGATCATAAGCATGCCCCTACCTGAGTGAAGCCTATAATCGAACTTATGTTTACTTAAGATTATCCATAACCCCTTATTCTTATCTCATAAACCATCCATCATGATCCCTTGTCTAGGGTTTCATTCAACTGTCTACATTACTGACGCACTCTGGGGGCAATCTATATCCTACTTGCAACAACCCAAAAGGTTTCTATAGGTTGTTCTCTAACCTCATCCATGAAGGAGCTATCCTTCTCTCAAACATGCATGACCCTTCAAAGGTACTCGGTCATCAACTTCTCATGGTTCGTATGGCAATCCAAAGGCATGTCCATCCAAACACCTAGTCAACCACGACATCCAACTCATCATGTCATCTCTCTCTCTAACCTTCACTTAGGTTCAGGGTTAACATCATCCTCAAAGAATGTGCTAGGTCTCTACCTTTAATGGAGGTCTCTACCTCCAAGACTAACCCTCTCTACTCATCCTCCTAACAAGGATGTCTATCCTCAGGTCTCTCCTAAGGGCGATGACAACTCGTGTCATAAGAACTAAGCATGTATCTATTCTTTTACTCTTACTCTATTAAGCTTATGTCCATGACATCTTATTTACATGTTTTTCATTAATTTTATGGAGGATCCCTTAATCCTTATCAACCTTACCCATACCTCAAGAGGGTGAGGAGAAGAGAGGAAACCCTAATCCTTAAGGTCCTTAACATAATTTGAGTTGAGAAGGGATGAACAAAATGAGAGAGTCCTAATGGTATCTTATTTCGAATCATACCTTAAGACTTTGGCCAGGCAGTCACACGGATCCGGGAGTCCTCGTATTCTGACTAGCGGTGCGGAGGAAAATATTTCCAACCCCCGGTCATGATCCTTTTCTAGACACCTCTATCTTTAGGATAATCCTCTAATAACTCCCTTGGGTTCTATAGGATTTGTAAAATTTAATAGTTATTAAAGATTAAGTGAGGAACCTTCGATCTGATACCAATTTTAATGACCTCGTCTCCCGGTAACCCCCACTTAAGGTAGACCAAGAGATCAGAGACGTTATCTAATCACCCAAATCAAATGTTAGACAAATAATCAATAATAATTATGAAATTCTACTACTAAACTGAAAACTAGTGTAAAATAAAAATTTTACTTACCTTTTAAAAGCTGGGATTTGTAAACTTCTATCCATGAAGATACTAATCTAACTAATCCTCCTATGTATGTTATTTCTCATTTAGTTCCACATATGCCACTTTACTATTTGTTCTTTTCATTTGTACCTAAAACACCGACAAACAAAATGTAAGTCAGTAAGAAGCTCGTATGTGGGGGAAACAATAATTGTGCAACTATGTTAACAACATAGTCAACCAAATATCATTTAACATCCAAGATTATGTTTTAAGAAATACTACTCAATCCTTGCCTATCCCCTATCTCTGTACTGTCCCTGCAGTGGACATGGATACTACCTCTCTCATATGGTAGATCCTTACCCCCCATGGCCCTACCACGCAGGTAGCCAATTCCTAGGGTTATGGAATCACATGGCCCTACCCAATGGTAGCCCAATCCCTGACTCATGATGACTTGATGGACCTACCCCATTGGTATCCATGTACTAAGTCATTTAATGACCTGATGGACCTTCCCCATTGGTAGCCATTTACTAGGTCAATCTATAAAGCTACAGAGGGGACTAGGATCTGAGGTAGTAGGCACATCTCTTAAGTGATAGTCATATTCACATTATAAATTGCAAGAATTAAATGCATCCAACAGTTTAATTCAAGTCATCGATAAAACCTAAAAAATCAACAGGAATCTAATTTGGGATATTCATAGGCGTAACCACATACCTGTTAAGCAGATTGAATGCAGGAATAACCAATCAAGAATTCAAGCAAGTATGCACAGGTTGATCCTGAAAAGACATCCAATTTCTCTATCATTAATCATGTCATCTTGATCCATTAATCCTAGTTGTTTCCTAGGTTATTTGCCCTTTTTAGGGTTTTGAGCATAATTAGGGTTCCACTTCATCTTTATTACTTTAAACCCTAATTTCACAAAAACACTCACAAACCCTAACTATTTCATCTTTCTCTCACAAAATTCTAATTTCATCTTTTAGCAACAGGAAACCCTAATTTTAAATTATGAGCAATTTTCTTTTCTTTTCCTCTAATTTAGGGTTTTTAAACATATTAATCAATATATTGAGTTAAAAATCCTAAACCTTGTAATTCTATCATCAAAACAGGTTAAAAACCATATTTATCTTTAATAAAGTTAACCATGTGTTAGTTAACCTAATTGCAAGATTAAAACCATCTTTGGTTAACAATTAGGGTTTTCTAATTACAAATTAACACTTTTCCCATCAAATTATGCACTTTTGCAAAAATATACAGATTTAGATGTCCAAACCATTTTTAACAGATTCCTCATATTTTTCTATTCATTTTTCATGTATTAACTTCCCCCATTTGAGGTTCCTAGCTCAAGATACAATTTTTTAACAAGAAAACTCTTTTTATTGTCTATTTGCTATTTTCTATAAAAACCATGGCCGCCCGATCCATGGTCCGCGGATCCACTGAGGATCCAATGGCCTTGGATACACGCGCCCTCAACATTGCAAACAAAAGGACCAAAGGACGGAAATTTCCTTACCTTTACTGAAGGCGCAAAGGGTTATTTCGGTAAAAGACCAGGCTGTCGTCTTCCTCCTCTGTTCAGCCTATTCGCGAGACAAGCTTCTCAGCCGAGTCAAGTCAAGGGTTGACTCCAGCCATCCGTGCATCTGTGACCCGTTTGATTGGTCCAGGGGCTCTGCCTGCCCTTCTCGGATTTGCCTGGGGGGTCAATTTCTCCTTGGCATCTCCCATTCACCGCCGACAATCCTCCTCCACTCCGACGACAACAACAACTCAACGGGGAAGAAAGTCAAGGTCCCTGACCAAATTGAACGTGTTGGTGCATTCGTCTCAGGGGTACGAACATGCGAGACTGAATTGTGGGGGTGCTGGTGCCATTGATCACCCTCCCCTATATATAGGGTCGGGGCAAGAACCTAACAAGTTAGGCGTTTCCCAAAATGATGACTAATCCTAGTCAAACCAGGGATGAATCCCTGCGGTTTCATCTCCTGAATACAATGGGAAACATTGTAAGTTTGCATATTCCCTGGATCACAAGGAAAACAGAGAGGAAAGTTCCTCTGTATCTCACAGAGTCCTAGTCCCTGTGGGACTTAGACGATGACCAGTTGCCGTTGGATTAAGATCCAACGGTCTGTGTTATATGTGCTTAAACAAAAAGGAAAATCCTTTCTCAAATTCTGAATAAATCCAATTTTAGCAATTTCTGAGGAAATTCACATCTCCCAAACCCTTGCTCCTTTTTAACTCAAATTTTAAGGAAGCGTTTGTCTTGGTATTATCTAGCTTTTTACGAATTTTGGGATACAAAAAGAAATGGATGATAATCCTTCCTTCTCTCCCATGTTATCTATTAATTTATTCAAAATTAATTGTTATTTCTTTTCCCTTTGCCATTATCTTGTTATTTTGGGTCCCTTGGACCTCAAGAAATCCCAAAGGCATGGATTCCCATATTGGGGAACATATATTTGCCTTTATCCTCTTTTAATTGTCAATCACTCATATTTCCCTCTTATTAATCAATTTCTTTTCCTTTTTAATTCTCTTTTTAAGAATTGCTCTTTAACTCTCTTCTATTTTCCTATTGGAATTTCTTTTTAACATTAGGAATCCTTGGGATACGAAAATCCACCAAGGATAACTCAATTATACCTCTTTTCACATATTTTCCACATTTTATCATTATTTTCAATTTCTTTCTTAACATGGAAATACTTAATTAGTCTTTTCTTTTCTTATTGCATCCTCTATGCAACTTTAGACTCCTTGGGACCCAAGGAACCCAAGAGGCACGAAATCCCTCTTTGGATTTGCCTTCTAAAGGTTTCCACATCTTTCTTTTCTCAAATTCTCAGTTATTCATTAATTAATTGAATTTTCTTGTTATTGGGCCCAATAGCCAATAAAGCCCACAACACAAACATCAAGGCTATTGTAAACAAAATTCATGCATTCAATCAAAGAAATCATTATTTGTGCAATTATCTTTATTATGAGAAATCACATCTCTCACCAAATGAACCCAAAAATTAGGGTTGTAACATCCTTCCCCTCTTACAAGAATTTTTCCCTCAAAATTCCATCAAACAAACAAAAAGGATAAGCCTTTCATATGTCCATAATGGATCCCATGTGGCTTCACCCTTTCCACAGTGCTTCCCACGAACCTTCATCATCTCATATTCTTCCATCTGAGTTCTTTCTGACCTTGGTAAATCGTACCCTCATAGATGACTCAGGACATTTCAGCCTATCAAAAGTTGAATAGGTTCAGGGTGCAGTACATGGCTTGGGTACCTCACATAGTGCTCTAGATCGGACTCATGGAACACATTACTCATCATGCTATCCTGAGGGGCAAGGCTAAACACAATTATCTCCACCAATCCATCTCAAATGGACCCATATATCGGGGACTCAGCTTTCTCAGCTGTAGCTTAGAGGGGTCAGATTTTCACATCAAATATTCTCCCATAGTGAACTGCATGTCAGTCTGCTTTGCATCAGCTCGTGACTCATGTCACCACTGGGCTCTCTCTCGGCCATTGCACGATCAAAGTGACTTCACCTACACACACTATGGTTCTCTTCTGACCTTCACGAGGCCTCCTTCACCAACATCATCTTAATGAAGTGGTGACCGACACAACCTCCTTCTTGCATCCTGATAAAGGCTATGGTGGTTAACATCACATCTTAAGAACTGCCTCTTTGTATCACCTTGAACAAGCACACTTGCTCTCATCAGACCCTCTAGTCTGGATCATACTGTCCATTAGTACGGGGTGATAAACTGTACTATTTTTTAGTTCTTCATGTATCTACTTCCACCTTATGGAAGCGAACCTTGGTCATACCCAAGAACTTTTGAACTCACATCATGGTGTGGTTTAACCATCTTCTCTCTTAAGTATTTCAACCAAATTTGGCTCGTGACAATACTCTTCCTTTCTCATGTGATATAGGTAAGGTGATCTACCATAACCCATATTGGATCTCGACCTTCCTTGGTCCAGGGGGAGACTCACAAAATCCACAGTGATGAACTCCCATTCCCTATCGGGAACTCTTTATACTTTATAACTCAATTATACTTCTTTTCACATATTTTCCACATTTTATAATTATTTTCAATTTCTTTCTTAACAAGGAAATACTTAATTAGTCTTTTCTTTTATTATTGCATCCTCTATGCAACTTTTAACTCCTTGGGACCCAAGGAACCCAAGAGGCACGAAATCCCTCTTTGGATTTTCCTTCTAGAGGTTTCCACATCTTTCTTTTCTCAACTTCTCAATTATTCATTAATTAATTGAATTTCCTTGTTATTGGGCTCAATAGCCAATAAAGCCCACAACACAAACATCAAGGCTATTGTAAACAAAATTCATGCATTCAATCAAAGACATCATTATTTGTTCAATTATCTTTATTATGAGAAATCACATTTCTCACCAAATGAACCCCAAAATTGGGGTTGAAACAAATATTCACCTTGTGAAATGGGAAAAGGTTACCCTTCCTAAAAAGGAGGGAGGTCTGGGTTTAAGGAAGAGTAAAGAGGTGGAAAAAGCTTTACTATTCCTAGTATGTGGAATGTTGTGAGTAAGAAAGATTCATTATAGGTAAAATGGATCAATGAAACGTATCTGAAAAAAAGTACTTTGTGGAGTATCACTCAATCCCCCAATTATTCTTGGATGTTTAACAATCTCCTCAAATTTAGAGATGAATCCCTTGTTCATATTTATTTTAATATTGGTTCTAGGAATTCTTTTAATACGTGGCTAGATCTGTGGGTGAATAAAAGATTTCTTTCTGACCATATTAATAAAGATATGACCATCGATGCAGGTATTCTCTCTGACTCATATCTGAGATCAATCATTACTAATAGGAAATGGGATATACCTAAAACTAAAAACTCTCTGATCTTGGAAAATATTGTTAATGCCATTCATATTTCTTCTAAAGTAGATGATCACATTACTTTTAACAGAAGAAAAGAGGTCAAGTTCAAAGATGTTTGGAATGGTGTAAGACAAAAAGGTGTTGAAGATGACGGGTTCAGTTGGATTTGGGGATGTAAGAGTCGTATTAATATCTTGGTCCATATGTGGAAAACAAAGTTCAATAAGATCTGCACTTCTAACTATTTAAGGAGAAATTGTATTTCTGTAGTGTCCATGTGCTTTCTCTGTCTGGGGGACTATCAAAATACTTTTCATATTTGTTTTGGATGTCCTTTTACTCAAAACATTTGGAAAATGGTTGTTGATAACAGAGTTATTGCTTCGATTCCAGAAGATTGGGAGGACGTTTTTCATTTCAAAGAACTCTTATTCCTTTTTGCACGCTTATTCCTTATCATGTGTGGCTCGAAAGAAATAGGTGGATTCATCATAGTACTAGCAGTAATGTGAATGTTATCTGGCAATAGATAACAACTAAATTCGAAATCTTATCAAGCTAAGTTTTTGCATTTCTGTTGGCTTTCATGGTGTGCTTTCTTTCTCTGTCCTGTGGGGGGGAGGAAGTCTCTGCTATGTGGGTTGGTTTGCTGATGCTCTGCTTGTGAGGTTGAGGTGTTCTCTACCTTAGATTTGTCAACATAAGAAGGTTGGAGGTTGTTTCAGAAGTCTGGAGTGATGGTCGAGTCACCTTGTGCCCTGCGATGGTTGAGTTATGTGTTCTGATGCTTGTGTTCTTGTATCGTGGTGGTTTGAAGCATCTTGGTTTTCTTTTTTATTTTTTGGAAAGATGACTGTTGTTGTTCTGGGTCTCATGCTCCCCTCTCATAGCTGGCTTTTACAGTTGTGATGGTGGAGTTCTTCTAGATCGAGATTTGGGCCAGTTCTAGTATTATTGTTGCTGGATGTTTTCTAGAGCTTGTTGCTCTGAAGGTTGGAGGGTAGTGTTTATCTATCTAGGATCTTGGCTCTCACTATCTTGGGTTTTGGTTTTTCTTCAGAATGTTTGTGATTGGCACCTTTTCTTTTCTAGTTTGGATATGGCTTTGTCTCTGGTTGTTGTTGCTCCCCTGTCTCTGCTATATGCAGTGATGGTCGAGTCCTTGTGCCCTGTGATGGATGGGTTCCATTTTCAGATGCTTGTTCTCTAGAGCCCTAGTGGTTTGAAGCATCTTGGCTTTCTGTTTTATTCTTTGAATAGACGGCTATTGTGGTTCTTTGTCTTATGCTCCCCTCTCATGGCTGGCTTTTGTATCTATGATGGTTGAGTTCTTATGGATCGATTTTGCTTCTATTCTGTTATTAGTGTTGCTAGATGTTTTCAAGCACCTGCTGCTCTGAAGGTTAAGCTGGAGATGAGAGGCAGGGGAGTCTTTCTATGGTTTAGCTTGTGAAGAGGGCCGGTGGTATCTGCTGGTTCTTTTATATGAGATATCAGGATGATGCTTGTTGATGGATATCAGTGCTTCATTCTTTTCTGGCACTGTCTACAGTTCGGCTCTATCATCATTCTTTATTCTTTGGGAGAGCTTTTGTAAAGTTTATATCCTTTTTCCTTTCTTTCACCATCTTCAGTTTTGAAGATGGATCGCTTTGTACAAAAACTAAGGAAAAATACAAAAAAAAAGCAACACGAGTTTTTGACCGACCAAAAAAAAACTACATAAACCCTAGATTTGTGTATTAAGATGATTGAATATGCTAAAAATGTTTACTTTTCCATATTTACAAATATTGTTGGATATAATGAGAAATAAAGATGCTCATGATAATTATGATGAGAAACTCAGACTTCCAGAGTGGATGATCCTTAATATGTCTAATTAGGATCTTAAACCTCAGTGATGTAACTAGCTATAACCTTAATGTGCCTAATCTAATATAAGTGGTCCTAATATAATATCATGGTAAATTTGATAATCATGGCTACACTAATATGAACTAGGGTTCTTAAGTCATCAAATTAATGAATAGGGGAATTGGAGTACCAAACATGACTCTAATGATGAGTTGATGTCAAGAAAACCTAAACCCTATAATAGGACCAAGTAGGGTTTCATCTAGTTAACATGATAGTGACACTTTAGGATTTATATACATGCAAATATAATATGATTTCCTAGATTCAACTTTGTTGATTGGATTTCTTGAACGTAATTGAAGTGCATTCTGCATGATAATTTTCATAGCTCACCATCAAGGTACGTGGTTACGATTATGACTACACAAAATATATTTTGCCTATGTTTTTTGAATGATTTCCAAGGATTGGTTCGATAAATAAACTATTGGTTATTTTAATTCTTGTTCCACTATAATGCTAGTATGAGTATCACATAAATAATTGATAATATTCTAAATCCTAGGCTGACATATATCAAGGGGTGATGCACACGAGCCCTGGAGGGGACAATGATCACGCCCAAGTTTATATATCCAGTAAGGATTAGAATATGTAAGGAATATGCCAGTTCTTATTTGCGATATTTGATGCTTATTATGTGAGCATGTTAGTTGTACACGTTGTCGTTGCACCCCATGTACAAACTATAGTAATATGTTGACCGCGTTTTCTTTGTCGGAATTTTAGATTTATGATTCACATGATAAAAAACATGAAGAATAAAATGAAAGATAACAAAGGTTTTAAAGGTATACCAAGGAGTACTAGATAGATGATACTTATTCTCAATAGGTATTAATTCCATGAGTATATCATTGTACAATTTGTAACCCATATTTAGAATAAAAAAATTGTTTTCTATTATTTATTATATGACTACTCTGGATCCTTGGGAATATAGGCAATGTCTCACATCTTTTTAGCCTTCCTTAATTGGTGGTTGTTGAAAAGTGGGGTCGCTACTATGCTCTTAGTAGGAAATGGAATAGTACAATGGCTAATTTGATGAGACAAGAATGAAAGTTACTAGAAGATGTTACTAAGTATTGATTAAATGTCAAAGGCCCAAAGAAGATGACTATGTCATATTTGATATCACAACTTGAATTGATAAAGAGGATTATGGAGTCCCAACAAGAAGACATTAAAGAAAGAAGATGATGAAGGTAGTTGAAGAAGAAGGATCTCAATTTTTAATAGGTTCAGATGGGAGTATAAGATTTATGACATATCTTTAGGTGCTCAATACTTCCAATATAGGAGAGCATGGAATGAACAATTCCCACATGTAGAATTCTCTACCCATCCAAGAAGCATGAAGATGCTCAAAGATCTATAATGATGTTTTTGAGGGTGAAGAATGAATAGGACATAGGTATTCTTTTGTTTCACAAATGCCTAGACGAGTAAAGTAGAACATCAAATACCTACATGTTATTACAACCACTAGAGATACCTGAATGGAAATGGTTTTCATGGTGACAAACTTCCTAGTGCAGTTTTTGAGGTCAAAGAAGCAAAATGATTGCATAGGGGTTCTTGTGGATTGGTTGACAAAGATGACACATTTTCTTGCTATGAAAGTGGATCAGTCTATTGATAGTCTTGCCAAGCTATACATTGATCAAATCCTAAGGCTTTAGGGTGTTCCAAATTCAATTGTTGCTGATAGAGATCCACATTTTACCTCCCATTTTTGGGAAATCCTACAAAAAATGAATTGGGAATGAAATTGAAGTTTAACACAACCTTTTATCCACAAGTTGGTGATCAATCTAAGTGAACGATTAAAATTTTGGAGGATATTTTGAGAGTTTGTGTTCTATGCTAGAAGGGAACTTGGGAGGAACATTTACATCTAATGGAGTTTTCTTATAATAGTAGTTACCATGCAAGCATTGTCATGACATCGTATGAAGTTCTATAAGGGTAACCATGTAGATCACTAGTGTGTTTGAGTGATGTGAGACAAAGAAAGTTAATAGGATTTGATATTATTCAAAAATGTGATCATGAGATTTATTTGATTAGAGTAAAGCTACATTCCACCCAGAGTAGACAAAAGAGATACGTAGAGAAAAGAATATAGGAGTTGATCTTTGAAGTTGGAGACCATGTTTTTTTGAGGATGACTCTATCTAAGGGAGTAATGCATTTTGGTAAGAAATGAAATCTTTGTACAGGGTACATTGGACCTTTTGAGACTACAATAATATGCAAACTCTACATACAAGCTTCAATGTTACCAGCTCACTCAAGTATCCATGATGTGCATCATGTTTCATTGGTGAGGAAATATATTTGTGATCCATCCCATGTTACTAGCACTGATGTACCAGAAATCCTTCAAGGCTTGAATTATGAAGAAAGATCAACACGTATAGTGGATTGATGAATTCACCAATTGAAAATATGTACTATTCCTATGGTGAAGATGGCATGGCAACATCATAGAGATGAATAGTATACATGGGAGCTTGAGTGGGATGTGAGTGACAAGTACCCTCAATTTTAATAAGTCTTGTTCTTAAATGTTTTATTTTTTATAATAAAATTCTATTTGGGGGGGAGGATGTAAACCCCAACAAAATTGAATCAGAATATCCTAACTTCTACAGGAGATCAGGATTCCAAATCCTATCTGGACTCCAATTACAAGAATCCATTTCACCCTATGAAAAATGTATGCTCGGCCTATATATATTTGGATCCTTCCTTTTTAAAAATTTAAAATGACCATGCTCTCTCTCTCACTATTGTAATCTAGGAGTATCACACTGGAAACCAAAAGTGTTGTCATCTTCAATAAAAATAGGAAGTCTAGTCGATGAGTTGGAGAAGGTACAAACTTGGGGATGATGCAAGAAACATCGATTGTAGGTTTAAGAAGGGCCTAGATGGAGAAGAAGGAACAATCTTAGCGTGATAGAGATACAATTCAAGAAGAAAGACTAGCATCGAGACAGTAGTTTCTCAATTCAACACACCATTCTGAAGGTATGAAGTCTAATCCATGAATAAGGCTTCTACATTGAGTATACCTTGTGAACCAAATTATTTTGTCCTACTAATTATTTTGCTACAGTAGAACTTATTGACGATATAAAATAAAGATCATGTCTTCCTGATATGCTAAATAGTCATGTTTAGTATATTCTAAGACCAAAGAAAGATTCATACTATTAAATTGTCTTCTTTATTTGATGAACGAGGTCGTATGAAACATGTTCTTCTCATCTTATAAATTATTTGTTTTATGATAATTTTTGTCCCTGAAACATGGATCATATATGAGTCATAATACACTGAACACCCTTCTTAATCTCATTCTACATATATAAGTGATATTTCCAATTAGATTTATGACTTCATTATGGTGTTTTTAATCATGCTCTATAGTAGGAAAGAATGTTGATTTTGTTAATCTAAATCAAAAGTATGTAATACGTACTATGTACCAAGGGTCTTATAAGGTTCATAATTATCCTAAAAGAATAATGACTACACATAGTATAAAGCCTACTACCTACAAAAGAAAGATAATTACTATATAAAAGATTATGCTCACATGAACTATGTCGCTCCTTGCAAGAAAATATTGGATAACAAACTAGTGGCAAAGAAAATTAAACAAATATGATTTTGTCTTTATACATACAAGATAGTATGAATATGTATGACCATGTTGAATATTACTTTTAGGACCTTGTCTTAGTGTAAACTGTTAGCATACATTCCATGATACCAACATGCCACATTGTGGTAACTCCACCCATATTAGGTAATGAAATTTAGGAGCTTTTCCCACTTTGGATTGACTACAATATCTAGGTGACAAAATCCATACATGACTGATTCTTGATTGCACCTTCATGGTGACTACACTCTCGCGGCGTGATTGTTTACTAACTACACCTTCATGGTTACTACACCCTTGTGGTATGACTATTTACTGACTACATCCTTGTCATGATTGCACCCTCATGGTGTGACTATTTACTAACAACACCCTCATATTGTGTAACTATTTACTAGTTGCACCCTCGTGGTGACTACAACTTTGTGATGACTACAACATTTGGTTGCCTTGTCACCCAAGATTTACTAAAGGCATCTTGATGCATATTTTTCTTCTTGACTATCTAAATTACTAAAATTGGTTCTCAGGTTGATAACATCCAATTTTTTGGATATCTGAGTGCCTATTTTATGCTAATAATGTGTGCTATTTTATGTTTTATCTAGATAAATCTAATTGTTTTTGGAAATACTTGATGTGACTATCTAAAATCACCCCTTCCTCTACTTTGAATGGAGTATACATCTCATCGGTTGATGAACCCAAAGCTAGCTTAGCGACCCATGAAAATTACATCAAGTCAATGGTCATTCATCATTATTCTCAAAGACCACTTTACTTCCTCATGATTAGAAACTAATGAAATCTATGCCATCTCTGTGGTCACTATGAATCTTATGTCCATGCGGCCGAAGAATGAGGCATCTTGTATGACCGATGAAGGCTTGCTACCTAGAGACAAATGCACCTTGTGCCATCTCTTCAGAACTTGGTTTCTCTATGACCGAAGGACTAGTCACATTAGTGACCAATCAGGTCATTGCTTCAGAGGTCATGTTCAACAAGCACAAAAACCATGCGTCCTCAGTGATTGTAGCAATTCCTGTGACTTTTGGAGCTCACCCCTCAATGACTGACGAAAGCACACCATCTTATCGACCACTGACATCCTTCAGTTACTTACCAGCTACTATAAATAGAGTCCCACTTCATTCATGAAGGGGGTTGCAAAATTCAAGAGACAACAAAGTGTTGCTGCATTCTAGATCCATCCATCATTCATCCCATTGATCTTTGATCTCCAAACAATAGTCAAAGGGGGGAGAATATCTACACAGTTACCAAAACCATCGACCTATCCTTTGAAAGAAGAACTAGCCACTCCCCTACGTCTGTCCCTGGTCTAGATTACAGAAAGAAGTACTCTAGTTGTGATTGTTTTGTGGTTCTAGTTGGTGTATCTCCCTTCCTCCCCTCAAGATATGTTCACCTACCTGCATCTACTTTGTTTTATCCATCATGTCACTCCATGTTTGTAAATATGTAATGCTACTCATTATTATGAGTGGATAAACATATATTTTAGGTTGGGAGTAGCCACTAAGGCTCTCCCTACATTTATATACATACATCCATTTGAATATATATGCTCTTAACAAAGATTATATCCATACACTTGTTCTTAATGCTTCACTTGTCTGATTGCTACCATCTTGTGATGTTTGATTGTTAGTGCCAAAAAGTAGTACTAATCCTATATAAGTGTTATGGAGTTGCATGAATGCATCAGAATGTTAGAATTCTTAAGATATTGATCATATAGTTATCTTTATGGTTGTTTGTTTATCATCTAGAGAGAGGGACAACCTTATAATCTATATCTATGCTAAGCTCAAGAGAGGATGGAATAGACATATATGATGATTGATTGTAATCTTGCTAAGAGTATACTATAGGTGTGAATATTGCATGTTGATGAGAGACCTTAGATGGAAAAACCCAATCCAAGTTCCATCCATATATATTATAACACTCTTTGTTTGTTATCTTTCTCTTGTTTTGTTTTCTTATTTTATTTTTACTCCTTTTACTTTCTTATTGGTTGAAGTAACATCGTTCTTTACAGATAATTTTTTTTTCAGCCATCTTTGTTTGGTGCCAAGATTTCACATTTTTAGCACTTGTCATTACTTGTCCTTGTGCTTTGACCCCGATCTACTCAATTGGACCTCATATAATAGTTGTAGGGGCCTGAGTGTTAGGTAACAAATTTAAGAGTCTGACTACTCTAGATCTACTCCTTTTTGGAAATGTGATTTAAGCCGGTCAACTTTTCAATGTTGTGGTTGGGGACAAGGAAAATGAAACTGTTAAGAACCCAAATATACTCACTATACACATGCTCCTCATGTTTAGCAACAGAATTAACTGAATAAAAGTTTTATCCACTATTTCTAACTACCTTGGATACTTTGTTTCACACATCCACTTTTCAAAATGGATTTTGCAAATTGTTTAGGTAGTCTAGAGAGAAGCAAATTGTGAACACCACCTTCAACTCATGTCATCATGCCACCTCATAGGGGAGGACATTTTGGAGGTTATTGTAATGCAAGGGTCTAGCCAACTTGACCGCCACCAGAGACTGAATCTGATCATGAGTGAAGTCATTCTGATGAAGCAGAGAACATACCTCACGTAATACCAATAGCAATAACACATGAAGCAAAGTCTGAGGAATGACAACTCAATGAAGGTTGTCAGCCTTGAGTGAGATGGAATAGGAGGAACAACTGTGAGCATGGAGATAATAACAAAAGCAATGAAGATGATGATGATGATGATGGAGGTATTTCTCTCCACGATTTGGCCGCTACTAGGGAAAATGATTCAAGATGTCCTATTGTCATCCCAAGGTTTAATGCACCAAAACATAAAGATGAAGGCAGTACTGATCAACATTATTCAAAACAAGTCTTTTGGATGGAATTCTAGAGATTAGAACCCTTACCATCAGTTGGACTCTTACTAAATATCTACGATGTTGTCAAGATTAGAGGAGTTCCACAAGAGTTAATATATCACAAAGGGTTTAACTTCTCTTTGAGAGACACGACCCTACCATGGTACCTTTACTTACTTAACAAGAAGATTAATGCATGGGCACCCTTGGTTGACACTTCTGTCACCAAGTTCTATCGTGTAGAGAAGACCCTCACAAAACAATTGAAGATAAATGGATTCATGTAAAATCTTAGAGATAATTTGTATCAGAAATGAGAATATTTTCAAGAGTAATAAAGAGATTGCGCCCAGAACAATTATTAAAAAGGGTTTCTATTCACAAGTTTTTACAACGGTCTTACCCCTGCCAAGAGAACTTCACTAAATACAGCAATAGGAAGTGATTTCTTGGGCAAGAATCTGAAGAAGAAGATAGTCGACAATATGGCTGCACTACTACTAGAATTGGATTATGATAGAGGAGACATAGCTTCAACAAATAAGGTGACCTCTGAAGGATCTACTACAAAATCAAAGGATTCATATATCATGACCACCCAGATCTACAGGATAGTCACAGACGTCAAGCAACTAAAGGACTCTGGAAAAAGGGTAGGAAACATGTATAGAAAGTATTGAAATGTGTTACATGTGTGAAGGAGGACATGAAGTCAACAAGTGTATCTATACTCATCTAGAGGAGGGAAGTGATGCAGATAAAGAGACCAAGAATGATTCCCATGCTAATTTTAAGAGACCGATCACCCTTGTTTCAACTATGGAAACAAAGATATTTCCAAAAACTCCCACCATCTAAGTGGTTCATTTAAAACACCACCAGGATTCAGAAAGGGCGGATGACAAGCAGTGTTCACCCGAACTACAAATTACAAGAAAAATAAAAATAACTATCAAGTCTAAAGACAAGGTTAGGGTCAAAACAAAAATTCAAACAGACAAAACCAAGCTCAATGTTAGAATAAGAGTAGAAACCAACTTTACATGATGTCTCAGTGACAACACCCAAATTTAATCATTTATGCTATGGATTTATCTATGGTTTCATACCATTGCAGCCTTAATATGCCTAAAATAAGTCTACATTCTTATCTTTTAGTAATTTATATCATTTTACATATATATTTTCTCAACTAGCCAATCTTGGGACTTCCAGGCACCAAATTCAAGAAGACATTGATTTTCTAGATTTTCACCCCATCAAGCATCATGTTATGTGCACTGACTTAGGAGACAGTAGTCCCACTAACCGACTAGAAGGCCAAAGAAACTTTTGATATCTTGGACCCTATCTTTGATGACTAGTCCTTTATCAAAAAGCATCCTTGTCAATTAGAAGATTCATCGACACGGGCCCATAAACCACTAGCAATACCCCCCCACCCTGGGTGGGTTTGTCCACAAGGGTCACGACCACGACTGTGGTCTTTATAGTGATGATGTCTCAACTACGACAGTGGTCATGACCTCTACATTCATCTCGGCCACAATGATGTCTCGACCACTACATTCATCTCGACTGCTGTGACCATTGTGACTGCTATGATCTTTGCAACCATTATGATGTATCGACCACTACATTCATATCAACCATGACAATGTCTCTATTGGGTTTTAGGGGAGACAGAGAAGGCAACGGAAACAAAAATTTTCTCCCCTAAACCCATACTGAGGAAACACGTCAACGTCTATATATTAGGAAAGGATGGTTTGTGGAATCATACCTTGTCCCGAGGCTTTCTCGGCGACAATAACTCGCACAATGTGCGGTCTTCAACTCCAGTCTTGGACGGCATCTATGCAGCTCTTGGTCACACCGGGACTGCTGACTCCTCCTCCTACCGGACTGTCGGATGACAGTTGTCCTCCTGAGCGGCAGTGTCCTCCCGCCTCTGTAGTAGTCCACACGGACCACCTGGAACTCCACACTCCTTGTCCCACAAGGAAGTGGAAGGAGTCACACCCTCCTGTTGACTTACTAGTCACCAACACACTCTCCTAACTCCAATTGCAACTGCAGTTGTCCTTCCCTTGCTGCACCTCCCTTTGCGGGAAGCACTTGCTCGGGCTCTCTCTCGATTACCAAAACCAGAGAGAACGACAACTTTGCAGAGCAACTGGTTGCACTGAGTTGTTCTTTGAGAAGCCCCCAATACCCCTATATATAGGAGGGTCATGGGACAAGGTTCTCCATCCCGGGAAATGCGGGACTAAAAGCAGGAGTAGAAGGGTTCGAGATTTTCCACAAAAGCAACCAACTCGCAACCTGAACCGATCGGTTCACAAGTGAACCGGTCGGTTGGGGACCTGAACAGTTCCTGATTGACTTTCCTTCTTTTGTTTCTAATTGGTATCGAATACCAATCCTTGTTCCAATCAAATTGGGCAAGTGAAACAAAAGGAAAATTCTAACCGACCTGACTTTCCCAACTTGCTCGGTTGCACCAGTTGAACCAATCGTTTCAACACTTTAACCGATCATTTCACTCTAACCATGAGTCGATCGACTCAACAATTGAGCCGACCGGTTCAGCAACCTCAGCTGACCGGTTCAACACTTGAACTGATCGGTTGGGAGTACAAGTTGTGCAGAATCAGTCAAATGTGATTTCAATCAATCCGATACTCCAATCAATATGTCCAACACCTTGAACAATATGATATTGAGCTATCAATTGATTGAGTGTTTAATTGAACTACTAAACTCCTTTAGTAATCAATCTAAACATTTCTTGTGGACAAAACTCCTCTTCTAGGTTAAATCCTATGTGTGTGACCCTACAGGTCCATTTCACGTTGGCAGTGAAAGTCCATAACACTTATGACTTCACAAGAAAAGAGCGGTGCCTAGTCACACATCATTGCTACCCAAGTGAAAGTAGAAAGTTGGAGAACAACTTTCATCCTACAATCTGTGAATGGTGTTACAGCGAATGTATTTTTCCTTTGTCACTGATATCCCGAATGAACTCGAGGCATGGAACAATCATCCTATCAATGTTCATTCACTTTCTTGATCTCAGAGCAGATTGAACGAGATATGTATGACATCAATATCACATACTGATTCACACATGCGTGCGCACGCCTATCTCAATCCTACTCATCAAATGGCCTTGGATATCAAACTCCCTCAGGAGGGACAAATCCCATATCTATCACTCACCCCTCAAAAGCCCCATGTGTCAAAGTCACCCAATCATCACCTTTATAACAACCCATGTTTAAGGAGTGCGTTTGATGATGTCAAAGTGTGCCCAACGACATGTGTTCAGTGCAGTGATTTCAGGTCTAAGAATCACACTCACCACCATCACTGTGAGTACTGACTGTGACTACCATGTCATGGTTCCATGTGTCAAACTCACAGTGGGTCTGTCTGGTACACTTGTTCTCTAACAAGTACCTATTTGTTTGGTTTGATATCTCTATATCATGACTAATGAGACTCTGTCATCAACCAATACCACAATCTAGTCTTGTGTGTCATTGCTGTCTATCTACCTTCCACAATGACATCCGACTAGGGACATAACAAGAATGTACAAACTCTTAGCATCCGTATGATCTCATCGTCCATGTCCTCAACCTGAAAGCATACGTCATTGAGTACTGTCATTCTCTAGACATTCAATCTGTTCTATCACTATCTCATATGACTGAACCAGAAAGAATTGGAAGCTTGCCTTTGTTGTTTATCAAATCAATCTTAATGTATTCCACCAATCATCCCATGATTGGCTCTCAGGGCATACACACCAACAGACTCCCACTTGCACTGTGAGCCAATCACCCTTGAATCATATTCATAGTGATCTTCAAACATGTCCCACATGTTACTATACTCTAGTGTCAACATAGTGAGTAATGGCAACACCTTGCCAAAGTCAGTATAAATTGCATGTCTCTCTCATCTCCTCGCTGTACGTCACACGTATGAGATGGAGTTGTCGTAATATGCGATCTAGTATTCCTTTGCTAACCTTTAGCCACATTGCATGATCAAGGATTCCATACTTGTCATCAATGAGCAGAATATCTATAAGTTCATCTCATGAACTTCCAGATCCATATAGCATCCACTGTTGTTCTTTAACACATAGATACTCGGCATTTCCTTTTAAATGATTTTATTGGAACACTTCCAATTATCAACAAACTTTCACTTTTATATATCCTATATATATATTGTGCGATTAATTTTTTGTCTTTTTGGAAGTTCGCATCAATGTAACTCTTTACATCGAACTCTTCCTTATCTCCATAGAACTAGTACTTCCCAATTACTTATCAAGTTCTCATGGTATTCTAGTAACCCTTGCTGGAAGTAGACAGACATCCACTTGTCATGTCCCACATATGAGTTATCAGGATGAGCACATCATATTGCCATGTCCTACATGCAAAATGATGAATGCACGTTATTCTTTCCATGCCATACATGCAAGATAATGGGATGATTACATACATGATAGATCATATCTATTCTTAGTGTTCATATTCTTCATAAGAATTGGACACTTTGGCCTTGGGATACTAACTCCATGAAACATGGACAAGTTTTTTCCCATTGAATCTGTGTATACTGAACCCTTCAGTACAGATTGCCAATGCATGCTTTCTCTTTTCAGGTCAAGAGGTTTTCGAGAACTATCTCTATAGATCTCTATTCCTATCACATAGGAAACTTCTCTATCTTCCTTAAAGATAATTTCCACTTTTGGATTTCCATTCTAGAACATTTCCATTTCACATCAACATGTGGAATGTGAACACGCTCCCACTAAATCACATATCCCTTCTTTATCTTTGACATATCAGTCAAACCCTTTGACTATATCATCAAAGTAAAGATCCAATTCTGAGTTGCTTGTACTCAATCAATCACATTGATTAGTCCATTGTAACTTATAGACTTCATTTGCATTTATGGATTCATAAACCTTATAGGTTGTGTCACATACATATCCTTGTTTTATTCCTCATAGGAATGCAGTTTTAGTATCCATATGCCAAATGTCTTAGTCATTAAGTTGCAATCAACAAGCATCATCCTTCTCAAAATGTTATCCATGTCTCTTAACACTTAAGATTCATTTGCACTTATGGATTTCATCCAATGAGTGCTACCATCAAGGTCATACCTTATGGTTCACATGGATGTCATTTAGGATGTAATGTTCATAAACCATAACTCAAAATTCGGTTCCTCATATTCATCTAGTTAGTTAAATCATCACATGAACAACTTATCACATAGATAATTGAGGTGTATCTGTTAAGGATATAAGAACTCACAACTCCTTGTGATTCTCAATGTCCTTTATTAGTGTGGGGTATTCATTTATTAAGAAGAATTCAGTTATTCAATAATCATTCTCTAACTCCTTAGAGTATGATTCCTTCTTGATTTAGTCATCACCATGCCTTAATCATGAGTTCACTATGATACACTATCATAATCATTCATAAGGATCTCAAACATTTGGTCCAAGTATTTTATTCATTGATCTCATCAAGAATTAACACTTTACCAAATTTGTACTTCAACCATGATAATCTTGAACACTTCATGATTTTCATATTGGTATTTCTCTGAACACCATTTGAAGTATTAGCATTTGTTCCAATAGGTATGTAAATACATCACATGTATTATACCTAATAGGATAATCACTCTCCCTCTACCTTTAGTGAAGATTGATTAATCATGTCTAAGATATTCATGTCTCTTACTGGTTCTAAAACCAAAAGAGTCTAGATTTATCCATCATATGGAAACTAGAAATGAATTTTTCATGATTGATGCTAATTTGATTGTTTGAGTTATCTATAACTTTAGGTATCATTTTATCTTATGCATACCATGTATCACAAGATAAACAAGGCATTTCCACAAAGAACATATCTTTAAGATTGAAACATAAACTTTATTAATTGCCATCATTGTCATACAATATGCAATAATAAAGTGTTTCTATCTATTGGCAATATATGAAATAGCAGTTCTCAACTCTATTTCCTACCCTTTAGGCTGAAATAAACTGAAAGATACTCCTATCTATGGCAGCAACACTTGCTCCAATGATGGGTACTTCTTTCTTGGTCCTTTCACAAAGACCATCACTTCTTTGTGGATATTGCATATCATATATGACATATCCATATCTTGGTATCATATACCTCAGATAAAGAAGCGATTTATTTCATGATATCTTAGGTGGAGATCTCCATCCCCTCCTTCATCTTCTTTTGTTCTTCCAGATATAGAGGGCAATTCTCTCATACACCCTTTCCCCAAGTGCCTTGAGGCTGAAGACGGCTTGGATTGCTGGCTAGCATCAGAACACTTCTTTACTTTACCCTTGTCCTTGCCCTTAAGAATTACCTTTTCTTTGATCACATCAAAGATTATGGTTTGTCTTTCTTCATTTTTGCCTCTACTATCATCAACATGTCCAACAACTTTGTCAACGCTTGCCAAAGTTGTTCATGTTGTAGCTTACCATGAATTGTATGATTCTCGCAACATTTGCAGTATCATACCAATAGCCAACTCTTGGCTCAGAGGGAATCCTTCTTAGTAAGGTTTTCCACATACCCAATCACATTGAGTGTGTGAATACCTTACTGGATCTCCTTCTACCATGACATACTAGGACAGTGTCTTGGAGACATCATATGTCTCATGTTGTCTCTGCAACTCATAGTTCAGAGAACACAACATCAAGCACTCCTCATCAATGTCATCTTCAGTATGCTTCCATAAGCATACTTTCAGCCATTTATGTGGTGGGATTGATTTCATCTGGTTCTGGTATAACTAGGACTTAGAGCTTTCACTCTATGATTGAGAACACTTCTCAATGTCCTAACCAATCGTGGAATTATTCCCATTTAATTTGTTGGTCTCAAAGACCGATCGCAAATAAAGTGATTATTGTTGATTAACCATTTATTTTAACAAAAGGAAATATGCAATTTTAGTCCAAAAACTCATTTTTGACTTATTTGATTGATTTGAAAAGTTGACGATAAAAATTAGGCCTTTAATTAATTATCGCTCCCACTATTTTACTTCAAATTGATAGCCCTCACCATCAATTTGGAAGATTGCAGCATACAACCTTCTAGTGGGCAACATCCTGAAATCCTCTAAGTCATGAGTCAGCTATGGCTGATCGCCCACAACTTAGATCTCTCAGGTAAGCAACTTTTGCCAATTGCATCATATGCAACTCTTGATAAGATGTCGTATACAACTCCTTGCAATGATCATCTCCATGCCTCAAGGCGCTAGATCCTATCTAGGTCACCTTGTTAAGTCTGACCCAAAGTAAACACGATGAATATGCACCCTGCTAGGGTAGACCCACACATTTATCCTTCACACTTCCATGAGATAGATGGTGCACCACGCTAGGGTGTGCCCACACTCGGTCGATCAAGCTTTTCACGTGTGTCACATTTGGAAGGCATCTAAAACTTAATATTTAATGAGGGATTTGGTTTTTATATACATATACATATCCAATCACCACAATACATAGTACATATCATATACATGCTATATCCCACAGAAAACATGTACAAACGATAGAAAGCGATGATTATGGCCATCCTAATGTGATTCCTTGAGCCAAGAGGAATCACGGTCATCTAGGTCTACATCACATGCAACCTATACAAGATGAACTCTGTTCCTTTGCCTTCCGAGTAGATCATCTCATCACATGAATGATCAGTTCTCCAGCCGGTCGTCTGGGTGCCACCAGCCGATCGGTTGGCTCCTCCAACTGATCGGTTCACCTGGTCGTCGTGCATCTCTTCATGGCTGCCACCCAGTCGTCTCGCTCCTCGAACCGTTCATCAACCGATCGGTTCACTCCTTGAACCGACCGTCTGGAACGTCAACTGATCGGTTCACTCTTTGAACCGATCGTTTCAGCTGTCGTCAGATGTCCCCCGGTCTTCGACATAATAGGAAATAAAATCTATCCTATTTTTACATTGCTTAAAGGGAAACCCCGAGTTACATTCGGGGGAAGCAAAGGTAGGAAAAAATCTCAAATTATTTCGAGTTACATTAGGAATAAGAGTGGGAAGATCGGTGTGTAGACCAAGATGCAAGCAACCACAAACAACCACACACAGATAGGGGTTTATAGGCCATAATCACGCTACACACATCCACCACAAAACTTGTTTAAGGGAGACGCGTATCGAGTGTATTAATAATACATATCATATATGTAATTGGGATTTGTGGATTTAGGATTGGACATGCATAAAGCCAATATTATTCGCATCTCATGCAATAAATAAAGGCGACAAACCAAAATCGATCATATCGATATTCCTAAAATATAAAGCAGTTGACGTGGCTCTGACACCACTGTTGGGTTTTAGGGGAGACAGAGAAGGTAGCGGAAACAAAAATTTTCTCCCCCAAACCCATACCGAGGAAATGCGTCAACGTCTATATATTAGGAAAGGATGGTTTGTGGAATCATACCTTTTCCCAAGGCTTGCTCGGCAACAATAACTCGCGCAATGCGCGGTCTTCAACTCCAGTCTTGGACGGCGTCTGTTGAGCTCCTGGTCGCACCGGGACTGCCGACTCCTCCTCCTACCGGACTGTCAGATGACAGTTGTCCTCCTGAGCGGCAGTGTCCTCCCGCCTCTGTAGTAGTCCACACGGACCACCTGGAACTCCACACTCCTTATCCCACAAGGAAGTGAAAGGAGTCACACCCTCCTGTTGACTTACTAGTCGCCAACACACTCTCCTGCCTCCAATTGCAACTGCAGTTGTCCTTCCCTTGTTGCACCTCCCTTTGCGGCAAGCACTTGCTCGGGCTCTCTCTCGGTTACCAAAACCAGAGAGAACGACAACTTTGCAGAGCAACTGGTTGCACTGAGTTGTTCTTTGAGAAGCCCCCAATACCCCTATATATATAGGAGGGTCATGGGACATGGTTCTCCATCCCGGGCAATGCAGGACTAAAAGCAGGAGTAGAAGGGTTTTAGATTTTCCACAAAAGCAACCAACTCACAACATGAACTGATCGGTTCACAAGTGAATCGGTCGGTTGGGGACCTGAACAGTTCCCGATTGACTTTACTTCTTTTGTTTCTAATTGGTATCGAATACCAATCCTTGTTCCAATCAAATTGGGCAAGTGAAACGCAAGGAAAATTCTCACCGATCTGACTTTCCCAACTTGCTCGGTTGCACCAGTTGAACCGATCATTTCAACACTTGAACCAATCGTTTCACTCAGACCATGAGTCGATCGACTCAACACTTGAGCCGACCAGTTCAGCAGCCTCAGCCGACCAGTTCAACACTTGAACTGATCGGTTGGGAGTACATGTTGTACAGAATCAGTCAAATGCGATTTCAATCAATCCGATACTCCAATCAATATGTCCAACACCTTGAACAATATGATATTGAGTTATCAATTGATTGAGTGTTTAATTGAACTACTAAACTCCTTTAGTAATCAATCTAAACATTGCTTGTGGACAAAACTCCTCTTCCAGGTTAAATCCTATGTGTGTGACCCTACAGGTCCATTTCACGTTGGCAGTGAAAGTCCATAACACTTATGACTTCACAAGCAAAGAGTGGTGCCTAGTCACACATCATTGCTACCCAAGTGAAAGTAGAAAGTTGGAGAACAACTTTCATCCTACAATCCATGAATGGTGTTACATCGAATGTATAATTCCTTTGTCACTGATATCCCGAATGAACTAAAGGCATGGAACAGTCATCCTGTCAACGTTCATTCACTTTCTTGATCTCAGAGCAGATTGAACGAGATATGTATGACATCAATATCACATACTGATTCACACATGCGTGCACACGCCTATCTCAATCCTACTCATCAAGTGGCCTTGGATATCAAACTCCCTCAAGAGGGACAAATCCCATATCTATCACTCACCCCTCAAAAGCCCCATGTGTCAAAGCGACCCAATCATCACCTTTATAACAACCCATGTTTCAGGACTGCGTTTGATGATGTCAAAGTGTGCCCAACGACATGTGTTGAGTGTAGTGATTTCAGGTCTAAGAATCACACTCACCACCATCACTGTGAGTACTGACTGTGACTACCATGTCATGGTTCCATGTGTCAAACTCACGGTGGGTCTGTCCGGTACACTTGTTCTCTAACAAGTACCTATGTATTTGGTTTGATATCTCTATATCATGACTAATGAGATTTTGTCATCAACCAACACCACAATCTAGTCTTGTGTGTCATTGCTGTCTATCTACCTTCCACATTGACATCCGACTAGGGACATAACAAGAATGTACAAACTCTTAGCATCCGTATGATCTCATCGTTCAAGTCCTCAACCTGAAAGCATACGTCATTGAGTATTGTCATTCTCTAGACATTCAATATGTTCTATCACTATCTCATATGACTAAACCAGAAAGAATTGGAAGCTTGACTTTGTTGTTTATCAAATCAATCTTAATGTATCCCACCAATCATCCCATGATTGGCTCTCAGGACATACACACCAACAGTCTCAACCCCTATGATTGTCACGATCATGAAAATATCTCGACAACTACAACCAAAACTCCTATAAATACCCTCTGCTACCTGGATAGGTCTTCTGTTGTTCTGATTTGGGTTCTACAAATATGACTTTTGGAGTTTCCTTTCGACAAACAGAGGTTCCTAGAATTCCATGGGAGAGATCCAAGGCCCGAGAGGGCGAAAGAGCACAGTCTATTTCCATACCTATATCCAATCTCCATCCACCATTATACTCTACCTCCGCCCTGCCATTGCCACCATTGTTCACCCACTTTCCAGCCACCTTCCACCTTCATACATTGCCAAGGTTGTTGTTTGTGACAGAATCAAGGAGAAATGAGGCCAAGGAGTCTATAAGACCAAGGAGAATGATGCAAAGGATGAGATCCAATCCTTCCAGAGGCTAAGGAGTGAGAGAAACCAATCCTCTATGGGTTAAATCTCTTCCTAGACCTCTTTCTTCTACTTTTCTCCTTTGTTTCTGTAAAAATAATGTTCTTCCATTTTTATTCAGTGCCAATTATGCCTATAAATGGCTAGTTGAGATCCTTCTTGGCTATGTAGCCTATTTTGGGCATGTTTGTGTACTTTTACCTTAAGCTAGAAGTTTTATTCAAGATGTAGTATGTTATTTGTTCTATCTTCTCTTTTTGGTTATGATTGCTGGTTTGGTTGATCTCTTTCTTACTTGAACTTGTATTTTTGCCTAGATTGAGAGATTAGTTGTAGAATGTATAAGAGAAGGTATTCTGGATTGAATCCAAAAGGAGGAGGTCCAAGGTATTGGTTCCTAACATCTTTGAATATTTCATACTTGAGAGGGTATTTGGGATATTCGGGGTTGTTGATCCATAATCCTTGGGAGAGGTTTTGGATCCTTGATGGGGTTTTAGTCATGCAACATGAGAATGAGTAGGATGACCCCCACAGGAGTAACTACCATGGTACATGCTATGTTTGGATGTTATACGCTTGATAGGGCATTCAAGGGTTGTCTATGCCCAAAAATGGATGCATAGGCTGTCCAATCCGTGGATACATAGCCAGAAATGGAATCTATTTTGTTTTGTTTTCTCTTATTTGTTTTCTTTAATTTTATTACATTTTGCTAGACTAGTTCTAGTTCCAAACTCTTATCAACTTTTGATTTGGCTTGGCTGACTTAAGAGTGAGGTCTTAAGCATCCTAAACATATCCATGTCCCTATGTTTGACCCCGTATATCTACTTTGACCTCATAATAAAGATGTGGGGTCCTTGAAGGTTTTAGGTTATAAATTTAAATTCTAATCCTCCTTCAAGAGTCGATCACTCATTTGTTTGAGTTCACAAAAAGGTAAGATTTTGTAAAAAAATAGTTAACCTAAAGTTACATCACTAACTTAGGTGTTTTGACTACAATGTAGATTCAAATGGTGATATGAACATACACCAAAGGCAAATTGATTGAAAGTTGGCACAAATGTTTGAGATAATTAAGAATCCTCAAGGAAAGATTCCTTCTAATACATAAACTAGAAAGATGGCTACTCTTCGCTCTGAGACAATTCTAGAGAATCCACAAGACAAGGTTAATCAAGAAGGAACAACCAAAGTTGAATCAAGGTCTGAACCATTTATTGTAGGAGAAGCACCTAGTGAGGAAGAGTTTTAAAATAACGATAAGGATAAAGTAAATGGGAAAGAAAGAAAATTTTAAAAGTAAATAAGTCATACCATATTGAGGAAGCATTTTCCAAAAGAGATCCATACTCCCAATGGTCCCCTTTCCCTACAAGAAGATCAAATCCCATCTAAAGAAAATGTATGAGATGTTCATGGAAGCTATGAAGAAGTTGCACCTAGATGTTCTATTTATGGATGCTATCAAAGAAATTCCCACCTATTCGATGTTCTTCAACAATATCATTAAAAAAATAAGAAGGGGAGACCATGAAGAGACAATACAAATGGCTAAGATTTCCAATGCTTTTGTGCAAGAGAAAAATTCCTACTAAGAAGAAGGACACTGAAGCATTGACCATTTCTTTTAATGTCTGAGATAATGAAGTAAGGTAAGAACTTCTAGATCTGGGTGCAGGTATCAGTACCATGCCCTTGACAATGGATTAGAGGTTTGGGCTCACAAACATGGTGAAAACTGGGATGAGGACCCAATTAGTTGATCTTACTTCTATAAGGGCAGTAGGAGTTGTGGAACATGTATCAATATGAGTGGGACACTTCTTTATACCTTGTGATATTATCATGTTCGACACTGTAGAGGACCCAACATGTCCCATGATTTTTGGGAGACCATTCCTCTCCACTATGAGAACTCTAATTGATGCAGAAGCAGAAATGATTACTCTTAAAGTACGGAATGATATCATAGACTTTCACATCCAAGATGCCATCAAGGGACCCTCTCTATTCAAGTCGATCTACTTCACATAAAGATACAACTAATTTTGTGAATAGGTAAAAGAGGAACAAGCTATTGTTGATACACTAATGAGAGCCCTAAACAACCCAGATCCTAGCTTGTAAGACCCAGAAGTTGTTGAGATGCTTGACTATCTAAACTAGCCAAAAGAGGAATGCAGAGACAACGAAGAAGAGAAGATTGAAATGGTAAAGTATGCATCTCTAGAATAGATGACAAACAAAACAAGGCACATAAGCCTAAGCCTGAATTGAAGAAACTTCCTGAAGGACTGAAATATGAGTTTTTGGATAGTGAAAAAAGAAATCTTATTATTATAAACTCCACACTAATGGAAGATAAAAAAGAAAAGTTGTTGAGCAATTTTATGATACACAAGAAATAAATAGGGTAGTCAGTGGAAGAAATTAAAGGTTTGTGTCCAACTCTCTACATGCATAGGGTAAACTTAAAAGAATCTTCCAAGCCCCTAGACCAACCACAATGGAATATAAATCAAATGCTCAAAGAGGTAGTTAAGAAGGAGGTAATAAAGCTACATGATGAAAGAATCATATACCCCATCAATGATAGTAATTGGGTTAGCCCTATTCATGTCGTGCTTAAGAAAGGAGGTATGACAGTCGTTAAGGGAGAAAATGGAGACAAGCTTGCATCCCAAATTGTAACAAGATGGCACATGTGCATTGATTATAGGAAGCTAAATTTAGCCACTAAGAATGATCATTTTCTTTTCTGTTCATAGATCAGGTATTGGAACATATAGCATGTCCTTACATCTATTCCTGAAGGGATACTCGGGATTCTATCAAGTCCCCATCCACCCATATGATCAAGAAAATATGACCTTCACTACCATGTATGATGCCTATGCTTTAGAAGAATTTCATTTGGGATATGCAATGCACCAACTAGTTTTCAAAGGCGCATGATCTCCATCTTCACTGACTTCCTAGAAGACATCATGGGAGTTTACATTGATGATTTATCCATCTACATATATGATTTTGAAAGCTACCTAAAAACCTATCTAGAGTGTCAGAGCCTTGTGAAGAAAATCAACCAGCAAAAAAATTGTGAGAAATGACATTTCATGGTCCATGAGGGGATAGTTTTAAGACACAAGGATTTTGAGAAGGGGATTGAAGTAGACAGGACCAAAGTAGAAGCCATATCCCAGCTTCCACCCCCTAAGTCAGTGAAAGGAGTGAGAAGTTTCCTTGAACTTATAAGATACTATGCAAGCTTCGTGCGTCTTGGACTGCCTTGGGTAACAACTAACAAATTAGATCTGATTAGATGCAACTTAGGCAAACATATATGGGATCTTTCAAATGTATGTAAGGGACCTAGTATAACACACTGGACTAGACTATTCCCACTTCTCCCACAAGTGTACGAGGTCATGTTGTAGTGTAGGAAAGTGGGTAGAAAGTGTTGATCCTTAGGGAGAGAGGGGGCCCTAGAGCTAAGTTAATGTGAGCCACATTCCTAAAGTGGAGTGTAGGGCTTTTAGGATTTAAAGGTTGGTTTTGGTTTGTTACATTATGATTGCAAGAAATTAAGAGTAAGAACAAAACTAGATTACCAAAAACCCAAGATAACCCTAAGAAAGTTAAGACTATGATGCTAGGCTAAATAAGTTACTAATAAAGAGGAAAGAACTACAACTAGATACACTAGACTAGTAGTTCAAACTAACAACTAAGATGCAAGTTAAGCACAAGAGAAAGAAATAACCTAGGTTATCACTAGCTAACAAGATCAACACAAGCAAGATCCGAAGATCACTAACTATTCAAGAAAATCCTAACTATTAAGAACTAACCAACTAGCTAATAAGTAACAAATGAAATTAACTAAACCATCATTAACAAGCTAACTTAACAAGGTGGGTTTGACTGGCCTAAATTGTGCATCCAAAAATGAAGCAGATCCAAAGTAGTCAGACTCTTAAGTTAATAACTTGACACTCAAGCCCCCACAACTATTATATGGGGTCTGACGTAGTAATCAGGGTCTAACCACAGAGACAAGGTCGACAAGTGTTAAATACGTAGGGTCTCACACTCATATACTCTAGGAAAACAGAAGGTTTAAAAAGGTTATTCCCCAAGGAACGATGGTTCTCAAGACAAAACAAAGAAATTTAAAAGAAAGAAAATAACAAGAAGAGAAAACAAGAAAGAACAGTAAGAAACAAAGATATGGAAGGGAACTTAGATCGGGTTTCAAGATACTCCTATCAAGATTACAAGTAGTCATAGAAATATCTATCCCCCCTCTCTCGGGATAAGGATAGATCTAGGATCCAAGGTGGCCTCCCTCTCGAGATAAAAACCTTACAACCATAATGCAAATCATATGACTATAAACTTTAGCAATCCAACATTATCATGTGTTCATACTACTCCATAACACTAGATAAAGAAGATACTACTCTTTTGAGGTATCAGTGATCAAACATCACAAGATGGTATCTAAGCATACAAGTGAAGCATTAATAACAAGTGTATGAAGATGATCTTGATATGAGCATATATGTATTCAAAGGGGAGCAAGAATATACATGTTGGGAGAGCCTTAGTGGCTACTCCCAACTAGAGTTAAGTGTTTAGCCACACATGTTAACGGGCGGCATAACATCTTTACAAAATGATAGATGCATCACAACCACAAAGAGGGAAGGGGTACAACATAATGGAGATGATAGATCTAGAAGAGAGAGAAAGTGGTGATACACTAATATACTCCTTTGAATCTAGATCTAGAATGGACAGTGAGGAAGCTATCCTTTTGAGGAAGAGGGACCTTCTGTCTTCTCTCTCCTCAACTTTTGCCTTTATAGATCCAAGACTAATCGAATGGATGAGAGTGGGTATGGAATTTGGAAGCACTTCATGGTCCTTGATGATATGATGATGTGACAAGTCAAGGTGGGTGGCCTATTTATAGGTGTTTCTGTAAATGAGTGACATCACCCCTTTACTAAAATTTTGAAGAATTGACATCCATTCCAAACACTCTCAGAGGTATGATGGAATGGGCATAAACTTTCCAAATTTATTAAACAATGGTATACAAAAGACCATTAGAAAGCAGCGAAATAAAAGAAAATAATAGACTATATTCAATTTTATAAAAGGTTTACAAAAACACATTGAATTCTCCAATTAGGGTTTACATCAAGACACACAATCAGGATCTAGATAGAGAGAAGTCTAGAATACTAGAATCTTGTTTCCAAGCAACATCTCCAACAACTGAGTCCAAGCCAAAAGCTAAGATCTTCCTTGTTTTGTCCATCACCTTACTCAACAGCTGGGTGGTTGGGAAGGCACCTAGCAAAAAGGGAAAGGGAAGAAAAGTATGTGTCACAAAAGTAGTCTAGAATATCAAGATAAGTAAAGAAAATAAAAACAGTCTAGGTTTCATCATATGATGAATATAACAAGAGTATGAGGCTATATATCAAAGAAGCTTGCCATTAACAAATATAATAAAAAAAAAAATTTGCATGTAAGATAATTATGTCTACCTAACTAAGTAGGGTTGAGACACCTACCAGACCTCTATACTATAGGTGAGGGGAGAATAAGACATTCCCAGTCACCTACACAATTATATAGGGGAGAATAAAAAACTTCCCCAGGGCAATTAAATACATGCCCTTTGAGGGTGGTTGTACATAAGTACCGCTACTTTAAATTAAATAGAACATAAATCCACATGCTAGAAAAGTATTCATGGCAAGAGTAGTCATAATATTCAATAAGCATGATAGTGGGGTATAAGACGCAAACAAGAAGAAATGATAATCTAATTTGAGGGATGAACAACATTAGGATTCAAGAATAGAATATTTAGGGTTCATTTATGCCTCATTAGGGATATATAGGGTTTGTCCACAATTATCCCAACATAGGGTGTAAGGAATGCACATACATAAATAGGGATTGCACATACCTCTCTTATTGATATCAATTACTAAATTTCACCACTTTAATTGAGTCCAAGTTCCACTTTGCCTATTTTCAATGTATTAAGATGTATTCGAGTACATAGTGAACATTAATGTATAGAAACTCTTATTTTAGAACTTTTTAGAAAAATTCGTATTTAGCTTTTGAAAATATCACCAATGAACTTATTAGGTTCTCCTGGTGAAGAAAACATATTTTTATATTAATTTTGTAGTTATGATTATTAAGATGTAATTTTTATGGATTTTACGTATTAAATTCGTTTTACAAAAATCACCCTTCATAAAACCATGAAATCAGACCTTGAAAATATTTTTATTAGATAGAGATTAATTTTCCAATTCCAAAACATATTTATTTTTCAAATTTGGATAAGCGGTTAAGAAGATATGAATTTTTCAATATTGACAAATAGGAAATTACCACATCATCAAACCAATCGAGATAATTGAAGAGAGGGAGAGGGAGAAAACACCATTTGACACAATATTAGGTTTTAAGTTGCATAGGTAACCAAAATAGATTTGTAGAGAAGGTAAAAAAGCAAGAAACCAAAACCCTAAAAGAAAATGGTAAAAAGAGATGGAAATCATCGATTTTAAACATAGAATCATGAGTTTTAAGCATGTACTAAGCAATATATGAGAAGGGGGTTAACAAAACTTTCCTTTAAGAAGGTAAGAAGTTCCAAACAGAAAGGATCTCTAGATCAGAAGGTCTGGTTGCTCCAATACAAGCTCCTTTCTTGAGCAAAGATCACCTTCTCCACTTTAGAGGTGCAAACCCTAGCAAAAGAGCATGGAGATGAGATGTTTTAGGGTTCTAGGTGGATTTTTACCATGGAAGGTCATGGTTTCGGACTAGAAGAAGGTGGGAGGAATACTAAAAGGATGAAAATAGGGAAGTAAAGGAGGATTCTTACTAGTTTTGGTCAAAATCACCAAGGAGGAGCTTAAGAAATCCTAAATAGAGAAATTTGGAACTGTAGGAGCCTTCTTCACCAAAGTAGGCACCTTGTTTTACCTTGGGACAGAAACTTCGTTGCCAAACATAGAAAGGATGATTATATAAGTTGTGAGAAAGAGAAGTATAGGAATTTTTCTTAGATTGGGAGGTGGGAAGGGGTAGGCATGGCTTTATAAAGAAGGGGACAAGCATGAGGTGTCTATGTGACTTTCCATGTGTCCTTAGGCTAAGGCTCCATGGACATGCAAGAGGATAGTTCATAGACTCTTCTTGTATACCAAAGGTCGTTAATAAGAGCCCCTAGATCCTTCTAGTCCATCCGCACCATCCTTCAAACAAAGAAATAACCCCATTGGTTGATAGCTTTTAAAGATAAGCACATTTATAAAGAGGGTAATCCCTATAATGCCCTTGGAGAGAAACATCTTCAAACCAAGGTGCAAACAGGATCCCCATGGTTCCAAATATCTTGAATGCTAAGGTAATATATAAGGATTAAAATTCCGGTCATAATTTGCAAAGAAAACCTCCCAATTGGGTAAATTGCATAAAAGTCCAGAATGTATGCAAAATAGCATAACTTGCACAAACTACAATCAAATCGAACCAAATCTGAAACTTACACTCATTTTATGTTTTCAAATTATATCAAAAAGTTAGATTAAGGTTTATAGAACTTAATTATGGTAATTATGCTTTCACTATGGTATTTGTGCATAAACCCTTATATTGGTACAATTAGTGAATAAATGTTCACTAAACCACTATAAATTCCACTAATTAAATAGAAAAACCAATAAGGATAGAAATCAAAGGAAAAGATGGGAAAGAGGTTCAAAAGACAAAATTACAGAATTCAGTATGTTACAACACTCCACCCCTTAAAGAGGATTTCGTCCCCGAAATCACAATCAAGAAGGGAAGGGTGAGTGTGCAACATCTCATCATAAAACTTCAGGTTATTTCTCCAATCTTAACTTCCACCAAACAACTCATCAACATATACTCCACAAGCATCTCAACATAGGTCAGGTTCTCAAGGATCACCTAGGTTCCATTATTTAGATATTCTTTTTAGGAGATTTAACATTATTAACATTTTTTGGCTCATTAACATTATATTCATTATGATATTACATTATCACTATTATTTTAATTACGGCATGTCATAATCACTTTATTACCAAGGAATTTATATTTCATTATCATCCATGAAACATCATATATATATATATATATATATATATATATATATATTTCTCATTTATCTTACTAAGTATTTTAGCAAATTTATGGGTTACTCAATTCCCCCAATATACTTCATCATTATCCTTAATATTTTGAACTTTGACTTCATTATCCTTATATTATCACCACATTAAGTTATAAAGAATTATTTTGCATGAAATATTCAATTTGTCATTAAGTCTTCATTCATTCCAATTTATGTCACATCAATTACATATATTTATATTAAACGTTATCTCATTGCCACATTATTTTTATTGCTCACATTAATGTCACAATTAATCATTTTCTCATATTTATTTATATTATTGATTTGCACATTTATGTGAATCGAATCACTTCATATTCATATTGAAGCCATTCCATGTATTTTAATGATCAAGGTGAGGCATACACAAATTGGTTCACATTAAGTGACAAATCGTGTGTGTATTAGATAACAAGGTAACATACCATGCATTTCATATTGATGACTTGTCTAATATGTGATTAGATGATTATATATATCATTTATGTGTATCAAAGTATGTTAACTGATTATGGAACCTAATGTCATTAATGTATCATGAAAGACATTAAGGATGTATATGTTAAGTTTAGATGATTACAACTTAGGGTTCAGGTTAATATGATCACTATATTTTACTTAGCATGTATTAAGTCCAAGATTAGGTTACAATTATCTTACTTGTCATTTCATTAGGGTTTATTAGTTTATGACATGGGAAACACCATGCGTATCCATTAGGATTCATATGTGAGTTACTCATATTATGTGCATTAGGTATTCATTAGGGTTTGAACATATAAATTATTCCTAAGATAATCATTGTATATTCATTAATATATAAACAAGCACGTTAGGCTATAACTATAACTTGTTTGGACCCCACTAAGGTTTTAATCACAATAACCTCATAAGTATGGGGTTAGGGTTTCTAAAGATATTGTAGATAGATTTTAAGATGTCATAGGGCTCCATCCCCCTAAAGAGGATTTCATCCTCAAAATCTAACCACCCAACATCATCAAACTAACTATACTCCACCCCTTAAAGAGTTTGACCTATCAAGCCAAACTAAATTAGGGTTAAAGGATGAGTTTAACTAAACCATGTACAAGATCCATCACACTTCCACTGTGCACTCTGACAGCTCACTTAACCCCAAACTTCATAATCTAGGTTCCAGTGATAAACTATCCAAACATGTGATTTTATGGGTCATAAGGGAACTATATTGGGTATCCATCCTCAAACAAGTCATCATACACCTAAAATTAGGGATCCCAAAGATATACAACATATATGTCTAAGGTCACTATTGCCTAAAAGCAAACTATTTCAGACAATCCATTTCAGCTTAGGCCAGGTCAGTATCATATGGGTCTGGGAGTCCTCATAAACCAAGCAAGTGGCATGAAGGAAAATATTGCTAGCCCCCAGAACATGATCCTTTCTAGACACCTTTGCTTCAACTTCATGCCCTAATAGTTGCCTAAAGACAAACCTAAACAACATTATGTTATACATATTTTTGTTATGAGTATTTTAGGGTTTTATTCATCATGATACTAATGTGGAACTATAGAGTCCTAAATCAACCTTTCATAATTTATAATCAACTCTAGGGAAACCATGTCACCTAAAAGAACGATGTAAGGAAGGGATTCTAATTAGGGAGACAAAACTGAAATAGTCAGATTCCGACTACCATGGGCTCTGATACCATGTTGTAAATGAGTGACATCACCCCTTTACTAAAAATTTGAAGAATTTATATCCATTCCAAACACTCTCAAAGGTATGATGGAATGTGCATAAAATTTCCAAATTTATTAAACATTGGTATATAAAAGACCATTAGAAAGCAGCAGAATAAAAGAAAATAACTAACTATATTCAATTTCATAAAAGGTTTACAAAAATACATCAAATTCTCCCATTAGAGTTTACATCAAGACACACAATCAAAATCTAGATAGAGGAAAGTCTAGACTACTACAATCTTGTCTCCAAGCAACATCTCCATCAACTGAACCAAGCCAAAAGCTAAGATCTTCCTTGTCTTGTCCATCACCTTGCTCAGCACTTGGGTGGTTGGGAAGGCACCCATCAAAAAGGGAAAGGGAAGAAAAGTATGTGTCACAAAACTAGTCTAGCATATAAAGATAAGTAAAGCAGATAAAAACAGGCTAGGGTTCATCATATGATGAAGATAACAAGAGTATGAGGCTATATATCAAAGAAGCTTGCCATTAACAAATATAATAAAAAAAAAGATTTGCATGTAAGATAATTATGTCTACCTAACTAAGTAGGGTTGAGGCACCTACCAGACCTCTAACCTATAGGTGAGGGGAGAACAAGGAATTCCCAATAACATACACAATTATATAGGGGAGAATAAAAACATTCCCCAGGGCGATTAAATACATGCCCTCTGTGGTTGGTTTTACATAAGTACCGCTACTTTAAATTAAATAGAACATAAATCCACATGCTAGAAAAGTATTCATGCCAAGAGTAGTCATAATATTCAATAAACATGACAGTGGGGTATAATACCCAAATTAGAAGAAATTATAATCTAATTTGAGGCATGAACAACATTAGGATTCAAGAATAGAATATTTAGGGTTCATGTAAGCCTCATTAGGGAAATATAGTGTTTGGCTGCAATTATCCCAACATAGGGTGTAAGGAATGCACATACATAAATAGGGATTGCACATACCTCTCTTACTGATATCAATTACTAACTTTCACCACTTTAATTGAGTCCAAGTTCCACTTTGCCTATTTTCAATGTATTAACATGTATTAGAGTACATAGTGCACATTAATGTATAGAAACCCTTATTTCAGAATTTTTTAGAAATATTCAGATTTAGGTTTCGAAAATATCACCAATGAACTTATTAGGTTCTCCTGATGAAGAAAACATTTTTATGTTAATTTTGGAGTTATGATGATTAAGATGTAATTTTTATGGATTTTATGCATTAAATTCGTTTTACTAAAATCACCCTTCGTCAAACCATGGAATCAGACCTTGAAAATATTTTTATTAGATAGAGATTAATTTTAAAATTCCAAAACATATTTATTAGTCAAATTTGGATAAGCGGTTTAGAAGATACGAATTTTTCAATATTGACCAATAGGAAATTGCCACATCATCAAACCAAACGAGATAATTGAAGAGAGAGGGAGATGGAGAAAACACCATTTGACCCAAGATCAGGTTTGAAGTTGCATAGGTAACCAAACTAGAGCTTATAGAGAAGGTAAAATAGCAAGAAACCAAAACCCTAGAAGAAAATGGTAAAAAGAGATGGAAATCGTCAATTTTAAACATAGAAACATGAGTTTTAAGCATGTACTAAGCAATATATGAGAAGGGGGTTAACAAAACTTGCCTCTAGGAAGGTAAGAAGGTCCAAACAGAAAGGATCTCGAGATTAGAAGGTCTGGTTTCTCTAAGACAACCTCCTTTCTTGAGCAAAGATCACCTTCTCCACTTTAGAGGTGCAAACCCTTGCAAAAGAGCATGGAGATGAGATGTTTTAGGGTTCGAGGTGGAGTTTTACCATGGAAGGTCATGGTTTTGGACTGGAAGAAGGTGGGAGGAATGCTAAAAGCATGAAAATAGGGAAGGAAAGGAGGATTCTTACTAGTTTTGGTCAAAATCACAAAGGAGAAGCTTAAGAAATCCTAAATAGAGAAATTTGGAACCCTAGGAGCCTTCTTCACCAAGGTAGGCACCTTCTTTTACCTTGGGACAACAACTTCGTGGCCAAAGATAGAAAGGATGATGATATAATCTATGGGAAAGAGAAGTAGAGGATTTCTTCTTGGATTGGGAGGTGGGAAGGGGTAGGCATGGCTTTATAAAGAAGGGGGCAAGCATGAGGTGTCTATGTGACTTTCCATGTGTCCATAGGCTAAGGCTTCATGGCCATGCAAGAGGACAGCTCATAGACTCTTATTTTATACCAAAGGTCGGTCCTAAGAGCCCTTATAGACTTCTAGGCTATCCCCACCATACTTCAAACAAAGAAATAATCCCTTTGGTTGATAGCTTTTAATGATAAGCACATTTATAAAGAGGGTAATCCCTATAATGCCCTTGGAGAGAAATACCTTCAAACCAAGGTGCAACCAGGTGCCCCATGGTTCCAAATCCCGTGAATGGTAAGGTAATATCTAAGGATTAAAATTCAGTAGATAATTTTCAAAGAAAATCTTCCAATTGGGCAAATTGCATAAAAGTCCAAAATGTACCTAAAATTGCATAACTTGCACAAATAACAATCAAATCGAACCAAATTTGAAACTTAGGCTCATTTTATGTTTTCAAATCATATCAAAAAGTTAGATTAAGGTTTAGAGAAGTTAATTATGGTAATTAAGCTTTCATTGTGGTATTTGCACATAAACCCTTATATTGGTACAATTATTGAATAAATGTTCACTAAACAACTATAAATTCCACTAATTAAATAGATAGACCAATGAGGATAGAAATGAAATGAAAAGATGGGAAAGAGGGTCAAAAGGAAAAATTACAGAATTTGGTATGGTACAATTTCCCACTGACTTAACCATCCACACCGTGGTGAAGGCTTGGTATCAGTCAAGGCTTGATTATGGTCGATCGAGGCCTCTCCTCGGTCAAGGTCATCACAATGATTGGTCGAGTCAATACCTCAATAAAGGCATGGTGCCACCTCAGTCACAATCCCGCCTCAATCAAGTTATGGCACCACCCCAGTCGCAGTCCCACCTCGATCATGACATGGCATCACCTTGGTTGAGGCACTATCTCAGTCGAGGTCGATCACGGTTGAGATGAACGGGTTGTAGGCTGCGACAAATAGGGTGTGAGGCACCACGATGATGAAGCATTGGTGTGACCTTGGGGACATCGACCACGGTGAGAGGGTCCCTAGTGGTCGATGAGCCATAGTCGAGGTGCTAACCATGGTCGTGGCTTGATGTGACCTTATAAAGATGAAAAAGGTGTGCAAATGAGATTCTTGGTATAAAGTGCTAAAATAAGTGGAAAAAGTCTATAAAAGATATTCTAGGAGAGATATAAAATATATGCAAAAAGTGTATAAAATGAGATGTTATCAACTCCCCCAAACTTAGAATCAAGCCTTTCCTCAGGCTAAGGGTAGGTTCAAAATCATATAGAGGAGCAATTTTGTGATAAAATTTTGCAAAACTTAACATTACTAAGTTATCTCATTCTTACATCAAAACACTTGTGGTATGTTTTCTCAATCCTAAAATCTCATTCTTCCCCCTTCACAACTAGAGTTTCACAACTTCAAGTTCTTGCCATTGTAATTGGTAGTAAAAGGTCTCTCTTTCTCAATGTATCACCCCTTCCTGTGTTAGGTTGCTAGCCATACTAGTACAACATCTCCTTGAGAGGTAGCTTTCACACACTTCCTTTACTTTTAGTTGTCCCTATGTCAGTGTGTCCAGGTAGGATTTAAGCTTTAAGTGTTTTCCTCTTCTCCTAAATTTCCCTCACCCACAACTATCGTAAGGACAGTGTTGCCTTTAGGGGCTTCTGACATTAAGTCATGTGGTTTTGTGAGGTTTGTTCAGGATTGTAGGTGGCTATATTTGGTTTCAAGGTTCCACTTATGGGCATGACATACCTACATTTGTGAGTGCAGAAATACACCGTCCATGTGGGACCCTTTAGCATCTTTTGGGCACAACTCTCATTATATATATATTTTTCTTTTCATTTTGACTTTTCACATCTCCTCTCTGGTTTGGGTGAGCGGGTGTTTATGTGGTCTTCTAGGCGGCCAAGCCTCTTTTCATCCCAAAGTGGGGATACTTAAACTTGAAAGGGGTAGTTGTTTCCTTCTTGAGGGAGGTGAGGATTTTGTGGATAGAACCGTCAGGTTAGGGTGGTTGGATAGGAGTATGGCCTGGTGAAGTTCTCTAGTTTCCAAGGGTTTCATAAGCTTAGGATTGTTACACACACAATGTCTTATTGTAAGAATGAGATAAAACTGTATTGTTATGCTTATTGTTTTACTTTTATATGAATTAGTTGCTCATATATTCCTCTCTAGAAATAATAGCACTACAACTTTTATCAAGGGAATAGACAAACTCAATGGTAACTACACAAAACTATGACTCACAACAAAATTCCTTGAAGCATAAATTTTTCTCAAAATCATTTTGGTGGGAACTAAATAGGTACAAATATTTTTTTTCTTCAAATTTTTGAAAATTTTGCGATGGAAGTGTACCTCTCATGCCCGTTTATGACTCCTCCCCCAAACATATCATTCACCCTAGCTCGGGGTGTCAAAATTAGAGAGAGATGTATAAACATGCTTGCTTTATTTCTACTAACTGGTTTTGGTGGCCAACTTTGACTCAAAGAGCATGTTGGCGTACACTCCACGTAGTGGGTGGTATTACTCATACTACATACCTTCCACCTTTGTATTCAATGTATCTAGGGCCATCATCCATGCTAGACAATATAAGCCACAATCATTTGATAGAGGCACCTACTGAGGGCTCCTATGACAGAACTGCATCTTCTTGAAGTCTTTGCCTTCTTTATGCTTGTTCCACTTGTCGTGTCTTTTCAACATCTCTACAATCACCTAAGCGCATGTCACTGTCTTTTGTTCTGTAGATGTCTTTGCAGTAGTCATATTTGTTTTTTTGTTTAGTGTGAAGGCTGCATCTGAGCTGTTGTATAGTACCACAATCCTTTTAATTAAATTGACTACTAGCAAAGTCCAATGATTGTCATGAAGTATCAATAGGAAGATGTAGTATGGGAGAGATCACTACTATAGAAATGGCTTATTACGTCACTTATCAATGCATCCGTTGTATACATGCATCGACATCTAAATCATCCAACGTCGGTTAAATAAAACAACTGACATCTATCTGTGAAGGGCAATCAGACATGGGTATCACTTTTATTTAGTGTCAGTTCCTTAATAAGAACCCGACGATTAAAATTAACCGCCAAATCCAAATTTTCCAGTGAAAAAAATTACCTCCAAAAATTAACATACATCGTCGGTTTTTAAAAAAGAAACCAACGACTAAAGGTTTTCCGCGAGACAGAAATTTGACCAATTTTTATCGTCGGCAGTGTTACAATAACTGGCACCATTGTGTTTTCACGCGCTTAACCGTGAAAATTTTCACCTCCCTTTAGCATCCGTTTTTATAAGGAAACTGACGGATATGGTCTTAATTCGAGAACATTTATTTTTGTCAGCATATAAATATAGACATCGGTTTTTATGTTTGGAACCAACGACTATAATTGAACAATAGTGTCGGTTTTTTGTTGGTAACCGACACTTATAGTTTTTATGGTCAGTTGTTGTTAATAAATGACGCCTATTGTTAACTTAACAACACCCGCGCAAGCTAGACTCTTCCCCTTCTGTTTCATTCATTTCCGCGATTGAGGGTTTGTTGGTCTGGTGATTCCTCTGTTCCACCGCCGCTCGCTGCTCCTCTTCCTCCACCTCCGCCTCCGCCGTCGTTTGCTGGAGCTTTGGTCGCCGACACTGAGACCACTCACCGCCGCCAATCACCACACCTCTACTTCTGCCTCTGCGGCCTCTGATTCCGTCAGCCGCCGCCAGTTCTCTGGCCGCTGCTCTCCAGGTCGGCCGTGGCTCCTAGGGCTCTGCTCCCTGCTCTCCAGGTCACTGCTCCGCTCTGACCACACCTCCTGTGTGCCCAACGCCACCATGAAGGTACCCTGCTCCTACTCTTCTTCCTCCTCTTTTTCCTCGGCCCTCAAGCAGGTACCCTGCTCCTACTCGAATAATGTAGGAAATGCGTAGATTGTGAATAAAAATGCTCTGATTCACATTAATATTACCAATAATGTAGGAAATGAATGATAGTTCCAATGATAGACATGTTGTATATGGTTTTGATCAGAAAAATGCATAGATTCTGAATAAAATATACTTAAAGCTCTATGATTCTTCTTGTTACAAAGGTATAGTTAATACACGAATATTAGATGATATTCAAGAAAACACTAGTTTGATGAGCATGTTGTTAATCATGTTAATTATGATTCTTTTATTTATTCTGATGTCAGTATATAATTATGAGATCCCAACATCTTAAATTGAATTAGAATGATTTCAATGAATTATAGGGTTTTAAATTCGATAATCATGTACATGCGGAAATAGGGTTATTAAACCAATAGTTATAACATAGTATGATCTTAATCTGATCTGGATGTTAATAATAACGTAGTATGTTCAATATGATGATTAGGGCTATACATATAATGTATAGTAAAGATTCCTAAACCTTTTGTCATTAGGGTAATGTTTTTACATGTTTGAGTAAATTAGGGTTCTAATCTTCCCTTTTGTCCTATATTTGATGCTAATTGTGTATATATGTTGAGTTTCATCTTACTCTTACCTAAGAAAGTTTTTTATTAATCTCTTATACATCACTATATTTAAGGTTTGTCTGTCTACTAGAGTGTGGGGATTAACCATGTTGCCTATAGTTTATAACATTGCATTGTGAATGATTGTATGTTTGAAACTATTGATTTCTTGATTTATTATTTAATAATGATCTATAGATTAGGATTAACCATGTTGCCTATAGTTTGTACACATTTATTATATATAAGAATGACAACACATGTATTTGTTGGCCTAGAAACCCATCCAAGATTTACTCATTAGGAGTACATCTTGGATAGTCCCCAGTTTGGGACTGTTCTTGAACACCTAATCTCACTTAGGATGTAAGTGTATAATGTGTATTGGGTTTTCAAGAAAATTTCGGCAGCATTTCCCTGTTTGTTCTCTAAGTACATATGTACTTAGAGAACAGTGGGGAAATGCTGCCAAAATTTTCTTGAAAACCCAATACACATTATACACTTACTAGTGAGATTAGGTGTTCAAGAATGGGATAGGTGGTACACATTTATTATATATAAGAATGACATCACATGTATTTGTTGGCCTAAAGTTTTAACCATTCATAAATTCTAATATGTTAACCCTAGACCCTAATCTTATTGTAATATATAGCTTGTTTTCTATTTGATCATAGAATGGATAGATCATGGATGTCCATTCGCAATCACTGCACCCCAAAGTTTATATCTGGTCTTGACCAGTTTATTAGATTTGTTGAGGAACATAGGAAACAACCTAGAGATAAGTTCTACTGTCCATGTAGGCATTGCGGTAACAACTTGAAAGTCAGCACTGGTGACGAAATCAGAAGTCATGTGATGTGCAATGGGATTGTACAAGGCTATACAGAATGGCACTGGCATGGAGAGATTTCAAACCCCAAACCAGTGGATGTCGATAGCAGTGCTTGTGTGGAAGAAGAAATTTCCTTCGATGACGTAGATGTGAGAGAATCAGTTCCAGTAGACATCGTTGATGTGATGCTGGATAGTTGTGGGGTAGATCACACCAAAACTGATCCACCTCCCATGTTTAGAAACATTGTGCATGATGTTGAGATACCGTTATACACAGGTTGTAAGTTTACGAAGCTTAGTGCTGTGCTGAGATTGTATAAAATAAAAACTAACAATCGATGGAGCGACAAAAGCTTCACGTCATTATTGTCTTTGTTGAAAGAAATTCTTCCTGAAGGAAACGAGCAGCTGATCTCAACATACCGGTTAAAGAAATTTTTGTTCCCAATGGGAATGGAGGCCAAGAAGATACACGCATGCAAGAATGATTGTGTATTATTTCAAAAGGACTATGTGGATTTAAAAGATTGTCTAAAATGTGGTGCGTCAAGGAATAAATTGACGACTTTGGGGGAGTCTAAAACTGGTTCTACCGCCAAGGTGATGTGGTATCTACCTATAATACCACGGTTTCAACGCTTGTTTGCTAATCCTATAGATGCGAAGAATTTGAGGTGGCATGCAGATGCTAAGAAAAATAATGATGGGATCCTACGACATGCGTCTGATTCCCCACAGTGGAAGAAGATTGATTTATTGTACCCTGAATTCGGTGAAGAGGACAGGAATCTAAGACTTAGGCTTTGTACAGATGGGATGAATCCATACGGGACATTGAGCAGCCAACATAGCACTTGGCCAGTTATGCTTGTTATATACAATCTTCCTCCCTGGTTGTGTATGAAAAGTAAGTATGTTATGTTGTCGTCTTTGATATCGGGCCCTAAACAACCTGGAAATGATACCGATGTTTATCTTGAACCTATGATTGATGACTTGAAGAATCTCTGGGGTGAAGGTGTGATGACCTATGATGCTTCACGAAGAGAGACATTTTGTTTGCACACTATGTTGTTTTGCACTGTGAATGACTTTCCAGCATATGGGAATTTGTCTGGATATAGTGTCAAAGGATTTAAAGTGTGTCCTATATGTGAAGAGAACACTGATTCAATATGACTAAAATATGGCGGCAAGACTGTATATCTTTCTCATTGAAGGTTTCTTCCAAAATTTCATCCGTATCGTAGGTTGCGCAAAGCATTCAATGGACGGAATGAGGAACGTTGTGCACCTAAACCTATATCAGGGGAGGATGCTTATGAAAGAGTGAAAGACATCACCAATGAATTTGGTAAGAGATCACAATGTACGATGGCCACAAGGAGTGACAAGTCTTTATTCAAGAAAAATTCGATATTTTGGGATCTTCCTTATTGGAGTTCTTTGACAGTCAGGCATTGTATTGATGTCATGCACATTGAGAAAAATGTATGTGATAGCGTCATCGGTACTCTGTTGAATATACCAGGTAAGACTAAAGATGGGATAAAATCCAGAATGGACCTACGTGAAATGGGAATAAGGACAGAATTAACAGAAGTAGTTAGTAGCGATCAGAGAACATACTTACCTCCCGCTTGTTACACATTGTCTAGAAAGGAGAAGAAAGCATTTTGTGAATGCTTGGTAAATGTTAAGGTGCGACAGGGTTACTCATCCGTACATTGGTATCAATGAAAGATCTGAAGTTGATAGGTCTTAAATCTCATGATTGTCACACTCTAATGCAACAAATATTGCATGTGGCAATTCGATCTATATTGCCAAAGCATGTAAGGTTTGCAATCACCAGACTTTGTTTCTTTTTCAACTGTCTGTGCAGTAACGTTATTGACCCTGATACTCTCGATAATTTGCAAAAAGAAGTGGTTGTTACCCTATGTCAGCTTGAGATGTATTTTCCTCCGTCGTTCTTTGATATCATGGTACATCTTGTTGTCCACTTGACTAGGGAAGTGAAAATGTTGGGACCAGTTTTCTTGCATTTGATGTATCCCTTTGAACGATACATGAGCGTTTTTAAAGGTGATGTTCGAAACCGTTATCGGCTTGAAGGGAGTATTATTGAGGGTTATGTGGTGAGAGAGTTTATGGATTTTTGCAATGACTTTCTGAGTGGTAATGACACTCCTGTGAATGACAAGAATATTGAGAAGCATTTTGGAAAAGGAGTTCTGGGATCACGGGTGAAAGTAATCAGCTGTGAGTAGTTGGAGCAAGGTCACTTGTATATTTTACGCAAAATCGACGAAGTGAGTGTTTATATCGAGGAACATACCAATTTCATCCAGAGACAATATCCTTGATCCAATTCAATGTGGCTTGCTAGAGAGCATAACAAGACATTTATTAAGTGGTTTGAAGAGAAAGTCTTACATAAACTATCTCAAACACCAGATAATCTTACTGAAACCATCAAATGCCTCACCTTTAAACCAAAATTGAATGTTATGTCTTATGAAGGGTTTAACATAAATGGTTTCTCATATTACACAAAGTGTCAAGATGATAAGAGTGTCATCCAAAATAGCGGGGTCACCCTTTAAGCATCTTCATTGTTTTTTGAAAGTGCAAAGGATAAAAGTCCACGTGAAGCTAAAATGTCATATTATGGTGTCATTGAAGACATATGGGAGTTTGACTATGTAGATTTCAGAATTCCACTCTTTAAATGTAATTGGGTTGACAACAACAAAGGAGTTATAGTGGATGAATTGGGTTTCACGTTAGTGAACTTTGAAAAGATTGGCGAGAAGGGTTAACCATTCATATTGGCATCACAGGAGAAACAAGTATTTTATATCGATGATCATGTAAATGATAAATAGTCGGTTGTTCTTCATGGTAAAAGACAGTTCATTGAAGATCCTATAGATGAATAAGAGTACTATGATAAGTATGATGACTCCAGTCCATTCTCAGTTGGGTTGCCAACACCACCAAACATTGAAGCTGGGGATCACAATGACTTGTATGTTCGCGGGGATCATAATGAAGGATTGTTAATTGATAAAAGATCACAATATTAGAGGCATGGATGTTTATATTTTTATTATGTTTTATTTTTCTGAATGTGAACTTTACAATGTGAATGTGGACTTTACAATGAGAATTACTCTACAATGTGAATGTGAACTTTACAATGTGAATATGAACTTTACAATGTGAATTACGTTACAATGTGAATGTGTACTTTACAATGTGAACTTTACAATTAGTGTTACTTTACAATGTGAAATTTATAATTTGAATGTGAACTTTCAGATGGCTGAGCATTCCCATGATGACCGTGTTGATGATCACTGTGAGGGTGAGGATGTGCTTGCACTGCCTAAAAATGTATGTTTTAAGAATATATCCCTGAGGTTTCTATCTATATGTTCATTTATAATTATATTATGTGTGTTTTTTATCAAACTTTAGGTTGGTGATGTACCCCCTGAAGAAATTACAACACTTGATGAGCAACAAAAGAAAATTGAGAAAGTGAGGGGCATCACAATGATGAACAAGTTAATACATCAAAGGGGCAATGAACCCAAATTGGCTGTGGATTTTGATCAGGCAGGAAATCCATATGGAGTGAACCGCAACTCATTTGTTTCATATCTTGGGGTTCTTACTCACAACCATTGCAGTCCTATCCTAGAATCATGGCATAAAGTTCCTAAGGGGAAGAAAGACCACATATGGGAGGAACTATGCGTGAGTTATTATTATTTATAATTCTATTTGTGTAGATTACTAATTTTTAGGATACTAGTTAATAGCAATTCTATTTAATTTGCAGACCATATTTGATCTAGATGAAAAGTTGCATCGTAAATGTGTGATGCAACATTGTGGGAGGGTCCTAAGGAACTATAAGACCAATCTCACCCGAGACTACATACGTGATGCTGAGAATATGTTCTTGATTGATTCCAATTCTAGACATTGATCAGTATTTCACTAACTCTACACTAATAATTTTTGTTTGTATTCTCTTTGAAAAATAAATATAGGAAGAAGGAAGCCAAACAACAATGGAATTACTTGGGCCCCAAAGAATGGGAGGAGTTTGTTACCCAAAGAAAAATAGATGAATTCAAGGTATTAAGCGCCACTCCCAATTTAATTAATATACATTTTTATGTATTCACCTATTCAAGATTAACCTTTAGTGTTACTAACCAAATCAATGTGCTAACTAACTAGGCTATCAGTGATGCTCAACGAGCAAGGCGTGCACTGAATGTGCACATCCACAAAATGGGTCCAAGAGGATATGTAGGCATTCGCCAAAGACTACAAGTTGAGTCTACTCAGCCTACTGCTACTCAGGAGATTGCAGAGTCCTCTACTGCTGCTCCTGCACCTCTACCTCATTATGTTATTGGATAGCTGGGAGGCAAAATAAGAAGGGAGAGATATCGAAGCCCGCAACCACTGAGGCGGCTGCAAAAATGGTAAAAATCAACTCTTAGAGCAATCTATCGATATTGATTATTGTTATGTTTACTTATGAATTTTTGTTGATGGTGATTAGCGGGAGTTGCATGAGCAAAGGAAGGGAGGCAAGTTCATCCCTCAGGGCAAAAGGGATGAACTAACAGTTGCTCTGGGTAACCCAGAGCATCCTGGACGTGTAAGGGGTGCATGCGCTGGTGTGGGCATCAAAGCATTCTTTGGGCCATCCCAGTGCAAACCTGTCCCAAAAGTGGGACTTTCACAAGTTGTGGTAACTTATTCTTATTTTAGAACGTTATTGCGAAAGGGAATTCAATAATAAAAAACTAGCATTTTTTTTATCCATGTATAGGTAGATTCCTTAATTGATAGGAGAGTCGAGGAAGTACTTGATAAAAGACTCCATGAAGCAATTAACAAGTGGCAGACGTCTCAGACTGCCACTCAGACAGTACCTGTGGCGAACCTCTCTTCTCCTATTTCTCGTACTGCAGAGGTTGGGAGTAATCCTATAGACCCACACCCTAGCATGTCCTCTGTAAGTATTTTTATGGCATATATAATAGCTAGTCTGTTCAAGATGATATGTTTGTGTATATATGCATATAACATTCTTTACGTAAATTTGTAGGGGTTGAAGCCATGCTGACTAAAAAGTGAAGGATATATCATTGCAGAGGCATCGACTTACCCACCCCTTAAAGGGTGCATGTTTCATGGGAGTCCAGTACTAGATGTCATGGTACGTGTGATCCTGATACATATACTCCCTGGCTGGACAAATCATGCACTGCCTCATGCAGACCCAGATGCTGAAACACTTGGTGAGACAGTAGGCGGAGTGATACTGTGGCCCGAAGCGGATGTCCTCTATACTGATATTGTATGATAAATTTTCATTACTTTAATTTGTTAGTGTGTATATATATATATGAGTCAATTGATATGAAATTATATATACAAGTAAAAAAGATGAGACCCGCTACATCTCGGCCTCCACCTCCTCGACAACCAAGTTGGCTTCAAGGGGACCTACACGCCTCAATAGGTCCTAATTGTAGGAGTGTGGCAGTATGGATCGGCGAACATAATCCAAATTGCCCTATCAATGTTACTATTCCGGAGAATGCTATAGGTAAATCATACGATAACAATCTATTTATACAAGTTTAACATACGTATTAATGCATATGTAATAGAAGTTCTGGATATGTATTAATGCAGATCAAACATTCAGAAACAACATATTTATACAAGATATTTTGGAGTTGTTTAGTTATGAATGGTTGAACACATCTATGATAGAGTTGTGGATATGGTGAGATTAATGCATATGGCAATCTGGTTTATACATCCATATACCTTGTTTTATATATGACAATCTGGTTTCTTATATATTAATGCATACGTAATACATGTTTTGCAGCCACTTACACAAGACATGTACAGATTTTGGGTTTTCCCATGTGGGATTTTTGGTTCCATCTTTGATTAGTCTTGTAGATACAGACCCGTATTCAGTTACTTCATACTACTGTGATGCTTTTGAATATTTTGGTAAAAATAATAAGACGGTGATAATAGCTCCATTCAATGTCGAGTAAGTTTACTTTGCTTGTAATTTGGACTTAAGCAAATTACATTTTTATTACGGATATTGAGTTATTAATTTTCTACTTTCTTACATGTAGTGCTAAGCATTGGGAGTTATTATTTATTGTCCCCAAGACATTCACCGTCTATTATCTAGATCCTACGGGAAGTGAGTTGGATGTATTATATGGACATGCAATTAAAAGGCCATTATTCTTAGGAGAAATATTTTATGTTTTTATATTTTTTAACATTTGTTACTGCATTACTATTTAATTATACAATTTAATGTGTTACATTAACATATATAGGGCTTTACAAGAGTACAAAAAAGCTGGAGGAAAGGTCCCCAGGAAAAAAAATCTGACACTCATTTGGGAGAATGTGAAAGTAATTTCCTGACTCCAATGTATATATTATTTATGTGAACTGTGCTTATTTGTATTTTTGAATATTTTGTATGTTTCAATTTATAGTGTCCTACACAAGACAACGGTTGGGCATGTGCCTACTATGTGATGCGATTTATGGACCTAATCATCAAATATGTCGTATTGGAAATCGATAACATACAACATGTATTTTACATAGTCTCGTTAGATAATATGAAATATATGAATCTTATTATATATTATTATAATTATGTATATACGTCATTCTCTTTTTAGGTCTTTAAAACTAAGGAATTCAACACAGGTGCAAAGTGTTTCGATGTAGATGCTCCCTATACGAGAGATGAATTAGATGCTGTAAGAGAAGATTGGGCAAAAGCCCTACAAAGAGTGGGAATTTTTCAATATGATTTTGATGACAATGATGAATATAGAATAACTTTGTTCTCATAATTAATTTTGTGTGAATGTGAATGAATTTTTATGAATTGTCATATGTGTGTGAAAATCATCAATACATGAATGTTTCTACATGTGTCTAAATGTGAAAAGAGATGAAATAAATGGAACTGCAGGTTGCTACTGGTTTCTACATGCGTGTGATGAAAAAATAATATGAATTAAATGTTCTTATACATGAGTGTGACTCACATATATATAATATTGTCCATCATGTTAATTTTGTAGGTTTGTCGCCTGTTGTTGGTTGATATCAATGGATGTCGTAAAACCTATAGTTCACAACTGAACTGCAGGTTTCTCATCCTATGACCAGCCACAGCAGGTCTACAGACTGACAGAAAAAAAAAATCAAAACATAGGCGTCGATTATTTGAACAAAACCGACACCTATGGTATACATTGGCGGTTTTTCACCTAAAACCGACGTCTATGTGACCAGGTACCACGTCTGTGTTGGGAAGCACAGCCGTGCTGGGAAGCACGACCGTGGTGGGTGGCAGGGGATATGGCGTCGGTTATTATCACAAAACCGACGTCGGTTCAGATGATGTGCCGTCAGTTTATTTTAGAAAACCGACGCCTATAATCCCTTTGCTGGCGTGTTTTTGGTGGCAGGAAGAGTTTTGGCGGAGGTTGTTTAGTAAATAACTGACGCCTATAGTCCCTTTGCTGGCGCATTTTCGGTGGCGGGAAGAGTTTGGGCGTCAGTTTTTACTAAACAACCGACACATATAGTCCCTTTGTTGGCACGTTTTAGGTGGTGAAAAACATTTTGACATCGGTTGGGATTCGACGCCGAAGGTGTCCCCCTTTAGTGGTGCCCACTTGGGTGTCGCTTTGAAACCGACACTAAAGAGCTTAAATAACCGACACTAAAAGGCTTTTATGTAGTAGTGGATGTCTCTAGGTATTGTTGCAGGCATTCCTTTTCACCTGATCTCTTGTCTCTTAGGATGTCATCCACCAAAAAAATATGCCATGTGCACATTTGGCACGTTATCATTTAGTAGAGCTTAGTAAGCAGACATGGTGTTGACTGAGAGATACCCTCTTGTTTTCAACGAATCTCAAAGGTCATCCTTCAACATTCAAATGCCATCCTTTTCAAAGATTGACTCTAACGACACGTCATCTTCCTTCAAGGATTTCATTATTTCATTTAGGGATTGTAAAGATAGGCTCACATAGCTCCATCTCTCAAAATCGTTGGAGTTTGGCAATATTTCCCCAGCCGACCCATCTAGTCTATCCTTAGGGAGATCTTCTTATTCTATCTGCCCTTCTTCTGATTGGCCCTCTAGAGACTGTTCTTCTTTCTCTTCTACCACTAGAGGCCGCTATGGCTTAGGTCCTGGTATTCTTGCTACAGTCACACAAGTGTCAACTATCCAACCTTCCTTCCAGGCTATAGCTTTGGCTGGCTCTATAGGGTTGATCCACAATGTTTTGAGTTCCTCCCTCCACGTATTCTTTTTTGGGAGGGGGATTTCTTGGTGAAGGCTATGTGGTACTGCGTCTAAAGGAATCATCAAGTTGTTGAATAAGTGGCATTTGTAGATCACCTCCATTGTGTATATACCACATAGTACATGCAGATCTTTCATGGAGAGATCTTCCAGCGGGATGCCCTTATTGATAGCTTCCATCATTCGTAGTACTATGAAGGCACAATCCCCTATTCAAGCCTTTTCTTGGGAAACTTTCTTGCCAATTGAGAATTATTCCCACATCCTTTCTTGTAGATTGAGAATTATTCCCACATCCCCATATGTTTTTTGTCTTCTGATTTTATAACTCTTTGCAAACATAGCGGCACCTTCATTATATATTTTTCTTCCTTGTTCTTGTAGATCAGATAGGTGTTGTTCAGTTCAACTACATAGTAGTTGACCACCATTGTCCATCTTTCAAATAAGTTGACGACAATCAGTGCCCAATGATTTATAGTCCTTATGGGCAGGACTACAAATCTAGTTTGTTCCCTACTCACTGCACGTTGGAGCTCTATCACATCAGTAGCTTTTTTTTCTTCGTAAAGGAGTCCTGCTAGATGTTTGGTGCCGTTGAACACTAGTTGTACTTTATCTGGATGCAAGAATTCTTCAAGTAGGGTGGCACACAACACTTTGAACAACTTCTTATGTAAGTGTGCTCTTGTATGGAAAATCCCTTTGAGGTGATCTCTGTTGAGCGACCTACCCTTGTTGTGATAGATAACATCATCTTTGGGTAGGGTGTCATCCAGTAATCTATAAGGATGTGGACATCTTTACATGTTATTCTTGATAATGTTGGCATGTCCACACCCACCATCTTGTAGGGCAGAGGAGGAGCCACACCCAATTCTACTTTATTTAGTGGTGCGCTCTACTTCCTGACTGGCTCATTCGCAACGAAAGAAGTGAGCACACCTTTCTTATCTTCTGAGGTTCTTTATTCTGCTGCTTGTTCTTCTGTGGGTGGTGCTTCTGTTGTAGGAGGTTGAACCCTTATTTCAGTCAGTGTCTGGGTTATTGCCTTCCCTTCATATTTTGTGGACATCTCTCCATATATATCTTTTATTGGATGACTCACTTCTGACAGTTGCTCTAGCTCTGTAGCATTTAGTGCAGCTAATGTCACGGCCATTTTTCCATCGTAGAAGGAGTCATCTTGATCATACAGTTTTGGGTCCTTTATAAAATCATTACAGATGTCCATCCCAAATGTCAGGTCATCCAAAAACTTGTTCAGATCTTTGATTTCTCATGACATGAGATCTTCTATATCTATGCTCTCTGCTCTAGCAATGACGGCTCGCTTGGGGTCCTCTGGTGCAGCGTTATCTTCTTCTAGGATGTTGTTCGGATCAAAACCCTTGGACAATGTGTTAGTCTTCTATGTGTTGTTTTCTTGATGAGTGTCTGACTATGGCAGTGCTTCTTTCGCCTGTGGTTCAGCCATCGGAGAAATTTTTATGTTGGTTCTTTCTTCTTTCAATGTTGCTCCTATATCAGTACCCCCCACATCATCATCATCTTTTTCGGGGCTCGAAGGGCTCGAACAAGCTTGTGATGTGTAAGGACTCGACATATGCTTGGTCTTCTTTCTCTGCCGCCAACCGTCAATTTCATGGCATTCGATTTCTAGCTACTGACGTTCCTTATCTAAGCATTGATGCTCCTTTTAAGGTCATCCAATGCTTTCTCATACCCTTTCCTCATGAGCTTCTTGTCTGCTCACATGGCGTCCCTCTGCTTCCTGAGGTCTTCCATCTTCTCAGTGAGAGTCTTTAGCACCCCCATTAGCGTGTTCTGGGTGCTCATCACCCCTTCCATAATCGGGGAAATGCTTCAATCCTCTTGTTAAATTTGTACCTACATAGTTAGTGTACACAGGGTGGAGGTAATATTAACATTTAATTTAGAAGATTGATGCATGTGTTTTCACATGGCATCAAACTTGTTGCCCAATACATCACTGAATGTGTGTGGGCGGTGTTGTTGCGGGTCCACAGGTGTGGCGGAGGCTCTGGGCTCCTTTGTCCATGGAGCCGACATTGCTGGGCGGGGGGTGCTCACCTCTAGTTGTACCGACATTTATAGGATCACGACTGGGATGACGGGATCAGGAACAGCCTCAGGATCCTCACGTGCTTGGTTGATTTCTTGTTCGGCCTCAACATGATGTTCTGTTGTTGTAGCTTGAAGGCATGCATGTTCTACCTTTTCTATGATTGTGGCTTCAAGTTAGCGTCCCTCACTCATTTCCATCTCAGCTAGAAAGCACGATGAGGGCAGGCTCAGGGCGACAATCTTTTCAGTTATCTTCTTCTTCTTCTTCTTTTATTGCCAGTTTCTTTCTTTCTTATGGCTTCTTTATATCTATCGCTAGGGATTTAGCTTTGTCACCCTTCTCACTAGCTACTGATGACTGGTCTGTGGTAGTGCGGATGGCCCTCGAGTACATGTTGTCAACGTATTCTTGAGAGGGACACAACTTGTGGGAATTATAATACACTATTTTTGGGAGGGGAGGAGCATCTTGGAGCAGCTTTTCTTGTATACAAGCTTGTTTCCCTTATGTACCAAGATCCCCGTGTTGATGAGGGACTTTATGTCAATCTTCGTATGTCCTTTCATCTTGTTATATTTCATCAAAAGGTCTGCATCCATAAAATGATATGCTATCTTCATGATTTGGCCTCCCAAGTAGAACTCCTTAGTCTGTTTAGCCTCCCCTCCCACTGCTACTGATAGTCATTCAAGAAGAACTCTACCTATATTCACTGGTTTCTTATTCAACATGGACCATATTATGAAGAAGCCCCCTTTCATGACACCTTCAGTCTCTGACCTTATGTGGTGTTGAAAGTTATCTTCTGCATCACCCTGATGAATCACGAGGTGATGACGGTCACCTTAGAGTTCTTAGAGTTGTGTTCTTATTCATTCGTCAACTTTTCCCACATTCTATGGTTGTTGTACCTAATTGTGTCCTTCTCTCCAGGTGCGGCAGAGTAGGAATGTGCTTTCTCAGTTGTTCTTGTAAAATACTTTCCTCCTAATCTCACTTCCAGCTTGAAGTCCCCACCACCCTTCTAGCGTTCCCCGTCACTTACCGATAACTTCTCTAAGGACGATAGGAATTATACCGTCAATTGTGTTAGGGAGGGGGCTTTAGAGGTGCATAGGGTATATAGATTTGCACCCTCTAGGAATTTGACTACCCTGTCATAGACTCCCATCTTCTTGAAGTCTTTGACATCTACATATCTGGCATGCCTGAGCCCTTTATCTTATAGTAACCAGTCAAACTGCGACTGGTTTGTAGGGTCTCTAGGAACGAATGCTGACCTCTTATTGTCTAGGGCCACTTCCTCAGTCTCTTGTACCTCCTCATGGGCTGTTTCTTTCTCCTGCCCTTTTTGTCTTCTCGACAACTATCACCTTCCTCTTTTTTTTGCTCTTTGTTTCGTTGGGTTCAACCTTCCTCTTCTCCAATTTCCTCATCTCAGTTTCTGGAGGCTGGTATTCAAAAGTCTCTGTCTGAGATGTGTTCGGGGACTCCTCAGACTCATCTGGCATCTTGTGGGCCAGGATGTAGTCATACTTCTTTTTCATCAGTTGTAACTGAAGTCTTTTTGTTGGGGAGAGGTCCGAATTGTCCTTTAGGGAATTTTTTATCTTCCCAAGGATTTCCTCAACCCCCTTTAGTGAGGTTGTCTTCTTCATTAGTGTGTCTTCGTTTGAGGCTGACATTATGCAAATTTTAACATTAATTTTGTTGTTAGCACAATTGAATTATCTTCTAAATAATCATCATCAATTTTATTTTATTATCACATATATATATATATCATTCAATTTTTCAAAGGGTCACGACTGTGACCTTAAACAAGAGGTGTGTCGTGACCGCGGTAGGTGTCGCGACCATGACATCACTAAGCCTATTTGTCAGATTGTGAAAATGATACGCTGCGCCCATGGCATGGGATGCCACGACCATTGTGGATTACTCCAAAATGAGAGATGTCACGACTGTGGCCAAGAAAAAAACAAGAGGTACCTTGACTGTGGCCAAAAGGCACTACGACTGCGGTCGTCATTGGACCGATTTCTTTACGCTAAAGGAACGTCGCGACTGCAGATAAGGATAGGATGTCATGATCGTGGGACAAGAGCAATTGTTCGATTGGAGATGGCATTTGTTGTCTAAAACCTAGTTCGAGAGGCCATTGACCAAGTCCAAGGCAGTGGGGTTCTACGATTGAATCACACCCCAAAACCCTAACTTAAGTCAAACGACGCGACAAGAATTGCGAACGAGGGAAAGATGTCAGTGAGCATCATCGAGCTAAATGTGGTGGAGTCGTGGCAGTTTTTGTGACATTCTTGAGCCGATTGTTTAGTAAAAGCACAAAAGATGGCAAAGCATATGAAAAATAGTGATAAGAAACTGAACGTAGCCAAAAAAGCATCGGGCGAATACCTTGGTTGAGGTAGGAGGGGTTTGAAATGGCTGGAGCATGACTTCATCGGCGGAGGTTAGAATCTGTCTTGTTTATTGTCTCACCCACTTGCGTCGAAGAGCCTTGCTCGACGATTCATGGATTTTAGAGTTTGAGTAAAAGGAAAACCATGCTTCAAAGGGTTTAATATATATACCCTTGGGTGCCACGAATGTGGCGTTAGGATCATTGTGACCTCATTTGTACTCCCTCTTTACATACGCCACGACCGTGACCATAGTGTACCCCTCCTCGACCGAAGCTCATGCCGTGACTATGGTCTAGACCGTGATCGCGATCCTTTCAAACCAAAATAACATGCAACCAATTAAAGCAAAACTTTTACTTTCAACAAATCCTCTTAGGTAGAGAGAGGTTAAAAACCATAAAATATTTACACTCTTACTAGAAAAGGGAATATGAGATATAGGAAGACGATAGGTACATAGCTCATAATACTAAAGTATGAGATAAAGGAAAATATGAACTAAGCAAAACACCAAGAACTTGGGTTTCCTCATAAGAAGTGCTTGTTTAAAGTCTTTAGCTTGACTTTCCCTATCATCTTGTCTTCATTCTCCTTCAATAGGTGCAGTCGCTTCTCATTCATTCCACTTGTTGCTGAGTTGGTTTCCCCCAAACTGAGTTTTGTTCCCCTTACAAAGGCTCCTTCTTCATAGTATCTTTTCACTCTTTGTCTGTTCACCTTGAAGGTTCCTATCTTTTCTCCTGCTATCTCCATTACCCCTGATGGGTATATTTTCACTACAAAAAAAAGTGCCTAACCACCTTGTTCTCAACTTCCCTAGAAATAACCTAATACTAGAGTTGAACAAAAGGACCTTGTCTCCTTCGTGCACATATTTGTTCTTCAAATGGGCATTATGCTAGACCTTCGTTCTCTGCTTATAAATCCTTCCATTTTCATAGGTGTGCAGCCTTAACTCTTCAAGCTCTTGGAGGTGAAGGAATCTTTTCTGACCAACTTTATCAAGGTCCATGTTTAAAAACTTTATACCCCATAGGGTTTTGTGGTCGAGTTCGACCAATAGATGACAAGACTTTCCATAAATCAACATGTAGGGTGTTCTACCTATTGGTGTCTTATATGATGTGCCATACGCCCAAAGCGCATCATCCAATTTCATGGACCAATCCTTTCTTATATGATTGACAGTTTTTTTTAAAATTTATTTGATCTACATGTTTGATTCTTCCACTTGCCCTGATGTTTTGGGGTGATAAGGCATTGCAACCTTATGTTTCACCCCATACTTCCTTAGCAGAGCTTCAAACTACTTGTCACTGAAATGAGACCCTCTGTCACTTATGATAGTGTGTGGCACTCTGAAGCGTGGTAAGATAGTTTTCTCAAAAAGCTTAATGACTGCTTTGGAGTCACAAGTTTGGGTAGCCTCTTCCTTAACCCATTTGGAAATGTAGTCAACAACAATAAGAATGTATTGGTTCCCCTTTGATGATTGAAAAGGTCCCATGTAGTCGATTTCCCATACATTGAAGATTTCCACTTCCACACAATCTGACATTGACATTTCATTTCTCCTGCTTCTATTCCTAGTAAGTTGACATTCCTTGCATGTTTTGACAAATGATGCAGCATCCTTGAAGAGCATTGGCTAGTAAAATTCTAATTGTAGAACCTTTGCAGCCATCCTCTCCCCTCTATGTTGTCCTCCATAAGGTGAGGCGTGGCACTCCTTAAGGGATTAAAGTACCTCTTCTTCAAGTATGCATCGACAATATAAGTTGCCAGAGCACCTCTTAAGAAATAGCGGGTCATCCCAATAGTAATTCTTCAGCTCAAAAAATAACTTCTTCTTCTGGTTATACGTTATGTCTGGTGGAAGTTGTCCACATGCCAAATAATTACAAATATTTGTGAACCTAGGTAAGCTCTTCTCTTCCAATTTAGCCATTAAAAGAGCTTCATTGACATAGTTGTCATTCACAGACAATTTATTTTCTTCATCAAAAATTATTCTTGATAGGTGGTTCATGACCACACTTTCTTTCCCCTTTTTGTCAATGATCTTGTGGTCAAACTCCTGCAAGAACAATTCCCATCTCAAAAGCCTTGGCTTGGTGTCCTTTTTCTACATTAGGTATTTTATCGCACCATGATCGGTGTACACTCTTACCTTTGATCCTACTAAATATGATCAGAACTTATCAAAAGTATATACAATAGCTAGCATTTCCTTCTCAGTTGTAGTGTAGTTCACTTGGGCTTCGTCCAACATTCTACTCGCATAGAAAATAACATGATGCTTCTTTTCTTTCTTCTTCCTGAGGACTACCCGATGGAGTAATCCCTGACATCATGCATAATCTCAAAACAAAACTTTCAATTAGGTGCTTGTAGGATATGTGTCTTCATTAATGCTCTTTTGAAGGTATTAAAGGTATCTAGACATTCAGTGGTAAACTCAAACTCATCATACTTTATCAGTAGATTTGATAATAGCTTGGTGATTTTTGAGAAGTCTTTTATGAAACTTTTATAATATCCTGCGTGTCCCAAGAATCTTTGTCCTCCTGTGACCGAATTTGGTGGCAGGATTTTTGATATGGCTCCAATTTTACTTAAATACACTTCAATCCCTTTCTTTGAGACCTTATGTCCAAGCACGATGACATCCTAAACCATGAAGTGGAATTTCTCCCAATTTAGGACAAGGTGCATCTCTGCACATTGTTGTAGCACCAAAGATAGATTTCTTAGGAAAGCTTCGAAATACGTCCCATATATAGAGAAGTCATCCATGAAGACTTCTACTATGTCTTCCAGAAAGTATGAAAACATAGATAGCATATAGTGCTGAAAAGTTATTGGTGCATTACATATGTTGAACGACATTCTTCTGAAGGCGTAAGTGCCATAAATCTAGGTAAAAGTGGTTTTCTCTTGATCTAGAATGGACAGTGTGGAAGCTCTTCTTTTTTTATGGAAGAGGGGCCTTCAGTCTTCTCTCTCCTCAGCTTCTTCCTTCAGAGTTCCAAGACTAATCAGATGGATGAGAGTGGGTATGGAATTTGGCAGCACTTTATGGTCCTTGATGATATGATGATGTGACAAGTCAAGGTGGGTGGACTATTTATAGGTGTTTCCCACTGACTTAACCATCCACACTTTGGTCAAGGCTTGTTATTGATCGAGGCTTGAATGCATTTGATCGAGACCTCTCATCAGTTGTGGTCATCATAGTGGTTGGTCGAGTCAGCACCTCGGTTAAGGCCTGGCGCCACCTTTGTCGTGGTCCCACCTCAGTTGAGTTATGGCACCACCTTAGTCGTGGTCCCACGTCAGTTGTGACATGGTATCACCTTGGTAAAGGTACTACCTCAGTCGAGGTAGATAGAGGTTGAGAAGAATGGGTTTTAGGCCGTGACCAAAATGGGTGTGAGGCATTGTGGTTGTGAAGCATCAGTGTGACCTTTGGGACATCGACTGTGATGAGAGGGTCCCTAGTGGTCGATGAGCCACGGGGTGCTAACCGTGTCTGTGGATCGATGTGACCATGTAAAGATGAAAAAGGTGTGCAAATGAGATTCTTTGCATAAAGTGCTAAAATAAGTTAAAAGGTTCTATAAAAGATATGTTAGGAGAGGTATAAAATATATGCAAAAAGTGTATAAAATGAGATGTTATTAGGGTTTTATGCAATGAGATGGATAGGTGGGTTGTTTGGGAATAAAACAATGATATTAGTTGGGGGATGTTACATAATAAGCAAGTTTATATTTTCAATCAAGATTGCCAAACCAAACAACAAGGCAACTTCTATTTGAATCTACCCTATGCTACTAGTTGGGAAACTAGGACTAGGTGTAATTTAAAAAGGACTTGGCTAATCTAGGTTTCTAGGTTAAGTAGTATTAGGAAAATTGAGAACCAACGGTAGTAATGGGAGTAGAGATGAGGGAGTTTCACCTCATGCTACTCACCATCTAGCCTTTAGAAAACTCTAGGAAATTGCATTTCACACTTACACTAGCATTAGATCTCACAGCTACTTGTAGGAGAAGGAGTTGTATGTAGGAACAAAGGGTGCTAGCTAGGGATCCGTGGATTGGACCCAAGAGCAATTCCTAAGATAGCCAGATACATTCAATTTTCCCCAAGAAGTAGATGTCTTTCAAGCATCGTACAACAAGCAATACATGTTTAAAAGAACAAACCACAAGCAAGATAATGGGAAATGAGATAGAAGCAAGAGGCAATCATCATATAATGGAAATATGTTCATTACAAGTTATTTTACCCCAACATGGTATCAAAGTAACATTTGAACCCCAAACAACCCACCACTAGGGGCTTATCTAGACATGATCATACAAAAGAGAAAAAAGGCAAGATGAAAGAGATATAAGGCCATAAACCTCTTGAAAGCTTCTTCCGTTTCACCTCCTAGAAGTTGTAGAACATCCTCCCTCCTCCAAGGTGACTAAGAGCATGGGAATGTAGGAAATTATGGTACAACACCTATAAAACTAGGGTTCTATGGTGGAAATGGAAGGTGGGGTTGGAAGGTAAGGAAATGGATAAGGAGTAGCTAGAGGGATGCTAGGGAAGAAACCCTTCATGATGTGGCAACCACCTATGTATATACATGTGGTAGGGAGGCACTAGGATAAGTGGGGACAAAAAGGGAAAAACAATGGAGAAAATGGGTAGGTTTGTGTGGTCACCATGATTGTGGAGAGGTGCCACGACCTTGGGGGTATATGACACGGTCGTGGGTAATGGGAATGGCCAAGTTTCAAGGTGGAGGTGAGGTGTAAGTATGTATGGTGGCCACATCCGTGGTGGGTACCACAATCGTGTTGGGTAGAGGGTACCACGACCGTGTTGGGTAGAATGACTGTATTGGAGGAGGTCGTCACGGGCGAGGTTGTTCTGAGTTTATCTTGTCTTTAGCTCACCACGGTCATGGTGGTCACCACGGGTGAGGTGGCCTTATGGGGCCATGGTCATACTGACAGCCACAACTTTGTTCATTCACATGTAAAATGAGCTGAGCTACTATTGATTTTTGGGGTCTTGAAGAATAAATCGCCACAAGTGTGGCACAAGCCACAAGCAAGTCGAGGCTCCCTAGATACAGTTGTTCTGATGACCACGGTCATGGTGTCTTCAATGACCATAGTCGTTATGTTGGCAACGACCATGGTCATTCATGTACAAACTTGGCAACGTTAACGTAAATTTTGGAGAATAATTCCACACAACTATGGTGGTTTTTGGGGCTTCTTGCTACTAACTTTAATTTTAGCTTCTTCATTTGACTTCCTTTTACTTTGGATTGATTCTTGTGCATCCAAAGAGAGATCAAGGAAGAGGTAGCTCAAATTTTGTGGTGTAAGGTCCCAAAGATGCTCATTATCTCTCTCCCTTGCATCAATGCATGCATATGTACCCTAAAAATGCACAAAAGGAGGTATAAGTGCATTTTACAAGAAAGATCACATTGGAGAAAACAGCTTGCACTCTACAATGTTTAGATGTGATTATAATGCAAAAATACATTGGATAAATCCCTAACATAGGGCAAGATCACCACCCCAAAGTTAAAACATACATGTCCTCAAGTATGCTCCAACGTAATCTCTCTTTCAATTTAATGAAGGAGTTCTAAGATAATGCAATTATTGTGATGTTTATTGGCTAAAATAAGTTCACATGAGGAATTAGGCAAGCAATCAACTACTCTCTACTAATTTTAAAAATTTCACATGTGAATCAAACATAGAGCACAATAACCTAGAATATGGGCCATCATTCACATATGAGTGGTGCAATTTTTATAATGCTTTAAGTAAACTGTATCATGCATGAAATACATTCAAAAGGTTAGAATTACTATTTCACTTGCTAGAGATACCTCATACACTTCATTTCACTGCTCATGACCTGCTTGGCTTGTGTAGGGGGATGACGGCTAGAGTTGAGCTACCATGTACCTACTAGGCGCACAAAGAGAAGAAATGGTTATGGAAGGGAGTGGAGTGCTATTACACTCATCTTTCCTTTATTTGGATGCTCTTAAATAGGAGCACCCTTAATTTTTCATTTTTCTTTTTGTTTTCTTTTTCTCTTCTTTTCCCTTAGTATAGGCAGGGCATATGATGACAAGAGTGAAGCGGGCAGGTAAAGGAATGACCACCCCAAACTTTTGGGCGTGTCCAAGGATGATATGTGCACTTTGGCATCATTTCATGAGGCACAGAGGTAAGAAGATGGTGGAAGAAATTTCAGATCAAAGAGGGGTCACAAGTAGTGGAAATTCATGTATAATCTCACTTAAGCAAGTTAATCCATGTAACGTTCAGCCATCAAACAAATCATGTATAAAATGAACAATATAGTAGATTGTATCCTCTTCGTAAAGAACAAATAAATCCCAAACATTCAAGACTTGCAAGAATCACCCTTTTATTCCAAATAGCAAATTATTTCAAGAGGCTTTGAGCATATGAAAAATTCCTACATAGGACTCATTCTAGACAAAAACATCAAAATCAAGTTACATTATCCAAGATTTAATCATTCTCCTCACAATGGATAGAGATTCATTTGAAATACACTTTTGGGCAAGAATATTCAAATTTGGGCAAAATTAGCCAAAATGGTGCAAATTTGCATTCAATCACATCTAAACCTACATTTATGGAAATGTATTACATAAAGCGGAAAATTCTACTTAAAACACACAAAAATTACCAAAATATACATGGAAACGCAATGCATGACATGGAAGATCAAAAACAACAAAAAGTTTAAAAAAATACTCGAAATGCATGAAGTTAAACTACATGTATACATGAATGCTAATAGTAAGAAATCTACACTAGAAAGGATTTCGATCAATCCAAAATTAGGTGGAACATGCATAAACAAAAAAGAGAGAGAGGGTGGTGCATATCTCCCTACCACCCCAAACTTTTGAATCATGTTTTGCTCATCTTGAAACTAAAGCTTAGGGACAATAGGGTAGGATTCATGGCTGGTGTAGTTGATCAAAAGGGAGGTCTCCCTACTGTGGCTAATTTGGATGGTACCGATGAGAACTTGTTAGAGGAGGTGGAGGACCTGGTCGGGCTGGATGGAATTGATAAAAGTTGCCCCAATAAGGATCCTGAGGGGGGAGGGTAAGTCTCTTGATATCCCAAAATATCACCCCAAAAGTCTTCACCTCATTTGGGTTTCTCTGTGCATGAGCGTGGTGGTAATGATACAAGTGGTTGACCTGGTAATGCATATGTTGTTGGTCTTGCCACATGTATTGTTGGGTGAGATGCATTTCTTGTTGTGTATTTTGAATGCCTTCAAGTTGTGTCTGGAAGGATGACATGTCATAAGCATTTTTTGAAGGATCCTACAGCTGGGATGTTGCCTCATCCCTTCTTGTCACCCTTTGAGCTTGTCTTCTCTACTCTTCTTCTTCTTCCTCTTGTCGTTGTGCATTTTATTTTCCCACTTCTTCATGTACAGTAGTGGGTTTATAGCTCTCTCAGGGGTTGTGTTTCTCCCATTACATCAATTTTTCATGTAATAAATTAGGGATCCCAAAAGCAAAGAGTAGTGGGGTAGCATGATAGGGCATCTAAAGAATTTTTTATGTTTCAACATATTTCGTATTATATATAAACCTATTGTTTTTTATCATGATCATTTGAGAGAGAATGAGGTACTTCAAATTTAAAAAATGAGCCCCTTCATCCTCTTTAAGTCCGGTGACATCATAGCCTAGATCTAGAGTGATTGAGGTCACAATTTCTCCCATAACAAATAGAGTTTTGGTTTTGAAAGGAATTGGCATCATATTATCTATGAAGAGCGACCCTAGGTTAAGGTGTAACCTCTTATTTATTCAATGTAAAACAAAGAGTTCATTCTATGAAATTGTACCTTGGTTGTCATACCTCCCCTCAATCATGTTCGCAAGGACTTTTTTCACATATTAGACTGAGGGATTGCTGATTAACATCATCTTTGACTTTCTAGCTGTGTACCTTGGCTTCCTGGTCAAACTGTACCAAAATTTACCATAGTCCAAGTCAACCTTTTTATCAATTATGCCATCATTTATCTTGTTGGCTTCGTCAGGATCCTTGGCAAAGATGCAGTTCAATTCATAAGCAGTAAGCATGTGGATTTTATTGAAGGTCCCAAATTTGATAGCTTCTTCACCTTTTACTTTTATCTTTTCGAGTGTGGTAAAAAATTGATGAGTTAACTCCACGTTTGTGGTTTTTGTCATGAAAAGAACCTTCCACAACAAGTTCTCTTCAGCTTGTTCTCCACTTCTACTTTAATGCCTAGGTCATCAAACACCTTCTTGCATCCATATCGTGTTGATATTACCCTCCTTATCAAGCATTCAAGGTAGAGAGGGGTGATTTGCATTTTTCTTTGAATCCTTTCATAAGAAGTCCCCTCAAGAGCTTTGCCAAACACATTCAATCTATCCCCTCCAGGTAGGCCAATATAACCAATGGCTCAGAGTCTAGCTCCTCCTCATCAGTATCATCTTATTCATCATCAACATGATATGATCTTAAACCTAAGTTTGTGTCAAGGTTGAGCAATATTCATTGCTCAGGGTAATGTTGTTGTACTTCATCTTCTTCGAGATTAGCACGCTTTCAAAAAAACATAGAATAGTAGAAGATCCATCATGCAGAACATGATGATCATTAGAAATTCATAAATGAGAAAATGATGAACTGTCACCTTGCATGTGGCTGTTGTTGTGGTCTCTCCCCTAGTGAAGAGGTGGAGTGGTGAGCTGGTATAGGCTGTGGAGGGACCCTCGACAAAGATGGGATAGTAGCCCCTTTCCTCACTTTTGTCGATTAGTGACCTCTAGTTCCACCTCATCAATCATAGCATCGAGGTTATCCTCATAGGCCCCCTCCTCCTCTCGATAGGTCTCGTTGGTGATGTGATAGCTTTCTAACAATCGGGTAAGGGAGGCACTCACGAATGCCAAATGACCAAAGGAGGAGGAGATGGAATTTAATGGAGATGGAGTGTGTGATGGCAGGAAACATTGAAGGAGGCTCTCTTGGTCCACACCTTTCCTCTGGTGATCACCACAAGGCCTTTTTGACCCCCCTTCTTCACATCCTTCCCTATCCCTTTCATTGTGTGGAGGTGGTGGTGGTATGAGGTTGTGATTTTCGAATTTTTTAAGAGAGTGTGATATAGTGGTTGAGGGATGGGTAGAATAGGTTAGAATGGTTGTTGGGATGGTGGAGGATGGATTAGCTAATGGTTTTGGGAGAGATTCAATGGATTTTTGTGGGTTTTTAGGTGTGATGGTTGTAGATGGGTGGAGGATGAAAATGGTGATTGTGGGTGGATTGATGGAGGATTGAAGGCATAAATGGGAGAGGTAGAGGTGGCAGAGGTGTAGGAGGTGATTGGAGGTTGATTGGGTGAAGGTTGAGGGCTAGAGGAGCAATATCGGAGAAATTGGGGTTGTTGTTCTCATCACAACTAAGGGGGTGTGCCCGATGGAGAATAGAATGGGAGGGGTCCTAGTGGATTTGAGTAGTTTAAGTGAAATTTTGGGTGGGGTCGGGCCTGCCATGGTCATGCTGGGCTACCACAGTCTTGGTGGGGGTTAGGCAAAATGGTCATGGCGGGTGCCACTATCATGGTGGTTGGCAAAGATGTATGCAGCTTGACCATTGCCATGGTCCTAGGGGTCGCCACGGTCGTGGTATCATCCTCTTTCCTCGGTTGTTGGTGTCACCACAGTTGTTTCCGTTCATGCACAAAATTTCCTCCATCATTGTAACTTTCTCAAAATTTTGCAATTAAATCACCACGGTCGTGTTGGGCTCCACGGTCGTGTTGCCATCATGACTCCACGCTCGTGGAAGTGACCACTGCCATGTTGTGTTGCACTTGCCATGGCAGTTTGATTGTCACGGTCATGGCCATTCCTTCACAAAACTTCACTTGTTACTGTAACATTTTCAATTAAATCCACCATGGCCGTTTTGATGCACCACAGTCGTGGTGGTTCTTCCTTCTATAGTTTGTTAATGCAATGTCGGGAATTTTGATATTTTTGCACTACTTTGGTACTTTACCAAATTTAGCCTCAAGAACCATGCCTTGCCATTTATTTACTCTCTATCTTCTACCTATTACCTTCATCTCATTAAAACTTAAACAAAAACTATCTAGCTCAAGTGTACATGTGTGTATTCTTGGAAACATGTGAAAATAAAGCAAAAGTATCAAAATGTGAAGGTTGGGTGAAAAAGTTCACAAACCTAGGTGGGTTGCCTCCCACTAGTGCTAAATTTTACTCCTTCAGTCGGGTTTATTGATTCTAGACTCGATCATCCTTATGGAAGTTTCAAAGCATTTTTGTAGTAGATGTCTCTCACATGTGCTTTCAAGCACATCTCTGCATCGAACATGTATTCCTTAGCTAACATCATAATGTCAAAACTTTGGTTGGCTTTGTCTAGACCTACTTCAACAACGTCTTTTAATCTTTTCCCATTGACGGTGAACTCTCTTGCTCCACCTTTTCACATATCATAACAGCCCCTGATGGATATACCTTTTTTATTAGATAAGGCCCTTCCCATGTATAGTGAAGCATTTTGAGAAAGAACTCCATTCTAGAGTTGTACATACAAACCCATTGTTCGAGGTCAAAGTCCTTCTTCTTAATCACGTTATCATGCAAAAACTTGGTCCTTTCCTTATAACTTTTTGACAATTCATATGCCTCATGTCTCATTTCTTCTAGCTCATTCAACTGCAATTTTCTTCTCAATCCAGTGATGTTTCCATCCATGTCCATGGCTTTCAATGACCATAATTATTTGTGTTGCATTTCTAATGGTAGATGGAATCTTTTTTCATAAACTAGTTTAAACAGTGCCACTCGGGGCCTTGAATGCAGTCCTATATGCCCACAAAGCTTCATTGAGACGTAAAGACCAATCCTTGTGGTCTAGCCTCACCGTCTTCTCAAAAATGAGCTTTATCTCCCAATTAGGTAACTCAACTTGACCACTTGTTTGAGGGTGGTAAGGAGTAGCCACGCGATGATTCACCTGCCTTTTTAGCTATCCTTCAAAGGTCCTACAGATGAAATGGCTTCTGCCATCACTAATCATTTCCCGTGGTACACCAAATTGGTGGACAATGTTCGACTTTACAAAATCACAAACCACTTTATGATCATTCATTCTAGTAGAAATCACTATAATCCACTTGGATACATAATCAATGGCCACCATGATGTACACATATCCAAAGGAGGGAGGAAACAGACCCATGAAGTCAATTCCCCAAACATCAAACACCTCAACCACAAGATTGGGTGATGGAGGCATCATGTCCCTCTTGGAGAAAGTGCACACCTTTTGGCACTTCAAACAACATTTTCAATACTCATTAGCATCTTTGAACATGATTGTCCAATAGAATCCACTTTGAATAACTTTCACGGTTGTGCATTCTTTGCCGAAGTGACCTCCACACATGCCGAATTGGCACAAGTATAGGATTCCTTACTACTCATCTTCTGGAACACTCCTTCTAATGAGTTGGTCGGGATAATATTTGAATAGATGCAGGTCATCCCAAACATAGTTCTCCACCATACAAAACAACCTCTTGGTTTCTTTCCTTGTCCAAGTATTTGGTATCCTCCCACTAGCTAAAAAATTAGCAATGTGTTTGTACCATGGTCTTTGGGCGGATGAAAGTAAGAAATGCTTTTCATGTGGCATTGTTTCCTTGATTCGATCTGTATCATCATAAGGTGCCTCAATGCAACAGAGATGGTCAGATGTATAATTTTTTACTCCCTTCTTGTCAACAATCTCTAGATCCAACTCTTGGAGTAAAAGAATCCAACAGATCAGCTGGGGCTTATAGTCTTTCGTTGCCATGAGATATTTCAATGTTGCATGATCTCTATATATCATCACCTTGTTTTGTAAGAAATAAGAAGGAAACTTGTCAAGAGAAAAATCACAGAAAGCAACTCCTTTTCTGTGGTGTTGTAATTCTTTTGAGCTTAATCAAGGGATTTTCTTGGATAATAGATGGCATGCACGACCCGACCAATTCTTTTACCCAATACATCCTCCACTGCCATATATGATGCATCAGTCATGATTTTGAATGCAAGGAGAAATTTGTGGGTTGCATAATAAGAGACGATATGAGCTTATGCTTCAAGTGGTTGAAGGCTTCAACACACTTGTCTTCAAAGTTGAACTCCAATTATATCTCAAGCAAGTGACAAAGCGGCCTTGAAATTTTATTAAAGTTCTTGATCAAATGGCAGTAGAAACCTACATGCCGAAAGAAAGATTGAACATGTCTTATGGTGGAAGAAATACTAAGAGTAGAAATTAGACCCACTTTGGCCTTGTCAACCTCAATTCTATCCTTATAGACTCGGTGACATAGAACAATGCCTTCGGGAACCATGAAGTGATTCTTTTCCCATGATAACACCAAACCAACCTTGACACATCTTTCAAGCACGGCTTCTGGATGGAGTAAACAGTCATTAAATTTCTTGCCAAAAATTGGAAAACCATCCATGAAGACCTCCAGAGATGAATCAAGGATGTCATATAAGATGGATGCCACACATCTTTGAAATATAGAAGGAGCATTGTGTTGACACAAGGTCAATTTAGTTAATGTTGACTCTAGGTCTAAATTGACGAAACTCTTGTTTTGATGATGACTAACCATTCCACTTATTTGTGTCTAATGTTTCTACTAAGTGATTTCATATTAGGTATATACACACTCCAAATGCCCTAACTTGTGCATATCAAATTGGATAAAAGACAAGTCAAAGTCAATACAAGTGCACATTTTTGGAATATGATGTAAATCCAATAGAATCATGTTGTAAATCACTTGTAATGATTGTATGACTTGTTATTAAGTTTATAAAAATTTAGGATCACTTAAATCAAATATTTAAGTACTTTAATGACATTTTCCAAAATTTATTATAGGCACTTTATCAATCAAGTTACAATCTTGATCGATCCTTGATGGATTTTGAGAATGTCATGGTTTGGTCGAGTTGCCAGTTCATAGAACTCAACCAATCCTTGCACTGGAACAAAATTAATTTAAGTGATTGGTCGAGTTTCATCTTGGATAAACTCGACCGATTGGGAAAATTAGCTTTGTCGCATAGTGCATTTGGTTGAGTTACCATTATAGATCTCGACCAATAGCACTATACAAAAAAGTGCATAAAACTATTTCTAGTCATTGTGGAGTTTCAATAAGAAAAAATGTATCCATTTCAAGCTACAAAATGGCTATTTTTCATTTATAAGTGTTCTCAAAGGCTAAGAGGCATCCCCAGCTATAAATATGATCCCTTGGGATTCATCCCTTGGTTAGCCAAGCACTGTGGAGGTCCCTATTCTATAGTTGAGTGATCCTATAGCCTCCTCTCTATCTATCTAATCTTAATCACTTTCTACTTCCATTAGAGTGAGTAGGATATTTGTAAGAGAGCTCGTCACACATGTATATCTTGTGAGGCTCTCATTTCCAACACCTCCCTATCTCTCATTTCAACCATGAAGATGAAGGTTCTCTCTCTTGGCTAAGAGTGGTGAAGAATAACAAGGGAAGGAGTCCCTTGGTGAGATCAAGTCTAAAGACTTGGAGAAAGAGTGGGTAAGCCCTTGGTGAAAGCATAAGACTCCTTTCTCAAGTGGGTAAGTCCTTGGTGAAAGCTTATCCAAATGAAGGTGAAGTCAAATGTAAGGCCCCTAAATTTGCTTAATGAGTTTAATAAGATTAATTACCATAATTTAATGCTTATAACCCTAATATAACCTTTTTATATTCTTTGCAATCATAATACAAGCTTAAGTTTCAAATGTTGTCCAATTTGGACATTGGATGAGCAAGTTATGCAATTTTATGTATATTTTGGACTTTTATGCAATTTACCCAATTGTGAGGTTATCTTTGAAATTTATCACTTGAATTATGTTCCTTGTATATTCTATCATCATTCTTGAGCTTTTTGACACATGTAGTACCTATTTAAACCTTGGTTTGAAGGTGTTTTCTCCAAGGGTATTTTAGGGTTTACCCCTTCACGGATGAGCTACCTTTAGTAGCTATCAACTAATGAATTATTTGATTCTTTTGTAAATTCGATAAAGGAAATCTAATCAGGTCTGTATGGATGGTGGAGGATCTTCTTGTGTATTTGCTTGTATATTCTTAATAGTTTAAGGCAATAGACACATCGGGAGGCTACTTTTACACCTCATGCTTGCTTCCATCATTATCCATGGGCTATATATACCTCTTCCTTGCCCAAGTACGAAACTTTGCTTGCTTTATCTCTTCTCTAACCTGGAGTAACGACTAAACTCTATTTTGCTTCAGAACCAAGTGCTCTAAGGTAGATGACAACCTCTTTTTGGAGAAGAAGGTTTCCAAGAGCTCCATCTAGTCCTACCTAGGGTTTCCAAGGTCATCTTCTAGGGATTTCGACCAAGGAAAGTTGTTATCTTCCTTTATTCTCCATTTCACTTGCTCTTTTCCTTCCTTAGACCTTCCTCTAGGACAGAACCTTGTTGTTCCATGGTAGAAATTTCTCTAAAGAACTAAAACTCTACCTTTCTTGCCCCTTATGCTTAGGGTTTGCTCATTTAAGAAAGGTGTTAGATGGACGAGTTCACAACTTATTCTTGGATTTTATACCCTACCTCCTCGAGTTTTCTTCTATTTTGGATTTCATATTGTCATTATAGGCAAGTTTTATAACTTGCTTCACATTTAGTGCTTACCATAAGCTTGCTAGCTCATGTTCTTGCTTGAAAATGATGATTCATGCACTAAAAAGCTATGCTTGACTTGGATTTCGATTTTTATAATGTTCCATGTTCTAATTTCAGTTCTAGATGAACCTGTGATCATGTGTACATTATTTTTAAGGTATAATATGACTTTCATCAGGTTGTTTTCACAACCTATGGTGCTAAGCACCTATCAACCAATGGTCAATTTTAGGGTTTAAAGTTGATTTCTTCTATAAACCCATGACCCGATGATGGTACCATTGCAACAACCCTATGGTGTTGTCCTCATGACAATTGATGGTCGAGATCAAACATGTCATTGGTAGGTGACAACCTATGGTCACCCCCTTAGGTTAGGTTTTGGATCAATTAGAAGTTTATTGATCTACCATTAAGTATCCTATTGATGTTATCAATCAATGATGACATTAGCTTAATATTTGATGTTGATTAATGAATATAGTGTTGATCTAACAACCTATGGTGATTTAATGGTCACTTATGATGGTGGGTCAGGTCTCTACAACCTATGTTGAGTTAATTATTTTAGTTGTAGCATCACTTAAGCCTTACACTAATGGTTTCTTGGGTCACTTGATGCACTGGTCAGACATATATTGTAATTGATGGTTCTAACATATGAACTTGACCCATTGGTCAAGATCTACTGTTTATTCCTAAAATAAAGTGGAATGATTTCTAATGTAATATGTTGGTCCAAATAATGTGATTTAGATGGTTTTCTTTATATGACCAACTTAAGGAGCTCACTTGTTGACAATGGATGGCTTGTTTTAAATGAACTATCGTTTGTGGGTTTTACCCTACTCTCAATGGAACTTTTTGTGTTGTTAATCAAGGGATGTCTAGGGTTAAATGGTGACTCTTTCTAGAGCACAAATCAAGGACTTCATTGGTGGTTTATCTAAGGTGTTTACTTATGTAAACAACCAATGGTCTTACCTTTTAAACATCCAATGGTTCTAGGTGACATTGTGGTATGGTGGTATGGGTTGAATGATGATGGAACAAATGGAGAGTTACCCTTAACAAGGTAGCCTTACCTATTCACTCATATGAATAGATGGGATGATAACCATATTGTGTTGATATGTAACCCTAATGAGGTATATCTTGTTATACCTAGCTTTAATATAACTAAATGATGGTAATTGGGTATGAATAGTCCTTGAATGACTAATACAATCATGGAGTACTCTATTACTGTTGTTGAAACTGTAGTATGCTATAACCCGATGGTTACACCTTGATTTATGTGTGGGTTCATACTTGAGAATAGTATGGAATGTGATGGTGATGCTTCACCTTATGCATCCATGATCTAGTGGGGATGATGTTAGTTAGGGTTTGGGTATAAGTGTTGATTAGTAACATTAATATAATTTATCTTGTTGAACCTAACTCTTATGCAAATGTTTCTGAGCAGGTGCTGACGTTGAAATCAGTTTTAATTTACCCATAGCTGATTTATTGTGTTTTATGTTTTCAGTAATCTTGTTTAGTGTAACATGTTCTCACAAGTTGGTATCAGTGAGTCTATAGGGACACTAGGACTTAGGACTAGGGTGATGTTTAAGTTAGGAACATGACACACAAATATGGTGCATATTGCCTAATCTTAGTATTTGGGTGCCCTGGCCAGGTATTCAGTTATTGAAAAAAAGGTAAGTATGGAACTATTAGATTGTTATCTTTATGATTACTTTGATCAAGTAGTCATATTGAGACAATCTAAAGACCATAAAGAATAAGAAATAATGGTGTGAATATCTCAATCCTACCTTAAAAAAGATGAGAATTGCATCATAATCTATCAAAACGTGAATGTTTGGTAACTATAAGAGAAAGATACAACACCATGAAATCTACATCTGAATACAAATTATAAAAAGAGGAGGTTTTGAAGATGTGATTCAAGAAGATAATAAGTAAAAGACAGATAAGTCTATGCTTACAAAGTGAATCAAGGTATGAAATCCACATAAGATGGAAAGAACTCCTATAACAAGTACAAAAAGAGAAGATAAATGGGAATAATGACAAAGGAATATGGTGGAACATAAGTTAATCTCAGACCAACCTATGTGTGTAAGAAAGTGTTACTATAAAATTAGCATGGCATGTGAATGAAATTAAGGGAGATGATCCCTGTTTAATGAAGAAAATGAAGAATATGATGATTTACCTATTGATAAGTGGTTGAAAAACATAATAAAATAAGATAACATACTCAAGTGTGATAAATAGTCATTAAGGAAGGAGTAAAGAGATATGTTAATCATGATGATTCCTATGCTAATGGCAAGGAACTCTAAATGAAAAAGGTAAAATGATACATAAGAAGTTGTAACCTACATAATGAAAGTAGATTTGGTTACCTTTTTACTAGTGACCCTTAAACAATATTACTATGGTATGGGAAGTGTGTTTCCCTTTGAGTCTTTCCTTTCTAGGGCACATCTTTCAAGTGTATGATTGCCACTTGGTATGTGTGGATTCACTACAAACATGAGGGTGGATAGCTTATTATAGCATAAGGTTGCATGGACTATGGTTCCAAGATCATAAAGTTTGTGATGAGTTTGCTTTTGATCCTTCCAATAATTACGAAGACTCCTCTTATATTTCTTGATATTTGTTATTTTGGTAAAAGTGGATGAGATGATGATGTGAGTTCCTTATAGCACATGAGGTGGATAACAAGGTAATGAATCCTAGTATCCAAGATGTATCAACAATATGAGAAATATGTGAAGGTTGGAGATGTTTATTAAATCAACATTCCAAGTATTCCTCTCCCTTAAAGAGAGGGAGAGAGAGTTGATGATGACCCTCTAAATGTTTTTTGGAAGGAAAAACCAAAACTGATTTTATAATGTTGTGTATGGTTCAGTGATAGTTGGGCAAGACCACTATCAAGGATAGATGGTTTGTTGATCAGTGGACACGTGTTACCGTGTTCCTTTAAGATAAACCTATGATCAAATATCAATGCATAAGAGTTAGATTGGATGACATAATTTACATGACCATGATGAGTTTAGGGTTATGTTCTTTAGACTAACCAATGTACAAATAAAATTTATGAATAGGAGGAATAGAGTGTTCCAATAATGTCTTACAAGTTATATCAAGCTATGAATGATGACATCTCAAGGTATTTCAGAGATGGTCTGTAACATGGTCAACATCTTTGATAAACCTTAAGAATGTTGAAGCAACTGTACTTATGTGTGACCAGTCTAGAAAGAGTGAGATGGGGTTGATTAAATGTATCTATGGGATCAAGATATGTCTTCTAAGTAGGGTGTGTAAATCCTAGTAAGGTGAAGATAGTGTTGTTGTTTCACCCCTAACAAGGTTGATTAGGAATGATGTTTCCTTATATGGTATGACAGGTGCCAGCATCAACATTTCTTTTGATGTTGAAGAAGAACTTACAACTGTTCCAGTGTTAGTGTATCTAGGAAAGAAAAAGAGGATGGATACTTCGCCTTTTTTTATGCTTCAAGGAATGGCATGAACCACATGCCATGATTGATAAAAAGATAGAAAGTATGAATTTTGAGTAATGCTTTTATACAATATATATAATTTCAAGATGATTGCTAGAATTTAAAGTTGAACACTACTACTAAAGTTGTATAGGTGACACAACAAGTTTATATATTCCATATTAAGAATGTCTTCTTAGATGGTGGTTTTTATACTGACCCAAGATGACGTATGTATGGATGATGTGACATCACCATGATATGAAAGTAACCATTTGAAGGTAATAGTATGAGGTGCAAAGGAAGTACCCATCTTTGTTTACCTTGGATTTTGGGAGAAAAATCCATGTTAGGGGTTTATAGTTGTAAGGCCCCCAAACTTGCTTAATGAGTTGAATAATCTTAATTACCATAATTGAATGCTTATTACCCTAATATAACCTTGTGATATGCTTTAAAATCATAAGAAAATCTTAAGTTTCAAATTTGGTCCAATTTGGAGACTGGTTTAGCAAGTTATGCGATTTTATGCATATTTTGGACTTTTCTGCAATTTACCCAATTGAGATGTTTTATTTGAAATTTTTCACATGAATTATGTTCCTTGTATATTCTATCATCAATATTGAGACTTTTGAGACATGGGTAACCTACTTAAACCTTGGTTTGAAGGTGTTTTCTGCAAGGGTCTTTTAGGGTTTACCCCTTCACGGATGAGCTACCTTTAGTAGCTATCAACTAACGAATTATTTGATTGGCTTGTAAATTCGATAAAGGAAAGCTAAGCAGGTCTACTGGAAGGTGGGGGAGCTGCTTGTGTGTGTTCTTGTATATTATTAATAGTTTAAGGCCATAAACACATGGGGAAGCTAATTTTACACCTCATGCTTACTTCCATCCTTATCCATGGGTTATATTTACCTCTTCCTTGCCCATGTACGAAACTTTGCTAGCTTTATCTTTTCTATAACCTGGAACAACGACTCCACTCTGTTTTTATGCAGAACCAAGTGCTCTAAGGTAGAAGACAACCTCTTTTTGGAGAAGAAGGTCTCCAAGAGCGCCATATAGCCCTACCTAGGGTTTCTAAGGTCATCTTCTAGGGATTTCGATCAAGGAAAGTTGTTATCTTCCTTTATTCTCCTTTAACTATCTCTTCTCTTTCCTTAGACCTTCCTCCAGGTCAGAACCTTTCTATTCCATGGTATAAATTGATCTAAAGAACTAAAACCCTGCCTTTCTTGCTCCTTATGCTTAGGTTTGCTCATTTGATGAAGAAAGGTGCTAGATGGACGAGTTCACAACTTATTCTTGGATTTTCTAGCCTACCTGCTCGAGTTTTCTTCTGTTTGGGATTTCATCTTCTCATTAGATGCAATTTTTATAACTTGCTCCACGTTTATTGCTTACCATAAACTTGCTAGCTCGTGTTCTTTCTTGAAAATGATGATTCATGCACTAAAAAGCTATGCTTGACTTGGATTTTGATTTGTATAATGTTCTCTATTCTGATTTCAGTTCTAGATGAACATGTGATCATGTGTACATTATTCCTAAGGTATAATATGACTTGTATCAGGTTGGTTTGACAACCTATGGTGCTAAGAACCTATCAACCAATGGTCAATTTTAGGGTTTAAAGCTGATTTCTTCTATAAACCCATGACCCGATGATGGTACCATTGAAACAACCCTATGGTGTTGTCTTCATGACAACTAATGGTTGATATCAAAGATTTTAGATTATGGTGACTAACTATGATCACCTCCTTAGGTCAGGTTTTGGATCAATTAGAAGTTTAACGATGAACCATTAAGTACCCTACTGATGTTGTCAATCAATGATGATATTAGCTTGATATTTGATGTTGATTAATGAATATAGTGTTGATATAAAAACCTATGGTGATTTAATGGTCACTAATGATGGTGGATCAGGTTTCTATAACCTTTGTTGAGTTAAGCATTGTAGTTGTAGCATCAATTAAGCCTTAGACCAATGGTTTCTTGGGTCACTTGATGCAATGGTCGGACCTAGCCCTAAGTTTAAGAATAGTTGTGGTCGTGTCTCAGTGATTATATATGTGATGATATTGAAGGACAACTACAGTTGTATCTCAGATGGTAGGGTATGTCTACCCACCTCTTTTCATTAGTGTCGTGACCTATACCAAGGAAGGACTAGGCTGTAGTAGTTTGACCTTATGTGTCGTTGTGGCAGACCCATATGACCGGGGGCAGAGAAGATCTTAGGAGTCCGGCTCTTCCTAGATCTTGTATAGCACCAATTGTGACCAAGTGGTGGTCAGTTGGAACATGAGTGGTATCCTCAAATTCCTTAGGGTGTAATAAAATATGTAATACGACCATGTAGCATATTTGTTTAGGGTTATACACGACGTTTCACATTGGATGATAACCCTTGTTTGTTATCTTTACATAAAGATGATGCTTAGTGCAATTAAGAGATAGTAGATATACTTAGGTTTTGGATATGCTTAGGGCTGTAGATGTGTGCATACAATATCTATGCTTGTGTTGATAACTATACTTCTACAACTGATTATAATCATGATGCTAGCTATCTCATGTCGTTAGTTATGGTTAGCATGCTAGCCATGCCTTTGTAACTAGAGATGCATATACTGCTAATCATGCCTATCCAGATAGTTGTGCTTATGTTGTGAGCTCTTCTTATGATGTTGATATGTTCAACCAATTATAAATGCTCTTATTGTTAGCTATACTATGTTACTAGACTTGTTCATGATGCTAGATATGCATATGCTACTGAATTTCTTATATTGTAATCAAGATAAAGGATAATAGTCTGGCTAATGATGATAGTTACTATCTGCTCCTTTTTGTATTTTATTAATCATCAATATTGCTGAGCTTATTTATTAAATCAGATTAAACTCCTTAACTATTTAATTACTTAAAAATGTTGTAATCAATCAACATTGTTGGAGGTTATATCTCTTGGTCGGACATGGGTCTAACCCTTCTGGTTCGCCACATTTTTTTTAGGTAATTGAAAGTGATGACAAAAAATGTGTGACAACAAATAGGAGCTATAGTAATGAATTTTTGAGAAAGTTGATTAGATGTCTAGTGTGTCCTAGAGTCATCCTTGTGCTCTTAGGTCTGAGCAGGAAAAGTTTGTATATGGTGTTTCAAATGAATCAAAATTTTGTAAGCATGTTAATGTTTGTTGTGTGGTAGATACATATATTGTTCTCATGTGTATATATATTGTAGATAAGGCGATAGAACAATTTGTATCAAATTATTGTCATAGTATGGAGAAAAGAAAGATGTTGGGCTCTTATGCAAATGTTTCTTAGCAGGTGCTGACGTTGAAACAAGTTTTAATTTACCCATAGGTGATTGATTCTATTTTATGTTTTGAGTAATCTCATTTAGTGTAACTTGTTCTCACATTAAAGGATGAAGGTCCAAGAAGAGTGGGTAATTCCTAGAAGGCTAAAGACTTGTGCAAGATTGGGTAAGTCGTTGGAGAAGGCTGAAGACTCATTGCAAAATTGGGTAAGTCCTTGTTAAGGTTGAAGCCTCTTTGTATTGGATAGGTAAGTCCTTTGGTGGGTCATGTATTGTCAGTCTTATGAATGAATATAAGAGTGCAATGGTTACAAAATTCTATAGGTTGACCTCTCTAGGTAGTGGAATGACATACTTGTAGTTTGAAGTGTGGAACCACTCTACATAACTTGTCAATTGGTGTATGTTCAATTTCTCTCTCCCTTTCTATGCATGTTTTAGTTGCTCTCAAATTTCCTATTTAGCAATCTTATCTTGTGATATATCTTGAAGGTCTAATGAATTTTTTTTTTAAGTGCATTTAGGTCTATTCACCCCCCTCTAGAGCATCCAATCACCCATCTAGGATCCAACACATTGAACAATCCAAATGGCATTCTCCTATAAGCAAAAGTACCACTTGAACAAGTGAATGTTGTCTTCTCTTAATCTGCAAGATGAACTGCTACATGGAAGTAACCTAAGTAGCCATCAAGAAAATAGTATAAGCTCTGCTTAGCAAGTCTTTCCAAGATCTGATCAAGGAATGGAAGGGGAAAATAGTCCTTCTTAGTCTTCTCATTCAGCTTTCTATAGTCCATAGACAACCTCCACTTTGACTTCTATCTCACTAGCATCAACTCTCCATCCTCATTCTCTGCTACTGTGATCCCACCCTTCTTGGGAACAACCTGGATCGAGCTCACCCAAGGGCTATCAAAAATGGGATAAATAATCCCAACATCTAGCAACTTCACTACTTCTTCTAACATGACCTCTTTCAACTTTAGAGTCAACCTTCTTTAGATTTTCCTTGTTGGCCTGGAATCAACTTTAGGGTAAATACTATGATCACAAATGGAAGGGTCAATGTCCCTCAAATCAGAAATGGACCATCCAATGGTTTTAATGTTTATCTTGAAAACCACCATCATGGCATCTTCTTGTTCCAGAGAAAGAATAGAGGAAATGATCACTGGTAGGGTGTCATTAGAACCTAGGAAAGCATACTTCAGCACTTAGGAAGAGACTTGATCTCAAGGACTATAGGTTATTCAAGGGAGTTCTTCAATGGTTCAGAAATGGATGGGAGGTCCTCACTTGCATCCACTATGTCTAGATCTTCTTCCTCATCTTCAGTATCATCATCATTGGGGAATTCCACAATAGGGTATGATCCTCTACCTTTAGTGGTAGTTTGAATCCATGCCTGAAGGCATTCTCTACAATCCCATCAAGACACTCAATAATAGAGCATTCTTCTTCAGTATCACCTATCACCTCGGCCTTAGCACAAGACTTGAAAATGTTCAATTAGATTTTCATGTGCATGAAGTTCACATACATGGTACTGGTCCTCACATGAATCATGGCATTAGCTGTAGCCAAGAGTGGTCTCCCCAAGATAATAGGCACCTTCCTCGAGTCCTTTTCCATGTCCAAAATGATGAAATCAGTGGGAAGAATGTGGAGGTCTCATCATCAAGTCTCACCAACACATCATCAACACGTCCTCTAGGCATCTTCATAGATCAATCGACCAATTGAAAGGTGCACTGAGCTGGACCTAGTTGTGCCATTCTTAGTTTAGCAAACACATCGTATGTCATGATATTTACACTATAACCCAAGTCAAGAAGAGATTGGTCTATGTAGTATGATCCAATGTAGCAAGAGATGATGGGAACATCGAGATCTTTCCTTTTCCTTAGCATGGTGTGTTGTAGAATGGAGCTCACTTGCTCAGTGAGCTTGACCTTCCTTGGTGTTGTTCCTATCGTTCTCCTCTTGAATGTGCACAAATCTTTCAAGAACATGGCATAAGATGGGACTTTCTTGATTGCATCCAGTAAAGGAATATTGATCTTCACATGCTTAAAAGTTTCCATGATGTCTTTAGTGTGCTACTTCTTCCTCTTTTCATAGGATGGCTCCTCAAGTGCATCTGGGAAGGGAATGAGGTGTGTTCCCAAACGGATCGAATCAACAAAATCATCAATCGATATCACATGAGTCACGGTATCATAGTGTCAACCTGGGTGCCTATCATAGAATCCTCAACCTAAATATCAATATCACCATCTCTAATCATAGTAACAACTTTGTCATCACTGGATGCTCTATCAATAAAAGTGTCACGTGGCTGCTTCAAGGTCCTACCACTCCTTAACATTGTCACTACCTTCACATTCTCATGGGTAGTAGAAGAGGAGGCATGTGGAGGTGGTTGTGGTTGTTGAGGAGGTGGTGGTCTTGGGTGTGGTGGATTTGGGTTTTGGAGAATGAAATGTGGCTGAGGTTGTGGTTGTGGTGGATAGGGGTGATATTGTGTAGGAGGTTGTTGGTATGAGTGAGGTGGAGGTGAAGTGTATTGGTAGTTGAATGGGGGTTGTGAAGGTAGAGGAGCATAAGGGTTTGGTGGTCTTTGGTATTGTGGTAGAGCATAGACACTTTCGGGAGTCCCCATAAAACCACGACCATTGTTTGGGTTAGGCATAGGTTGAGAGGGGAGCCTTCCTTCTTCACAACAAGCAAGTGGAAGAGAAATTTGATCAATCCTTTTCTCAAGGAGGCTAATCATTATCCCATGGGAGGACACATCTTTCTTCACTTCATCAAGGATACTTAGCCACCCAAGAACTTCTTATTCAAACTTTGAACTGTACTAAGGGCCTTGATATTGCTTTGGTTGCACTTGCCCCTCTTCACCTTGTTGTTTCTAAGAGAAGTTAGGATGATTTTTCCACTCTGGAGTACAACAGTTGGACATCCAGCCTTGGTTGCTACAGTTTCCAAAGGTGTGCAAAGCATTCACTTATTCATCAATGGCATCAACTGCCACTATAGATTGGATAGTAGAACCTCCATCTTGGTACTTCATCATTCTCATCATATCAACCATCATCTTCACATTTGGGGGTTGGATTCTATTCTAACTAGATATACTGGAGGGGGAGGAGGAATGTAGTTCAAGTCATAGTTCTCCCCTTTACTTGAAGCATGGTGGTGAGAGTTCTCACCAATATTCTCAAATAGGGGCCAAGACTCCTCCACTGTCTTTTCCATGAATGTACCTCCATAGGAGGAATCAACAGTAGTCTGGCTCAGCTCAACTAGCTCGGTGTAGAACGTCTGAACAAGCTTCCATAGAGGGACTTCATGATGAGGGAATTCATGAAGGAGCTTCTGAAATCATTCCCAAGCTTCATGAAAGGGTTCATTCTCTTTTTTGTGTGAAGGAGGTAATGCATATACGCATTTGATTCAACTTGGCGATTGGGTAGAACTTCTTGAGGACATCATTCTTCACCATATTTTAAGTTACTAACTCAGGTTTGGACATGTATCACTCCTTAGTTTTTTCTTTAAGGGAAAATGGAAAAAGGGTTATTCAGATTGAGTCATAGGTGGCGGTAGGTGTGTGCAAGTTGGAGCAAGTTTCTAGAAAAGCATATATGTGGTGGTAGGGGTTCTCATTCTACATCCCATAGTAGGTAGGAAGGAGTTTGAGGAGAGATAATGGAATGGAGAACTGTTGTCTTGGAATTTGGTCAATAAGGGTGGCGATTGGAGAGTTTTAGTTCCTTGGGGTGAAGTACTTGTAAAGAGGGTGGTTGGGTTGTCGTCGAGCACCCCCGGGTGGGATTTGAGCATCCAGGCCTTCCATCTCAGATTCTCGATGTTTCATTCCTCGGTATTGGTGTCTTCTTCTAACTATCTAGGGGTCAAAAGGCACCAAGACAGTAGAAGTAGATCATCTACCTAGCATGCACAATTGTCACCTACACAATACACAAACAAACAATAAGAGCCAAGTTAGAAGGCAATTATGCAAGAGTGAAAAAATAATAAAGAATGGCAATGGTAAGGGTAGTAGGAAAAGCTAAGATACACTAAATAGATAGAAAGAGTGCCTCTACTCCCCAGCAACAGTGCCAGAAATCTTGGTGCGTCATATACTACCTTCGGTTACAACTAGCCAATTAGATTTGATTTAATGCAACTTAGGCAGGCACACATGGGGTCTTTCAAATTTATATAAGGGACCTAGTCTAACACACTGTCTTAGACTATTTGCACTTCTCCCACAAGAGCAAGGGGTCATGGTGTAGTATACACAAGTGGCAAGAGAAGGGTCGATCCTCAGGGAGAGAGGGGGCACTAGAGCTAAGTTAATGTGAGCCACGTTCCTAAAGCGGAGTGTAGGGCTTTTAGGATTTAAAGGTTGGTTTTGGTTGGTTACACTAAGATTTCAAACAATTAAGAGCAAGAAGAAAACTAGATTACCAAAAACCCTAGATTACCCTAAGCAAGTGAAGACTAAGAGGCTAGGATAAACAAGTAACTAAGCAAGAGGAAAGAACTACAACTAGCTGCACTAGACTAGCAGTTCAAACTAATAACTAAGATGTGAATTAAGCACAAGAGCAAGAAAGAACCTAGGTTATCACTAGCTAACAAGATCAACACAAGCAAGCTCCAAAGAGCACTAGCTACTCAAGAAAATCCAAAATATCAAGAACTAAGCAATTAGCTAAGAAGTAATAAAGGAAATTACCTTAACTAGCATTAACAAGCTTACTTAACAAGGTGGGTTGTATGAAATGAGATGGATAGGTGGGCCATTTGGAAATGAAACTATGATATTAGTTGGGGGAGGTTACTTAACAAGAAATTTTTATATTTTCAATCTAGATTGCCTAACCAAACAATAAGGCAAGTGCTATTTCAATATAACCTATGCTACTTGTTGGGTAACTAGGCTCAGTGTAATTCAAAAAGGACTTGGCAAGTATAGGTTTCTAGGTTGAGTGATATTAGGTCAATTGAGAGAAAATGGTAGGAATGCGGGTAGAGATGAGGGTGTTTCACCTCATGCTAATCACCATCTAGCCTTTAGAAAACTCTAGGAAATTACACTAATCACACTTACACTAGCTACTTAGATCTCACACCTACTTGTAGGAGAAGGGAGTTGTATGTAGAAACAAAGGGTTCTAGCTAGGGATCCATTAATTGGACCTAGGAGCAATTCCAAAGATAGCCACATACATTCCATTTTCCCCTAGAAGCTAGATGTCTTAAAGCATCATACAACAAGCAATCCATGTTTAAAAGCATAAACCACTAGCAAGATAATGGGAATTGACATAGAAGCACGAGGCAATTATAACAAAATGGAAATATGTTCATTACAAGTTATTTCCCCCAACATGGTATCAAAGTAACATTTTAACCCGAAACATCCCACCAATAGGGGCTTAGCTAGACATGATCATACAAAAGAGAAAAAAGGAAAGAAGAAAGAGATAGAAGGACATGGAGCTCATGCAATCTTCTTCTCCTTCACCTCCTAGCTGTTGTAGAATTTCCTCCCTCCTTGAAGGTGGCTAAGGAGCATGGGAATGTAGGGGATTATGCTAGAACACCTAAACAACTACGGTTCTATGGTGGAAATGAAGTCGAAATGGAAGGTGGGAGGTTGAAGGTAAGGAAATGGCTAGGGAGTAGGTAGAGAGATGCTAGGGAAGCTAACATTTATATTGTGGCTACCACCTATGTATATATAGGTGGTGGGGAGGCACTAGGGTAAGTGGGGGCAAAAAGGGGAAAATAGTGGAGAAAATGGGTAGGTTTGGGTTGTCACCACAACTATGAAGATGTGCCACGACCGTGGTGGGGGTATATGGCATAGTCATGGGCAATTGGAATGGCCAAGGTGGAAGGTGGAGGTGAGGTGTATGTATGTATGGTGGCCACATCCGTGGTGGGTACCATGGTCGTGTTGGGTAGAGGGTATCACAGTCGTGTTGGGTAGCACGACCGTATTGGAGGAGTTCATCACGGGTGAGGTTGCTCTGAGTTCATCTTGTCTTCATCTTACAACGGTCATGGTGGTCACCAGCGGTGAGGTGGCCTTAAGGGGCCACAGTCGTATTGATGACCATGAATGTGGTGATTCACGTGTAAAATTAGTCGAGTTATTGTTGATTTTTGTGGTCTTGAAGAATAAATCACCACGGGCGAGTTGAGGCTCCCTGGCCACAACCATTCTTATGACCACAGTTGTGGTATATTTACCAACCATGGTCATTTTGTTGGCCACATATGTGGTCATTCATGTACAAACTTGGAGATGATACTATAACTTTTGAAGATTAATTCCCCACGACTGTGGTGGTTTACAACAGTCGTTTTGGGGCTTCTTCCTACTGACTTTAACTTCATCTTCTTCATTTGACCTACTTCTGCTTTGGATTGATTCTTTTGCATCCAAAGAGAGCTCAAGGAAGTGGTAGGGACAATCTTTGGGTGAAAGGACCAAAAGATGTTCTTTATCTCTCTCCCTTGCATCAATGCATGCATAAGTACCCTGAAAAACACACAAAAGGAGGTATAAGTGAATTTGACATAAAAAATCACATTGAAGGAAATAGCTTGCAATATACAATGTTTAGATGTGATATACCAAAAAAATACACAGGATAAAGCCCTAAAATAGGGCTGCATAAGAGGTTCATAAAAGACTTTTCCAAGATAGGGAATCCTATGTCTAGCCTACTTGTAAATGATGTGGTTTTTTAATTCTCTAATGATTGTGACAATGCTTTTGAAATCATAAGGGAGGCTCTCACTTAGGTCCTATCCTCCAAGATCCCGACTGGGAGTTGCCATTAGAAATAGTATGTGATGTCAGTAATTTCACAATCAATGTCATTCTTGGGTGAAGGAAAGATAAGAAACTTCATGTAATATACTATGCCAGTGATACATTGGAAGATGTATAAATAAATTACATCACAACCAAGAAGGAGATGCTAGAAATAGTGTTTTCCTTCAATAAGTTTAGATCATATTTGATAGGGTCAAAAGTGATGGTGTAGATAGACAACAGAGCCATAAAGTACTTGATGCAGAAAATGGACAACAAGCCCAGACTTCTACAGTGGCCTTTGTTTTTGTAGTAATTTGATTATGAGATCATACATACAAAAGGAACTAAAAATTTAGTCGCCGAACACTTGTCAAGAATCTTAGTTTCCATAAAGGATATGTTGTCGATTAATGACAACTATGCTGACGAGGCCCTAATGATGGAAATGTCAATCGGGCCCAACCTACCTTGGTTTGTTGATGTTTGTGTCTATCTGGCATGTCAAAAGCTGCCACCTGATATCTCTTATAACTAGAAGAAGAAATTATTATTGAATCTAAAATGTTATTATTTGGACAACCCACTTTTGTTTAAAGATGTTCTTACAATTTATATCGAAGTTGCATACCAGAAGAAGAAGTCCCTCAGATTCTATGGGAATTTCATTCTTCATTATATGGAGGACATATAGGAGGAGAAAGGATGGAAAAAAATGTCCTTCAATCAAGATTTTACTAGCTCACCCTATGTCACAGAACCGTTCTTACCCCAATCCCAATCCTACTTCCTACATAGTAGTAAGAGGATTGAAGTGTCTGTCCCTGAGTGGCCCGAAAGGATCTATCACACTGGCATATAGAATAAGAAATAATAACTCAGAAACTAGATATTTAAAGAAAACTAACCCAATATGGAGATATATCTGATTTATCTTTGTCATTAGAGTGTATGAGTGTGGAAGTGATCTTATTCAATATTCCATTTGTATTTCCTAAAATCAAAACAATCAAGACACAATCATGCAATTGCACGGTACGCTATCAAAATCAAGTAAAACACTTTATAAGAAAATAAGTATACTTGGCATGACTTATATTCAAAAGAATAACAAGCAATATGCAAAACCAACATTTATACGACAAGTTTTTCAAGCAATTCGACTTTTATTATGAGTTCCCATTATGTTGTAATTCGAGAAGCATGCTTATATATTTTGTGTGACTCTATTACCCCAACACGATGGGGAAGGTCACTAGGCTCCTTCTCACCACAGGAACATATGAAGCCAATGTACAAGTACCACCTCACAATGAGGGGGGTTGCTTGCACCTAATATCAACATTATCAACATTATCAACATTATCAACATCATCATCATTATCAATATACGGGTAGTCATAATGGACATGCAATTTATGTTTTCATGTTTTTCGAAATATAGTATAGAAAAATAGAAGACTAATCATAGGGAACAGTAGCTCATCTAAGTAAATATCCAAGTATACAGTCAAGAGATACATCAAAGTATCTTCAATACAATCATGGAGGAGTTATATAATAGCATACCTTTCACCAATGATTTTGAGTATAAATCAACGAGAGTAGAAGATCAGGGTCTCAAGTAGTTCCTAGATCAATCAAGATATGGATTGAGGGTCAAGATCATATTGTAGACCAATACCAAGTATACCATATTAGGGTTTTCTAATCCTATTCATCCCAAAGGTAGATCATTCATTTAGAGTCAACATTATATCAAGATTTCAATATTTACTCAAGTGTCAAACATATTCGAGTATGGAAGACCTACCTAGATATTTTAGGAACATATTTTCTAACCCTAATTATTATCATCAATATTTGAGTCACCATTCAAGTTTCTAGATCATCATCATGATACTTAGCATCATTGGAATTCCAGACCAGGTTGATGTGTCAAAGTATATCAAGTATTTAGCAAGATTAAGATCAATATCAAGATTACTCATATTCATTCTAATCAAGATTGAATCCAGTAAAAAGATCTAGATCACTAATGATTCATTTTCAAGAGTATATGATTCAAATATATTAGATCTAGGTTACAAGATAATCATAAGAGTCCAAATCTAGGATTTTCAACATTTAGTCAAGATTAACCACAAATAGAGTTATTTAGACTAATTACGTAAGAAAGAGACCTAGATTTAAATATATCAGTGAGAATAATTCGAAATTTGGATTTAGGAGTATTTTTTATGGATTCACTGGATTTTGCTGATCACGATAGGCTATTTATTCATCATTTTTGGAGTTTGGAATCATTTTCTAAGATTTAAACAAGATCTGGGCATTTAATTGAATATTTTCTAGAGAGCGAGATAAATACCTTATAATAGGAAATTCCATGATCACTCGATTCAGGACGAGCATTCCAGATGTGCCACATGAGTGAGGTGGCTTGCTGGCTTAGTGATTTGGTTGAATCGCTAATCGTCTGGTTCACATCTTAATTGAGCGGTTCAGACTGGTTCTCGACCGGTTCGGTCTTGTTGGACCCCTTCTGGACCGGCAGTTTGGGGTTCCTTTCTTCACGTACTGACCTTCGCCTAAGGTCCTGATAGGGATGGCTTGTCGGAGCTCGGTGGCTCAGGAGAATGAGGTGTCAGGGTTGGCACTCGAAATTCCATCCAATCTCATTGTGTTCTTACGAGATGGGGGTAGCTGGCAAATTTGCGAGGGGAAGAAAGGAGGAGGTACGCCCAAAATGGGTTGGTCGGCGGGGCTGCTTGGAGAAGCAAGAGGTCGGGGACAAATTGGGGTGCTTGTGTCCATGTGAAAGAACGGAAAGGGTGGGGGATCCCTGCGGAATGATGTAGGCGGCAGTTTGCGAGGGATTTTATAGGGTATGGTTTAGGTTTAGGGCTAGAGGACTTGGAGCAGCAGTCATGGCCACGAGGAGGAGAGGAGCAAGGCAAAGGGATTATTTTAGCATCACAAATATGTATGAATGCTGGTAAAACTAGGGATAGATCAGTTCGGAATTGTGAGATGAGGATTTAGGCTCGCTTAAAATTTCAAATAGCGGTCAAGAGTGGGAGATCGATTATCAAGGTCGCATTCATACCTCCCCGCAATCAGTGGGAGGTTGAAGATAACCTCACATCCGCTAGATCAGAACCCTGATCCATGGGTCTCAATCTGAGGGCTGGGATTCGTCCCCTCCCTTTACAATGGACCGATGACTTGGAAAAGGGAAATTAAAAGGGCAAATAAAATGATTTTCAATACATTAAATTCAAGAAATCATAGTAAATAGTAGGAATCTCCAATTGATATGAAATATGGACCATTGTTTCAAAAAAATGTAGAGAACTTTTAGAAAAAGTTTGAGAACCAAAAAATGAAGTTTGATGGAAAAATTTGCTTCTTTTGACAAAGAGATGAATTAATAAAATTAAAGTGTTATAATGTGTATAAAGTTCACATTATTCACCATATTTTGTGTTTGAGTATCAAAATTGATTATGTAGCTAAGAAAAATAAATTGGGGCCATGAGTGAACATAAAGAGGGCAAAAGAGTAATTACTTTATCATTATGCTAAAATCCACTTTGTCACATCCTTCCATCCTTAAAAAGGAATTTTGTCCCCAAAATTCAAAACATCCTCAAAATCAGAATTGTCCAAATTTAGATCATATCCTCAATTATTTAAGCATCTTCAATTATACAATCGAAATCATCTCCTCAAAGTTCAATTAATACAATCATCATAATTGGAGTTCCATGTTCCATATCATAACCAACTTGGTACTAACATCATTTCATCATCGAGCAATTGAGTATCAAGGTCAATGCATTTATTTTTCAAATTCATCATATGAGTCACAGATATGGAAAGCACCCTATTGATCACAAATTTGGAGAGATCATATTTTAGGTCAAAGAAATAGAGTTCAAGTGTACAAGGTAACTTTCAGTCCCAATATCTTAGGGTCTTAGACTCTACATTGGCCTAGGTGGGGTTATACATCCATGATTTGATATTTCATATTTCAACATTTCAAGACCACATCATACTTTCAATATCATGGTTTTTGAGCTCAATATCAATGGGAGGTCCAACCCTAGTCCTAATGGGAGCTAAATGCTAACTCATAAATTGAGAAGTAAAAAATAATCATCATTTTGAAATTTTCAAAATTTGGGATTTTGAAGTCATTATTCATATATCTCAAGGTCCAAATAGTGTGATCATAGGATTTTTATCATTATTGAGATTGATAATCATGAATTACAAGTCCATTAATCAATATCAAGAGTCAAGATTTTAAGCATCAAAAGTTATAGGTCCAAAATTTTGAAGCTAGGGTTTAGATTCCTATTTAGACCTTGGGGGAGATCACTCATCTATATTCAATTTTGAGCAACAATATTCAAGAAATATTTGATCAACATGTCAACATTTAATTATCATGGTTTCCAAGGTTGATGAATGATCTAGACCTAGGTCTATCTAGGAAGTCAACCTCAAGCTATAGTCAATATTGCCATATGTCAAGGTCATTATCAAATCAATATTCAAGATTGAGTATCAACCATGGGTTTAACCTATTCGGCTTAGGTCAACCAATCCAAATAGAGTGGAAGTGAATTCCTTTCCAAACTCTGAATAATCAAAAAGGTGAAAATTTAGAGGTAGTCATAATAGGGATGTGACCTAGTTTAGGGGAGTCATGAGTCAAGTACTACCCTAATATAGCACATTACGTACATTAGTCATTATCCATTGAGATTATTCAAATGGGAAGAGTACCAATGATCAAAGCATGTTTTACAAGGTCATAACATCAAAATTCAAGATCATAATAGGGCAATAATGTCAAAAATTTTCAAGATTGGGGTCATAATTATATTATCTTTCTTTTATGATCAAGATATAATTTGAAAATAGATGCATGATTTAGGTCCATGCTCATCAAATCAAAATTGCAAAAGGCATCAATAGTCAATAGGAAATTCCTTTTTGCATCATAGTCTTAAATCATGGTTTTGTGGGTCATAAGATTAATAATTTGATGGCATAATCATGATGTGTATCAAATAGGGAAAAAGTGTGCCTAACTATGGTTGAGGTTTAGTCAATAATAGGGCAACATGGACATAAATAAAATAGGGACCTTATTAACAATAAGGTATAAATCCTTCTTATTTCCCCAAATCAAGATTCACCTCAACATAGAAAACATGTAGTCAGGTTTTGGTTAAATCGAGTTTTCATGAAGGGTCATACATGAGTATTTGGTTTTAAAATTAATTGATCAAAATCGAGTTTTCAAATTTAGGTCAGATCATGGTATCAACTTTCAAGATTTTGCAATGTTCACTTTTCCCATGCATAAGCTACCCATAATCGAGACATCATTTGGTAAAAGGTCACAAGAAAGGACCACATGGGGGGATGAGAAGACTACCTAATCTTCATCTACATGGGTGGCTTAGGATAGTCCTTAAAGAAGAGATGAGATGCTAGAAAACTCTCTACGGTTTCACAAGAGAACCTTTAGGTCCAGTTCTGGATCAATTAAGGCCAGGTAGAGCGGGGGATCTCAGCCATCGTGAAAATAGATAGGAGAAATTATGTCAGGACCCCAAGCCTAGACACCTCAATTTTCACCATTATGGAGTTTAGGGTTTCTTGGGTGTAAGAGACTTAGGAAATTATTTACTTAAAGTATCTGGGAGTGTGTAAGCTCTGATAACAACTGTCATGGAACATTTCTTACCCCAATCCCAATCCTACTGCCTAAACAGTAGTAAGAGGATTGAAGCGCCTGTCCCTGAGTGGCCTGATAGGATCTATCACACTGGCATTTACAATAAGAAATAATAACTCAAAAACTGGATATTTAAAGAAAACTAACGCATAATGGATATATATCTAATTTATCTTTGTCATTAGAGTGTATGAGCGTGGAAGTGATCTTATTCAATATTCCATTAGTATTGCCTAAAATAAAAAAAACCAAGACACAATCATACAATTGCATGGTACGCTATAAAAATCAAGTAAAACACTTTATAAGAAAATAAGTATACTTGGCATGACTTATATTCAAAAGAATAACAAGCAATTTGCAAAACCAACATTTATTCGACTAGTTTTTCAAGCAATTCGACTTTTATTACGAGTTCCTATTATGTGTAAATTCGAAAAACATTCTTATATATTTTATGTGACTCTATTACCCCAACGTGATGGGGAAGGTCACTAGGCTCCTTCTCACCATAGGAACATAGGAAGACAATGTACAAGTCCCACCTCTCAATGAGGGGGGTTACTTGCACCCAATATCAACATTATCAACATTATCAACATCATCATCAGTATCAATATACGGGAAGTCATAATGGGCATGCAATTTATGTTTTCATGTTTTTAAAAATATAGTATAGAAAAACAGAAGACTAATCATAGGGAACAGTAGCTCATCCAAGTAAATAGCCAAGTATACAGTCAAGAGATACATAAAAGTATCTTCAATACAATCAAGGATGGGTTATATAATAGCGTACCTTTCACTGATGATTTTGAGTATAAATCAACAAGAGTAGAATATCAAGGTCTCAATTAGTTCCTAGATCAATCAAGATATGGATCGAGGGTCAAGATCATATTATAGACCAATACCAAGTAAACCAGATTAGGGTTTTCCAATCCTATTCATCCCGAAGGTAGATCATTCATCTAGAGTCAACATTATATCAAGATTTCAATATTTACTCAAGTGTCAAACATATTTGAGGATGGATGATCTACCTATGTATTTTAGGAATATATTTTCTAACCCTAATTATTATCATCAATACTTGAGTCATCATTCAAGTTTCTAGATCATCATCATGATAGTTAGCATCATTGGAATTCCAGATCAGGTCGATGGGTCAAAGTATATCAAGTGTTTAGAAAGATTTAGATCAATATCAAGATTACTCATATTCATTATAATCAAGATTGAATCCAGTAAAAAGATCTAGATCACTGATGATTCATTTTCAAGAGTAGATGATTCAAATATATTAGATCTAGGTTACAAGATAATCATCAGAGTCAAATCTAGGGTTTTCAGCATTTAGTCAAGATTAACCACAAATAGAGTTATTTAGACTAATTACATAAGCAAGAGATCTAGATTTAAATATACCAGTGAGCATAATTCTAAATTAGGATTTAGGAATATTTTTAATGGATTCAATGGATTTATTTGATCAAGATAGACTACTTATTCATCATTTTTGGAGTTCGGATGCATTTTCTAAGATTTAAACAAGATCTGGGCATTTAATTGAATATTCTCCAGAGAGCGAGATAAATACCTTATAATAGGAAATTCCATAATCGCTCGATTCAGGACGAGCGGTCCAGATTGTGCCACATGAGCGAGGTGGCTTGCTGGCTCAGTGATTTGGTTCAATCACTACTAGTCTGGTTCACATCTTAATTGAGTGGTTTAGACTGGTTCTCGGCCGGTTCGGTCCTGTTGGACCCCTTCTGGACCGGCAATTTGGGGTTCCTTTCTTCACGTACATACCTCCACCTAAGGTCCCGATAGGTGAGGCAGACGGCTCATAGGAGCTCGGTGGCTCAGGAGAATGAGGTGTCAAGATTGGCACTCAAAGTGTCATCCAATCTCATTATGTTCTCACGAGATGGGGGCAGTTGGCAGATTTGCGAGGGGAACAAAGGAGGAGGTACGCCCAAAATGGGTTGGTCGGCGGGGCTGCTTGGAGAAGCAGGAGGTCTGGGACAAATTGGGGCACTTGTGTCCATGTGCAAGCAAGGAAAGGATGGGGGATCCCTGCAGAATGATGTAGGTAGATGTTTGTGAGGGATTTTATAGGGTATGGTTTAGGTTTAGGGCTAGAGGACTTGGAGCAACAGTCATGGATGATGGGAGGAGAGGAGCAAGGCAAAGGGATCATTTTGGTGGTGCAAATATGTATGAATGTTGGTCAAACTAGGGATAGATCAGTTTGGAATTGTAAGACGAGGATTTTGGCTCGTTTAGAATTTTAAATAGCGGTCAAGAACGGGAGATTAATCATCAAGGTCGCATTCATACCTCCCTACAATCAGCGGGAGGTTGAAGATAACCTCACAGCTACTAGATCAGACCCCTGATCTGTGGGTCTCAATCTGAGGGTTGGGATTCATCCCCTCCCTTTACAATGGACCGATGACTTGGAAATGGGCAATTAAAAGGGAAAATAAAAGGATTTTAAATACATTAACTTCAAGAAATTATAGTAAATAATAGGAAGCTCCAATTGATATGAAATTTGGACCATAGTTTCACAAAAATGTTGAGAACTTTTAGAAAAAGTTTGAGAACTAGAAAATGAAGTTTGATGGACAAATTTGTTTCTTTGGACAAAGTGACGAATTAATCAAATTAAAAGTGTTATAATGTGTATAAAGTTCACATTATTCACCATATTTTGTGTTTGAGTATCAAAATTGATTATGTAGCTAAGAAAAATAAATTGGGGCCACGAGTGAACATAAAGAGGGTAAAAGAGTAATTACTTTATCATTATGCTAAAATCCACTTTGTCACACCCTATTCAAGGATGCTCAAGCATACATTAAAGCATGTACTGAATGCCAACAAATAGGAAACATGTCCAAAAGGAATGAAATGCAAATGTTTGATAGGATAGAAGTGGTAATTTTGATGTTCGGGGCACTTATTACTTGGGACCTTTTCCATCTTCCAGGGACAACCAGTACATCCTTTTTTCGTATATTATGTCTTCAAATGGGTAGAAGTTATTGCAGACCCTACCTGTGACTCCAAGGCAGTGATTAGACTATTTGAGAAAATGATCTTTACTAGATTTGGGGTTCCACTCACTGTAATCTTTGTCAGGGGATCCCACTTTGGAGAGACAATTTGAAGCATTATTGAAGAATTACAAGGTCAAACATAATGTGGAAACACCTTAACAACCAGAGACATCTGGATCAGTTAAATTTGTCAAACTGCTAGATTAAGCAGACTGTTGAGAAAACGGTCAGCCAGACTCAGAGGGATTGGTCTATGAAGCTTTATGATGCCTTATTGGCTTACCGAACTACTTCTAAGACTCCAACGGGGACTACTCCCTACAGGCTCATTTATGAGAAGTCATGTCATCTTCCAGTGGAACTAGACCATATGGCCTTTTGGGCCATCAAGTTTCTAAATATAGACCCAAACCAAGCAGGTAAGAACTAGGACTACATGCCTGTGAAAATGCTTGAATCTATAAGAACAGGACCAAGGTGTGGCACGACGCCCACCTAAAAACCAAAGATATGATAGAAAGATATAATGAAATTTTAGTCAACACTAGAATCAAACTATCTCCCAATAAGCTCAGGTCAAGGTGGTTTGGGCCCTTTATGGTAGTAAAGATATACTTGTCAGGACTGATGCAAATTAGTAGTGATAATACAGGGACCTTCAAGGGAAATGGGCATCATGTGAAAGGTATTTTGAAGATGAAGCCATTGTTTATAGGTCATAACTCCAACTCGAAGAACCTTAGCCTACACCATCAGGAGGTATATGAAGCCACACAATAGAGTCAAGATAAGGACCATAAATTATCACTTCTTGGGAGGCAACCGAAGGACTTCACAGCTTTCTTTAACTTTCAAGTCTTTCTCTTCTAATTTTAGACACTTTATAATCTTTAATTCTTATCCTTAACTCTAGTTTACTCAATTTTTTCAATCATCAGAATTTGCTAATCTTGTTACAATTCTTTTCTTAACCTTTATAAATATCTTCTTTGTTCAGTATTTTTTAGTGTATATAGAATAAAATTAAAGTATTCTTTACATGTTCCTTCAATTATTATTTCTCTAATCATTAATTTCATGTGTTGGACATCTCCTTTTATTGCTTAGTATCTTGGTATGTATATATAATAACTGAAGAAAATAAATCCTGATCGAAGTGTTCGACTCGTAAAGTGTTGGTGTCTTAATGTTCATTGACTGCTAAAGATTAAAGTTTTAGTGACCATAGAAATATTGGTTCTCAGAGGCTGGCAAGGTATCAACCTCTCAGTCATTAACCGCAGAGTGTAAGACTCTTAGCACCAACAGAGGGTTTCACCTTAGTGACTGTAGATGTTTTGGCCTTAGCGATCACAGTAGGTTAGAATTCTTAGTGACCACTGTGACTAATCGTCAATGGATTTTAACCCCAAAAGTATAAAAACCACTCATCTTAGTTTCTCCCCCTCACCTCTGACTTGAAGCGACAAAGTTGTAACACCCCAAATTTTTCACACATGCATATGAGCGGAAGAGTCGATCCTAACTCATAATATTGATGGGTGTCACATACATTGAATATTATGCATAATGAACAATTGAATATATCCCCAACCATGCAAAGCAACGTAAAAACTTGTGAGTGTCACTGAGTAGTTATAAATGACAATAACTTATACTTGAAATGACATGAAAATAACTTATAACATGAGTCATAAATATAATTAACATGATTACTTTAAGACATTAGTAAACCGACATGATTGCATGAATACTTGTATTTTATCTTGAATTTATATAGTCACTCTCATGAATGCACTAGAGTGCTCATAAGGACGATTAAGTCTCACAAAAGGTCAGTTAAGGCTCACATAAGGTTGATTAAGGCTCACATAAGGCTAGTTAAGGCTCACATAAGGTATATTAAGTCTCACATAAGGACAGTTAAGGCTCACATAAGGCCAGTTAAGGCTCACGTAAAGATACCACATAGCTCACTTAAACATGATTGAGAGGACTGCATAAACATAGCATGAGTTCTTAATTCAGTAAACATGATTATCATCTTTTCATAATTCACTAAATATTATTATAATATTCTCATGATCCATTAGCATGTCAGTTATATATAATATTCATTTGAAATCATAAACATGAAAATGGTAGAAAATATAAATTCTTAACATGAGCGTGATTTTCCATAAGCATATAATGAGTATTAATGTACTCGTACATTAATTGAGCCATTATGAGTACATAAGCACATAAAATAAACCATGCATCCTAATTTATTATTCAATGTGCATGACCACTCACCTGATTTTAAGGAGGTTTACTAATTGTGACCTAAATCTTGATCAACCCTAGTTGTCATGTACAACATGTACATACATTATTTATCATGATTACACCTAGGGTTTTAGGGTTTTTAATAAAGAATGGAAAGTATATTGGAGAAATGGATCTAAAACCAATCACATGCGATAGATATCAAAAAACTGATCGAAATCCACATAGAGTTCAAAGTCATATGAGCTCGGTAGCTATATCTATGAATTATCTAAGATTGGGTAAAAATCTTACCAATTAGATGTGAGATAATTGTATAAACTAAAATATTGGAATCTCAACTGGGGGGGGGGCTCTTGAAAGACTAATGTGCCCTTAGAATTATTGTACAAGGATGGGCATGACAAGGACCAAGTTAGTCAAAACATTAATGTGTATCATTGCATGATGGAACATGAAACAAACTCTAAAATACCAAAAAGACCCATTGCGGTGTGACACACTGATTCATATGGTGAGGGTAGTGAAGTAGTTTGGCCATCTTTTTTCTTCTTCCTAAACTATGGTGCATCGAGTAGCTTTCCTAGAGCTTAAAGTTCTAATTTAAAAGAAAAAACTAAGGATTCTAATTCAAGGAGAAGGCCTCCATTGAGTTCCTCTTGCCTAGACAATCTCAGGGATTGAAAGGACTAAGAATTCAGTTCCCTTGATATTAACCTTCAGAGAGATTCATGACTAGAGGATTAGGTACTAATTTGAATTGCAAAAACTACTAAAACAACATTATATGAATCACTTTGTAGGTTTGAGTTGTCTGGCTGAAGACAAAGGAACATTTCATAGTGTAAAAAACAACAGGGTCACCACAAAGATGCTACGATAATTGGATACATGAAGAATCTCAACACTCAAAAATGGTATTACAGTGGCGGTTCAAGTGATAAAATTATGACATTTTATTCATAGTATCCTACTGAGGCTGAGGGATTGATTTCTGTGGCTTGAGCGTGGTCAAGAAGACATGTCAACTGTGAGCTTCTTTGGGAATAAACCAAGTTTGTGGGTACGGAGTTGGGGTGAAATATGAGTTGAGGGAAAAAAGCATCATCAAATTACTTTATAGGGACATAGAAATCTCACTTGATGTTTGATTAAACAGAGGTGACCGGAGGTACTAGATCGAGCTCATCATTGTTGGGGAAGTACTTTAGCTTTATGGCCCTATCCTGGGGAGCATCTGCACCAACTGGATAATGGAGGAGGCTCACAATGGGTCTTCTGATACTTTAGATCATTGGGAGTAGGCTCTATGTAGCCTAGTTTTCTTGGGGTGATGGTTGCATCAGCTGGAGAAAAGGGACGATTGGGCATTTTCTCTATGTATGACTAGAGTGGTTGAATTAGGGCTTCAAAGAATCAAAAGGATCTCACATATTTGTTAGTGGTGAGAAAAATGGCATTTGTTGAGAGTGGAGGGAATGAGGAGTCAGGGCCTCTCTCTGATAGTTATTGTTCTGGATGCGCAAAGTGTGCGGGGGTTGAAGACAAAGTCTTCACCCCAAGTTCATAATCCAATGATCGATACAGACCTCGTTATTCAATTGGCATGTGACACTTGAATGGTATTGAATTGGCTCCAATATAGGTAAATTGGGATTAGTTAGATGTATTGACCATATAGGTATGTTGGGATTAGTTAGATGTATTGACCATATAAGTAGGTTAATATATTTGCAATTATTCAACCCCTTTTGTAAACACTACTAGAAATATCTAGGGTTATCTAATTTAGATGAATCTTGGTAGGCTTACTGATTCAACTATGAGGAATCCAATTATTCACTTGTATCATATGTTTGATCTCGGGGATTATGTGATTTATATTATTAGTGACTTAGGGTATTTATTGAATCAATAATGATTAATATGGAGTTACGTCACCAAAATTGAAGATAAGCTTGAATATCATGTTTTATGCTCATATAAACATCTACGGAATATTTAACCTAACATATGTGGGGAAAATTTTCACTTAAACCTCAATTAGTCATTATTGCATAATTTGGGCTAGGTTTTGTGTATCATTAAACTTATATGTGATAAATACTTGAATCATTATGTACCTAACATATTTTATGATTATTCATCATTAAAAGAAATAAATTTTGTAACTTAGAATTGTTGATACATTTGTTATAATTCTAAGAGTGTTACAAAAGCCTTAGAAAAATCCAGAGAGGATTAAAGATCCATCCCAAAGCAGACAACAAGATAGGGCCCTAGCTAATGGAGAACCAGCAACTTTCGTTGGTTCCATTCGACCCAACCGTAGTGCCAAAAATTGAAGTTAGACCACCATTCTTTTCTACCCCTCTCTCCTACCAACAAAGGGTGAACCGTTAACCCTATTCATCCAACACACCGTCTTTTATCCACCTTTCATTGCATTTAACTGCTCCTCACTGTTTAACCTACCTTTGATCACCCCCATCTCTCTTTCACCTCACAAACCCACAATATAGGATTTCAAACCTAGTTTTTCATTGAGGATGCGAACATCTATTTCATGCATGATCTTTGATCATCTCTAACATCGGAAAGTGGTATAATGTTTGGTGTATCAAGGATTTTCACATGTGGAAGACCTTGAGTCTCATTGTAACATACCAGATCTTAAACCCTGCCCTAGAACTTTTATCTTTTGGACTTAGCCAGATAAGGATAAATATATACCTAATTCAAGTTAATTGAAACCCTAATAAGTTAATAAATCCCCCAAAGACATAGGACCTAATGTTCTCATCTTGAGACCAATAAAGTATGACATATGAGATAAATGATGAATTCGAATTTTGTGCAGGATTATCATACATAACTATTTTGGTGTTAATGTTAAGTTATGGACCATAATTGGTTGAATAATAATAATAATGATGATGATATAATGTGATAAAAATATAATGGGCTACAAATATTAAATATGAATAATTTATGAAAGGAAATATTACAAATGAAATATAATGTAAAAATTATATTCCTTTGGTCCCAATTGACTTGGGAGCCATGTTTCACCTTATTTGCATAATAATAATTATCCTAATTCTTTTTGGAAAATAAAACAGGATAAAATCCAAAAGTATTAAATAAATTATTAAACAATTCCAACAATGGAATCAAACACCATATTCATAATCTATATACTAAATTAAGCCAATGTATGAATTTTCATGTAATTTGGATAATCTTAATATCCATGTGTATATTAGGAGAGAGGTCCAAAATATTAATCTATGTGAAAAATAACTTAAAGGGATAAAATTAATGGCCAATCATGTTCCATAAGTGTTAGATTGCTTAAAGGTGAAGTTTCAGATTAATTGAAGATTTCTAGAAGTCTCTAAAGTGATAAGAAAGAGAAAATATGATCTAAAATAAAATAATTTAATAAAATACTTAGATTCTCCAAATCTTAAAATTAATACCAAAATTGAATTTTACATGTCTTAATTAGCCTAGATGCAAAATTTTATATTAATTGGTTAATGATTGGACCCTCAAACAAGGAGAGAGAAAAAGAGAAATTATTTGATGTGTCACTTTATTCCTAATCTTTTTTAGGCTAAAGTTTCTGCATTTATCATTGTCACACACCTAATTCCTTTTCTTTTTTGCATTTTGAATGGTCTGGATCAATTTGGGCCCCGATCCCATGGCTTAGGGATCGTCTTCTACCCTGAGTCGCAAAAGGAAACCGGCTCCATGGTGATTTCATTTCCTTTCCCACGATCTCTCTCTTTTCTTCCCTTGTTTTCTTTCATAGGTTTTCTCTTTACTTCCTTGTGACTTTTATGCACCTTCCCATCCTAGGTTTCCTAGGGTTTATATACTCCAACCTTCATGTCATTGGGCGCCACTCTCCTTCCACTGTTCTCCCTTTGTTCTATACACCCTTTCCTCCTTCTCATCCACTCACACCTTTGTACCTATATGAAACTAGGAGTACACCTCCATCAAAATACCAAGATAAGTTTCTCACCCTCAAATTTATCTCAATCTTCTCTGATTACATATCTCCAACTCGGTCTAACTTCACCTGCTACCAGATTAGTCGACCCAGCTTCTAGGAACCCCAAAACCAACTGAACTGATGATCTATTCTTCCTAGAGCTTCCATGAATACAATACTTCCTTCAATTTTTTCCCTCCCTCTCATTAAGTTTTACACCCTTTTTTGCTCAATTTTTGCCTTCTTTGCAATTAGCAAACTCTAGGCCATCTCTCTTTAAGGGTTTTACGTCTGTAGCTTTGTTCCTCCTTGTAGAATTCATAGGGGGTCTTTATTTGCTATCCATCTTGTTTTGCCTCGAGTTCCCAGACTTCTCCTTCCTACTCTAAATGGGGGGGGGTTGCTTTTGGTCTCCTAACCTTGAAACCTGCAAGCTCCTGAGCTCGTTAGCTCCTCAATGATAAGACGATGATAATGGGAATATTGGTGGTATTGTTGCCTGAATCTCTCGTGGTTTCTTCGCCAAAGTTGTTTAGTGCCCATGGCATGAGGCCAAGGTTGGGGAATGAATCCCGTGGGTATTTCACTTTTGTAACCTTTGATTTTCATTTGTGCTCTATTTTTTGACATAAGGGCATTTTGGAATTTTCACTTGGTTTTGTTTCTTGTTCTTATGCATGTGGCTTGCTGATCTATTCGAGAGGCCGACGAGTTGGCCATCCCTGATTGGGCAAACTCAGATGCACAACCTTCTCCCTCTCTCTTTTGTTTTCCCATGGGTCAGACGCTGACGTGGGTTTATCTGGTTGGTTGATTCTCAGAAATCTATAAGTAATTATTTATAGCTCAGAAAAATATACTAAAATATGATCTGGAATCATAAAAATATAACCTATTTAATGGTGATAAATTTGTCTCTTAAATATGGTGTTTTAAAAAGGTGATTTTAATGGATTTTCCTAAATAAATAATAACTTGCAAAATTCATAACAAATAATTTATAAGTTAGACAATAAAGTAAAATATATTTGAGATTAGAAAAATATAATCTAAAATATGACATGGATTTGATAACCTAAGTCACAAATAAGAAAAAGTGATTTATAGGGTTGACTAATTAATGTGAAATTGACTCTAAATCTACATATATGCTTTAAAGGTGTTTTGAACACCTAGGCTTGGATCTAGGTCTGACTTTGGATTTGTTATGACTCTAAAGTGAGGTATGCTTGCATCCCATATTATTCCTTTTGATCAATTCAACTAATTTCATCTTTCTCTTGGTCCTATAGACATTAGCCTACACGTTATCTTGTTCTTTTGGAAAATATGCTTCACATGACGTACCTTACAGTGTTACTGATCTTGTGATCATATTTCCACATTTGCTTGGTCATTTCTTATGCTTTTTTTCATGATGGAACTCTATATGATGACATGTGATGTATTTTCCCCACTTATGAGGTGAATGTTTATATTATCATTTATGTGGTGACAATTTTGTATAAACTGACTATACTTTTTATTTTCCTCTCTATTAAGCATGTTATGTGACTCAGTAGCATAATTGCATTGGTTATTAGGTTATGTGCCCTTATTATATTTTTGGGATGGAGGTTATGTGCCCCATACCTAGATTTCAAATTTATGAGGTTTGTCCCACATATTTTATATATTGGGGAGTTTGGTTATGTGCCATTCTCTATCAGGTGTCAAGTTTATGAGGCTTGGTTTCCATTGTCTTTATATTGTTCTAGTTCTATGTTTATCTCATAGGCATGCATGTTGATGATGGGTTTTGTGCCCAAATGATTATGTGTTCTATTGTGGCACAACTTTTATTATTATTTTTTATGGAAAGTATTCCTTTTGTTATGATCATATTATTTTATGCCTGATTGGTTCATCCTTTCCTTTTCCTTTGGTAAGCCTTTTATATTTAATCTCCATTATTCCTGATATTTCTCAATTTATTTTTAGTATGCACATACCATCCTTTGTTGATGTCATCTATTTTTCTCTTCTTGTTGGAGTATGCTTTTAACCCTAGGTGAAGGACATGGTGGACATGGGATAAAGATATGTACCTAGATTAAGGAGTTTAAACTTGGAGAAAAACTTGTTATGGTTTAGAATTCCCTCTACTTAGATCCATATGTTGTATCTTACATGTAAACCCTATGTGGGATATTGTGATGTACTTTTAAAATTTTTTATGAAGAATTAAATATAGTCTTTATTTTTATTCCGCTGCTACTCTTTGATCCTTTGTATACCATTATATAAATATTTGAAAATTTTACACTTGTTCCAACATACCATTTTAGTATGTTTGGAATGGATGTTTTGTTCAATTTTAGTAAAGGGGTGATTTCACTCTTTTACATCATGGTATCAGAGCCCATGGTATTTGGAATCTGACTATTTCAATTTTGTATCCCATATTAAAACCCTTGACTTAGATAGTTACCTCTAGGTGAGATGTTTTCCCTAGATCTTACCTAAGTTGTTTTGATGATGAAAGGTTGATATGAGCTTCACATTAAAATCACAGAGTTTAGTAAACCCTGTTGTGATGAGGTTTCAGGTAATCTTACCATACCATATAAGTTAGTGATGACATGTAAATTTTGATGCAATAAGGTTTGACATGAGGATGAAAATAAGGATATGAGTATGAAGAAATTACTAGGAATATATGGATAATATAAAGGTGTAGTGGACCTATCCTTTGTGCCCTATAACTTTTTGGATGTTTATTTAGGGTTGTTAGCTTAGGGACACAAGGACCTAAATATCAACCCTAGTTGATTCTGACTTTTAGTTGGATACATGGCCAACATAAACCTCTAAATTATTCACAATTAATATATTCATAAGTGAATATAGTACCCTGATGTTGTTTAGTTGACTTGTTAGGATAAACCTTTTAAGGGGTGGACAGTAATTGTGTTAGGAGTGGGGCCCGATAAGGGATCCACTCCCTACTAAAAATTTGAAGAATAAAACATTCATTCCAAACACACTGAAAGGTATGTTGGAATAGGTGCAAAATTTTCAAACATCAATAAATGGTATTCAAAACAGTCAAAGTGTAGCAACGGAATTAAACAAATGATTATATTCAATTTTCACAAAACATTACAAAAGTACATCATAATCTCCCATGAGGGTTTACATGTATGATACAACATAAGGATCTAAGTAGAGGGAAGTCTAAACTACTTCAAATATATCTCCAAGCAACATGTCTAAGAGATAGGTCCATGTTGTATGCCATCTTCTCCTTGGTCATGTTCAACACCTTGATCTAAATGTGGGTGGTTTGGAAATCACCCAGCAAGAGAGAGAAAAACACAATATGTGTCAAATAATGAACAAGAAAAAAATAACAAAATAACATTAAAGTAAAGGGTAAGATTTCTTCATAAGAGGAAGAGATCAATAGTATGAGGAATAATCAAATATATGCTTTCCATATCAAGAAAAATAATAAAAAATTTGCATGCATGATTAATATTGACTACATTAACTAAGTAGTTTTGAGTCACCTACTAGACCTCAACCTATAGATGAAGGGAGAATAAATACATTCCCAGTCACCTACAAATATTTTTATGGGGGAGATAAGACATTCCCAGGGTGAATTAATACATGCCCTATCTATGGGTGGTTGTACATAAGTACCACTACTATATCTAAATAGTACACAAAATCAACATGCTAGAAAATAAATCATGGCAAGTAAAAGCATCATATCAATAAGAACATGGCACTAGGGTACATCACCCAAGGAAAATAATATCACTACCAATTTTGAAGCAATTTAACAAATGAATCATGAATAGAGGGAATAGGGTTCATTAAAGCCACATTAGGGAAAATTAAGGTTTGGTTGAAATTATCACAACACAGGGTGTAAGGAATGCACATACCTCTCTTACTGATATCAATTACTAACATTCACCACTTTAATCGAGTCCAAGTTCCACATTGCCTATTTTCAATGTATTAACATATATTACAGTACATAATGCACATCAATGTATAGAAACCCTAATTTTAGATTTTTTTAGCAAAACTCAGATTTAGATTATGAAAACCTCCAATGAATTTATTAGGTTCTCCTGATCAAGAAAACATATTTTTATGTTAATTTTAGAGTTATGATGATTAAGATGTACTTGTTATGGATTTTATGCATTAAATTCATTTTCCAAAAATCACCCTTCATAAAAACTTGAAATCTGACCTAGAAAGCATTTCTATTAGATAGAGATCAATTTTTTGATTCCAAAACATCTTTATTTGTCAAATTTGGATAAGAGGATTAAAAGATGTGTCAATCAGGAAATGACAAGTCAGAAATCTTCGAGAGAGAGGAAGAGTGAGAGAGAGGGAGAAAACACCATTTGACCCTAGATCGGCATTAGAGATGCATAGGTAACCAAACTATAGATGCTAGAGAAGGTAAAATAGCAAGAAAAAAAATCTCAGAAGAACATGGTAAATAGAGATGGAGATCATCAATTTTAAACATAGAAGCATGAGTTTTAAACAAGTAGTAAGCACTATATAGGAAGGGGGTTATAAAACTTACCTCTAGGAAGGTGGACAGGTTCAAGCAATAAGGTTCTTGAACTAGAGAAGTTGGTTTCTCCAACAAAGATCCTATCTCGAGCAAGAAGTACCTTCTTCACTATAGAGGTGAAAAACCCTAGAAAAAGAACATGGACATGAGGTGTTTAAGGCCTCTAGGTGGGGTTTCACCATGGAAGGCCATAGTTATGACCTAGAATAAGGTCTTAAAAAGAAAAAAAGAATGAAAATAGGGAAGGAAAGGAGGAAACTTACTAGTTTTGGTCAAAATCACCAAGAAGGAGCTTTAGAAACCCTAAATAGATCAAATTCAGAACCCTACACCATGGTAGGCCCCCTATTTACCCTGGGATAGCAACTTCGTGGCAAAACATAGTAGTAATGATGCTATAAGATAGAGGAAAGAGAAGGAGAACAATATTTGTCAAATTGGAAGGTGGGAAGGGGTAGATATGGCTTTATAAAGAAGGTGTGCAAGCATGAGATGTCTATGGGACTTTCCATGTGTCCTTAGCCTAGGGCTTCATGGCCATGAAAGAGGACAACTCATCGAGGCTTCTTGAATATCAAATATGAATTCTAAAAGCCTATGGAGACTTCTAGGCCAACCCTACCATTCTCCAATCAAAGAAATAACCCCATTGGTTGATATAGCTTTTAAAGACAAGCTCACTTATAAAGAGGGTAATCCCTAAAATGCCCTTGGAGAGAAACACCTTCAAACCAAGGTGCAACTAGCTTCCCCATGGTTCATAATATTGAGAAGGGTAAGGGAATATCTAAGGATAATAATGCATGTGATAATTTGCAAAAAAAAAATTCCAATTGGATAAATTGCATAAAAGTCCAGAATGTACCTAAAATTGCATACCTTGCACAAACAACTCCCAAATTGAACCAAATTTGAAATTAGGCTAATTTTATGATTTCAAAACACATCAAAAAGTTATATTAAGGTTTAGAGCACTGAATTATGGTAGTTAAGCTTGTTCAATACATTAAGCAAGTTTTGTGGCCTTACACTTCTTGCACAAATTTATTTACCATTGTTCCACTTAGTGCATTTTAGATCCTTAAATAAGCTTTCACTGAGGTATTTGTGCATAAACCCTTCCATTGGTATAATTATTGAACAAATATTCACCAAAACACTATAAATTCTACAATTTAAACATCAAGGCCAAAAAGGATAGAATAGGAAAGGAAAAGCTTAGAAAAGGTCCAAAAAGAGAATATGACCAAATTCGATATGTTACAGCACTCCACCCCTTAAAGAGGATTTTTTCCTTGAAATATCAAGAAAAGAGAGAAGGGTGAGTATGCAACATCTCAATACCAAACTCCAGGCTATTTCCCCCAAACAATAAAACTTCTACTAAAATTTAACTTGGGAGTTCAGATTCTTCACATGCAACTTATCATAGTCTAGGTTCTCAAGGATCACCAAGGGTTCCTCTATTAATATTTATTTTTTACATTTTTGTCTTATTACAATTATATTTATTAGGATGCCACATTATCATTATTCTTTTAATTGTGCCATGTCATATTCACTTTGTTTCCAAAAGATTTATATATCATTATTATGCACATACCCTAAATATTTCTTATTTATCTCATTCAAATTTTTAGCACAATTAGAGTTGTAGTTAATCATCTTAATTTCCATTAATATTATAGATAATTATCCTTAATAATTTGGGCTTAGACTCTATTATCACCTTATTGAATTATAACACTTTATTTTGCATGAAATAAGACATCTTATTCAATTTGTTATCATTAATCCAAATAATATCACATTAATCACTTATACCTTTTTTTACATTAATGCCATCATTAATCTTTGTCATATTTATTCACTTCTTATTATTGATTATGCACATTGATGTGAATCCAATTACTTCCTATCCATATTCAAGTCATTATATGTGTTTTAGTGAATGAAGTGGGACATATTACATATAAATGATTTGATTCACATACCAAGTAATGATTAGGTGATTAGTTAGGTGTGTATTATAGAACAAGGCGATATGCATTTCATATTGATGACCTGATTAATCTATGATTAGGTGATTATGTATATCATTTATGTGTATTAAAGTATGTTATATGATTATGACACCTAATGTCTCTAATGTATCAATAATGTCATTAAGGATGTATAGGTGAAGGTTAGATGCTTACAACTTAGGGTTTAAGTCAATATGATCATTATTCTTCACCTATAGTATGTGTTAAACCCTAGATTTGGTTACAATTATCTTTCTCATCATATCATTAGGGTTTATTGCTCTAAGACATGTTTAGCATCATGTGAACCCACTATTAGTATTAATATGTGAGTTACTCATATTATGTGCATTAGATATTCATTAGGGTTCAAACATGTGAACTATTCATTAGATGACCATTATATGTTCTTTAGGATAACAACAACCATTTGGGGTTACAAATATAACTTGATTGGTAAAAACTAAAGATCCAAGAAAACTATCCTCCTAATCACAGAGTTAGGGTTTCTAGAGTAAGTGTAACTAGATTTCAGTATGGTACAAGACTCCATCCCCTTAAAAAGGATTTCTTCCTTGAAATCTACCTACCCAATCATCAATCCAACTACTCTCCATCCCTTAAAAGGTTTGACCTACCAAGACAAACTAATCTACAGGTATAATGGTGAGTCTAACTAAACCATGTACAAGATCCATCACACTTCCATTGTGCACTCTGATTGCTTACTAAACACCAAACTTCAAAGTCTAGGTTATTAGGGATAGAATATTTAAACATGTGGTTTTGGGTGACATAAGGGAACTATATTGGGTATCCATCCTCAAACAATTCATTGCACATAAAAGACAAGGTCAACATATTAGGTTCTTAGGAGTATCCATCTTAGGTGCCTAAGGCTACTACTATCTATAGCCATGCTATTTTAGACAATAAGTATCAACTCAGGCCAGGAAGGTATCATATGAATCTAGGAGTCCTCATAAACTAAGCTAGTGGTGCAGAGGAAAATCTTACCATCCCTCAAACCATGATCCTTTCTAGACACATTTTCTTTCAACTTATGTCGTAATACCTACCTAATAGGCTCATCACATTATGATTTACTAAACATGTTTCTAATGTGAAACTCTTATGATACTAAATCAATCCTCACACCATCTCAAGATTAGGATAGATGGATTCTAGTACAAAAGTGTCACTTAAAGAGGAACTATATGAGGAAAGGGTTCTAATAGGGAAACAAAGTTGAAATAGTCAAATTTTGACTACCATTGGCTCTGATACCATGTTGTAAGGAGTAGGACCTAAGAGAGGATCCACTCCGTACTAAAAAATTGAAGAATAAAACATCCATTCCAAACACACTGAAAGGTATGTTAGAATAGGTGCAAAATTTTCAAAGTTCAATAAATGGTATTCAAAACAACCAAAGTGTAGTAGCGGAATTAAACAAATGACTACATTCAATTTTCACAAAATATTACAAAAGTACATCATAATCTCCCATAAGGGTTTACACGTATGATACAACATATGGATCTAAGTAGAGGGAAGTCTAAACTACTTCAAATATGTCTCCAAGCAACATCTCTAAGAGCTAAGTCCATGTTGGAAGCCATGTTCTCCTTGGTCATGTTCAATACCTTGATCTAAACCTGGGTGGTTGGAAAATCACCCAACAAGAGAGAGGAAAACACAAAATGTTTCAAATAATGAACAAGAACAAAATATAAGGAGATAACATTAAAGTAAAGGGTAAGATTTCATCATGAGATGAAGAAGTATGAAGCATAATCAGATAGATGCTTGCCATATCAAGAAAAAGAATACAAGATTTAAATGCTTGATTAATATTGACTACATTAACTAAGTACGATTGAGGTACCTACCGGACCTCAACCTATAGGTGAGGGGAGAATTAATACATTCCCACTCAGCTACACATATTTTTATGGGGGAGAATAAGACATTCCCCAGGGAAAACTAATACATGGCCTATCTATGGATCGTTGTGCATAAGTACCATTATCATAGATAAATAGTCCATAAAATCAACATGCTAAAAAAGAAATCATTCCAAGTAAAAGCACCATATCAGTTAGAACATGGCAATGGGGTACAAGTCCCATGAAAAAGAATATCATTACCAATTTGGAGGCAATTTAACAAAAGAATTATGAATAGAGGGAATAGGGTTCATTAAAGCCTCATTAGGTAAATATAGGGTTTGGTTGCAATTATCCCAACATTGGGTGTTAGGAATGCAAATACCTCTCTTACTGATAATAATTACTAACTTTCACCATTTTAATTGAGTTCAAGTTCTACTTTGCCTATGTTCAATGTATTAACATGTATTAGAGTACATAATGCACATCAATGTATAGAACCCCTAATTTTATAATTTTTTATCAAAACACAAATTTTTGATTCTAAAAACCTCACCAATGAACTTATTAGGATCTTCTGATCAAAGAAACATATTTTTTGTTAATTTTGGACTTATGATTATTAACATGTACATGCTTTGGATTTTATGTGCTAAATTCATTTTCCAAAATCACCCTTCGTAAAACTTTGAAATCAGACCTGGAAAGAATTTCTAATAGATAGAGATCAATTTTTTTGATTACAAAACATGTTTATTTATCAAGTTTGGATAAGAGGATTAAAAGATGTGAATTTTTCAATTTGAACCAATCATAAAATGACAAGTCAGAAATCTTTGATAGAGAGGAAGAGTGAGAGAGAGGGATAAAATACCATTTGACCCAATATTAGTGTTGGAGATGCATAGGTATCAAAACTAGAGCTGATAGAGAAATTAAAATATCATGAAAACAAAATCTTAGAAAAATGTAGTAAATAGAGATGCAGATCGTCGATTTTTAACATAGAAGCATGCGTTTGAAGCATGTAGTAAGAAATATATGGGAAGGGGGTTATAAAACTCACCTCTAGGAAGATGGATAGGTTCAAGAAGCAAGTTCCGCAAACTATAGAGGTTGGTTTCTCTAACAAACCTCCTATCTCGAGCAAGAAGTACCTTCTCCACAATACAGGTGAAAAACCCTAGCAAAAGAACATGAAGGTGAGGTGTTTAATCAATCTAGGTGGGGTTTCACCATGGAAGGCGACCTAGAAGAAGGTGGTACAAAGAATAAAAGCATGAAAAAAGGGAAGTAAAGGAGGAAACTTACTATTTTTGGTCAAAATCACTAAGAAGGAGCTTTAGAAACCTAAATAGAGAAAATTCAGAACCCTCGGAGTTTCCTTCACCAAGGTAGGCACACTCTTTTACCTTGGGACAAAAACTTCATGGCCAAACATAGTAGTAATGATGCTCTAAGATAGAGGAAGGAGAAGGAGAACATGAGTTTTCAAATTGGGAGGTGGGAAGGGTAGATATGGCTTTATAAATAAGGGGACAAGCATGAGGTGTCTCTGGGACTTTCCATGTGTTCTTAGCCTGGGGCTTCATGACAACGCAAGAGGACATCTCAGAGAGGCTTCTTGAATATCAAATATCGGTTCTAAAATCCCATGGAGACTTCTAGGCCATCCCCACAGTCCTCCAATCAAAGAAATAACCCCATTGATTGATAGCTTTTAAAGATAAGCTCATTTATAAAGAGGGTAATCCCTAAAATGCCCTTGGACAGAAACACTTTCAAACCAAGGTGCAACTGGCTGCCCCATAATTCAAAATCTCGAGGAGGGTAAGGGAATATCTAAGGATTATAATGCATGTGATAATTTGCAAAGAAAACCTCCCAATTGGATAAATTGCATAAAAGTCCAGAATGTACCTAAAATTGCATAACTTGCACAAACAACATTCAAATTGAACCAAAATTGAAACTTAGGATCATTTTATGATTTTAAAACACATAAAAAAGTTATATGAAGGTTTAGAGAACTTGATTATGTCAGTTAAGCTTGTTCAATACATTAAGAAAGTTTTGTGGCCTGACACTTCTAACACGAATTTATATACCATTATTCCACTTAAGTGATGATTTTACATTTTAGGTCCTAAAATATGCCTTAACTGAGGTCTTTGTGCATACACCCTTTCATTGGCATATTTATTGTACAAAAGTTCACCAAATGACTATAAATTCTACAATTTAAACATCAAGGCCAAAACAGATAGAATAGGAAAGGAAAATCTTAGAAAAGGGCCATAAAGAGAATATGTCCAAATTTAGTATGTTACAAGTTGGTTATTGATGATTGGATCAATAGATTTTGAGGAAAAAATAAATTTAAGAGGTGGAGTGTTGTAACATACTAGATCTTAAACCCTACCCTAGAAATTTTATCTTTTGGTATTAGCCAAAGAAGGATAAAGATATACCTAATAGAAGTTAATTGAAACCCTAATAAGTATATACATCACCCAAACACATATAACCTAATGTTCTCATCTTTAGAAAAATAAAATATGACATAAGAGATAATTGATGAATTAGGATTTTGTGCAGGATAATCATACATAACTCTTTTGGTGGTAATGTTAAGTTATGGATCATAGTTGGTTGAATAATAATAACGATGACATAATGAGATAACAAAAATAATAATGGGCCACAAATATTAAATATGAATAATATAGGAAAGAAACTCTAAAAAATGAAATATAATGTAAAAATTAAATTCCTTGGGTCCCAGTTGAATTGGGAGACAAGTTTCACCTTATTTGCAAAATAATAATTATCCTAATTCTTTTTGGAAAATAAAATAGGATAAAAGCCAAAAGTATTAGGGAAATTACTAAAAAGATCCAAAAGTGGAATTAAACCCCAGATTCAAAATCTTCATACTAGAATAAACCTAATTTTCATGTAATTTGGATAATATTTAATATCCATGTGTATATTACGAGATAGGAAAACAAAATAGTAAATTAGGTGCAAAATAACTTCAAGGGATAAAATTAATGGCCAAATCTTGTTCTATAAGTGTTAGATTGCTTAAAGGTGAAGTTTTAGATTAACTGAAGATTTCTAGAAGTCTCTAAAGTGATAAGAGAGAGAAAATATGATTTAATATAAAATAATTAAATAAAATTTTTTGATTCTCCAAAAATAAAAATTAATACCAAAATCAGATTCTACATGCCTTACTTAGACTAGATGCAACATTTCATATTAATTGGTTAATGTTTGTACCTTCAAAATAGGAGAGAGAAAAAGACAAATTATTTGATGTGTCACTTTATTCCTAACCTTTTATAGGCTAAAGTTTCCACATTTATCATTATCACGTGCCTAATTCCTTTTCTTATTCACATTTTGAATCGTCTAAATCTATTCGAGCATTGTTCCCATGGCTCAAGGATCATATTCTACCCCGAGTAGCAAAAGGAAACCGGTTCCACAGTGATCTCATTTCCTTTTATGCAATATCTCTTTCCTTCCCTCCTTTTCTTTCACCGGATTTCTTTTTTATTTCTCCACACTTTTTTGAACCTTCCCATCCTAGGTTTCCTAGGGTTTATATACTCCAACCTCCCTTCTGTTGAGCACTTCTCTCCTTCCCTTTTTCAACCTCTATTCTATACACCCTTTCCTTCTTCTCATCCTCTCATGCCTTTAGACCTATATAAATTTAGTAGTACACCTCTGACACAATACCTAGATACGTTTCTATCCCTAAAACTGATCTCAACCTTCTCCGAGTACATATCTCGAACACATTCTACCTTCACCTACTATTGGATTAGTCAAACCAACATCTGGGAACCCCAAGACCAATGAACTGATGATCTATACTTCCTAGATCTTCCGTGAATGCAATACTACTATCACCTTTAGCTCTCCCTCCCAGTAGGTTTACGCCCCTTTTTGCTAAGATTTTTCCTTCTTCACAATTAGCAAACTCTAGGCCATCTCTCTTCATGATTTTGACGTCTATAGCTTTGTTCCGCCTTACCAAATTAGTCTGGGGTCTTTGTTTACTATCCTTCTTGTTTTGCCTCAAGTTCCCAAACTCCACCTTCCTACCCATAATGGCGTGGTTTTGCTTCTAGTCTCCTGACCCTAAAACCTGTATGCTCTTGAGCTCGTTAGCTTTGCGGTGATGAGATGAAGATAATGGGGATATCAATGGAAGGTTTATTGCCTGAATCTTTTGTGGTTTCTTCACCTGAGTTGTTCAACGCCCATGGTACAAGGGTAAGGTCGGGGATTGAATTCTCGTGCTAATTTCCCTTCTATACCCTATGATTTTTATCTGCCTTTATTTTTTGACATGAGGGCATTTTGGATTTTTCACTTGGTTTAGTTTCTTGTTCTTACACATGTGGCTTGCTGACCATTTGAGAGGTTGGCCGTGTTGGCCATCCCTGATTGGGAGAACTCAGATGCACAACCCTCTCCCTCTCTCTTTTGTTTTCTCACTTGTCAGACGCTGACATGGGTTTATCTGGTTGGTTGATTCTCAAAAATCCGTCACTAATTATTTATAGCTCAGAAAAAAATACTAAAAGACGATATGAAATTAGAAAAATATAGCCTATTTTATGGTTCTAAATTTGTCTCTTAAATACAATGTTTTAAAAAGGTGGTTTTAGTGGATTTTCCTAAATAAGTAATAACTTGTAAAATTCATAACTAATGATTTATAAGTCAAAAAATAAAGTAAAATATGTTTTGATCTCAAAAAAATATAATATAAAACATGACATGGATTTGATACCTAAGTCACAAATAAGAGAAAGGTGATTTTTAGGGTTTAAGTAATTAATGTGAAATTGACTCTAAATCTACATATATGCTTCAAGGGTGCTTTGAAGACCTAGGCTTTGATCTAGGACTGACTTTGGTTATGTTATGACTCTGAAGTGAGGTATGTTTGTAGCCCCTATTATTCCTTTTGAGCATTTCTCCTAATTTCACCTTTCTCTTGGTCCTATGGACATTAGCCTACACATTATCTTGTTCTTTTGGAAAATATGCTTCACGTGAAGTACCTTACACTGTTACTGATCTTGTGATGATATTTGGACTTTTCTTGGTCTTTTGTTATTCTTTGTTCATGATGGAATTCTATATGATGACATGTGATGTCTTTTTCCCACTTGTGAGGTGGATGTTTATATTATCATTTATGTGGTCATAATTTTGTATAATTTGACTATACTTTTTACTTGCCTTTCTATTCAGCATATTATGTGACTCAGTATCCCTAGAGTATTGTAATTGCATTGGTTTTGGGTTATGTGCCCTTATTATGTTTTTCGGATGGAGGTTATGTGCTCCATACTTGGGTTTCAAATTTATGAGGTTTGACCCACACATTTTATATGTTGGGGAGTTCGGTTATGTGCCATTCTCTATTAGGTTTCAAGTTTATGAGGTGTGGCCGTCATTGTCTTTATATTGCTCTAGTTCTATGTTTATCTCACATGCATGTAGATTGATGATGGGTTTTGTGCCCAAAAGATTATGTGTTCTTTTTCACCACCACTTTTATTATTGTTTTTTATGGCAAGTATCCTTTTGTTATGATCATATTCTTTTAATCCTGATTGGGTAGTCCTCTCCTTTTCCTTTGGGAAGCCTTTAATATTTAATGTCCCTTATTCCCTATATTGCTTAATTTCTTTTTAGTATGTGCATGCCAACCTTTGTTGATGTCATGTATTTTTATCTTCTTGTTGGGGTATGCTTCTAACCCTAGGTGAAGGACATGGAGGACATGGCATAAAGATATGGACATATCTTAAGGAGTTAAAGCTTGGAGACAAACTTGTTATGGTTTAGATTCCCTCCAATTAGATCCATACATTTTATCTTACATGTAAACCCTGTGTGGGAGATTATGATGTACTTTTGTAATTATTTGAGAAGAATTGAATATAGTCTTTATTTTTATTCCGTTGCTACACTTTTCTCCTTTTTATACTATTATATAAAGATTTGAAAATTGTACACCTGTTCCAACATACCTTTTTAGTATGTTTGTATGGATGTTTTATTCGTCAAATTTTTAGTAAAGAGGTGATTTCACTCTTTTACATGATGGTATCAGAGCCCATGGTATTTGGAATCTAACTATTTCAATTTTGTCTCCCTTATTAGAATCTGTGACTTAGATAGTTACCTCTAGGTGAGATATTTTCCCTAGATCTTACCTAAGTTGTTTTGATGATGAAAGGTTGATATAAACTTCACATTAGAATCATGATGTTTAGTAAACCCTAATGTTATGAGGTTTTCGATAACATTACCCTACAATATAAGTTAGTGATGACATGTAACTTTTAATGCAATAATGTTTGATATGAGGTTCAAAATCAAGATATGAGTGTGAAGAAATGATTAGGAATGTATGGATAATATAATGGTGTAGTGGACCTACCCTTTGTACCCTATGACTTTTTGGATGTTTATGTAGGGTTATTAGGTTTGAGACACAAGGACCTAATGCTCAACCCTAGTTGATTCTGACTTTTAGTTGGATACATAGATAACATAAACCTCTAAAATATTCACAACTAAAATATGTGTAAGTGACTATAGTACCCTGATGTTGTTTAGTTGACTTGTTAGGTTAAACCTTTTATGGGTTGGATAGTAGTTGGTTGTTGATGATTGGATCAATAACTTTTTAGGATTAAATCCTTTTAAGGGGTGGAGTGTTGAAACATACCAGATCTTGAACCCTACCTTATCACTTTGATCTTCTGGTATTAGCCAAATAAGGATAAGGATATACCTAATAGAAGTTAATTGAAACCCTAATAAGTCAATAGATCACCCAAACACATATGACCTAATGTTCTCATCTTTAGACCATTAAAATATGACATATGAGATAAATAATGAATTAGGATTTCGTGCAGGATAATCATACATAACTATTTTGGTGGTAATGTTAAGTTATAGATCATAATTGGTTGAATAATAATAACAACTATGATACATTGTGATAACAAAAATAATAATGGGACACATATATTAAATATGAATAATTTAGGAAAGGAAATCTTAAAAATGAAATATAATATGAAAATCATACTCCTTGGGTCCGAATTGACTTGGGAAACAAGTTTCACCTTATTTGCATAATAATAATTATCCAAATTCTTTGTGGAAAATAGATAGGATAGATGCCAAAAGTATTAGATAAATTACTAAAGGCTCCAAAAGTGGAATTGAACCAAGGATTCAATATATACATACTAAAATAAGCCTATGTGTGAATGTTCATGTAATTTGGATAATCTTTAATATCCATGTGTAGATTAGGATAGAGGAGAACAAAATACTAAATTAGGTGCAAAATAGATTCAAGGGATAAAATTAATGGCCAAATCATGTTCCATAGGTGTTTGATTTCTAAAAGGTGAAGTTTCAAATTAATTGAAGATTTCTAGAAGTCTTTGAAGTGATAAGAAAGAGAAAATATGATTTAGTATAAAATAATTGAATAAAATCCTTAGATTCTCCAAAACTGAAAACTAATATGAAAATTGGATTCTGCATGCCTTAATTAGCCTAGATGCAAAATTTCATATTAATTGGTTAATGTTTGGACCCTCAAATCAAGAGAGAGAATAAGAGAAATTATTTGATGTGTCACTCTATTCATAATATTGTGTAGGCTAAGATTTCCGCATTTATCATTGTCACGAGCCTAAATCCTTTTCTTTTTTGCATTATGAACCATCTAGATCTATTTGGGCATCGTTCCCATGGCTTAGGGATCATCTTATACCCTGAGTCACCAAAGGAAACTGGCTCCATAATGATTTCATTTCCTATTTTGTGATCTGTGTCTTTCCTTCCCTCCTTTTCTTTCATCGTATTTCTCTTTGATTTCTCCTCACTTTTCTACACCTTCCCATCCTATGTTTCCTAGGGTTTATATATTCCAACCTCCCTGTCGTTTGGTGCCACTCTCCTTCCCCTGTTCTCCCTCTGTTCTATACAGCCTTTCTTTCTTCTCATCCCCTCACTCCTTCGGACCTATATAAAATGAGTACACCTCTTCCACAATACCTAGATAAGTTTCTAGCCCTAAAATTGATCTCAACCTTCTCCGAGTACATATATCCAACTCAGTCTACCTTCACCTGCTACTAGATTAGTCGACCCAGTGTCTGGGGACCCCAAGACCAACAGAACTTATGATCTATACTTCCTGGAGCTTCTGTGAAGACAATACTTTTGTCAATTTTGACTCTTCCTCACGGTATCTATGACTCCCCTTTTTACTCAGTTTTTTCCTTCTTTGCAATTAGTGAACTCTAGGCCATCGCTCTTCAAGATATTTATGTATGTAGCTTTGTTCTGTCTTATCGAATCCATCTAGGGTCTTTGTTTGCTATCCTATTTGTTTCTCCTTGAATACCCAGACTCCTCCTTCCTGCCCATAATGGCGGGGCTTTGCTTCTGGTCTCCTAACCTTGAAACCTGCTTGCTCTTGAGCTCATTATCATTGCGGTGATGAGACAAAGATGATGGGGATATTGGTGGATGGTTTCCCTCCTGAATCTCTTGTGGTTTTTTCGCATGAGTTTTTTAGCTCCCATGGCATGAGGGCATGGTTGGGGAATGAATCCCCATGGTGATTTCTCTTATGTACCCTCTAATTTTCATTTCTGCTTTATTTTCCACCGTAAGGGCATTTTGAACTTTTCACTTGGTTTTGTTTCTTGTTCTTATGCCTATAGCTTGCTGACCTATTTGAGAGGTCGGCCGAGTTTGCCATCCCTAATTGGGTGAACTCAGAAGCGCGGCCCTCTCCCCCTCTCTTTTGTTTCTTCCTAGGTCAGACACTGACATGGATTTATCTGGTTGGTTGATTCTCAAAATTCCGTAACTAATTATTTATAGCTCAGAAAAATATACTAAAATATGATCTGGAATCAGAAAAATATAGCCTATTTAATGGTTTTAAATTTGTCACTTAAATATGATGTTTTAAAAAGGTGATTTTAATGTATTTTCCTAAATAAGTTATAACTTAAAAAATTCATAACTAATAATTTACAAGTCAGAAAGTAAAGTAAAATATGTTTTGAGCTTCAAAAAATATAGTCTAAAACATGACATGGATCTTATAACCTGACTCTTAAATAAGAAAAAGGTTATTTTTAGGTTTTGAGTAATTAATCTGAAGTTGACTCTATATCTACATATATGTTTTATAGGTTCTTTGAAGACCTAGGCTTGGATCTAGGAATGAGTTTGGATTTGTTATGTCTCTGAAGTGAGGTATGTTTGCATCCCCTATTATTCCATTTGATCAATTCGCCTAATTTCATCTTTCTCTTGATCCTATTCACATTAGCCTACACATTATCTTGTTCTTTTGGAAAATATGCTTCATGTGAAGTACCTTACACTGTTACTGATCTTGTGATCATATTTGGACATTTTCTTGGTATTTTCTTATGCTTTGTTCATGATGGAACTCTATATGATGACATGTGATTTATTTTTCCCACTTGTGAGGTGGATGTTTATATTTTCATTTATGTGGTGACAATTTTGTATAATCTGGCTATACTTATTACTTGCCTCTCTATTAAGCATGTTATGGTGACTCGGTATCCCTAGATTAGTGTAATTGCATTGGTTTTTGGCTTATGTGTCCTTATTATAATTTTGGTATGGAGGTTATGTGCCCCATACCCGAGTTTCAAATTTATGAGGATTGGCCCACACATTTTATATATTGGGGAGTTTGTTAGTGCCATTATATATTAGGTCTTAAGTTGATGAGGCTTGGCTTCCATTGTCTTTATATTTTTCTAGTTCTATGTTTATCTCACATGCATGTAGATCGATGATGGGTTTTGTGCCGAAAAGATTATGTGTGCTTTTGTGGCACCACTTTTTTTTATGGCAATTATCCCTTTTGTTATGATCATATTCTTTTATGCCTGATTGGGTAGTACTTTCATTTTACTTTGGGAAGCCTTTTATATTTGAGTTCCCTTATTCCCTATATTTCTCAATTTCTTTTCAGTATGCACATACCTACCTTTGTTGATGTCATTTATTTTTCTCTTCCATTTGGGGTATGCTTCTAACTCTAGGTGAAGGACGAGGAGGGCATTGCATAAAGATATGGACATAGCTTAATGAGTTAAATATTGGAGACAAAATTGTTATGGTTTAGATTTCCTTCTATATAGATCCATATGATGTATCTTACATGTAAACCTTATCTGGGAGATGTTGGCTAAATGGACATCATTAAAATCCCTCTATTTTGAAAATAACAGACATTTCGTTCTTGTGGATCTAACATGCTACTTGAGTATTTCACGAACAAATATTTAAGATGGTGGATAGGTAAGCTTGGAAGATCTATGTGCTCAAATTGTCTTATTTTTTCATGATTGTAATAAAATGTAAACTTGTACAAATATATAATGTACAAGTACTTAGATATCATGTAAATAAAGCGTTTAGATCTTCCATATCCACTCACAACACTTAGATAGGTCATCCCCTATGATAGCATCACAATAGAACTTTAATACATACATTTAGTAAAAGTCTAGACACACTAAAACATGGACTCTATCAGTCAAACAACTTCTCGACCGAGATACACTCAGTCGACCATCTTCTCGATCGAGAATCACCTAAGTCTATTCTTCAAGCTGGTTCTATAGCCATTAGACTTGGTGGGAAAAAGTGGTTTGGAGTTGAGTTGAATGTCGCAATACACTTGCTCCAAACTTACCCTTGGTCGATGAAATGCTCGATCGAGAGACACTCGGTCGACAAACTTCTCGACCGAGAAAGGTTCTGACTGTACTTTTCAGAATTAATGAACTAGCCATTTCAAACGTAATTAGTGGATACCTAACAACTAATTGAGCACTAAGAACACCCTAGAAAGTGTCTATAACGTCCCTAAGCACTAATAGGCCATTCCTATAAATAGGACATGCCTTAGGACACCTAAACACACTTGAGTACACATACTTGCAATTGAGAATCAACTTTTGTGAGCAATTGAGCAATCCTTTACTTGAAATACATTTCCATAAGTTGATATTTCGTGTCCTATAGGCTAGAATCTCCTACCCACTGCACTTTTACCTTCATACACATTGGATCGGAGATCAAAATGCTTGATATAGGATTCAAGCCTTGTACTAAAGTCGCAAAGTGTATTTGTCTTCTTCTTTCTTATTCCCTTGTATTACTCGTATTCTCCTTTGCTACTCCTAGGTTGGAGGTTGTGGAAAGGAGGTTGTAGGAGCTTCTTTGGTGGTGAAGGTAGCTCGGCGTGACTTTGGACTACTTCTAGAAGGTCTTATTGGGAAGCTACTTCAAGGAGGAAGGCTACTTCAAGGGGGAGCTTGAAGTTACTTCAAGTGAAGGTTGCTTCAAGGTTGGTGAGATGACTTTGGGGTGAAGGTTTTCCAAAGGGTTGTGAAGGTATTTGTATCGTATGTAACATCTTTGCGAGGTAATAAAATACAATTTCTTTCAAAGTCCCAATTGGAAACAATTGGGTAGTGGACTAACTCTCGTAGTATTTGCTAAGGGTGGAACAACTCTAAACGCCTTGTCTCCTTCTCAAATATTTTTGTGGTTGCTTGGTTGAATTAATTTTTAAAAATTATCATAAAACCCTATTCATCCCCCTCTAGTATTTTTCAATTGGTATTAGAGTAGGCTTCAAGGAGCTCTAATCGAGTCTTGCAGAAGATGGGGAATGAAGTTCTAAATAACCTCAACTTGGAAGGAACTCCTGTGGCTCGGCCTCCACCATTTGATGGAACCAACTACACCTATTGGAAGAGGAAGATGCAATTCTATTTTCAAGGAATCAGCTGGGATCTTTGGATATTGGTTTCAAATGCATATGATATTCCTCAAACTAAATATGCTACATGGGATGCTAATACGGTGAGATTAGCACAATTGAATGCAAAAGCTGTAAGTATTCTTTATTGTTCAATTTCAGTAGGTGAGTTCAATAGAATATCAAATTGTGAAACTGCATATGAAATATGGCATAGACTCTCTATTACTTATGAAGGAACTGTTCAAGTAAAGAATTCCAAAATTGGTATGCTCAAACAAAAGTTTGAATAGTTTCATATGGAACCAAATGAATCTATTAGTGAAATGTATGCAAAGTTCTCTTCTATTGTTAATGGTTTGAATGCATTAGGTAAAGCCATTATTGAAGAGGATCAAGTGTCAAAAATTCTTAGGTCTCTTCCTCCGAAGTACAAGCCTAAGGTTACTGCAATTGAAGAAGCCAATGACCTCAGTCAACTAAGGATGGAGCAACTCATTGGCAACTTAGAAGCACATGAGGCAACCTTGGAGGAGGAAGAAAGACGAGAGCGTGAACTTCAACAAGGGAGAAAGAAGAATATGGATCTAAAGGCTATAAAGGTAATCACTCAAGAAAGTGATGAGACAAGTGATGGAGATGAAGGACAAGAAGCCCTAATTGTAAATGGTAAGAAATATAGAAGATTTAAATCTAACAAAGTTGTTGGTTCTTATTATTCTTCTTTCCCTCCCAGGTGTTTTGAATGTGGAAAGAAGGGACATCTTAAGAATGAATGTCCTAAAGCAAAGAAGGGTAAGAAAAGCTCATCTAAGAAGAAAGGAGAAAAAGCATACAAAGCTGCATGGGATGAGTCAAGTGATAGTGAAAGTGGAGAAGAGCATGTCGAGTGTCTCATGGCCAAAGAAGATGATAGTGATGATTCACAAGAGGTAAACCTTTTTTAGTTGCCAAAAGAAGATCTAATTTCTAGTCTTCAAGATAAACATGACAAATATGTTGATTGCAAAAAGAAACTAAAGAAAGTTACTAAAACCAATGAGGATTTGTATGCTAAATTAAATAATCTTTCTTTTGCAAAGGACAATATCATTTCTAAAAACTTTACCTTGAAATCATCTTTAAATGATTGCAATATGAAGTTGCTTACTTTAGAAACAAACTATGGTTTCTTTCTCAAGAAAAGGTTGAATTGCTTGCAAAACTAAATAATTATCAGACTCAACCTATTCTATGTAGTCATCTAGATTATGATGCTATTGTTAAAGAAAGAGATGATTTATCATCTGATCTAGATCAAGCAAAGTTAGATATCAAAAAGAAAATAGATGAGGTTGCTAAGTTACAAAAAGAAATTAGTAGCTTGAGAAATAGATAAGATTCTAAAGAATTCTTCTGGTTATGTTGGAAGAAGTGGCTTAGGATATGTTCCAAAATAAAACTCTCATCAACCTAAACCTAGGAGAACTCAAGTACCCAAGACCAAGAACATATTTGTACCAAAGAACACACCTTAAAATCTTAGAAAGAGAAATGAAATTGACTCCATTTGTTGTCACAATTGCTTACATCTTGGACATTACTCCTTCTCATGTCCTTCCAAGAAAAAGGATGTTGAGTTAGTATGTGTTCCAAGACCCCAAACATAGCAAATTTAATATGATAAATTGAGATTTGACCTGAAACCTCACTTGCATATCTTAATGTCTTATCTCAACTAAATAGAATGGTACCTTAGCATATTACAACGATTAAGCCCAAACTAGCATAAACAAATCACTGAAAACAAACATGATCAACCTCGGTCAACAAATAGTTCGAATGAGACATTTCTCGATTGAGAAAGTATTCGACTGAAGGAAAGCCTATATCAAATCTGAAATCTACTGTAGAAACAATAACAATTCCGGTTGAGAAAAATGTCGATCGAGACAACTTCGGCCAAGAAATTGTTGACCAAGAAATTTCCTATTTCAATTTTTAAAATAGCAACATTATCGGTCAACAAAATTTTTGACCGATACACATTCGGTCAAAGTATTTATCAACCAAATGAAGTTCTATTCAGCTTAATTTATTTAATCATGTTTAGTTTGTCATTAAATGTACCTAACCATAATGGACCATCACATGGGTACCAAAACCTATATTTTATTGCAGGATTGGGTGGTTGATAGTGGATGTTCCAAACATATGACCGGAAACAAGGATGCTTTTCAAACTTTTAAAGAAAAGAAAAGTGGAACAATCACTTTAGGAGGCAATGGTAAAGGTAAAATTGTTGGAATAGGTAATATTGGTACAAACCTTGAAATTAAGAATGTTTTACTTGTTGATGGCTTGCACCATAACTTGATAAGTGTTAGTCAACTATGTGATAGTGGATATGATGTTTTATTTAATAAAAATTGCTACAAGTTGCTAGTAGAGAACACTACGAATGTTGTGTATGAAGGAAAAAGAATTGGAAATCTATATATTCTTAGACCTAACTCTATGCAATCTATAGTTGGAAAATGCTTCCTTGCCAAAGATAACTCTCTACAATTATGGCATAGAAAATTGGGTCATGCTTGTTACGACCCCACCTCCCGATAACCCCAAATTAAGGGAAACCGAGAGGTCGAAGCCGCACCCATTAATCCCGGATCAAAGGTTCGACATATAACCATCAACAATTATTAAATTCTAACAGACTATACTGAAAATGGTAATAAAAATTTTCTGTACATACCTTTTGAAAACTTGGATCTCTATATTTCTATCCATGCCGATACTAATCTATCTAATCCTCCTTTGTACTTTAATTCTCATTTAGTATCACATGTGCCACTTTACTGTTTGTTCTTTTCATTGTACCTAAAACGCCGACAAACAAAACGTCGGTCAGCCGTAGCTAGTATGTGGGGGGGAACCAATAATCATTCAATTATCTATAACAATGTATTGCATTCAATTATCATTTAACAAAAAAGTTTACGTTTTAAGTATAACTACGCGATCCATGTGTACCATATCCCCTGCGCTGTCCCTGCAGTGGACCTGGATACTACCTCCCATGTGGTAGATTCTCATTTTACCCCTCATGACTTCACCTCATAGGTGAATCAATTTCTAGGGCTGAGTCACATGGCACTACCCGTAGGTAGCCCACTCCTTAACTCATGGTATGCTAAGAGTCTCATGGCACTACTCATGTGTAGCCCAGTTTCTAACTCATGATACCCTAGACCTTGCTCTAGGTTATCCTTAGCCTTTGCATAGCCATAGGGGTGGACTCGGATCTAGCTAGTTATACATGTATACTCAGAGTGATAGCCATAGTCACTTTATAATTGCATGAAATAAATAGACATCCAACAGTTAATTCATGCATTGAGGGAAACATCGATAAAATCTTCGGGAAACTATTCGGTATAGTCATAAGCGTAACCACATACCTGATTTGATGAGTCATGCAGATTATTCAACATTTACTTCATGTATATGCAATCAACCCAATCAACAGATCCAAGCAAGTAATTAAATCATCACACAATTCCTGAAAAGAATATGTACTCTATTTATTACACACTTTATCAGGAATCTATTTTATTGACTTGGATTCACTTTCTAGGGTTTCTAATCCGTATTAAGTATTCATTAATACTCATTAGGGTTTCTTAGATCCAATTCTCAAACTTTACCTCTTTTAGGTTAACAAACCCTAATAGCACTCTTTTCCATTTATATAAACCCTAATTGCTCAAACTGTTCATTTAATATTCTTTTATACCCAAAATTGACTTAGGATCATCATATCCCTATTTCTTTACAGATTTGAACAATTAAAATATTTAAAACTCATATTCAACTAATTTAGGGTTTTCAAGCTCGTTAATGCATCTTCATGCACAAAACCCTAAACTAAGCCAATTATATAAAAAGATTATCTTTTTAGATCTTATTTTCCTTTTTATGAACAATAGGCTTAAATTATCCATTGATCAATATTAAAACCATCTATCATCAAATTTAAGGGTTTTTCATTAATTAAATCATTAAAGATGATAGCTTTATGTACTTTTCATATTTCAGGCATATAAACTCTAAATTAACTAATTATATGCCAATTCCATCCTTTTTCTTCCAAATATCCATTTTTATTATTAACAGGCTAATATCAACTTTAATCATCTATTAAACCATACTAATCATTTTAATCATACCAACATAGGGTTCTTTAAACAATTAACACATTAAAGTTGATATCTTCCATTATTTTTCGAATTGCATAAGGAATCAGGCTTCAATCATAATTTATTTGGATTCCTATCATTCTGAGGATCAACTTTCATATATAACTTGTATTTATCCGAGCTACTATGAAGGAGTTATGATGTTTAGAAGAATTACCTCACTTGGGCCAATCCAGGAGTGCCACGTCGGCCTCCCCATGCATACATTGGCGCGGCTGCTTTCTTTGGAAACATAACGCATTTACATTATTACCCTCCTTTAAGTCGCTCTTTGCTTCAGTCCGTGAAGGGCAGAAAGGTCCAACGTCCTGGGCTTCTTCTTCCACCTCTCGACGGCGGCTACAGAAGCCCTAGCTGCGGCTGGGCGCGATCCCATCTCTCACCCTGACCCCGATGACCACCACGGAGGGCGGCGTTGCCTCCGACATGCCCAGGCGCACCCACAGGGCTCCCGAACAGCCGCTGCGGTGGTGTGAAACGGCCTGGGTAGGCCCGCGTTCTAGCTAACTGTTGCAGCCGTGCTGCTGCAATGGTAGCTTGCTCCGGACATGGCGGCCTGGTTAAGCCTTGCCTAGTCATCGAACCATGACCAGCAACCATTGTAACCACCTCTGGGTCCCCGTTGCTACAAGATCTCACGGCTTCTCCTGGTTTAGGGTTTAAGGATGAAACAAAGAAGAGAAAGACAGATCAACGTGGGACTCCTCTCCTGGACTCGGTCCAGGGCTCCCTTTCTTTATATAGATGAGGGTAACCACGTCCTATGATGCTTGCTTGCAAAGCAATAAAGTTTCTCCTACTAGGAATCGGATTTCCTTTATGAAAAAGCAAGCTTCTCTCTCTTAACTTAGTCCCTTTTATAAACCAAAACTCTTGGGCAATTAGGGATTCGAAAATCCTCTCACTTGATCTCTTTTATTCTTGCCTTCTATCCCATAGACACGAAATTCTATTTTCTTTAATAGAGATTACTTTCCCTTTTTAACAAAACCTCATAATTCATTAATAATGTATTCACATTAAATTCTTATTTTCTTTTATAGGTACTTTCTCTTTCCTCTTTGTTTATTGGGACTCCTTAGATCTCAATAAACTCCATTATTTCGAAATCCTTTTCCAAGGATATTTATTATCCTTCTAGATGCATCTTTATGCCTTATTTCACATTATCTTGTTTATTTCTTATTATAATATTTCCTTTTGAGGATTTCTTTTTATTTCTCTTCTATTTTCCTCTTTGGCATCCCTTTTATCATAAGAAATCTTTGGGATACGAAATTTTCCCAATAAATCTCATTTATGCCTCTTTTCATTCATTTTCCACATGTAATCAATGTTTTCAATTTCTTTCTTAATAAAGAAATACATAATTAATCTTTTCTTTTTCGTATTGCTTTTCTTTGCAACTTTGGACTCCTTGGTACCCAAGGAACCCAAGAGGCATGAAATCCTCTTTGGATTTGCCTTCTAGAGGTTTCCACATATTTCTTTAAAATTCAATTATCCATTTACTAATTGAATTTTCTTTATTATTGCCATGTTATTGGGCCGAATAGCCAATAAAGCCCACAAAGCAACCAATCAAGGATATTGTGCAAAGAATTCATTTATTCAAAACAAAACACATCATTATTTTTTCAATTATCCTTAATATGAGAAATTGCATTTCTCACCAATTGAACCCAAAAATTGAGGTTATAACATCCTTCCCCTCTTATGGGAATTTTGTCCTCAAAATTCAAACAAGCAAACAAACAATCAATTCAGGATAAGACTTTTCCATGTCCATCATTGGCCCCTATGTGGCTTTACCGTACTCATGGTGCATCCAAAGAACCTTTATCATTACATATTCTTTTCTCTGAGTTCTTTCATCCTGGCGTCTATAAACTACACAGGTGACTCAGGCCATGTCAGCCTCCCTTGGGGCTCACTCAGTTCATTGTTCAGCACATAGTCGGGGTACCTCACATAGTGCTCTAAATTGGACACATGGAAAACATCACACATTACTTTATCCTGATGGGTAAGGTCAAACCTAACCTTCTCCACCCATCCATCTCTAATGGACCCATGTATCGGGGACTCAGCTCTCTTAGATATAACTTAGAGGGGTCGGATTTTCATGTCACATTTTCTCCCACAGTAACTTGTATGTCAGTCTACTTTGCATCTGCTCATGACTCTCATCGTCTCTAGGCTCCTTTCAGCCCTTGTGCAATCAAAGTGACTTCCATCTTCATGCACTGTGGTCTCTTTTTCTAACCATCATGTGGTACTTTTCTAACCATCATGTGGTCCTTTCACCAACATCACCTTACTGAAGTGGTGTCCGACACAACCTCCCTTATAGAGCTTCATATAAAACCCGATACTAGCTATGGTGGTCATTGTCACATCTTTCATAGGACAAGAACTGTCTCTAGATATCACCCTGAATGAGCTTACCTGCCCTCATCAGACCCTTTAGTCTGGATCATACTAATCATAGTTAGGGGTGTGATAAACTATACTATCATTGAGTTTTTCATGTACCTACTTCCACTTTATGGAAGCGAACCTTTAAGTCAAACTCAAGAATCCTTTGAACTTGCTTCATGGTGTAATTGAACCATCTTTCTCATGGGTAGTTCAACGAGATTTGTCCCTTAATAGAACTCTTTCTTTCTCATGTCATTTAGGTAAGGCGACTTACCATAACCCATATTGCATCTCGACCTTCTTTGACCCAGGGAAGACCTATCACAACATCCATAGTGTTGAGCTGTCATTCCCTCTCAGGGATTCTTTTGTCCTCTATATCGATACACTGGGTTACTGGGGTTCGTCCTTTACCTCCTGGCTTGCATGGTCATAAACCACATGCAACTTCATCTTAAGCATCTAAAGTGCTATTGCCATTTACTATCTTGGTAGTACCATGGTGTATGTTGATCTTCAATCATGATTTCCAGTATATCATGATTCCTCAAGATCGATTTCTTGGAAACCCTACACCACCCTCATCAGGGTTTCATCACCTTCTTAATCAAAGAAGTGCACTTGAGGTTTTACCATCATCCTTTCATTGCATCAAGAACTAGGCTGGCTAACCAAACACCCCTTAACTTTTCAACGCATCTTGTTTCATCTGAGTGTTATCCAAACACCTCTCTTTTTCAAACTTAGGGATAGCCAAACAAACTCTTCTAACTTCTAGTCAACAAAGCCTTAATCAGATCATTCATTATCACTTCACATCCTTAGGTAACATTACACTTCCATGTATTTCGCTTATCATGTCACCTTAAACTATATGTTCATCTTCATAAGAACACTCTCTGATTCCATCATCATGGTGATCAAACTCAACCTGGTATAACTTGTAAATTCTACATAGCTCATCATAGAAACTTCCTCATAAGGGGAATACCTCATTCCTCTTAGTGTTTGCAAGCCATCCATCATTCATTCACTTTACCATGGTAAGATATATTCTCTATCCCCATTTCTCGTGGCAACGCTCCAACCTACATCATCTCTTATCCTTGGTGTATGACATGCATAATGTCCTATCTCTCACCCCCATAACAAGAGGAAATAAGCATTTGGCTGCAGTCCAAATACAGAGTTCTTCCTGTTCCAAGAGTAGAGATGGTACATCCCACCTTGCCAGTACACCTTTAAATCTAAGTTGCAACGTGCCACATATGTCTCCACATCACAGACATCATGATAACAAACAAGCCTTGAACCTACCGAGGTTTATATCCTTAGTCAACTCCTCTAGGTCCATAAGGTACCGACTCTTTTGGGGTCATCCCTCTTCCCTCATGCATCAAGGGAGTGCCCTACTCATCTGCCCCTTTGGGTCCCATGAGTTCATGAAGGTGATCAATCTCCTAACCCATGGCCCCCAGACAATGATAGTTGTTACCTCCCGACCCTACGGTCATGTGCAACTGGGGAATTAGGCAACTCCTATTTTCATCGGTCTTATCCCTGCCTGACCCTAGGATAGACTTAGGATTATTCATTATAGTACATGTTCACTTAGAACCTTACCCAAGTCTTCATCATCTCTCTTTCTGCATTCATGGGCTGACTCTCATCCGTTCATAGGTATTATGGCAACCTGCCTACCTTGGTCAAGCCCCATACTGGTTACCTCCATGGTAACACATGCAATAGAGATGGGTATCTACGGGTCTGCGGGTTCATTCTCATACCATGTACTTTTCTCTTAACTTCTCAAGATCCTACGAGACCTCTTTAGGTTACCTTGAACCAACAAAACTGATGTACACCCTTCCAAAGGGGTTCCTCTCCCAGGATGGGAGGAAACTATCTCTAAGGTCACAAAAGCTCTTAGGTCCAGGATTTACATCCACCCGAGCCTACTTAACCCTAGCAAACCATTAAGGCACAAACAGTTCACTTATCGAACGATACTAGGTCATACTTATCCTCTTTCCTCAATGATGGATCAAAGTCATACCTTCCCTTATCATCAACCTAGCTATGAGGGGTTCATTACACATACTTTAAACTTAAGGGACTTCCCTTTTCCATTATTTATGAGGCGTACCATGCTCGAAACTATAGAAACTTAATTCTCATCATGAGCATTAGGTATACCACTTCCCCTCTTAGGCCTAGGATCCCTAGGTTTACTTTTAGGTATCCAACTGCACGCTCTATTTCTTAACCATGAATTAAGCTGGCAAAAGGCATCTCGTGCACTTCCTATCATCCTTCTTCTCGATCAACACTTAGGATTGGGTCCCCCTAAAGATAACCAAGATATCATCAACTTTTAGGGATCGATCATGAGGCAACCCCTGTCATCCATTGTTTAGGGTTTTAGGCTTCCAACCTTCTTGCGGGGTTTCCTGTTCTCTCTAGATCTAACCCTACATCCAACCTCACCATTAGAGGTCCTCTCTTCATGAAGTTTCAACTTCAAAGGCATGCTCTACATGGGCGAAGCCTAGGTTCGAACTTAGGGTTGCTCAAGATTGTCCATAACCCTTTATGCACTATCATAATTCCTTATCCAGGGTTTCACCCTACTGTCAGCACTATGACGTGCCCTAGGTGCCAACCATGCCCTACAAGCCCATAGGGTTTCTATGGTCCTTCACTAACATCATCATCCAAAGAGCTATCATGTACTCTAACATGTACGACCCTTCCCAGGGTTGGGGTTGCCAAAGGTGCTAGGTCACCCATGGATTCTATGGCATCGCAAAGGCATGTCCTTTCAAACACCTGGTCCAACTATATCTCTCTAATCATCACTTAGGGTTAGGGTTAGCATCATCCTCATAGGATGTGCCAGGTCTCTTACTTGCAATGGAGATCTCTATCTCCAAGACTAACATATCCTCCTGACAAGGAGGTCTACTCTTAGGTCTAAACTAAGGACATGACAACTTATGTCATACGACCTAAGCATGTATCTATTCTTTAATTTGCACTTAATCTATTAAGCTTATGTCCATGACATCTTATTTACATGCTTTTCATTAATTTTATGGAGGATTCCTTAAACCTTATTAACCTTACCCATACTCCAAGAGGGTGAGGAGAAGAAAGAAAACCCTAATCCTTTATATCCTTATCAGAATTTTGTGATGAGAAGGGACGAATAAGATGAGAAGTCCTAAAGGTATCTTATTTCGATTCATACCCTAAGACTTTGGCCAGGCGGTCACACGGGTCCGGGAGTCCTCGTATTCCGACTAGCGGTGCGGAGGAAAATCTTGCCAGCCCCCGGTAGTGATCCCTTTCTAGACACCTCCGTCTTTCGGATACTCCTCTAATAACTCCCTTGGGTTCTATGGAGTTTGAAAAATTTAATAATCATTAATGGTTAAATGAGGAACCTACGCTCTGATACCAAATGTTACGACCCCACCTCCCGATAACCCCAAATTAAGGGAAACCGAGAGGTCGAAGCCGCACCCATTAATCCCGGATCAAAGGTTCGACATATAACCATCAACAATTATTAAATTCTAACAGACTATACTGAAAATGGTAATAAAATTTTTCTGTACATACCTTTTGAAAACTTGGATCTCTATATTTCTATCCATGCCGATACTAATCTATCTAATCCTCCTTTGTACTTTAATTCTCATTTAGTATCACATGTGCCACTTTACTGTTTGTTCTTTTCATTGTACCTAAAACGCCGACAAACAAAACGTCGGTCAGCCGTAGCTGGTATGTGGGGGGGAACCAATAATCATTCAATTATCTATAACAATGTATCGCATTCAATTATCATTTAACAAACAAGTTTACGTTTTAAGTATAACTACGCGATCCATGTGTACCATATCCCCTGCGCTGTCCCTGCAGTGGACCTGGATACTACCTCCCATGTGGTAGATTCTCATTTTACCCCTCATGACTTCACCTCATAGGTGAATCAATTTCTAGGGCTGAGTCACATGGCACTACCCGTAGGTAGCCCACTCCTTAACTCATGGTATGCTAAGAGTCTCATGGCACTACTCATGTGTAGCCCAGTTTCTAACTCATGATACCCTAGACCTTGCTCTAGGTTATCCTTAGCCTTTGCATAGCCACAGGGGTGGACTCGGATCTAGCTAGTTATACATGTATACTCAGAGTGATAGCCATAGTCACTTTATAATTGCATGAAATAAATAGACATCCAACAGTTAATTCATGCATTGAGGGAAACATCGATAAAATCTTCGGGAAACTATTCGGTATAGTCATAAGCGTAACCACATACCTGATTTGATGAGTCATGCAGATTATTCAACATTTACTTCATGTATATGCAATCAACCCAATCAACAGATCCAAGCAAGTAATTAAATCATCACACAATTCCTGAAAAGAATATGTACTCTATTTATTACACACTTTATCAGGAATCTATTTTATTGACTTGGATTCACTTTCTAGGGTTTCTAATCCGTATTAAGTATTCATTAATACTCATTAGGGTTTCTTAGATCCAATTCTCAAACTTTACCTCTTTTAGGTTAACAAACCCTAATAGCACTCTTTTCCATTTATATAAACCCTAATTGCTCAAACTGTTCATTTAATATTCTTTTATACCCAAAATTGAATTAGGATCATCATATCCCTATTTCTTTACAGATTTGAACAATTAAAATATTTAAAACTCATATTCAACTAATTTAGGGTTTTCAAGCTCGTTAATGCATCTTCATGCACAAAACCCTAAACTAAGCCAATTATATAAAAAGATTATCTTTTTAGATCTTATTTTCCTTTTTATGAACAATAGGCTTAAATTATCCATTGATCAATATTAAAACCATCTATCATCAAATTTAAGGGTTTTTCATTAATTAAATCATTAAAGATGATAGCTTTATGTACTTTTCATATTTCAGGCATATAAACTCTAAATTAACTAATTATATGCCAATTCCATCCTTTTTCTTCCAAATATCCATTTTTATTATTAACAGGCTAATATCAACTTTAATCATCTATTAAACCATACTAATCATTTTAATCATACCAACATAGGGTTCTTTAAACAATTAACACATTAAAGTTGATATCTTCCATTATTTTTCGAATTGCATAAGGAATCAGGCTTCAATCATAATTTATTTGGATTCCTATCGTTCTGAGGATCAACTTTCATATATAACTTGTATTTATCCGAGCTACTATGAAGGAGTTATGATTTTTAGAAGAATTACCTCACTTGGGCCAATCCAGGAGTGCCACGTCGGCCTCCCCATGCATACATTGGCGCGGTTGCTTTCTTTGGAAACATAACGCATTTACATTATTACCCTCCTTTAAGTCGCTCTTTGCTTCAGTCCGTGAAGGGCAGAAAGGTCCAACGTCCTGGGCTTCTTCTTCCACCTCTCGACGGCGGCTACAGAAGCCCTAGCTGCGGCTGGGCGCGATCCCATCTCTCACCCTGACCCCGATGACCACCACGGAGGGCGGCGTTGCCTCCGACATGCCCAGGCGCACCCACAGGGCTCCCGAACAGCCGCTGCGGTGGTGTGAAACGGCTTGGGTAGGCCCGCGTTCTAGCTAACTGTTGCAGCCGTGCTGCTGCAATGGTAGCTTGCTCCGGACATGGCGGCCTGGTTAAGCCTTGCCTAGTCATCGAACCATGACCAGCAACCATTGTAACCACCTCTGGGTCCCCGTTGCTACAAGATCTCACGGCTTCTCCTGGTTTAGGGTTTAAGGATGAAACAAAGAAGAGAAAGACAGATCAACGTGGGACTCCTCTCCTGGACTCGGTCCAGGGCTCCCTTTCTTTATATAGATGAGGGTAACCACGTCCTATGATGCTTGCTTACAAAGCAATAAAGTTTTTCCTACTAGGAATCGGATTTCCTTTATGAAAAAGCAAGCTTCTCTCTCTTAACTTAGTCCCTTTTATAAACCAAAACTCTTGGGCAATTAGGGATTCGAAAATCCTCTCACTTGATCTCTTTTATTCTTGCCTTCTATCCCATAGACACGAAATTCTATTTTCTTTAATAGAGATTACTTTCCTTTTTAACAAAACCTCATAATTCATTAATAATGTATTCACATTAAATTCTTATTTTCTTTTATAGGTACTTTCTCTTTCCTCTTTGTTTATTGGGACTCCTTAGATCTCAATAAACTCCATTATTTCGAAATCCTTTTCCAAGGATATTTATTATCCTTCTAGATGCATCTTTATGCCTTATTTCACATTATCTTGTTTATTTCTTATTATAATATTTCCTTTTGAGGATTTCTTTTTATTTCTCTTCTATTTTCCTCTTTGGCATCCCTTTTATCATAAGAAATCTTTGGGATACGAAATTTTCCCAATAAATCTCATTTATGCCTCTTTTCATTCATTTTCCACATTTAATCAATGTTTTCAATTTCTTTCTTAATAAAGAAATACATAATTAATCTTTTCTTTTTCTTATTGCTTTTCTTTGCAACTTTGGACTCCTTGGTACCCAAGGAACCCAAGAGGCACGAAATCCTCTTTGGATTTGCCTTCTAGAGGTTTCCACATATTTCTTTAAAATTCAATTATCCATTTACTAATTGAATTTTCTTTATTATTGCCATGTTATTGGGCCGAATAGCCAATAAAGCCCACAAAGCAACCAATCAAGGATATTGTGCAAAGAATTCATTTATTCAAAACAAAACACATCATTATTTGTTCAATTATCCTTAATATGAAAAATTGCATTTCTCACCAATTGAACCCAAAAATTGAGGTTATAACAATGCTAGTTCACATGTCAATAAAAAGTTAGTTAAATATGATCTTGTTCATTGTTTTCCTAAGCTATTTTTTGATCAATATGAAAATCATGAACCATGTACTTTGGGTAAACAAACTAAGACTTCTTTTAAACCCAAAAACATGCTTAGCACCAGTAGATCACTAGAACTCATTCATATGGATTTATTTGGACCTATGAGGACACAATCTATTGGTGGAAAAAGATATTGCTTTTTTATTGTTGATGATTACAGTAGACATACATGGGTTCATTTTCTTGCAAATAAAGATGATACCATTCAAGTGTTCATAAAATTTTGCTCAAAGATTGAAAATCAATTACAAAATAAAATATGCACAATTAGAAGTGATCATGGTGGATAATTTGAGAATCATATATTTGAAGAATTTTGCACATCTCAGGGATACACTCACAATTTTTCAGCTCCACGTACTCCACAAAAAAATGGCATAGTTGAAAGAAAGAATAGGTCTTTACAAGAAGTGGCTAGGACTATGATGCTTGAACATAATACATCTAAAACATTTTGGGCTGAAGCTATAAACATAACTTGTTATGTGCTAAATAGAGTAACCATACACTCTTATTTGAAGAAAACATCATATGAACTCATTTTTAATAAGAAACCAAGGGTTGATTATTTTCACACTTTTGGATCAACTTGCTATTTCTTAAACATAAAGGATGATAGAGATAAATTTGACTCTAAATCACAAAAAGCCTTTTCTTGGGATATTCAACTTCTAGAAAAGCATTTAGAATATACAATACCATCTCTAGAAAAGTTGAAGAATCAATTCACATCACTTTTCATGAAGAACTAAAACAAAATACCAACGATAATGACATAGTTGATATTACTCATCAAATTGAAGATCTTATAATATCAACTAAAGATGATCAAAATGCTGAAAATGATCAACAAATTGAGACACAAGAACCCATTCCTAGACTCATTAAGGATCATCCTCAAGAACTAATCATTGGAAATCCTAATGATAAAGTAAAAACCCGATCATCTTTGAGAGATGTTGCAAATATGGCATTTGTATCTATATTTGAACCTAAGAAAGTGACTGAAGCTCTAAAAGATTATTATTGGATAATGACCATGCAAGAATAATTAAACCAATTCACTAATAATGATGTATGGGACTTAGTTCCTAAACCTCAAGATAAAACCAATATTGGAACTAAATGGGTTTTTCGTAATATGTTAAATGAAGTCGGGGAGGTAGTAAGAAATAAAGCTCGGTTTGTAGCACGAGGGTATAATCAACAAGAAGGAATAGACTTTGATGAAACTTATGCACCCGTAGCAAGACTTGAAGCTATTAAAATGATACTAGCTATAGCTGCCCACAAAAACATCAAACTATTCCAAATGGATGTAAAAAGTGCATTTCTAAATGGAATAATACAAGAGGAAGTATATGTTGCCCAACCACCTGGTTTTGAAATTCCTGGTAAAGATGATCATGTTTACAAACTTAAGAAAGCACTTTATGGGTTAAAACAAGTACCTAGAAATTGGTATGAAAGGCTAAAAAATTATCTCTTTGATAACAGTTTTTCATTTGGAAATTCAGATTCTACTTTATTTTTCAAAACATATGAATATGACTTTCTAGTTGTTCAAATTTATGTTGATGATATTATCTTTGGTGCATCAAATGAATCTTTATATAAACAATTTAGTGATATTATGCAAAAGGAATTTGAAATGAGTCTCATGGGAGATTTGACTTTCTTTCTTGGTTTTCAAATAAAGCAAACGCTTGTTGGGATTTTTATAAGCCAAGAGAAGTATACAAATGAACTTTTAAAACATTTTGCAATGGAACATTGGAAACATGCTACCACACCAATGGCTACTTCTACTAAAATTAACAAGGACGAAAATGGGGAACCAATTGATGATTCCTTGTATCGGGCCATGATTGGTAGTTTGCTTTACTTCACCACTTCTTGACCAGATATCATGTTTTCCATTAGACTTTGTGCTAGATTTTGAGAATATGGACTTAATTAAAAAGGTGGTACACTTTGTTTCAAAGAATGGATTTCTTTGCAAATCTCCCTTTTGGTAGGAATTTTGTGGTTCCTATGATTATATTAATCCAATAATGGATATAAAAGAGAAGAAAAGAAGAAAAGTCCAAATAATGGAAAAAGATTAGAGATAATGGATATTAAACAAAGTATTTTTGAGAAATACTTAGAAATATCTAGAAAGTGGCATTAATGTCCACAATTGAGTAAAGTTCGTTTACATATGATTTCTAATAAAAGAAATATGAAAAGAGGGAAAGAAATAGATGAAAGATAAAGGAGATAATTAAAAAGAGAGGTTGCTTTGTAAATAAGGAAAGGATGATGGAATCATATTACATCCTTTATTTGATTTTGGCACTACTAATTACAAGAAACTAGGACCATAGGGACTCTCAAACCCTAAGTGGTGCGGACTACATACATGTGTATATAAGTAGGGAACTCCAACCTACTCCCTCCATCTCTCTCCTTTGTCCCTAGGGAACCAACACCGGTAGAGAAATAGTGTGCCACTCCCCGACTTGCCTTGGTGCCTGCTTGGGTGGGAACGACGGCGTCGAGGACATATAGAAAGGAATCGAGTTCCTCACCATGTCCGACCGCCTGTGACCAACCTCAGGTTGTAGTAAATTCCAATGATGGTAGGAGGGCGCCGCTAGGGAACCTCCTGCATCGTTGGGCACAGAGCCGTGCTCTGTGGACGTGCGTCAAGTGAGAGTACCGGGAAGGGTTCGCCATACACGATGTGAGTGAAAGGACGACCCATAAGGGCAGAGATGACTTGTGGCTACAGAAGGTGGACGTTGGTCTGCATCGACATCCGTGCGACCTAACCTATGCCTATAGGGTCACAAAGGGGAGGTCATCGGTGCCTTGCAGTAAGGACAGCAGGGTGTGCCTTCCTGTCCAAGCACAACAGGGCCGACTGACGATCGTGTGTGAAGGATTTCACAGTGGCTGTCGGAGCAAACCAGACGACAACAGCAACCATCATCTTGGTCCATGGTGCTGAGAGAGAAAGGGGAGGCTTGGAGGAGAACTAGGGAACACCGATAGGTCGGGTGCGGTGGTGTTTGTGCCCAAGGGAGGTGGCGGCGGATGATGGCGTGGTGGGGAGAGTTTGCGGTCGGCGACATCCTATCATGATTCTGGTGGATGATTACTTTGTTGTCGTGATCCTCCTATGGTCCTGTGGATCGGGGGGGAGCTTCTACTCTCATCTTCGGCCATGAAGAGGTACCGCCGGTGGCTAGCTATAACCGAGCAGGGACCTGCGGGGGGAAGCAAACCTCACACAATCTTGCAGACGCGAGAGGAGGAGGGTCGCGTTGGAACATACCCAACAAATGGCATTGCGCGCTATGCGAGGAGGGAGACGATTGAGAGGCAAAAGAACTAAGGGTCCCTACCTATGCGTCAACTCTGAGGGCAATAAGGTATTTCTACCCTTAATTATGAGTCCAGTGAGAATAATAGAAGAGAATATTAAAAGTTGATGTGGCGTTCTTTTATTGGTCCATAAGTAATTAAACTAAATAAATCACAACTTATGATTGGTAACTCAGATTGCAACAAGTTATACATGAAAATTTATCAGGAGAATGCAATGAATGCAATAAAAATATTTTCAAGGCCTAGATACACTTGTAACTCGAAAGATAGGTGAAGATGTTATCTTTAATGATTTTATTAATGAAAAACCATGATTTTTGATGTAATGGGATTTAGCAGCGTTCTTTGGATAATTTAAGATGATATTAACATGTTATAAATAAAAAGGGGCATCTTAGATATAAAAAGATGATCTTTATGCCTAATTGGCCGATTTAGGGCAATAATGAACTTAGAAATCCTAAAGTACGGTTAATGTTTTCTTATGTGGACTAATTCGAAATACATTAGAGGAAAGTGATGTTAAGTTGGTCCTAAGCCTGTTAGGAAGGAATTAAAAAGCTAGTTAAGGTTTGAGATTAGATTTGATGTTTTAGAGTTTATGGTATCAATAATGAGGGAACCCTAATGAAACCCTAAAAGGAAGTAGTAAACTCTAGGAAGTGAGTTCAAATGAATATAATCTGAGAAAGTGAATGGTAATTAGGTTACATGTACTTTTCAGGGTTCTTTCTTGCATGTGTGGATTGAACTACTTGGATGGATACTTTCTTGCTTGGATTACTATTAACTTTTGAAATCTACTAAATAGGTATGTGGTTAATTATGATTAATCACATTGGTTTCCCGAAGTTTTCACGAATGATTAATCGCATTGAATGCAACCTATCAATTTGGATGTTCATAATTGCAAATTATAAAGTCACTATGATTATCACAATTGTAAAATACATGTATATTATCGCACCTACATGCCACCCTGATGGAAGATGCAAAATGGTCAAGCCCAGGAGGGAAGACCAATGGGCACCATGACAGGTGACCCCAGGAACCAAGCTTGGGATTGAGAAGGTGGCCTATGATATTGCATGACTAAATGGCACCATGAAGGGTGACCCCAGGCACCAAGCTCGGGATTGAGAAGGTGGCCTTAAGTCAATGGCAAAAGAGAAACCCTAGAAAGGGTATTCCAGGGTTAGGGAAAAAGTGGTGGAGAATGACACATTGAAAACATAAATTGCCTTGTTAATAACTTGATTGTGATATTTAGATTGTTAGCCATATTTGTGAAATGTTTGGTTGTTCCCACATATCGGCATATTTCAATATGTTGACCGACGTTTTGTTTGTCGACATTTTAGGTACAAGATTGGAAAGGACAAACAGTAAAGTGACACATGTAGAATTAAATAAGAGTTAAAGTACAGAGGAGGATTAGTTAGAATAGACTCCAGATGTGGTTAGAAATAGATATCCAAGTTTTTGAAAAAGGTATGCAAAGATTTATGTTTATTACAGCCTTGCAATATAGTTTGGTAGAATTTGATAATTATTATTGATTATTTGTCGAACCTTTGATCCAGAAATTGGGATAACGACTTTGACCTCTTAGTCTCCCTTAATTGGAGGTTACTGGGAGGTGGAGTCGTTACATTTGGTATCAGAGCATATGTTCCTCATTTAATATTTAATAATTATTAAATTTTACAAATCCGTAGAACCCAAGGGAGTTATTAGAGGATTTTCTGAAAGACAGAGGTGTCTAGAAAAGGATCACGTCTGGGGGCTGGCAAGATTTTCCTCTGCACCGCTAGTCGGAATACGAGGACTCCCAGATTAGTGTGACTGCCTGTCCAATGTCTCAGAATTTGACTCGAAATAAGATACCTTTAGGACTCTCTCGTCTTGTTCATCCCTTCTCAACTCAAATGTTGTTAAGTATTATAAGGATTAGGGTTTTCTCTCTTTTCCTCACCCTCTTGATGTATGAGTAAGGTTGATAAGGTTTAAGGAATCCTACACCAAATTAATGAAAAGAATGTAAATAAGATGTCATGGACATAAGCTTAATAGTTTAAGTGTGAACTAAAGAATAAATACATGCTTAGGTCGTATGACCTATGTTGTCATGCCCTCAGGAGAGACCTAAGGCTAGACCTTCTTGTCAGGAGGATAAGATAAGAGAGTTAGTCTTGGAGGTAGAGACCTTCATTATAAGTAGAGACCTGGCACATCCTCCAAGGATGATGCTAACCCTAACCCTAAGTGGTGGTTAGAGAGAGAGATGGCATGATGACATGATGTCATGATAGACCAGGTGTGTGGACATGCTTTTGGATGCCCATGACATTATGAGCCATGTGAGGTTGGATGACCTGGTACCTTTGGTGACCCAACCCTGGGAAGGGTCGTGCATGTTAGAGTGAAGGATAGCTCCTTCACTTATGAGGATAGTGAAGAACCTATAGAAACCTTATAGGCTTATGAGAGTAGGGCATAACATGCACCCAGAGAACGTCAATAGTGCAAGTAGTAGGTTGAAACCCTGACCAAGAGAGTATGTGAGATAGCTTATGAGATAAGCATGAAGAGTTATGGATAATCTTGAACGAACATAAGTTTGAACATAGGCTTCACCCATGTAGAGGTATGCTTGTGAGCTTGATCCTTCATGGAGAGAGGACCTCTAGTAGTAAGGTTGTATGTGGAGTTAGCTCTAGAGAGAGAGAGAGTAGGACTCAAGCAAGAAGGTTGGAAGCTTAGACTCTGAGATATGAGCAACATTGGGGAGTTGAGGATGATGCGACCTAAGTGGATGGTTGTGGTTGCCTCATGCATGATCCCTGGAGGTTGAGGATATCTTGGTTGCCTTTAGAGAAACCAAAACCTAGAGGGAAGGTGAGGTTGGTGGTACCTATGATCCTATGGTATAGATGTTCACCTTCTAGGGTTAAGAAGAAGAGTTCCTTAGACCCTGAAGGGGGTAACAGGTTGTGAGGCCTTGTACCCTATTGGTTGCCCTTGAGGAGGACTCCACTCTGAAGTGTTGTTCAAGTAGAAGTATCATGGGAAGTGCATGACATACCTTGGACATGCTTGGCTTGTGGTTAAAAGTTGAGAAGACAATGGGGCATCAGGAAAGTGAACCTAGGGTTCCTAGGCCTAAGGGGGGAAGTGGTGTACCTAATACTCATGACGAGATTGGAGTTTTTATAGATTTGAGCATGGTACTCCTCATTTTTAGAGGAAAGGGAAACCCCATTAGGTAAAAGGTATGTTTGAAGGATCCTTCACAACTAAGTTGATGACATGAGAAGGTTTGATCTTGATCCAATGGCGAGGGTAAGAACAAGTGTGACATAGCATGGTTTAGTAGGTGGTCTTCTTGTGCCTTAGTAGCATGCTAGGGTTAAGCATGCTAATGTGGATGTAAACCTTAGATATGAGGACGTTTGTGACCTTTGATGAAGTTTCCTCCCATCCTGGGAGAGGGACCCTTTTGTCAGGTGTATACCAGTTTTGTTGGTTTGAGATAACCTAAAGAGGTCTCATAGGATCTTGAGAAGCTAAGTGAAAAGTACATGGTATGAAAATGAACCTGTAGACCCATACATAACCATCACTAAGTGCATATGGATGTGTTACCATGGGGGTAATCAGTATGAGGCCTGACCAAGGTAGGCAGGTTGCCATGACCCCTATGAAAGGATGAAAGTCAGCTCATGAATGCACAGAGAGATGATGAAGGCTTCGGTAAGGTTCTAAGTTGGACATGTACTATAATAGAATCCTAAGTCTATCCTAGGGGCATGTAGGGATAAGACCGATGGAAGTAGGAGTTGCCTAATTCCCTAGTTGCACATGACCATAGGGCCGGGAGGTAACATCTATCATTGTCTGAGGGCCATGGGATAGGAGATTGATCTCCTTCATGAACTCATGGGACCCAAAGGGAAGATGAGTAGGGAACTATCTGGATGCATAAGGGAAGAGGGATGACCCCAAAAGTTCCGACACCCTATAGACCTAGAGGATATGACCAAGGATTGTGTAGTGACCCAAGTAGGTTCAAAACCAGTTTTCCATGGAAGTAACCTTGATATCGAGATGATTGTGATATAGAGACATATGTGGCACATTTCAACTTAGATTAAAAGGTGTACTGGCAAGGTGGGATGTACCATCTCTACTCTTGGAATAGGAAGAACTATGTATTTGGACTACAGTCAAATGCTTATTTCCTCTTGTTATGAGAGTGAGAGATAAGATAATACGCATGCCATACACCAAGGATAAAAGGTGATGTGAGTTGGAATGTTGACATGAGGTATGAGGACAAAGATGCTAACATACCCTTGAGGAGTAAATGATATGTAGATGGTTTACAAACATCAAGAGTATTAAGGTAATCATCTTGTGCGGATGTTATATCATGAGCTATGAGTTATACAAGGTTGAGTTTGAAAACCAAGAAGATGAGCTCATAGTTTCTTGATGAAGATAGACCTAGAGTGGAGGTGTATGTCTTCAACATTACCTAACACCTTAGGATGTGAAGTGGTAATGGATGCTCTGGTTGAGGTGCAACTTCCTAGTTTACCTAGGGGCTAGAAGAGGTTATTAAGTTAACCCTAGGTTTGTGAGATATGTTTGGCTAACACTGAGATGTAACGAGATCTGTTGAACAAGTTAATAGTCATTTGGTTAGCCTAGGCCTTGATGCAATAATAGGATGGTGGTAGAAACTTAAATATACTTCTCTGGAAAAGAAGGTGATGAAACCCTGATTAGAGTGGTTTAGGGTCTGAGGAATCATGACATACAGGAGATCATGATTTAAGATCACCATACACCATGGTATTACGAAGATAATAAGTGACAGTAGTACATGGTATGCTTAAGATGAAGTTGCACATGGCTTGTCTCCATGCAAGCCAGGAGGTGAAGGACGAACGTCGGTAACACAGTGTATTGATATAGAGGATAGAAGAGTCCCCAAGAGGGAATGGGAGTTCATCACTATGGATGTTGTGGTAAATCTCCCCTAGACCAAGGAAGCTCAAGACGCAATATGGGTTATGGTAGGTTGCCTTACCTAGATGTCATGAGAAAGAAAGAAAATTGTCAAAGGATGGATCAGATTGAACTGCATAGAGATGGTTCAACTACACCATGATGCGAGTTCAAAAGTCCTTGAGTATAACCTAAAGATTTGCTTACGTGCGGTGGAAGTAGATACATGAATAACTCGATGTTAGTACAGTTTATCACCCCTAACTAATAGGATGGTCTAGACTAGAGGGTCTGATGAGAGCATGTGTGCTCGTTCAGGGTGATATCTAGAGATAGTTCTTGTCCTCTGTGAGATGTTATGATAACCACCATAGTCGGTATCAGGATGTAAAGAAGCTCTGTAGGGGAGGTTGTGTCGGTCACCACTTCATTGAGAGGATGTTGGTGAAGGGGCCTTGTGAAGGTAAAAAAAGAACCACAGTGTGTGTAGATGAAGTCTCTTTGACCGTACAATGGCTTAAAGAGAACCCAAGGGCGACATGATTCTTGAGCTGATGCAAGAAGACTAACATGCAGTTCACTGTGGGAGATTATGTGATGTGAAAATCCGACTCCTCTAAGATACACCTGAGAAAACTGAGTCCCCGATATATGGGTCCATTTGAGATGGATTGGTGGAGATGGTTGTGTTTCGCCTTACCCCTCAGGATAACATGATGTATAATGTGTTCCATGAGTCCGATCTAGAACACTATGTGAGGTACCCAAGCCATGTGTTGAGCCCTGAACTTATTCATCTTTTGAGAGGCTGAAATGTCCTGAGTCACCTATGAGGGTACGATATACCAAGGTAAGAAAGAACTCAGATGAAAGAATATGAGATGATAAAGGTTCTTTGGAAGCACCATGGATAGGGCAAAGCCACATAGGGGTCAATGATGGACATGGAAAAGTCTTATCCTGAATTGTTTGTTTGCTTGATGGAATTTTGAGGGCAAAATTCCTATAAGAGGGGAAGGATGTTACAACCTCAATTTTTCATTTGTTTTCATAATTGAAATATAATGATTTTGAGAATATGGACTTAATTAAAAAGGTGGTACACTTTGTTTCAAAGAATGGATTTCTTTGAAAATCTCCCTTTTGATAGGAATTTCGTGGTACCTATGATTATATTAATCCAATAATGGATATAAAAGAGAAGAAAATAAGAAAAGTCCAAATAATGGAAAAAGATAAAAGATAATGGATATTAAATAAAGTATTTTTGAGAAATACTTAGAAATATCTAGAAAGTGGCATTAATGGCCACAATTGAGTAAAGTTCATTTACATATGATTTCTAATAAAAGAAATATGAAAAGAGGAAAAAAAAGAGATGAAAGATAAATGAGATAATTAAAAAGAGAGGTTTCTTTGTAAATAAGGAAAGGATGATGGAATCATATTCCATCCTTTGTTTGACGTTGGCACTACTAATTATAGGAAATCAGGACCATAGGGACTCTCAAACTATAAGTGGTGTGGACTACATACATGTGTATATAAGTAGGGAACTCCAACCTACTCCCTCCATCACCCTCCTCCGTCCCTAGGGAACCAACATCGGTAGAGAAATAGTGTGCCACTCACTGAATCGCCTTGGTGCATGATTGGGTGGGAACGACGACGTCGAGGACATATAGAAAGGAATCGAGTTCCTTACCATGTCCAACCGCCTGTGGCCAACCTCAGGTTGTAGTCAATTCCAATGATGGTAGGAGGGCGCCGCCAGGGAACCTCTGGCAGCATTGGGCACAGAGTCGTGCTCTGTGGACGTGCGCTGAGCGAGAGTATCGGGAAGGGTTCGCCCTACACGATGTTAGAGAAAGGATGACCCACAAGGGCAGAGATGACTTGCGGCTGCGGTAGGTATGCGTTGGTCTGCATCGACGTCTGCGCGGCCTGACATGTGCCTTCAGGGTCACGAAGGGGGGGTCATCGATGACTTGCAGTCAGGACAACAGGGTGTGACTTCATGTCCAAGCACAATAGGGCCGACTGACGATCCTGTGTGAAGGATTTCACAATGGTCGTCGGAGCAAACCAGACGACAACAACAACCAGCGTCTCAGTCCATGGTGCTAAGAGAGAAAGGGGAGGCTTGGAGGAGAACCAGGGAACATCGACAGGTCGGGTGCGGTGGTGTTTGTGCCCGAGGGAGGTGGTGTCGGACGATGGTGTGGTGGGGAGATTTTGCGGCCGGCGACATCCCGTCATGATTATGGTAGATGATGACTCTATTACCGTGATCCTCCTATGCTCCTGTGGATCGGGGGGAGCTTCTACTCTCATCTTCGGTCATGAAGAGGTGTCGTTGGTGGCTAGTTGTAACCGAGTGGGGACCTACGGGGGCAAGAAAACCTCACAGAATCTTGCAGACACGAGAGGAGGGGGGTCGCGTCGGAACAGACCCAGCAGATGGGATCACGCCCTACGTGAGGAGGGAGATGGTTGAGAGGAAAAAGACCTAAGGGTCCCTACCTATGCGTCAACTCTGAGGGCAATAAGGTATTTCTACCCTTAATTATGAGTCCAACGAGAATAATAGAAGAGAGTATTAAAAGCTGACGAGGCATTATTTTATTGGTCCATAAGTAATTAAATTGAAAAAATCACAACTTATGATTGGTAACTCAGATTGCAACAAATTATACATAAAAATTTATGAGGAGAATGCAAGGAATGCAAAAAAAAATTATTCAAGGCCTAGATACACTTATAACTTGAAAGATAGGTGAAGATGTTCTCTATAATGATTTTATTAATGAAAAACCTTGATTTTTGATGTAATGGGATTTGGCAGCGTTCTTTGGATAATTTAAGATGATATTAATCTGTTGTAAATAAAAAGGGGCATCTTAGATCTAAAAAGATGATCTTTATGCCTAATTGCCTGATTTAGGGCAATAATGACTTTGAAATCCTAAAGTACGGATAATGTTTTCTTATGTGGACTTATTTGAAATACATTATAGGAAAGTTATGTTAAGCTGGTCCTAAGCCTGTTAGTAAGGAATTAACAAGCTAGTTAGGGTTTGAGATTAGATTTGTTGTTTTATAGTTTATGGTATCAATAATGAAGAGGAACCCTAATTAAACCCTGAAAGGAAGCAGTAAACTCTAGGAAGTGAGTTCAAATGAATATAATTAGAGAAAGTGAATGGTAATTAGATTACATGTACTTTTCAGGGTTCTTGCTTACATGTGTGGATTGAACTACTTGGCTGGATACATTCTTGCTTGGATTACTATTAGCTTTTGAAATCTACTGAACAAGTATGTGGTTAATTATGATTAATCAAATTAGTTTCCCAAAGTTTTCATGGATGATTAATCGAATTGAATGCAACCTATCAGTTTGGATGTTCATAATTGGAAATTATAAAGTCACTATAATTATCACAGTTGTAAAATAAATGTATATTCTCGCACCTACATGCCACCCTGATGGATGATGCCAAAAGGTCAAGCCTAGGAGGGAAGACCAATGGGCACCATGAGAGGTGACCCCAGACACCAAGCTTGGGATTGAGAAGGAGGCCTATGATATTGCTTTACTAAAGGGCAGCATTAAGGGTGACCCCAGGCACCAAGCTCAAGATTGAGAATGTGGCCTTAATTCAATGGCAAAAGAGAAACCCTTGAAAGGGTATTCTAGGGTTAGGGTAAAAGCAGTGGAGAATGACACATTGAAAACATAAATTGGCTTGTTAATAACTTGATTGTGATATTTAGATTGTTAGCCATATTTGTGAAATTTTTGGTTGTTCCCACATACCAGCATATTTTGATATGTTGACCGACGTTTTGTTTGTCGACGTTTTAGGTACAAGATTGGACAGGACAAATAGTAAAGTGGCACATGTGGAATTAAATAAGAGTTAAAGTATAAAGGAGGATTAGTTAGAATAGACTTCAGATGTGGTTAGAAAATAGATATCCAAGTTTTTGAAAAAGGTATGCAAAGTTTTATTTTTATTACAGCCTTTCAATATAGTTTGGTAGAATTTGATAATTATTATTGATTATTTGTCAAACCTTTGATCTGGAAATTGGGATAACGACTTTGACCTCTTAGTCTCCCTTAATTGGGGGTTATTGGGTGGCAGGGTCGTTACATTTATGGTATCCTAAAGGACAATCTTTGGATTTGAAATCTTATACCGATGTCGATTACACTAGTTGTCGACTTGACCAAAAGAGAACAAGTAGAAGTTGTTTCTTATTAGTAAGAGCCTTAGTATCATGGTTTATCAAGAAACAAAACACAGTTTCCCTTTCTACCACTGAAGTTGAATATATGGCAGACGAGTCTTGTTGTGCTCAAGTGTTTTATATGCAAAAAGTTTTAAATGATTATGGTTTTATATTTTCTTCAATGCCTACCTATTGCGACAATAAAAGCGCTATAAACTTGGCACATAATCCTATTCTTCACAGTCGTGCCAAACATATTAAAATCCTCGATCATTTTCTAAGGGATCATATTTCTAACAACCATATATCCCTTCATCATGTTGATATGGAAGATCAATTGGCTGATATTTTCACAAAATGACTTCCATTAGATCAATTTAATAACATAAGAAAGAAATTACTTATCCCTCCCTTAGAAGATGTTTTCTGTAACATTTGTGCTCCTTAAATTTGGTTTGTTTCTCCGATTCTTACATTTTGGTTGTAAATGGACATCATTTAGCATGTTTTAACGACTATCTTTTTTAAGGGGAGCACCACAATTAAGGGGGAGTCTTAAAACATGTTTTGCAATGGTTATCTTTTTGAAATTACTTAGGAGGAGAAATAATAATATAAATCTTAAATACTCAATCAATGAGTTTCACACATACTCTCTTGGGATTTACATCAAATGTTGCCATATTCCCTAAAGAGTTGGATTCTATGTTCCATACTTGTTTGGGAATAATAAGCACACATTCCATAAATAAGAGACGGTATACACAAGGCAAACTTCAGGTATGAAACTAAATATACTTTTAAGATTATTTGATCTATATTTAAAAATGTTTGTCATCTTCAAAAAGGGGGAGATTGTTGGCTAAATGGACATCATTAAAATCCCTCTATTTTGAAAATAACAAACATTTTATTTTTGTGGATCTAACATGCTACTTGAGTATTTCGAGAACAAGAATTTAAGATGGTGGATAGCAAAGCTTGGAAGATCTATATGCTCAAATTGTCTTATTTTTTCATGATTGTAACAAAATGTAAACTTGTACAAATATATAATGTACAAGTACTTAGATATCATGTAAATTGAGCGTTTAGATCTTCCCTATCCACTCACAACACTTAGATAGGTCATCCCCTATGATAGCATCACAATAGCAGTTTAATACATACATTTAGTAAAAGTCTAGACACACTAAAATAGGGACTTTATCGGTCGAACAACATCTCGATCGAGACACACTCGGTCGACCATCTTCTCGACTGAGAATCACCTAAGTCTATTCTTCGAGTTGGTTCTATAGCCGTTAGACTTGGTGGGAAAACGAGGTTGGGAATTGAGTTGAACGTTACAATACACTTACTCTAGACTTACCCTCAGACGATGAAATGCTCAACTGAGAGACACTCGGTCGACAAACTTCTCGACATAGAAAGGTTCTGACTGCACTTTTCAGAATTAATCAACTAGCCATTGCAAATGTAATTAGTGGATACCTAATGGCTAGTTGAGCATTAAGAACACCCTAGAAAGTGTCTAGAACGTCCCTAAGCACTTATAGGCCATTCCTATAAATAGGACATGCCTTAGGACACCTAAACTCACTAGAGTACACATACTTGCAATTGAGAATCAACTTTTGTGAGCAATTGAGCAATCCTTTACTTACAATACATTTCCATAAGTTTAGATTTTGTGTCCTATAGGCTACCATCTCCTACCCACTGCACTTTCACCTTCATACACATTAGATAGGAGATCAAAATGCTTGATATATGATTCAAACCTTGTACTAAAGTGGCAAAGTGTATTTTCCTTCTTCTTTCTAGTTCCCTTGTATTACTTATATTCTCCTTTGCTACTCCTAGGTTGGAGGTTGTGGAAAGGAGGTTGTAGGAGCTTCTTCGGTGGTGAAGGTAGCTCGAAGTGACTTTGTACTACTTCTAGAAGGTCTCAATGGGAAGCTACTTTAAGGAGGAAGGCTACTTCAAGGGGGAGCTTGAAGTTACTTCAAGTGAAGGTTGCTTCAAGGTTGGTGAGACGACTTCGGGGTGAAGTCTATCCAAAGGGTTTTGAAGGTAGTTGTATCTTATGTAACATCCTTGCGAGGTAATAAAATACAATTGCTTTCAGAATCCCAATTGGAAACAATTGGGTAGTGGACTGACTCCCTTAGTATTTGCTAAGGGTGGAATCACTCTAAATGCCTTGTCTACTTCTCAAATATTTTTTTGGTTGCTTGGTTGAATTAATTTTTAAAAATTATCATAAAACCCTATTCACCCACTCTAGTGTTTTTCAGGAGATTATGATGTAATTTTGTAATCTATTGAGAAGAAATGAATATAGTCTTTATTTTTATTCCACTGCTACACTTTGTTCCTTCATGTACCATAATGTAAAGACTTGAAAATTTTACACTTGTTCCAACATACCTTTTGAGTATGTTTGGGATGGATGTTTTATTCTTCAAATTTTTAGTAAAGGGGTGATTTAACTCTTTTACACTCATAACGGTCACCTTGATTTCTTAGCAACCGCAAAGAAAATTTCCCTATGACTATGGAAACGCCTTGACAAATGTCTTATGTATGGATTTTAAGGACCACTCTTACAAATTTTAATGCATCATTGAGAGTCCAATAATTTCCTTTGACCGTTGATTTCCTTTGAAAATTATATTTCCTTCGATTGTTGATGGTTCATTGACCAATGGTTCTTTGACCACTAGCTTCATCGATCAGTAATATTATGAATTCTCAATGACTTCTATGAAATAACAACTACCATCACTCTCAACAATCATTGAGATGATAAAAAAACTCACTAACCAATGAAACTAAAATGTTGTCTTCCTTGATCCCTCATCATTTATTGAGTCGAGCGATATATGTTTCTCTCTTGGAAATAATTTGAATGTCACTCAATTCATATAATATTGTCAACCACCTCAGACTCCCTACACAAAATAGTAACATCTCTGGTAGGTTTAGAGGAGGTAGTGGCACTCATAAGCAAGGCAACCAAAGAAGTTAAATACATGCCTAAAGATAAAAGGTTGTGACTACAATTAAAAAAGGAACACTACGAGAGGTTTCTAGGCATGAGTCCCCTAAGGATGAAGAAGAATCACAAGGAACTCAAGCCACTAGTACATCAAAATACCTTCCATCTAAAGAAGAAACAAGGATGAGGAAAGGCACACAGGATCAGGAACAGGTTTGAAGTCATCAATAGCTAAGAAGAAGAAGAAGAAGAAGATGGTCGAGACAACAAGGCCACAAATTAGAGGATTTGTTATAACCCCAATTTTGGATTCATTTGCTGAGAAATGTAATTTCTCATATTAAAGATAAACGAACAAATAATGATGTCATTTGATTGAATGAACGAATTTTGTTACAATAGCCTTGATGATTGCTTTGTGGGCTTTATTGGCTATTGTGCCCAATAACAAGGAAAATCCAATTAGTAAATGAATAATTAAGTTTTTGAGAAAAGAAAGGTGTGGAAACCTCCATAAGGCAAAAGAATATAATCCAAAGTTGGATTTCATGCCTCTTGGGTTCCTTGGGTCCCAAGGAGTCCAAAGTTGCATAAAGAATGCAATAAGAAAAGAAAAGACCAATTAAGTATTTCTTTATTAAGAAAGAAATTGAAAACAATGGTAAAATGTGGAAATAAGTAAAAAGAGGTACAATTGAGTTATCCTTAGTGGAATTTCATATCCCAAGGATTCCTAATGATAAAAGGAATACCAATGACGAAAATAAAAGAGAAATAAAGAGAAATCCTCAAAAAGAGCTATTTTAATAAGAAATAATAAAGAATAATGCATTTAGATGCATCTAGAAGGATCATGAGTATCCAATAAAATGGTTTTCAAAATAATAGGGTTTCTTGGGATCCAAGGAGTCTCAATAAAGAGCAAAGAAAGAGAAAATACCAAAATTTCAAAATTAGAGGATAATGTGATGAATTACTAATGAATTATGTGGTATTGATTAAAAGGAAGTATTTCCTACTTAAGGAAATATATTTTTGTGGCCAATATATTAAAAGGCATGAATAAAGAGAATAAGAGAGAGAATTTTCGTATTCCTAAATATTCACATAATAAAGAATATCCAAAGGATAATTAAGAGAGAGAAGCTTGCTTTTTCATGAAGGAATCAGATTCCTAGTAGGAAAGAACCTTATTCCTTCGTGAGCAAACATCGTAGAGTGTTATACCCTCATCTATAAAAGGAGAGAGAGCCCTGGGCTGAGTCCAGGAGAGAGATCCCACGTACCCTCCTTTCCTCTTTTCTTCATCTTCTTGTTTTCATCAAAACTCTAACCAAGAAAATATAGGGCTATTTTGGGGGCACTTGGCGGCTATGGTGGATCGTGATGAAGGCATGATGCAACTCCAGAGGTCTCAGGTAGCCAGCTACCTCCCCCTTGCTTCCATCTCCATTCAAGATGGCCAGCGGACCTACAGGTGTTGCTACAGAGGGCGCAGCTGCCAGGCCCAACTCCGGCCACCACGGTCGTAGCTTGAGACCGTCGCAGGCATGGCGGAGGGTGGCAGAGGTTTTGGAGTGGTCGTCGGTGCTGTAGGGACCAAGGAGGAGAGGAGGAAGCTTCCCCCGAGCTGCTGCAGGTGGCAGTATTAGGTCGTCATGAGGAGGAAGAAGCACAGGTGTGCGTTGGACAAAAATACCCCTCCGGGTATTAGTGAACAAGCGACTTACAAAGTGGTAAAATAATCAATTGGTTATGTTTTCCCAAACCAGCGAACATTGCATGAGAATAGGCTATGTGTCGCCTCCCTATTGGCCAAAGTAAGTGGAATTTTGTAAAATTCATAGTTAATTATGCGTAGCTCGGATTAGCACACATAAAATATGAAATTTGCTCAGAAAAATGAGGGGAATCCATTAAAAATACAATTAAAGCATGATTCCTTTTGCAATTCTAGAAGTAATGGAAGATATAAACTTTAATGTATTAATGTTTAATGAACCATATTTTGATATGATTAATGTGATTAGTAGGGTTTAATTGATGATTAAAGTTGACATTAGCTTGTTAATGATAAAAGGAAACATTAGGAACAAAAAGGATGAACTTTGCATGTAATTAGTTAATTTAGAGTTTCATGTGCATGAATATACTTTAATGGGCCTTGAAACCCTAATGTTGGCAAATTCGATACTTAATAGCTTTAATTATTCAAAGTGGTGGATAAAGATGAGATATAATAACTCTAAGCTATTTCGAGCATTAAAGTTCCTAATTTGTGGATAAATAACCTAAATATAGAAATTAGGGTTTTTCAATGAATCAAGGTAGAATTAATGATAAATAACGTTCATATGAGTATTGGAGCATAATGAACTACAAATTGATGATAAAATAGCATAATGAATTTGTCATGGGTTAAAGAGGATAAAAATGGTAGCTTTAATGAAAAGAGGCTTAATGGACTTGTATAATGGTTAATTATGCCTTAAATCCGAAACTGAGGATTAGATGTTGAGATAATTAGGGTTTGTGATCATTGCGTTAAATTAGGGTTTAAAATAGTAAAAGATGAACGGAAACCATAATTGCAATGGAAACCCTAAAAGTGGATTAGAAACCATAGGAAGCGAGCTAGATTTAATAGATCTTAATGACATGAGTAATAAAAGGAAATTGTATAATTGTTTCAAGATCTTATTGAATGCTTGATTGCCTATTGGTTGATTGGATTATTTCTATCTCACATCAACTTGACAGGTATGTGGTTAAGCTTATGATTATCCCGCATTAGTTTTCTGAAGATTTTATTGATGTTAACATCGTGGCTTGAATTAATTGTTGTATGAATTTAATTCATGCAAATTATAATGTGAATATGACTATCACATAAGAGATGTGCCTACTAGCTCAGATCTTAGTCCCCTCTGTAAGCTTAATGAGTTGACCTAGTACATGGCCACCAAAGGGGTAGGCCCATCGGGTCATTGAATGACTTAGTACATGGCTACCAATGGGGTAGGACCATCAAGTCACTTTGAGTCAGAGATTGGACTACCTATGGGTAGTGCCATGCGACTCAACCCTAGATATTGATCTACCTATTAGGTAGGATCATGCAGGGTTTAATAAGGATCTACCTAGAGAGAGGTAGTATCTCAGTCCACTGTAGGGACAACACAGAGGTAGGGGATAGGAAAGGATTGAGTAGTATGGTTTAAAATGTAATCTTGGCTGTTAAATGATAATTGGTTGATTACTTTGTTATTATAGTTGCACGATTATTGTTTCCCCCACATACCAGCTTCTTGCTAACCGATGTTTTGTTTGTCGGCGTTTTAGGTACAAATGAAAAGAACAAACAGTAAAGTGGCATATGGGGAATTAAATGAGAATTAACATGCACAGGAGGATTAGTTAGATTAGTATCGTCATGGATAGAAGTCTAGAAATCTCAGTTTTTAAAAGGTATGCAAAGTTTTATTTTATACCAGTTTTCAGTTTAGTTTGTAAAATTTATTAATTGTTATTGATTATTTGTCAAACCTTTGATCCAGGTTATTGGTTAACGGCTCTGACCTTTCGGTCTCCCTTAATTGACGGTTATTGGGAGGCGGGGTCGTTACAATTGGTATCAGAGTGAAGGTTTTTCATTTAATCTTAATAATTATTAAATTTTACAAATTATGTAGAACCCAAGGGAGTTATTATAGGATTATCCGAAAGACAAAGGTGTCTAGAAAAGGATCACGATCGGGGGCTGGAAAAATTTTCCTCCGCACCTCTAGTCAGAATACGAGGACTCCCAGATTTGTGTGACTGCCTAGCTAATGTCTTAGGATTTGACTCGAAATAAGATACCTTTAGGACTCTCTCATCTTGTTCATCCCTTCTCAACTCAAATGTTGTTAAGGACCTTAAGGATTAGGGTTTTCTCTCTTCTCCTCACCCTCTTGAGGAATGGGTAAGGTTAATAAGGTATAAGGAATCCTCCACCAAATTAATGAAAACCATGTAAATAAGATGTCATGGACATAAGCTTAATAGATTAAGCACAAACTAAAGAATAGATACATGCTTAGGTCGTATGACACGAGTTGTCATTGCTCTCAGGAGAAACCTGAGGATAGACCTCTTTGTCAGGAGGATGAGTAGAGAGAGTTAGTCTTGGAGGTAGAAACCTCCATTAAAAGTAGAGACCTAGCACATCCTTTTAGGATGATGTTAACCCTAACCCTAAGTGAGGGTTTGAAAGAGAGATGACATGAAGAGTTAGATGTCGTGGTATACCAGGTGTTTGGATAGACATGCCTTGGATGCCATATGAGGCATGAGAAGTTGAGGACCAAGTACCTTTGGCAACCCAACCCTGGGAAGAGTCATGCATGTTTGAGTGAAGGATAGCTCCTTCATGGATGAGGTTAGAGAAGAACCTATAGAAACCTTATGGGCTATTGTAAGTACGATATAGCTTGCACCCAGAGTGCGTCAGTAGTGCTGACACTAGGTTGAAACCCTGGTCAAGGGAGTATGTTGGATAGCTTATGTGATAAACATAAAGAGCTAAGGATAATCTTGAGCCAAACATTAGTTGAGCAAAGGCTTCACCCAGGTAGGGATATGCTGGTAAGCTTGATCCAACTTCATGTAGAGAGGTTGGATGTGGAGTTAGATCTAGAGAGAGAAAGTAGGACCCAAGAAAGAAGGTTGGAAGCTTAGATTTTGAGACATGAGGAATAGTGGGGAGTCGAGGATGATGTGACCTAAGGGGATGATAGTGGTTGCCCTATGCTTGACCCCTGGAAGCTAATGATATCTTGGTTATCTTTAGAGGAACCAAACCCTAGAGAGAGGATGATGCTTCTTGTACCTATGGTATAAGTAATTACCTGCTGGATGAGATAAAGAGTGCTTTAGACTTTGAGGAGGTTTAAGTAACTAGTTATAAGGCTTTATACCTAGTTGGTTGTCCCAGAAGAGGACTCAACTCCAAAGTGTTGCTCGAGTAGAAGGATTATGGAAGTACATGACATAACTTGGACATGCTTGATTCGTGGTTAAGAGTTTGAACCTACAGTTGGACACCCAAAGGTGAACCTAGGGTTCCTAGGCCTAAGAGGGGAAGCTGTGTACCCAATGATCATGATGAGATTTGAGTCTCTATAGTTTTGAGCATGGTACTCCTCATGTGTAGAGGTAAAGGAAACTCCTTAAGTTAAAGGCATGTTTGATGAACCCCTCACAACTAAGTTGGTCTAATGTTGAGGATGAGAACAAGTGTGACCTAACATGGTTTGGTAAGTGTCTTCTTGTGCCTTAGTAGCTTGCTAAGGCTAAGCATGCTCATGTGGATGCATACCCTAAACATAAGGATGTTTGTGATCGATGTTATCAAGGTGTAGTTTCTCCCATCCTGGGAGAGGGACCCTTTTGTAGGGTGTATACCAGTTTTGTTGGTTTTGAGGTAACCTAAAGAGGTTTCAGAGGATCTTGAGAAGCTAAGTGAAGAGTACATAGTAAGGGAATTAACCTATAGATGCATAGATATCCATCTCTAAATGCATATTGATGTGTTACCATGAAGGTAAATGGTAGGGGGCCTGACCAAGGTAGGAAGGTTACCATGACCCGTATGAAAGAATGAAAGTCAGCCCATGAATGCAGAGAGAGAGAGATGATGAAGGCTTTGGTAAGGTTCTAAGATGGACATGTACTATAATAGAATCCTAAGTCTATCTGAGGGTCAGGTAGGGATAAGACCGATGGAAGTAGGAGTTGCCTAATTCCCTAGTTGCACATGACCATAGGGTCGGGAGGTAACAACTATCATTGTCTGAGGGCCATGGGTTAGGAGATTGATCACCTTCATGAACTCATGGGACCCAAAGGGCGGATGAGTAGGGCACTCTCTGGATGCATGAGGGATGACCCCAAAAGTGCTGGCACCCTAAATACCTAGTGGAGATGACCAAGGATTGTGCTTGGACCAAGTAAGTTCGAGACCAGTTTCCCATGGAAGTAATTTTGATATCATGATGTTTGTGATGTAGAGGCATAAGTTGCACATTCTAACTTAGATTTGAAGGTGTACTGGCAAGGCAAGATGCACCATCTCTATTCTTGGAATAGGAAGAACTCTATATTTGGATTGCAGCCAAATGCTTATTTCCTCTTGTTATGGGAATGAGAGATAGGACAATACGCATGCCATACACCAAGGATAAAGAGGATGTGAGTTGGAACATTGCTATAAGGTATGAGGAAAGAGATGATAACATACCTTTGTGGAGAGAATGATACATGAATGGTTTACAAACACTAAGAACATTAAGGAAATCATCTTTTGAGGATATTTTATCATGAGCTATGTGGAATTTGCAAGTTATGCAAAGTTGAGTTGGATCACCATGAGGATGAGCTCAGAATTTCTTGATAACGACAAACTTAGAGTTTGAGATGAGATGATAAGTAGAATACATGGAGGTGTATGTCTTCCACATTACCTAATACCTAAGGATGTGAAGTGGTAATGTATGCTTTGGTTGAGATATAGCTGCCTAGTTTGGCTAGAGACTAGAAGAGGTTGTTAGGCTAACCCTAAGTCTGGAAGGGAGTTGTGTATGGCTAACACTCAGATGTAACGAGATAAGTTGAACAAGTTAATTGTTGTTTGGTTAGCCAACATAGGCTTTGATGCAATGAATGGATGGGGGTAGAACCTCAGATACACTTCTTTAGATAGGAAGGTAATAAAACCCTATTGAGAGTGGTTTAGGGTTTTCGAGGAATTGATCTTGAGGAATCATGATATACAAGAGATCATGGTGTTAATATCACCAAAAACCGTTTTACTACAAAGATAGTAAGTGATAATAGCACTTTGGTTGCTTGATGTGAAGTTGCATGTAGCATGTGGTCATGCAAGCCACGATTGAAGGACGAACACCAGTAACCCAGTGCTTTGACTTAGAGGTTAAAGAATCCCTGAGAGGCAATGGGAATTCATCACTACAGATGTGGTGGTAAGTCTTCCCTAGACCAAAGAAGGTCAAGATGCAATATGGGTTATGGTAGATCGCCTTACCTAGATGACATGAGAAAGAAAGAATGCTGTCAAGGGACAGATTTAGTTGAACTACTTAAGAGATAAAGATGGTTCAACTACACCATGATGCAAGTTCAAAAGTTCTTGAGTATGACCTAAAGGTTCACTTCCATGAGGTGGAAGTAGATACATGAAGAACTCGATGATAGTATGGTTTATCACCCCTAACTAATCGTTAGTATGATCCAGACTAGAGGGTATGATGATAGAAAGTGTGATACAAAGAGACAATTCTTAAGATGTGATGTTAACCACCATAGCCTTTATCGGGATGCAAGAAGTTCTATAAGGAGGTTGTGTCGGTCACCACTTCATTATGATGATGTTGGCGAAGGAGGCCTCGCGAAGGTCAGAAAAAAAAACCCACAGTGTGTGCAGATGAAGTCACTTTGATTGTGAAAACGGCTGAGAGAGAGCCCAATGGTGACATGAGTCACATGCTGGTGCAAAGCAGACTAACATGCAGTTCACTATGGGAGAATATTTGATGTGAAAATTCGACCCCTCTGAGCTACAGTCGAGAAAGTTGAGTCCCTGATATATGGATCCATTTGAGATGGATTGGTGGAGAAGGTCGTGTTTAGCCTCACCCCTCAGTATAACATGATGTATAATGTGTTCCATGAGTCCGATCTAGAGCACTATGTGAGGTACCCAAGCCATGTGTTAAGCCCTGAACCTATTCAGCTTTTGAGAGGTTAAATTGTCCTGAGTCACCTATGAGGGGATGATATACCAAGGTAAGGAACAACTCAGATGGAAGAATATGAGATGATGAAGGTTCTTGGGAAGAACCATGGGAAGGGTGAAGCCACATGGGAGCCATGATGGACATATGAAAGGCTTATCCTGTTTGTTTGCTTGCTTGATGGAATTTTGAGGGAAAAATTCTTATAAGAGGGAAAGGATGTTATAACCCCAATTTTGGATTCATTTGCTGAGAAATGTAATTTCTCATATTAAAGATAAATGAACAAATAATGTTGTCTTTTGATTGAATGCACTAATTTTGATACAATAGCCTTGATGATTGCTTTGTAGGCTTTATTGCCTATTGGGCACAATAATAAGGAAAATCCAATTAGTAAATGAATAATTAAGTTTTTGAGAAAAGAAAGGTGTAGAAACCTCCAGAAGGCAAAAGAATATAATCCAAAGTTGGATTTCATGCCTCTTGGGTTCATTGGGTCCAAAGGAGTCCAAAGTTGCATAAAGAATGCAATAAGAAAAGAAAAGACCAATTAAGTATTTATTTATTAAGAAAGAAATTGAAAACAATGGTAAAATGTGGAAATAAGTAACAAGTGGTACAATTGAGTTATCCTTAGTGGAATTTCGTATCCCAAGGATTCCTAATGTGAAAAGGAATACCAATGACGAAAATAAAAGAGAAATAAAGAGAAATACTCAAAAAGAGCTATTTTAATAAGAAATAATGAGAAATAATAAAGAATAATGCATTTAGATGCATCTAGAAGGATAATGAGTATCCAATAAAAAGGTTTTCAAAATAATAGAGTTTCTTGGGATCCAAGGAGTCCCAATAAAGAGGAAAGAAAGAGAAAATACCAAAATTGCAAAATAAGAGGATAATGTGATGCATTACTAATGAATTATGTGGTATTGATTAAAATGAAGTATTTCCTAGTTAAGGAAATATTTTTTTGTGGCCAATATATTAAAAGGCATGAACAAAGACAATAAGAGAGAGAATTTTCGTATTCCTAAATATTCACATAATAAAGAATATCCAAAGGATAATTAAGAGAGAGAAGCTTGCTTTTTCATGAAGGAATCAGATTCCTAGTAGGAAAGAACCTTATTCCTTCATGAGCAAGCATCGTAGAGCATTATACCCTCATCTATTAAAGGAGAGAGAGCCCTGGGCCAAGCCCAGGAGAGAGATCCCACGTACCCTCCTTTCCTCTTCTTCTTCTTCTTATTTTCATCAAAACCCTAACCAAAAATATATAGGGCTGCTTTGGGGGAACTTGGCGGCTCTGGTGGATCGTGATGAAGGTACGATGCAACTCCAGAGGTCTCAGGTAGCGAGCTACCTCCCCCTTGCTTCCATCTCCATTCAAGATGGCCAGCGGACCTACATGTGTTGTTGTGGAGGGCGCAGCTGTCAGGCCCGACTCTGGCCACCTCGACCATAGCTTGAGACCGCCGTGAGCATGGCGGAGGTTTTGGAGTGGTCATCGGTGCTCTAGGGACCAAGGAGGAGAGGAGGAAGCTTCCCCCGAACCGCTGCAGGTGGAAGTATTAGGTCGTCACGAGGAGGAAGAAGCACAGGTGTGCGTTGGACAAAAATACCCCTCTGGGTATTAGTGAACAAGCGACTTACACGGGGGTAAAACAGTCAATTGGTTATGTTTTCCCAAACCAGCGAACATTGCATGAGAACAGGCTATGTGGCGCCTCCCTATTGGCCAAAGTAAGTGGATTTTTGTAAAATTCATAGTTAATTATTCGTAGCTCGGATTAGTACACATAAAATATCAAAATTGCTCAAAAAAACGAGGGGAATCTATTAAAAATATATTTAAAGCCTGATTCCTTTCGAAATTCGAGTAAGTAATGGAAGATATCAACTTTAATGTATTAATTTTTAAAGAACCATATTTTGATATGATTAATGTGATTAGTAGGGTTTAATTGGTGATTAAAGTTGATGTTAGCCTGTTAATGATAAAAGGGAACATTAGGAACAAAAAGGATGAACTTTGCACGTAATTAGTTAATTTAGAGTTTCATGTGCATGAATATACGTTAATGGGCCTTGAAACCCTAATGTTGGAAAATTCGACTCTTACTAGATTTAATTATTCAAAGTAGTGGATAAAGATGAGATATAATAACTCTAAGCTATTTCAACCATTAAAGTTCCTATGTTTTGGATAAATAACCTTAATATAGAAATTAGGGTTTTTGAATGAATCAAGGTAGAATTAATGATAAATAACGTTCATATGAGTATTGGAGCATAATGAACTACAAATTGATGATAAATGAGCATAATGACTTTTTCATGGGTTAAAGAGGATAAAAATGGTAGCTTTAATGAAAAGAGGCTTAATGGACTTATATAATGGTTAATTATGCCTTAAATCTAAAACTAAGGATTAGATGTTGAGATAATTAGGGTTTGTTATCATTGCGTTAAATTAGGGTTTAAAATAGTAAAAGATGAACGGAAACCCTAATTGCAATGGAAACCCTAAAAGTGGACTAGAAACCCTATGAAGAGAGCTAGATTTAATAGATCTTAATGACATGAGTAATAAAAGGAAATTGTATAATTGTTTCAGGATCTTATTGAATGCTTGATTGCCTATTGGTTGATTGGATTATTTCTATCTCACATCAACTTGACAGGTATGTGGTTACGCTTATGATTATCCCACATTATTTTTCCGAGGATTGTATCGATGTTTACATCGTGGCTTGAATTAATTGTTGGATGAATTTAATTCATGCAAATTATAATGTGAATATGACTATCACATAAGAGATGTGCCTACTAGCTCAGATCTTAGTCCCCTCTATAAGCTTTATGAGTTGACCTAGTACATGGCAACCAAAGGGGTAGGCCCATCAGTTCATTGAATGACTTAGTACATGGCTACCAATTGGGTAGGACCATCAAGTCACTTTGAGTCAGAGATTGGACTACCTATGGGTAGTGCCATGCGACTCAACCCTAGATATTGATCTACGTGTTACGTAGGATCATGTGGCATTTAATAAGGATCTACCTAGAGAGAGGTAGTGTCTCAGTCCACTGTAAGGACAACAAAGAGGTAGGGGATAGGAAAGGATTGAGTAGTATGGTTTAAAATGTAATCTTGGCTGTTAAATGATAATTGGTTGATTACTTTGTTATTATAGTTGCACAATTATTGTTTCCCCCACATACCAGCTTCTTGCTGACCGATGTTTTGTTTGTCGGCGTTTTAGGTACAAATGAAAAGAACAAACAATAAAGTGGCATATGGGGAATTAAATGAGAATTAACGTGCACAAGAGGATTAGTTAGATTAGTATCATCATGGATAGAAGTTTAGAAATCCCAGTTTTTAAAAGGTATGCAAAGTTTTATTTTATACCAATTTTCAGTTTAGTTGGTAAAATTTATTAATTGTTATTGATTATTTGTCGAACCTTTGATCTGGGTTATTGGTTAACGGCTCTGACCTTTCAGTCTCCCTTAATTGGGGGTTACTAGGAGGCGGGGTCGTTACAAGATTCACAAGGATGAGCATCCTAGTAGACTCAATGATGAGAAAAATGCCACAATTCACTGATGTAGCAATAATCAAGAGTCTACAACTAAGAATCATGATGTGGTGTTTAAACCTAGAGACTTGGAACACCAAGAGAAGTACAACATGTTCATGAGAACGTAGACATTAAAACCAATGAGATATATGGACAGAAAGGACTTTAGAGCATTGGGGATTTATGAACGAGTAGTGGGATTTCTTATGGGATCAAATATGTACATCATGTGCATGGTAGCATGTCATTCTTACAGACCTCATGACCGAATCCATGTCTTCACTTATAAAGATACCTATCAAAATAAAGAAAGAGAAGAAGTAGGGGTACAAGCTACAAATACAAATGGGAGGTAAGGAATACTATGTAATAGAAAACATCTTGAGTGGGATATTTACTAATACAGGAGATCAAGAAAAGGCCTACATGATAGCAAGACGTGACAAAGACACAATTGGATTCACAAACCACTAAACATGCAAAAGACTAATCAGAGCACACAACCACTACCTGAGAAAGTAGAATGTGTCCCAAATCACTTCTTGCTTCATCAGGAGCATTCATAAAATAGTTTCCAACATAGTGTTTCCACAGTCTGAAATGGGGAGTGTGTTAAAAGGGGACCTTTCCTTGATCTGGTTCATGCTACAGAAAAGACTTTTAAACATTGAAAGGTCGCTCGTCCATAGATTATCCGCATTCACAAACCAAGAAAACAAACAAAAATCAAAGGAATACTGCATAGGAGGTTGAATCACGCTTATTGCAACCTACTTCATGGACCTAGAGGAGGGTGGATGATAGGAAGTGACTAAAGGATACACCGTGATATACTGCACATATCTAGTGACTGACAGAGCATTGTGCAAAAGGGCAGAAAATTTTATGATACGCAGGCTAAATCTAACTAGCTACTCCCTCTCCTCGAAATGGCATATTATGATGCTATTAAGCTGAGGCCAACAATATATTAAATAGACAAGATGAATCAGACTATTGTCATAAAGGAAACGTACCCTCTATCCACTGCCACCCCTCCCAAGGAGAACCATCAAGGCCAGAAAAGAGGAAAAAATTAGCAGTCAAGGTCTGCAAGACCATCCCTAAGACATCAGTGTAAGCACTTTGACTGCCTCAAGCACAACCAAACAAGGAAGAAAGCATTGAACAACCAACCTCAATAGAACAAGCTACCATTCATGAAGAATAATTTGATGTTGACCCCATCGCCCCACCCTCCCCAGCAATGGGAAAAACAATGTTAGATATACTTGTCAAAGGATAGATAACCAGCCAAAGGCTTTAGAATATGCACATGCAAATGTAAAAGAAGCCATGAAGATACAAGAGGACCTTACACCACCAGCAGAGGAACCAACAGATCAACTAGTGGAGGCAAAGAAACATACTCCACCCAGACAAGAAGCTAGGGCAATGACACTGCCAACAACTACTGAGGCACCAGATGTAGCAACAATAACACCTCTGTGAGAACAACATCGACCACCAACCATTGGAGAATAATTAGGATGTCATTTGATGCTATCTGTGTGCAAGGGCATAACTCCTCCACAAATACAATTCTTATTTCTTCCATCCTGCAAGCATAAACAACTTAGGTACATCACATAGACAAAAGAATTGTGACACTCTCTAATTTCATGCAGTACGTCCTCCTCAACCAATGTGAGTTAATGAAAGCAATAAAGGAGATGACGAAAGAAATTGAGGAGCTTTAAAAAGAAAGGGACACCATGCGTGGAATGAGAAATCATGCACAAGGAGAACGAGGAGGCCTTTAAAGTGGTGGAAGAAAAGAACTAAAGGATGGAGGAATGGAGGACCAGAAGAATGTCAAGGCAGGTTCCCAGTCCATCACCATCACATGCATCCTCAAGTCCCTCAAACGGAGGTCGATATGAAGATGAAGAAGCTCAGAGCTTACCTATAAAGACCATATTGGAGCCAACCCAGGAAGAATTATGCCCATAGAATAAGAGTTAGCTACAGTTAACATTGATGCCATAGTGCAAAAGTTTTACCTCGACTCTTAACCAAACAAGGAAGAACCCATCCTGGAAAATCAGCCCATGGGAGGAGCAACAAGACAAGAAGAAGCGAACAAAAAAAAGTCAATGACTTGTGACAAAGTCGTAATGATGTGCTATCTTGACAAAATGAAGATAGGAATGTATATTGTAGACACCTACTTACAATTCTTAGAGAATAACAAGCATAAAGACATATTCTACGATGGGAAAATGGTAGCAACACTTGCTGAGTTAGGAGAAGCAATGCTTGAGATTAGACCAACTGAAGAGGGTGTACCACAAATAGACCCTGCAACAACAACAATCATACCACCCAAACTAGAAATTATATCACTGCATCCACAAGATAAAGTTCTAACAACAATAGGAGGAGAAGGTGTGTATGAAGAAGAAGGTAGCCTCACCTCTTTGTTCATAGTCATATCACCAAGAGAGCAAAGACCACCCCCAAAGAAAAAAAACTGATAGAACCAATGCCCCCATCGCTTCCCTACAAACTTTCAGGAATGGACATGGCAATGATGCAGCCCTATTTTAGGGCTTCATCTGGTCTCTTATTGCACTTAAACCGTAGCTATTACTGTTAGATTGCATGTTATTTCACCTAATATGCATATTTGTGTCAAATGCACTTATAGATGTTCTTTGCATGATTTTAAAGTACTTTGACCATGATATGATGGAAGCGAGAGAAGGAGGAGAATATAAGGGTTTCTTCACCCTTAAAGAGGCTTAAAGAGAGCCCAAGAGCTTCCCCAACCTCCCCCAAGTGGTCAAGGATCAACCCAAAAGCAAGGAGCATCAAAGATAAGCAAGTTGAAGATCAAAGTTCAAGGAAGAAGCTCCAGCATGGTCGTGGTACATGGCCACGACTGTGGCACAAATGTCCCATCTCACATTAAAATGCAAGTTTGAAGCTGCTTTCCATCACCCTGATGTTGATCAGGCTTCACCACCCCCATGGTGAACCGCCACCCCTATGGTGATTAGGCTCCACCACCCCTGTGGTGACCAAGCTCCACTATGCCCGTGGTGATCACCATGGTCGTGGCATTTCATGTACAAATTTGACCAATTCCCTATGATCTTTAGCCATTTTTCACCTCGTCTGTGCCCATATACCATGACCATGTTGCCCTACAACCACCATGGCCGTGGTGACCCACCACCCTTGTGGTGGGCATCAACCCTAGCCTATTTTTGTACTACTTTACCCATATTACCCCCGCTTAACTATAGACCCCTATATAAAACTTGGGGGTGACTAGAGCTTAAGGTTAGATACTCTACAACAACTCTAGCTTCCCAATTTCGTCCTCCATCTATTCTCACCTCCTTCCACCTCCATTCCACCATTTTCACCACTAAAACCCTAGTTTCTAGCTTTTTGACACTTTCCACCATACGTCCATGCCAGTCACCTACCTTGGAGAGAGGAGCTTGAGTTACAACTACTAGGAGGTGGAGATGAAGGAGTCTTCACCAAGCTCATCATGGCTTTTCACTCCTCTACTCATTCTTCTTCCTTTACTTTTATATTTTCCATTTCTATTAGTAGCTAGGCCCCTTAGGAGGGTTGTTTGGGGTCAAAAATGTTACTTTGAGACGATATTGAGGGAAAATGATATGTAAACATTGTAATTTCATTCGACAATGATTATGTTCTATTTCTATTTCATTTTTCATGAATTGCTTGTTGTCTTGTGCTTGAAATCACCTAGGAATTTAGAGATTTTCATGTATGTGTGAATTTTGAGATTTGCTCCTAGGTCCTATTCATGGATCCCTAGCTAACCACCCATCTTGCTACATAATAATCAATTAACCCTAGTTGATAGATCTAAGTAGCTAGTTTAGATGAATTTAGTGTGATTAGCTTAGAGCTTTCTCAAGTATACATACTAATTAATTCTCCTACCCATGGCTAGTTAGTAGTCTAGGGAAATTCATTAGACTCTAACTTGTACTTAGGTTTGGTAATCCAAATGAAAGAATAACACATGTCACCCCTAGCCTAGTTGATAAGTGCATCCCCCAAACATCCCACACATCCCTTTATTGCTTTAATGCCCTAATTGTCTTCTTTCTTAGCTAGTGTTAACTTAGTTAGTTCTTTACTTTCTTAGTTAGCTTCTTGCCTTATTCTTACTAGTTTAGGTCTTTAATTGTTATTTTTCCCTATTTTCTAGCTTAGAGTAGAATAGACTCCTTCTTTCTTTCCTTGGTGTAGATTATTCTTTTCTTACCTTTTCTTGTTGCCATATTTTATCTTGCTCATTAGATTAACGGTCTAGGGATAACTCAGATTTTCATCATGTTCTTCTTTTCCTTAACTTTATTTCTTATTCAACCCTTAGTGTAATCAACAAAGTCAACCTTTAAACAATCAGACCCTAGACTCTATAGTAGGAACCTATCCCAAAACTAACGTATCTCTAGTACTGTAACGACCCCGCCTCCCGGTAACCCCCAATTAAGGGAGACCCGAAGGTCAAAGATGTTATTCAATTAACAGGATCAAAGGTTCAACAAATAATCAATAATAATTATGAAATTCTACTAACTAGCTGGAATTTGGTATAAAATTAAAACTTTACTTACCTTTGAAAACTTTGGAAATCTATCTATCCAGAGCTTGAATTATTCTATCTAATCCTCCTTGCACTTTATTTCTTATTTCCACAATGTGTCACTTTACTATTTGTTCTTTCAAATGTTGTTCCTAAAACACCGACAAACAAAATGTCGGTCAGTATATCGAAATATACTGGTATGTGGGAACAAACAACAGTTTGCACATAAGGATAACAATCTAATTATCACAATCAAGTTAATTAACAAGCCAATTACACTTTTTAGTATGACATTCTCTGCCGCTTTTTCCCTAACCCTGGCATTCCCACCATAGGGTTTCCTTTGCCAATGACTTAAGGCCACCTTCTCAATCCCGAGTTGGTGTCTGGGAGTCACCACCCATGGTGCCCACTAGTCATGCAATATCATAGGCCACCTTCTCATTCTCGAGCTTGGTGACTGGGGTTACCACTCAAGGTGTCCATTGGTCTACCCATATGGGCCTGACCTTTGGCATCATCCATCAGGGTGGCATGTAGGTGTGAGAATCCATACTTCTATTATTAATGTGATAATCATAGTGACTTTATAGTTTTCAAGTATGAACATACAAACTGATAATTTGCATTCAATGCGATTAACCATCCGGAAAATCCTCGAGAAACTAAGGCAGTTATTCATAATTAACCACATACCTGATCTGATGATTTGAACAGAAATATCCATGCAAATAAGAATCCAAGAAAGCAAGCATTTTCAACAAGATCCTGAAATAATCACGTAATTCCCTTTTTATTATTCATGTCATCAAGATCCATTAAACCTAGCTCACTTCCTAGGGTTTCTAATTCACTTTTAGGATTTCTATTGCAATTAGGGCTTCCCTTCATCTTTTACTATTTTAAACCCTAATTATTTCCACATCTAATCGTCAGTTTTGGATTTAAGGCATAATCAACCATTACATAAGTCCATTAAGCCTCTTTTCATTAAAGCTACCATTTTTATCCTCTTTAACCCATGACAAGGTCATTATACTCATTTATCATCAATTTGTAGTTCATTATGCTCTAATACTCATATGAACGTTATTTATTATCAATTCTACCTTGATTCATTCAAAAACCCTAATTTTTTATTGTAAGGCTATTTATCCACAAATTAGGAACTTTAATACTCGAAATAGCTTATAACCATGAAAACTTAGTTCTATTCATGAAATTGAATAATTAAAGCCATTAGTAGTCCTAATTACCAACATTCGGGTTTCAAGGCCCATTAAAGCATACTTATGGACATGAACTCTCAATTAAACTAATTACGTGCAAAATTCATCTTTTCTATTCCTAATGTTCCTTTTTATCATTAACAATTTAATATTAACTCTAATCATCGATTAAACCCTTATAAATATATTATGCATATCAAAATAGGGTTCTTTAAACATTAATACATAAAAGTTGACATCTTCCATTACTTTTCGAATTGCAAGAGGAATCAAGCTTCAATTATATTTTTAATGGATTCTTCACATTTTTTTGATCAACTTTCATGCATAACATGTTCTTATTCGACATACCAATTAATTACTATGAATTTATCAAAACGCACTTACTTTCAGCGAACGGGAGGTGAATGAGAACTTTGGGCCATCCTTTTCTAGGTATAGGTACCACTTACGACCGCCAAAAGAACTCATCCATCGGATTGAAGTCATGTTGGACAAAACTCTGATCCGACGACATCAATACCATCGATGGGGTGTCGATGGTATCAACACCTTAGGGTATCGATGCTTTCTTCAATTTCTGGAAGCTGCCTGTTGGTATTTTGATACCATCGACCGTTCCTGTCGATGGTCATAACCTGGTAGAGGCTTAATACCTAAGTGTGTGGTGTCATCCTTTAATAATGTGATTGAGGGATTGATCCCATTGTGATATGATAATGGTAATGGCCTTATGAATGGTAGTGCTACTAGTATCATGTGGTGATGATTTTACTAGTTCACACCTTATACATTTTATATCTTTTGGAGTTGCACTATTCCCTTATCTTTGTAGGATTTGTTTTGTATTTGTACGATGTAACTTGATTGATGCTAAAAGATACCCAATTGGATTAATTGATCAAGTGAAACTTTAATCATGTAGTTTCCCTGGCAATAGATCCATTCCAGTGTTAGTCTTAGTACCAGACGGTGAAAGAGTTCTCCCTTAGTGGAAGCTCGAAGTCGTATGTTGTTGAGTATACACATTCACATGATTGATTGTTGGCCATACACAGGAGGAAGCAGTAGAAGGTCCAACACTAGGTGTAGGATGGGCAATGGAAGGTGCATATTGGCTAGCTGGATAAAACTGATCAGATGCATAGGTGTCATAATCATGAGCTGATAAGGAAGGCTGGTAGGTTGGTTAAGGATGGGGACATGTTAGGCTCATGTTGGTCATTATATGTGTTGGTATCTATTCCCAGTGAGCCAATCATATGATAATTGTAATGGCATAACATGCAAATGATTTGATTAATAATAAAGGAATGCTTCCAATCAATTCTATTTGTTTAGTTATGAGATAATGAAATAACATAACAAATTTCTAAAGAATGATATTACTCAATTATGTATGTCTTTAGGTTGAGGACCTAAACAATGAGTTCATACAAATGTTAAGAGTATATGTGTTCTTTTCATGTCCCTGATCGGTTGTTATTTTGGAAGGTAAATAGACATCTATAACACATAAGGCCAGAGTATGAGTTGGTTGATCACACAATATCATTAGTCATGATATGGTGATATCAAACTAAGCACACAAATACATGTTAAAGAACAGTATATCAGACAGACCCACCATAAGAGTGATACATGGAAACCTTAATTAGGCAAGTCAGAATCATGTCATGTAATGATGGTGGTGTTTGTGGATCTTAGACCTAAAATCACTACATTCATCACATGTCATTTGGTATTCTTTGACATTATCTAACACAATCCTAAAACATGAATTGTTATAAGGGAGATGATTGGATGACTGTGACTAATGGGGATTGATTGTGAGTGTTAGAGAAGGGATTTGTCCCTCGTATGGGAGTATGATATCCAAGGCCTTTTGATTTGTGAGATTGAGAAAAGCATGGCCACACACATATGAGTCAATGTGTGATACTGAGCTTACATATATCTTAGATAGTCTGCTCTGGTTCAAGAAACAAGATTGCATAATAATGAGGATGACTTCCCCATGCCTCTAGTTCAATTTGGATATCAGTGACAAAGGAACTATACAAACATATAACACTATACATAGATTGTAGGTTAAAGTTTTTCTCCAACTTTCCATTTACTCGGGTTGCAATGATGTGTGGCTATGCACTACTCATTACTTGTGATGTCATAAGTTGTTATGGACATTCACTTCCAACATAATATGTGGACCTATAGGGTCACACACATAGGAACTCATCTAGAAGAGGAGTTTGATCTTGAAAGATGACTGAATTGATTACTAAAGAGTTTAGGTAATTCAATTCACACAATAGATTAGGTAACTGGACTACCAAACGATCGATTCAAGTGTTGAGACAGTCATTTGGAGTGTCAGGAAGATTGCATTGTGCATTGGTTGTAATTCAACCTTATTAGGGTTGTGAGATGCATGTGTCACCTAGGTGAGATGACTGTCTCAGGTGGTGTGACACACCCATCTCACATGCACCAACCTGTCGTTTTGGGGGTGCAATTCGATTGCATATAGGATTGGTGTTGATGTCATTACGTGCACTAATTGGAATTGAGTTGCCGACATATACATATATCCGGGGAAGTACCATATGACCGTCTAGACTAAGCCAGATGGCTTTTTCAGCTGTTGTAGGTTGTGATGTTTATAGAATTGTTGCAAAAATCTAAAATATTCTAGTCCCTTCCACTCTCGCATAGACTGGAAACCCTGGCCATGACCTCTACTATAAATAGAGGGGTACTGGGGGCTTCCCAGAGCACAACATAGACAATTAAGAATCATTTGCTCTGATAATTGTTGGCCTCTCTAGTTCTGGTAACCATGAGAGCCCAGGCATGTCGTACATGACTAGGGAGGGATAGCCAAGGGAGAGAAACTATTGAGGATCATTGTTTTGGGAAATCAGGTTGGTGACTAGTACACCAACAGGATGGAAAACTCCTTCCTATCCATTCAAGTAGGATGACATGAGTTTTGGTTCGTTCGTGTGGACTTCTCTAGATGTGAGGTGGCCTTTTACTCATCATTAAGGAGGACAATGTCAGTCAGAAGTTTGTGATGAGAGGAACTGCTGCTAATGATGACATTTGAGTCTACTTCCTATGGAAGAGTAGTCAGACGAGTCCCAATGCAACTTGGAGCTGCATATACACCATTCAAGACAGGGTGAACAATCTACATCGACAAGGATTGTCATTGGACTTGCTCTGGAACTAGGTATATCTTTGTGAAACTATCCTATTCATTTTATAGTTATTGGAGTGACGACTGGTTAATGGAAAATATGTGAGTAAATTTTTTGTTTTGCTGCCAATTTGATGTTGTATTTCCCTAAAGTGGTATCGGAGCCACGTCAATTAATTATGCTTTGTGATAATCGACATGATCGGATTCTTTGTTTTACCATGTTTATTTATTGCATGCGATGTGAAATCTAAACTAGTTGATGTGCACATATAACTAATCACCAAATAAGAACCCAAATATATATATATATATATATGCATACATATATATGCATATATATACATATATATGCATATATATACATATATATGCATATATATATGCAATTTACACACAATTGCCCTAAAAGTGAGTTTGATGATGGATGTGTAGCTCGATTATGGATAATTACCCCTATTATTTCTACATGGTTGTGTGGTTGGTTAATCCTTTTTATCTCAGTCTGTGAACCAAGACTCTCTCTTACCTTCCCAAATGTAAAAGTATTATTCTCTTCTACCTTTTCTCTCCTTGAATTTGACTCGAGGTTTCACCATAATTATGTAAAATTAGGATAGTTTAATTTCTTGTTTTTACAAAGAAGATAGATGCTAAATGACCACACAGAGTAGCCGAACCAACCAATTGGAGGGTCTAAGCTGACCGGCTGGCAGGGTTGAGACAACCGGCTACCAAGCCGACCAGGAGCCTGAAGGGTGAGAAGATCATTTGGAGGAGCCAAATGATCAGGTAAAGGAGGACCAACCAGTAATTTGAAGGAGCCAGATGAACGACAACCAATCAACCAAGAGGCGAGCTAGCTAGCTCAATGGTTGAACCAGTCAACCTGGTTTGGCAAGCACAAATCCTCATCAATAATAGGTTTCTGCATATGATGTAGACCAATATTGTGGTAATTCCTTATGTGTCCAAAGAATTACATTAGGCTAGCCGTAAGACTCACTTTTTTATTGCATGTTTTAGTTGTGGATTAAGCATGTATAACATATGTACTATATATATGTGGTGATTGGTTAACATATATGTATTATACAAACTCCCTCATTAAAATATTAAGTCTTGGATGCTTTCCACAAGAAACACACTTGAAAATCTTGATCGACTAAGCATGGGCACACCCCTAGTGTGGTGCATCGTCTATCTCATGGAAGTGTGATGGTAGATATGTAGGTCTACCCTAGCAGGGTGCATGGCCTATCATGTTGCCTTATGGGTCAGGCTTAACTAGGTGATCTTAATTGGATTAACCACCTATAATAATATAGATGATCAATGGAAAGGAGTTGTACATATCATCTATCCAATAGTTTCATATAATGCAATTTGCAAAAGTTGCCAACCTAATAGAATCAAGTTGGGGGTGACAACCCTAGTTGGCTCATGATTTGATGAAATTAGGATCTTGGACCACTGGAATATTGTACATTGTAATATTACAAATTGATATTGAGGGCTATCAATTTGAATAAAATCAAATCAAATAAAAAATGGTTTTTGGCAAATGCCAATTTTTTTGTAGAATCAAATGGAAAACATCCAATCATCGCAATTGGACAAATTAAATGAGATTTATTTCCATAACTGGTGTAGGATCTTGAGAAGTGTTTTGCATGTTCTTGAAATACTAGTTCTCGTATCCACTCCAAATTCACCTAAGAGTGACATGGATGCTTATTTTAAGCATGACAATGATGTTGTGAACATCAAGAACCTTATGTTGGGTTGTATGAACTATGAGTTGCATAAACAACATGAAAGGTATAATATCTCTAAGATGTTATTTAATTTCAAATTGATAGAGGGAGATCCAGTAGAGCCTCATGTGCTCAATATGATTGACCATATGAAGCATCTTGAAAGGCTAGGATTTCCTTTAGGTCAAGAGTTTCCCAAGGATATGATTTTGCAATCGTTTCCTAAATCATATAGCCAGTTTATCGAGTGTTATCACTTGAGTAACATGGCTAGACTGCTGTCAGAGTTGCTTGATATCTTCATAAGTGTCGAAGCACTAGTGAAGATGGAAAAATCCTTGATGATAATCAGTGGAGTTGAGTCCAAGGACAAACTCAAGGCCAAGAAGAATTTTGTGACTAAGCTAAAGTCCAAGTCTCCTGTACTCAAAATAAGGAGAAGGATAAGGGAACCTAGGAAGATGAAGAAAGGGATTGAGATCTCTATTTCTATTATATACATTATTGAGGTTAAGTTTACTACTTTCTCATCATGGGTACTAGATATCGAATGTGGAACACAAATTTGCTTAAATATGAAGGATTTGAAAAGAAGTAGACATTTACAAAAAGGTGAGATAGAGCTACGAGTGGCAAATGGTGCAAGAGTTGTGGCCAACGTAGTTCGAACCTATGACTTAACTATATCACAAGGGATAGTAATAGAGTTAGAGAACTACTATTATGTACTTGCCATTAATAGGAACATCTTATCTATATCTTGTTTAGAAAATAACAAATTCAAATTTCTTATAAAGAATGGGAGATGTTCTATTAGTAAAGAACAGATCCTTTGTGGCAGTACCCCAATGTCTTATGGTCTATAGTTAATACATATAGAGATAGGCATATATAATGTATATACTAAAAGATAGAAACTCAATGACTCAAACAAAACATACCTTTGGCATTGTCATCTAGGGCACATAAATGGGAATCACATATCTAGACTCCATAAAGATGGTTATATGGACTCTTTTAATTTTGAATCAATAAAGACATGTGAATCATGTTAGTTGGGAAAGATGACCAAGACTCCAATAACTAGTAACAATGAGAGAGCTAGTGATCTATTAGGACTCATACATATTGATGTATGTGGGCCTTTTAAAAAAAATCCAGGTGCTTATCAATACTTCATTACCTTCATTGATGATCTCAGTAGGAATGGTTATGTTGACATGATGAAGCATAAGTCATAAACTCTTGAAAAGTTCAGAGAGTTCATGAACAATGTATAAAACTAGCTTGACATAAGTATTAAGGAACTTCTATCTGATCGAGGTGGAGAATACTTAAGCCAAGAGTTTGAGGACCTTTTGAGAGACCATGGTATTGTATCACAATGGACCCCACCTAGAACACCACAACATAATGGTATGTCAGAAAGAAGGAATCACACATTATTGGATATGATGTGATCAATTGTGAGTTTTACTGATCTTCCAACTTCCTTCTAGGGGTATGCTCATGAAACGTCCATATGGATACCATATGATGTGATCAATTTGAGTACCATCTAAGTTGGTTCAAAAGATACCATATGAGATATGGCATGGGAAACGTCCTAATGTGGCTTTTTTGAAGATTTGGGGATGTAAAGCTTATGTTAGAAAAATGTTTCCTGAAGAGCTTGGCCCTATGTCTAATAAATGTTATTTTGTAGGATATCCTAAAGAAATAAGGGGATACTACTTGTACCACCCAAAAAACAATAAGAAAGTTGTTTCCAGAAATGATGTATTTCTAGTAAAGGAATTTATTTTCAAAGGAATTAGTGGGAGTAAAGTAGAACTCAGAGAGTTTCGAGAGAAACAAGAAAATATTGAATTTGAGGAGCCACACGAGTAACAAAGAAACTCACAAGTTGTTGTGGAATCTCAAATTCCTCAAGTAACACAGGAACCTCGTAGATCTAATAGAACATGCCTTGAAACTGAGACATATGGATATCTTGTGGCTCAGGAAGGCAGTGAATTAGTCATAGATGATGAGAAATTTCCTATCAATGTGCTATATCGGGACCAAAGTCTGATAAATGGTTTGAGGCCATGAGATATGAGATGGAATCCATGTATGTCAATAAGGTATTGACCTTGGAGGATCCACCTAAAGGGGTAAAACCCATAGGGTGCAAGTGGGTCTTCAAGAAGAAGACCGACATGGATGGTAAAGTACAAACCTATAAGGGAAAATTGGTAGCAAAAGGTTTCAGACAAGTTCAAGGTGTTGGCTATAAAAAAACCTTTTCTCCAATGGCCATGGTTAAGTCCATCAGGATCATGCTTGCTATTACCACTTATCATGAATATGAGCTTTGGAAAATGGATTTTAAAATTACATTCCTTAATGGGAATCTTGTTGAGCATGTGTATATAACACAACCTGAGAGTTTTATAGATACAAAATTTGCAAATAAAGTTTGTAAGATATAAAGGTCAATCTATGGATTGAAGCAATCATTTCAGATCTAGAATCATTGTTTTATTGAGATATTCAAAGAGTTTGGCTTTGTCAGAAATGAAGATGAACCTTGTGTGTACAAGAAGGTTAGTGGGAGTGTGTTATTTATCCTTATATTATATGTAGATGACATACTATTGATGGGGAATGAAATCCCTTGTTTACAAAAGGTAAAGACATGGCTTGGAAATACATTCTCTATGAAAGAATTGGGAGAAGTATCATACATCTTAGGGATAAAGATCTATAGAGATAGATCAAGAAGGATACTTAGACTAAGTTAGAGCACATACATTGACAAAGTGTTGAAGCAGTTCAACATGGTGAGCTCAAAGAGAGGAAGCCTTCATGTGTTGCATGGAGTGACTATCTCTAAGAGTCAGTGTCCCAATTTTTGTGAAGAAAGGAAACACATGAGTTTGATTCCATATGCCTCTGCAATTGGATCAATCATGTACACAATGTTGTACACCCATCTACATGTCTCAAATGCCTTGAGCATGATGAGCAGATATCGGTCAGATCTAGGTGATTCTCACTGAATATCCATGAAGAACATCCTCAAGTACTTGAGAAGGATTAAGGACTAGTTTTTGGTCTATGTTAGAAAGGAAGAGTTGGTGGTAGAGGTTACACCGAAGCAAGCTTCAGACTAACAAAGATGATTACAAATGACAATCATGATTTGTGTTTTTCCTAAACAACAGAGCTGTAAGATGAAGAATTTCAAAAAAGATATAGTTTTTTATTCTAAAATAGAGGCCAAGTATATTGTTGCATAAAATGTAACAGAGGATGTTGTATGGATCAAAGAAGTTCATTTCTAAACTTGGGGTCGTTTCGAGCATCAACGACGCAATTGAGCTATATTGTGACAACAATGGATCTATTGCACAAGCAAAGGAACCCAAATTGCATCAGCACTCAATGAATATACAAAGTCGGTATCATCTCATATGAGAGATTATACAACGAGGAGGTGTAAAGATTTGTAGAGTACCAACTGAGAACAACATTGTTGTTCCCTTAAGAAAGGCACTTTCATAGCAGAAGTATGATGGTCATGTAAGGTCACTCGGAATAAGATTTGTGGGTGATTGGTTCTAAGTACAAGTGGGAGTTTGTTGGTATGTATGTCCAGCGAGCCAATCATATGATGATTGTAATGGCATAACTTGTAAATGATTTCATTAATAGTAAAGGAAAGATTCCATATTATTCTGTTTGTTTACTTTTGAGATAATGAAATAACATAATAAATGTCTAGAGAATGATATTACTCAATGACGTATGTCTTCATGTTGAGGACCCAAACAATGAGATCATATGGATGTTAAGAGTATATGAATTCTTCTCATGTCCCTGATCAGTTTTTATTGTCGAAGGTAAATAGACATCAATAACGTATAAGATTAGAGTGTGAGTTGGTTGGTGACAAAATCTCATATAGTCATGATATGGAGATATCAAACCAAGAACACAGATACATGTTAAAGAACAATGCATCAGACAAATCCACCATAAGAGTGATACATGGAAACCTTAATTAGGTAAGTAAGAATCATGTCTTATAGTGATGGTGGTGTTGTGGTTCATAGACCTAAAATCACCACATTCTGCACATGTCATTTGGTATGCTTTGACATCATAAAATGCAATCTTGAAACATGGGTTGCTATGAAGGTGATGATTGGGTGACTGTGACACATGGGGACTGATTGTGAGTGATAGAGATGGGATTTGTTCCTCCTATTAGAGTATGATATCTAAGGCCTCTTGATTAGCAAGAATGAGAAAAGTTTGGCCACACACATATAAGTGAATATGTGACACTGAGCTTACGTTTATCTTAAACAGGCTGCTCTGGTTCAAGAAACAATATTGAATAATAATGAGGATGATTGATTCATGCATCTAGTTCAATCTGGATATTAGTGATAAAGAAACTATACAAACAATGTAATACCATACTCAAATTGTAGGTTGAAGTTGTTCTTTGACTTTCCGTTTATTTAGATAGTAATGTTGTGTGACTAGGCACCAATCATTGCTTGTGATATCATAAGTTGGCATGGACATTCACTGCCAACATAATATGGCACCTATAGGGTCACACACATAGGAACTCATCTAGAAGAGGAGTTTGACCTTGAATGATGATTGAATTGATTACTAAAGTTTTTAGGTAATTCAATTCATGCAACAAATTAGCTGACTAGATAGATAAATAGTCAGTTCATGTTTTGAGATAGTCATTTGGAGTGTCAGGCTGATTGTATGGTTCATTGGTTAGAATTCAACCTGATTAGGGTTGCGAGATGCTTGTCTCACCTATGTGAAATGGCCATCTCAAGTGGTGTGATATGCCTATCTCACATGCACCAGACAGCTGGTTTAAGGGTGAAATTTGATTGCATCTAGGATTAGTGTTGACGTCATTACGTGTAATAATTGGAATTGATTTGCCAACATATACACATATCTAGGAAAGTACCACATGACTATCTGGACTGAGCCAGACACCCGTATGGCATGCTAGATGACCGTCTGGGCTGCCAGACAGCCGTTTCAACTGTTTCAAGTTGTGAAGATTCCAAAATTATTGTGAAAATTCGAGATCTTCCTGTCCCTCCCACTCACACACAAACTAGGAACCTTGACCTTGATCTCTACTATAAATAGAAGGGGTATTGGGGGCTTCCTTGAGCAAAACACAGACAATTGAGAATCAATTGATCTAACAATTGTTGTCCCCTTCAATTATGCTAATGAAGAGAGCATAGGAAAGTCCTACCCAATTAGGGAGGGATAGACAAGGGAGAGAAACAACCGAGGACCATTGTTGTGGGAGAGTAGGTTGGTGACTAGTACACCAACATGAAAGACAACTCCTATGTGTCCATTCTAGTAGGATTTTAAGAGTTCTATTTGGACTGTGTGGACTTCTCTAGAGGTGAGGTGTCCTTATGCCGACGACGATCTCGCTGAGAATGAGATCTACAGTCAGAATCCAAGGGTCGTGTTGCCGCGGAGGTCAGGGACGAGACTTCGAAGATGGTGGTGGCATGAGGAGCCGACGAGGACCACTTTGAGTAATCAATTTCTCATCAAAGTGAACCAGTGCGGCGGAGGCCCTGCAAAGTATAGAACTGAATTGGAAATGCAATCAGGCGTTGAGCGAGAAATGAGGAAGGAATAGAGACAACTTGAACCAAGTTTAGTAGCAATGAGTCGATCAAATTCCAATTAGACCGCCCAGTTCAATAGTGATCCCAACCGGCTCAGGCTCAGGTGGGTCCCTGGCTAGGTGGGAAAGTCAGTGGCCACGTGGCGACACGCCATTGGTGGAAAAAGGTAAAATTCCTTATTAATTTATAGATCTTAGATAATTCATAAACATTAGTATGTTTATCAAAAAATTACAAACAAGGTATCAAAATGTTCACAAAAATGAGTAGAGCAACATGGGACCATGATAGCAGTCTTTTGAAGCTTAAATGATAGTAATATCATGTAATATTCTATCTACTTGTTTTATGAGTAATAAATATCAATTAATGACCAAAAATTATGAGAATGTATCAATAACTCTTAAATGTGTTATATGAGTAATAAATATCAACTAATGACCAAAAATTATGAGAATGCATCAATAACTCTTACATGTGTTTTATAATCCATATGACATCAGATATGATCATGTTATGAAACATAATCATGTGTTTTTCTTAGAATGTCTATCTCGGGATAATAACCCTAAATAAAATGCAATAAATACATACATGCTCAATAAATGATGGAATTCACAAAACACCCTCATATCAGTAACTAGAAGCTGATGTGAATATCTGAGGTCAATTTTATACACGAAATCCATGTTGTATGAAGCTGACCCTTAATACATGGTTTAAAACCCTAATTTAGGTTAATGATGTAACCTAGGGTTAATATGTGCATAAAATACTATGGAAGCTAATGTTCATATGATGAACCCTAATCTGTAACATAATTATATAATAAGATTAGATAGATAAACACATGAAGATGAGACAAATAATGATGGTAATATCCTAATGAACTAAGCTAAACCCTAATAGATATAACTAGGGTTAAAATAATGTGAACATGATGATAGTATGTGATCTTGTCTTAATCAAGTTTAACAAAAGATATATATGACATTAGGAATATGGATTAGAATTTCTCTTGATCAAGGTTAACCTTTACCTCTTACTTGTCTTATTATACAATATGCTTGTGTTATATGTGTAGTAAATGCTTGGCCTATGGTAATGGATGAAAAGATTGTTGTTTTATATTACTTGGGTTGTTTTGTCTATATATATATATATATATATATAATTGAACACATGAAACATAATACATATGTTCCATTATATAAAAGCACTAATTCTTTTTGGTAGCATTGTGCTGGAAAGTGATCATTCTCTTTGATGGAAGATCACATTGTACAATGATCCTATCTCTTTGGTAGTAGATCATAAGGCCTTACATCTCAAACTCTTTGGTAGATGAGATGATGCATTATTCCCTCATGTGGAAAATGCATGGATGATATAATGGAAAATATGCCTAAAAGGTATGTGTTCTCTTTTGATAATAAACATCTTTGCTCAAGTATATGCTTTTTTTATATTTCTCTATAACTTCCAAGTATTAGTTTTATCTTATGTCCAAGATATGATGAGAGGTATATAAACAACACGTAGGCATACTCAGTAAAATATTCTTGAATATTTTGTTGACGTGTACCACATGTAATCTTTTCTTTAGGTTGTGGACATATGATCTTGATGAACCAGGATAGTTGAGAGTTGTGTGGCGAGCTGATGTACATGTATACTTATTGTCTTATGCTCTTGTTGTTTACTGGAAGTAAATGTATATGTAAAAGTTTGATGTTCAATGTGTAATATCAAATGTTGTAACAATTCAATATATAATTATATGGTGAATGGTGAACATGTATTGTATGGTTTTATTATTATTCATGTGCACGTGATACTGATTATTTCCTTCTGACTTCCTTTGATTTTCTTCTTCTTAGCCAGTGTGTGGTGTTTAAATTGGGGTTCTCACTGAGGTGAGGTTTCAATTTGGACATCACACATCAGATTAAGTTTTAAAAAAACTAGGGACATCACAGACTTCTTCCTAAAGGATATATCATGTTTCTTAAAAGCTTTATGAATGTTAGGGAGTGATAGTTAAGGTGTAAATATTTGATAAAACTCTTCAGGGTAAAGCAAGTCTCCATGTGATGGATTGGAAGAAAACCAAATTTTTTCCAATTAACGAGCAGTTGCAAACAAATAGGAGTGGAGGACATCCTCAAAGATTGATAGCTGAGTTCTGAAAACCTTGGTAGAGAGAATAATTTGAAGGATGGTGGATGAACAAGAGATGTGTAATTCCAATTCAATTTATCATAGAATTAATGAACCACTTTTGTACTTGGATATGAATTGAATAAGAAAAAAAATCTACACACAAGCACCTAAGAGTTAGTCCATGAAAGATAATAAATTTGAACTATAAACTTATCCTTGGACTTCACCAATGGCTGAAAAGGAAAGGAAGTAAGAGGCAGGAGCTCCTTGGAGCAATTTATGTCTTTTTGATGGATACATGAATGATGCTCCATAATACACATGAATCTAAGGAGAAGGAGTAGGAGACAGGTTCCTTGAAGAAGTTTTGCATTTCTTCATGCTAGATGCCATGGGGGCTAAAACAAGAGAGGGAATAGAGATGAGATGAGAATGACTAGCAAACTAGACCAAGAACCTACAAGAATACACCTAAAAGGACCTAGGAAGGGGTTAGGGAAGGAGAAGTTAGGTCAAAAATGACTAGAAAGGGGTTGGAAGGTGGCTGGGGTTTAAGGGTGAACAAAGTAGAAGGGCTATGAATTGGTTTCATCTAGTTGAGACATAAGAAATCAGCCAAAAAAAACTACTTAACATTGGCAGCACAATGTTGTCGGTCAAATTTGTAGTTTGGGTAACTCGGCCGATGTTGTGTACAGTTCAACCCTTAGTTAAGTTCTCGGTCAAGTTATCCGCAAGAAAAAATCGACCGACAAGTAGGTCTATCATAAAGGTAAGAAATTTAATCTCATATTCCTAGAGTGTTATGAAAATGTATTTCTCTAGCCTATCATGTATTTTAAGTATATATGGATATCTTTTAATCATCATAGGCTACTATTTTGAGTTAAAATGTTTGTTTTGCAAAAAATCCCAATTTGAGTAAAACAAAGAATTAAGACTTGGCATATTTTAGCAAATAATAGAACATGATAGGTATTATTGAGAAACAACATAGAGAGATATGAACTTCTTAAATAAGAGAGCATAGAATTATCATCAAGAACAACAATAAGAAATTTTGGTCTAATGAAAGGGAATTGCTCTCTAGCCAGATGTTTAGTAAAAATGACCGCAAGTTGATTTTCAGTGTTTACACATGTGATATATATGTCTGTCTTAGCAATGTGGTCATGAAGAAAATGATGGCAGGCCTCTATGCATTTTTCTCTACTATACATTATAGGATTGTATGATAAATGATTGCACTAGTATTTTTCTCTACTTCATTAACCAAGGCAAATACACTAGTGAACTCTTGAATCACACTAGGATGGAGAACACAAAGCCAATGGATACTCCCATGTCCAAATGCATAGAGGTCCTCCGTTCACTGTCCAAAGAGTGAACTGGTGTACCTCTTCCTCCTCCTTTACCCCCTCGGCCACGGCCACCGCTACCCCATAGCGAGGGGGACCCAGACAGTCTGCAGCGACCTCCAAGGTAGCACAAGATGCAACAGAGGATGGTGAGGCCTCTGACTGGGAGGTAGTAGTGAATAAAAATAATAAAAAGAAGGGCACGACACACCTGAAGCAGAAGCCACAACCACACTCTTTTGTGCGGGACAAGATCTCCCAAGATAACTCTCAGATGGACACCTCTGTCACCTTGATTGATGATGAAATCGCCGAGGGCAGGAACTTGATCCCCAACACTAGGGCAGCCTTCATATTTGGCAGTAGAAAGAAGCAAAACACGTCAGATTTTCTCCCAGATAAATTTAACTGGGGTAACTCGACACAAGGAAGCAACAATGTCATCTTGACAAATTGTAAGGTAGTGTATCAACACATATACACTAGCCCTGACAGGGTACACAAGAAGGTTAAATCTACCATGGAAGCTAACCAGTAAGACTCAGCAGGTGCCAAGAAGAACCTCGAATTCACCACGCAGAGTCAAGCTATGGATGAAGGGGATGCATCCCCCATGCAAATAACTAGTAGTACTGGGAAGGCAAATGATAGTCAGGCTAAGGGCTTGCTAGCCGTCATCTAAAACCCCCTCCCCTCATCTTCACTATGTCAAGTATCATCTACTGGAATGTTCAAGGAGCTCGCTCCAAGAACAAAATTCGAATATTGAATGAATACAAATTAAAATACCATCTGCAAATCCTGGTTCTCTTGGAAACAAGATGTAGGGGTACGTCAGCTATTAATGCCATTAAGAAGCTCGATTTCTCCTCTTCCCACCACGTCGAAGCCATTGGCTTCTCTGGTAGAATTTAGATCCTTTGGGATGATACTAAGTGCCATGTAGAGATCATCTTGAACCATATACAATTCATTCACTGTAAAATTAAACATTCATATGGTTTTCTACCTTCTTCTACACAAGTCCAACCCCTTCCAAATAGAAACTTCTCTGGCCTCACTTACTGGAGCATTAAACTCACACTAATGGCCCCTGGGCTGTCCTTGGCGATTTTAATACCATGCTCAACATCTCGGAGCAAAGAGGTGGCAAATACTTTGACAAAGCCAACAACTGGTTGTTCAACCAAATGTTGCAAAGCACAGGTCTTGCTGACATCAAGATGAATGGCTTCTTCTACACATTCAAGCACCTTCAACTCTTGGAAAAACTCGACAAAGTCGTAGCTAAGGAGTTGTGGCTAACCGTGCAAGGGGGCTTCCAAGTCTCAGCATTTCCAAGGCTTAACTCTGACCATAATCCCATCTTCCTCTCAAGCTCTATCAACAACGAAACTAAGCCAGTTGTGTTCAGAACTAAGTATAGTTGGAAGCTCTCGACTGACTTTCATCAGACGGTTATGCCTACCTGGGACAACTCCAAATCCTTCCTTGAGGCTCTCCCCCCTTTCAGAGACGATGTGCTCAAATGGGAGAAGGACTCCAAGTGAAAGAAGAACAAAGGAAAATCTTCCATCATCTCCAAGCTAGAACAATGCCAGGTAATTAATAGCATAAATCCCAATATTTCTAATGACCTGCTCTCTACTAGTATGCAAGAACAACATGAAAACATCTTAATCGCAGAAGAACTAGACTGGAAATAGAAAGCCCACATACAATGGCTAATGTGTGGAGATGGTAATACAAACTTCTTTCACTCTTATGTAAAGGTAAGACGTCATGCCACAAGAATAAACAGGTTGAAGAATGACAATGGTGATTGGGTCGAGTCACCTGCTGGCCTCAAGGAGCTCATCCTCAATCACTTTCATCAGATGATGGTGCGACACGATGGTGAGAATTCAGTTAGTACCAATATAGCTTCTTATGTAGGTTCTTTTTAGGAACTTCCCCTACAGATGCTCAACCTTATCGCCTGCACACATGGCCATGATGAAATCAAGAGGACCATGTTCTTAATGGCCCCATACAAGGTGCCTGGCCCTGATGAGATTCACAATGATTTTATTCAGAATCAATGTCACAAGCTTGGCCCTTCTATCAACCAAACCATACAACTAGCTTTCAACACTGGCTTGATCGACAACAAAGTGGCCGAATCTTATATGTTCCTCATTCCTAAGGTTAGGCAGCCCAAAAGATGCTTGGAGCTCCACCCTATCTCCCTCAACAACTCTTGTTTCAAGCTGATCTTGAAGGTTCTTGTAGAACGTCTAAAACCTTTCCTACCTGCATGGATCTCGGATAATCAATCCAGCTTCATACCTGGCAGGAGGATAAGTGATAACATTCTCCTAGTATAAGAAGTTATTCACTCCATGATGCAAAAGACCGGTGGCAAGAGATGGGTTAACATAAAGGTAGATCTCTCCAAGGCGTTCGACCAAATGAACTAGATTTTCATTGAGGATACCCTCAAGAAGACATGTCTCCCTTCTATTACTATAAACCTCATTATGAATATCATCTCTAGTGGCAACACCTCCATCCTTTGAGAAGGTGTACCGCTGCCGTCATTCAAATCAGTCAGGGATGTCCACCAGGGGGATCCTTTGAGCCCTTATGACTTTTTTCTGTGTATGGAACGCCTCTCTCAGGCCATCAATGAAGCAATTAACAACAATCTTTGGAAGCCAATTAGATTGACGAAACATGGAACACCTTTATCCCATGTTTTCTTCGCAGATGATATTTTTCTTATGGCTGAAGTAAGCGTGAATCAAGTGGGTATTATTCTTGATGTCCTTAATCAATTTAGCAGTGTCTCTGGACATGCAATTTCAAAAGAGAAGGTGTATTGCTTCTTCTCAGCAAATACCACTAGATCTAAAAAGCAAGCGTTCTCTCAAGCCATTGGGATAGCCCACACTAGCGATCTTGGTAGGTACCTTGGAGTTCCGATCCTCCATCACCAGATCAATAAAATCACTCACCAACATCTAGTTACTAGCATCAAAGAGCATATGTCGAGCTGGGTTGCCCGACACCTCTCCATGGCAGGTAGAATAACACTAGCAAAAGCAACGCTACAAGCAATATCAGCATACACCATGTAGACTGTAAAGCTATCTCCCTTTCTTTGCGATGACATTAACTGAAACATTAAAGACTTCATCTGGTCAGCGGGTAGGTAGCAAAAGAAACTCTCACTTGTGTCGTGGGAAAAGGTAACAATACATAGAGCTGATGGCGGGTTGGGCGTCAAGAATGCATGAGATCAAAATGTTACCTTAATGATGAAGAATGTCTGGTCTTTCTTAAGTAACCATCATACCCACTGGGTTAAAATACTCAGAGAAAACTACATGAAGGATAATCGAGTAGCCAAAAAACCATGCTCCTTAGTCTGGGCCTTTATCAAACGCAACATGCATAAAATCACCAGCTTGTGCCACAAAAGCATTGTTTCAGGCTTAGAAACCTATGTTTGGTTTGATAAATGGTTGAATGGAACTTCTATTTTAGAGCTCAACCCATCCTGGGATATCCCACCTAATTTGCATGACTTGAAAGTCAGCTCTCTCCGGCTTGATAATGGCGAGTGGGACTATAAGTTCATATCCAATTATATGCCACCACAAGCATACAAGATTATTCAACATATCCCTCCGCCAACTGGGGTCACCAGTACAGATGTCTGGGTCTGGCCTTCTGATCCTATGGGAAACCTGATAGCCAGAGGTGCCTATACCTGGCTCAAAGAAGATGACAACTACAACACTCAGGGTGCTTGGAAATCCATTTGGAAACTCAAAATCCCTGAACATTTAAAGCTCTTTCTTTGGCTGCTTCAACATCGAGCTTTGCTTACTAATATGGAGAAAAGGAGACCCATCTTGATGTGGATACCTTATGTCCCCTCTGCAATAACTAGGACGATACACTACTACATTGTCTATGTGATTGCAACTGTTGTAGGGGCATCTGGAGGAAACTCAATTCCCCACCAGACTCTTTTCCGATGAATGAGGAAGATTGGATCAATTGGCTCATATCCCCTTCTAAGCCCAATGGGGATTCCACCACCCTTTATGTTGTGGCGTGCTGGCACATATGGAACAGTCGCAACAAACAAATCCATGAGAACAATCATCTGAAAGAAAATGATCAGGTAGCTTTCATCAAGGACAGAATGAGAGAAATCTTGAAATGCATGGACCTGAGTCCGTACCTGCCACCTCTGCCCAGCAACACCTTTACATGCCCCAGCCCCTTTGAACACATGTTGTTCGTTGATGCTTCATTCAACAGTCTAACATTGGACACTGGTATTGGTATTTACATCATTGATCACTCTGGCCGCTTTCTACAAGGTGAAGGCATCTTCCTCAAAGCCACATCAGCGTTGCATGCTGAATTCATTGCCATCACAACTGCATCCACTATTTGTATGTCTAGTAATATCCACAATACTATTATTGCTTCTGACTCTAGCATGTCGGTGTAAATGATACATGAGTCATTCTGCAACTCACCGAGACTCCAAAAACTCTGGAGGAAATTTCATGTCGCAAAGGCAGCATTACATCGACTCCTGGTCATGCACATCCTAAGAGACCTGAATCAATCTGTTGACAGAACTGCAAAACTGGCCTTATCTTCATGCAACTCCTTTTCCTTTCATAGTAACACGCCACTCTGGCCTTTAGATAGTCTTGATGTCTTTTTACCCAACTTTTGGCCTGATCTAGAGCACATGATGAATATATAAGATCTAGTCCCCACAAAAAAAATGAAGTTTCCATTGTTTGATTGCTTGACTTGAAAGCCATGGCAGAATGGGACCACCAAAATCATGCTCATTTTAATTGCATTCTGTAGAAGAGAACTAAACTTCTTGCAAAGATCAAGATCAATCCCACCAAAAAAGATAGCATCATCATAAATTTGAATAATTAAGAAATTGTTAGAAGTGTGTTTTAGAAAGAGAGTAGAATCAAACCTAGAAGGATGGGGGTTGAGGGGTCCATGGGAGTCGTGGGGAAGATGGCCACCATGGGTGATTCAGTCGAGGGGCAGGGGGATCCAACAATTCAAGAGGAGGTGAGAAAGAATACATCTCTTATAGTGAGGGAGTGCATGGAAGAATCATGGGTTACAAGAAGATCATGGGGAGGAGACGTGGAAAAGGAGTTAGGGTTACCATCCCAGATGTAGGGATCAAATTCCAATTCGTAGGGATGAAAGGGAATCATATTGAAAGAGAAGTAGACTACACTATATATAGAGGCAGAAAGGGAAAACATGGTCGATGAGGATCATTTCCCTCCACTATCTGGTGACAGAACGACCTATAAAGAAGGAACTACAGTGGTATCTAATGACTATACAAGAGAACACATCTCAACAAAGGAGTTGTTTCTAGAATTGTTTTATGAAAGTATAATGGTAGTAGACCCTATGCAAACTATTAGAGTACCTTCTTTCTAGAATTGTTTTATGAAAGCAACTAGCCTCATAGGTCATCAAGCTGAATATTATTAATGGAGGTCCTATCCTTGAAATCGATCCTTATGTAGAGGAGAATGTGGCTCGTCCTTGGAAATAGACAGTGATGGAAAGATTGATTGGAGAAGATGTTAAATATATATGAGAGACAGATTGAATATGCTACGGAATTTTGTAGGGATATTTAATATGTTCAAGGTCGACCTAGAGAAATATGTAATCCTATTTTTATGCAAATGAGACTTTGACACGATGCTCATCTCCTTAGTGATTTAGCATCATAAGGGAGAGAATCATCTTATGGGGCTCTTTGTGGAAAGCCTAATATCAAGTAAGGCATTTGTGGGTGAGGCTTGTGTTTTATGTGCTAGTTTTGGTGTAAATTGTCATCTACCCAATGTAGAGGATTAACATGCAATTTACCATCTCTAGAGTTCTCTTGTTTGACATCATATAGAGGATAAAATAAGACATGGGTGCTTTGTTTGGATATTGGTTGTGAGGTAGCACCTTGGTGATGTGTAGAATACATGGGTGAGGTGTGTTTTGCTCTTAGATTGGTTAACTCGGGTTAGAGAACCTTGGAGAGGATACCTATTAGTTTGTGGGTATGTAGGGTTGTTCTCTATGGTTTGTGGGTGTGTATGGTTGTAATCTATCATTTTTTATGTGTGTAGGGTTGTGCCCTATCGGTTTGTGAGTGCGTAGGGTTATGCCCTATAGGTTTGTGAGTATGTTGGGTTTTGCCATATCAGTTTATGGGTGTGTAGAGTTTTTTCATATCGGTTGTGACCTTAGAGGGAGACCTAGAGGATGAGATCTAACATAGACCATATCACCATCTCTTGCATGTTGTTGCATGTGGCCCCCTTCTCGAGGACAAATGTCACCTAAGCTCCTACGGTGATGACACCTCTCCTTTGATCTTTCTTCCTTCCCTCAAGTGTATAACCCCCTCCTTCACACAAGTAAACCCTTTCATCCAATATTGTTCTCCTTCTCTTGGTGGATGAGCTTAAGATCTCAAGGAGCTAGAGGAAGTCTCCATGGAGCTTGGGAGGTCAGGTTCCTTGCTCATTGTGATTTCTTGTTCAACTTCCATCTTAGTGAGTCATGTTTCTTTGATGATCATTCATTTGAGCTATCTTCTTCATATTCTTCTTCCTCTCTCATCCATGGATCATACCTTGTATGAAGGTTGACTATGAAGTTGTTCTCTCTCCTTATTTCCTTTCTTCTTGAGCTATCATAACCATGACATTTTCTTGTTCTTTCTTGAGGTGATGTTGAGGTCGAGTTAGGACTCTTGATGGGCCATCATCAAGTTCAGGAACGTGTGCTATGGAGCTTGAACTCTAGATGGAGACCTTCTTTAGGAGGTTTATATAACTCATAACCTCCTTTGTTATTATCACTCTTTGTATGTTTTAGTTGTTCTTCATCTCGAGATCATGTGCCTCTTATATGTTAGTAGTTGGTGATTGTTTTGAGGACTATTTTGATGTCAGAACTTCATTTAAGTTGTTTCCCATGCCTTGATCTTTATTGCATTGTAAGTAGATGGACTAGTAATTGAGTTCCTAAGGTTGAAGATGACTCTATCGACACTTAGGTGGTGATTGGTCATCATGACTCATTATGCTTAAACTTAAACACATGTAACAACTCGTCATGACTTTGGAGTACTTAGGCTGATATGTTTGGATGGATGCTAAACCGTCACACCCTATGAATCCCCAAACTGATATGATTGGTCAGGATGACATGCCTTGATGAGGTTAACCCGTTATGCCATAGAAGGTTCTTAAATCGATATGCCTTTAGCAACTAACTCGTCATGCCCTAGAAGGTGCTTAAATTGATATGTTGTTAAACCAATATTGGCACTAGATCGACAAGGGTTAGGCTAGTGTGTCTTGCTAACCCATCATGACCAAGGTGGTTTTGTGTGAACTGGTCTATTTTGAGTGCAAACTGTGATGCCTTTGATGGTTCAAGAGGCCGGCATGACCTAACCCTAACCCTAAACAACCCATCACACTAAGTGATGCTCATCACAGTAAGTGTTATCGGTCACACCTAGTGTTTCCCTCCATACTTTAAGTAGGGTTCACGATACACCTTGTAGGTAGATAATACACCTAAGGTTTGATTACTCGACCCACCATGATATGGTTAGTGCAATATAGGAGGATGATGAGACCGAGATCCTCCTAACCATGAGAGACTGATACACTAAAGTTGACCCAAGAGGTTGCAAATTGATACACCCCTTGAGAACTAAATGGATACACCATAAGAGGGTTTGAACCGATACCTTGGATGAGCCAATACGATACAAGCGGATGAGGTGAAATCGATATCACATGGTGAAGGTTGAAGGGTATGTTTGAATACTCAATGATGTAAACACATGAGCAATGCATGAGGTAGGACAATGTTGTTTTGGATAATGTATGATTCATCTTAATTACTTCTCCTTAACCTTGTGCACCATGGAATGATGTTACTATATGTGGTCCTTCCTTAACTAAAGAGTTTATCCCTAAACTCTCCAGTAATGTAGGAAGTAATGGATGAAGGGTTTGATTGTTGAGGTCCCATATGCTAACCTTAATCATGGAATAATATGACCCATGTGCTCACCTTAAAGAAAGATTATAATCCATTGAAAGTGTCAACTATATTTCCTTTTCATATAATCTTAACTTGTGGAGTAAGGTTAATGATACAACTATGTGGATATACATGAGGGTGGTGATAAGCCTTGTTGGAATAAAAGGTGACAACATTTGTGTAGAAATCATATAAAAAAGTCTAATGACCTTATAGGTGGCTTATGAATTGTTTGAAGTGAAACACTCTAGTTATGGAGCCTAAGGTTTGACTCTCCTTAGTTTGATATGTAGTTAATGATTTGTAAGAAGTAATAATGTATGGGTTACCTAATGATGAAACGTCATATTGGTGAAATATTCAACATGTTTATATAATGCACTATTGTAACACACACATAACTTAATGGGATGATACACATATGCATTTATGAAAAGATGATACTTGGTACCTACGGATACGATGATTGACTCATATCTAACTAATGTGTTCAAACCTAAATCAATCTCAAAAAGGTAGGAATTGGTGTGTTTAGGGTTTGGTGATGTAACCATGAGGTAAAACCCTAATCGACTATATGTAAAGAGTATTAACTCAAATTTGAAGGGACAGTCATATCATTGAATGAGTATGAATGCAAAACATGATATTGTTCCCTCCCTTAAATTACATGACTTTAACCTAATGGATCAATTGGGTGCTATAACTTATGAGTAATATGAATATGGTTAAATAATATTAAGCTTTGGTTATGAACCTTGACAAGGGAACAAAGAAGGTATGAATATGTGAATATGCATACTTGGTTACATTGTCTAATCCTTAGCCTCATACAGTCCAACTTATGGGAGTTAATGAATGTTAGATATTTGAGATAGAATGATGCTTAGAGACCTTATGTGATAATATGTTGATTATGATAGCCACGTGGCTGGAAGAGATATAGTGTTATGAGATGATGATAATAAGTTTATAGTTTAAACAATGATATTTGTTGTTGTAATAATATGCCCTTTATTTTGAAGGATTTATTTGTGTCTTATACGTTGTAACTTGATTGATGCTAAAAGGCATTTTAATCGCTCTAAGTAATCAAGTGGAATCTAAAATTCTAGTTTGTCATGTGCCATAGATCCATTGAGTGTTAGCATTTGTTGGATGGTGAAATGAGTAACTCCTATGGAAAACTCAGAGCACATATTGTTGAGTATGCGGGGACAACTTGGTACTCTAATATCAAGAAAACGAGTGTGGCTTTGGGTTGTAGCTTAGTGATATGTGACACAAGATTGGCTGTGGGATTTACCCTAGAAAGAGTGTAGCTTCGGGACGTAGCTCCGTGATATGTGACACAGGATTCACTACGGGCGATACCCTGGAAGAGTGTGGCTGCAGACCATAGCTCAATTTCATTAGCTATGTGACCTGAAGCAAGGTGGGCTAGGTTTGCACAGCTAGACTATAAGTCACTGGAAGTAGTTGACCTGTGATGCCACTGCATGTTCACTCATACTAACCAAGGGGGTGAGTTCATTGATTCCAGATCTTCTACTAGACCTTGTATGGCATTGATTTTGACTTAGTAGTGATTGGTGGGATTTGAGTGGTACCTTCAAGGTACCACTCATATCATGTTGGTCGGTGGGATTTGAGTGGTATTTTTAACTTGAGTGGTACAACTCAAATCCTCAGGGCATAATAAATACGCAAGCAACCGTGTGGTAGTCGTGTATATGATCAAACACAAAAATATTGAATGAAGCCTTGCCTTGATTTTATATTGTTTAGTTTATAGAAGTCATACATGTTCTTCATACTCCTTTTAAAATTATTAGATGTTCTATTACTCATTGTCAAGTGCATATTACTTCTCTATTTCTTCATCCATGAGATATATACCATTTAGTTAATTTTGTCCAATCTGCTCGATATGTTTATCTATCTACTTAGTTATCTATGATAACAATAGAGTTGGTGGAGATTTATGTCTCTCACTGGGACTGTTGTCTCACCCAGTTCATTAAATAAATTTTTAGGTGGACCTACATGTTGAGTTAAAGATCTTGTATTTGGGGACATAATATGAGGAGAAACTACACGTGGTGAAACATGGTACATGGATAGTGTCTAGTAATAGACTCCTATGTGTTGTACATTTACACTCAGGTCCTTGGAGGTGTTCTGATGTGTTTTGTAGACATGATGTTCGATACATGCTTTTTGGCTTGTGTGCCTTTGGTGGTATGTATATACATGTGAAATTGTTATCCTATTTAACATGTTCATTGGAATATGATGATGTAGCACCTTGAATATATGTTATGAAATGCAAGTATTGCCTCTTGTCACTACTACAGAAACGGCCTTTGGCGTCGGTCGTTTAACCCCATTTGGCGTCGGTTTCCGACCGACGCCTATGTGGGCGCCGCTAAAGGTCGAACACTTCGGCGTCAGTTTTTTAACCGACGCCTATTTAACCTATAGGCGTCGGTCGTTTAGTAGATAACCGACGCCAAAAGGGTTCGCGCCACAGAAAACGGCATCATCTAGGGCACTTTCTGCGTCGGTGTTTTAGTAAATAACCGACGCCACTATGGAATATAGCGTCGGTCTTTTAGTAGATGACCGACGCATAAAGTGCCCTAGATGACGCCATTTTTTGTGGCGCGAACACTTTTGGCGTCGGTTATATACTAAACGACCGACGCCTATATGTTAAATAGGCGTCGGTTTGATATGAATATCCGACGCCATTTCCAGGACTGCTTTGGCCACATCAGGCGTCGGTTTATTGAAAAAACCGACGCTGTAGGTCTTTCCTGACGGTTTTCTATAAATAACCGACGCCTATTTATATTTTTTTTTTTTCATATCAGTTTGCAGGCCTGCTGTGGCTGGTCAGCAGGATGAGAACATGCAGTTCAGTTTTCTGAACTGCAGGTTTACGACATCCATTGATATCAGCCTACAAACAGGCCGCAAACCTGCAAAAGTCACAAGCAAAATTCTACACAAGTACATACATTCAGACATCAATTCAATTCTCACATTCACACACATATAGAAACATTCAAATACATGTATTAACATTCAGAAATATTCATTTACATAGTATCATTCATTATCGCTATCAACATCCCAATTATATCTTACAGTTGCCACTGCTTGTATGGCTTTTGCCCATTCTTCTCTTACTTCATTTAATGCTTCCATCGTATATGGAGCATGTATATTTTTTAAACGTTTACCTGTAGTGTTGTCAGTTTTAAACACCTGCAAAGAGAATGATGTATATATATAAGTAATAATATAAAAATAATATAAGATTGATATATTGCATACTAACTAATGAGAATATATATAATACCTCATGTATGGTATCGATGTCCAATGCGGCATATTTGATAATCATCTGCATAAATCGCATCACATAGTATGCGCATGCCCATCCATTGTCTTGTGTAGCACACTATAAATTGAAACATATAAAATAATACAACTAAGCACAATTCACATCAATAATATATATATTTGAGTCGGGAACTTACTTGTACGTTCTGCCAATTTATTGGCTGGTTCTTTTTCCTTGGGACCGTTCCTCCAGCCTTTTTGAATGCATCTAAACCCCTACATGTTAATATAACACAATAAATTGCATAAGTAAATAGTAATGTAATAAAAGATGTTAACGGATATAAAAATGAAATATTTCTCACCAGAATAATGGCATTCTCATTACGTGTCCAATTTTAGTGTTCAATGTACTCCCCGCAGGATCTAGATAATAAACAGTGAATGTCCCGGGGACAATAACTAGTAACTCCCAATGTCTACCGCTAGAAGTAAGAAGTTAACAATTAATAACTCAAAATGCAAAATAAAAATGGAATTTTCTTAAGTCCAAATTATAAATAAAGTAAACTTACTTGACATTGAATGGAGCTATTATTATCGTCTTCTTTTGCTGACCAAAAATTGTAAAAGCATCTATACAGTATTGTTGAACATTATCAGGGTCTTTAGCTACCAAACTAATCAATGATGGAATCAAAAATCCCACATGATCAAATGCAAATTGTTTGCAATGATCTTCGACTAGGTAGCTGCAAAACATATAGGCGTATGCATTAATATATAAGAAACCAGATCACCGGATCTTACACAAGGTATATGGATGTATAAACAAGATCTCACCTTATCCATGTCTCTATCATTGATGTATTCATCCAATCATACATAAACAGCTCAATAATATCTTGTATAAATAAAGAGCTATCGTATGATTGACCTGCATAATCTGCATCTAAAGAAATAATTATAGGGCAATGTACATTATGTGCCCGTAGCCAACATGCCATTCCCCTACAAGCAGGACCTAACGGGTATGTTAGGTCAGTTGGAACCCAATCGGGTAATGCGGGAAGTGGAAGTGGAGGCCTAGGTGCTCCTGGTGTCTTCTTTTTAACCTGTACATATAATTTCAGATCAGTTGACATCATATATACACATTAACAGTCTAAATCAATGTAAATTTATCTTACAATTTCAGTCGTGTAGACGACATCTGCTTTGGGCCACAATATCACCCCGCCTTCTGCATCAGCAAGTCTATCAATATCCGGGTGGGGATATGGCAATGTAGCTTCTCTCCAATCAGGTAACACACGTATCGGGCTCACACGAACGTAGCCCTGTGGCATTGGAGTCCCGTGAAACATTGCCCCAGGAAGGGACGGGTAAGCCTGCGCCTCTGCAACAACGTAGTCTTGCATTCTTAAGCGGCATGGCTTCAATGCCTACAAATTTACGTAAAGAATATTATACATATATACATATCATCTTGAAAACATAACAACTTGAAAAGACTAACTACAATGTCATAAACAATACTTACAGCAGACGTGCTAGGCGATGGGTCTCCAGGATTACTCGCAGTCTGTGCATCAGGAGAAGAGTGGGTCGCCATAGGCGTATTGGAAGCCTGAGATGCCTGCCACCGCAGCAATTCTTCCTTGACCTTCTCAGCAACTACATCGTTGATCTTCTTAGCAACTAAATCCTCAACTCTCTTATTCTCCTATACATGGATAAAAGAAACATTAGCTTCTTATTAATGAATTTCCTTTTGCAGTAACATTCTAAAAAAAGAATAGGTTACCTCTTCTTGAGAAAGTCCCGCTCTGGGTTTGCGCTGGGATGGCCCAAAGAATGCTTTGATGCCAACACCAGCGCCGGCACCTCTAACACGTCCAGGATGCTCTGGGTTACCCAGAGCAACTGTCAATTCATCCCTTGTGCCCTGAGGGATGAACGTGCCTTGTTTCCTCTGCTCGTGCAGCTCCCGCTAATCACCATAAACAGAAATTGGTAAGTTAACACCACAAATAATCAATATTCAAACGATTTCTCTAAGAGTTGTATTTTACCATTTTTGCAGCCGCCTCAGCAGTTACAGGCTTCTTTATTTCACCCTTCTTGTTTTGCCTGCCAGCTATCCAGATATCATGGCGAGGCATGGGTGTGGCAGACTCCTGAGTAGGAGCAGACTCCTGAGTAGCCGCAGACTCCGCCTGTAGTCTTTGGCGAACGCTTGCATAGCCTTTTGGACCCATAGTGTGGTCATGCACATTCAGTGCACGCCTTGCTTTTTGTGCGTCACTGAGGGCCTAGTTAGTATGCACATTAATGATTTGGTTAGTAGCACTAAATGCTAATCTTGAAACAGGTGAATACAATGTATATTAATTAAATTAGGAGTGACACCTAATACCTTGAATTCTTCAGATTTTCTTGAAGCAACAAAATTGTCCCAATCTTCTTTGTCCAAGAAGTTCCATTGTTCAAGGGCTGACTTCTTCTTCTTATCACCCTCTTTTATGTATTCTCTGTTCAGATTTGTCCTATAATTCCTAAGCATCTTTCCAGCGCGTTGCATCACATTTTTACGATGCAACTTCTCATCCAATGCAAACAGATTCTGTAAAATAGAAATGTTATTAACTAGTATCCAAAATAGAATTGCAAATAATAGAATTTGTAATCTACAAAATAGAATTGCAAATAATAATAACTCACGCATAAATCCTTCCATATCAAGTCTTTTTTCCCTTGAGGAACTTTATGCCAATTGTCATACTTAACACCACAATGGCTCCGAGTGGTACACCCAAGATAGTTCACAAAATTATTGCGGTTCACTCCAATTGGATTTCCTCCATTATCAAACTCCACCACCAATTTAGATCCACTACCACTTAGCGCTAATAACTTCTTCAACAGAGTGATGCCCCTTTTCTTGTTAAGTGTCTGGTGTTGCGCATCAAGTTGCTCCAGTGCTTCAGTGGGTACAGGTGCATCAACCTAAAATTTGACAAAAATAAAACACACTAACTTAGCCCAATATAGAAATATAGGATATATGACATAACTAGAAGATAATGAATTTTATAGAAATACAGGATATGTTTTTAGAACTTACATTAGTATCCTCGCCATGCTCGTCATGGACAGCATGCTCATCATGAACTTCATGCTCATCATGGACATCATGCTCATCATGGTCAGCCATCTGAAAATGTCATTAAAAAGGCAAACATTTAGCATTTCTATTAACTAGAAAAAGGCAAACATTTAGCATTTGTATTAACTAGAAAAAGGCAAACATTTAGCATTTGTATTAACTAGAAAAAGGCAAACATTTAGCATTTGTATAAACATACATGTCTCTAAAATTGTGATCTTTTATCAATTAACAATCCTTCATTGTGATCTCCGCGCACATATAAGTCATCATTAGCTTCAATATTTTGTGGAGTTGGCAACCCAACTGAGAATGGACTGGAGTCATCATACTTATCATAGTACTCTTCTTCATCTATAGGATCTTCAATGAACTGTCTTTTACCATGAAGAACAACCAACCATTTATCATTTGCAGGATCATCGATATAGAATATTTGTTTCGCCTGTGATGCCAATATGAATGGTTCACCCTTCTCGCCAATCTTTTCAAAGTTCACCAAAGTGAAACCCAATTCATCCACTATAACTCCTTTGGTGTTATCAACCCAATTACATTTAAAGAGCGGAATTTTGAAATCTATGTAGTCAAACTCCCAAATGTCCTCAATGACACCGTAATATGACATTTTAGCTTCACGTGGACTCTTATCCTTTGCACTTGCAAAGTACATAGTCGACGCTTGAAGAGTGACCCCACTATTTTGGACGACACTCTTATCATCTTGGCGCTTTGTGTAATATGTGAATCCATTAATGTCAAACCCTTCATAAGACATAACATTCGGTTTTGGTTTAAAGGCGAGGCATTTGATAGTTTCTGTAATATCATGTGGTGTTTGAGATAGTTGATGTAAGACTTTATCTTCAAACCACTTAGTAAAAGTCTTATTATGCTCTCTAGCAAGCCACATTGAACTTGCTCGAGGATGTTGTCTCTTTATGAAATTGGTATGTTCCTCGATATAAACACTCACTTCATCCATATTGTGTAAAATATACAAGTGAGCTTGTTCCAACTGCTCACGGCTGATTACTTTCACCCGTGATCCCAAAATTCCTTTGCCCTCCTCAATATTCTTGTCATTATCAGGAGTGTCATTACCACTGAGAAAGTCATTGCAAAAATCCATAACCTCTCTCGCCACATAACCTTCAATAATACTCCCTTCAGGCCGATAACGGTTTCGAACATCACCTTTAAAAACGCTCATGTATCGTTCAAAGGGATACATCCAATGCAAGAAAACTGGTCCCAACATTTTCACTTCCCTAGTCAAGTGGACAACAAGATGTACCATGATATCAAAGAACGAAGGAGGGAAATACATCTCAAGCTGACATAGGGTAACAACCACTTCTCTTTGCAAATTATCGAGAGTATCAGGGTCAATAACTTTGCTGCATAGACTGTTGAAAAAGAAACAAAGTCTGGTAATTGCAAACCTTACATGCTTCGACAATATAGATCGAATTGCCACGGGCAATATTTGTTGCATTAGAGTGTGACAATCATGAGATTTAAGACCTATCAATTTCAGATCTTTCATTGATACCAATCTACGGATGTTGGATGAGTAACCATGTGGCACCTTAACATTTACCAAGCATTCACAAAAAGTTTTCTTCTCCTTTCTAGACAACGTGTAACAAGCGGGAGGTAAGTATGTTCTTTTATTACCCATTTCACGTAATTCTGTTAATTCTGACCTTATTCCCATTTCACGTAGGTCCAGTCTGGATTTTATCCCATCTTTAGTCTTACCTGGTATATTTAATAGAGTACCAATGATGCTATCACATACATTTTTATCAACGTGCATTACATCGATACAATGCCTGACTGTCAAAGAACTCCAATAAGGAAGATCCCAAAATATTGACTTCTTCTTGAATGAAGAATTGTCACTCCGTGTGGCCATACTACATTGTGATTTCTTACCAAATTCATTGACAATGTCTTTTACTCTTTCATAAACAACATCCCCTGGTATAGGTTTAGGTGCACTTCGTTCATCATTCCATCCATTGAATGCTTTGCGCTTCCTACGATACGGATGGAATTTTGAAAGAAACCTTCGATGACCAAGATATACAGTCTTGCCGCCATGTTTTAGTCTTATTGAATCAGTGTTTTCTTCACATATAGGACACGCTTTAGCTCCTTTGACACTATATCCAGACAAATTCCCATATGCTGGAAAGTCATTAATAGTGCAAAACAACATAGCGTGCAAACGAAATGTCTCTCTTGCTGAAGCATCATAGGTCATCACACCTTCAGCCCAAAGTTTCTTTAAGTCATCAATCAAAGGTTCAAGATAAACATCGATATCATTTCCGGGTTGTTTAGGACCCGATATCAACAATGACAACATAACGTACTTATTTTTCATACACATCCAGGGAGGAAGATTGTATATAACAAGCATGACTGGCCAAGTGCTATGTTGGCTGCTCAATGTCCCGTACGGATTCATCCCATCTGTACAAAGCCCAAGTCTTAGATTCCTATCTTCTTCACCAAATTTAGGGTACAATAGATCAATCTTCTTCCACTGTGGGGAATCAGACGCATGTCGTAGGATCCCATCATTATTTTTCTTAACATCTGCATGCCACCTCAAATTCTTCGCATCTTTCGGATTTGCAAACAAGCGTTGAAACCGTGATATTATAGGTAGATACCACAACACCTTGGCAGGAGAACAAGTTTTGGACTCCCCCGAAGTCGTCAATTTATACCGTGACGCACCACATTTTGGACAATCTTTCAAATCTACATAGTCCTTTTGAAATAATACACAATCATTCGGGCATGCGTGTATCTTCTTGGCCTCCATTCCCATTGGGCACAACATTTTCTTTACCTGGTATGTTGAGATTGGAAGCTCGTTTCCTTCAGGAAGCATTTCTTTCAACAAAGTCAACAATGAAGTGAAGCTTTTGTCGCTCCATCTATTGTTAGCTTTCAACTTATACAATCTCAAGACAGCGCTAAGCTTCGTAAACTTAGCACAACCTGTGTATAACGGTATCTCAGCATCATGCACAATGTTTGTAAAGATAGGAGGTGGATCGGTGTGCTCTACCCTACAACTATCCAGCATCGCATCAACGATGTCTGCTGGAACTGGTTCGTTCACATTTACGTCATCAGAGGCAATTTCTTCTTCCACCCAAGCACTGCTATCGACATCTACTGGTTTCGATTTTGAAATCTCTCCATGCCAGTGCCATTCTGTATAGCCTTGTACAATCCCGTTGCACATGACATGACTTTTGATTTCCTCACCAGTGTTGACTTTCAAGTTGTTACCGCAATGCCTACATGGACAGTAGAACCTATCTGTAGGTTTTTTCCTATGTTCCTCGGCAAATCTAATAAACTGATCAAGACCAGATATAAACTCTGGGGTGCAACGATTACGAATGGACATCCATGATCTATCCATTCTATGATCAGAGAAAACAAGTATATATTAGGAAACAAGTATATATTAGGAAAAGATTAGGCAACATTTCCCTAGTATATAATAAATGTGTACCACCTATCCCATCCTTGAACACCTAATCTCACTAGTAAGTGTATAATGTGTATTGGGTTTTCGAGAAAATTTCGGCAGCATTTCCCCGCTGTTCTCTAAGTACATATGTACTTAGAGAACAAACGGGGAAATGCTACCAAAATTTTTTCGAAAACCCAATACACATTATACACTTACATCCTAAGTGAGATTAGGTGTTCAAGAACAGTCCCAAACCGGGGACTATCCAAGATTTACTCCTAATGAGTCAATCTTGGATGGGTTTCTAGGCCAACAATAATAGATATCTACAATGAAGCCGGATTCCATACAAACAGTATATAATTTAGTGATTGTTCATTCTAATTTATACCAATGTACAAGTAATATAAAAAACAATGATTGTTCACATTCTAGGCCAACAAACACATGTGATGTCATTCTTATATATAATAAATGTGTACCACCTATCCCATCCTTGAACACCTAATCTCACTAGTAAGTGTATAATGTGTATTGGGTTTTCGAGAAAATTTCGGCAGCATTTCCCCGCTGTTCTCTAAGTACATATGTACTTAGAGAACAAATGGGGAAATGCTACCAAAATTTTCTCGAAAACCCAATACACATTATACACTTACATCCTAAGTGAGATTAGGTGTTCAAGAACAGTCCCAAACCGGGGACTATCCAAGATTTACTCCTAATGAGTCAATCTTGGACGGGTTTCTAGGCCAACAAACACATTTGATGTCATTCTTATATATAATAAATGTGTACCACCTATCCCATCCTTGAACACCTAATCTCACTAGTAAGTGTATAATGCGTAATTGGTTTTCAAGAAAATTTCGGCAGCATTTCCCCGCTGTTCTCTAAGTACATATGTACTTAGAGAACAAACAGGGAAATGCTACTGAAAGTTTCTCAAAAACCCAATACACATTATACACTTACATCCTAAGTGAGATTAGGTGTTCAAGAACAGTCCCAAACCGGGGACTATCCAAGATTTACTCCTAATGAGTAAATCTTGGACGGGTTTCTAGGCCAACAAATACATGTGTTGCATTCTTATATATAATAATTGTCTATAAACTACATGCAACATGGTTAATCCTAATCAACAGAGCATTATTAAATAATAAATCAAGAAATCAATAGTTTCAAACAAAAGGTCTAGGAATCTTTACTAGACATTATATGTATCCCTAATCATCATATTTAACATACTACATTATTATGAACATCCAGATCAGATTAAGATCATACTATGTTATAACATATTATCGAAGGAAACATATTCTTCATGTAGTGTTGATTCTAGAAGTCTAAGAAGGGAATCTGAGAATTTTAGATGCTTACAGTCTCTAAGGGATAGAAGTAAGGAATAATTTATACCTTTTCTAGTTAAGGATTTTGTAGATACTTGGACTAGTCCTAAATGAAGAAAGTTGTATCTTAGATTATTTTTTATCATGTTTAGATCTCTTTCAGATAGAAGTTGTATGCATTCCTATGAAGGTGTAACTCATATAGTTTTTTCAGTATCCTTAATGTAATAATTAGATATCAAATGAAAACTACCTTTTGAGTAAATGGTGGCGTAGGAAGGTCCAGTTTTGCATTGGAATGAATGGTGACATAGTAAGGGGCAATTTACATTTGGATAATCGATAGAAGTGAGTGACTAGAGGTGAATTAGGGTTTGTAATTAAAGGGTGTATAATTTTCTTAGGATTTAAAGGAGAATATCTACATAAAATTGCAATAAAAAACAACAACATGATGAATATGATTGAAGCAAAAATGAGCTGTGTAACTAGGTATAAAATCGTACCTGTAAGTAGCGAGCTCGTGGAGGAAGAAGAGGAGTAGCTCTGTCGGTAGCGAGCTCCGTTAAGGAAGAAGAGCAGTGGAGGCGGCGACGATGAGCAGTGGAGGCGGCGATGTAGGCAGTGGAGGCGGCAGCGGCGTAGGGCAGTGGCAGCAGCGGCGGAGACGCGGGGGTCGTCAGGCGGAGATGCAGTGGGCGGCGGTGACACCGGCGAGCTCCAGGACCACCTGCACAAGTCAGGCAGGTAGCGGCAGCGACACCGGCGAGCAGGGAGCGGCAGGCGGCGGCGGGCAGGAAGGCGGCGGAGAAGGAGCAGGCAGGCGGTGGCGACACCGGAAGCAGAAGGAGCAGGAAGCGGTGGCGGCGCACAAGCAACAGCAGCAGCGGAGGGTCGGGCGACGGTAGCGGAGGGTGGCGGGCAGCGGCGTCGGTGAGCAGCGGAGGGTCGGGCGATGAAGACGATGAAACAGGAAAGGGGACCTAAAGTCGATCGCTCATGCGTCTAATAAGTTCGTAAAGGGCGTCGGGTATCTAACAAAGCCGACGCCTAAGGTCTTCAGCGTCGGTTCCTATTACAAAACCGACGTCCAATTAGATAAAATTTGCCCCAAATAAATTGGCGGGAACCACTATCGGCGTCGGTTATCTAAGGATAACCGACACCTAAGCTGTAAATTTTCGCGCAAATTTTCATCTTATATAGGCGTCGGGCTTTAGGTAAATAACCGATGCCGTATGTGACATATTTTTTTGCTCGAAAATTGGATTTCGCGGCAGTTTTAGGCGTCGGTTTTTTACCAAAAAAACCGACGCTTAATACAAGCGGTACCCGTGTCTTGGCTACAGACGTCGGATGACCTAGATGACCGACGTTGAATGTTATAGGCGTCGGTTTTCCTAAATAACCGACGCCCAGAAAAGCGACACTGAATGTTGTTTCTGTAGTAGTGTGTGTAATAATTCTCAGCTTATGGTGCTTGTTGCGAATCAATTTTAATTGCCTGTGATTTTAGGTAATCCGTTGATTATGGTTAATCATGGTTTAAATTTTGAGTAATCTTGCTTTGTGTGGCAAAGGGTGTCACATTTGGTTGGTATCAGAGCTCTATGTTTGTAGAGTCTACAGGAACACTGGAACTAGGATAAGGATGGTGTCTAAGATAAGAACATGGTATAAAATGTTGTGCATACAGCCTAATCTCAGTACTTGAGTGCCCTGGCCAGGTATTCAAATGTTGAAGAAAAGGTAAGTATGTAACTCATAGATTGATTTATCTTTGATTACCATGATCAAATAATCATTTTGGAACAATGTAAAGAACATAACAATCAATAATCATGAAGTTAATACCTCAATCATACTATCAAAAGAGATAAAAATTGCACCATAATTCACTAAAACTCAAATGTCTGGTGATTAAAAGAGAAAAATACAACTTCAGGAATCCGCTTTGATCATGATTGAGAAAAATGCTCTGCTAGGGTTTCCATGATCGGCGGTGATCTAGGGGGACGAGGAGGCTGTGGAGGTAGGGGAAGGTTTGGAGGCACATGGCCACCAGATGGCAGCATTGCGGTAGATACAAGATGCGATGTGATGGAAGGTGTGGATAGTGAGGAAGGTACAAAGGAGAGCATGGGGTTCACGACACCAAAACTAGACAGGGAGCCTGGAGGGGCGGAAGGAGTATATGCTACAGATGTCCGAACACACAAGGAAGGAGGTGTCGTCGGGGCTAAAATTCAGAGTATCAATCAATTACTCACAACGGCGGCAATGAACAAAAGGCAAACACAACAAGAGATTTTGAAAAGGTTGGGGATAACGTTTAACTACAAGACCAGAGAGAAGAACAAAGGTGGCAAGCATGCCTCGGAAGGAAACACGATGAAGGTTGGAGAGACTTCAATGGCGGCCGCAGTGGACTTTCTTGCTCTTCACGTTGAGGCATCGAAAACGACCTAGGGGATCGGGAATGAAACCAGAAAGATTGTTTCCTATAAGGACATTATGGGAACTGGAGAGACGACTGGGAAGCTTTCATTTCTGGGGTTTGATGACCCTAACATCAGACTGGAGTGGAAGGACATTAGAACGAGCATGGTGGAAGGCACACCAATGTTTTAAATCGAGGGAGGCAAATTCGATGAACTAGTTAAGCCATGGATGTATATGGTGGTTGTTAAAGTCATTGCGAGGAATATCATATTCATGACATTGCAGGACAGAATACGATCGATGTGGAGGCTACAGGGAGCATTTCGTCTCATTGACCTAGAAGACAACTATTTCATCGTATAGTTGATGAGGGAAGATGACTATTTAACTGCTCTAATGGGCAGTCCTTGGCAATTGATGGGCTCGTATCTAAATGTACAACCGTGGGACAAATCCTTTTCACTGTCATCTACAAACCTGAAATTCATGGTTATTTGGATCAGGATTCCAAGGCTACCGATATTTCTCTACTAGAACCAATTTCTGGAGGAGGTGGGGGATGCGATAGGGACGACGATCAAAGTCGACACGAACACGGATCAGAAGAAAAGGGGGAAGTTTGCAAGAATTGTAGTGAAACTTGACACTAACAAACTGTTGGTAATAGAGATTATTATCCAAGGAGAGAGATACAACATGGAGTATGAAAACGTTACGAGCATTTCATGTTCTGTGGTAGAATCGGACACGTATAGGAGGCATGTAGTGAAAAGAAGGCAGCCATTGAAGCGCACAAGAAGGCGGGGAAGTAGGTGGAAGGAACAAAGGTTTGACCTAACCCACTAAGAAAATTTCACTGAGTCCTTGCACGCAAAGCCATTTGTGAGACGGCCAAGGAAGGAGGAGCTTTAGGGGAAAACAAAGGCGTCGCCACCCATAACAAGTATGCAAACTTAGAAGTTATGGAAGAACCGGTAGCGGAAGCGGCACTGATGGAGCCTGGACCAAAACCCGAGTACGAGTGGAGACAGTGGAAGTGGCTAACAAGAAGAAGAGGCTAGTGGAAGAATCCAGCTAGCATGCAGCCAACGTGGGGCGCCAGAAGGAGAAGCAGATAGGTCCTGAGAAGAGCACACATAAACACTAGGCAGTTGCAATCGAGGGAGAGGACACGATCGTAATTCTAGAGGACGAGGCGGGGGGCATTGAAGGACTGAAATTCATTATGGGGGGTATGCAAAAGAAGTTTGGTATAGAAGGTAGTACAAGCCAGTCAGTTCTATTTGGATCTTTGATAGGAGTCCATCTCAAGAACCAGAAGATCCTAAATTCCCAGGACCTTACAAAGAATGGGCCAAGGAAAAAGTACAGATGTGCAGGTGTTGTAATAGAGTTGAATGAACCGGGTGAAATAGACCCAAGAACAACTGCTATGGTTACTTAATGATAGTGGCAACCTGGAATGTACATGGTATCTGCGGGAAAGATACCCAAAATACAGTATGCAATCTCACCAGGCTTTACAAAATAGATGTGTTTGCCATTCTTGAACCAAGAACAAGTGGAGAGAATGCAGACAAAATAGTGAAGACGTTAGGACATGATCGATCCTATCGAGTGGAAGAAACTGGTTTCTTAGGAGGTATTTGGGTGATGTGGAAACACTGGGCAGTAGAGATGGAGATCATGGCTAGTCATAAGCAGTTTGTTCACTGTCGAGTTAACGAAAAGGATAATCTAACGTTCGTTTATGCGAGCACTAAACAAGCAGGGAGAAGGATACTATGGGGGCACCTTCACACCATAGCGACAATGACGGAAGATCCATGACTGGTGGCGGGTGACTTTAATGTTGTGTTAAGAGTAGATGAGAAGGTGGGAGGCAAACCTATTACAATAAGCAGTGCCAGAGAGTTCACACAGGGACTAATGGAGGCTGGTCGGGAGGATATGGGGGCGTCCAGACCGAAAATGACGTTTAGAAGGGGATGGTTGACGGAACGCCTTGACAGGGAAGTGGCAAATCAAGAATGGGCAGAAGCTTACCCATCAACGACAGGGAGGGTGTTGCCCCGTGTTAACTCGGACCATGCCCCGATCCTCATTACTACGAAGGAGAGAACAAGTCATATAGTCTACAGACCCAAAACAAGCATAGCATGGAATAGAAGGGACTCATTCAAAGAGTTTCTACAACACAACTGGGACAATCAACTACCTTATCATAAGGCAGTGGAAAAACTAATGTTGAGTTCAATCAAGTGGGACAAAGAGGAAAGAAGGAAAACATGCTCAAAGAAATCTAATATTTTAGTGGAGATTGGCAAACTTCAGGAGATTGGTTTAGGGACGGGCGATCCTGACAAAGAAGAAAGGATCACTACTACAGAAATGGCTAATAAAGTCACTTTTCAAGGTGTCGGTTGTATACATAAACTGACACCTAAACTCTACAGTGTCTGTTGATAACATAAACTGACATCCAATCTATGAAGGGCGACCAGACACGGGTACCGCTTTTATTAAGTGTCAGTTACTTATTAAAAAAGCGACACCTAAAAGTAATCGCCAAAAATAAAATTTCCAGTGAAAAAAATTGCCTCCAAAAATTGACATACAGCGTCGGTTTTTAATGGAGGAACCGACAACTAAAGCTTTTCTGTGAGACAGACATTTGTACAATTTTAGTCGTCAGTTTTGTGACAATAACCGACGCCGTTGTGTTTTCACGCTATTAACCGTGGAAATTTTCACCTCCCTTTAGTGCCGGTGTTTTGTTGTAAACCGACAATAAAAACATTCAGTGTCGGTTTTTAAAAAACTGACACCTAATGTTAACTTAAATCGCGCAAAAGAGCCTGATTCTTTCCCTTTCTCTATTTCATTCATTCTCATGCTCAGGGTTTGGTCCTCCGACGATTTCTCTTCCGCCCGGTGCCGCTCCTCGCCTACTGCTCTCCCTTCCGCCGACGCTCCTCGTCGGTGCCGCTCGCCGCCTGCTGCTGCAGTTTCTCACCACCGCCTGCTACTGCAGTTCCTCCCCGGCGCCGCTCGCCGCCTGCTGCTGTAGTTTCTCACCGCTGCTCCTCGCCGCCGCCCTCTCCTTCTCTGCTCTACCGGCGCCCTCTCCTTCTCTGCTCGACGTCGGCGCCTCTCCTTCTCCACGCTGCTACCAACAGTAGGCCTCCTTTCTTCTTCTTCTTCTTCCTTCTCCCTCTCCTTACCAACAGCAACCACGGCCGTGTGGGCTGGCACGGCCGTGGCTATGTTGGCCGACCACACGAACATGCTACCCAACACGGTCGTGTGGTTGGCCAACACAGCCACGGCCGTGCCAGCCCACACGACCGTGGTTGCTGTTGGTTATTTATGTACTGATTTTGTTATGATTTAATCATCTACTTAATGTTCTAATCATGTTCTATGATAAGCCTTAGTTAATTTAATATGCATACTTTGTATGTAAGACATAGTAATCGGGTACTGCTGTATATCCAAGTAAATTACATGTAACTAATCATGACATAGCTAGATTTTAGAATGCATACTTTGGTTAAATGTACTGCTGTAATTTTTGATCAAGTGATGATATGTAAATGTAGCAATAAGTTAGTAAGGTATCAATGATAAGTCTGCTGTAATGTGATGCAAAATAGTTATTGTATCATGCATATCTTAATACCTTTTTGTTTTCTAGTTGTATAGGGTGTTTTATGTGTGACAAGTCTATTGTTTAATAGTTTAGCTATAATCATTGTTTTATAGTTGTGTTATAAAGTATTTGGGTGTTTAGTATGGTTATTTGGGGTGTTCAGATATGTATAAAGGTTCCAAAAAGTATAGTATATATATGCATACATGTGCATTTTTTTATAAAATTGTATAGAAAATCAAAACCCGTTCTTGGTGAGAATCCTAATCACCCTTCTTGCTTAATGATGAACTGTAATGCACACATGTGACATGCTTGGAATGTAAATGATGAACTTTTCCCTAAATTGCCAATCATGCTTTTAAAGACATCAATAATCACCCTAACTTGAAGAACTAGGATTTTAGGTATAAGAATGACAACACATTATTTGTTGGCCTAGAAATCCATCCAAGATTTACTCATTAGGAGTAAATCTTGGATAGTCCCCGGTTTGGGACTGTTCTTGAACACCTAATCTCGCTTAGGATGTAAGTGTATAATGTGTATTGGGTTTTCAAGAAAATTTCAGCAGCATTTCCCCGTTTGTTCTCTAAGTACATATGTACTTGGAGAACAGCGGGGAAATGCTGCCGAAATTTTCTTGAAAACCCAATACACATTATACACTTACTAGTGATATTAGGTGTTCAAGGATGGGATAGGTGGTACATGTACATTTATTATATATAAGAATGACATCACATGTATTTGTTAACCCTAGACCGTAATCTTGTTGTAATATATACTTGTTTTCTCTTTGATCATAGAGCTTTACAATTTTGTTGTGATATATACTTTGTTGTAATAATGTGAACTTTACAATTTGAGCTTTACACTTTGAATTACTACTTTACAATGTGAACTTTACAATTTGAATGTGAATTTGCAGATGGCTGACCATTCTCCTGATGACCGTGCTGATGACTACCGTGAGGGTGAGAACATCAATGTTCCGCCTCACAATGTAAGTTTTAAAAATATATCATATATTTAAATCTATATGTCCATTTATAGTTATATATTGTAAATGTGAATTATTTTGTCAAATTTTAGGTTGATGATGCACAGGTACCATCTGAAGCACTTGAGGCACTTGATCAACAACACTAAAAAGTTGACAAGAGAAGGGGCATCACTATGATGAAGAAGTTAATTGTGCAAAAGGGCAATGGACCCAAACTTGTTGTGGATTTTGATAATGCAGTAAATGCATGTGGTGTGAACCGCAATTCATTTTTTTCATATCTTGGGTTTGTTACTCGTAGCCATTGCGGTTGTCGCTTAGATTCTTGGCATAAAGTTTCTAAGGAGAAGAAAGATTTAATATGGAGGGATTTATGCGTGAGTTATTATTAATTTGCAATTCTATTTTGTAGATTACTAAATTTTTGGATACTAGTTAATAGCAATTCTATTTTGAAGAGTATATTTGAATTGGATGAAAAGCTGCATCGTAAATGCGTGATGCAACGCTGTGGGAGAGTCCTAAGGAACTATAGGACAAATCTCACCAGAGAATACATAAAAGAAGCCGACAAGAGGAAGAAGACAGCCACTGAACAGTGGAACTTCCTAGACAAAGAAGAATGGGACGCGTTTGTCGCTTCAAGACAAAGTGATGAATTCAAGGTATTAGGCGTCAGTCTCAATCTCATTAATTAATATATGTTGTATTCACTTATTCAAGATTAACATTTAGTGTTACTAACCAAATCATTAATTTGCATACTAACTAGGCCTTCAGTGAGGCACAAAGATCAAGGCATGTACTGAATGTGCATGACCACAGAATGGGTCCAAAGGGGTATGCAGGTGTTCGCCAAAGACTACAGGCTGAGGCTACTGCTGCTCAGTCTGCTGCTACTCAGGAGTCCTCTACCATAGGTAGCACACCTCTGCCTCGCCATGATGTCTGGATAGCTGGGAGGCAAAATAAGAAGGGAGAAATAACTAAGGCCGCAACTGCTGAGGCGGCTGCAAAAATGGTAAAATACAACTCTTACAACAATCATTCGAATATTGATTATTTGTGTTGTTTACTTAAGTACAAATTTTTGTTTTGGCGATTAGCGGGAGCTGCACGAGCTGAGAAAACAAGGAAAGTTCATCCCTGAGGGAACAAAGGATGAATTGACAGTTGCTATGGGTAACCCAGAGCATCCTGGATGTGTTAGGGCTGCAGGCGCTGGTGTGGGCATCAAATCTTTTTTTGGGCCATCCCAGCGCAAACATGTCCCAAAAGCAGGACTTTCACAAGAAGAGGTAACATATTCTTTCTTTATAATGTTACTGTAAAAGAGAATTCAAAAATTAGAATTTGACGTTTCTTTTATCCATGTATAGGTGGATAAGCTATTTGACAGGAAACTCGAAGAAGCAATGAAAAAGTGGCAGGCATCTCAGACTGCCACTTACCAGACAATACCTACTGCAGACTCTACTCCTACTCCTACTGTAGAGGTTGGGAGTAATCCTGTAGAACCACCACCTAGAACATCCACTGTAAGTATTTTTATGACATAGTAACTAGTTTTTTAATTCAAGATGATACGTATATATGAAATTGTAGTCGTTTCAAAAAAAGATAGTATGTATATATGTATATAACATTCTATACACAAAAATTTGTAGGGGTTGAAGCCATGCCGTCTAAAAAGTAAAGAATATGTCATGGCAGAGGCGTCGGCTTACCCATCCCTACTTGGGGAAACGTGTCACGGGTCTCCAGTACCATCTGCTTGGATTCGGGTGAGCCCGATACATATATTCCCCAAGTGGATTGATCTTCCACTGCCATATGCCCACCCAGATTGTGAAACGCTTGGTGAGGTAGTAGGTGGAGTGATATTGTGGCTAAAAGCGGATGTCTTCTTTACTGATAAGGTATGGTAAATTTACATTACGTTCAATTGTTAGTGTGTGTATATGCTGGCAGTTGATTTGATATTATATATATATACAAGTTAAAAAGAAGACACCCACATCATCTAGGCCTCCACTTCCACCTCCTGCATTACCTAGTTGGGTTCCACAGGACCTACCTGTCCCGTTAGGTCCTAACTGTAGGGGTATCGCAGTATGGTTAGGGGAACATGATATAAACTCCCCTATAACTGTTTCTTCTGATTCAGATTCTACAGGTCAGTCATACGAAACAAAACTATTTATACAAGATATATTGGAGTTGTTTCAATATGATTGGCTAAATACATCTGTGATAGAGCTATGGATAAGGTGAGATATTCTTTATACATCCATATACCTTGTGTATGATCTGGTGATCTGGTTTCTTATTTATTAATGCATGCATAATTAATACATATTTTGCAGTTACTTAGACAACATATGTGTAGATTTTGGATTCGAACATGTAGGGTTTTTGATTCCATCCTTGATTAGTCTAGTAGCTAAAGACCCTACATCAGTTCAACAATACTGTTGTGAGTCTTTTTCAAATTTTGCTGTAAAAAAGAAGACGGTGATAATGGCTCCATTCAATGTAGAGTAAGTTTACTTTGCTTATTATAATTTGGACTTAAGAAAATTACATTTTATTGTGGATTTTGAGTTATTAATTTTTAACTTTTTTTCCTCTAGGGGTAGGCATTGGGAGTTATTGGTTATTGTCCCCGAGACGTTCACTGTGTATTATCTAGATCCTAAGGGGGGTAAATTGAATACAAGATTTGGACACATAATGAAAATGACAATATTTCGGTGAGAAATATTTCATTTTTCATATCCGTTAACATATGTTATTACATTACTATTTAATTGCAATGTTCTGTGTTACATTAACATGTAGGGGTTTTGAGGAGTACAAAAAGGCTGGAGGAAAGGTCCCCACGAAAAAGAACCAGCCAATAATTTGGAAGAACGTGCAAGTAAGTTCTCGACTGCAATATATGTATATATTATTTATGTGAACAATGCTTAATTAGTTGTATTTTTTAATATTTTGTATGTTTGAATTTATAGTGTGCTACACAAGACAACGGATGGGCATGTGGATACTATGTCATGCGATATATGCACATGATTATCAAACATGCCGTACTGGATATCGAATGTATTGCTCAGGTATTATATAGTCTCATTAGATAATATGATCGAAATATATCAATATTATTTATAGCTCATTAATTATATATATACCTCATTCTCTTTACAGGTGTTTAAAGCTGACCCCATTACAGGAAAGGACTTACCAAATGTTAATGCTCCCTATACAATGGGAGAATTTAATGAAGTAGGAGAAGAATGGGCAACAGCCATACAATTAGTGGGGGCTTTAAAATATAATTGGGATCCTGATAGCGAATAATGACTAAACAATGATACTTTGTAAATGAATTTCTGAATTATAATATATGTGTCAATGTTTCTACATGTTTGGATGTTTCTACATGTGTCTGAGTGAAAATGAATGAAAGTGTTGGTTGCTATATGAATGTTTCTACATGTGTGAATGTGAATGAATGGAACTACAGATTTCTAGCATGTGTGAATGTTTATAAATGTGTGAAAATAAAATGGAACTGCAGGTTGCATTGCTAAATGCATGTGCTACTTTTTTATTGTTAATTTTGTAGGTTTGCGGCCTGTTGTCGGCTGATATCAATGGATGTCGTAAAACCTGCAATTCATAACTGAACTGAATAGGTTTCTCATCCTGTGACCAGCCACAGCAGGTCTGCAGACTGACAGGAAAAAAAAACCAATAGGCGTCGGTTATTTGTAAATAACCGACACATAATGATATAGTGTCGGTGTTCCTACAATAAACCGATGTCTATGTCCTTAACACCACAGCCGTGCTGGACAGCACGGCCGTGCGGCGAAGATATATGGTGTCAGTTTTTTACTTATAACTGACACTGATAGTGCCCAAGATGGCACCCTTTCTGTTGCGCGAAGGGTTTGGGCGTCGGTTTTTAACTAATAACCGACGCTTATAGTCCCATGATGGCGCGTTTTCGGTGGCGCGCGAAGAGTTTGGGTGTCGGTTTTGGAACCGACGCCTGATGGGTGGACTTTTAGTGTCGCCCACATAGGTGTCGCTTAGAAACCGACACTAAAGGCTTTAAATAACCAACACTAAAGGTAGGTTCTGTAGTAGTGGATAATGGTGATGCAAAATGAATACAATGAGATACTACACATGGAAATAGAGGAATGGAGACAAAAAGCTTGCTATGATTGCATGAAGGAAGGGGACACCAACACAAAGTTCTTTCAGGCATTGGTCAGGGTAAGGAGGCAAAGGAATACCATCACAAAGCTCAAGAGTGGCGAAGGTGAATGGGTAGAGGATGAAGCAAGTGTGAAGGAATAAGTACAAGAGTTCTTCCTTGCTTTGTTTACCAGAGAGGACCGACGGACGAATATGGTGGGATGCTCTGAATATATTGGCCGATTTCCCTCACTTGAGGAGGGGGTGAGAATAAGTATGGGATGCATACCAAATGAGGAAGAGATCAGAGGATTTCTCTAAAGATGAACCCTATGAAGGCCCCTAGGTCAGATGGTGTGGACGTCGGGTTTGTATAGAGAAACTAGGGCCACCTTAGTGGCTCAATCTTGCTAATGATAGCTAATGGTTTTGTAGGGAACCCAATCGAAGACAGCATGGTAAACTCCGTCTTGGTGTTGATCCCAAAGATGCCGACTCCTGAGAGTTGCAACAACCTATTACCAATTGCTTTGAACAACGTAGGGCTCAAGCTACTATCCAAAGTCATTGTGGAAAGAATCAAGCCATATTTTCCAGAGTGGATTTCCCCGGCTCAGAGTAGCTTCGTCCCTGGTAGAAGGATGACAGACAACATTATACTAGTACAAGAAGTGATACACTCTAAGAGAATAAGAATGGGGAAGAAAGTGGCCATGGAGATAAAAATTGATCTATCAAAGGCATATGATAGGATGGATTGGGATTTTATTAAGGACACTCTTCACAGGACTGCCATACCTAATAATCTGATTAGACTAATCATGAACATCATCACAGCTGGGGACATATCGATCAACTGGAATGGAGAAAATTTGAGACCATTCAAAGCATCATGTGGGTTATACAGAGGGATCCACTATCTCCATACATCTTTGTGCTTTGTTTCGATAGATTGAGCCAGGAAATAGACGAAGAGGAAGTATCAGGTAGATGGATATCGTTTCATGCTACTAGAAGGGGCATTGGCATTTCTCATATTTTCTTTGCAGACGACCGAATATTGTTTGGAGAAGCCACCGAAAGACCGGCACACACCATGATGAGAGTGATCAGAAAGTTTGAATGCGCCTGCAGACAATCACTAGCTAAAGAAAAATCGTCAGTTTTTTTCTCCAAGAACACAGGGAATCCAGTCAGAAAGGTGATAGTTAGAATTACAGGCATAAAGCAAACAAGCAATTTAGGGAAGCACTTGGGGATTCCAATTATACATGACCGTTCTACAAAAGATCTGTATCTAGACACCATCAATAAAGTGGAAGCCAAGATCTCCTCATGGGAGAATAAGTCACTATCACTTGCAGGCAGAGCGACGTTGATCAAGTCTGTTCTAAATACCATGCCTATATACACGATGCAAACAACTTGCCTTCCACTGGAAGTGTGCGACAACATCGAGCAGGTGGTCAGAAAATTCCTATGGAAGGGGGCCTCATGGCAACAAGGAACCCACCTTGTGGCATGGAACAAAGTTATAGTAAGGAAAGATGCAGGAGGACTGGATATTAAATCCTCCAGGGTCCAAAATGAGGCACTACTATAGAAAACTAGTTGGGAGTTCATGACAAGTTGCACAGCAGCTTGGAAGATAGTTATGAAGGAAAAATATACACATAAAATGAACCTGGGATTGTCAGGTGCATCACAGTTGTGGAGGGCGATAATTAGGCTACAAGGAACACTACAGCCATATGTGGGGAAGATCATTCTATCTGGGACAAACACGAATGTTTGGAATGAGAAGTGGGTAAATGGAAATAGTAAATCGTTGTTGAAGGAGCATGTAGTGATACCGGATGAGCCCAAGGATCTTACTATAAACTCGATGGTGGATCTTAGTGGCAAGTGGGACACTAGTTTCATGAGGACGTGACTCAAGGAGGAGTCATTGGAAAGGATTATGGAAATGATGCCGCCAGACCCTACGTCAGGGAGTGATGAGGCCATCTACCTAAGGGACACTAAAGGGAGATTCACAGTTAAAGGGGCATACCGTAACCTATAGAAGACAAGCTCTGTGAGAACACATGGACAATGGCAGACTTTGTGGAAGATGGAGGTACCCCAATGTGTCAAGATGTTGTTGTGGATGGCATTACATCGAGGTATCATGACAAATGACGTGAGATCGAGGAGAGGCTTCACGAAAGATGATCAATGCCTGCGCTGCACGAACGGGGTGGAAACAAAGATGCACACCTTTGTAAGGTGTGCTAATATTAGAATGGTATGGGATCACATACAAACTGCAACCAATACTGAAATGCATCGGACACAACATTTTTGAAACTGGATTAATCTGAACCAGGAGGAAGAAGAAACAAAATGGGGAGTGGAATGTTTGTCTTGCCATAGCCATATGGAGGATTTGGTTGGACATATGCATTGGAGTATTCCAACATAGATGGTCAGAAGCAGACAGATTGATTGTTACAATCCGGTAGGAGGTACGATTATGCAAACTTGCCTTCAATAAGGAGACCAAGGAAATCACAGGAGCAACAAATATGAAACAATGTTGGGAAAAGCCTTTTAGGGGACAGAGGTGAAACTAAAAGTTGAAGCTGCAGTGAAAATAAGAAAGGAAACCATGGCCACGAGCTTCATTATCTGAGACCATGAAGGGCAATGGCGGGGAGGTGGTTATGATAGAGGGTATGTGATGGACATCTTGCAGGCTGAGATACAGGAGATTACAACTGGACTCCAGGAATGTAATCAGGGCTTCAACAATATCTTGGTGGAATCAGACAATGAAAATGCAATCAGAATGATAGAGCAGTGGATGGACGTCCCAACAAAGTACGAAGTAGAATGCAATCTCATCCGAAAGATTAGGTCATCCTTTTAGGTTGTAGTGTTTGAGTTTAGAAAAAGGTCATGTAATAAAGTGGTGGATACCATTCCTAGATGGCGTCTTTGCCAAGAAGATTGTAGGGGTAGGTGGACTCAGTGTCCAACTGTTCTCACTGAACTGGTGAGGGAGGAAGCTACACTAAACCACAATCGATACCCGAGTTCGAAGGTACCTGTACTTGGCAAGCAGGATGAGTAATATAGTTCCTGGGTTTCAAAAAAAAAAGACAGAAAAATACAGCTCCCTGAAACCTAAATCTTTGTGTGAATATGATAAGAAAAGTTCTTGAAGCTGTAATTTTAATTAACTTATGAAGAAAAAGACAGATAAACTTGTGCTAATAGTGTAAGTTGAGGTGTAAAATTCACATAAGATGGGGAGAATTCCTAAAACAAGGATGAGGTGAGAAGACTAGTAAGAATGAATGATAAATAAATAAGACAGAACATGAGTTACTCTCATAACAACCCGTGAATTTGAAAAGATGTAAAGTGCAATCCATATGATGTGTGAAAGGAAACAAGATAGATTATCCCTATTCAATAAAGAATATGTACAAAATAATGATCCTTTTCAAGATGTAAAGATGAAAAATGTGGCAAAATAAGGAAATGTGCATGAACATGAAGAGAAATAATCAAAGAAAGAGTAATGGCATGTAATCATCTTTACAATTCCTATGCTTATGGAAAGGAAACCAAGATAAGACAAGTTAAGATGACACGTGAACAATAAACTTGTGAAATAATCAAAGAAAGTGATAATCCCTTGACCTTGATAAGAAAACACTGGGTAATGATGTAGTGATAAGAGGAATATGTTCCCCTATGTTCTGTCCTTTCAAGGATGTGGCAGCTAAGTGGGTCTTATGTCAGTTGATGTGCATGGTGTAGAGGCGATCTTAAGATGGATACTTTGAAAGGTATTAGTTGGTGTTGGGTTTTGTACCAAGATAGGGATATCTATGATACGAGATGTCTCGAGATGAAAGAAAGATCCTTTTGACATGTTTGATTTTGGTAAAAACAATAGAAGATGGATGAGAGAGGAGTGTGATGTGTTTTTGACACATGGGATGGATACCAAGGTAAGGTATCTTGATATCTAAGTAGTGCCAATTGTATGGAAGAGTGAGAAAATGTCACTAGATAGGATGATTAGGTGTTTGACTCCCTAAAAGTTTGGACTATGGATCAATCTGGTTACAAGTACATAACCTATAGTATGGATATCACATGTTAGGGTTTTATGCTCTGCATCAATGTAACATTGACAAAAATGCATAAGTTGAAGATATAGTTGTAAGATCATCTTGGGTAAAGTTCATTAGGCTAAGTATAATCTCTTGGAGTGCCCCCATCAGGCTTGCAAGTAAGAAAGGTTCCAAGAAGTTTGTGCTTTGGCTATAGTTGCATAAGCAAAGTTTCCACTCCCTATCTATTTCAGTTAAGGTGACAGATAACATTTTGAGTTACCTCTGAGATAGTTTTCCCAAGATAAGTGGTCTCTTCTTATGAAAGGGAAATGTACAGCTGAGAGTGAGTATGTTGGTAGGATAGTTGGTATGAGTAAGACTAGTGTTGAGTCAGCAGACCAGAGTAGCACAGCAGAAGCATGACAGGTTTTGTAGTTCCAAGTGGATGATAGAATGTAACCCTAGTCTTTCTTTGGAAGAGACATGCTGAGGTTTGAAGAGGGTATGGAAAACTCTCAAAATCAAGAATCTTATCATATGAAGGAGGTTATACATAACAAAGAGTTGACACCTAAGTTGGATAAGTATGTATAGTGCTTCTATGGTTAAGAAAGTGTCGCCTAGCATAGGGTTGACTCAACAACCGATAATGGAAAGGATAAGTTGAGTGTGTTCCCTATGCAACATCTCTTGTGTTGACCTTGGATGCAAGAACAATATGATGGTCAATTCTTATGACATCACCCTAACATCAAGTGGCTATGTGGAAGCTTGAAGGTGTGGTGCATGAGTAACATTTGTCTCCTTTCACTAGGGATTTTGGGGGAGAAATCCTCATTAGGGGTTTATGACGTGTAAGGTGCCTAACCTGGGTTTTGGACTATCCCTGTTTGTTTTTCATAAGTTTCTTAGAACTTTATTTGAATCCTTTGGGGTGTTTTGTAATGATGCGTCACACTTATGTTTCATGTTTGGTCCTATTTGAATGTTGGTTGAGCAATGTTTGCTTGTTTTGGACTAAAGAGCAATTTAGCTAATATGAGGGGTTGCCTTGAAATATCTCACATGATGAGTGTGTCCTTATTGCTTTAACATTATAAGGGATATAATGATGCTATTGGGTGATCTGTGGAAATCATAAGTATCATATTAAGCATGTGTGGGTATGATGTGTTTTATGTGGTAGTTTTGGTGTAAATTGCAATATACCTAAAGTGAAGGGTTAACTTGCAATTTACCATCTATAGAGTGTTCCCTATCTTTTTTGACATCATCTAGAGGATAAAGGAAGAGGTCAGAACCTTGTTTGGATCTTGGTTGTGAGGTATCACCTTAGTGATGTATAGAACACATGGGTGAGGTGTGTTTTGCTCTTAGATGGGTTATCTCAGGTTAGAGAACCTTGGGGAGGTTGCCTATCAATTTGTGGGTGTGTAGGGTTGTGTTGTATTAGTTTGTGGGTGTGTAGAGTTGTTTTCTATTGGTTTGTGGGAGTGTAGGGTTGTGCCTTATCAGTTTGTGTGTGTAGGGTTATGCCCTATCGGTTTGTGAGTATGTTGGGTTTTACCATATCAATTTATGGGTGTGTAGAGTTTTGGCATATCGGTCGTGACCTTGGAGGGAGACCTAGAGGACAGGATCTGACCTAGACCTTATCTCCATGTCTTGCATGTGTTTTTAACATATTCTCTCTCTCTCTCTCTCTAAACATTATGGCTAATGGTTTTTGTGGCAAGTACATGTGATATGACATGAGTGATGTGGTAGGAGTAATACATATATGCTCAATGAGGCATGATGAGATAACCATGAACCACAAGCATGATGTGATGGATCTTAGGTCCTGGTTAGGGAATAGTGCCTGGATGAGGTGATATCCTTTGGTACTATAATGAGGGATTGATATTACATGATAATATGTTGATTATGATATCCTTGTGTCTGGCAAAGCTACAGTGTTATGAGATGATGAGAATCAGTTTATAGTTTAAACAATGATATCTGATGTTGTAATGTTATGCCCTTTCTTTTGAAGGATTTGTTTGGGGCTTATACATTGTAACTTGATTGATGCTAAAAGATATTTTAATCGATCTAAGTAATAAAGTGGAACATAATCATGTAGTTTTCCCTATGCCATAGATCCATTCAGTATCAACATTTGTTGGATGGTGAAATGAGTAACTCCTATGGAATCTTAGAGCACATACTGTTGAGTATGCGGGGACAACTTGGTTCCCAAATATCAAGCAAAAAAGTGTGACTTCAGGTCATAGCTTAGTGATATGTGATACATGATTGGTTGTGGGCCATACCCTAGAAAGAGTGTGCCTTCCGGCCATAGCTCAACGATATGTGACATATGATTGGCTACATGCCATACATTGGAAGAGTGTAGCTATGGGCCATAGCTCAATTTCACTAGCACCTTGACATGTACCAAGGCAGGCTAGGTTTGCATAGGTGGACTATATGTCACTGGAAGCAGTTGGCTTGTAATTTCACTACATGTTCACTCGTACTGACTGAGGGGGTGAGGTCGTGGATTCAGGCTCTTCCACTAGACCTTAGATGGCCGATTTTGACTTAGCAGTGGTCGGTGGGATTTGAATGATACAACTCAAATCCTCTGGGCATAATAAATATGTATTCAACCATGTAGTGTACATGTATATGATCAAACACAAAAACATTGGATGAAGCCTTGCCTTGCTTTTATAATGTTTTATTTATAACAGTCATACCTGTTCTTCATATTTTTTTTTAAATTATTAAATGTTCTATTACTCATTAGCAAGTGCATATTAATGCTCTATTAGCTTCATCCACGAGATATATGCCATTTCTTTAATTCTATTCAATCTGCTCAGTATGTTTATATATCTACTTAGTTATCTGTGATAATAATAGAGTTGGCAAAGAGTGATATCTCTCATTGGGACTGTTGTCTCACCTTAAATAAGTTTTTAGGTGGACGTACATGCTGAGTTAAAGATCATGTGGTTGAGGACATAATATGAGGAGAAACTACACTAGTGAAACATGGTACATGGATAGTGTCTAGTAATAGATTCCTATGTGTCATCCCTATACACTGAGGTCCTTGGGGGTGTTCTCAATGTGTTTTGCAGACATGATGTTCGATGCATGGTTTTTGGCTTATGTGCCTTTGGAGGTATGTATATACATGTGGAATTGTTATCATATGTAATAGGTTGATTGGAATAGTATGATGTAGCACCTTGAATATATGTTATGAAATGCAAGTATTGTCTCTTGTGTAATAATTCTCATCTCTTGGTGCTTGTTGCAAATTAGTTTTAATTTCCTATGATTTTTGGCAATCCTTAATCGTGGTTTAAGTTTTGAGTAATCTCACTTTGTGTGACAAAGGGTGTCACAGTAATACTGATAACCCAAGCAAAGAGGGGGCCACAACAACTTCCACTCCAAATGATAATGAGGGAAGGAACCAGTGTCAGACTCAGAGAAAGAAAGTTACTGCCTACAGATCTCATACATACAAAATAAGCAAAATGGCAGAGGAGCACATGAAGCAACAAATTCTGAAAATAAATTTGTAAACATAGTCAGACTCAATGATAATGTTGACACCACAATGGATGCTACTAAAGAAGAAACACAAGCAAGAAAATATCACGATAAAAATAATAAAGAAGGCAAGAAAAAACTGAGAAGGTGTGGAAAAAGAAGAAACTCAACAATGTTGATGACAAAATAAAAGTTCTCAAGGAATTCAATGGTACAAAAGATCAATAGAGGGACAAAACAAGTTAGAACATTGTCGTTAATCTGGGAGTGGATGAGGTGATAGTAGAAGTGTTCAATGTTGAAGACAAAGAAGATGGAGAGGAACAACCAATGTGTACTACTACAAATAATGCTAGAGTAAATTTGATGGTGACAACTGAAAATGTGGATGTTGTTACAACATCTAATCAGGGAACTACCTCTAAAGATCTAGAAGAACCACCTGATAAAGGTGATGATATGGCATATGACTCAGAGTCAAGCCTAAATACAAACATCAACAATAAAATTGGCCCACTTCCGGTAGGTAGAAAGATAAAAATCAATGCTCCTAAACTAAATAACTTAAGATCCAAGCCTCCATATGAGAAGAGGAAAATCCAGAGGCTCAAGTTTGACTAGGAGGATCGGGTAGACGATTCACCTGAGGGGGAGGAGAACCAGGAACTGCCTACGAGCTTGTACTAAGTTCTAGGTTCTTCTCACACAAACTCACATTAGTTGTTTTAATGTTGGATACAATATGTTTGAATGCAAGAGGAATCAACAATAGAGATATGTGCCATGTCCTAAAGGATGTGATATCTCACAAGAAACAAAAAAATATAGCTATTTTGGAATTTAGAATCATTGGAAATGAATATCTTAATACAATATGTAATCTCAGGTTCTCTAAATCTCACCATGTTGAAGTAAGAGGCTTTGCAGGTGAAATTTGGATTTGTTGGAAATATGAGGATTGTAAGATAAAGATCATCAACAAACCACATACAATTCATTACCTGCATGTTCAATGAAACTACCTACATCACCTTCATATATGTGAATCCACATATCTCAGTCAAGAATTTGCTATGGAAACATTTAGTCAATATGATCCATGTTCCTCAAAAGCCTTGGGAAGCTGTAGATGACTTCAATGCTACCATCAAATCAAGTGAAAAACAAAGGGGCAAGAGATATGACTTCAACGAAGTAGATACTTTTAACAACACCCTACTAGAAGTGAACCTCTTTGATCTAGGTTATTCAAGAATGAATTTCACCTACAAATATGGATTACTCCAAGAAAGATTGGATCGTGTTGTTGCAAATATAGAGTTCATCTTGAAATTTCCTCTCTTCATTATTGAACATTTACCCAAGGTATGGTTTGACAACTGTTGAATCCTTACGAGATCTACAATAAGAATATCACCCCAAAAAAGATTCATAATAAGAAGTTCTTGGTTGAAGAATCAGGAGTTCCAACGAATGTTCTAGAACAGTTGGAAGCCCAACCTTGATTAAAAAAAGGAGCTTGAATGCACAAGAAACAACATTATAAGGTGGATGTCTAGGCACATTTCAAAATGTGGAAAGGAAAATGCAAGGATCCTACGCAATATCAATCTACTCCAAACAACTCTAGAAGATCACTATGATGAGATTACTGTCCAAATGAGCCTTGATATGCAATGAAAATATGCTAATATGCTGCAAATCGAAGAAGAGGACTGGAAACAAAGAATCCAATATAATGGCTCTCAGACGGAAATCTCAATATGCACTTTTACAATGCCTATGTAAAACAATAGTGATGCTTCGACTCGATAACTATGTTGAGGAACTCCCAGGGAGAATGGATCAATAACGAAGACAAGGTACACTTACTGATTGTAAATCATTTTAAAAACCTTTTTACTTATCATCCCCAAGTAGAAGACACAAAGTCAAGGAATTTGTTGGTCACTTTGTGAAATTTACTAACCATCAAAGCCAAAAGATAAGAGTGCACCAAATCTAGATGAAATCTACAAAATCTAGAAATCTATGAACCCATACATGACATGTGTCCTAAACCGAATTGATGGATTATTCTTTCTAGATAACTCACACATAGTTAAGTATTATTCGCTTATGACTATATTGAAAGATCTCACAAGGGAAACTCTTGATAGAAAATTATTTAATGTAAACATCATCCTCATTCTAAAAGTCCCTAAACTTGATAGATGCGAGCATTTTAGAACAATATATCTACACAAACTCTCCCTCAAATTTACTTCCAAAGTAATTGTTAAAAGGTTCACATAATACCTAACAAATTGGATATCACCTGCGCAAAGTGTGTTTGTCCCGGGTCGTAGAATCTCAGATAAAATCTTTGTGGCCCAGGAGTTAATACATAATATGTGATGGAGAAATGTGGCTAGCACCATGGACATTAAGGTCAATCCTTCAAAGGCATTTGATAAGATAGCCTCAACTTTCATAGAGAACACACTGGAGAAAATTGGAATGCCATATATGATCATTAAGTACATTATTATCTCTATTTTGGGGGGTAAAACTTCTATCGTATGGAATGGATCATCTATAGGAACTTTCAAGTCTACAAGGGGGATTCGATAAGGAGACCCTCTATCTCCACACTTGTTTGTGTTACACTTGGAACAACTTAGACAACATATAGAGAACAAAGTCCAAGCTAAATTATGGTCAACAGCTAAACTAACGATGAAAGGCTCATGTGTTTCCCACCTTTTCTCCACTAATTATATGATCCTATTTGCAAGGAAGAATTCTAATCGAATGTAGGTTATACTAGACTATTTCAAATAATTAGGGGAGGTGTCAGGAAAAACCATATCTATCACCATGTCATGCATTTTCTTCACGAAAATTGTTCCACGAATAATAAGGAGATCAATCTGGAACATAAATGGTATTCCTGAAGTTAAGGACCTTGGAAGGTACTTGGGAGTCCCATTGATACATGGAAAGATGAAATATGATACTTATAGTGAGGTGTTATAGAGAGTAGCATCCAACATAAACTCTTGGTTGGTGTGCTGCCTCTCTCTAGCAGGAAGAGTAGACATGGCTAAATTTATACTAAGTACCATCCCAGGTTACATTATGCAATCTATAGTCCTTCCCTAGAAAGTTTGCAAAAAAATAGATAGTAGCACACATTCCTTTCTATGGGGTGGCAATCAAAAAGCACAACCCTATCCCTTTTTGCATGGAACAAAGTCATAAGAAACAAAGAATGGGGTAGACTTGGAATTAAATCCATGTGTGAATGAAACCTCATCCTCATTAGTAAGAATTCTAGGGAAATGATGACAGGAAGGTCCTCCTTCTAGTGCAAAGGTATGCAACAAAAACTAATGCATGATTCAACCTCCAAAATCCCTAATGTTGTTAGATTCGGATGAGTAATATTAAAATCTAAGGAGTTTATTGATGATAACTATGTATGGATCCATATCACCGGCGATGACATAAATGTCTGGCATGATAAGTGGTGGAGTTTAGAACATACTCTGACTAGTAGAATAAAGAAAATGATCCCACCAGTCCTTAATGACCTCTAGGTGTCAATCATTATCAACCTAGAAAATCAATGGGAAGTTGATTTTCTAAAGTAGTGGGTTAACAAAGAAGACATCAAGAAGAAAAAAGAGTTTCAATTCCTAACCTCCCATAGCACAAGGATATGAGAGCTTGGAATCACACTGAATCACACACTTTCACAACCCATAGTGCTTATACACAACTGTGATTGCAAAGAGATATTAAGATTGAAGGCAAGTGGCATCAAATATGGAGGGCCAGTGTCTCAACAAAGGTTAAAACCTTCATGCGGCTACTTGGACACAACACCACCCTCACTAATAGTTGTGGATTTATCTCATATGACTAATGACAACACTTTCCCACATTGTAGAAACAAAGATGAAACCTTCCTACATGTCGTGAGAGACTGTGAGCAGGTCACAATAGTTTGGAAAGGAATTATAGATCACCTATATTGGAACCCTTTGTTTGGAGAGGATAATGTATGGAAGTGGCTAGATACAAACATGAACTAAAACACTATTCATGCATCTGGGTTTAAGGTTTGTAGTTGGAGCATTTGGAGGAATAAGAACTTAGAGATCTTTGAGAACAAGAAGAATACTATTGTACATCTAATCAAGGTAAGTAAAGAAGCGGTACGTCCAAACAACATTGAATGGGAGAAACTGCAATTAGTTGGGTTACAATGGAGCTCAATCTTCTAGTCTAAACCTTAACCTCATATCATGAACGTTAATGTGGATGCAAATTTCAAGTGCATTGTTGTTCTATGTAGAGACACCATAATTGACAGTGCAATGGAGGTATGGGGAAGAAGGATCGTCCTAAAACCATTCTAACACTAGAACTTATGGTCATTAAGATGGCAGTCGACATGGCAACTAACATGGGCACTCAAAAAGTAGTAGCAGAATCTGACTCCTCCCTGGCGTGTTATACCATCCAAAACCAACCAAAGGATTGTCGTAGGTTAGCTAGATGGATCATGGATATAAAGAGGAATTTGAATCCGGATTGGCACATATCACATGTGAAGAGAGAGGGAAACCAGGTTGTTGACATGCTGGAAAAGTTCCACCAAAAAATTGGGAATGATTTTTATTTTTAAATAAACACTCCCATTGAGTTGGTCAATCTTATTATGTTGGAGTCATGTAATTATATTAGTACTACCAATTTTAATTATAGTTATAACAATGTATTTTGTAATGATTCAAATGTGTTTTCTTGCATGAGGGGGGAGAGATGAATAAAACATCTTGGCTTCTATATAAAAGAGAATAGAATCAACTTTTTCCATAACATAGTCATTATAATTTAAAAAGTTTCTTAATTTATCATACCAAGATCTAGGAGCTCGTTTGATACTGTGAAGATGTTTTTGTAATAAATAGGCATGGTTAGTAAGCTTGTCATGTTCGAAATTGGGATGTTGACCCACATAGACTTCCTCCTCTATTTCTCTATAAAAAAAATGCACTTTTAATATCCATTTGATATAGAAAAATGTTTATGACTAGAAAAGGCAAGTAGCATTCTAATTTGTTCAACTCTAGAAACAATAGCATAAGTCCCATCAAAATCAATACCTTCATGTTTATTGTAACATTGTGCTACTAACCATTCTTTGTTTCTTACCACCTAACAACTTTCATCAAGTTTGTTCTAGTAGATGCATTTTCTCCAATCATCTTTCTATCACTTGGTCTTGGAAGTTTATATATTTCATGCCTTTCTTTACCCTTAATATCCCCTATTTATACAGAGTTATAGTGTACTTCTTACATTTTACCTATGTTTACCATTTATACCATTATTCAAAGGTAACTACCTTATTCCATATAGGTAATTTAACAAATGATGACTTTAAACCATTGGACAAAATTCCCATCAGTTTCCACGTCTGATGGAGACCATCCACCATGTCAGAGACAAGGAAGTTCTATGACTAATGAACCATCAGTTTCCAAAACAATAACTTACATCAATATTGTAGAACTACCACCGACTGGCAGTCTAGCCATGGTTGTGAGATCCTATAGTTAGTCAGGTAGCCAATCAGGATCTGTATCATTTATCAAATCGATAGCCTTTGTGATTCCATGATAATGTCTTCATATGGATTGCCATCCATCTCAATCGATGGTTGGTCTAGCCAACTATGATCAGTTGAAGTAAAACTGATGGTTAGCTGCCTTCCAGAGTCCGACCCCCAATTCTCAAACCTGATGGTATAATAAGATGCATCCACTAAAGGTCATTTTCTCTGATAAACAATCATCAGTTTCAAAATTGATGTCTTGACGTCTCGCACCAATAGATAACTCCTCTATGAAGATCTACCAATAGATGGCCATACTAAGAAAAAGTCATTCGAGACCATTGAGAGTGTGCCCCAATGCACGTACTTAGACTTGTAGCACAAGTGAAGTAGATAGACTACAATGCCTTGGGCACCATACCAAGGCCTATAAATTCAAGACCCCGTGCTTGAGACATGGGGTCACAACATGAAGAAGATGAAAGAGCACTTCCAGAGAGATATCTTGCCATCATTTGACACCATCTATTTTCAGTTTGTGGTCTCCAAGGATGAGAAAACAAGGGATAATGCACCTCCATCTTCACCAGAGCATCTCTAGACGTCTTCAAGAGAGAATAAGGGAGAAGGATCAGCCATCCTTGCCACAAGCACCAACATTAGATTGAATAAGCCTTCCATTGACCTTGACCATTCCTGGTCAATGTTTGTGTATTTATCTTTTTTTCTGAATATGTCCATCTACCTTCATCTCTTTCATACAATTTTGTCTTCCACCTCCATGTCTCATTATACCTATAAACATGTAACACTTCTCACCATAATGAGTGGCTAAACATATAACTTGGGTAGGGAGTGGTCACTAAGGCTCTCATAATACGTAAATACTTATGTCCATTGAAAATATGCTCTTAGAAATTTTTATTTCCATAATCTTTGTCTTAAATGATTCACTTTGATGATTAGCTACCATGTTGTGTTGATTGATTGTTAATACCTCGAAAAAGTAGTATTGACCTCCATCTAATTGTTATGCAGTTGCAAGGATGTATGAGAGTGTCAGAACTCTTAGGATAATGATCATATGTTTTTTTTATAATTTGTTTGCCATCTTGAGAGAGAGAAACAATCTTATAATGTAAATCTATTCTAATCTCGAGAGAGGAAGGAAATATACACTAAACTTCCTAAAGGTATACAATGGGTGTGATTTATTCATGTTGGTGTGAGATATTAGATGTTGGAACCCAATCCAAGCTTTTCACCCATACTTGATACCTTATCATTTGATTTTCTTATTATTTTACTTTATTTCTATATTTATTTTACTTGTTTACTTACTTTTATTTTGAAGTACCACCATTTCGTAAGGAACATAATGTTTTATCTCACTTCTTGGTTGGTGTAACTAAGATAAGGCTTTCCATTCTTATCATATACCATCCTTGAACCTGATTGAACCTGATATTACTACATTGGACCTCAAACTATAGTTTTAGAGGCCAAATTTTTTGGGTTATAAATTTAAAAGTCTGATTACTCTAGATCCACTACTTTTGTATGTGTGATTTAGATATAATTACAAGTATAATGATACATGGAGGTGGAAGAGGAAATTGTGTGATAAATGTAGCAAGATGGACTAATTCAGAGAAAAAGAGGGATACATTAATAGTGTCACAAATGGTCAAGGTTAATGGGATGCTTCTCTAATTTGAAATTGGTGTTTGAGGCATAATGGTTACTCCTTCTTTCTTCTTCACTTGAAGAAGAAGTCTGGAGTTGCTCGACAAAGATGGAGGCACACTATCCCTTGGACTCTCATCCTTGGACACCACAAACCTATGTCGGATAGGGCAGGTTGATGGCTACTATCTCTCTGGAAGCACTCCATTGTCTTCTTCATTATTTATTCAGCTTTTTCCTTTTCCTATATTCCATAATCTTTCAAAAGTTTCACATATAAACTTATTTTCTTATTCTAGGCAGTTATGGTCTCTAAAGACTCAGACTCGATAGTAATACCTTCAAATGATACCTTCTTTGTCCTCCCACTATCATAACGGCTTGTAAGGAAGCTATATTGTCAATAATCGTCATGGTCTACTTTGGGTTCTTACCTAGGAAATAACTTCCTATAGAAGTAATCAGCGAGGTCCTTTTAGCTAAGGTAAGCCCTTTGTAGAAGGTAGTAACTAGAAACCATTTATCATAGTTGTGGTGAGGGTAGTCCCTCTGGTACTCCTAGAATCTTTCCCAAGATTCATACAAGTCTCTCCTACCTTTTCCAAAAAGCCAGTGATCTTGTATCTATTTCTAAGAGTCATCTTTACTGGGAACTTGGTGACAAAAGCATTAGCCAGAGGTTCTCATCCATTGATGGTTTTGTCAGGTATAGAAACATACCCTGACAGGGATTCATCCCTTGAAGAAAGTTTAAAAATCCCTTGGAGTAGATTACCTAATGTGTCACCCTATTCATCTTGATGGTGAAACAAATATTTTTAAAGGCATCCAGGTGATGGTAAGGGTTATCGTGTCGAGAATTTCCCACAAAGTTATTGTTCTATATCATAGAAATGAGTATTGGTTTGAGTTCAAAGTTTGGTGCAATGAACCTTGGAATGATGGTTGGGCTTCCGGATTCATTGTCCTTAGTATCAATAAACTTTCTGACAGAAGGGCCTCCACCATCCTCATCATCATTGTTGTTGTGGCTTCTCCTATTTCTTCTATTTCTATCATGATGTTCTTCATTACAACACTCTTCTTCACACTCTTCCTGACATTCCTCCTTGTGATACTCTTCTGCATCATGTTCTTCTTCACAATCTTCTTCCTCGTGATCTTCCTAACATTCTTCATAAAAGCCTTCAACCCTAGTGTTGCATCTGATACAAGGAGCCATGATCCTTACAACTGGTAGTCATAACGATTCGGTTCACTCAAACTACCTAAAACATTTCAGATAGTCGATCTAAATATTGGATGTGAGATACAATATATTTAAGATAGTTAGATTTATTAGACATAAAAAATGTGCAGTCAAGTATATTTCTAGACTTGAGGCACCACTTTCTCCTAATTTGATTTAGGTTCTTAACAATATCAGATTCCTTATTTACGACAATGACGTCAAAAATTTGACCAGACTAAATCACACATCCAAAAAGGGAGGATCTAGATTAATCTTACTTTTACATTTATAACTTGACACTCATGCCCCCACAACTACAGTATGGGATCTGATGTAGTAAATAGGTGTCTATCCACAAGGACAACGGTGGTATATATTAAGAATGGAGAGCCTTATCTAACTTACTCAAAATAAGAAATGAGATAAAACTTTATCTTCCTTATGGAATGGGGGTACTTCAATTAACAAACAAGTTAACAAGTAAAATAAATTAAGAATTAAAGTAAACAACAAGAAAGTCAAAAGATAAGGTATTACGTATGAATGGGAAATTTGTATAGGGTTTCACCATATAAGATCTCTCATGAACATGCAATACTCAAACCCATTATATACCCTTAACAAGTTTATAAGAAATCATCATTAGTGTATATTCCCTCCTCTCTCGAGCTTAGGATAGATATAGATTGTAAGGTTGTCTCTCTCAATATGGTAAGAAAACAATCAAAGTAAAACCATATTATTATTAGGCTAATCGTTCCATACTCTCATGCATTCATACAACTCCATAACACTAAGATATAAGTTAATTCTAATCTTTTGAGTTATTAACAAGCAACCAACACAAGATGGTAGCTAGTCATGCAAATGAAGCATTCAAGACTAAGAGTATGGAGATAAGCATTACTAAGAGCATATATTCATTAGAAGTAAGTATTTAAAAGATTGGAGAGCCGTAGTGGCTACTACCAGCCCAATTTGTATGTTTTTTTCACTCATGGTGGTAAGCAACATTACAGATTTACAAGTATAATGAGACACGGAGGTGGACGATGAAATTGTATGAAAGAGATGAAGGGAGATGGACAAATTTAGAAAAGAATATGAATGATCTATAGGGGGGTGAATAGAGCATTTTGATACTTATAAAAATAATTAAACACTCAACCAAAGAAGGAGGAAATAAGGAAGACACTTTTATGTAGACTGGTTCCAACCTTTGAATCAAATGTTGTCAGTCCACTACCCAATTGTCTCCAATTGGGATTTCAAAAGTGATTAATTTTATTTACCTCTAAAAAATGTTACAATAAAATACAATCACCTTCCTTGAAGTAGCATTCCCTTATAAGAAGCCTCAATCTCCTTAAAGTATCCTTCTTTAAAGTAACCCCAAGCCCTTAGAGCAGCCTTCTCCTCGTCGAAGTATCTCCACCACCTTGAGAAAGCCTTCACTTAGAAGTAGCTCCAACCTCCCTTGAAGCCTCCTTCATGAAATAATCTCAAGAAACTTTGAATCAGCCTTCTCCACCAAGAAGTAGTTCCAATCAAGCTCCCCCAAGGATCCTCTACAACTTGGAGTAGCCAAGGAGCACAAGTAGCTTAACCTGTGAATGGGGATTGGAAGAAAGGAAGTACACCAATTGAGTATTGTGCTTTGATCCTATATCAAGTGTTAGACCTCTCAAACCACTTATAATGGAAGTTTCTTAGATGGTGTCTATGAGGCTATGGCTATAGGACAAGAATATGGAGCTTGAATAACAAGATTGCAAGTGTTGCTCAACTTTGTTGCTCACTAGACTAGATTCTCAAGTGTAGCTTAAGTGCTTTAGGTGTCCTCAGGCCTCTCCTATTTATAGGGATGGTTTTCAAGTGCTTACGGACGTTCTAGATAGTCACTAGAGTGTTATTAGTGCTTAACTAGTCATTAGGTAGACAATATTTGGCTAGCAATTGCTAATTTGTTTGTTCTTGGAAGAACAATCTAGAACCCTACTTTGTTGACAAGTTTCTCGACCGAACTGTGTCTCGGTCGAGCATTTCTTTGAACGATCTTGTATTTAAGGTAATTTTGTATCAAATTATGTTTCCAACTCCCAACTCCCAACCTCTTGGTCTAACGGTCATAGGCTTTGGACTGAGGTTGGGTCGGATGACAATATTTTCAACTGAAACTCATTTTAGAGCACAAATATGTAAGGTTTTGAATAGTTCTCAGATGTTCAATGGAGGTTGTTCTCAGTCAACAAAAACTTCGACCAAGGGTGTCATAGTACACTAGTTTTTCAATCGAGGATGTTCCTATTTCATCCTTTTGAACCACGTATTAAATGTGTGTTTTAATGGATAATAGTGACTCTAATTTTAGGAGGGGTCCTAGCTAATGGGTATAACTGGATAGCGAATATCTAACACTTGATTTACATGATTTATGATTACTTGTATCTTTGTACAAGTGTTTATATTTGAGTATGATTATGAAAACATAAACAATTGAGCACATTTGATCTTCAAATTGTATTGATCTTCAACTTTCTACTTAGTAGAATCTTCTTATTACCTTGAACCCTGAAATACTCAAATAGCACACTAGAATCCACAAGTATGAAATGTTTTTCATCATAAAAAAAAGGGTATCTTAATTTCTAATTTAGCCACCAATCTCCCCCTTTGAAGATGAGAAACATTTCCAAGAAAATAATCAAAATAATTTAAATGATATGAGTTTCATACCTGTGATATACCTGAGATGACTAGATTCCATTGTTGTTATAATGTGTGCTAATATTCCTAAAGAGATATGGAACGTAATATCCATCTCTTATGGAAATGTAGAGCCAATTAATGACAAGCTAAGAGATCATGAAACTCATTTTTTTTCTCCCCCTTTGTCATTTCAAAAAGATAGCCATGTTATCATTTTAAATTACTCCCCCTGAATGAAATACTCCCCTTCAATAGCATACATAAGTTTTAGAAACAAAACAAAGTTATGAAAAATGTCCAATGAAATCTGCAAGTTAAAAGTTTTATTATCATGAACATGTGATCACAAACAAGCTCAACTTCATTGATGATAAATTGGTTACATCAGCTTTACTACTCACTACATAGGAAAACAATATCACTTGAAAGAGTTCAAGATTACATCAACTTCAGGATATTTCTCAAGGAATGGAGTATCACCATAATACTTGACAATTGTATTATAGTCAAGTGCACCTATCTTTATGACAACATATACTTTCAGAAATGTAGGTACCAAATCAAATTTCAGGTAAGAAGCTATGCCTTGGAGTTACATGGGTGAGTATTGGGTATGGGAAAGATCATTTGATGGTGGTGGTGGAACTTGAGTGTACTGAATGTAGGGGTTAAAAGGATAGACTCTCTCGTGATAGAGTGCATAAGGGTATGTATCGGAAACATTAGGATATAAAGCTTGCATTCTTTGGTTTAGATAGGTCATGGCATGATGTTTGCAACCTAGATGTCTCCCAAGTTGATAAGTGGCCTCTTTAAGATAGGAAACACCATTGGCAAGGTTTTCTATGAAACAACTAGAAGGAGTAGGAGTTGTAGGATTTGCTTCTATGGATGTCTCCCCTTCGGTCCTAGCTCTTTTGTTCCCAAAGTCAATTCCCATCTTATCAACAATGTTTTGGGTAATTCTTTGGCGACGTCTACCACACTTGTAGCCTAAGTCCTTTGGGTTTTTGTCAACATAATATTTGATTATTTGGCAAACAAAATTAACATATGAAGGATTTATAGAAAAATAAATCATATCGGATAGGATGATGCGAATAAAGTTCACAGGAATGCTTTCAAGTATGGCATTGATAAGGTACATCCTAAATTGTGAAATTTCATTTTTATTGGCCATTGGATAAATGTTATGGGAAATAATTAGATTCACTATCCTAGCTTTAGGGGTTAAGGAGATAGAATAATAAGTTCCCCTATGCTCATGTGATGAGGTGTTGGGAAGAAACATAACCTATTTGATATCACTAAGTCTAATGGTGTTGCCTTCGGTGGAGAATTTTGAGAGAGGATTTTTAGTGGTTAGGTCTAGAAATTTTCTATATTCGTTTGCATCTATATCTAGAATTTTGAGAATGTCATTTTTAGAATTATGGAAGGATAATCCATCAACCATGGAAGTGAAAGAGAATGGATCATTGGGGTCCCTAGTAGCATAAAATTCATTCACGACATGGGTGGACCAAACACAAAAGGAGGGCATAAGAAACTTTGTCAATTTTTGCACCATGAAAAGCTCAGAGAGATTAAGAAGAGTGACAAAGTCATTAAGGTCCATCAACCGTCGAGAAAGAAGAGACTTTGAGGTGAGCTTTAACTAGCATTCTCTAGCAGCAACATTGTTGAAGGGGATTTCATTGATTATGCTCAAGGATGGAGTAAGTGTATGTCCCTTCTTTGTGACAACTTGCTTCTTCACACCGCAAACTGAAGAAGAAGCCATCTTGATCAAAGAGTGGTGGAAGATGAGGTAGAGATGATTGGGGATGAATGTTGATAGAGGATAGCTCTAAGAAACACTAGAGAAGTGATGGAGAAGAGAGTACTTGAGTAATGAAGAAAATGGGCAGATTGGGGTGCTATTTATAGCAAAACAAAACCCCACTCGGCTGACAAACTTATCAACTAATACCTCAACAACTCTTTTACAATCACTCTTTGTAACAACTAGTCAATCAACATTGGAATTTTAAATTTTGGTTGCAACAATCGAGAACTCGGTCAAAATATTTTTGACCAAGGGACTGATGCGGAATTTTTTTTCGGTCCATAAGTTTTCTAGAATAATTTCAACTAAGATTCACATAGTTGGCTGAGGGATCCACTGAGTGAAACTTGATCAAGAATTTTGTCAATCAAGGATTTCCTCGCTCCACTAGTTTGTTAACTAAATATGATATAGTGAGTATTTTTTTATAATAAATTGAGCTTGTTGAAGTGCTTGTTCATGACAATAAATTATTCTGGTTAGAGAAATATTTCTAAGATTATATACACTAAAATTCATGTGAATTTCATATTAGAAAATTATCAAAAATTTGAGCACATATATCAAAGAAAACATCTTCCAGGAGAGTAATAAATAACCTCTTTTGGATATATTGAAATTGATCCAAAGGAAGAGGTTCGGTAAAGATATTAGCTAATTTCTCTTATGTATCAACATGATGAAGAGATATATTATTCTTAGAAATATGATCTCTTAAGAAATGATGCCTAATATCAATATGCTTGGCACGTCTATGTAAAATAGGATTATATGACAAGTTTGTAGCATTAGTATTATCATAGAAAATTGGCGTAGAAGAAAATTCAAAGAAATAATCATTCAAAACTTGTTGCATATAGAGAACTTGACCATAGAGTGAGCCAGCAACCACATATTCTACTTCAGTGGTAGATAGGGCAACTATATTTTACTAAACCAAGATATTAAGGCTATTCCTAGTAAGAAACAACCACCACTTATGCTTTTTCAATCAAATCAACAATCAACATAATCGACATCAGTGTAAAATTTTAAATCCAATGATTGACCTTTAGGATACCACAAAACATAGTTTATAGTGCAGACATGATATCTTAAAATTATTTTGACAGCTTGAGAATGAGAATGCATTGGTTTTGATTGAAATCTATCGCAAAGTCTAATGGAAAACATTATATCTAGTCTAGATGCAGTCAAACATAACAATCTACCAATCATGGCCCTATATATCGAGTCATCAATGGGTTCACCATCTTCATCCTTGTGGATTTCAACAGACGTGGCCATAGTGTAGTACCATGTTTGTAATTTTCCATGCGAAAATGTTTTAAGAGTTCCTTGGTGTATTTCTCTTGGTTTAGGAAAATTCCAGTGGACGTTTGTTTTATTTGAAAACCAAAGAAAAATGTTAATTCTCCCATAAGACTCAACTCAAATTCTTTTTGCATGATATCACTAAACGACTTACATAAGGAAATATTTGAAGTGCCAAAATGATGTCATCAACATATATTTGAACAATAAGAAAGTCTAATTCATATGTGTAACGACCCCGACTCCCGATAACACCCAATTAAGGGAGACCGAAAGGTCAGAACCATTAACCAATAACTCAGATCAAAGGTTTAACAAATAATCAATAACAATTAATAAACTTTACCAACTAAACTGAAAACAGGTATAAAATAAAACTTTGCTTACCTTTTTAAAATTGGAACTTCTAAACTTCTAACCATGAAGATACTGATCTAACTAATCCTCCTGTGCACGTTAATTCTCATTTAATTCCACATATGCCACTTTACTATTTATTATTTTCATTGTACCTAAAACCCCGACAAACAAAATGTCAGTCAGCAAGAAGCTTGTATGTGGGAGAAACAATAATCGTGCAACTATAGTAACAAAGTAATCAGCCAATTATCATTTAACAGCCAAGATTACATTTTAAACCGTACTACTCAATCCTTTCCTATCCCCTATCTCTGTGTTGTCCCTGCAGTGGACAGAGATACTACCTCTCGCTAGGTAGATCCTTATTAAACCCTGCATGATCCTACCTAACAGGTAGATCAATATCTAGGGTTGAGTTGCACGACACTACCCATAGGTACTCCACTCTCTGACTCCAAGTGACTTGATGGTCCTACCCCATTGGTAGCCATGTACTAAGTCATTTGATGACCTGATGGGCCTACCCCATTGGTAGCCATGTACTAGGTCAACCCATTAAGCTACAGAGGGGACTAGGATCTGAGCTAGTAGGCACATCTCTTATGTGATAGTCATATTCACATTATAATTTGCATGAAGTAAATTCATCCAACAATTAATTCAAGCCACGATGTAAACATCGATAAAATCCTCGGAAAACTAATGTGGGATAATCATAAGTGTAACCACATACCTATCAAGTTGATGTAAGATAGAAATAATCCAATCAACCAATAGGCAATCAAGCATTCAATAAGATCTTGAAACAATTATACAATTTCCTTTTATTACTCATGTCATTAAGACCTATTAAATCTAGCTCGCTTCCTAGGGTTTCTAGTCCACTTTTAGGGTTTCCATTGCAATTAGGGTTTCCCTTCATCTTTTACTATTTTAAACCCTAATTTAACGCAATTGATCACAAACCCTAATTATCTCAACATCTAATCCTCAGTTTTGGATTTAAGGCATAATTAACAATTATATAAGTCCATTAAGCCTCTTTTCATTAAATATATCATTTTTATCCTTTTTATCCCATGACATAGTCATTATGCTCATTTATCATCAATTTGTAGTTCATTATGCTCCAATACTCATATGAACGTTATTTATCATTAATTCTACCTTGATTCATTCAAAAACCCTAATTTCTATATTAAAGTTATTTACCCACAAATTAGGAACTTTAATGCTCGAAATATCTTAGAATCATTATATCTCATCTTTATCCACCACTTTGAATAATTAAAGCTATTAAGAGTCGAATTTTCCAACATTAGGGTTTCAAGGCCCATTAAAGTATATTCATGCACATGAAACTCTAAATTAACTAATTAGGTGAAAAATTCATTCCTTTTGTTCCTAATGTTCCCTTTTATCACTAACATGCTAATATCAACTTAGTCTTCAATTAAGACCTACTAATCAAATTAATCATATCAAAATAGGGTTCTGTAAACATTAATACATTGAAATTGACATCTTCCATTAGTTTTCGAATTGCAAAAGGAATCCGGCTTCCATTATATTTTTAATGCATTCCTCGTGTTCTTATGAGAAAAATTCATATATTATGCATATCCATCCGAGGTACGGTTAATTAATTATGAATTTTGCAAGAATCTACTTACTTGAACCAATCAGGAGTTGCCACGTCGTTTCTATCCATGCAGCGTGACCTACTTTGCAAAACATAATGCAAGGACCAAACTGCCCTTGATAAGTTACTCATTTCTTCAGTACCTGGAGGGGTAGTTTTGTCCAAACGGCACCGCCCGTCTTCAACCGTGTGAAACCCTTTTGTCGTCGAACTGCAGTGCCTTGTGCGGCCGCCCCACACCACCTCAAGGCTCGGAGCTTGCCTGAACCCACCTCCCTGCCTCTGGTTCCCCCTGCCGCACCCAACCATGCCGCCATTCTCGACTGAGACGACCAGTTCCATGTGCGACAAGCCTGTGCTTTCCTACGGGTTTACAATCTCCTACTGTGGCTAGGTGCAGATGAGAGCAAGGAGACGATGGATGGGCACTCCATGGTAGTCGTGGGAGTGTCCTCTGCTTCCATCAAGACTACATACAACACCTTTGTTGTCCCTGGGGTAGATCTACACCCTCTGTTAGTGTTTTGGACTTAAGGAAGCGAGAAGAGGATGTGGAAGAGAGTGGGAGATGTGGGATATCTCTGGAACTCGACCCTGGGCTCTATCCCTTTTATAGGGGAGGGTCAACAAAGTCCTAGGATGGCTTTCCCACAAAGAAACGAAGTCCCTCTTCTAATAGGAATCACATTCCTTCAAGGAGAAGTATTCTTCTCTCTCCTCATAACCTCTTTGATATTCTTATTTCTTGGATAGTTAGGAATTCGAAATTCCTGTAATTTATTCTCTTTATTCTTGCTTTTTAAACCATTGGCATGAATTTCTATTTTCCTTTAGTAGAAACTATTTCCTTTTTAACAATACCACAAAATCCATTAATAATGTATTCATATTATATTCTTATTTTCTTTTATAGGTATTTTATCTTTCCTCTTTCTTCATTGGGACTCCTTGGATCCCAAGAAACTCTACTATTTCAAAATCCTTTTTATTGGATACTCATTATCCTTCTAGATGCATCTAAATGCATTATTCTTCATTATCTTGTTTTATTCTTATTAAAATACCACTTTTTGAGGATTTCTCTTTATTTCTCTTTTATTTTCCACATTGGTATTCCTTTTATTATTAGGAATCCTTGGGATATGAAATTCCATTAAGGACAATTCTATTATACCTCTTCTCACTTATTTTCCACATTTTATCATTGTTTTTAATTTCTTTTTAACAAGGAAATACTTAATTGATCTTTTCTTTTCTTATTGCTTTATCTTTGCAACTTTTGACTCCTTGGGGCCCAAGGAACCCAAGAGGCACGAAATCCATCCTTGGATTACATCATTTTGCCTTATAGAGTTTTCTATCTAATTCTTTTATCAAAAACTCAATTATTCATAAACTAATTGAATTTTCTTGTTATTTGGGCCCAATAGCCAATAAAGCTCACAACACAATCATCAAGGCTATTGTAAATGAAATCCATTTATTCCAAAAAAATTATATCATTTGTTGTTCAAATATCTTTAATATGAGAAATTACATTTCTCACCAAATGAACCCAAAAATTGGGGTTGCAACATCCTTCCCCTCTTATAAGAATTTTGCCCTCAAAATTCCATCAAGCAAGAAAACAAATAGGATAAGCCTTTCATATGTCCATCATGGCTCCCATGTGGCTTCACCCTTTCCATGGTGCTTCCCAAGAACCTTCATCATCTCATATTCTTCCATATGAGTTCTTTCTCACCTTGGTATATCATACCCTCATAGGTGACTCAGGACATTTTAGCCTCTCAAAAGTTGAATAGGTTCAGGGCTCAGCACATGGCTTGGGTACCTCACATAGTTCTCTAGATCAGACTCATGTAATACATTATACATCATGTTATCCTGAGGGGTAAGTCTAAACACGACCTTCTCCACCAATCCATCTGAAATGGTCCCATATATCTGGGACTCAGCTTTCTCGGCTGTAGCTCAAAGGGGTCGGATTTTCACATTATATTCTCCCATAGTGAACGACATGTTAGTCTACTTTTCATCAACTCGTGACTCATGTCATCCTTGAGCTCTCTCTCAGTAATTCCATGGTCAAGCGACTTCATCTGCACACACTGTGGTTCTTTTCTGACCTTTGTGATGCCTCCTTCACCAACATCATCATAATGAAGTGGTGACTGACACAACCTCCTTATAGAACTTCTTGCATCCCGATTAAGGCCATGGTGGTTAACATCACATCTTAAGAATTGTCTCTTTGTATCACCCTGAACAAGCACACTTGCTTTCATCAGACCCTCTAGTCTGGATCATACTAACCATTAGTTAGGGGTGATAAACTATACTATCATCGAGTTCTTCATGTATCTACTTCCACCTCATGGAAGTGAACCTTTAGGTTATTCTAAAAAACTTTGCACTCGCATCATGGTGTAATTGAACCATCTCTCTCTTATAAGTAGTTCAACTGGATCTGTCCCGTGGCAGTACTCTTTCTTTGTCATGTCATCTTGGTAAAGCGATCTACCGTAACCCATATTGCATCTTGACCTTTCTTGGTCTAGGGGAGACTCACAACATCCATAGTGATGAACTCCCATTCCCTCTCGGGAACTCTTTATACTTTAGATCCATGCACTGGGTTACTGGTGTTCGTCCTTCACCTCCTCTTGCATGGCCACACGCCACATGTATCAGGCATCCAAAGTACTACCATCACTTATTAGCTTTGTAGTTCCACGGTGTATGGTGATCTTAAAATTATGATTTCCTACATGTCATGATTCCTCAAGATCGATTCCTCGGAAGCCCTAAACCACTCTCATCAGGGTTTTATTACCTTCCTATCCAAAGAAGTGCATCTGAGGTTCTATCACCATCCTTTTACTACACCAAGGACTAAACTGGCTGACCAAACAACCATTAACTTGTTCAACATATCTTATTACATCTGAGTGTTAGCCAAAACACATATTCTTTCCAAACTTATCTCTTTTTCTCAACTTAAGGTTAGCCTAACAACCTCAACTTCCTCTATCTTCCAGCTAAACTAGGCAGCTATATCTCAACCAGAGCATTCATTACCACTTCTTATCCTTAGGTGTTAGGTAATGTTGAAGACATACACCTCCATGTATTATACTTATCATCTCATCTCAACTCTAAGTTGGTCTTCATCAAGAAGCTCTAAGCTCATCCTAATGGTGATCAAACTCAACCTTGTATCACTTGAAAATACCACATAGCTCATGATAAAACATCCTCATAAGATAACTACACTATTCCTCTTAGTGATTGTAAACCATTCATGTATCATTCACTCCACCAGGGTATGTTATCATCTCTATCCTCATACCTCGTAGCAACGTTCCAACTCACATCATCTTTTATCCTTGGTGTATGGAATGCATACTGTCCTATCTCTCACTCCTATAATAAGAGGAAATAAGCATTTGGCTGCAGTCCAAATACAGATTTCTTCCAATTCTGAGAATAGAGATGGTACATCCCACGTTGCTAGTACACCTTCCAATATAAGTTAGAATGTGCAACTTATGTCTCCACTTCACAATCATCTTGATATCAAAGATTACTTCCATGGAAAACTGATCTGAAACCTACTTGGGTCACCACACAATCCTTGGTCATCTCCTCTAGGTCTATAGGGTTCCGACACTTTTGGGGTCATCCCTCTTCCCTTATGCATCCAGAGAGTGCCCTACTCATCTTCCCTTTGGGTCCCATGAGTTCATGAAGGTGATCAATCTCCTAACCCATGGCCCTCAGACAATGATAGTTGTTACCTCCCGACCCTATGGTCATGTGCAACAAGGGAATTAGGCAACTCCTACTCCCATCGGTCTTATCCCTACCTGACCCTAGGACAAACTTAGGATTCTAACATAGTACATGTTCAACTTAGAACCTTACCCAAGCCTTCATCATCTCTCTCTCTGCATTCATGGCTGACTTTCATCCTTTCATAGGGATCATGGCAACCTGCCTACCTTGGTCAAGCCCCATATCGGTTACCTTCATGGTAACAGGTCCACATGCACGTAGAGATGGTTATCTATGGGTCTGCAGGTTCATTCTCATACCATGTACTCTTCACTTAGCTTCACAAGATCCTCTAAAACCTCTTTAGGTTACCTCAAAACCAACAAAACTGGTAAACACCCAACCAAAGGGTCCCTCTCCCAGGATGGGAGGAAACTACAACTCTTGACAACAAGGTTACAACCGTCCCTAGGGTTTACATTCTCATGAGCATGCCTAACCCAACAGCTACTAAGGCACAAGAAGACCACCTATTAAACCATGCTAGGTCATACTTGTTCTCTTTCCTCAACATTAGGCCAACTTAGTTGTGAGGGGTTCATCAAACATGCCTTTAACTTAAGGGGTTTCCTTTACCTCTACACATGAGGAGTACCATGCTCAAAACTATAGAGACTCAAATCTCATCATGAGCATTGGGTACACAACTTCCCCTCTTAGGTCTAGGAACCCTAGGTTCACCTTTGGGTGTCCAACTGTAGGTTCAAACTCTTAATCACGAATCAAGAATGTCCAAGGTATGTCATGTACTTCCATAATCCTTCTACTCGAGAAACCCTTTGGAGTTGAGTCCTCTTCTGGGATAACCAACTAGGTATAAAGCCTTACAACTAGTTACTTAAACCTCCTCAGGGTCTAAAGCACACTTTGTCTCATCCAGCAGGTAATTACTTATACCATTGGTACCAAAAGCATCATCCTCTCTTTAGGGTTTGGTTCCTCTAAAGATAACCAAGATATCATCAGTTTCCAGGGATCATGTATGAGGCAACCACTATCATCCACTTAGGTCACATCATTTTCGGCTCCCCACTATTCCTCACATCTCGGGTTTTAGGTTTCCAACCTTCTTGCTTGGTTCCTTCTTTCTCTCTCTATATCTAACTCCACATCCAACCTTACTACTAGAGGTCCTCTCTCCATGAAGTTGGATCAAGCTCACAAGCATATCCCTACCTGGGTGAAGCCTATGCTCGCTCATGTTTGGCTCAAGATTATCCTTAGATCTTTATGCTTATCACGTAAGCTATCCAACATACTCCCTTGACCAGGGTTTCAACCTACTGTCAGCACTACTGACGCACTCTGGGTGCAAGCTATATCCTACTTGCAATAGCCCATAAGGTTTCTATAGGTTCTTCTCTAACCTCATCCATGAAGGAGCTATCCTTCACTCAAACATACACGACCCTTCCCAGGGTTGGGTTGCCAAAGGTACTCGGTCCTCAACTTCTCATGGCTCATATGGCATCCAAGGCATGTCTATCCAAACACCTGGTATACCACAACATATAACTCTTCATGTCATCTCTCTTTCTAACCCTCACTTAGGGTTAGGGTTAGCATCATACTCAAAGGATGTGCTAGGTCTCTGCTTTTAATGGAGGTCTCTACCTCTAAGACTAACTCTCTCTACTCATCCTCCTAATAAGAGGTCTATCCTTAGGTTTCTCCTGAGAGCAATGACAACTCGTGTCATACGACCGAAGCATGTATCTATTCTTTAGTTTGCGCTTAATCTATTAAGCTCATATCCATGACATCTTATTTACATGCTTTTCATTAATTTTGTGGAGGATTCCTCAGACCTTATTAACCTTACCCTTTCCTCAAGAGGGTGAGGAGAAGAGAGAAAACCCTAATCCTTAACGTCCTTAACAGAATTTGAGTTGAGAAGGGATGAACAAGATGAGAGAGTCGTAAAGGTATCTTATTTCGAGTCATATCCTAAGACATCGGCCGGGCAATCACACTAATCCGGGAGTCCTCGTATTCCGACTAGAGGTGTAGAGGAAAATCTTGCCATCCTCTGGACGTGATCCTTTTCTAGACACCTCAGTCCTTCTAACAATCCTCTAATAACTCCCTTGGGTTCTACGGAGTTTGTAAAATTTACTAATTATTAAAGATTGAGTGAGGAACCTTCGCTCTAATACCAATTGTAACGACCCCGACTCCCGGTAACCTCCAATTAAGGGAGACTGAAAGGTCAGAATCGTTAACCAATAACCCGGATCAAAGGTTCGACAAATAATCAATAACAATTAATAAAATTTACCAACTAAACTGAAAATTGGTATAAAATAAAACTTTGCTTACCTTTTTAAAACTGGAACATCTAAACTTCTAACCATGAAGAAACTGATCTAACTAATCCTCCTGTGCGCGTTAATTCTCATTTAATTCCACATATGCCACTTTACTATTTGTTCTTTTCATTGTACCTAAAATGCCGACAAACAAAACATCAGTCAGCAAGAAGCTGGTATGTGGGAGAAACAATAATCGTGCAACTATAGTAACAAAGTAGTCAACCAATTATCATTTAACAGTCAAGATTACGTTTTAAACCGTACTACTCAATCCTTTCCTATCCCCTATCTCTGTGATGTCCATGCAGTGGACGGAGATACTACCTCTCTCTAGGTAGATCCTTATAAAACCCCGCATGATCCTACCTAACAGGTAGATCAATATCTAGGGTTGAGTCGCATGGCACTACCCATAGGTAGTCCAATCTCTCACTCCAAGTGACTTGATGGTCCTACCCCATTGGTAGCCATGTACTATGTCATTTGATGACCTGATGGGCCTACCCCATTGGTAGCCATGTACTAGGTCAACCCATTAAGCTATAGAGGGGACTAGGATCTGAGCTAGTTGGCACATCTCTTACGTGATAGTCATATTCACATTATAATTTGCATGAAGTAAATTCATCCAACAATTAATTCAAGCCACGATGTAAACATCGATAAAATCCTCAGAAAACTAATGCAGGATAATCATAAGTGTAATCACATACCTGTCAAGTTGATGTGAGACAGAAATAATCCAATCAACCAATAGGAAATCAAGCATTCAATAAGATCCTGAAACAATTATACAATTTCCTTTTATTACTCATGTCATTAAGATCTATTAAATCTAGCTCGCTTCCTAGGGTTTCTAGTCCACTTTTAGGTTTCCATTGCAATTAGGGTTTCCCTTCATTTTTTACTATTTTAAACCCTAATTTAACACAATTGATCACAAACCCTAATTATCTCAACATCTAATCCTCAGTTTTGGATTTAAGGCATAATTAACCATTATATAAGTCCATTAAGCCTCTTTTCATTAAATCTATCATTTTTATCCTCTTTATCCCATGACATAGTCATTATGCTCGTTTATCATCAATTTGTTGTTCATTATGCTCCAATACTCATATGAACGTTATTTATCATTAATTCTACCTTGATTCATTCAAAAACCCTAATTTCTATATTAGGTTATTTATCCACAAATTAGGAACTTTAATGCTCAAAATAGCTTAGAATCATTATATCTCATCTTTATCCACCACTTTGAATAATTAAAGCTATTAAGAGTCAAATTTGCCAACATTAGGGTTTCAATGCCCATTAAAGTATATTCATGCGCATAAAACTCTAAATTAACTAATTACATGCAAAATTCATTCCTTTTGTTCCTAATGTTCCCTTTTATCATTAACAGGCTAATATCAAATTTAATCACCAATTAAACCCTACTAATCACATTAATCATATCAAAATAGGGTTCTTTAAACATTAATACATTAAAGTTGATATCTTCCATTACTTTTCTAATTACAAAAGGAATAAGGCTTTAATTATATTTTTAATGAATTCCTCGTGTTTTGCTTAGAAAAAATCATATATTATGCATATCCATCCGAGCTACAGTTAATTAATTATGAATTTTGCAAGAATCTACTTACTTGAACCAATCAAGAGTTGCCACGTTGTTTCTATCCATGCAGCGTGACCCGGTTTGCAAAACATAATGCAAAGACCAAACTGCCCTTGATAAGTTACTCATTTTTTCAGTACCCAGAGGGGTAGTTTTGTCCAAACGACACCGCCCGTCTACAACCTTGCGAAACCCTTTTGTCGCCGACCTGCAGTGCCTCATGTGGCCGCCCCCACCACCTCAAGGCTTGGAGCTTGCCCGAACCAACCTCCCTACCTTCGGTTCCCCCTGCCGTGCCCAACCAGGCTGCCATTCTCAGCCGAGACGGCCAGTTCCATGCAAGGTAAGCATGTGCTTTCCTGCGGGTTTACAGTCTCCTACAGTGGCTGGGCGTGGATGAGAGCAAGGAGACGATGGCTGGGCACTCCATGGTAGTCGTGGGAGCGTCCTGCTTCCATCATGACTACATACAACACCTTCGTTGTCCCTGGGGTAGATCTACACCCTCTGTTAGGATTTTGGATTTAAGGAAGTAAGAAGAAGATGATGAAGAGAGTGGGAGATGTGGGATTTCTCTGGAACTCGACCCTGGGCTCTATCCCTTTTATAGATGAGGGTCAACGAACTCCTAGGATGGCTTTCCCACAAAAACGAAGTCCCTCTTCTAATAGGAATCACATTCCTTCAAGGAGAAGTATTCTTCTCTCTCCTCATAACCTCTTTGATTTTCTTATTTGTTGTATAGTTAGGAATTCGAAATTCATGTCATTTATTCTCTTAATTCTTGCTTTTTAAACGATTGGCATGAAATTCTATTTTCCTTTAGTAGAAACTATTTCCTTTTTAACAATACCACAAAATCCATTAATAATGTATTCATATTATATTCTTATTTTCTTTTATAGGTATTTTCTCTTTCCTCTTTCTTCATTGGGACTCCTTGGATCCCAAGAAACTCTATTATTTCGAAATCCATTTTATCGGATACTCATTATCCTTCTAGATGCATCTAAATGCACTATTCTTCATTATCTTGTTTTATTCTTATTAAAATACCTCTTTTTGAGGATTTCTCTTTATTTCTCTTTTATTTTCCTCATTGTTATTCCTTTTATTATTAGGAATCCTTGGGATAAGAAATTCCACTAAGGACAATTCTATTATACCTCTTCTCACTTATTTTCCACATTTTATCATTGTTTTCAATTTCTTTTTAACAAGGAAATACTTAATTGATCTTATCTTTTCTTATTGCTTTATCTTTGCAACTTTGGACTCCTTGGGACCCAAGGAACCCAAGAGGCACGAAATCCATCCTTGGATTACATCATTTTTCCTTATAGAGTTTTCTATCTCATTCTTTTCTCAAAAACTCAATTATTCATAAATTAATTGAATTGTCTTGTTATTTGGGCCCAATAGCCAATAAAGCCCACAACACAATCATCAAGGCTATTGTAAACGAAATCCATTTATTCCAAACAAATTATATTATTTGTTGTTCAGATATCTTTAATATGAGATATTACATTTCTCACCAAATGAACCCAAAAATTGGGGTTGCAACAATATGTTTTGAAAAATAATGTGGAAGCTGATTTTCCAATGGAGAAACCATTATCAAAGAGATAAATTTCAAGTCTTTCTTACCAATTTTTTGGTGCTTGTTTTAGATCATCAAGACTAGGTGAATCTTGTAAGAAATCTCAAAACTAGGTGGTTGAGAAACATAGACTTCTTCTTCTACGATTCCATTTAAAAAGGCACTTTTTACATCCATTTGAAATAGTGTGATGTCTTTATGAGCAGCTAGAGCTAATAGCATTCTAATAGCTTCAAGTCTAGACACATGTGCATATTTTTCATCAAATTCTATCCCTTCTTATTCATTATATCCATGAGCAACCAACCTAGCTTTATTTCTAACTACTTCTTCGGCTTCATTAAGTTTATTTCAAAAACCAACTTAGTTCCAATGATTGTTTTGCCTTGAGATCTAGGAACTAAGTCCCATACGTTGTTCTTAATAAATTTGTTTAGCTCTTCTTTCATATCCATTATAAAATACTCATCTTTTAGAGATTCATTTTCCTTTTTAGGTTCAACAATTGATACAAAGGCCATGTTTGTAACATCTCTAAATGATGATACGGTTTTTACTTTATCAAAAAGATTTCTTATGATAAAGTCTTGAGGATGGTCCTTGATTATTCTATGAATAGGCTACTGTACCTCATTATTATGTTGTTTAATTTTAGAATTTTTATCATCTTTTGTTGATATGGTTAGGTCCTCAAATTGATGAGTAATATCATATAAGTTATCATTTTCAATTTTATTTTCAGCACTTTGTGTTGGTATTTCATGGAACGTGATATGAATTGATACCTCAACCTTTCTAGAAATTATATTATAGATTCTAAATGCATAACTAGATGATGAATATCCCAATAAGAATCCTTTATTTGATCTAGGGTCAAATTTGTCTCTATCATCCTTTGAATTTAAAATGCAACAAGGTGTACCAAAGGTATGCAAGTAGTCAACTCTTAGTTTCTTGTTGAAAAATGAGTTCATAAGGAGTTTTCTTAAGAATGGAGTGAATTGATACACGATTTAATACTTAGTGTGTTGTATTTACGGCTTCAGCCCAAAAGGTTTTAGGTATACTATGTTCAAATAACATTGTTCTAGCCATTTTTTGTAAAGATCGATTTTTCCTATCTACTATCCCATTTTGTGTGGGGCGTGTGGAGCTAAAGAAATATGAGTATACCCTTGGGATGTACAAAATTCTTCAAAGATGTTATTTTCAAATTCCCCACAATGATCACTCCTAATGGTTCATATTTTCTTTTGTAGTTGATTTTCAATCTTAGAAAAAATTGAATGAATATTCTAATAGTATCTTCTTTGGTTGAAAGAAAGTGAACCCATGCATATCTACCATAATCATCAACAATAACAAAGCAATACATTTTTCCTCCAATAGATTGAGTACTCATAGGGCCAAACAAATCCATATGAATAAGTTCTAATGATCTAGAAGTACTAAGCAAGGTTTTAGATTTGAAAGAAGTTTTGTTTTTCTTGCCTATAATACATGATGGTTCACAATTTTTAGGTTTATTAAAAGAATGTTTAGGTAAACCATGAACAATATCATACTTAATTATATGTAAACCATGAACAATATCGTACTTAATTATATGTTTGATAAAATGATAGGTCGCATGACCTAATTTTCTATGCCATAATAGTAAAGGTTCATCATTTGCAAGAAGACATTTTCCAACAACATCTTACATAGAGTTAGGTCTAAATATATATAGATTTCCAATTATTTTTCCTTCATAATCAACATCATTAATGATCTTCATGAGTAGCTTGAAACAAGATTTTTTAAATAGAACATCATAGCCATTATCACATAACTGACTAAAACCAATCAAGATGTGATGCTATCCATCAACAACTAACACATTTTTAATTTGAAGGTTTCTACAAATATTACCTATCTCAACAATTTTACCTTTGGTTTTATCTCCAAATGTGATTGTTCTACTCTTCTTTTATTCATGTGTTTGGAAAGCTTTCTTGTTTCCAGTCATATGTTTGGAACAACCACTATCAACCACCCAATCCTGCAAAATAGGTAGATTTTGGTGCCCATGTGGTGGTCCTTTTGGTTAGGACCATTAATTAAAGCATTTCATATTTTAGAATAACATAATATGAAGAGTTTTTTGCATGTTTAAAGCAACAAAGCTAAACATAAGCACATTTTTATTATTTCAATGACAATTCTTAATAGAACTATCATTGGTCAAACATTTCTTTGATCGTAAGTGTTCTCGTTCAAAATAATTTTCGATCGACAGGATTTGTCAAAAAATGCACGTTTTTACAGAACTATCTTTGGTTGATTATTTCTTCACCGGAAGAGGTCTCAGTCAAGAACTTTATCGATCGAGATGAAGTTCAGTGTGTTTCAGTAAGTTCATCAATTCAAAACGCTATCATTTTCAACCAAATCATACAAGAATATGCAAACTAAAGCTTATTTTAGTTGAGATAAGACAATATGGATTTCAAATTAAAGTTTAGGTCAAATCTCAACTAAATATTCCATGGTTTTAAGTTTGTAGTTTTGTAACCCAAAACTATATCTTTATCCTTATTTTTCATGTAGGTGCATGAAAATGAATAATGTCCAAAATGTAAACAATAATGACAAAATGAAATCAATTTCATTTCTCATTTTAGCATTTTTGGTCATGCGCTAGGTTGTATTTAGGCACATACATGACTTTGATCTTAGTTACTTGTGTCTTTCTATCTCTAGGTTTTTTGTATGATTTATCTTTAGGTGCATAACCTACGCCTCTCATTCTAATTTGATCAACTGAGCTTTCTTAGATTTTATCAAGAATTTCATTATTTTTCAAGCTACTAATATCTTTTTGGAACTTGGAAATTTCATCAATTTTCCTTTTAATGTCTAACTTTGTTTGATCTAAACTAGATAACAAGAAGCTATGTCTTTCCTTCACAATAACATCATGATCCAAATGAGTACGTACAATAGGTTGAGTTTGAAAATCATTTATCTAAGAAAGCAATTCAACCTTTTCTTGGCAAAGAAAATTATAGTTTGTTTCTAGAGCAAGCAACTTGACATTATGATCATTGATGGATGATTTCAAAGTATATCTTTCAGATATTAGACTTTCATTTTCATAACAAAGCACATATAATTTAGCATGAAAATCATCATTTGTTTTTGTGAGCTTCTTTAATTTCTTCTTAAAATCAACATATTTATCATGTATTTCTTCAAGACTAGTAACTAATTCTTCTTTAGATAATTCAAGAATTTTTACCTCACTTGAGTCTTCATTTTCATCTTCCTTGGCCATGAGACATTCCACTTCTTCCTCTACACTTTCACTGCCATTGTTTGATTCATCCTAAGCATCTTTGTGAGCTTTTATCTCCCTTGTCTTTCTTCTTTAAGGAAGATTTCTTCCCTGTCTTGATCTTAGGACATTCATTCTTTACATGTACTTTCTTTCCGCATTCAAAGAACCAAATGGAAGAAGAGGAAGAAGCACTAGAATTTTTGTTAGATTTATACCTAATGTATTTCTTACCATTTACAATGAGTGCATCTTCTTCATCATCTCCTTCACTTGTTTCATCGCTTTCTTAAGTGATGACTTTTTATTGAGCCTTGGTTGTAGCTTTTAATGCAAAGTCCTTCCTTTTTCCTTTTTGAAGTGCAGCCTCCAATCTTTCTTCTTCTTCAAGGGTGACTTCATGAGTCTCTAGATTGCCAATGATTTTCTCCATCCTCATTGTAGTAAGATCACTAGCTACTTCAATGCTTGTCACCTTTGGCTTGTGTAACATCCCAGGATTTTAGGCCTCCGATAACATGATCTTAAAAGGAATGATTGGACTACCCATATCACCTAGGTGCACCTCCTTTTCAGGGAGCCCGTTACTAAAGAACTCCATACTTAAGCATGCTCAGGTTGGAGTAGTACTAGGATGGGTGACCAGTCGGGAAGTTGATACTGGCGTGCACGTGAGTGAGATTAAAGTGCACAGTTAAGGCTAGTGGTGGTCTGTGGGGCCAGTCGTCATTCCATAAACTCTACTAGAGCCTAGGGCAGTGGGCCCAGGCGTGAAAAATGGTACCAGAGCCATAACCCCTCTAGTAGGTGGGGCTCACATGGGCATGTGGCATGCCAGTCTTGAGCCGTACGGTCCAGGAATATAGGAAAGGGCTATCCATGATGATGTAGCCACCCTTGTGATGGTATTTCATGATCGGGAGATGGGTGTCCATGGGCCATGTTGAGTTTGCACTGAAATGGGGAAATATAATGAGGCCATATAGTTGAGCCTTGACGAGGACGTCAAGAGTCTAAGTGGGGGAGATTGTAACATCCCCGGATTTCAGGCCTCGGATAATGTGATCTTTAAAGGAATGATTGGACTACCCATATCACCTAGGTGCATCTCCTTTTTAGGGAGCCCCTTACTAAAGAACTCCATAGTTAAGCATGCTCAGCTTGGAGTAGTACTAGGATGGGTGACCAGTCGGGAAGCTGATCCTGACTTGCGCGTGAGTGAGATTAAAGCACATAGTTAAGGCTAGTGGTGGTCTGTGGGGGCAGTCGACATTCCATAAACTCTACTAGAGCCTAGGGTAGTGGGCCCAGGCGTGACAAATGACGATGTTACAACCCCAATTTTTGGGTTCTTTTGGTGAGAAATGTAATTGCTCCTATTAAAGATATTTGAACAAATAATGATATGATTTGTTTTGAATAAAAAGATTTCGTTTACAATAGCCTTTTTGGTTGTTTTGTGGGCTTTATTGGCTATTGGGCCCAATAACAAGGAAAAGACAAAGGAAACTCCATTATTAAATAAGTAAATAAGAAATGGAGAAAATAATGATGTAGAAACCTCTAGAAGGCAAAAAATATTATCCAAAGGTGGATTTCATGTCTGTTGGGTTCCTTGGGTTCCAAGGAGTCCAAAGTTGCAAACATAATGCAACAAGAAAAGAATAGATCAATTAAATATTTATTTATTAAGAAACAAATTGAAAACAATGATAAAATATGGGAAATAAATGGAAATAGGTATGATTGAGTTATCCTTGGTGGATTTTCATATCCATAAGATTTCTAATGTTAAAAGGTAATTCCAATAAGGAAAATAAAAAAAGAGATAAAGAGAAATTCTCGAAAAGAGATATTTTACTAAAGAAATGAATAAGATAATGAGAAATAATGGATATAGATAAATCTAGAAGGATAATGAGTATCCACTAAAAAGGATTTCGAAATATTAGAGTTTCTTGGGGTCCAAGGAGCCCCAATAAATAAAAACAAAGATAAAATACAAATAATACAAAATAATAGGATAATGTGATGCATAATTAATGAATTTTGTGGTATTGTTAAAAAGGAGGTATTTTCTACTAAAAGAAAATATAAATTCGTGCCAATGGATTAAAAGTCAAGCATAAAGAGAATAGGAGAGAGAATTTTTGAATTCTTAAATATCCAATGAACATGGTTTATTAAAAGGATAATTAGGAGAGAGAAGATTGCTTCTCAATGAAGGAATATGTTTCCTTTTGAGAGTTGGACTTGTTTCCTCGTGGGTGAACACCGCAGGGTGTGGATACCCTCCCTTATATAAGGGGTAGACCCTCAGGTTTGAGTTCAAGAGAGATCCCACGCAACTCTCTCTCTTCTTCTTGTTCTTTGCATGCAAACCCTAGGATAGAGGAGTAGCGCACCTATGGAGAAATGAAGAACTATTAGATGAGTTTGTTGGATGTTGGATGCCCCCACGTCCCTGGAGAGAGATGTGGCCATCGTCCCCGTGCTCTAGCTCTTACTCAATAACCATAGGATGGCTGCAAGCCATCCACATAGTGCAGACCTAGAGAGCTTGAACCGACCATCATGGCCATGATCCAGTGGCATCCTTGCATGCGCAGAGGCACGACAGAGGTAGGTGAGCAACCCCTGATGGCCGTCGAGGTCCGGGAGGTAGCGGAAGGACCGCACCTACTCCTTGCTACAACGTCAACACTAGGGTGTGCGGGAGGAAGGAGACAGGTGGGTGTTGGACCGAAATGCCCCTGTGGCGTGTGAAGGACTGACCACTTAAGTAAGGGAAAAAATGTAATTTGGTTATATTTTCCAAACCGGCTACGTTGCATACAAGGGATGATGTGGCGCTCAATGATTGTTCCAAGTAATTTAATATTGCAAAAATCATATCTTTTTATTGGTAGCTCAGATCGATACATGTAAAATATGAATTTTACACAGAACAGCGCGAGGAATCCATTGAAAATGGTTTTATAGCATAATTCCTCCTGAAATTCGAAAAGTAGTGGAAGTTATCAACTTTAATGCATTAATGATTAAGAAACCCTAATTTGAGATGATTAATGTATTAAGAAGGGTTATAATGATGATTAAAGTTGATATTAACCTATTAATCATAAAAAGATACACTAAGATTGAAAAGGATGAACTTTGCATGTAATTGGTTTAATTTAGAGTTCCATGTACATAAACGAGCTTTAATGGGCCTTGAAACCCTGAGGTTAGTCATTGTGACTCTTAATGGCTTTAATTATTCAAATTCATGAATAAAGCTAAGATATGATGGTTCTAAGCTATTTTGAATATAAAGGTTCCTAATTGTAGATAAATACCCTTAATATGGTAATTAGGGTTTTCTAATGGATAAATGTGGAATTAATGATACATAGAGTTCATATGTGAATTAGACCATAATGAACTAAGAATTGTTAATTTGAAAGGAACCAAAGATGATAATTGGGCCTAATGATCTTGTCAGGAATTTAAAGGATAAAAATGGTAGTTTTAATGTAAAAGTGGCATAATGGAGTTAATTGCTGTTTAATTGTGCCTTTAATCCGAAATTAAGGTTATATGTTGTTAAAAGGTAGCCTTAATATCTTTCATGAGGAATAGATGAGATAATTAGGGTTTGGGAATAATTGCATAAAATTAGGGTTTAAAATAGTATAAATGAAGTGAAACCCTAATTGCAATGGAAACCATAAAAGTGGACTAAAAACCCTTGGAAGCGAGCTAGGTTTAATAGATCTTGATGGCATGATCAATGATAGGAAATTGTATGCATATTTTAGGATCTCTTTGTGTGCTTTCTTGCCTATTGGATTTCTTGCATTGATTGGATTAATTTTGTCTCAAATCAGCCTAACATGTATGTGGTTTATTATGGTTAATCGCATTAGTTTCCCAAACATTTTCTAGATGATTCATTGCATTGAATGCAACCTATCAGTTTTGTTGTTCATACTTGCAAATCATAAAGGCACTATGATTATCACAATAATAATAGAAGTGTGTATTCTCCCACCTACATGCCACGCTGATGGATGATGCCAAAAGTTCAAGCCCAAGAGGGAAGACCAATGGGCACCATGAGTGGTGACCCCAGACACCAAACTCGGGATTGAGAAGGTGGTCTTTATAGAATGACTAATGGGCACTACGAGAGGTGATGCCAGGCACCAAGATCGGGATTGAGAAGGTGGCCTACAGTAATTATCAAAAGAGAAACCCTAAGGTGGGTTTCCCAGGGTTAGGGTAAAAGCGGTGGAGAATGTAACACTGAAAGTTGTCCCCACATACCGACAACATTTTGTGATATTGAGATTGCTAGCCATATCTGCAAAATTTTGGTTGTCCCCACATACCGGCATATTCCTATATGCTGACTGACATTTTGGTTTGTCGGCATTTTAGGTACAAATTGAAAAGGACAAATAGTAAAGTGGCATATTGTGAAATTAAGAAAAAAAGTGCAAGGAGGATTAGTTAGAATAGAGTCCAGATGTGGATAGAAGTTAGATATCCAAGTTTTTGAAAAAGGTATGCAAAGTTTTATTTTATTCCATCTTTGAGTATAGTTTGGTAGAGTTTTATAATTATTACTGATTATTTATTAAACCTTTGATCCTATTAATTGGGATAATGGCTCTAACCTTTGGGTCTCCCTTAATTGTGGGTTACCAGGAGGTGGGGTCGTTACATTTGGTATCAGAGCATCGGTTCCTCATTTAATCTTTAATCATTATTAAATTTTACAAACTCTATAGAACCCAAGGGAGTTATTAGAGGATTTTCCAAAAGACAGAGGTGACTAGAAAAGGATCACGTCTGGGGGTTGGCAATATTTTCCTCCGCACTGCTAGTCGGAATACGAGGACTCCCAGATTTGTGTGACTGTCTGGCCAATGTCTCAACATTTTACTTGAAATAAGATACTTTTAGGACTCTCTCATCTTTTTCATCCATTCTCAACTCAAATATTGTTAAGGATCATAAGAATTAGGGTTTTCTCTCTTTTCCTCACCCTCTTGAGGTATGGGTAAAGTTGCTAAGGTTTAAGGAATCCTCCACCAAAATTAATAAAAAGCATGTAAATAAGATGTCATGGACATAAGCTTAATTTTTTAAGCGTAAACTAAAGAATAGATACATGCTTAGGTCATATGACATATGTTGTCATGCCCTCAGGAGAGACCTGAGGCTAGATCTTCATATCAGGAGGATGAGTAGAGAGAGTTGGTCTTAGAGGTAGAGATCTCCATTATAAGTAAAGACCTGGCACATCCTCTGAGGATGATGCTAGCCCTAACCCTAAGTGGTGGTTAGAGAAAGAGATGACACGATGAGTTAGATGTTATAATAGACCAGGTGTTTGGGTGGACATGCTTTTGGATGCCCAAGATGATATGAGCCATGTGAGGTTGGATGACCTAGTACCTTTGGCGACCCAACCCTGGGAAGGGTCCTGCATGTTAGAGTGAAGGATAACTCCTTCATTGATGATGTTAGTGAAGAACCTATAGAAACCCGATGGGATTATATGGGCATGGCATAGTATGCACCCAGAGTACGTCAGTAGTGCTGACAGTAGGCTAAAACCCTAGCCAGGAGATTATGTTGGATAGCTTATGAGATAATCATAAAGGGGCTATGGGTAATCTTAAACGAATATAAGTTTGAACATAGACTTCACCCATGTAGGGGTATGCTTGTGAGCTTGATCCACCTTCATGAAGAGAGGACCTCTGGTAGTGCATCTATTTGATAGCTCTATAGAGAGAGAGAAGGACCCAAGCAAGAAGGTTGGAAGCTTAGACTCCGAGATATGAGGAACAATGGGAGTTGTGGATGATGCGACCTAAGTGGATGATAGTGGTTGCCTCATGCTTGATCCCTGGAGGCTGATGGTATCTTGGTTGTCTTAAGAGGAACCAAACCCTAGAGAGAGGATGAGGTTCCTATTACCTATGTGCAGATTATATGGGTGCTTACCTTCTAGGGATAGGAAGAAGCGTTCCTTAGACTCATAGGAGGTTTAAGTAACTAGTAGTGAGGCCTTATACCTAGTTGGTTGTCCTTGAGGAGGACTCCACTTTGAAGTGTTGTTCAAGTGGAAGGATCATGGGAAGCGCATGTCATTCCTTGTACATGCTTAGCTAGTGGTTAAGAAGCTGAGCAGACAATTGGACATAAGAAAAGTGAACCTTGGGTTCCTAGGCATAAGAGGGGAAGTGGTGTACCTGATGCTCATGATGAGATTTGAATTTTTATAGATTCGAGCAGGGTACTCCTCATGTTTAGAGGAAAGGGAAACCCCTTAAGTTTAAGGTATGTTTGATGAACCCCTCACAACTAAGTTGGTGACATGGGAAGGTTTGTTCTTGGACCAATGTTGAGGATGAGAACAAGTGAGACCTGACATGGTTTAGTAGGTGGTGTGCATGTGCCATAGTATCTTTCTAGGGTTAATCATGCTCATGAGGATGTAAACCCGAGACATAAGGACGTTTGTGACCTTTGTTATCAAGATGTAGTTTCCTCCCATCCTGGGAGAGGGACCCTTTGGTAGGGTGTATACCAGTTTTGTTGGTTTTGAGGTAACCTAAAGAGGTCTCATAGGATCTTGAGAAGCTAAGTGAAAAGTACATAGTATGAGAATGAACCTATAAGACCCATAGGTATCCATCTATAAGTGCATGAGGATGTGTTACCATGAAGGTAATCAATATGGGGCCTGACCAAGGTAGGTGGGTCACCATGACCCCGATGAAAGGATGAAAGTCAGCCCATGAATGCAGAGAGAGATGATGAAGACTTGGGTAAGTTTCTAAGTTGGACATGTACTATATTAGAATCCTAAGTCTATCCTAGGGTTAGTTAGGGATAAGACTGATGGAAGTAGGAGTTCCTAATACCCTAGTTGCACATGACCATAGGGTCGGGAGGTAAAAACTATCATTGTCTGAGGGCCATGGGTTAGGAGAGTGATCACCTACATGAACTCATGGGACCCAAAGGGCAGATGAGAAGGGCACTCTCTGGATGCATAAGGGAAGAGGGATGACCCCAAAAGTGTCAGTACCCTATAGACCTACAGGAGATGACCAAGGATTGTGTGTGGACCCAAGTAGGTTCAAGATTAGTTTTCCATGGAAGTAACTTTGACATCGAGATGATCGTGATGTAGAGACATATGTTGCACGTTTCAACTTAGATTTGAAATTGTACCGGCAAGGTGGGATGTACCATCTCTACTCTTGGAATGGGAAGAACATTGTATTTGGACTGCAGCCAAATGCTTATTTCCTCTTGTTATGGGAGTGAGAGATAGGATAGTATGCATGCCATACACCAAAGATAAACGATGATGTGAGTTGGAACGTTTCTATGAGGACAGAGGTGATAAAATACCCTTGTGGAGTGAACGATACATGGATGGTTTACAAACACTAATAGAAATAAGGTAGTCATCTTATGAGGATGTTTTATCATGAGCTATGTGGAATTTGCCAGTCATACAAGGTTGAGTTTGATAACCAAGAAGATGAGCTCTAAGTTTTCTTGTTCAAGATAGACCTAAAGCCCGAGATGAGATGATAAGTGAAATAGATGGAGGTGTATGTCTTCAGAATTTCCTTACACATAAGGATGTGAAGTGGTTGAGATGCAACTGCCTAGTTAGCTAGAGGATAGAAGAGGTTGTTAGGTTAACCCTAAGTTTGAAGAAGGAGATATGTTTGGGTTAACAGTCAGATGTAATGAGATCTATTGAACACGTTAGTAGTTCTTTCGTTAGCCAGCCTAGGCCTTGATGCAATAAAAGGATGGTTGTAGAACCTCAGATGCACTTCTCTAGAAAGGAAGGTGATGAAACCCCGACTAGAGTGGTATAGGGTTTCTGAGGAATCAATCTTGAGGAGTCATGACATACAAGAGATCAAGATTTTAAGATCACCATACACCGTAGTACTACAAAGATAGTAAGTTGCAGTAGTACATTGGATGCTTAAGATGAAGTTGCACGTGGTTTCTCACCATGCAAGCCAGGAGGTGAAGGACGAACACCAGTAACCCAAAGAGTTGATGTAGAGGATAAAGAGTCCCCAAGAGGGAATGGGAGTTCATCACTATGGATGTTGTGGTAAGTCTCCCCTAGACCAAGGAAGGTCAAGATATAATATGGGTTATGGTAGATCGCCTTACCTAGATGACATGAGAAAGAAAGAATACTATCAAGAGATGGATCCGGTTGAACTACATTTAAGAGAGATGGTTCGACTACACCATGATGCAAGTTCAAAAGTTCTTGAGTATAACCTAAAGATTCACTTCCATGCGGTGGAAGTAGGGACATGAAGAACTCGAGATTAGTATGGTTTATCACCCCTAACTAATGGTTAGTATAATCAAGACTAGATGGTATGATGAGAGCATTAGTGGTTGTGCATGGTGATACATGAAGATAGTTCTTATCCTTTGTAAGATGTGATGATAACCACCATAGCCAGTATCAGGATGTAAAGAAGCTATGTAACGGAGGTTGTGTCGGTCACCACTTCATTAAGATGATGTTGGTGAAGGGACCTCGTGAAGGTCAAGAAAGAACCACAGTGTGTGCATATGAAGTCTCTTTGATCGTGCAATGGCTGAGAGAGAGCCCAGGGGCGACATGAGTCGTGAGCTGATGCAAAGTAGACTGACATGCAGTTCACTGTGGGAGAGTATGTGATGTGAAAATCTGACCCCTCTAAGCTACAACTGAGAAAGCTGAGTCCCTGATATATGGGTCCATTTGAGATGGATTGGTGGATATGGTTATGTTTAGCCTTACCCCTCAGGATAACATGATGTATAATGTGTTCCATGAGTCTGATCCAGAGCACTATGTGAGGTACCCAAGCCATGTGTTGAGCCATGAACCTATTCAGCTTTATGAGAGGTTGAAATGTCTTGAGTCACCTATGAGGGTATGATATACCAAGGTGAGAAAGAACTCAGATGGAAGAACATGAGATGATGAAGGTTCTTGGGAAGCACCATGGAAAGGGTGAGGCCACATGGGAGCCATGATGGACATAAGAAAGGCTTATCCTATTTGTTTGTATGCCAGGTGGAATTTTGGGGGAAAAATTCCTATAAGAGGGGAAGGATGTTACAACCCCAATTTTTGGGTTCTTTTGGTGAGAAGTGCAATTTATCCTATTAAAGATATTTGAAAAAATAATGATATGATTTGTTTTGAATAAAAGGATTTCGTTTACAATAGCCTTGTTGATTTTTTTGTGGGCTTTATTTGCTATTGGGCCCAATAACAAGGAAAAGACAAAAGAAACTCCATTATTAAATAAGTAAATAAGAAATGGAGAAAAGAAAGATGTAGAAACCTCTTAAAGGCAAAGAATATTATCCAAAGGTGGATTTCGTGCCTCTTGGGTTCCTTGGGTTCCAAGGAGTCCAAAGTTGCAAAGATAATGCAACAAGAAAAGAAAAGATCAATTAAATATTTGTTTATTAAGAAAGAAATTGAAAACAATGATAAAATATGGGAAGTAAGTGGAAAGAGGTATGATTGAGTTATCTTTGGTTGATTTTCATATCCATAAGATTTATAATGTTGAAAAGGAATTCCAACAAGGAAAACAAAAAGAGATATAAAGAGAAATACTTGAAAAGAGATATTTTACTAAAGAAATGAATAAGATAATGAGAAATAATGGATATAGATGCATCTAGAAGGATAATGAGTATCCACTAAAAAGGATTTTGAAATATTAGAGTTTCTTGGGGTCCAAGGAGCCCCAATGCATAAAAAGAAAGACGAAATACAAATAATACAAAATAAGAGGATAATGTGATGCATAATTAATGAATTTTGTGGTATTGTTAAAAAGGAGGTATTTTCTACTAAAACAAAATATAAATTTGTGCCAATGGATTAAAAGTCAAGCATAAAGAGAATTGAAGAGAGAATTTTTGAATTCTTTAATATCCAATGAACATGGTTTATTAAAATGATAATTAGGAGAGAGAAGATTGCTTCTCAATGAAGGAATATGTTTCCTTTTGAGAGTTGGACTTGTTTCCTCGTGGGTGAACACAGTAGGGCGTGGATACACTCCCCTATATAAGGGGTAGACCCTCTGGTTTGAGTTCACGATATATCCCATGCAACTTGCTCTCTTCTTCTTGTTCTTTGCATGCAAACCCTAGGATAGAGGAGTAGTCCGTCTATGGAGAAACGAAGAACTATTAGATGATCTTGTTGGATGTTGGATGCCCCCACGTCCCTAGAGAGAGATGTGGCCATCATCCCCGTACTATAGATCTTATGCAACAAACATAGGATGGTTGCAAGCCATCCACGTAGTGCAGACCTGGAGAACTTGAACCGGCAATCATGGCCATGATCCAGTGGCATCCTCACGTGCACAGAGGCACGATAGAGGTGGGCGAGCAACCCCTGATGGCCGTCGATGTCCGGGAGGAAGTGACAGTGTCGCACCTACTCCTTGCTACAGCGGTAACACTAGGGTGTGCGGGAGGAAGGAGACAAGTGGGTGTAGGACCGAAATGCCCCTATGGCGTGTGAAGGACCGACCACTTAAGTAAGGGAAAAACCGTAATTTGGTTATATTTTCCAAATTGGCTACGTTGCATGCAAGGGATGACGTGGTGCTCAGTGATTGGTCCAAGTAAGTTAATATCGCAAAAATCATATCTTTTTATTGGTAGCTTGGATCGATACATGTAAAATATGAATTTTGCTCAGAAAAAAGTGAGGAATCCATTAAAGTTATCAACTTTAATGCATTAATGAGTAAGAAACCCTAATTTGAGATGATTAATGTATTAACAAGGGTTATAATGATGATTAAATTTGATATTAACCTATTAATCATAAAAAGATACACTAAGATCGAAAAGGATGAACTTTTCATGTAATTGGTTTAATTTAGAGTTCCATGTACATAAACAAGCTTTAATGGGCCTTGAAACCCTGAGGTTAGTCATTGTGACTCTTAATGGCTTTAATTATTCAAATTCATGAATAAAGCTGAGATATGATGCTTCTAAGCTATTTGGAGTATAAAGGTTCATAATTGTAGATAAATACCCATAATATGGTAATTAGGGTTTTCTAATGGATAAATGTGGAATTAATGATACATAGAGTTCATATGTGAATTAGACCATAATGAACTAAGAATTGTTAATTTGAAAGGATCCAAAGATGATAATTGGACCTAATGATCTTGTCATGAATTAAAAGGATAAAAATGGTAGTTTTAATGTAAAAGAGGCATAATGGACTTAATTGATGTTTAATTGTGCCTTTAATCTGAAATTAAGGTTATATGTTGTTAAAAGGTAGCCTTAATATCTTTCATGAGGAATAGATGAGATAATTAGGATTTGTGAGTAATTCCATAAAATTAGGGTTTAAAATAGTATAAATGAAGTGAAACCCTAATTGCAATGGAAACCCTAAAAGTGAACTAGAAACCCTAGGAAGCGAGATAGGTTTAATAGATCTTGATGGCATGATCAATGATAGGAAATTGTATGCATATTTCAGGATCTCTTTGTGTGCTTTCTTGCCTATTGGATTTCTTACATGGATTGGATTAATTCTGTCTCAAATCATCCTGAGAGGTATGTTGTTAATTATGGTTACTCGCATTAGTTTCCCAAAGATTTTCCGGATGATTCATCGCATTGAATGCAACCTATCAGTTTGGATGTTCATACTTGCCAATCATAAAGTCACTATTATTATCACAATAATAATAGAAGTGTGTATTCTCGCACCTACATGCCACCCTAATGGATGATGCCAAAAGGTCAAGCCCAGGAGGGAAGACCAATGGGCACCATGAGTGGTGACCCCAGACACCAGGCTCAGGATTGAGAAGGTGGTCTTTATAGAATGACTAATGGGCACTATGAGAGGTGACCCTAGCCACCAAGCTCAGGATTGAGAAGGTGGCCTTCAGTCATTGGCAAAAGAGAAACCCTAAGGTGGGTATGCTAGGGTTAGGTAAAAAGCGGTGGAGAATGTCACACTGAAAGCATAATTTGGATTGTTAACTATCTTGATTGTGATATTTAGTTTGTTAGCCATATCTGCAAAATTTTGATTGCCCCCACATACCGGCATATTCCTATATGCAAACCGATGTTTTGGTTTGTCGACGTTTTAGGTACAAATTGAAAAGGACAAACAGTAAAGTGGCATATTGTGAAATTAAGAAATAAAGTCCAAGGAGGATTAGTTAGAATAGAGTGCAGATGTGGATAGAAGTTAGATATCCAAGTTTTTGAAAAACGTATGCAAAGTTTTATTTTATTCCATTCAGTATAGTTTGGTAGAATTTTATAATTATTACTGATTATTTGTCGAACCTTTGATCATGTTAATTGGGATACCGACTCTAACCTTTGGGTCTCCCTTAATTGGGGGTTACCGGGAGGCGGGATCGTTATATCAGAGCATCAGTACCTCATTTAATCTTTAATAATTATTAAATTTTACCAACTCTATAGAACCCAAGGGAGTTATTAGAGGATTTTCTGAAAGACAAAGGTGTCTAGAAAAGGATCACGTCTGGGGGATGGCAATATTTTCCTCCGCACTACTAGTCAGAATACTAGGACTCCCGGATTTGTGTGACTGCCTGGCCAATGTCTCAGGATTGGACTCGAAATAAGATACCTTAAGGACTCTCTCATCTTGCTCATCCCTTCTCAACTCAAATGCTATTAAGGATTATATGGATTAGGGTTTTCTCTCTTTTCCTCACCCTCATGAGGTATGGGTAAAGTTGATAAGGTTTAAGGAATCCTCCACCAAAATTAATAAAAAGCATGTAAATAAGATGTCATGGACATAAGCTTAATAGTTTAAGCATAAACTAAAGAATAGATACATGCTTAGGTCGTATGACATATGCTGTCTTGCCCTCAGGAGAGACCTGAGGCTAGACCTTCTTATCAGGGGGATGAGTAGAGAGAATTGGTCTTGGAGGCAGAGATCTCCATTATAAGTAGAGACCTGGCACATCCTATGAGGATGATTCTAACCCTAACCCTAAGTGGTGGTTAGAGAAAGAGATGACATGATGAGTTAGATGTCATAGTAGACCACATGTGCGGGTGGACATTCTTTTGGATGCCCATGACGATATGAGCCATCTGAGGTTGGATGACCTAATACCTTTGGCGACCCAACCCTGGGAAGGGTCGTGCATGTTAGAGTGAAGGATAGCTCCTTCATTGATGAGGTTAGTGAAGAACCTATAGAAACCCGATGGGCTTATATGGGCATGGCATAGTATGCACCCAGAGTACGTTAGTAGTGCAGACAGTATGCTAAAACCCTGGCCAGGAGAGTATGTTGGATAGCTTATGAGATAAGCATAAATGGGCTATGGATAATCTTGAGTGAACATAAGTTTGAACATAGACTTCACCCATGTAGGGGTATGCTTGTGAGCTTGATCCACCTTCATGAAGAGAGGACATCTGGTACTGCGGCTGTTTGATAGGTCTAGAGAGAGAGAGAGAAGGGCCCAAGCAAGAAGGTTGGAAGCTTAGACTCTGAGATATGAGGAATAGTGGGAGTTGAAGATGATGTGACCTAAGTGGATGATAGTGGTTTCCTCATGCTTCATACCTGGAGGTTGATGGTATCTTGGTTGTCTTTATAGGAACCAAACCCTAGAGAGAGGATGAGGTTGCTAGTACCTATGTGTAGATGATATGGGTGCTTACCTTCTAGGGATAGGAAGAAGAGTTCCTTAGACCCGGAGGAGGTTTAAGTAACCATTAGTGAGGCCTTATATCTAGTTGGTTGTCCTTGAGGAGGACTCCACTCTGAAGTGTTGTTTCATTGGAAGGATCAAGGTAAGTGCCTGTCATACCATGTACATGCTTGGCTAGTGGTTAAAAAGTTGAGTAGACAGTTGGACATCAGAAAAGTGAACCTAGGGTTCCTAGGCCTAAGAGGGGAAGTGGTGTAACTGATGCACATGATGAGATTTGAGTTTTTATATATTCGAGTAGGGTACTCCTCATGTTTAGAAGAAAGGGAAACCCCTTAAGTTTAAGGTATGTTTGATGAAGCCTTCACAGCTAAGTTGGTGACATGGTAAGGTTTGTTCTTGGTCCAATGTTGAGGATGAGAACAAGTGTGACCTGGCATGGTTTAGTAGGTGGTCTATTTGTGCCTTAGTAGCTTGCTAGGGTTAATCATGCTCATGAGGATGTAAACCCTAGACATAAGGATGTTTGTGACCTTTGTTATCAAGATGTTGTTTCCTCCCATCCTAGGAGAGGGACCCTTTGGTAGGGTGTATACCAGTTTTGTTTGTTTTGAGGTAGCCTAAAGAGGTATCAAAGGATCTTGAGAAGCTAAGTGAAAAGTGCATAGTATGAGAATGAACCTGTAAGACCCATAGATAACCATCTCAAAGTGCATGAGGATGTGTTACCATGAAGGTAATCAGTATGGGGCTTGACCAAGGTAGGCAGGTCACCATGGCCCCTATGAAAGGATGAAAGTCCGCCCATGAATGCAAAGAGATATGATGAAGACTTGGGTAAGGTTCTAAATTGGACATGTACTATATTAGAATCCTAAGTCTATCCTAGGATCAGGTAGGGATAAGCCTGATGGAAGTAGGAGTTGCCTAATTCCGTAGTTGCACATGACCATAGGGTCGGGAGGTAACAACTATCATTGTCTGAGGGCCATGGGTTCGGAAACTGATCACCTTCATGAACTCATGGGACCCAAAGGGCAGATGAGGAGGGCACTCTCTGGATGCATAAGGGAAGAGGGATGACCCCAAAAATGTCGGCACCCTACATACCTAGAGGAGATGACCAAGGATTGTGTGTGGACCCAAGTTGGTTCGAGATCAGTTTTCCATGGAAGTAACTTTGACATCGAGATGATCGTGATGTAGAGACATACGTTGCATGTTTCAACTTAGATTTGAAGGTGTACTAGCAAGGTGGGATGTACCATCTCTACTCTTGGAATGGGAATAACTTTGTATTTGGATGGGAGCCTAATGCTTATTTCCTCTTATTTTGGGAGTGAGAGATAGGACAGTCTGCATGCCATACACCAAGGATAAAAGATGATGTGAGTTGGAACATTGCTATGAGGGTAGAGATGATAACATACCCTTATGGAGTGAACGATACATGGATGGTTTACAAACACTAAGAGAAATAAGGTAATCATCTTGTGAGGATGTTTTATCATGAGCTATGTGGAATTGGCGAGTCATACAAGGTTGTGTTTGATAACCAAGAAGATGAGCTCTATGTTTGACTCTTAATGGCTTTAATTATTCAAATTCATGAATAAAGCTGAGATATGATGTTTCTAAGCTATTTTGCGTATAAAGGTTCCTAATTGTGGATAAATACCCTTAATATGGTAATTAGGGTTTTCTAATGGATAAAGGGGGAATTAATGATATATAGAGTTCATATGTGAATTAGATCATAATGAACTAAGAATTGTTAATTTGAAAGGAACCAAAGATGATAATTGGGCCTAATGATCTTGTCCTGAATTAAAAGGATAAAAATGGTAGTTTTAATGTAAAAGAGGCAGAATGGACTTAATTGATGTTTAATTGTGCCTTTAATCCGAAATTAAGGTTATATATTGTTAAAAGGTAGCCTTAATATCTTTCATGAGGAATAGATGAGATAATTAGGGTTTGTGAGTAATTGCATAAAATTAGGGTTTAAAATAGTATAAATGAAGTGAAACCCTAATTGCAATGGAAACCCTAAAAGTGGACTAGAAACCCTAGGAAGCAAGCTTGGTTTAATAGATCTTGATGGCATGATCCAATATAGGAAATGGTATGCATATTTCAGGATCTCTTTGTGTGCTTGCTTGCCTATTGGATTTCTTGCATTGATTGGATTAATTTTGTCTCAAATCAGCCTGACAGGTATGTGGTTAATTATGGGTAATTGCATTAGTTTCCCGAAGATTTTTCGGATGATTCATCACATTGAATGCAACCTATCAGTTTGGATGTTCATACTTGCAAATCATAAAGTCACTATGATTATCACAATAATAATAGAAGTGTGTATTCTCGCACCTACATGCCACGCTGATGGATGATGCCAAAAGGTCAAGCCCAGGAGGGAAGACCAATGGGCACCATGAGTGGTGACCCCAGACACCAAGCTCGGGATTGAGAAGATGGTTTTTATAGAATGACTAATGGGCACTATGAGAGGTGACCCCAGTCACCAAGCTCAAGATTGAGAAGGTGGCCTTCAGTCATTAGCAAAAGAGAAACCCTAAGGTGGGTGTGCCAAGGTTAGGGCAAAAGCAGTGGAGAATGTCACATTGAAAGCGTAATTTGGATTGTTAACTTACTTGATTGTGATATTAAGATTGTTAGCCATATCCACGAAATTTTGGTTGTCCCCACATACCGGCATATTCCTCTATGCTGACTGATGTTTTGGTTTGTCGGTGTTTTAGGTACAAATTGAAAAGGACAAATAGTAAAGTGGCATATTGTGAAATTAAGAAAGAAAGTGCAAGGAGGATTGTTAGAATAGAGTCCATATGTGGATAGAAGTTAGGATCCAAGTTTTTGAAAAAGGTATGCAAAATTTTATTTTATTCCAGCCTTCAATATAGTTTGGTAGAATTTTATAATTATTACTCACTATTTGTCGAACCTTTGATCTTGTTAATTGGGATAATGACTCTGACAATTGGGTCTCCCGTAATTGGGGGTTACCAGGAGGCGGGGTCATTACAACTTGTATTTCGGAGGCAAATATCTAAGGATCTTGAACACCTAATCTTCTTCACTTATATACTTATCTAATGTACTCAAGCTATTTACAATAGAATAAAATCTTGCACACATTTAACTAATGGAGTCATTAGGTTGCAAATGAAATTGTTCAAACTTTTGTTTAACCATGTTAATTTTGGTATTTTTAACTTGAGTGGTACCTTCATGTGTAATTGAAAGTTTATTACATATATCATAAGTTGTATCACATGAAGATATCACATTAAACTCACTTATAAAAATAGAACAATATGAAATGCTTAATGTCTTTGCATTTCATTGAACTTGTTTTACTATATTCGGATCCCATGTTGCATATTCAGTAGTAGGAAGTTCATAAGGTGAAAATGCCATCATACAAAGCTTTTATCTGATCCCTTGGAAGTAGAATTGCATTATTCTATTACAATAGGTTTAGTTGCTTCCATCAAAGGGTGGTGGCTGAGTCACATGAGTTCCTTCATGGTGGAGGTTCCTAAGCATGTTGTTCCCCATTCTTTAAGACCTATTAGGGCTCCTTTAAGACATGCTCTGATACTAATTGAAAGATCTTGAGGGGGGTGAATAGAGCTTTTTTCTAATTTAAAAAATAATTAAATTCTCAACCGAAGAAGGAGAACGAAACAAGGAAGATGTTTTGATGTAGAGTGGTTCCAACCTTTGAATCAATGGTTGTCAGACCACTACCCAATTGTCTCCAATTGGGATTTTGAATGTGATTAATTTTATTTACCTCTCAAGGATGTTACAATAAAATGCAATCACCTTCATTGAAGTAGCCTTGCCTTAGAAGTAGCCTCAACCTCCTTGAAGCAACCTTCTTTGAAGTAAATCCAAGCCCTTAGAATAGCCTTATTCTCCTTAAAGTAGCTACACCACCTTGAGATAGTCTTCACCTAGAAGTGGATCCAACCTCCCTTGAAGCCGCCTTCTTGAATTAATCTCAAGCAACCTTGAAGCTGCCTTCTCCACCAAGAACCAACCTCCACAACTTGGAGTAGCCAAGGAGCACAAGTAGCTCAATCTATTAATGGGGATTGGAAGAAAGGAAGTACACAAATAGAGTATTGTGCTTTGATCCTATATCAAGCGTTATACCTCACAAACCACTTAGGATAGACATTTATCTAATGGTGGCTAAGAGGCTATGGCTATATGACACGAATTTAGAGCTTGAAGAATAAGATTTCAAGTGTTTCTCATCTTTGATGCTCACTAGAATGGATTGTCTAGTGTAGCTTAGGTTCTTTAGGTGTTATAAGGCCTCCCCTATTTATAGGGATGGTTTTCAAGTTCTTAGGGATGTTCTTGGGAGTCTCTAGAGTGTTCTTAGTGCTTAACTAGCCATTAGGTAGACAATTGTTGGCTACAATAGCTAATTTGTTTGTGCTTGGAAGAACAATCCAGAACCCTACTCAGTTGACAAGTTTGTTGCCTGAACTATGTCTTAGTCGAAAATTTCTTTAATGAAGCCTGGGTTTAAGGCAATTGTGTATCCACATCTATTTCCAACTTCCAACTACTAGGTCTAACGGTCATAAGCTTTGGATCCAGGTTGGGTTGGTTGACAATATTTTTGACTGAAACTCATTTTATAGCACATATATGTAAGGTTTTGAATAGTGATCAGATGTTCGACCGAGGTGGTTATCGGTTGACAAAAACATCGACCAAAGGCATCTCAGTCGACTAGTTTCTCGATCGATGATATTCATGTTTCAGACCTTTAAACCACCTATTAAATGTGTGTTTTAATGGATGACAGTGACTCTAACTCTAGGGGAATCCTAGATAATGGTTATAAGTGGATAGGGAAGATCTAACACTTGATTTACATGATGTCTAAGTACTTGTACATTATATCTTTGTACAAGAGTTTACATTTGAGTACACTTATGAAAACATAAATAATTGAGTGCATTTGATCTTCAATTTGTATTGATCCTTGACTTTCCACTTAGTAGGATCTTCTTATTACCTTGAACCTTGAAATAGTCAAATAGCACATTAGATCCACAAGTATGAAATGTTTTTCATCATCAAAACAAAGGGTATGATCATGTCCAATTTATCCAACATAAGAGGGATACTCCAATGTGAACACAAATGGTCAAGGACCATGGAAGGCTTCTCCAATCTGAAGTTAGTGTCTACGACAAGGATGGTTGCTCCTTCTCCCTTCTTCTCTTAAATAATAATTTTGGAGTTTCTCGCGAATATGGAGACATGATTTCCCTTTAATTCTCATACTTGGAAACCATGAACCGATGATAGATTACACAAGTTTATGGCAAGGTATCTCTCTAGCAGTGCTTTATCATCTTTTTCATGTAACAACATGTTATCTCAATCATTTGGTATTGTATTTATAGGCCTTGGTCTGATACCCGAGTTACTCTAGTGGGTGTACTTTACTTGCATTGCAAGCTTGAGCATGTGCCTTGAGGCACACACTCAATAGTCTAGAATGATTGTTCCATTGGTTTGGAAACTAGTGATTTCTGGTCAGAGATGATGGCATTTGGTGGATGCATCTTGTTGAACCATCAGGTTCCAGAGCCAATGGTCATACTCTGAAAGGAAGATAACCAACAGTCTAATGCTTTGGTTGGTCATCAGTTGACTAGACCAACCATTAATTGAGCCGGCCGGTGATCCATCTCTAGGCATTATCTTGCACTGAGTCTGGATATCAATTGTGATAACTAATGGCTATCTTGATTGGCCACCTAACTAACCATTGTATCTGACAACCGATGGATAGACTACGATCCGGTGGTAGTTTTACAATATTATTGTAAGCCATCAATTTGGAAACCAATGGTTGGTCAGTCATAGTGCTTTATTGGCTCTGGCATGGGGTGGTCTCCATCGGATGTGAACACTGATTAGTTGTTTGTCTAATGGTTTAAAGTCATCACTTGCCAAATTACCCACAACAAATAGGGTAGTGACCCTTGAATCATGGTATAAATGGTAAAATAGGTAAAATGCAAGAAGGTTAAGGTAACTCTGTATAAATATGGGAAACCAAGGGTAAAATAAATTATGAAATATCTACCAAATTGGATGTTATCAGGAATATTATGAGGAATAACATCAGAAAGAAGAAGATCATGAAGAAGAACATGATGAGGAAGAGCATCATGAGGAGGAACGTGAGGAAGAGCATGAAGAAGACTGTCATTATGAAGAACATGATGACATAAATGGAAGAAATAGGAGAAACCACAACAACAATGATGATGAGGATGACAGGGGCATTCCCTTAACGAGTTGGCTGCTACAAGAGACAATGAATCTAGATGCCCAGTCATCACTCCTAGGTTCAATTCTCCAAACATTGAACTCAAACCAGTAGTCATCACTATTATCCAGAACAAGACCATAGGGTGATATTCTTGAGACAAGAACCCTTTCCTTCACCTAAAAGCCTTTCAAAATACTTGTGACACCACCAAGATGAACAAGATATCATATGAGGTAATTGACTGCTAGGGATTCAACTTTTATCTAAGGGATAAAGCCCTATCATTGTACCTTTGTCTACTTGACAAAACCATCATAAAGCCCTATCATTGTACCTTGCTCTTCCTAACAAAACCATCAATGAAAGGGCACCTCCAGCTGACACTTTTAGAAATGGCTCATCATCCGACTCAATCGATGGTTGGTCTAGTCAACCAATAATCACCTGAAGAACAAAACTAATGGTTAGCTACCTTCTAGAGTCCATCCATCAATTCTAGAACCCAATGGTACAACCAAACACATCTACCTAAGACCATCATCTCTGGCCAGTAATCATCCATCTCTAAACCTAAGTCTTGACAACTCCCACCAACTAATGACTCCTCTATGAAGATCTACCAATCAATGGTCATACTATGCAATAATCATTTTAGATAGTTGAGGGTGTGTCCCAAGGGACATGCTCAAACTTGTGATGCAAGTAAAGTACACCCACTAGAGTGCCTTGGGCACTAGACCAAGGACTATAAGTGTAAGAGCCCATTCTCAAGACAAGGGGTCTTGATGTGAAGAAGACGATGAAGCTCTACTGGAGAGCTACCTTGCCATCGGCCAGTGCCATGTGCTATTGGTTTTTGTTCTCCAAGGATGAGATTCCAAGGGACAACTTACCTCCATCTTTGTTGAGCATCTCCATACTTCTTCTTTAAGATAAGAAGGGTGAATGAGAATCCATCCCTGCCACAATCACCATATTTATATTTGATAAGCTTTCCTTTGACCTTGATGATCGGTGATCATTGTTGGTGTATCCCACTTATTCTCTAAATCTATCCATCACCCTTCATCACTTTCATACCATTTCATCTTCTACCTCCATGTCTCATTATACTTGTAAATTTGTAATGATGCTCACTAGTATGGTGGCTAAACATATAGTTGGGGTTTGGAGTAGCCACTAAGGCTCTCCCATCATGTAAATAATTATGTCCATTGTATATATGATCTTAGCAATGTTTATCGCAATGCTTGGTCTTAAATGCTTCACTTGCATGCTTAGATACCATTTTGTGTTGGTTGATTGTTAATACCTCAAAATATTAGTATTGCCCTATATCTAAGTGTTATGGAGTAGGATGAATGCATGATAATGTTTGAATGCTTAAGCTAATTATCATATGGTTTTACTTTGATTGTTTATTTCCCATATGGAGAGAGACATTCTTATAATCTAGATCTATCCTAAGCTCGAGAGAGGATGGAATAGACATTAATGATGATTTCTTGTATATTTGCTAATGATATACAATGGGTGTAAGTATTTCACGCTGATGAGAGACGTTAGATGGTGAAACCCAATCCAAGTTTTCCACCATACTTGATATCTTATCTATTGACTTTCTTATTCTTTTGAACTACTTCTTTATTTTTTTTACTCATTTACTTACTTGTTCGTTGAAGTATAACCGATCCATAAGGAATACAAAGTTTTATCTCACTTCATGGTTTGTGTAACGAAGATATGGCTCTCCATTCTTAACACATATCCCACTTGTCCTTGTGGATCAACCCCAATTTACTACATTAGAATCCATAATATAGTTGTGGGGGATTGAGTGTCGGGTTATAAATTTTAAAGTTTGATTACTCTTGAAACGTCTATTTCGAGAAACAAGATTAACTAATGCGGAAGCGTTCACTAAGCATCGGATTACCAGAAATCACTAAAAATTTTAAACTTTTTACGAAGAGATCCTTTAAAGGTAAAGCTTTCTCATAAAGCAACATGATAAGTTGTTTACAACTGATCCATCATACAACTGATCCATCAGTAAAACTCTGTAAGGCAAGATACAAAAGTCTCTAAGGACTGGACCAAAAACTCGAAAGCACTAACTATTACTCCGAGGACCTGAGAGTACAGAGACGACATATAGGACTCTAACACTATCTACACATGACATAGCAGCCAATGCCTCCACCTGAAGCTTCACTGTTGTCCTTGGTACTACTGATGCTTCCCTTCACTTATTGAAGGATTCCTGCCTCCTCGCCCATGTCCACCTAAAGGTTGAAATCTACGGGGTGAGACAATTATAAAAAATCGTCCCAGCGAGAGATATAACTCTTCGCCAGAAGCATAATTATTGCAGCATAAGAGAATAAATGTACACAAAGAAGTTATGTATATTTGAGAGTAGTTAAAACAATGTTTAATAGATTAAACTATTCTTTCTAATAAAAGCAATGCAACTATAAATTGATAAAATCACATGTCACTTATCACATCACTAACTCCCTTCAGACATGGATCATATATCCATTGCCTGGCATTATTATTTGGGAAAGGATGGCCTGTAGCCATACTCCTTCTCCCAAAGTGTTAGGATTCCAACTCCACAACATATCTGCATAACTTGTACATATGATATCAGACTTAACATTACTTATGTAATACAAGGGTTATTTACATTCATAACCCATTAGTCTGTAGTTAAGCTTTTCATAGGATTATTCTGTAATAGAATTTCACATAGAAACACTTTGGTTTAGGTCATACCTCATATTTTTAATATTGGGATATCAATCCCTAACCATCTTATTAATATGAAATCCGGAATGTGGGAGTTCAAACCCCTGGACTAATCATAGCATTTGTTACCAAGTAACATCTCATTTTATCTGGTTATCTAAATAATATGACCTTTGAAGATCAACAAATCATATTACTCGTGGCTCATTCAACCTATCAAACTCATATGTTATCACTTACCATATAACATGACATTTCGTTATACTCTTGAATTATAGGTAACAAGTGTTCTTAATGCAATTAGCATTATAAATCTTACCTGGATCTAATCACCTCTATATGAAACCTGTCAAGCTTAACTTTTATCAGTTATTCCATATACTTCCACATACTCTAAAGTATGTGATCCATGATTTCCCTTTGTAAAACCTGTTTCACTATTATTTAAATCCTGACAATGATGGATCTATGATCAGGGCTCTACATTGTATGATTATACTTGATTATTAGGTACATATCAGTATTCTTTTAGCATCATACATGTTTCCAAACATTCAAGTACTAAACATGGCTATAACAGAAGAATACTAAATGTACAAGTATAACTCATATCAGTTATCAACTGGATATCAATTCTTAATCATCTTATCACTATGATTCAAGAACATGGGTGCTCACACCCTAATATCATCATAACACTTGCTATCAAGTTCCATATCAGCATCAAGTCATCTATTAGCATGACCTTGATTGAAGCAATGTATATACTTTTCACATATCATTACTCTAAAAGCTTATAATTGTTTTCAAGGAATATGACATCATAACTCATACCTGGCTATGATTACCTCATAATATCAACCTGTATGACTTATACAAATAAGGACATGCATATATAAAATTGTCAGCACAATACCAAAACTTCTCAATTTCATAATAGGACACCACGGTCGTGCCACCTTGCACGGTCGTGCAAAGTAAGACTACCACGGCCGTGCTCCCTTGCACGGTCATGCAAGCTAAGGCTACCATGGTCGTGCTCCCTTGCACGGTCGTGCTACATAAGATCATTGCATGATTCATATTTATATATATATATATATATATATTTATATATATATATATATTTATATATATATATATATATATATATATAAATATATGTATTCTAATCTTTCATTCTTTTAACTTGATTAGGTCACATCAACCCTTCAATCAACTACATGCTACTATGGTTAACATAGTGTATTAAGCTATTAATCCTATAAACAATTAAGAATTCTCCCTTTAATTGGTTCTTAATCACTTAGGTATTATTAGGGTTTCAACCTTCACACCTTCATTGATTATCATTACTAATCATTATTGGATCAATAGAACATTGGTCCTGAAGTCGTATGAACTCATTCGGTCCTGAAGTCGTATGAACTCATTCGGTCCTGAAGTCGTATGAACTCATTCGGTCCTGAAGTCGTATGAAATCATTCGGTCCTGAAGTCGTATGAACTCATTCAGTCCTGAAGTCGTATGAACTCATTCGGTCCTGAAGTCATATGAACTCATTCGGTCCTGAAGTCGTATGGTCCTAAAAGCTCAAGATCGCATGGACCTCCAAGGTGATTCAAAGGGTAAACTCGATTAGGGTTTCCTATGTTGAAGCCTTCAATTGGTCTCAAGCTTGCTAACCACTTATCAATTGAGACAATTAGGGTTGGCCTTAACCAATTGGTCACTCAATTGATCCTCAATTGATATCCAAATAAGGTTGGAGTTGGTTCAATTAAGGTCTATAAACATTCAACCATCAACACTCAACAATATGAATCAAATCGAAGTTGATCCCATCAATTGACCTCCAATCGGGCTCAAACTTGGCCCAAACGGTCTTGGAATCGTTTGGATAACCTCCAAACGGTCTTGAGACCGTTTTCCCAAGAATTCATCAAAATCTAAGTTGATTTGATAGGGGTTGAACCTTAATTAAGTCACAAATCAGCAATTTGATTATTTCAATAACCCACTGTAATTGGGACCTCAATTGATCAAATTACCTTAACCCTAGACCTCAAAACGGAATTGGGTTGACACCAAACAGTCTTGAGACCGTTTGGATGAGTTCCAAATGGTCTTGAGAGCGTTTTCCCATCCATCCTTTGGACTCTAGTGAAAACTCATCAAGGTTTGATCTATTGAGTTGATCATCACATCAATACTTAATTGCAATATGATTTGGTACCTTTGGACCTTCAATCGGTCAACTATACTTGACCCCAGACCTCTAAACGGTCTTGGGTGATCCCCAAACGGTCTTGAGACCGTTTGGATGATTCCCCAAACGGTCTTGAGACCGTTTGGGCTAATCAACCCAAAATCACTAATTAACTCATTGGAATTTCAGCACTGATTTCAATTAGGATTTGCCCTATTAATCAACCTTCAACTCATAACTCGTTTGGAATTAATCCATCAAATTTGGTGAGTCATTAATCAACATCATTATGAACAGTAATACCAAACGGTCAACGCTTGGTCAACCATCTTAAATGGTCTTGAGACCGTTTTCCCAAAAAAGGCAATTTAAACAGATTGAAAATCAGCACTTAATTCAATTGGATTTGCTAATTGATTTGCTTATATCTCAATATTCCTTTGGATTTAACCGCTCCAATTTTGTGGGTGATTAACCTACATAATTATAAACAAGATTCCCATATGTTCGTCTCTTGGTCAACGTGACCAAACGGTCTTGAAGGCCGTTTGCCTTCATACGACCCTGAAACCGTTTGCCCACCAAATGGTTGTGTAAACCGTATGGGCAACTGGTGGAGGTCGTTTGGTAAAGTGGAAATCCGTGGATAAGCATAGGAATTAACGCCCTTATCTTCTACCTCAAGAACAGTAGCAGTTCTTCACGATTTTTCTTGCAAGGATGCAAGGGAAGATAGGGAAGAAGAAGAACTAGCAACTATATGCATAGAAAAAGATGTATAATCAAAGCAATAGGTTTGGAGTTATAAAACCCACCTTAAGGTCGTTCCTTGAGCTCCAAGCTTCCAAGCTTCAATTCTTTAATGGTGTCTTGAGCTCCACAGGTCGTCCAAGGGTGTTTCTCCAAGGAAAGGTTGGGAAAAGATGGCTAGAAAGAAGAAACAAGTAAGGAAGACCATAAAACCAACCTTGCACCATGAATTCCTCCATGAATTCGAGCAAGATGATGATCAAAGCTTACCTAGAACTGCTTGGCCGTTCTCCTCTTCTCCAGAGCTCTGTCCTAAGTCGGTATAAGCAAGGGGATAAGAAAGGAAGTGAAGGAAACGATCCTTGCTAAGTGAGAAAAGGTGTATATATACTTTAGGTGAAATTTCAACATAAGGACAACTTGTTTCTCCATTTCTCCTCTAGGTCCTTCCCATATTATAAACCACGTTTCTCCCTTCCATACTTAAACAAAACTCATCTTAAACCCAAGGTCGAAAGGTGAAGAAAGCCAACTTCTTACTAAGTTGCACATATAGAAGGGTTATTAGACTTATAACTTGATCATTTAATTTATAAGGGTTATCATTCTTATTTAATTATTCAATTGAAGTGACCTCTTCATCATTCTTACTCTTAATGATGCCAAGAGTCATAAAAGATACTGTAGAAGGTGTATTTTACAAGTTGCACCCCATATTTTGGGTAAATTGCACTTTACACCAAAACTAGAGTTTTAAGTACAAGGATTGCTCCACAAGCTGCATCTTGGTGCCCAAGCTTGGAGAATCCATCATACTTTATCATATTCATTCTTATGATGTCTCAACACCAAAGGAACATCTTAACATGTGCAATTTGTAAGTTAACCCCTTTTAATTGGGTAATTTGCACATAGGTCCCTGTATTACAAAACAATATTACAACATTGTTTAAAAGGGACAGAAATGGAAATGTATGTTCCTTAGGAGATTTAATTACATACCAAAAGATAATCACAAGTATATAATTACATAATTAAGCAAAACACCTAGGGTTAGTTCATAACCTAGGTCAGGGATGTTACAAATTATATCCCCTAACAAGGATTTCGTCCTCGAAATCTCAGATAAAAGGAAGCAGATATTATTTAAGTATCATATCTTGCTAATCAATTAATTTGGAAACATTCACTGAGAAGGTTCACTAAGAAATTTGTCTTGGAGGATTTCACTAAGTAAATTTACTAAGTGTATTGTTTCAAAGGCTTTTACTGAAAGAGTTTGTTAAGTATATTCACTAAGTTTATTCACTAAGTTTGCTCACTAAGTATTCATTGAGTAAGTTTACTGAGTATATTCACTAAGTATGTTCACTAAGTTTGCTCACTAAGTATTCACTGAGTAAGTTTACTGAGTATATTCACTAAGTATGTTCACTAAGTTTGCTCACTAAGTATTCACTGAGTAAGTTCACTGAGTATATTCACTAAGTATGTTCACTAAGTTTGCTCACTAAGTATTCACTGAGTAAGTTCACTGAGTATATTCACTAAGTACATTCACTAAGTTTGCTCACTAAGTATTCATTGAGTAAGTTCACTGAGTATATTCATAAGTATGTTCACTGAGTTTGCTCACCAAGTATTCACTGAGTAAGTTCACTGAGTATATTCACTAAGTATGTTCACTGAGTTTGCTCACTAAGTATTTACTGAGTAAGTTTACTGAGTATATTCACTAAGTATGTTCACTGAGTATTCACTGAGTATATTCACTGAGTATGTTCACTAAGTATGTTCACTGAGTATTCACTAGGTATATTCACTGAGTATGTTCACTGAGTATTCACTGAGTATATTCACTGAGTATATTCACTAAGTATGTTCACTGAGTATTCACTGAGTATATTCACTGAGTATGTTCACTGAGTATTCACTGAGTATATTCACTGAGTATATTCACTAAGTATGTTCACTGAGTATTCACTGAGTATATTCACTGAGTATATTCACTAAGTATGTTCACTGAGTATTCACTGAGTATATTCACTAAGTATGTTCACTGAGTATTCACTGAGTATATTCACTAAGTATGTTCACTGAGTATTCACTGAGTATATTCACTGAGTATGTTCACTGAGTATTCACTGAGTATATTCACTGAGTATATTCACTAAGTATGATCACTGAGTATTCACTGAGTATATTCACTAAGTATGTTCACTGAGTATTCACTGAGTATATTCACTAAGTATGTTCAGTGAGTATTCATTGAGTATATTCACTGAGTATGTTCACTAAGTATTCACTGAGTATGTTCACTGAGTATTCACTGAGTATATTCACTGAGTATGATCACTAAGTATTCACTGAGGAAGTTCACTAAGTATATTCACTAAGTATGTTTACAAAGTATGTTCACTAAGTATTCATTGAGGAAATTCACTGAGTATGATTACTAAGTATTCACTGAGGAAATTCACTAAGTATATTCACTAAGTATGTTCACAAAGTATGTTCACTAGGTATTCACTAAGATCCTCTCATTTAATTTTTCTTATACTCCTTAGATTGTTTCAAAATAATTACCTGATCAGAGTAATCAAAAGATAACAATCTAAGAGTTTCATACTTGCCTTATCTACAATAACCATATACCTGGCCAGGGTATATAAGTATTGAGATTAGGTAGTATGTATTTTACTTATCATCCTATTCTTTGCTTTTCATATCATTATACATGCAGAATATATCACTCTAGGTTATTCTTCAGGTATCACATTGATATGAATTCTTATCTTTCTTGTGTCCTTCTAGGACGTAGTCAAGAAATTCAAAAGCTGCTAACTTCCATATTTTTAACACATAGAATCCTAATATGTAATAATAAAACAATACTTATTTCATCTGACCTGTATGGGATGTTTGTCCACGTCCTCTATTATTATATTGCCTCCCTTGTGGGCCTTGCAGACTCTGTCCTTGAGGTCGAGTCATTATTGCATTCCTGTCTGGACAATTCCTTGCCAGGTGTCCCGGCTGCCTACATAGGTAATAGATCCTGGGTGCAAAGTGTCTATACGATCCAGTTACCAATGCAGATGCTATGTCAGAGGGTCCTCTTGGAATACTACTATGATCCCTACTTCCACTTGACACCCATTGTGTCTGGGTAGGAAATCCTGACAAAGCTGATGGTGTAGAAAATCTTGGTTTCTTAAAACTTTCAGGCCCTTGTTCTTGATGCTGGGTGTACATCTTCTTACTACTTGTCTGTTGTTTCATGGTTTCTGACCTCTCTATCCTTCTTACTGACTCCACAAAGGTGGCAAACCTTTCTCTATTCTCTAGAGCAGACACAGGAGTGGCTAGTTCAGAGTTCAAGCCCTTTTCAAAACGTCGAATTCTTTCTTTATCGGTAACTGCCATTTGTGGACAAAACCGTAGTAACTCCATGAACTTAGCTTCATACTCGCTAACGTTGATGTGTCCTTGTGTGATCTTCTCAAATTGAAAGATCTTCTCATCTAGATTCATCTTAGGGAAGTATCTATTGATGAATTCTCGTCGGAAAACCTCCCATCCTATTTCTTTGCCTGGTCTCTTATCCTCCTCTATCATCCACCAATTACCAGCACTCCCTTTTACGAGGTATACCACATGTTTTACCTTTTCAGCTTCAGGAATATCAAGGATCCTGAAAGCCTTTTCCAGCTCTGTCAACCATAGATCAACATCTACTGGATCAGATGTACCAGCATAGTCTATGGCTCCCACCCGACGAAGTCTCTCGAAAGTCTTGCCAGCTCCATAACCTTCTTGATGGGCTGGTACCCTAGGTGCAGACGGTGGCACCCTATCTTCTATGTGTGTTATGGCTGTCAGAAACTTATCAAATAAGGCATGGACAGCTGGGTTTTCTATCTCAGGTGGGTCAAACTGGGGTGGCTCCCTGGGTTGCTCAGGTAAGGGTTGCTCCATTTCTGGGTGCCTTGCACCTCCCTGTGGTGCAGCAACGCTACTTTCCGCCACGTACTATTCATGTGGGTCAGACATCCTTATATATCTTCTCCTCCTGAGGAGCAGAAGGTTCTATTAGATAAGGAAGGAACACTAAGTATAGACTCGACATCCTAAGTCCTATGTCTCTGTAGACTCGGTGAACCTAGAGCTCTGATACCACTAATTGAAACATCTATTTCGAGAAACAAGATTAACTAATGCGGAAGCGTTCACTAAGCATCGGATTACCATAAATCACTAAAAATTTAAACTTTTTTCGAAGAGATCCTTTAAAGGTAAAGCTTTCTCATAAAGCAACATGATAAGTTGTTTACAACTGATCCATCATACAACTGATCCATCAGTAAAACTCTGTAAGGCAAGATACAAAAGTCTCTAAGGACTGGACCAAAAACTCGAAAGCACTAACTATTACTCCGAGGACCTGAGAGTACAGAGACGACATATAGGACTCTAACACTATCTACACATGACATAGCAGCCAATGCCTCCACCTGAAGCTTCACTGCTGTCCTTGGTACTACTGATGCTGCCCTTCACTTATTGAAGGATTCCTGCCTCCTCACCCATGTCCACCTAAAGGTTGAAATCTACGGGGTGAGACAATTATAAAAAATCATCCCAGCGAGAGATATAACTCTTCGCCAGAAGCATAATTATTGCATCATAAGAGAATAAATGTACACAAAGAAGTTATGTATATTTGAGAGTAGTTAAAACAATGTTTAACAGATTAAACTATTCTTTCTAATAAAAGCAATGCAACTATAAATTGATAAAATCACATGTCACTTATCACATCACTAACTCCCTTCAGGATCATATATCCATTACCTGGCATTATTATTTGGGAAAGGATGGCCTGTAGCCATACTCCTTCTCCCAAAGTGTTAGGATTCCAACTCCACAACATATCTGCATAACTTGTACATATGATATCAGACTTAACATTACTTATGTAATACAAGGGTTATTTACATTCATAACCCATTAGTCTGTAGTTAAGCTTTTCATAGGATTATTCCGTAATAGAATGTCACATAGAAACACTTTGGTTTAGGTCATACCTCATAATTTTAATATTGGGATATCAATCCCTAACCATCTTATTAATATGAAATCCGGAATGTGGGAGTTCAAACCCCTGGACTAATCATAGCATTTGTTACCAAGTAACATCTCATTTTATCTGGTTATCTAAATAATATGACCTTTGAAGATCAACAAATCATATTACTCGTGGCTCATTCAACCTATCAAACTCATATGTTATCACTTACCAGATAACATGACATTTAGTTATACTCTTGAATTATAGGTAACAAGTGCTCTTAATGCAATTAGCATTATAAATCTTACCTGGACCTAATCACCTCTATATGAAACCTGTCAAGCTTAACTTTTATCAGTTATTCCATATACTTCCACATACTCTAAAGTATGTGATCCAGGATTTCCCTTTGTAAAACCTGTTTCACTATTATTTAAATCCTGACAATGATGGATCTATGATCAGGGCTCTACATGGTATGATTATACTTGATTATTAGGTACATATCAGTATTCTTTTAGCATCATACATGTTTCCAAACATTCAAGTACTAAACATGGCTATAACAGAAGAATACTAAATGTACAAGCATAACTCATATCAGTTATCAACTGGATATCAATTCTTAATCATCTTATCACTATGATTCAAGAACATGGGTGCTCACACCCTTATATCATCATAACACTTGCTATCAAGTGCCATATCAGCATCAAGTCATCTATTAGCATGACCTTGATTGAAGCAATGTATATACTTTTCACATATCATTACTCTAAAAGCTTATAATTGTTTTCAAGGAATATGACATCATAACTCATACCTAGCTATGATTACCTCATAATATCAACATGTATGACTTATAAAAATAAGGACATGCATATATAACAATGTCAGCACAATACCAAAACTTCTCAATTTCATAATAGGACACCACGGCCGTGCCACCTTGCACGGTCGTGCAAAGTAAGACTACCACGGCCGTGCTCCCTTGCACGGTCATGCAAGCTAAGGCTACCACGGCCGTGCTCCCTTGCACGGTCGTGCTACATAAGATCATTCCATGATTCATATTTATATATATATATATATATATATATATATTCTAATCTTTCATTCTTTTAACTTGATTAGGTCACATCAACCCTTCAATCAAGTACATGCTACTATGGTTAACATAGTGTATTAAGCTATTAATCCTATAAACAATTAAGAATTCTCCCTTTAATTGGTTCTTAATCACTTAGGTATTATTAGGATTTCAACCTTCACACCTTCATTGATTATCTTTACTAATCATTATTGGATCAATAGAACATTGGTCCTGAAGTCGTATGAACTCATTCGGTCCTGAAGTCGTATGAACTCATTCGGTCCTGAAGTCGTATGAACTCATTCGGTCCTGAAGTCGTATGAACTCATTCGGTCCTGAAGTTGTATGAACTCATTCGGTCCTGAAGTCGTATGAACTCATTCGGTCCTGAAGTCGTATGAACTCATTCGGTCCTGAAGTCGTATGGTCCTAAAAGCTCAAGATCGCATGGACCTCCAAGGTGATTCAAAGGGTAAATTCGATTAGGGTTTCCTATGTTGAAGCCTTCAATTGGTCTCAAGCTTGCTAACCACTTATCAATTGAGACAATTAGGGTTGGCCTTAACCAATTGGTCACTCAATTGATCCTCAATTGATATCCAAATAAGGTTGGAGTTGGTTCAATTAAGGTCTATAAACATTCAACCATCAACACTCAACAATGTGAATCAAATCGAAGTTGATCCCATCAATTGACCTCCAATCGGGCTCAAACTTGGCCCAAACGGTCTTGGAATCATTTGGATAACCTCCAAACGGTCTTGAGACCGTTTGCCCAAGAATTCATCAAAATCTAAGTTGATTTGATAGGGGTTGAACCTTAATTAAGTCACAAATCAGCAATTTGATTATTTCAATAACCCACTGTAATTGGGCCCTCAATTGATCAAATTACCTTAACCCTAGACCTCCAAACGGTCTTGGGTTGACACCAAACGGTCTTGAGACCGTTTGGATGAGTTCCAAATGGTCTTGAGACCGTTTTCCCATCCATCCTTTGGACTCTAGTGAAAATTCATCAAGGTTTGATCTATTGAGTTGATCATCACATCAATACTTAATTGCAATATGATTTGGTACCTTTGGACCTTCAATTGGTCAACTATACTTGACACCAGACCTCTAAACGGTCTTGGGTGATCCCCAAACGGTCTTGAGACCGTTTGGATGATTCCCCAAACGGTCTTGAGACCGTTTGGGCTAATCAACCCAAAATCACTAATTAACTCATTGGAATTTCAGCACTGATTTCAATTAGGATTTGCCCTATTAATCAACCTTCAACTCATAACTCGTTTGGAATTAATCCATCAAATTTGGTGAGTCATTAATCAACATCATTATGAACAGTAATCCCAAACGGTCAATGCTTGGTCAACCATCTTAAATGGTCTTGAGACCGTTTGCCCAAAAAAGACAATTTAAACAGATTGAAAATCAGCACTTAATTCAATTGGATTTTCTAATTGATTTGCTTATATCTCACGATTCCTTTGGAGTTAACCCCTCAAATTTTGTGGGTGATTAACCTACATAATTATAAAAAAGATTCCCATACGGTCGTCGCTTGGTCAACGTGACCAAATGGTCTTGAAGGCCGTTTGCCTTCATACGACCCTGAAACCGTTTGCCCACCAAATGGTTGTGTAAACCGTATGGGCAATTGGTGGAGGTCGTTTGGTAAAGTGGAAATCCGTGGATAAGCATAGGAATTAACGCCCTTATCTTCTACCTCAAGAACAGTAGCAGTTCTTCACGATTTTTCTTGCAAGGATGCAAGGGAAGATAGGGAAGAAGAAGAACTAGCAACTATATGCATAGAAAAAGATGTATAATCAAAGCATAAGGTTTGGAGTTATAAAACCCGCCTTAAGGTCGTTCCTTGAGCTCCAAGCTTCCAAGCTTCAAGTCTTTAATGGTGTCTTGAGCTCCACAGGTCGTCCAAGGGTGTTTCTCCAAGGAAAGGTTGGGAAAAGATGGCTAGAAAGAAGAAACAAGTAAGGAAGACCATAAAACCAACCTTGCACCATGAATTCCTCCATGAATTCGAGCAAGATGATGATCAAAGCTTACCTAGAACTGCTTGGCCGTTCTCCTATTCTCCAGAGCTCTGTCCTAAGTCGGTATAAGAAAGGGGATAAGAAAGGAAGTGAAGGAAATGATCCTTGCTAAGTGAGAAAAGGTGTATATATACTTTAGGTGAAATTTCAACATAAGGACAACTTGTTTCTCCATTTCTCCTCTAGGTCCTTCCCTTATTATAAACCACGTTTCTCCCTTCCATACTTAAATAAAACTCATCTTAAACCCAAGGTCTAAAGGTGAAGAAAGCCAACTTCTTACTAAGTTGCACATATAGAAGGGTTATTAGACTTATAACTTGATCATTTAATTTATAAGGGTTATCATTCTTATTTAATTATTCAATTGAAGTGACCTCTTCATCATTCTTACTCTTAATGATGCCAAGAGTCATAAAAGATACTCTAGAAGGTGTATTTTACAAGTTGCACCCCATATTTTGGGTAAATTGCACTTTACACCAAAACTAGAGTTTTAAGTACAAGGATTGCTCCACAAGCTGCATCTTGGTGCCCAAGCTTGGATAATCCATCATACTTTATCATATTCATTCTTATGATGTCTCAACACCAAAGGAACATCTTAACATGTGCAATTTGTAAGTTAACCCCTTTTAATTGGGTAATTTGCACATAGGTCCATGTAATACAAAACAATATTACAACATTGTTCAAAAGGGACAGAAATGGAAATGTATGTTCCTTAGGAGATTTAATTACATACCAAAAGATAATCACAAGTATCTAATTACATAATTAAGAAAAACACCTAGGGTTAGTTCATAACCCAGGTCAGGGATGTTACAACTCTAGCTCTACAGCATTTGGATGTGTGATTTAGGTCGGTCAGCACTACAGTCCACAACTTGTTCTTCTTGAAATGTATTAGTTCTTCTTGCATGTCTAGGATCCACTCATCATCTCTAAGAGCTTCTTTGACATGATGTGGCTCAAATTGTGAGATGAAGGTATTGTTGGCTTGTTCTATGTTAAAAGCATCCCTAGTCTTCACTCGTTCGGATGGATTTCCTATGATGAGCTCTTTTGATTAATCTTTAGATAAATAGGGAGTAGAATCCTTCTTTTCATCTTATTTTGGTCCTTCCTCTTTAGCCACCTCTTTTCCTTTGTTCTTGACGTTGAGTTCTTTCAATCTAGAAATTACTTGATCTACAACATCATCATTCATAACATTCTTGGTAATATACAGATTAGTTTCAATAAACTTAACATTTATACATTCTTCTATTTTATATAGTTCAATGTTAAAAACACTATAAGATGTACTTGTAGTGGTATAGCCAAGAAAATAGTTGTAAGATTTTGTATCAAATTTATCAAGAGAATGTTTGGTGTTTAAAACAAAACATGTAAAACCAAAGATATGAAAGAAGTCGACAGAAGGCTTTCTACCAGACCATAGCCCATAGGGGGGATTTCTTTAGCAAAGGACTCATGAGAACACAATTTCACACAAAACATGTGGTGTAAAGATTTCGGCCCAAAACATCTTAGGAGTTCCATGCTCCATGGGAATTGTTCTAGACATTTCAAACAAAAATATATTCTTACTCTCATCTATGCCATTTTAAGTAGGTTTATAGAGGAGAGAAAAAGTAGTGTGTGTACCCAAGTTGTTCACATAAGCTTTCAAACAAGACATTTACAAATTCTCTCCCATGGTAACTCTAGATAAATAGGATTCAGAAAGATTCTTCAATTTCAATTGGTTTGCACAAGGTAGAGAAAACATAAAGCATATCACTCTTTGCAACCAAAATGAAGATGCATGTATAGTTAGAGAAATCATTGATAATCACAAGGAAAAATTGCTACCATGAAGTGTTTGAGTTCTCATTGGTTCAAATAAATAAATATGAAGAAGCTCATGAACTACTCCTTTGGATTTAATGGAGGATTTGTTTTTATTTGTTCATTTACAAGGTTGGGATTCCTCATCCTTATCAAAGTCCAATGTTGGAAGTCCTTTTACCAAGTCCTTTTCGTTAAACTACTTTAATTAATTCATATTTAGATGAACAACCCTATGGTGCCACAAAGATACAACATTATTATCAACAACTAGGCATTTACCAAGAACATTCTTAAGAGAATCAAGTCAACAATATGGAGATTCCACTTCTAGTTTTGTTATATATGACATTGTAGGAGAGGGAATCCAAAAGCAAGCATTCATGAGAAGTAAAAAGAACAAGAAATCCATTGTCTCATAGTTTACTTAAACTATTTTTTTTTATGTATGCCATCCACAATAAGAACATTATTTATGTATAGTGAATCACCTACATCACCCTCACCTATAACTTTACCTTTCTTGTTGTTTCCAAAAGTCATCGAGCCTCCTTTCTTTTTATTAAGAGTTGGAAGTGGTCTTTATCACTGGTCATGTGCTTGGAGAATCCACTATCAACAATCCATTTTCATTTATCATACATAGAAAGGAGTGGTCCGTACCCAATTCAAACTTTGGGATGTAGACTTAGCTTGCAGACCCATTTCATGTTTGAGTTGATCCCCTTCTTATGATAAAGACAAAAAGTAGAGTAATGATCATAACACTAACAATGAGAACAAACCACAGATGTCTTAGAGCTGGAAGACTCTACATGGTATATTGGAGGTCCATCTCTCTTTTATTACCTTTCTCCTTACTTTTAGGGGATCCCTCATATCCCAAACCATTACTATCCACTTGTTTAGTAGAGTGTCCTAGTACTTGATTTAGGGATTTCTTCCATTTGAGGAATTTTTACAAGGTTTCTCTAACCCTATGGTTGTCATCACTAAGAGCTATCACTATAGAAGAATTACTTGTAAGATCATATTAAACATGTAATATGTTGGCCTCTAAATAGAGGGCTTTAGTTAAGTAAGAATATGTTACAAGAGATAAGCTAGATACTTCTTTACTAGGTAAAATAGGTCTAGATTCAAGATCATTTACTTTATAAAGAAGCCTAGCATTTTCACTTCTGAGCATGACAAGTTCATCAATGTAGACTTGGTTTTCATCTTTTAGATCGTTCATTTTATTAAGATAAATACCATTTTCATTTTCAACACTATTATATTGAAGTTCTAGTACAAGAAATTTCCCTTGAAAGTAGTCTATGCTATTAGTATGAGTTTATTCATTTTGTTAAAGCACTTCAACTCTAACACATAAGTGATCAATGATTTTCCCTAATCTCTTCTTTTTAGATTTGCACTTCAAATAAGAAGAATGGGAAGAATGGATCATATTGATGAGAGTAACATTAGAAAGTTTATTTAAGATTACCTTAATTACCTCACTTACATATTTACTAGTAGATGGAATGAGGGAAATGTGGCACTCCCCTTCATTTGAGAAAAGTCACTAGTGGATCACTCATCCCAAGCACCATGGGAAAAATCAGTGGCCCTTCTTTCTTTCTCTCCCTCTTCTTGAATTTGCTTTCTTTTTTGTAGTCCTCCATCCTCCTAGGGCCACTTTTGTGGTGTGAATTCTTGGATTTTGGACACTCATTCTTGTAATGCCCCTTTTGACCACAATCATAACACCTAGGAGTAGTGGGCGAGGTGGGTTTACCCTTTAAATGCTTCCTCTTTGAGTAATGAACTTCAAGGTCACTAGGGGAGTCATCTTCACTTGAGGATGGAGAAACATGGCATGCAATATGTTGTTGTTGCACTATGGTTTCAACTTGATCTTTAAGAGATACATCCTAGATCTTCTTTTTTCTTTCTCTTTTTCCTTGTCTATTTCATGTTACCTCTCAAGTCTTACATTATAGGCTTTTGGATTCCCTGTCAGCTCCTTCAATAGGAATATCACCAAGAGATTTCATTTCTTCAGTTGTACTCACCTTATTTCCCCATATCTTGGGGAGAGTTCTAAAGATCTTTTAGTGGATATTTCTTTGGTTCATAGGTGACCCATTGCAGTAACAATGGTGTTGAGACTTGCCTACATTTCAGCAACTTTTTCGTTCTTTCCCATACTGAAGTTTTCAAGAAGACTATTGAGTATGTACACTTTGGATTCCTTCACTTCCTTAGTTACTTCATAGGTAATGAAAAGCTTACCCCAAATCACATAGGTTGTGTCCCAAGAGGAAATCTGGTTGAACTCGGTTGGAGTGAGGGAAGAGTTAATGATGTTAATTACTTTAGCATTTAGTTGATCTTTCTTCATGGCATATTCACTCTAAGTAGCAACATCTCCCTAGAGCTCTTTGTATGGAATAAAAACCACCTTCCACATGTATTAGCTCATCCCTTGGATGTAGAACCACATCCTCCCCTTCCCATAAATGAAGTTTGTACCATCAAAGATGGGAGGATGCATGGAGAATCTACCCTCTATTTTGGGCGACCCCAAAAATTTTTCACCCATCTTCCCATCTCACAGGAGAACCTAGTTGTAGAATACCTTGCTCTGATACAACTTGTTGGATCAATGGTCTTTTGAGGGGGTAAATAGAGCTCAAAATTCTTAAACCAAACACATTACACCTACAAGATATTTGCTAAAAGATATGCTATATTGATAAGCAAGGAAGAGTGAGATTCAGTAAACACCACTTGAAAACTATTATGTATAGTGGTTCTAAACTTCAAACTAGGATGTGTTCATCCTCTACCTAGAGGGGTAATTTTCTTGGATTTTCAACCATGAAACACTTCTTATATTCCATTATAAGAGTTATAGTATGACCATCATGTTCAAGATCAAGGGTACCCAACATTCCCTTTGAGGATAAGGGAGGAAATGGCCTTACAAAGGACTTACTTGTCCAATACCAAGTGTCTTATACATTTCCAAGAACTTACCAACTTTTGGAATGCACCTCTTTCCTTCAGCAAGAACTTATCTACTCTTGCAATAAGTCTTCCACCTTCAAGGAATCACAACTCTTGACTTGGAACTTCATCCCTCTTTTTTACATTCACCAAGGAGAAGCTCTCGGCATTGTAGCTTGATAGAGAGAGAGGTTGGGAAATGAGTGGAGAGCTTCACAAAGTGTACAATGGAGCAACTCTTTTACAATGATCATAACTCACTCAATTTGATGTAGATTAGAAGATAAGATTAATATAGAAAGGAGGATCTTGGAGGAAAAATCACTCAACTATAACTAGGGAGTCTAAAAGGCAAATTTGGAATGAAGTCCAAGGGCCCCTATTTATTGTCAAGGGTGCCTACTAGCCAGTAGAGACCGATGACTACAAACACTTTTCTACACTTTTTTGTATAGTGTTGTCGACTAAGTTATCTTTTAGGTGAATCAACCGATGAAACTTTATGATAAAACAATTGGAACTTTTTAGTCAAGTTTATCATGGATGAAATGCGACCAGTGAATTTAAGTTGTTTTGCCAATGTAGACTTTTGGTTGAATTGTCACCAGGACAACCTCGATTAACGCTAGGAATTATCAAGATCCATAGAGCTCATTGGCTGAGTTGTCACCAGGACAAACTCAGCCAACGATGAAACTTTTTATAATTATGGTAAACATGCTTAAACATTTTAACTAAGTGCTCTTGATGTTTCCTAAGCTTACTTTTAAGGCAAACATTCAATATAAATGATTTACAACATGATTCTAATAGATATATTTCCTTTTCCATGAAACAAAAATTTGCATTGATTTTGACTTTTTCCTTGCAACTAGGGTTTGTCAATTGTCATCCTCTTCATGTACCTAATATCTAAAATTGATCTCAAAAAGACATATTAGATAAATATGAATGGAATGGTTAAGTCATCATCAAAATATGGATAATGTATAAATGTTAGGTCGACATTGGTAGTGCTGAGTTTGCATAAACTTTCGACATGAGTACATTACTTTAGGAGTAGTTTCATTTGTCAAATAGGGTTTTCCATTTAATATCAGATCACAGAACTACAATCTTAACCAATTATCATGATTTCATATGAATTTTAGTTTTTGCATGCATATGATATTCACAATAGAGAAATCATGTGATTAATATTCATGAAAGATGAACACCTGATGAGATTATAAGACTAACCAATCATCATCTACTTCGGTGGCATGGGTAGTCCTTAAAGAAGAGATGATATGGTGAAAGACTCTCTAAGATTTCAGGGAAGAACCTAATCTAGTCTTGACTCAACTTTGGGTAGGTGGGTGCATAGAAGAACCTCTGCCACTGCATGGGTAAGATAGGAGGTGATTACTAGACAAAACCTTCATGTTCACCACCATACATATTACCTTAGTTTCATCATTATGGATTTTTCTTCTCCTAGTCACTAAATATTTTTATTCCTTAAATAGATATTGAAACCTATGTTTATATCTTCCATACCATTTTGCATGGAATTGTTTGCTTCCCTCATCCTACCCTCACTAACTATAGAGCTAGTGACAATAGGGTTTGGGCATTTGTCTATAGAATGGCACATAGTTTCATACAAGAAATATATATGAACATGAAATAATAACACATAAAGAGATAATAACATTCTAGAAATGGATAAAAGAGATATGTACCAATTTTATATCAAGAATACACATTTTCATTTCATAGATTAGAGTCTTAAGTGTAGCAGAATTTCATTTGGTAACAAAAAATTTGATAAACACAATATATTAATCCTAAAGAATTAAATACTCTATGATAGGGCATGTAAACACAATTTAAGAGTAATATAAAGATGATTGGATAGAAACATTATACAATAAACATGAAGTATAAACAAGAGGAAATTCTTTATATAAAACATATTTTCAGTATCATTTTCTACTATAGAAAGATTAGTCCTCTAACCACTTCCAAAGTAAGGGTCCGTGAGGGGCATTTAAGGTTAAAAACATGTATATCACCATAACTTTATGTGAGGGAGCTCAAGACAAAATTCAATGAGCTACCCCTATTTCAATCATGCCTCGTTCCCCTACCCCAATAATCCAGGCAAGTACATAGGAGTTATATAATGGATTTCTAGATTATGATCAAGGTTTGTGAAAATTGCATAAACAAACATGATAGTAGTGTTCATAGGAACAATATATCAACAAAGTAAGTAGTCAAGCATTCATTTGAGCATACATACAAACAAGCAATATCATAGGATTGTCACTAGATTAAGCATACTTTGTGAAATGGTGAACAAGTCATAATCAATGAGTAAGATTCTAGAGGAGGTCCAATCACAAGGGGACCTAAGATTTAGAAGACATTGTATAGGATCTTAGATAATCAAGGTTTTCTCCATATAAATAGGAAACATATCATGTCCATTTTCTCCTAAACCTAGGTATCAAATGTTGGTATGTATGCTCAGAGAGCCAACTCTATGATGATTGTATTGGGGCATCATGTACTTCATATGATAATAATAAAGGTCATTCCTTTTTTTATGTTTGTCTTAGTCATGAGATAATGACACAGACATAATAGAAGTCCAAATAATGATGTTTCTCAATGACATATGTCTTCAGGTTGTGGACCTAGACAATGAGATCATATCTATGATAAGAGTACATACATTCTTGTTTTGTCCCTAGTTGAATATTATTGTAGAAGAAATTTAGATGACTATAATGAATAAGATTGGAATGTGTGTTGACTAATGATAGAGTATTATTATCCTTGATATTAGATATCAATTGAAACACATAGGTATCTTAGAAAACATGGTACCAGATGGACCCAATTTGACAGTGATAAATGCAGACCATGGAACCATAGTCAAAATATGCTCTCAAAGTGATAGTGGTGATTTTGGTTCTTAGACCTGAAGTTGCTAGACTAATGACATGTTTTAGTAGGTACTTTGAAACCATAAAGTGAGACCTTGAATAAGGATTGTGATAAAGGTGGTTCTCGGGTATGTTGTGATACATGGGGTTTGACTGTGAGTGATGTAGTAGGGATTTTTCCCTCCTAATGGAGTTGATATCCTGGCCACTTGATAAATGAGAGTAAGAAATGTATGGTCATACACATGTGAGTCAATGTGTGATATATGAACTCACACGGTCCTCAAATAGTCTGCTCTAGTTCAAGAAACATATATAAAATGTTAAGAGGATGACAATTAAATGCATATTTTTCAATCTAGATATCAGAGACTAAGGAACTATATGATCACAGTAGAACTGATCACATATCTAGGTTGACGTTGTTCTATCACTTTCCAATTACTTAGGTGATAAGTGTCTCTAGAAACCGCTCATTACTTATAATGTCAAAATATGGTTACGGACATTCATTGCCAATGTATTTTGGAACCTATAGGGTCACACACACATGATACCCATGGAACATGATTTACTCATGTATAAGATTTAACATGGTTATGAGATTGTTTAGGTAATCAACTTAAACGATATTTGTTGTCACTCGATTGACCATAGTGTCCAATCGACCCAATGATATATTACTTGATCGAATGGAGTGTCATGTTATTTTATTGGACTACTTTTGACATTAGTCAATGAAACTTTCCAGTTGACCAATTAGAGTGTCCAACCATCTGGATAAACAACATTACCAATAGATGGAAAAAATACTCAATTGATCGATTGGAATATCCAACTAATAGATTGGATGAAAAATGACTAGTTTAACTTGGTCAAGTGATTAATGATATGTGTAACTACATGCATTAATCATAACATTTCAAGCCAATGTTATTGTTCCTCTAACAACACACCAGTTGATATTGGATGAATGCAACAATCACCAAGCCATGAGATTTGGCCTCTAGTATCCCCTAGGTTTTGTAACCCTAGCCAATACACTCCTATATAAGGAGGGGTGGCCAAGGTTCTAAAGACACATGACTTCCTCTCATAGTTGTGGTAATGTTTGAGACAACTTGAGCACTCATACACCAGAAAGGGAGAGACATAAAGGGAAAAATATGTCAACATTAACATGTCAACAGATGGAAGGACAACTCCATTATGTCAGCTCTGGAAGTGTGATGTGGAGTTCTTTGTGGTCCACATGAACTATGTAGAGGTATGGAAGCCATTGTTGCCATGCTAGGAGGATGTTGTCAACGTCCATCTATGATTATTACACTAGGAAGACACTGACAACTACCATTCATGTGCTAGTTGAGAAGGTAGCACATCCTCTTCAAGGATAGTCATTGGACTTCCTCCAGGACAAGGTACATATTTCACCCTCTTTCTTGATTCATCCTTATTGATACAATCTTCTAGTTAGGAAGCACAAATAGAAATTTTCATTTCTACTACCATCTTTGTACCCATATTTTAAAAAAATTCAAGTACAGTTCCATTTTGTCAAATATGCATTTCATTGATTCGACGTAGTACATGTATCAACATTAAATGTTTGGTCTGGGTGAACCATCCACATTATTTGTACTACAATATGAATATAAACTTTAATTTTGTAACACCCCACCACGCTAAATGAGATTACTTAAATTCAAAACATGATCGATCACTAATTAACCTCATAATAGGAAATTGAATACATAAAACTGATTAAGCATCTAAAAACGTCCAAGAAAAATTACATATAAGTCTAGAAACCTTCATAAAAGCACAAATACCACACTAGGTATTTACATTTTGGCCCAGTGGCCTCATCCACAACCTTATACAAAAGCATTATTCCACATATATACTTGCCATATACAACATTAGCATATTGCCAAAAACTTGAGTTGATATACATATCATATGCTAAACATTCCATGTCGGGACCTATGAGTATAGGGATGAATCTAGGACACGCTATAGAAAACCTTCTACTCCTACTGATCTCCATGCTGCTCTTCCTCACCACCACGATCTAGACAACTTCACTGATAATCACCTAAAGATGTGGTGACCCACAATGTGAGACCCATATCCTGGCGAGAGATATAACTCTCACATCGCTTATTGATTACAACATGTTATATAATTCAACAGATTAAGTAGATAGTATTACATAAAACATGATTAATATGGTATTAAGAGGAACAAATAAAACTATCACCCTTTTACGCAGTTGATTTCTCTTACCACATTATGATCAACTAAACATAAGAAGAAACAAGGCAAATTTTATCAACCAATGTGAATTAATATTTAACCTATCTTGTATGCTACATGGATGGATTTCATCTTTTATTAAGACCTGGGGAGTTTGAGGCATACCACTCAAACTTCTAGTTGGACACTCTGGAGTCATAATAAGTTCCTTACAAGATCTACGAGAGACAAAATCCGAAGATCTATTCTTCTCAAGCAGTATGAGTCTACCACATTGACATATAAGTCAAGACACAAATTGTCTAATGCTCCCTTAGTATGTAGGTCATGACACTAGAAACCAGGGTACATAACACTATCATCTAAGATACAACTATAGCTGTCCTCAACCACATCACATATGCATATATCAGAGACACAACCTCATCCACTCTCAATCCTAGGCATGGTCGCAACCATCCTTCATACTTTGGGATCAGGATGACACAGATACACATTCCCTTCACCCTCATATACTCAACAATATACGACTTTGGCCTTTCATTTTGGAAAAACCATTTTACCATACAACAAGTCCTGACATGGGAATGGCTCTACAACACAAGGCACTACATTAGTAGGATTTTACTTGATAATTTAATATCGATAGTGAGTTGAGGCAGTATCAATCAAGTTACATACAATCCCTAAAAGATATCCACAAAAACATTGGTATATAACAACTCCTGAAGATATAAAATGTATGAGACATATTATTTATCACAACATCACAGGGTACCAGTCCTTGTATATTATAAAGAGGTTTACACCTCCATTTGGGATAAAAAAACCCCCCATTTTCCATTTAAGCCATTCATATAATCTCTTGCAAGAACATCATTATCTTTCACACCTTTTAGAAGGTTCCACATATCCTCAACATACTTGTGATACGAAAATTTAGCATAAAATTGCACCAAATATAAGAGTTATGATTTTCACAAAGGTAAATAGTAAGGTTACCACTAGTATTATGAGAGAATCCTTCACCATTACCACATAAAAGAAGACAAGTACAATTAACCATCATCACATGATTGCTATAGGTTAGGTTTAACAAGATAGATTTGATTGATATTATAAATCAGCACTCAAAGATAATACATTGGTTTTTATGCATACTTAAGCAAAAGCATAAACACTTTCACCTAGAATCCCCCTCAGATCATGGATGCCCTCAACCAAAACACAACCATCAGATCATGTATTTGAAACACAAACCACTAGATTAAGTGCATCAAGAATCAAATCATAGACTAAGCACAACCATATGCAAATATATAACACAAAGCTTAACCATCGAATGATGGACCTCCAACAAAACCATTCTATGATGTGTATGCAAAATCATCAAATCTTGCAATTAGTAGAGCCATCGTATCATAAACCTAGTAAATCCATCGGTTGTAGGGCTAAAAAGACTGTTATTTGTTTAGGAAAGAAGGGCCATCAAATGTCAAACTTGAGGAGCCATCACTTGTTGACACAAAGAAACCATCGATTGTCAGCAAATAGGAATACCATTAGATCTGGGACATAGAGATGTCATTAGAAGTTGATCTATGTGAAAACAAATTTAATACATCAAGGGAAAGCATCATTTGTTAGGGTTAAGGAAACCATTGATTGAACCATTTGATAAGAGCATCATGACAATCAGTTCTTGAGGAAAAACATATAGCATTGTCACATGAAATCAAATCATAGATTAGGGTTAAATTAAAGTTTTAAGCACCCAATAATGATAAGAAATCATGTTTTACTATAAAGAAATGTCAGTGGTCTTACAAACATAAATCCCTAACAGGAATTTATCCCCCAAAATCTTACAAACAAATACGTGGAATTCCTACACATCTCATCTTATAACTCCCACGTGGTTTCCTCCATACCATGGTGACGCCATAAAACCTTCACTAAGGCTATATCCTTCGTCCTCAACTTCTGCTCGTGCTTAACAAGCATCAACACAAGACCCTCAACATAAGAAACATCCCAATCTAACTCAACCTCTACTAGTTGTATTGTCTGCTCTATATCTGGATGACACTTCGTCAACATGGAAACATTGAAGACATTATGCAACATGTGCAAATTAGGCAGTAAAACCAACTTGTATGCCACCTTTCTCACACGTTCCACAATAGGGTATGGTCCCATAAACCTAAGAGCCAACTTACCCTTCTCACTAAACCTCAACACTCACTTCCAAGGCAAAACCTTGACATACACGTGGCCTCCAACTTGGAACTTCAGTGGTCTGTGAAAATTATCAGCATACAATTTATGTTCATCCTGAGATCCCTTACACTATTTATGTATCACCTTGATCTTCTTTTTAGTTTGTTATACCAACTTTGGACCCCAAAGTGGATACTATCCCGCCTCATACCATCAAATGGGTGACCGACAACATCTCTCACACAAAGCTTCATATGCCATATAAATGCTCCTCTGATAACTATTGTTGTAAGAAAACTCAATCAAACTTAGATGCACATCCCAACTTCTGAGAAACTACAGAGCACATGCTCTCAAAAGATCTTCTAATGTCTGAATGGTCATTTTTGATTGACCATTTGTTTGTGGATGAAATGTTGTGCTAAACCTCATCGTTGTCCCCAAATCTGTATGCAGACGTTTCTAAAATCTTCTTATAAACTGTGGACCTCTGTCAGATACTATGTTAACTGGTATACCATGCAAACGAACTATGTCATAAACATAAATATGTAACTTCTCAGTTTCCAATGGTGTCTTGACTAGAAGAAAGTGAGCTAACTTGGTCAATTGATCAACTATCACCCAAATGGAATCATGATCTGTGGTTGTCCTTGGAAGAAAAACCACAAAGTCCAAGTTATATGATCTCTTTTCTGCTATGTTATTGGCAAATCTTGTAATTTCCATACAAACTTTTGATGCTCTGCCTTGACTTTCTGACAAATTGGACACTTGGAAACAAACTCTGACACATCATGCCTTAAGCCTGACCACAAATATAGATGCTTCAGATTATGATACATTTTTGTACTGTTGGGATGCATCACGTACATCAAGGAATGAGCCTCCTCAAGTACCATCTCTCTTAGGACATCAACATCCGGAACCGCTATTTATTATGGAAACAAATTGTACTATCATGTAGCTCATGAAAACATCATGCTTCCTACTACCAAACTCTAATCTGATATTCTATTTCACTATATCATTATTCTGTGTGTGTCTAATCTATTGTATCAATGTTGGTTTGACCTACAACTGTGCCAATAATCCTTCCAACAAAGATAACTCCAGCTAGACATTCATCTACCAAAGAGACACTAGCATGTCCCATTTGTGACTCATCATGGAGTGTAACTGCACTTTATCTACAGATGATGACAAAGATGACTTCCCTCTCAAAGCATCACACAACACATTTTCTTTCCCTTGATGGTAGTATATTGTGTAGTGGTAGTCTTTGATCTACTCCTTCCATATTCTATACCTCATGTTTAACTCCTAAATTGAGAAGATATACTAAAGGTTCTTGTGGTCTATGAAGATATGATACTTCTCCTCATACAGATAGTGCCTCTAAATCTTCAGGGCAAGAATTACTATTGCTAATTCCAAGTCATGAGTTGGGTAGTTCTTCTCATGTTTCTTAAGTTGTCACAAATCAAAAGAAATCACATTCTTGTCCACATAAGAACACATCCCAAGCCATTCTTGTAAGCATCACACAAGATGATGTAACCTTTCCCTTGCTCTGGAAATAGAAACATTGAAGCACTTCTCAACTTTTCCTTCAACAACTGGAAAGAACACTGACACTTGTCATCCCACACAAAAGGAGCACCCTTCCTAGTCAATTTGGTTAGCGGTATGCTACAACACTGAAATTATTAACGAATCTCCTATAATAATCTACCAAACCTTAGAAGCTTTTGACCTCAGTTGGTGCCTTGGGATGATCCCATTCTAACACATAATTTTCCTTATTTGGGTCTACACAAACACCAGTAGTAGATATAACATGACCCAAAGAACATACGACAGTATACTAGAACTCACACTTAATAAACATGGCATACAATCGATGTTTCCTCAACAATTTTAATGCTTGGTGAAGATGTTGTTCATGCTATTGATTGTCCCTAGAGTATATCAAGATATCATCTAAGAACACTACAATGAGCTACCCAAGATACGGTCTGAAGACCTTGTTCATCAAGTCCATGAAAGCTTTTGGTGCATTGGTTTGCCCAAATGACATAACCACTAACTCATAATGACCATACCTAGTCCTAAAAGTAGTCTTAGGTATGTCATCTTCCTTGATCCTAAAAGGGTGATCCTGACCTCAAGTTTATCTCAGAGAACATTGTGTAACCTCTAAATTGATCAAACAAATCATCAATTCTCGACAATGGGTACTTATTCTTCACTGTGAACTTATTCAACTATCGATAATCTATACAACGCCTCATAGTACCATCCTTGTTCTACAAAGACAACATGGGGAACCCCAGGGGGTCCTCAACATGATATAATGCATCTCCAACAACTCCTACAACTATTTTTTCAACTCCTGCATCTCTATTGGTGTCATCCTATAAGGTGTATAAGAAATGGATTTTTTTCCAAGAACTATATTGATATCAAAGTCAATCTCTTTAGGTGGTGGAATACCAAGAAACTCATTTGAAACAACATCCTCAAACTCATGCACATCTAGTACCTCCTAGATACTAGGACTAATCACCTTGGTATCCAGAACATGTGCCAAGAAAGACTAACACCCTTGTCTTATCAGCTTCTCTGTCATCATAGCTGACACAAAATACATAGGAAGAATCTTCCTATCCCCTAGGAAAGTCCAAGAAACATCTTTATCACAGAACGTTGCAACCTTGAAACTATAGTCAAAATAAAAAAAGTTGCATCTATAAGTCATGACATGTGGGTTGACCACTCCCCCCATCTGACTCATGGCATATAATCTATTTGTCATCTATTTTCATCCTCCTCCTTTTCCATCTGGTATATATGAACCTTCATGTGATGCCTGACCACATCGTCTAGCACCACTGCTACTATACTTATGTTGTTGTGAGCCCCATTGACTCTGGTCGGCTGTGGAGTCACTTCCTCATCATTAATAGGGAAAGACTGACTCATCTTCTTGGCTTGTCCACACTTGAAATAGGTTCTTGAATCATACTACAACATAGACGGCCTTGTCTCCCTTTACTAGGGAACCATTGTGACGGTACGCGTGCCCATAGGTTAGAAAAAGTTTACCTCTGTTGTAATTGTAGTGATGAAAACCTTAGCTTCTTGAATCCACAAATGACTATCCTTGGAACAGAGCTGGCCTATTCCTTATTTTGGGTTAATGCTTCTCGATAGAAGACTTCTCAATCCTTATAATAGATTCCACAAAGGTAGAGAACATCTCCCTCTTCTCCAAAGAAGATGTTCTCGTAGACAACTCGATCTTAGACCCTTATCAAACCTCTAGATCTTCTCCTTCTTTGTGGTTTCCAATTTAAAACAAAACCTCAACAATGCCATAAACCTTGCCTCATATTCGTTGATGGACATCAAACCTTAGCACAACCATTCAAATTGGGTTGTCTTCTCATTGAGATACGTGTTAGGGAAGTAGTGTCTCACGAACTCCATAAAACTCTTCCCAACTCACCACAACTCCCAGTCAATTTTCCTCTTCTATGGACCACCAATAGCCAACACTACCCTTCAATAGGTAAACATCATTCTTCACCTTGTCCTCATTTAGGATGTTTAGTATCTTATACACATTTTCCAACTTGTTCAAGAAGATATCAACGTCTTTTGGGTCTGCCGTACCCATGTACTTGGTAGATCCCACTCAATTCAACCTCCCAAATGTCTTTCTCAGACCTTACGATTCTACATTAGGGACAAGTGACCTAGCTTGAGGTGCAAGCTCCCTATCTGCAAAGTGCATAATTGTCGCCATGAGTTGTCCAAATAAGGATTGGAAAGATGGATTGGCCATGGTTGAAAGGTCAAATGGAGGAGGTGTAGGTTGTTCGGGCCCCATCACAAGTACTCCACCATCAGGTACCAGCCTCCTACCACCACCTCTAGGCACAACATAACTACTCTCTGCATGCTCTTCACATTCTCCAGACATATTTACAAAAGTATAAGCTATGATTAGATATGTTGGATTACATAATAACAGAAAAAAACCTATGTCCTATGCCCCTATAGACTTAGCAAAACTAAAACTTTGGTACCACCTTGATGACTAATTGACCTCATAATAGGACAGGGAATAATTAAAATTGATTAAACATCTTGAACATGTCCAACAACCTGCATAAAAGCACATATAACATACCAGGTATTTACATATCTGCCCAATGACCTCATCCACAACATTATACAAAGCATTGTTCCACATATATACATTCCATATACAACATCAACATACTACCAAAATATCGAGTCAATATACATATCATATACAAAACATCCCCTATCCGGACCTGAGAATATAGGGATGACTCTAGGATACACTATACACTAACCATCCTTCGGCTCCTACATATCTTCAAGCTTCTCTTCCTCACCACCATGAGTCATACCACTTCCTTGACGATCACTTATAAAGATGTGGTGACCCATAAAGTGAATCCATTGTCCCAACGAGAGATATAACTCTTGACAATACTTATTAATTACAACAAGTTATATAATTCAACAAAATTAAGTAAATTAAGCTTATAGTATTACATCAAGCATGATTAACCTGGTATTCAGAAGAATAGAGAAAACAATCACACTATTAAATAATTTGTTTCTCTTACCACATTATCTATCAACTAAAAATTACAAGAAATAAGCAAAGGATATCAACCGATGTGAATTGTAGTTTAACCCTAGTTGGCATGCTACATGAATGGATTTCATCTTTTATTAATCCTTGGGGAGTTTTGAGGCATACCACTCAAACATCCATCAGACAATTGCTAAGTTGTAACCAGTTATGTACAACATATAGGAGAGTCAAAATCCTAAGATCTCTTCCCCTAGGTTAGTACGAGTCCAACACAATGACACATAAGTCAAGCTACAAACAACCTAGTTTGACCTCGGTATATAGGTCACAAAACTAGAAACCAGGGCATATAACACTATCATCCAAGGTACAACCACATATGTCCTCAATCGCAATACATATGAATATATTAGAGACAAGACCTCAACCTCTTTCAATCCAAGGCATGACAACCATCCTACATACTTTGCGATTACGACTGCAAGGATACACATTCACTACAGCCACATATATTCAAAAATATACAACTCTGGGTTTCCTATCTGGAAAATTGTTTTACCATCTAGCAAGTCTTGACACTGGAATGACTCTACAACATAGGTCACTACATGATTAGGGTTTCATGTAATTGGTTAATGCCAATTGGGTGAGTTTAGGCTGCATCAATCAAGTTACACACAAATCCTAAATGATCTCTACAAAAACATTGGTAAATGACAACTATAGAAGACATAAAATTTATGTGATATATTCCATATCGCAACATCACATGGTACCAGTCTTTGTCCATCATAAAGAGGATTACACCTCTAGTAGGGCTGAAGACATGCAATTGGCCATTTAAGCCATTCATTTAATCTCATGCAAGAACATCATTATCATTCACACCTTGTCAAAGGTTCCTCATATCCTCATCATACTTGTGATACACATATTTAGCATAAAATTGCAACAAATATAAGATATATGATGTTCATAAATGCAAGATAATAGACTTTGATGGGAAATACTGGATCAGCAATGAAAATGAAGATTTTTACTATCCATATTTCCCATAACAATAGGATCACACCAACAACTATATAATGGGAAGGATGGTTTGTTGAGTTCATCCCTAGTCCTGAAGCAAGTCTAGCAACTATAACTCATAGCAGAAGTCATGTATTCCTAGTTACACTGGGACTTGTTTGCAAAACCTCCCAGTTGCTCTTGAATAATGTTTGTGCAACTCCTGGTCTTCACCATGAATGACAAACTCAAGAAGTGCATGTGGTATCCCTAATCTCACCATTGACTACAGCCGAACAGTGTCCTCCTAGAGACATATAACAACCTCCTCACCTCTAGAGAAGTCCACAGTCCAACTAGAACTATTATGACCGCATCTCAGCTTAATTGGTAAACTAGGGTTTACCTAGATGATTACAAGCTTAATTGGATTGATCATTTCTTAAATATATATGATGTTTTAAACCTCATAAGAACTTTAAGTGTGCTTTTACTTTGAGAAATTAGGGTTTGAGAAATATAACCCTAATCAACCCAAATTAGGGTTTTGATGATATATGAATACATAATTTGATAAGTATAGTGTCTCACTAAATGATTTTTGTATTTTATGTGTAGCCCTGATTGAATTAAAATTTGTTTATAATTTGTATATCTTAAATGTGAAAATTATTATAAAATATTAGAATTTTTGGAAAATGTTTTGACCTATTTGTTGGTTGAGTTTCAAACTTGACATACCATGTTGTTGACTGCAATATAGTAGTGTAGTATTTGATTTTTAATTATTTATTGGTAACTCAAAATGATCTGAAATTTTTACTGGAGATCTGAAACTCAATTCTAAAAAACATATAGAATTTTAATAATTTTTGGAGGATCTGTTACCTATTCAGTAGACGAATTATAGTAACATTTGTATGATAAAAAATTCAGCTGAAATAAGAGAAAGTATAGTGAGGGGTCAATGTGCAATTGACTCCAGCATCTCAATTTCTCTATATGGTCAACCTAACATACTAGGATATCTCATTATTTGTGATTCAATCCAAAGAAAAAAAATCCTAGAGAGAGAGGGAGAGTTAGGGTTTGAGAGGAGAAAGAGGTGGAATTGCTGATCTAGGGTTTCTCTATCCGATATATGATGAAATCAAGTAAGTTTAGCTTCTTTGCATAGCCTTTCATGGTGAATATTCTCTCACATGTCCAGATTTTGTCCCTCCTCTGATTTGATCCAAAATGGTATCAAAACTTCCCCTTTTCTCACTCTTTCTTCATAATCCCTCATTTTAGGGTTTCCGAGTTGAAAGGAAGAAGAATTGGGTGAATTGCTTGGGATTTTATATGAGATTGAGATTTTCAGGGATGAGCTTCGTTTTTAAGGTGTTTTCACACCTTAGGGTGAGTGGGAACTTCCTTTTTTTTAATTAAGTCAGGAGGCTTTCTTATTCATCCTGCCCTCCTCTTGCAAGCATTATCAAATGAAATCTTACAATCGCTAATTAAACAGGAGTCAGAAAATATGGTAGTACTATTACCATTACATTCCTTAGCTACAAGATTAACACACCCACTAGGGGGTGAAGCATACACCATGTATGCAGTTTGGTTTTGTAAGTTGGATTTGGCCAAATGATCGACGACCGCATTGCCTTTCCTGCTAATGTATTGAATTATCCTGCCTAGTTTGGCACAGCTGCACGAGTTCTAGCAAAGCCAGATGCCTCCGACGTAGCCCCTCGCCTCGACTCCAAATGAATTTGAGAACCCCAATCTATCGATTGTGTTCATATCTCTCTCCTCACTTTTGTGTGGTTCCAGAATGGCTACCAACAATGGCTTATGGACGGTCATTAACTCTTTTAGAGCAAGCCTTCTCTTCTCTCCTCCTATATCTCTAGTATTCCAATAGCGGACTTCAACCATGGAAAAGATGATTAAAGTGGTATGTCCACCTCCACTGTGTGATCCTCTCCTCCTTCAGATTCCTCTCTGTTGGTTCCTTCTTCTTGGGTCTTTTGTTTGCCCCCTTTAGTACTTCTTCGTCGGCGCTCATAGGGCAGTGGTTGTCGGGGGTTCTTCATCTTCGTCCTATTACTCCTCATCTTCCTTCCCGGGGTCAAGGGGTTCGGCATGATGTTTCCTTCCGGCACCGCCTTGGATTGCTCGACGTGCTGCCTACCCTCGTCAGAATTAAGTGTCGGTGTTGTGCCCATTTCTTGGACTAAGGTATCCTTCGGGGTTATGATCTCTGTATCCTCCGTTTTGTCGTCATTTTTTTCTGTCAGGACCTTTGTGTTCTCTATTTTCTCCTTAACTAGGTTGCTTCTTGTGTTTTCCTCATCCATCACCTCTATAATCTCATCCACACTAGGCTGTGAAACTCTGTGATCGGTGTCATTGCTCCCCTTCTCGCCTATGATCGACGTAGACATAAAGTTCTTTATTGTGTTGTCTGCACTTCCGGATGCCTTGTCCTTTGCCCCGTTTCGGTCTGTAGCCCGCCATACCTTGATGGGCTTGTATGCCGCTTTCTCTATTTGTGTATTGACATCATTACCAGTAGATTCTGGTATGTGTCCTTCTTCTTCGTCTTCCCCGCCTCCTAAGTTGGTGAAGCGGTTGGTGAATCTGGAGTTCCGCATCTGCATCTCATCGCGTCCATCATTTATTTGTCTGCGTAGTCTTCTTCCCCTTCCTCGTTGTGTCTGCCAAGTTTCTTCAGTATTCCTCACGTCTTCTGTTGTATTATTCCTTGCAGCATTTTCAATCAGACTCGACTTTCCGGTCCTACAGTATTGCGTACGGTGCCCCACTTTCCCATAGGAATCACATTTATCAGGATTGTCTTCATACTCAATCAGGTAATGGATTCCATTGATTAGTATGGAGGTCTCCATCTCCTTCGTGGTGTCCACTTCAATCACCAACCTCACGAAGCTACTTCTTGATCTGAACGCCGTGTGGCATTCCACCTTGATTAGCCTCCCCAGAGCTTTCCCGATATACTCGAACAAGGTGTCAATATAGAAGTGTATGGGTAGGTTGTGAATACAGAACCAAGTGACCAGGAGTTTTGGCATCTCTGGTGATGGTTTGAAAGACGGTTGCCAGTCCCAAACAATGAGACAACAACCGAATATTCTCCATGGTCCACCGGTCATGGCGACCTCGTAATCCTTCTTGCATGATAATTGAATCACGTAGTGGCCCATGTCTAACTCTTACATGTTGTACCTTCCTTTGGGGCTCCATAGAAGATGAATCCTCTCCCTCATCGTCATGTAGCCGACGTCCGCCCCCAGTAGCCTTGCTACCACCGCAAATGCCCATGGCTTGGCCAGCCTCTCCGCTGCCTTGGGATCAAAGACTATGGTGGGATTGCCATCGACTACCTTTAGTTGAATGGCCTCATCCTCCAGATGGTTGTCGAATAGTTTCTCCAAGAACGTCAATTGTCGATGCCCCTCACAATGAACATCGTCGACTGGAGGAATTGAGGTGCCTACCGCTGCCTTGTATGATCTCATCTGGCCCGTCTGGGTGTCGGTTCCGGTGGTTGTATGTCCATAGTCCTCACCGGTTTCTGTGGAGACATCCATCCCTTACACGGTTTCAACGGTGTTGTCCTGATATCCACGCATCCCGGCGTACTAAAAGGAAAAGCCGGCGAATGGAACAGAAACCCTAACCCCTCCTTTAAATCGTATATTGCATGAAAATTTGTTAAATCATCCATAATCTTCAATTTCTTAGCATGCGACTACAAACCCTGAATTGTTTGTTTGATCTAAGTTGTTGCAAAATGATATGAAATGGACTCTTCCTCTATTTGGTCAAGATGGTGAAACCCATAAGCCTCTATGATTTGGGTTTCTTTCAACACTTGTTTACAATCACCTTCTTTCAATTCTTGCACTTTATTTTCTTGTTCATCAATAATCTTTATTTTCTAACAATCTTCCTTCTTTCTTCTCTTAGCATAATCCTTTCATTTCTCACTTTGGTATAATTATTTATTTTGTTTGCACTTTAATTTCTTGGTCTAGTGCAATCACACTCCAAATCACATAATTTACCTTATTGTTTAAAATATTCAAAAAAACTCCAAAAAGAATTAAAGTTCAAAAATCAATTAGGTTTAGAGAAAACCCTCTTGAAAATATTTTCATTTGGGATAGAATCTTCTATACTGAGCCTTAATTGGAAAGTATAAAGATTAAACTCTAGGACAATTATCATAGTGAATTGGTGTGTACTTTGAGGCATATCAATTTTGGTGTCATTGTCGGTGACAAAAAATTGTTTTCTTGAACCCCAAAAAACTTTTGAATAGAACTTTTTTTTTCATTCTTTCTGCCTTTTGATTACCATCCTAGAAGTTCTATATCCTCTTTTTGCTGGGTTACCATTTTAGTAGTATCTTTTTTCTACACTTGAATATATCTATCAATATTAACTGTGCATGTGATGCCCTCTGAATGTTGATTTTGTGTGGCCAGTTATTTATATGCAGTAAGAAAGAAACTTCCATTGTTTGAATAGACAAAACCAAGTTAGGATCGATGAGGTGGAAGTTACGCGTAGGTTTGAGAAAACACTTTCTGCTCAAAGAGAGCACATGATGGTTGAGTTTGCAATTCAATAAGCCTCTCTGTGCTCATCCTATCTGGCTGAGAAAGTGGCTTTAGAAGCCGCTCAAAGGGAGGTTGAAAGACACAAATAGTTAAAAGATTTTTCTACACCTGAAATTAGATATGCACAACATCCCATTGTGCCACCCAAAATTTCTGCCCCCCAATTCAAGATCCTCACCCAATGGATCACCATGCTTCAAGCCAATTCATTTTCTGGGAACAAGGGTGAGAGTTGCCAAGATCACCTCCAATTTTTCACTAACATCTGTTCTTTGCATAAGATCCCAAGCATTTCTGAAGATTCCAATAGACTTAGATACTTCAAATACTCTCTCTCAGGGAAAGCCAACAGTTGGTATAATGCCATGGAGAGTGAAGAACATGTCACCACTTTGGAGGCACTTTAAACCATGTTTTTGGATACATACTTCCCTCCTTCACTCACCTATGAAAATAGGGGACAAATCCTTCTCTTTTTAATGGTCCTAGGAGAAACTCTAGGAGAATATTGGGAAAGATTTAGGGAACTCCTTCAACATTTCCCTCACCATGACATTTCCCAATCTCTACACATTGACATATTCTACTGTGGTGTTGGTGATGCATCAAGAAATTATTTGATTCCTCATCTAGAGGAAAATTTATGTTTCAGAACTTATGCAGTGCCTGGGAGGTAGTAAAATGAGCCTCTAAAACATAGGCAAGACGAGGAACCTATGGCATCCACAAGGTAGCTAAGGTCTAGGTAAATTCGGATATCCATGCCATAGTTGAAGCCATTAAAGTGATTTCTCTGAAATAGGATCTCCTATAGTCCTTCTTTAATTCTTAAGTAATCCCAAGAAGTTAGAGTCGCAAAATCTCTATGTGGGATTTTCCAAGGGTATGATCATGCTACCCTTCAATGTCAATATCTCTATAATACTCCTATGCACCCGGAAGTTGGTCAGCAAGTGGAAGATCTAAACTCAATCCATAGTATCCCAAGCTAGTCTTACTATAATCCTAACCAAGCCATAAACCATCCCAAATTTCAATATGGAAATTCCTTAGAAGTATAAAAACCTTCTCAACTTGCTCCCCAGTAGAGACCATCTTTCCCTCAAAACAACAATCATTCACCACCAGGCTTCCATACAACAATCAAAGGAACTATAGGAACCAAGGGAATTATAGGGGAAATTTCCCGAACCGTGGGCCCTACCATGGGAAAAAATTTCAAAACCTTAATCAAGTGCCACTGAAAGCACCACACCCTCAACTAATGATAGGGTATCTTCCTTGAAACGAATTATCCTTGCACAACATGCTCATTAGAAGGCGACTGACACTCAGTTAGCCCACCTCATTGCCTAGCAGAAACCCCCTATCGGCACATTTGTTGGACAACCTGAGAACAACCCAAAACACACTTAACAACTTAAGGTTGTCTCCAATCACTCGGGGAAGACTCAAACCCCTCCCACTCCTCCATAGAAACACACAATTATATTGTTGGATTTTAAGGATGATGGTATCATGGTCCTTGAAACTCCTTCGATACCCGAACCTACCATTCCCATTCATGTAATTCCACCATTATAGATTTATGAGCCAGATATCCCTATTTACAAACCATGCCCTCCATACCATGCCCTCCTAGAGCAAACTAGGCTCGATATCTATTTCATGAAATTTATAGATGCCATGAAAAAGATGCTTGTGGATATTCCTTTTTCTTGATGATTTAGTTGATATGCCTGCCTAGTCCAAGTACATAAAAACTTTATTGAACTTGAAGTATACAACCAAAGCATTGGAGATGGTAATGATTGCTAGAACCACATCTAATATCATTCAAAGCAAGATGTCTAAAATGAAGAAAGATCATGGTTCTTTCAAAATTGGATGTTATCTTGGTGATAATGCTAGCAGGAAATGCCTTGCAGATTTAGGTGCTAGGATTTTTATCATTCCCTAAAGTATTTATAGGAGGTTAGGGTTTGTTGGTATGCTTTTCACAGACATGAAAATTCAATTGGCCGACTCATCAATGACAAACCCTTTGGGTGCCATTGAAGACAAACATGTAAGGGTTGGGAAAGATGCTTATGTCCCATGTCAATTTGTCATCATGGACACAATGGAAGATTTATGCTACCCCATCATCTTTGGTTGTCTCCTTTTAGCCACCTCATGATCCTTGATTGACGTCAAGGCTGGAACCATCTTTTTACACCTAGGAAAACAAACCCTCCAGTTTAGGGTGTTTGAAAGTATGCACAGACCAAGCCTCCAGGAAGAGGTTCATCTCCTTGATTGTGTTGAAAATATCCACAAGTTAAGAAAAGAATCAGAGCTAGTTGAGGGCCCCCATTGATTGTGGTTTTGAAGATGACCAATTAGAGAAATACATAATTTATGATGATACCTTTGAGGAAATTCATGATGAAGAGTTTGAAGATCTCAAAATGATCTCTCTTGTGGATTGAGAAGCATGAACCCCCCAAGGTACCTGAGATAAAACCCCTCCCTGAAGGTATTAAATATGTTTTCTTAATGAGTAACAACTTTATCTTGTTATCATTAATTTTGATCTGACCCATGAATAGGGATCCAAGCTCATGACTGAGCTTAGGAAGAGGAAAGCTTCCCTTGGTTATAAAATGGTTGTTTTGATAGGAATCGATCAAAACTATTTGCATGCATAAGATTCCTATGGTAGAGGAATACAATACATATAATGACCCTCAAAGGAAATTAAATCCAAATATGAAAGAGGTTGTTTTCCTAGAGATTATCAAATTGTTGACTTCAAGAATCAACTACCCCATCTTTGATTAACTTTGGGTTAGCCCGGTCCATGTTGTTCCCAAGAAAGGGGGAACATTGTTGTGTGAAACAATAAGGATGAACTCATCCTCACTCAAACTATTACAAGATGGAGGATATGTATTGATTATGGAAAATTGAATAAGTCCACTAGGAAAGATCACATCCCTCTTCCATTTTTGGATCAAGTATTAGAGAACCTTTCCCATCAACAATATTTATATTATCTTCATGGATATTTAGGTTTCTAACAGATTCCAATTCATCCTGAAGACTAGGAGAAAACAACCTTGATTTTCCCATTTGTTACTTAAGCATTAACGATAATGCCCTCTGGGTTGTACAATGCTCCAACCGCTTTTCAGCAGTGCATGTTCGCTATCTTTGTTGGATTGATTGAGACTATATTGGTGGTGTTTATGGATGATTTTCTCCACTTATGGAAAATGCTTTGTCTCTTGCCTCAAACATTTATCTCTTGTTCTGGAAAAGTTTGAGGAAGCACACTTGATTTTAAAATGTCACTTTATGATGACAAAAGGGATTGCCTTAGGATATAGAGTAAGGAATCTTGGAATTGAGGTTGATAGAGCAAAGATTGAGGTCATCTCCAAATTTCCACTCCATTCTTCTGTCAAGGACATTTGTTCATTCCCTGGGCATGTGGGCTTTTATCTTTGCTTCATTCGTGATTTTTCAAAAATCACCAAACCCTTGACAAACCTTCTCTAAAAATACACCACCTTTGTGTTTGACAAAGCTTGCATGGCCAATTTTCTTTGTTTAAAAGATGCTCTCACTTCTACCTCCATCATTAGGGTCCCTAAATGGTCCTTCCCTTTTGAATTAGTGTGTAATGTGAGTGATTATGTTGTTGGTGCCATTCTTGGATAGTGTGTTGATAGAAAGCACCATGTGATTTACTATGCATCCAAAACTCTAGATGATGCCCAGCGGAATTACACCACCACTGAGAAGGAAATGCTAGCCATAGTCTATGCCTTCGACAAGTTCCTCTCTTACTTGGTAGGGTCCAACGTTATTGTCTATACATACCATGCGGCCATTATATATTTGATGATAAAAAAGGATGCCAAACCTTGTCTTCTTTGTTAGGACCTTTTACTTCAAGAGTTTGAGTTAGAAATCCTTGACAAGAGGGGTTGCGAGAATGTAGTCGAAGGCCATCTTAGATGCCTTGACTTATTTGATGATGATGGTATCCTCAATATTGATTCTCTTCTTGATGAAAAATTGGTGAAATTTGAATCCCAATATCCTTGCTTCAGTGATTAAGTAAATTTTCTAGCCGCGGGTGTATCTAAGAAAGACCAAATACCGATGACTTCTTAGCAAGAAATTGAAATCTTTGACGTTTGGGGGGTAGATTATATGGGCTTGTTCCCTTCTTCTTGCGGGTACAAATATATCTTGGTGGTTGTAGACTACGTTTCAAAATGGGTTTAAGCCATCCCCACCAAAACTAGTGATTGCAAACCCATGACGAAACTCTTCAAAGACATTATCTTTCATTGATTTGGGGTACCTTGTACCCTAGTTTCTGATAGAGGGTCCCACTTCTTAGAGAAAAGCTTTGAGTCTTTGCTGAAATGGTATGGAGTATATCATAAGTTCTCCACCCCTGACCATCATCATACTAGTGGTCAGGTTGAGGTTTCGAATAGGAAAATCAAGTCCATCATAGAAAAGACAGTCAATTGAACTAGGATAGATTGGGAGTTGAAACTTAATAATGCCTTGTGGGCATACAAAATTTCCTACAAAACTACAATAGGTTCCATTCCCTTTAAACTAATTTATGGAAAATCTTCCCATCTGCCCATAGAATTGGAACATAATGCTACAAAACTCTAAATCTTGACTTGTCTGCAATAGTTGAAAACCATTCTCTCCAAATGCAAGAGTTAGATGAGCTCAAGATGACAACCTATAGAATTCTAGAATTTACAAAGATAAAGTCAAATTATGGCATGATGTCCATATTAGGCTAAAACATATTTGGGAGGGTGACAATGTTTTAATGTACAATTCTAGGTTGAGACATTTTCTTGTAAAACTTAAATCTAGATGGTATGGGCCCTACCTTGTCAAGCGTGCCTACCCTTATAAACTTTTCTTCTTTGGGATAAGGTGCTTGGTGAGTTCAAGGTCAGTGAGCATAGGCTTAAATGACACATTATTGTTGAAGACTTTTTGACTTCTTATGCACATCCACTTTCCTTGTTCGGAGACCTTGACTTAAAAAACCCGCCTCCTACACCAGAGCCTAAAATGGTTCCACGATCCAGTAGTGTTAGACCTTCGACATAAAATAAGGAGCTTATTGGGAGGCAAGCCAATCTTTTATTTTTGCATTTTCTTTAAAATTGTTTGGGATAACCATTATCATTTCAATTTCAGATTTGCTTTTTCAATTTAATTAAAAAAAAAGGTGGTCGGATACCCAACCTGAAGTTTCTTCTTGATGAAGGAAATATTTTCCACCATGCGAGAAGGCAGTATTGAACAAACAAAACATTCATCTTGGGCCTTTAGGCGGGCATTCCAAAAATTAAGAGATGTTCAAAATTCCAATTTTGAAACACCATCATTTCCTAGCCAAATGGTTATCAGATGCCAATGAGATAGACATCTCATGTACCAAGAGGCACATTCAATGAAAATTCAGATGTGCAACTATTTCGACATTCGAAACACCCTTTAACCACCCAAACAACTAACTGGCTGTTTGGGATAGGTCAGCTGATCAGATCGCCCTTCTTTTGTCTTATCAAATAAGCATGATCATAGGAGCTTTCCCATCCTCACACAAGACAAAGTGCTATCCTCACTTCCCCTAGAAGAGTTACCTTCTTTGACTGCCTATACCCAGTTTGCCACCTCATAGGGGTAGACAATTGTTCTGCCACGATTAGCACCCCACACAATTGTTCTTGGCCCAGAGGCCAGCTCACCACTTTCTTGTCGACCGATGCAACTAGCCACCCCCCAGTTCCAGATAACGAAGTTGTGAGGTGGTCGCTCCACCATCAACTTCTCTTGTTCCATACACACATTCTACCACTGTGGAACCAATAAAGCCCTGCCATCCAAATTTTTTCCTCATCTCTAGACGGGAATCGAGTCGCATTCCATCAGTAGCTCATCTCTTCTTTCCCCTCTTCAGTGCACGATGGTTGGTGTTCCACCTCCCTACGGCTAGATGAGCACTTGGGAAGCCAACCGACCTCATGATCATTGCCAGATGGCAGTGTCATAGGATGAGAAACTTGTTTTACACCAAACCACTTCTACCCTCTCCACCATGTTCAGTTTCCTTTCCTAATCTAGAAGCACATCTGGTCCTCACTAGATGACCATTTTTCCACGTAGATGATTGACTTGCTACATCCAGACTCCCATCTTGGCTCTCTTACATCCATTCACAATGTTCGGATGATTCTGGAAGGATAAGGGTGAGGCCCCCATTTTCTCCTCCAGTGAGTTGCCTCACCGCTCTACCTTCACACTCAATATCCACATCCAGGAACCCACTAGAGAGTCTTCATGGGAGATTCCTGAAGAGCTAGCCCATGACCTTGAGGAAGATGACAAGTTCATTCGTCAAGTGGAAGCGAGTCAATTCCGATATGACCCCAATCTGGTCACACTGCGACTGCCTTGCATAGCCCCAATCACGGGGAACTATGATCAGTTCAGCAATGATGAGCACTTCAACAAATTCAAGAACACAACCACACTAAGAAAATTGTTGACAACATCCTGCAGAAGAATCACATTCTCTACTTCTCATACTACCTCACTTCAGTGTATATTGACCTTACCTTGGAGTTTATCTCCACCTACTGTAGGTTCCACAATTCATAGGGAAACTCCAGACACAAGGCCTGATTTTTTGGTGAGAACATTGAGATCTATGCCTATCAAGTCAGCTCACTCATCCTTGACAAAGGTGAATTTGATTGGCTCTCTTATTGTATGGGGCGCTGTCACGACATCTACCTCAACAATTACAACTTGAAGAAGTTCTGGGCTGACATTATTAGGCTTCCACCCAAGGTACCCAGAAGCCTCAAGGCATCTAGAATCCACAACCCAATGGTCCTCAACCTTCATCCCATCTTAGCCCGCAATTTGTTTGATAGGGAAGGTACTCATGGCGCCATTTTGCATTCTAATATTTATATGTCATGGTGTCTTCTGAACAACGAGCCCTACAATTGGGGAACTTCTATGATCAATAATCTCAACTATTAGGCCACCTACACTACTTTGTCCTCCTACTTCATCGGGCGTATAGTCACCTACATAGTATATTTTATGGGCAACACTAAAATCTACTTCCTATCACTAAATCTCAAGAATCACCTAATTGACCTTCCATACTTGAAGGGGTCTAAGTTCCTCTGTCATTGTGCCAATGGTATCTATTAACTACTCTTTAAAGACTCCCGGTTCATCTTTGAGCTTCCCCAACATGCTAGGTTCACATTCCCCAACCTAGGTTTTGATTTGACTGATCTGTTAGCACATATCATGCAATTCCTTCTGGAATATCCAAACCATAAGACGTCCCCAAGCCTACAGCTCATGGGAGAAGTGTCTCTTTGAAGGCATATGACGACATCAGTATACCACCTCCTCCTCATACTTCATGTTGCACTAGGAGATGTGTGAACACTAAAGAAGGATTCGAGGAGCCTTATGGGTTTTCTAAGATTCAAGATTAGTTGAATGAGATCCAACGTGAGCAACAGTGCCAGGGCCACCGGCTCAACCATATTTACCTAATGCAACACTCCCATGAGTCTTGGCATGTGCACTGGGACCAAGACACATCCAGTCATCCCCAATATGAGGATTATGGCACCCATCATGCCTACCCTGACCCCAACTCCCAATTATAGTAGAATTACTACTACAATCCTCCATTTTCCTCTCAATACCTACTTCCATAGTGATCTTATGCCCTCCATCTCTAGGTTAGGTTTTTCTCAGGACGAGAAAAAATCTAAGTATGGGGTGGATATGGGTGGTATGTTTCTATTTCACCCCCTATGTTTTCCCCTCTTGCATTATTTTTCCCTTTTTGTTTTGTATGAAGTTTGTTGTTCATTTCCCTTATAGTCGTCCATGCTTTTTATTTTCCTTAGTTGCAAAATGGTCATTATATATTAATCCCATATGAATAAATGTTTATCATTGTACCCTAATTGATTTTAATCTTTTGCAAAAACATTTGAATATTACCATGCTTGAGACTACCATGTCACCTAGGACCTAAAAATAACATCACTCCATAAGAAAAGTTGGCAAGTTGTATGAAATCATCCAAAACAAAAAAACATTTTTTCTCCATTTTAAGATATGGATGAACTTGATATAAATCTCATATAATATGATTGACAAGAATACTCTATCTGATGCAATGACACTTTTGAAAAAAAATATTGAAGTCATAATCACAAGGACACCCTTTCATTCCCTATTTATTTTCTTTCTGATAAAGAGAAGAAAAGAATCACCTCTGAACAAAAATCAAGTCTAGGGTGGCATGCTTCCCCATACCCTTGAAAGGGGCATACCATAAAAAAGATGCAAAAGAATACAAGAAAAAAAGTGACTATTGTAGCCATAACTCCATAAATTTATATCCCGGGTCAAATAGAGGAGGGATCACCTTTTCCTCACCCCTTGCATGTTCTTGTCCAACAACTCACACAAGAAGAAAAAAATGAGAGTGTCAATGTAGAAGTAAGATGAATCCTATTTTTCTCCAAATTTTTTATTCAGAAACAAGCTATAAAAATTGTTTTAATAGAGAATATTATAAAAATTTTCTTCATGGTTTTAGGAGATTAGTTTACTTAGCCAAAATTTGGAGGTAAGCAATAAAATGATGTTACAAGGGTGAGGATTGACATGTTGCGAGTATAAATTGGATGCATTTGTGATTTTATATTCTCAGGATGAGCAAAGATTCAAGTCTGGTGTAATTTTGATGAATGTATATTCATCTATCTTTTCTCTTAATTTTGTTAGTCCTTTTCATTAGAACTTATCGCTTATTTTAGTAATTTCTTGGAAAATTTGTAATTACCTACTTTTTGATTAATTGTGCAAGAATTTATCTTATCCATAACATTTTGTAGGTTTCTCCTTCAAAGAAATTGTTGACCTTCTGATCACACGATACAATAATCTCGCAACACCAGACGATTTGTTTGTAACCCAAGTACTCCACATTTATTAGCTAGCTGACCATCTTTGTCCTCATCTTAGCCTTCACTCAAGAAATTCAAGAAAAAATTTCATTCACGCCAGACTCTTGTCTCAGGTTTCTAGATGCTCGGCTCACGAACCTCAAACATCCAATTTGAGTCGACTAAAGGAAAAAGTCAAAATCTAAAAGGACTACCAGTCATATTAGGGTTCTCAACCCTTAGATTACACACAAGGCAATGCCAATTGGACATCTCACTCCCAGATGATCTGTTCAGACAAATCTTGGCAACCAAGAATTTAAATCAAGGTTGCTGCCACCCCCTAGACAAGGGTTTGATCCGCTTCCCCCATAATTGAGCAACGTCACCAGTGAGATAAGCATTTCAGCCAAACGAGACGGTCGTTTCTTGACGCACAAACACCAAAAGTCATCAGCTACCTCTCCTTATCCTCCTACCCCTCTTTTAGAGTTTTCACCACTCCTTCCCCTTTAAAAGGACGGGGGACTCCACTAAGAAAAGGATCCTTGATTTTGTACTTGCACATTTTTTATTAAAGCTCTATTATTTTCAATTCATAGTAACAATAAAGCTTTGTTCTTCATTCTAGATCTGGATCTTGCTTTATTTTATTGTTCTTACTTATAGTTCTTTCTCTTGGAGTGAGGGATTAAGAGAGCAAACCATTTAATAGTCACCAACATTGGTCTCCTTGGAGATTTTGTCTTTTTGGTCTATGGCTTTACCTTATTTCCAGTGTTTATCCATTCCTTACCATGGTTAGCAAGTAGTTCCATTATCAAGGCAAGGGGAGCAGCCCCTTAGCCATATGTTGATCAAATCGAGTTTTAGACAAATTTTTAGATGGATGTTTTTAGTTTAGAAATTGTTAATTTAAATGAAGAAATTAATCATTTTTATTGTGGGTTAATCTCTACAGATGCGATCATGGAAAATGGGATTTAAAATGCCAAAATCGATTACATAGGGATTTGTATGTGTCCACCAAAAATTCCTTTTAAGATGATGAACTAGGATGAATGAATGTCAGGACCAATGTATTCATGTGGAGTTTGTCTCTTGTGCTTCTTCTAAGAATGATTTACATACCTTCTTCCATATTTCTTGTCCTATATTTCTTTGATCTTGTTTTTAAGTTGGCTATGGTGGTGAAACCCCTAATCTTGGATGTTTTACCATTTTATTCAATTGTTTCTTTCAATGCTTGTTTACAATCACCATGTTTGAATTCTTGCACTTTATTTTCTTATTCATAGATAATCTTTGTTTTATAACAATCTTCCTTCTTTCTTGTCTTAGCATAATCCTTTCATTTCTTGCTTTAGTGTAATCATTTATTTCAATTGCACTTTAATTTCTTATTCTAGTGTAATCACTCCCCAAATCACAGAATTTACCTTCTTGTTTAAAATTAAAAAAAACTCCAAAAAGATAAAAGCTCAAAAATAAATTGGGTTTAGAGAAAACAATCTTGAAAACATAATCATATGGGATTGACCCTTCTATACCAAGCCTTCATTGGAAAGTTAAAAGGTTAAACTCTAGGATAATTCTCTGAGTGAATTGGTGTGCACTTTGATGCGTATCAGCTATGTAGTTCCTCCCTGAAGAAGTATCAAACTCTTGACCTTAGTTTCATGATATAATACATTTTGATACTAAATTTGATCACATGGGATACTTGTGTCTTATGTTGATACTCAAGTTAATATAAAACCTAGTTTTGAACTACATTACACATCGTCATCTTCATTCTTTTTCTTATTATACTGTTGTATATATCTATAATTAGTTATTGTTATCATATTGTAGGGTTTTCTCTCATGATTCCATGACATTTCGTTTTATCAAAATTGGATCTAGGATGAGAAAGTCATGTCCATTTAGAGATCTTGACCTTGGATCCCAAAATCATGTCCATTGTATTACATATTGAACAGCAAACTACTAAACATATACATGTACTACCACTAAACTACAGGATCTTAAGACAACAGGTCCACATGTACATCAGCTCGCTATACAACTCTCACTATCCTGGATCTTCAAGAGCATAACCACAACCTAAACAAAAGATTACATGCGGTACACGTCAGCACAATATTCAAGAATATTGTACTGAGTACGCCTACGTGTCTTTGAAATACCTCTCATAAGATCTTGGCAATAAGATAAAACAAATATACTTGGCAGTAACAGAAGAATATAAGAAAAGTGTATACTTGCAAAAAGATGTTCATTAGCAAAAAAGAACACATATTTTTAATCACATTTTCCATTATATCATCCATGCATTTACTACCTGAGAGTTGAATGCATTAAGGCCTTTATGATCTACTACCAAAGAGTTGGATCATTTCACAATTTGATATACTACCAAAGAGTTGGATCACTTCCAAGTACTTTACTACCAAAGAGTTGAAGTACTTGTTTTCCCACACTTTACTACCAAAGAGTTGAAGTGCTTAGATATAATGGAACAGATATATTATGTTTCATGTGTTCATAGCAATAAGTATGGAAAATCATACAACATATCATACAAGAACAATAATTTCATCCAATATCATATGCCAAGTATTTCACTACACATATAACACAAGCATATTGTATAATAAGCCAAGTAAGAGGTAATGGCGTACCTTGATCAAGAGAAACCTAATCATCACATATTCCTCATGTCAACTCTAACCTTGTTCATCCCTGATTAAGGTAAGTTCATAAACTATCATCAGGTTCTCATCATCTTACATCTCATCTTAACCCTAATCGTGTTCATTTTAGCGTTTTCCTATCTCATTATGATATCCTCATGATTACTTGTATTCTTGCCTTATATTTATTTTACTGATGTCATTTCTAGATTATAGTTCATCAACTGGATATACTCATGTGTCACATTATTATGTGAACATACTTAACATTATGTCACTTTCATTAACCATAATAGGGTTACATCACATGTATTAAGGGTTCTCTTCGTATAACATGAATTCTATGCATATAACTAATATCAGAGTTCCACATTAGCTTCCAGTTACATATATGAGGGTATTTCGTGAATTTCATCATTTATTGATCATGTATGCATTAATTGCATTATTTTTAGTGTCATTAGCCCTAATCAACCATATTAATCAAATTACATGATTTTGTGCATCAGCATGACCATATCTGACATCATATGCATTATAAACATGAATATAGATTTATTGACATATTCCCATAATTTTATGTCTTCGTTTATTATTTATTAGACATGAAAAGATCATTTTACATCTCACATGATATAACTGGGATTTAAGCATCAAAAGCCTGATATTATCATTCCATATTGTTCTATGTATTTTTCTGAGAATTTTGATATTTCATTTGTATTTTTCTGAGAAACACACTAATTACTATGCATTTTCAAAGATCTAGGTATTACTGGGATTTTACCTTCTATTGGCCACTCAGGCGTTGCCACATGGCCACTAGAAGGGTGCGGCCCTGCCTGACTTGGGTTGTGCCATGCGCTGGGCCACTAGATGTCTTAGGACCAGTCGGTTTTCTGGGTTGAACCGGTCTTAGTCTCCCCTAGCCTCCTCACGTCTGACACGTTCGTGAGTCTTGCGGGACTCTGTCCTCAGTGTCGCTGCCTGATGACTCCTCTCCGATATTCATCACGACTAAGAGTTTCGCTCTCTCTTCCTCTACGGCACCGTCCTCTCATTTCCAGATTTCCCGCTGTGCCTGGGCATAGCTGAGGAATAGGGCACCGATGAGGGATAGGCATCCCTCTCCTCCTTAATTTGTTGTTGCTATTGGGAGACTCCAGTGCACGAGATCACCGTTGTGAGGTCGGACCTGACGTTGCTCTGCTAGCCTTTGTCTCCGGAAGCCATCTGCTACCATCGTGACCCTCTTCTGCTTCAACCACGGAGGTCAGTGCTGATACTTCGAGCTCCTCGATTGGGCGCCACCGTGGAGCAGAACTTCAGGGAGAAATTGTCGGCTGTGTGAAACTCTCTGATTGTTCCTTCTCCCTTTGTCCTTTGCTCAACACAACACATCTCTCTCTCATCCACAACACTCGATGCCTGCGTGTGTCAACTCTCCTCTGCCCAAGCCGCTGCTGAGGAGAAGATCCATGGCATGCGATCGGCTACCTACTGCATCCTCCTGTCTACTTATGACGACCACTGGACGTCGCTCCTCCTCCACGTCTCACACCTACGTCGTCATCCTCGCTACTGCGGCCGGGGGTAGAAGAGAGAGCCTTCCTCCAAGCACTCCTCGCCATCCCTCTATTGCACTCCAGCTCTCTTCTTTCTCTATTCTCTACCTCCATGCTCTACTTTAAGGTTCAAGAGCAGTGTCTATAAGACTGCCTTATCAGATCGGGGAGGTGTTGTTCGGTCAGTTTCCTCTCACCCCCACGTTGTCGTCGATGGCTAGGGTAGTGGCATTGCAGGTGGGTTGTAACCGCCCCATGTCTGAACCACATATCGTGTGAGGTAGCTAACTGGCTTGTAGCCCTTGGATCTATCTTAGACTGCCTAGATCAATGTCAACTACAGGATAATCCGTGGACTAGCCTACAACCAGTCCGCGTGACATCCATAACTTGGGCTAGAACTCAAAAAGCTTGGTCAATGGTACTCATTAATCCATCATTTTCAAACATCGATAACTTCATCTAGGAGCCTCCATTCTTCATCAAATTTTAACCATAGTTTTATCACAACTCAAGGTACTTTCCATTCAACCAAAACTCAACTATTTGACCATTCAGTTAAATTCCACAGAACTCATAAACTTATGAATCATAATCATGATTTCAACAACAAATAACATCCATGCTTTATCAAATCACTAGGAACTTCTTTAAATTACTTAAATATATGAATCCACTTATGTCATTGGATGATTAAAGACTCCAAAAGTCCACTCCATCACATCCTACACACCTTAAAAGAAATTCCGTCCTCGGAATTAATCCAGAAAACCACTGTCACATCATATACGTATTAAAAGAACTTTCATCCTCGAAAGTCAACTATACTCGTACTCCAAGGAAAACTACCATGTCTTCATCCACATGTAGGCACTATTCTATGTGTAACATATCCACAAAGGTTACCTAGAACCATGTATCCAAAGCACTATTGGGGGGGTTTTACAACCATCTTGATGCACAAACACTCCATTCAAGGTTAAACTCTGGGTTTAGAAACTTAGATTATATCATGACATATCTCATATATCAGGGTTGCATCCTTATCTTAACCCATGAGCTAATCGTTATTTTGTGCTAACTATCAAACTATATTTTTATCTTTATTAAGAACTAAGATTAACACATCATGTAACATGTTTCATTCATTTGATTTTATTTCATCGCTCATAATAATTTGCAACAACTATTAGTGGTTTTCTCACACGATTAACCGACAATATCACACTATCATCTTTATTCATGTATATGGTTAACCATTTATATGTTGATATGTATTAAACCATTTCTAGGTTTCCATCATATCATGTCTATATAGAATATCTCGAGATTAGATCACATCCTTACATGCATTATATCATGGTTGTGCTAAACAAACTTATATAAGTGGCTTATCAAACATATAACAAAACATTATCCAGTCCAACTGAGGTTATCCTGACCCATATCATGAGGGTAGTGCCATGCTCAGTCTCTCTGAGCTAACTCAACTATGTGAGTATCACATATGATTATACTTTTATCTTTCCTCTCGGTCTAGGGTTCTCAGATTACCTCATTGGCACTAGAGATAACCTTCTAAGCTCTAGCCACATAGGCACAAACCACACCACAAAATGACACGTCATACCCTCCATAGGTTCTATACCCATGAAACATGCTTACCCAAAACTGTCCTATACATACACCACTAGAGTCCTACATGGAACCACCAACCCGAGCATGAGGTTGTCCAGAAGCTAACACAGTTGCCTCCTCCAGGGTTTTGGGACTCTCTCCCTCACCCAGATGGAAGGCACTCATATTCGTATTCACATATGCACATATTTAACCAACCTCTCTCTGTCTCTAGGGTTTGGTCCTCCCAAGGAAATCTAGGGTTCAACAAGACTATAGGAATCATGCATAAAGCAACTCAACTCAATCACTCAGGAGTATTCTAGTTTAGGACACATCATAACACATATTTCTCATATCATGGAGTCTAGGTTCTCTGACCTTCTCCCGGTGGGTCTCGCTCTCTCTTGAGCTAACCCCAAAACTGGTCCTAACAGTAGAGGCCCTCCTTTGTAAAAAATATTGAGGCTCATGCTGACTCACAACCTTGTCTTAACTTAACATATCTTATCTCATAAAAGAATGCATACTTGCATCATCGAAATTTATCTCAAATCCTCAAAACTGAACTCAAGTCCTCAAAGACAAACATATATCATAATAAACCATCTTATATCATCTATATAAGACTCACATCATGTCATCAAAACTTATATCATCTATTCCATCCATCATATATTCTAACAAGGCTCTAGACATCTAATCTAGAACTACTCTCTCTTCTAGACTGATGTCATTCACTTTCACTTAGGTTGCATGACCACCTCCTACTCGTACATGTGTGGGAACACATTTTTGTAATACATATACATAATAAAATATTATATAGTTTTTCTCCGATAAAACAAGCATCAGAGAAAACTATCAAGGTTCGATCTGGTTAGAAGCAGAAACCAAATCCAGAAAACGAGTGTCCCACACATAGTAGAGAGTACAATGTCATGAAAACTAGTCAAAAGGGTGAGAACATGGTGTAGACTAGTGTAGCTACTCTAGACAACGAGCGCCATATGTCTAGGGTTTCTCTTCCCTTGATGCACGTCATTCCAAATAGTGCAACGTCCCATACCGCTGCACTACAAGGAAAGAATGACATCTAAGGACTTGCTACTCAACAAGCACCAGTCTAGACCTAGTTCTCGGACATCTAGGTGCTAACCTAGAGGCTAGGTCAGATCTAGTCTCTAAAAGATGACTAATCTAACCCTTAAAGATTATTAAGTTCAAGGTTCTTTAGTTTTGAGTTGCATAATGAGAAAATGTCAGGCTTTGCTATTGTTCATGATCTGATACCACCTATGACGTCCCCGGATTTTCTAAAACTTAAACTAATGTGTGACGTCCAAATTGAAACCCTCACCTCAGTAGGATCCCAATTTAAACACCCCACACAAGGCTAAGAAGAAGAAAATCGAGGGAGTCAGAAGGGACATACGTCAGTAGCGCATGTACATGAACAATAATAAAACCATACACACATGTTCACCATTCAACGTATAATTACAACATGAATTATTACAACATTTGATATTACATATTGAACAGCAAACTACTAAACATATACGTGTACTACCACTAAACTACAAGATCTTAAGACAACAGGTCCACATGTACTTCAGCTCGCTATACAACTCTCACTATCCTGGATCTTCAAGAGCATAACCACAACCTAAACAAAAGATTACATGTGGTACACGTCAACACAATATTCAAGATTATTGTACTGAGTACGCCTACGTGTCTTTGAAATACCTCTCATAAGATCTTGGCAATAAGATAAAACTAATATACTTGGCAGTAACAGAAGAATATAAGAAAAGCGTATACTTGCACAAAGATGTTCATTAGCAAAAGAGAACACATATTTTTAATCACATTTTCCATTATATCATCCATGCATTTACTACCTGAGAGTTGAATGCATTAAGGCCTTTATGATATACTACCAAAGAGTTGGATCATTTCACAGTGTGATATACTACCAAAGAGTTGGATCATTTCACAATGTGATATACTACAAAAGAGTTGGATCACTTCCAAGTACTTTACTACCAAAGAGTTGAAGTACTTGTTTTCCCGCACTTTACTACCAAAGAGTTGAAGTGCTTAGATATAATGGAACAGATATATTATGTGTCATGTGTTCATAGCAATAAGTATGGAAAATCATACAACATATCGTACAAGAATAATCATTTCATCCAATATCATATGCCAAATATTTTACTACACATATAACACAAGCATATTGTATAATAAGCCAAGTAAGAGGTAATGGCGTACCTTGATCAAGAGAAACCTAATCATCACATATTCCTCATGTCAACTCTAACCTTGTTCATCCCTGATTAAGGCAAGATCATAAACTATCATGAGGTTGTCATCATCTTACATCTCCTCTTAACCCTAATCGTGTTCATTTTAGGGTTTGCCTATCTCAGTATGATATCCTCATGATTACTTGTATTCTTGCCTTATATTTATTTTACTGATGTCATTTCCAGATTATAGTTCATCAACTGGATATACTCATGTGTCACATTATTATGTGAACATACTTAACATTATGTCACTTTCATTAACCATAATAGGGTTACATCACATCTATTAAGGGTGCTCTTCGTATAACATGAATTCTATGCATATAACTAATATCAGAGTTCCACATTAGGTTCCAGTTACATATATGAGGGTATTTCATGAATTTCATCATTTATTGAGCATGTATGCATTAATTGCATTATTTTTAGTGTTATTATCCCTAATCAACCATATCAATCAAATTACATGATTTTGTGCATCAACATGACCATATCTAACATCATATGAATTATAAACATGAATATAGATTTATTGACATATTCCCATAATTTTATGTCTTCGTTTATTATTTATTAGACATGAAAAGACCATTTTACATCTCACACGATATCACTGGGATTTAAGCATCAAAAGCCTGATATTATCATTCCATATTGTTCTATGCATTTTTCTGAGAATTTTGATATTCCATTTGTATTTTTCTGAGAAACACACTAATTACTATGCATTTTCAAAGATCTAGGTATTACTGGGATTTTACCTTTTATTGGCCACTCAGGCGTTGCCACGTGGCCACTAGCAGGGTGCGGCCCTTCCTGACTTGGGTTGTGCCATGCGCTGGGCCACTGGCTGTCTTAGGACCAGCCGGTTTGCTGGGTTGAACTGGTCTTAGTCTCCCCTAGCCTCCTCACGTCTGACGCGTTCGTGAGTCCTGCGGGACTCTGTCCTCAGCGCCGCTGCCTGATGACTCCTCTCCGATATTCATCACGACTAAGAGTTTCACTCTCTCTTCCTCTACGGCGCCGTCCTCTCGTTTCCAGATTTCCCGATGTGCCTGGGCATAGCTGAGGAATAGGGCACCGATGAGGGATAGGCATCCCTCTCCTCCTTAGTTTGATGTTGCTGTTGGGAGACTCCGGTGCACGAGATCACCGTTGTGAGGTCAGACCCGACGATGCTCTGCTAGCCTTTGTCTCCGGAAGCCATCTGCTACCATCGTGACCCTCTGCTGCTTCAACCACAGAGGTCAGTGTTGATACTTCGAGCTCCTCGATTGGGCGCCACCGCGGAGCAGAACTACGGGGAGAAATTGTCGGCTGTGTAAAACTCTCTGATTGTTTGTCGCACCCCGATCTCACACTAACCACTAATCACGAGATTAGGGCGCGACGGAGGGATTAGCACATAAACAAATCACTGAGAACTTTTTCTTTTTAAAACCTCATAATGATATCCGGATTATTGATGTAAACTAAAACATAATAAACTATTGCGGAAGCATTTCAATTAACCTGGCTAGAGAACATAAACAGAGTTTACAACATGTAACATTGTTTCACAGAAAGTAAAGTATAACAGTTAATTTACATCTTTTACACATTCGCCATACATACTCTCTCTAACCCACACCATGTCCCAAGGATCGAGGGGAAAGGACTAAGAGACCTCTAACTAAACTAACTACATATACCTTCTACAGACTAAGCGTTAGGATGAAAAGATCCTTCAGATTCCTGTTGCTGTTGTTGACCTGAAAATGTTTGAGTAGAGGGATGAGCCTACTCGCTCAATGAATAGCATTTCATTTAGCTATCACTAAACAACTCATCAGATATATAAAATTGAAATAAAACATAAGTGCAGTACTAAGCAGGGCAGTTCTAATGACATAGCAGAATTTACAGATAATAATCACATTTCTATGCGATGACAGATATTTTAAACAAATAAACAGTTATAGAGAATTGGCACAGAAGTTCAAATCTCTTAACATATTAAATTTACTGTGATCCTATATGATTACATATATATGTTATTATTATGCCCTAATCATATGCAGTGTACTCTGCATACAAAGATCTGTAGCGAACTACGATCTCACCGTACAAGACTTAGCGACACACCCGGGAAATACTAAGTCTGACTTTCCGTCCTGGTCTTCTACAGGACCCATAGGCTCTCCGGCCTGACTCACAGGCTCTCCGGCCTCCTCTGCACTCACCATGAGTGCTCTGGACTCCTCCTCTAACCAAAGCACACAGGCGCAGGGAGTCAACACTGGGTTACCACCAGAATTACTCAACTGGTTGATGTTGGATAACCCTTTACTTTATTTATTATTTTTCCCCAGTGCCACCGAAATTACTCAATCGGTTGGTGTTGGACACTATCTATCAATCCCTCGTGCCACCAGAATTACTCAACCGGTTGATGTTGGACACGAGTTTCACCCCTAAGGTGCAGACCTCTCAAAGGGGTTCTACGGTGTTAGGGCACCTAAGTCTATTTACTGATTAACATATAAACACTTAATCAGGGATATCACATTTCATACTTATTTCACATTTTGAACATCACTTGAAAACACATATATATCATTTGTCATCTTTAAACATGACTCAGCATCAACTTATCCAATTTCGATGCTAAACATCCATTTTATGCTCAACGTATAAATTGCAACTGTAATACAGGAAATTCCATCATTTTCATCAATCATATTACGTATTTCAAGTTCCAATGAATCTATCATACTCTATTGTATGTGCTACATTGTTTAGGAGTTATACCAACTGATACTGAAGCAATTAAGAACTTAAATTGAGTTAAATAATGATTTCTGAATGAACTGCCACTCACATATCAGAAACTCGACCGATTGGTCGGAAACTCGACCGATTACTGCACAACTCGATCGATCAACTTGCAACTCGACCGATCAACTTGCTGTTCGATTCCTACTAAGAAAACTCGACCGAATCACACACAACTCGACCGAAAAATGCATAGACTGAAAACCTAAACAGACCTGCTGATGTCGATTTCACTCGAATCGGGGGGCAAAACCACAGATTTGCGCTGCAAATCACCTGCAACTGATGCACACACCCACAAACTAGCTGTAGGGAAGGATGAGCACGAACTAGGGCTGCTCTTCGCGCCCTTTCCCTCTCCTAGCCGCCACTTCTTCTAGCGTAGCTCTGGCTACTGCTGGATCAGTTGGCAAAGAAGAAAGGTGAAGAGAAGATGGAGGGGCCACAGATGTTGGCCGGAACCGAGCTAGGGCTCTGAATCGCCCTTCTCTCCCAGGTCTCTCTTTCCCTCTCACGCGAAGAAGAGAAGAAACGCTCTGCGTTTCCCTCGTTTCTAAAAACTGAAACGAGTAAAGGGGGAAAGAAAGGATAAGAAGGAAAAACCTAGGGACCAAAACGTAAAGTCCGAGAACTTTCAAAAACTACAAACAGGTCCCTGCATGCCCAAAAACTTTCAACTTTTGACTCGAAAGTCGGTTTTAGACGATTTCTCTGGCAACGCCTCAAGCGCAAGATCTTACACGTTTTAAGGGCTAGGATTCACACTATGCACATATCATATCTGTTTTAAACGTTATTAACAAAAGCAAGCTTATAACTTAGCAAAGCAGCTAAAACACATGCTTAACAGCATACTTACAGGGTAAGCTCAACACGGGTCGTAACAATCTCCCTCCCTTATAAGAATTTCATCCCGAAATTCCTAAAAGAGAAAAGGAAACTTGCTACTCATCTCAGATTCAAGCTCCCACGTAGCTTCTTCAAGGTTATGATTCCTCCACAGAACCTTCACCAACGGTATCTCACGGTTCTTAAGATTCTTGATTCGGTGATCAACTATCTGCACTGGTCCTTCCACGTAGGACACATCTGTCTTAAGCTGCGCCGGTACTGGATCTAAAATCTTTTCTGTACCGGGATGACACTTCTTCAGCATAGACACATGAAACACATCATGAAGATTTGCCAACTCAGATGGCAAATCCAACCTGTAGGCTACAGGTCCAATCCTCTCAACAATAGGATATGGGCCCATATACCTAGGTGTCAACTTACCTCTCTTTCTAAACCTTAGCACTCCCTTCCACGATGAAGCCTTTAGATAAACCTCGTCACCAACCTCAAACTCAAGAGGTCGACGTCATCTCTCTGCATAACTTTTCTGTCTGTCCTGAGCAGCTTTCAACTGCTCCCTGATCACAGATATCTTCTCTATAGTTATATCGACTATCTCAGGTCCAAGAATTTCTTTCTCGCCAACCTCGTACCAACAAACTGGTAATCTACACTTCCTGCCATATAGAGCTTCATATGGGGCCATTCCAAGACTAGAATGGTAGCTGTTGTTATATGCAAACTCCATCAGGCTTAAGTGTTCTTCCCAGTTACCTCTAAACTGCAGAACGCATGCTCTCAGCATGTCTTCGAGAGTCAGAATGGTCCTCTCAGATTGACCATCTGTCTGCGGGTGAAAAGTTGTACTGAACCTCAGCCTTGTGCCCAACGCACGATGTAACTGATCCCAATACCTGGATGTGAACTTAGGGTCTCTGTCAGAAATAATGGAAACTGGAATATCGTGCAATCTGATTACCTCGTCCACATATATCTTGGCCAGCTTCGGAACATCAAAGGATGACTTGACAGGAAGAAAGTGAGCAGACTTAGTTAGTCTATCCACAATCACCCATATCGAGTCTGAACCTCTAGGCGTCATGGGTAACCCTACCACAAAATCCATCGTGATGTGTTCCCATTTCCATTCAGGTATAGGAAGCGACTGTAAGGTACCAGCAGGTTTCTGATGCTCAGCTTTAACCTGCTGACACACTCCACATCTAGCCACGTACTCAGCCACATCTCTCTTCATGCCAGACCACCAGTACAGCTCCTTGAGATTCCTATACATTTTTGTGTTACCTGGATGCATAGCATACATAAAAGCATGCGCTTCTTCAAGAATTTGCTCTTTCAGCTCACTGTTCCCAGGTACACACAACCTGTCATGAAGATACAACACACCATCGTCAGAAAACCTAAATTCTGACCTTTTATCTTCCGACATATCCTGCATAATCTGCCACAACTCTTCGTCATTATGTTGCAACTCCTTACTCTGGTCATAGAAAGTACGTTTGACATGCATCTGAGAAATCAACCCACTCTGTCCAGACACATCCAAGTCTAAGTTCAACTTCCACATATCTACAAGCAAGTCTCTCTTGAAACATGCCATAGAAAATGCATCAGTTGTTGAACTTGACTTCCTACTCAAGGCATCTGCCACAACATTCACTTTACCAGGATGGTAATCGATTGTCACCTCATAATCTTTAATCAGCTCAAGCCATCTGCGCTGTCTCAGATTCAAATCCTTCTGAGTGAAGATATACTTCAGGCTCTTATGGTCCGTAAACACCTGACATGTCTCACCATACAAGTAGGGACGCCATGTCTTAAGAGCATGAACTATAGCAGCTAACTCCAGATCATGAGTAGGATAGTTCTCTTCGTTCTTCTTAAGCTGTCTAGATGCATAAGCCACAACTTTGCCTTCCTGCATCAGCACACAGCCTAAACCTCTCCTGGAAGCATCGCAGAACACTGTATAACCTTTGTCTGCCTCTGGAAAAACCAACACTGGTGCTGAAGTCAACTTCCTCTTCAAGATCTGAAAACTCTTCGCACAGTTATCAGACCAAACAAACGGTGCATTCTTCCTCGTCAAGCATGTCAAGGGTGATTCTAGTACACTGAAGTTTTATATAAACCTTCTGTAATAGCCTGCTAAACCCAAGAAACTTCTAATCTCAGTAGGAGTCTTAGGCTGTTCCCACTGAAGCACAGAATCAACTTTCTTAGGATCAACGCTAACTCCATCTCTCGAGATAACATGTCCAAGAAATGCTACCTCGGCCAACCAGAACTCACACTTGCTAAACTTAGCATACAACTGATGTTGCCTCAGCAACTGCAACATTGTTCTCAGATGTTGCTCATGTTGTACATCATCTCTGGAGTAGATCAGAATATCATCTATAATGACTACAATAAACTGATCTAGGAACGGTTTGAAAATCCGATTCATCATATCCATAAAGGCTGTTGGGGCATTGGTCAGCCCAAACGACATGACCAGAAACTCATAATGCCCATACCTGGTTCTGAAAGCTGTTTTGGGAATATCAGAAGCCTTTACTCTTAGATGATGATACCCAGATCTCAAGTCTATTTTAGAGAAGATCGTCGCTCCACGCAACTGATCAAATAGATCGTCTATTCTCGGCAAAGGATACTTATTCTTAATAGTGATCTTGTTCAATTGCATGTAGTCTATGCAGAGACGCATAGTACCATCCTTCTTCTTAACAAACATCACTGGAGCACCCCACGACGAAGAACTGGGTCTAATGAAACCCTTATCCAGCAACTCCTGCAGCTGCACCTTGAGTTCCTTCAACTCTGCAGGTGCCATTCTATAAGCTGGCAGTGCTACTGGATGACTACTTGGATATACCTGAATCTCAAAATCAAAGTCTCTGACAGGAGGTAAGCCTGGAAACTCTTCTGGAAAAACATTAGAAAACTCACGAACCACAGGCACATCATAAACACTGGCGGTGCTCTTCTCTGCTTTAGTGTCAACCACATGAGCAAGGAACACTTCACATCCTTTCTGTAGCATCTTATCAGCTACAGCAGCTGATACTATGCACGTAGGCAGAACTTTCCTGTCTCCAGAAAAAGCACAAGAAAATTCACCTTGTTGAAAGGTAGCTTCCTTCTTCCAACAATCGAGTTGCACTCGATATGTCTCAAGACAATCCATACCCAAGATGACTTGAAAAGTATTGACATCCAGGGGTATGAGATTAGCAGCAAAGGTGTAACCTCCAAAAGATAACAAACATCCGGGACAGAACTCAGTCAGAACTGTTGGTCCACCTAGTGGAACCCTCAACACTAACTCATCTACCAACTCTTGAGTTAACAAATTAAGTTCACCAACTAAAGAACATCGTATGAAAGAGTGAGTAGCACCCGGATCTATCAAAACTGAAACTGGTATACTATTAAACAAAAGCATCTCTCCTGTAACGACTTGTGAAGAGATTATACCTTCCTGAGGTGTCAAAGAGAAGAAACGTGCTGAAGTTCTCCCTCTACCACGCTGTCCGCGCTGACCACCTCTGCCACTGGGCACTCCACCACCTCTGGAACCAGAAGCCACAGAAGAACTCGGAACATCATGGTACTGAGGCTGGAAAGCTTGTGATGCTGCTTGTCGAAGCTGAGGACATTCCCTTCTGAAGTGTCCTACTTGTCCGCAGACAAAACAACTTGTACCCAAATACTGACCAGTATGTGGTCTTCCATAGTTGTCACATGGCGGCATCTCTTGTTTCTGGGGGCCTGTCACTGACATTGATGACTCGGAAGACCGTCCACTAGAAGCACTGCCCCATCTCCCTGGGTTGTATCTCCCTCTGCTTCTAGAAGAAGTAACATCCTCAGATCTCTGTCTACTGAAACAGCTAAAGCCACGCCCGAGTTTAGAAAAGAAACCTCTACCTCCACCTCTATATACACTACTGGACTGTCCTCTACTGAAATCTGCAGATGTCTTCTTAGACTCAGGCACCTTGTCAGCATTCACAAATTCTTCAACCTGTCTAGCAGCCTCAACAAACTCGCCAAAGTTCTCTTTGTTCCTTCTACTAGTAGCAGAAACTGTATGCCGAATCTCTGGCCTCAGTCCTTCTTGAAACCTTCTGCATCTTTCTATGTTGTCGGGAACAAGCTGCAGATAGAAGTTCGCTAACCGGGTGAAAAGCACTTCGTACTCAGTAATTGACATGTTCCCCTGCTTAATGTTCTATAACTACCTGGTTTTCTCATTAATGAAAGTGGGTGGATAAAATTTAAGATGAAACTCTTCAGAGAAATCCTGCCAAGAAAGCTATGTACCTCTCCTCTTATCCTCCACACCGAGCCACCACAACTCTGCATCTTCTGTCAGAAGATAAACTGTGTGATTAATCTTCTTCTCTTCTGGAAGCTCCATTAGGCGAAAGACCTTCTCTATCTGTCTCAACCACTCATCAGCCTCAGCGGGATCTGTAGTTCCACTAAACTCTGTGCCACCAAGCTTCTTCACAAGCTCATAAGATCGCATCAGATCCTTCACATGCTCTGATACCAAAAATGTCACACCCCGATCTCACACTAACCACTAATCACGAGATTAGGGCGCGACGGAGGGATTATCACATAAACAAATCACTGAGAACTTTTTCTTTTTAAAACCTCGTAATGATATCTGAATTATTGTTGTAAACTAAAACATAATAAACTATTGCGGAAGCATTTCAATTAACCTGGCTAGAGAACATAAATAGAGTTTACAACATGTAACATTGTTTCACAGAAAGTAAAGTATAACAGTTAATTTACATCTTTTACACATTCGCCATACATACTCTCTCTCACCCACACCATGTCCCAAGGATCGAGGGGAAAGGACTAAGAGACCTATAACTAAACTAACTACATATACCTTCTACAGACTAAGCGTTAGGATGAAAAGATCCTTCAGATTCCTATTGCTGTTGTTGACCTGAAAATGTTTGAGTAGAGGGATGAGCCTACTCGCTCAATGAATAGCATTTCATTTAGCTATCACTAAACAACTCATCAGATATATAAAATTGAAATAAAACATAAGTGCAGTGAAAAACTATTAGAGGGGGGGTGAATAGTGTTTTTGAATTATTTTAACAATTTATTGAATTCAAACAACCACAATTGAAATTGGAAGAAAGAGACAGGTGTTTAGAGTGGTTCCAACTATAGCAAATACTATAGTTGTCAGTCCACTACCCGGTTGCTTACCCAACCGGGATTTGAAAGTATTTATTTTATTACCTCTCGAGGATTTATACAAAATACAATACTTTCCTTTACACCCTTTGAACAGCCTTCACTTGAAGTAGGTGCACCAACTTTGAGGTAGCCTTCTTTGAAGTAACTCCAAGATCCCCCTTGAAGTAGCCTTCCTCTCTAGAAGTAACCTCCCGTTGCACCAGCCTTCTGAAGTAGCTCAAAGTCTCCTTCTTCGCCAAGAAGATCTTCACCCTCTCCAATCCGCAGCCTCCAACCTAGGAGTAGCAAGGAGAGTACAAACAATAATAGGGAACAAGAAAGAAAACGGAAATTACAACTTATCCTTTGTAGCCCAAGGCTTGATTTGCCTAGATCAAGCGTATAGATCTCCTAACCAAGTATGTGAACTTGTGATTGCAGTGGGTAGGAGATACTAGCCTATAGGACACGAATTATGAGCTAGGGAATGAAATGGCCAATTGTCACAATGCTCAAATTGATTGCACAAAGTATGCTCAAGGATTTCTCAAGTGTAGCAAGTGTAAACCAGTGAGTTTGAGTGTCCTATGGCTTGTCCTATTTATAGGAATGGCATAAGGATGCTTAAGGACGTTCTAGACAACTTCTAGGGGTTTCTAAGTGCTTAACTAGCCGTTAGGTACAAAGTTATTGCTTTAACAATGGCTAATTAATTAATTCTGCAGTTGCTGTCAGAGATCGTCTCGGTCGAGGAATGGTCGACCGAGACACCTACTCGGTCGAACTTTTGTCGACCGACAGGCACTCTGGAACAAGTGATTTGCAACGTCTTTCTCCAACTGCCAACTAACTTGTCTGTTGTGTCTAACGGCTACTTTGGATCTTTCTCGGTCGAGAAGTTTGTCGACCGAGAGTGTCTCAGTCGAGGAGTTTGTCGACCGAGATTGATCCTGTTTCAATGTTTCAATTTAGGCACTAATTATATGTATGAGTGTGCATATGTGATCCTATTTGAAGTGGATGACTTGTCTAACTATGGTGTTTAGCTAGGGAGAATCTAACGCTTGATTTACATGCAATTCTAAGTACTTGTACATTATATATTTGTACAAGTTTTTACAACAGTGATTACATTGCATGAAAATATAAATATGTAAGCTTGTGGATTTTCCCTTGTTGCTTTGTCATCCTGCACACTCAAGTAGCTCGTTAGATTAATAAGAATGAAATGTTTGTCATAATTAAAACAAAGGGATTTATAGATGTCCATTTAGCCAACAATCTCCCCCTTTTTGAAGATGACAAACATTTCCTAAATATAAAAATAAAGGAAATATAAACCATATGAGTTTCATACCTTTAGATTACCTTTTGTAGCTTTTCCTCTTGTTTATAAAATGTGTGCTTATTATTCTCCTTGAATTATGGAACATGAAATCCAATTCACTAGGGAATATAGCAACTTTCAATGTAAAGCCAAGAGTTTATTTATGAAACTCATTGATTGAGTTTTTCTAAGTTTTAGTTTTATATTTATTTCTCCCCCTTTGTCATTTCAAAAAGATATCCGTTTAGAATAAAAACTCCCCCTTAATTAGATATCCCATCAAGACTAATGAAAAAGATGTCCATTTAAAAGCCAAAATAAGAGTTTTTGTTTAAGTAGCACAAATATCAAAGAAAACATCTTCCAAAGGAGTGATAAGCAATTGCTTCCTAATTTTGTTAAATTTATCTAGTGGAAGTGGTTTTGTAAAAATATCAGCCAATTGATCTTCAACATGATGAAGGGAAACATGATTCTTGGTTTAAAAATTCATTGATTTGCAAATATATTCAGATTTATTGCAGACTTGACAACAGAAACCGAGCGTCCGCAACGGTCATGTTGCAGATGCGCCACTCGGCTCCCCAACGGTCATATAATGGTCATAAACGGTCATAACGGTCAGTTTACAACGGTCATATCCAACGGCTATTTCTCGGTCGAACAATTGTCGACCGACATTGTCTCGGTCGAACATTTGTCGACCGAATGTGTGTCCGATACGAAATCTGTCTAGATTCTGTTGGTCGAGAAAGGGGGGTTTGACCGAAAGGTTTTCGGTCGAAGAGTTCGTCGACCGACCGACTTACTGAGTACGAATTTGAAGCTGATATGTAAATGATAGACTATATTTGTAGAGCATATATATAGATTTTCTAAGGGAGTAATATTGTGTTTATTATTGACAATATTGGAACAAGTTGTGATCATAAATTAATTATACTTTTAATCATAAAATGATATCCAAATAGTTATTATGTCAAACTTATTTTAGGTTGAATTTGACTACGACCATAGCGCCCCTTGGTCAAATTTTATTTTAACCAAGAGGCAAGTTTGCAGATTTTCAAATCGAACACATCGAGTATAATATCTGCATACAATTTGATTGAGTATCAAGTTGAAGCATACTACTTGATATAAGTCTTAAATGAAGGCTCAATTAATATCTCAATTCTACTAATTTTGAGATTTTGTCTTATGTGTTGCAAGCAATAGTATATAACCAATGAATCATTTTGCTTTGCCGAATATTATCATGGATTCATGCATACAATTTATTATCTATGCGTACAAAGTATTGAAAGTATATCCATGATGTAATGATAACAGCATATAATTCCATCACATGATCATGTGAAAAATTTATTAAACTGAGCATAATTTTGGTTTAAATTTGTAGAGATGATATCCAAAATAAATATCCAATCATTAATCATGAATAGATAGCAATTTCATCAATTTCAAAGAAATTCAGCAATTTTTGCAACAGACTGGAAATCAGTGACATGCTCGGTCGACTATTTCTCGACCGACAGTGTCTCGGTCGACAGTCTCTCGACCGAAAATATTTCTGAAACTGTTAATTGCTTCCAAATAGAACATAACCATGCAATTTAAATATTTATTTGTTATCCTATTGAGTTGAGATAGACGTAAAAATATGCAACTAAGGTCCTTGGTCATATCTCAACTTGATTTTGTTCATTTAGTTTGGAGGTTTTGGAACCCAAACTAACTCGACATCTTTTCTCTTATAAGGACATGAAAAGGAGTAATGTCCAAGACGTAAGCAATAATGGCAACATATAGAATCAACCTCAAGTCGTTTTCTATGGTTTTGTTCTAGGTTGTTCTTTGGTACAAATGTATTTGTTCCTTTAGGTACATATATAGATTGATGGGTTTGTGACTTTTTCCAACTAGGTTGATATGACTTCCCTTTAGGCTTATAACCTAGTCCTCTTCTCCCAATTTGATGATAGGAATTATCTAAGATTTGATCAAGAATGCCATTATTATTCAAATTACTAAGTTTTTGTTGTAACTTGGCAATCTCTTCCATTCTCTTCTTAATATCTAGTTTTGCTTGATCTAGATTAGATGACAATGAATTTCTTTCGTTGACAATAGAAACATAATCTACATGGTTGCACAAAATGGGTTGTTTTTGAAGATCATTCACTTGTCTTTGCAAATTATTCTTCTCAAAAGAAAGTAGATTACAATTTTCTTCTATAGATTTTATATTAATATCATGATCTTCAATGATCTTTTTAAGATCTTCGTTTTCGGATGTAATAGCAAGAAGTTTAGCATGTAATTCATCATTTTCTTTATTTGACTTCTTTAATTTCTTCTTGCATTCAACATATTTAATATGTGTTTCTTCAAGGCTAGCAACTAGTTCTTCTTTAGATAAATCAAAAAGACTTACCTCTTCTTCTTCTTCCTCGCTAGTTGTAGCAATGAGACAATCTTTGTTCTCATCTTCCTTCTTAGATCACCATGGGCATCCAGTTATTGGGTGGCTTGTACCTAAGCACCAATTGTAACATGTTGTAGTTTTGTCCAAGCAGCGCTTTTTGTTGTAATCACCATTTCCCTCCATTCTTCAAGACCTGATTAGGGTTCCTTGAAGCCTGCTCTGATACCAATTGCAAAACTACTAGAGGGGGGGTGAATAGAGTTTTTGAATTATTTTAACAATTTATTGAATTCAAATAACCACAATTGAAATTAGAAGAAAGAGACAGGTGTTTAGAGTGGTTCCAACTATAGCAAATACTATAGTTGTCAGTCCACTACCCGGTTGCTTACCCAACCGGGATTTGAAAGTATTTATTTTATTACCTCTCGAGGATTTATACAAAATACAATACTTTCCTTTACACCCTTTGAACAGCCTTCACTTGAAGTAGGTGCACCAACTTTGAGGTAGCCTTCTTTGAAGTAACTCCAAGCTCCCCCTTGAAGTAGCCTTCCCCTCTAGAAGTAACCTCCCGTTGCACCAGCCTTCTGAAGTAGCTCAAAGTCTCCTTCTTTGCCAATAAGATCTTCACCCTCTCCAATCCGCAGCCTCCAACCTAGGAGTAGCAAGGAGAGTACAAACAATAATAGGGAACAAGAAAGAAAATGGAAATTACAACTTATCCTTTGTAGCCCAAGGCTTGATTTGCCTAGATCAAGCGTATAGATCTCCTAACCAAGTATGTGAACTTGTGATTGCAGTGGGTAGGAGATACTAGCCTATAGGACACGAATTATGAGCTAGGGAATGAAATGGCCAATTGTCACAATGCTCAAATTGATTGCACAAAGTATGCTCAAGGATTTCTCAAGTGTAGCAAGTGTAAACCAGTGAGTTTGAGTGTCCTATGGCTTGTCCTATTTATAGGAATGGCCTAAGGATGCTTAAAGACGTTCTAGACAACTTCTAGGGGTTTCTAAGTGCTTAACTAGCCGTTAGGTACAAAGTTGTTGCTTTAACAACGGCTAATTAATTAATTCTGCAGTTGCTGTCAGAGATCGTCTCAGTCGAGGAATGGTCGACCGAGACACCTACTCGGTCGAACTTTTGTCGACCGACAGGCACTCTGGAACAAGTGATTTGCAACGTCTTTCTCCAACTGCCAACTAACTTGTCTGTTGTGTCTAACGGCTACTTTGGATCTTTCTCGGTCGAGAAGTTTGTCGACCGAGAGTGTCTCGGTCGAGGAGTTTGTCGACCGAGATTGATCCTGTTTCAATGTTTCAATTTAGGCACTAATTATATGTATGAGTGTGCATATGTGATCCTATTTGAAGTGGATGACTTGTCTAATTTGTGGTGTTTAGCTAGGGAGAATCTAACGCTTGATTTACATGCAATTCTAAGTACTTGTACATTATATATTTGTACAAGTTTTTACAACAGTGATTACATTGCATGAAAATATAAATATGTAAGCTTGTGGATTTTCCCTTGTTGCTTTGTCATCCTGCACACTCAAGTAGCTCGTTAGATTAATAAGAATGAAATGTTTGTCATAATCAAAACAAAGGGATTTATAGATGTCCATTTAGCCAACATGCAGCACTAAGCAGGGCATTTCTAATGACATAGCAGAATTTACAGATAATAATCACATTTCTATGCGATGACAAATATTTTAAACAAATAAACAGCTATAGAGAATTGGAACAGAAGTTCAAATCTCTTAACATATTAAATTTACTGTGATCCTATATGATTACATATATATATTATTATTATGCCCTAATCATATGCAGTGTACTCTGCATACAAAGATCTGTAGAGAACTACAATCTCACCGTACAAGACTTAGCGACACACCCGGGAAATGCTAAGTCTGACTTTCCGTCCTGGTCTGCTACAGGACCCACAGGCTCTCCGGCCTGACTCACAGGCTCTCCGGCTTCCTCTGCACTCACCATGAGTGCTCTGGACTCCTCCTCTAACCTGAGCACACAGGCACAGGGAGTCACCACTGGGTTACCACCAGAATTACTCAACTGGTTGATGTTGGATAACCCTTTACTTTATTTATTATTTTTCCCCAGTGCCACCGAAATTACTCAATCGGTTGGTGTTGGACACTGTCTATCAATCCCTCGTGCCACCAGAATTACTCAACCGGTTGATGTTGGACACGAGTTTCACCACTAAGGTGCAGACCTCTCAAAGGGGTTCTACGGTGTTAGGGCACCTAAGTCTATTAACTGATTAACATATAAACACTTAATCAGGGATATCACATTTCATACTTATTTCACATTCTGAACATCACTTGAAAACACATATATATCATTTGTCATCTTTAAACATGACTCAGCATCAACTTATCCAATTTCGATGTTAAACATCCATTTTATGCTCAACGTATACATTGCAACTGTAATACAGGAAATTCCATCATTTTCATCAATCATATTACGTATTTCAAGTTCCAATGAATCTATCATACTCTATTGTATGTGCTACACTGTTTAGGAGTTATACCAACTGATACTGAAGCAATTAAGCACTTAAATTGAGTTAAATAATGATTTCTGAATGAACTGCCACTCACATTTCAGAAACTCGACCGATTGGTTGGAAAATCGACCGATTACTACACAACTCGACCGATCAGCTTGCAACTCGACCGATCAACTTGCTGTTCGATTCCTGTTAAGAAAACTCGACCGAATCACACACAACTCGACCGAACAACGCACAAACTGAAAACCTAAACAGACCTGCTGATGTTGATTTCACTCGAATCGGCGGGCAAAACCACAGATTTGCGCTGCAAATCACCTGCAACTGATGCACACACCCACGAACTAACTGTAGGGAAGGAGGAGGACGAACTAGGGCTGCTCTTCGCGCCCTTTCCCTCTCCTGGCCGCCGCTGCTGCTAGCGCAGCTCCTGCTGCTAGCGTAGCTCCGACTACTGCTGGATCAGTTGGCGAAGAAGAAAGGTGAAGAGAAGATGGAGGGGCCGCAGCTGTTGGCCGGAACCGAGCTAGGGCTCTGAATCGCCCTTCTCTCCCAGGTTTCTCTTTCCCTCTCACGCGAAGAAGAGAAGAAACGCTCTGCGTTTCTCTCGTTTCTGAAAAGTGAAACGAGTAAAGGGGAAAGAAAGGATAAGAAGGAAAAACCTAGGGACCAAAATGTAAAGTCTGAGAACTTTCGAAAACTACAAACAGGTCCCTGCATGCCCAAAAACTTTCAACTTTTGACTCGAAAGTCGGTTTCAGACGATTTCTCTGGCAACGCCTCAAGCGCAAGATCTTACACGTTTTAAGGGGTAGGATTCACACTACGCACATATCATATCTGTTTTAAACGTTATTAACAAAAGCAAGCTTATAACTTAGCAAAGCAGCTAAAACACATGCTTAACAGCATACTTACAGGGTAAGCTCAACACGGGTCGTAACATTGTTCCTACTCCCTTTGTCCTTTGCTCAACACAACACATCTCTCTCTCATCCACAACACTCGATGCCTGCGTGCGTCAGCTCTCCTCCACCCAAGCCGCTACTGAAGAGAAGATCCATGGCATGCGATCGGCTACCTACTCCATCAACCTGTCTACTGATGACGACTACTGGACGTCGCTCCTCCTCCACCTCTCGCACCTACGTCGTCATCCTCGCTACTGCAGCTGGGGGTAGAAGAGAGAGCCTTCCTCCAAGCACTCCTCGACATCCCTCTATTGCACCCCAGCTCTCTTCTTTCTCTATTCTCTACCTCCATGCTGTACTGTAAGGTTCAAGAGCAGTGTCTATAAGACTGCCTTATCAGATCGGGGAGGTGTTGTTCGGTCAGTTTCCTCTCACCCCCACGTTTTCGTCGATGGTTAGGGTAGTGGCATTGCAGGTGGGTTGTAACCGCCCCATGTCTGAACCACATATTGTGTGAGGTAGCTAACCGGCTTGTAGCCCTTGGATCTATCTTAAACTGCCTAGATCAATGTCAACTATAGGATAATCCGTGGACTAGCCTACAACCAGGCCGCGTGACATCCATAACTTGGGATAGAACTCAAAAAGCTTGGTCAATGGTACTCATTAATCCATCATTTCCAAACATCGATAACTTCATCTAGGAGCCTCCATTCTTCATCAAATTTTAACCATAGTTTTATCACAACTCAAGGTACTTTCCATTCAACCAAAACTCAACTATTTGACCATTCTATTAAATTCCACATAACTCATAAACTTATGAATCATAATCATGATTTCAACAACAAATAACATCCATGCTTTATCAAATCACTAGGAACTTCTTTAAATTACTTAAATATATGAATCCACTTATGTCATTGGATGATTAAAGACTCCAAAAGTCCACTCCATCACATTACATGAGTAATTGGATTGATCATTTCTTAAATATAATTAATGATGATAATTCAATTATGATATTTTAAACCTAATAAGAATGTTATGTGTGCTTTTACTTTGAGAAATTAGGGTTTGAGAAATATAACCCTAATCGGCTCAAAATAGGGTTTTGATGATATATGAATACATAATTTGATAAGTATAGTGTCTTACTAAATGATTTTTAGTATTTTATGTGTATCTATGATTGAATTCAAATTTGGATATCTTAAATTTGAACACTATTGTAAAATATCAGAATTTTTGGAGAATGTTGACCGGTTTGTCAGTCGAATTTCAAACTCGACCGACCATGCTGCTGACTCCAATATAGTGGTGTAGTATTTGATTTTTATTTATTTATTGGTAACTCCAAATGATCTGAAATTTATATTGGAGATATGAAACTCAATCATAAACAATTTATAAATTTTTCAAAATTTTTGGAGGATCTATTAGCTATTTAGTAGACTAATTACAGTAACATTTATATGAGAAAACATTCAGCTGAAATAAGAGAAAGTATAGTAAGGGGTCAATGTGCAATTGATCCAAGCCGCTCAATTGCTCTATATGGTCAACAAAACACACTAGGAGCTCTCATAACTCGTGATTCAATCCAGAGAAATGAAATCCTAGAGAGAGAGGGAGAGTTAGGGTTTGAGAGGAGAAAGAGGTGGAATTGCTGATGTAGGGGTTTCTCTATCCGAGATATGATGAAATCAAGTAAGTTTATCTTCTTTGCATAGCCTTTCATGACGAATCTTCTCTCACTTGTCAAGATTCTGTCCCTCCTCTGATTTGATCCTAAATGGTATCAAAACTTCCCCTTTTCTCACTCTTTCTTCATAATCCCTCATTTTTAGGGTTTCTGAGTTGAAAGGAAGAAGAATTGGGTGAATTGCTAAGGATTTGATATGAGATCGAGATTTTCAAGGATGAGCTGCGTTTTTAAGGTGTTTTCACACCTTAGGGTGAGTGGGAACTTCCTTTAAATAGTATATTGCACAAAAATTTGTTAAATCATCCATAATCTTCAATTGCTTAGCATGCAACTACAAAACATGAATTGTCTGTTTGATCTAAGTTGTTGCAAAATGATATGAAATGGATTCTTACTCTATTTGGATGAATTTCAGATGATAAAATCACATTATAAATGTATAAAATATATCCTAATGAGAATTCCCTAAGTATTTGCAAAGGTTATAAGAGTAAACTGAAATACAGGGAATTTGTCTATGACTGAAATTGCTGTATAATTAAATAGAGAAATTTGTTTATTTGGATCCCCTTGGTTATGAATGATTGTTTGTATGAATTCATAGTACGTATATGTCAGATACTATCTTGGATTACATTTAAGATGAATAGTGTTTATTTGAAATCTCAGTAAAGAGGGTGAAACCCTAGATGTGAGGAATGTTGGATATTTACGAATAGATATCGTGAAATACATTTGAAGGGATTTTCTTGACATGATAGACTTTATTTAATCAATTTTACTCAATCAGATGATTTAGTTCATATTATCTATTTCTTCTTAGATGACACTAAATTGAAAGAATTGTTTTTGAATTCAGCTTATAGTATACCTCAAACCATGTTCTAACTATGATCTGAAATTGTGTATATGATCTCATGGATAAAGATATCCATGTATCTTGAATAATAGACAATTTATAAGTTGATTGAGAATCTTTTGAAGATCTGAATTATTATGTTATTTGGGTGCTTGAACAACATTATAGCTGAAATTTAGATTTAAGCTTAATTGATCATACTTATGTTCCTAGTGCATTCAATTCTACATGTTTGATCTCTTTGATTTGATATATAGACAATAGAGTTTTTTATTTTCATAATACATATCCCGTGAATAGAAAGTAATCAAGGATGGAAACCCAATCTAGTATGCTTTTAAAAGTATACATATCTAATTTTATATTAAATGGTTAATTGAGATGATTAATGTGATATTGTGGGTTTTTAGTTGAATGTTATCATATATGCATGTATGATTTGTTTATGAGATTCACATTCTCTAATTCAAATACGTGTCATGAAATGATAATTTATTATGCTATTGCAAGTGGAGAGATATGCCATGCCCTAGATTGGGATGTTATTGATGCCATGCATATATGTGTGAAATGTTGAATGCGAATACTTGTTTAGTAGGTAGGATATATGTTTGAATACATGAGAAATGCTATATGTGCACGAGTAAGGAGAAACCCTAAGAAAAGGGTAAACAATATGTTAAGCATTCAGTTCAGTATTATCAGTGAATTCAGTTTAGTAGTCTGAGTAGTCAGTAAGATACAGAGTTTAAGGAAATCAATATAAGAGAAAGATATAATCAAGTTATAATACACTCAGGAGCCTTGAACACCATAGAATCCGTATGAGAGGTATGCGCCTTAGGAATGAAAAGACCTAACCCTGGCAGTGTTCAGTATATGGGGGTCAGAATACTAATAGGTGGTATGAGGGATGAAGCCCTAGTAGAAGTCTCCTAAAAATATAGTATGAAGTGTCCAACATCAACCAGAGATCCTGGTGGCACTAGAGTACATAAAAGACAATAGGTGGCTTGAATCTCTACCTGTGTGCTCAGGTTAGAGGAGGAGTCCAGAGGCCAGAGTGCCATTACACTATTGTAGACCAGTGACGTAGTCAGACTTAGCATTCCTGGGTGTGTCAGCTAAGTCTTGTACAGTGTGATCATAGTGCACTACGAGTCTTCATATGTAGAGTACACTACATATGATCAAGGCACACTAGTATAGGAAAGGTTTGTAGCGTTAGTTTGTTTAAGCCTGTAGTGTCACTTTTTAACTAACTCCTAAGTGGTTGTCACTATAGAATTTGACCTATAGTGTTGGTTTTTATAACAAAAAAAAACCAACCCAATAGGCTATAAAAATGAGGAAGAAAATGCGGCCAAGATTGTAAGGTCGGTTATCTATATACCTCTAGCATTAGTTTTCTTAAATAACCAACCTTAGAGGTACACTCTAAGGTCAGTTGTTTCAAAAAACCGATGCTATAAGGTATACAGATTGAGCTTGACAATCTGTAGACCTATAGCATCAATTTTCATAAAAAACTAACCATAGAAGTTCACTCTAAGGTCGGTTATTTAAGAAAACAGATGCTACTGGTCTACAAATTGAGCTTGACAATCTGTAGACCGGTATCATCCCACCTTAGAGTGAACCTCTAAGGTCGGTTATTTAGGAAAACTGATGCTACAGGTCTACAAATTGTAACCACACACGGCCGTGCTATGCGACACATTCATGCTACCATATCCAAAAACGGCCGTACTACACAGCACGACCGTGCTACCAGAAGCCAACACGACCGTGCTAAGCGGCACGGCTGGAATACCTACAAGGTTGGTTTTTTTAAATAAATGACGCTAGAAGTTGTAATTTTTTTAAAACAAATTCTGCAGAAATAGAAATAGAACAGAAGAATAAGAAGAACCAGGATATGGGAGAGGCGGGCATTGATGATCAACCGTCACCATTCCAAACCACACATTCGTAATAAAAATGATTAATATATTTAGTTGAGTTACACATAATCACATCATAATTTACAAAATTATAGATTGCAAGTCTGAGATGATATTAAATGTCAGATACAAAAGTAAATATGAAAGAGTACTAACACCACATACATAAATTGAGCTGACATATTTGATCCAATGCTATATTGACTTCATTTAGAAAAGCATCTGACCACTCTTCTCGGAATTCATTTAAGTCCTCAAGTGTGTAAGGCTGAGTTGTAAAGATCTATAACAGAAAATGCACATGCTAATATTTTATAAAATGACTAAAACCACTTGAAAAATTATGATGTTATTCTTTATTACCTGATCTATAGTCTGAATGTCATATGATGCTTGTTTGACAATAGCTTGCATATATTTCATTACATAGTAGCCACAAGCCCAGTCATCATTTTGTATAGGACACTACAAATAATGAATTATACTTAATGTTAGTAAACTACTATAAACATGAGTTGAGATAAGAATATAACAGTTGACATATAAGAGTTGAAAATTAATGCATATAAGACTAAGCAGTTGTCAAAGTAGCTACCTTGACATTTTTCAAAGTCAATGTCTTTAATTTTGTTGGTATTTGTCCTCCACCTTCACGAAAAGCCTTTATACCCCTTTAAACTATAGTTGGTAAAATAGAAATTCTAAATAGAAATATCATGTTGAAGCATTGACTAAATTTATGCTCACTCCATAGTTGGCAATTTCAATTTGTGGCCCCTTGTTATTATTCCCATTGGGTAAAGATAATAAAGAGTCATCGATTTTGGGACAACCACCAATTATTCCCAATGTCTAGCTCTGAGTAAGAATAAAACAAACATTAAAATAAATAAATTTATTCATTATTAAAATTATACTGAATAATAATACTTACTTGATGTTAAAAGGAATTAGGATAAAATCCTTCCCGACACTAGCAAAATATTTGAATGCAGTACATAAGTATTCATTTACATCCTGAATGTGTGTCTCCACTTGACTAGTGATTGAAGGAACTAAAAATGCAACATTCCTTATATCAAAGATTATCGTCTCGGTATATAAATGGTTGTAAAACATTTGTAATCATTTCATATATTAGAAATAAGCTAAAAATGTATATTTGAGTTTTCTATATTGATGAATCCTTACCTTATCCATACTTCTAATATCAAAGTATTTAGCCAATCATACTGGAACAAATCTTTAATATCATCAAGAAAAATAAAATTCTTAAAGTCCCTCCCAGCTGCATCTTCTGTTAAATTGACCAACATATGTGATCCCGAGCTTTGGTTGGCTAAGTATCGACACAAACATTTACATTTTCTTCCCAATTCATCGAATGTATCTTCGAGAATGAAAGATGGCTTGGGAATAGGAGGACGACTAGTAGAATTTTTACTTTTTGGTTTACAAACATGTTAATTAAATTACATACTTATATTACACGAGTTCATATATGTAGTCAAATATGAAAAACATGGTAGATTTCAGATATATACCTTGTCATTGATAACCAAGTGTCTAGGCCAACCCACAATGGCACCCTCAGCTTCTTCAACTGTACTATATGCATGATTAGGTATGGGTAGTGGTTTGTCCCCCATTCCGTCATACACAAGATGGATGGACACACGACAAATGTCATCAGTAATTTGTTGGCAATGCAATGTACCACCAAGGTTGTATACCTTGCCCATTGCCACAACATTATATTCTGGAACCTCCACTACAAGTTTATAGTTCATACCAACCTAGAATTAAAATAATATAAGTTATATATGAAGTGGTAAAATGGATACCTATTACAACTATATATATATATATATATATATATATATATCATATATATATCATACTAATAACACAACATATAGAACAAAAACTTACTGCAACTTGTGGTGGGTCATTGGGAGTGCTCCCATGACCTTCTACAATTGGGGCATGGGCTTGTACCACATCACTTGAGAGACACACAATATGAATAGGTTGATAAGGCTGAGTAGGCTGAAATGAAGACATTATTTCTTTTACTTTTTGTGCTACTAATCTTTCAACCTCCTCTTGTGTAATACCTCTTGCACGACCTCTTTTAGATTTAGAAGGGCCAAAATAAGACTTGAATCCTATGCCAGCTCCTAATCCCCTAACACGGCCAGGATGCTCCTTCTTACCAAGAGCAACTGATAGTTCATCCATGTGGCTAGTTGGGATAAACTTTCCTTCCTTCCTTTGCTCATGGAGATCAATCTATTCATATTTAATAAAAATATTAAATAATAATATCAATTAGATATAAATAAATCTAAGTTTGTGGGAGTTACTCTTTACTTAGTTGGGATAAACCTACCATCTTTTGTGCCACCTCCTTAGTTGCAGGGTTGACAATTTCACATGCTCAATTATTTCTAGCATCAATCCATGTCAAGTGTCGAGGTGGATGCTCAGCTTGAGTTGTACTAGACTCTTCTCCATAATAGGACTACTTCTCTTGTAGTTGGTGGCGGAAGGCATAACCACCAGACCCCAAGCGATGGTCATGCACATTTTTGGCCCATCTTTCCTTTTGGGCCTGGTGAATATCCTGATCATTTAAAATGAGGTATTGCAATTTAGATTTGGCAAACATATAAAAAGATTCACCTCCTTAATTGTATAAAATTAAAGATTCATACAATACATCACAATCTTTATTACCTAAAATTGTTCCGAGTTCCTAGCTGCAACAAATCTTTCCCACACCTCAGGGTCTATTAAAACATATACATCTGTTACTTTCTTCTTTTGTTTAGGATTACCTATAAATTCCCTTGTGAGATATGTCTTAAAAGCCCTCCATCGTACACCACAATGTTGTAGCACTTTTTTCTTGTGATCTTTTTCATTTAGATGAAAAACACCCTATACATACAAAAGAAGCAATAATGTTGTCTTGAAAACGAATTAATTCCAAGAAAACTAAATTAGAATAAATAAACAAGAAACATATTAAAATAATATCACTTACACTCACAGATATATATTTTCATAGGAGGTCTTTTAAGGCATTAGAAACATCATGCCAATTTTCTATATCTATTGCCACCTTACTGTGTGTGGTCGCCCCTACTTAATGCTTGAAAGCACTAGCATGTTCCCCAACAGGTGCTCTTGTGACATCAAATTGGACTGGCAATTTCTCCCCTTTGGTGCTGAGCTCCTACAGCCTACACATCAGTGTGGGACCTCTACTTTTCTTAGCATCACCACTACCATCCTCATGGTGCTCATGCTTAGAATGTTCATCTTCACTCGCTATTTTAGAACCTGCAAGTATACATGATAAAAGAACATGATATATGATGTATATTTAAAAGATTACATGTTTGAATGATAATAAAATAAATAATTCAAAAACTACATGCCACTAGTATTGGTTGAGTTGTTAGTCAAGTAAAATTCCTTCAGCATGGTCTTGATGTTTATAATATTCATCAATGTTATCTTCAGCATGTTCTTGACGTTTATAATATTCATCAGTTTTATCTTCAACATTTACACTTGGCAAACCAAATGAGAATGGGCTGGAATCATCATACTTTTCATAGTATTCTTCTTCATTTATAGGATCTACAGTAAATTGTCTTTTTCCATGAAGAACGACAGACCAATTTTTATTTGCCGGGTCATCAATATAGAATACTTGTTTTGCTTGGTCTGCCATGATGAATGGCTCATCTTTCTCACCAATCTTTTCAAAATTCACCAATTTGAAACCCAACTCATCCACTAAAACTCCTTTGTTGTTGTCAACCCAATTACATCTAAAGATAGGAACTCTGAAATTTGTATATTCCAATTCTCATATGTCCTCAATGATGTCATAATATGACATCTCAACTGCACGTGGTCTTTTATCTTTGGCACTAGCAAAATACAATGAACAAGCTTGAATAGTGACTCCACTATTTTGAACTACACTACTTTCATCTTGACGCTTTGTGTAGTATGAAAATCGTTTATGTATTAACCTTCATATGACATGACATCCATTTTTGGCATAAAGGCGAGCCATTTTATGTTCTCAACAACATTATTCGGTGATTCAGATAGTTGATTAAAGACTTTCTCTTCAAACCACCTAATAAATGTTCAATTATGCTCTCTTGCAAGCCACATTGAACTAGATCACGAATGATTTCTCTTGATAAGATTATTGGGTTTTGTGATGTAGCTACTAACTTCATCAATGTTGTGTAAAATATATAAATGTGCTTGTTCCCACAACTCATGATTGATTCCTTTCACTCGTCCTCCCAGAGTTCCTTTTCCACAATAAGATTCAGTGTCATGGAAATTTTTCAGATCGCTAGAAGTTTCATTGCAATTCAAAAAATCATTGCAAAAGTCCATCACCTACCTAGCCACATAACCCTCAATAATACTCCCTTTAGGACAATAACGATTCCGAACATCACCTTTAAAAACACTCATGTAGCGTTCAAATGGATACATCCAGTGTAAGAAAATTGGACCCAACATCTTCACCTCCCTTGTAATATGTACTACAAGATGAACCATGATATCAAAAATTGAAGGAGGAAAGTACATTTCAAGCTGACACATGGTAACAATTACATCTTTCTGTAATTTATCGAGAGTATCAGGATGTATCACTTTGTTGCATATTTCATTGAAGAAGAAACAAAGTCTTGTGAGTGCAAACCTTACATGCTTCAACAATATAGATCGAATAGCCACAGGTAAAATTTGTTGCATTAAGGTGTGACAATCATGAGATTTGAGACCTATCAACCTCAGATCCATCATTGATACCAATCTATGAATATTAGAAGAGTATCTTTGTGGAACCTTAATATTATACAAGCACTCACAGAAAGTATTTTTCTCCTACCTTGAAAAAGTGTAACAAGCTGATGGTAAATATGTGCGGCGACCCCTGATCTCCACTGATAATTCTTTTCTTATACCCATTAATTCTAAATCTTTTCTAGATTTGATACCATCTTTAGTCTTTCCTGGTATGTTCAATAGTGTACCAATGATGCTATCACAAATATTTTTCTCAACATGCATGACATCAATACAGTGTCTAATTGCCAAAGATATCCAATAAGGAAGATTCCAGAATATTGACCTCTTCTTGTATAGAGATTTGTCACATGCGAGAGTATGACTACTTGAACTCTTTCCAGATTCATTAACAATATGTTTCACCTGATCATATACACCATTTCTTGGTATAGGTTTAGGATCATTTTGTTCCTCAGTTGACCCATTAAAGGTTTTGTGTTGCCTTCGATAAGGATGTACTTGTGGGAGAAATCTCTGATGACCAAGATATGCAATTTTACCACCATGTTTCAGTCGGATTGAATCAGTATTTTTCTCACAAATAGGACATTCTATGTATCCTTTTATGCTATATCCAGACAAATTTCCATAAGCTAGAAAGTCATTAATCATGCAAAACAACATAGCATGTAGACTGAAGATCTCTTTACGTGAAGCATCATATGTCATAACACCTTCTTCCCATAGTTTCATTAGGTCATCAATTAGAGGTTGAAGGTAAATATCAATATCATTTTGAGGTTGCTTGGGCCCTGATATCAATATTGACAACATCACATACTTATTTTTCATACACAACCAAGGAGGAAGATTGTATATAACAATCATAACAAGCCACGTGCTATGTTGGTTGCTTAATGTACCATAGGGATTCATTCCATCTATACAAAGTCTAAGTCTTAAGTTTCTTGGTTATTTACCAAATTGAGGGTATAATAAATCAATTTGCTTCCATTGTGGTGAATCAGATGCATGTCGTAGGATGCCATTATCATTGGCCTTTAACTCCCCATGCCAAGACAAATTTTCCCCATCTTCTGTATTAGCAAATAAGCGTTGAAATTTGTGGTATTATTGGTAGATACCACATCACCTTGGCAGGAGAGCCATTTTTAGCCTTAGCTAAATTTGTGGTCTTATACCTTGACGCACCACATTTTGGACAATTTATCAAATTACTATAGTGCTTCTGAAATAACACACAATCATTTGGACATGCATGAATCTTCTTAGCCTCCATTCCCATTGGGCACATTATTTTCTTTGCTTGATATGTTGAAATTGGAAGCTCGTTGCGTTCAGGAAGAATTTCCTTTAACAAAGACAACAATGAAGAGAAACTCTTATCGCTCCACCAGTTTTGACCTTTAAGAGTATATAATCACATCACAACACTCAACCTCGTAAACTTAGTACAACCCTTATATAATGGTTTTTCAGCACCATGGACAATGTTGGCAAATAAAGAAGGTGGATCAAAGACATTGTCGTGACAACTACGTAGCATCTCATCAACCATATCATCCTAAATCGGGTCATCTTGAATCGGTTCATCATTGAATTTATCATCATTATCTATATCTTCCATGCCACAACTATTAGTATTGACATTTTTTGATCCATAATTAAATTTCTATCCATGCCAATACCATTCATTATAACCTTGTATGATCCCATCGCATATGACATGATTCTTAATTTCCTCAGTAGTATCAACTTTCAAATTGTTACCACAATTTCTACATGGACAATATAACCTATCTGTAGGTAGTTTCCTAAGTTCCTCAGCAAATCTAATTAATTCATCAAGACCTTTGCCAAACTCTAGACTACAACAGTTCTTGATAGACATCCAATTTTGATCCATTTTCTATATCACATTAAAATTAATTATAAAACTGAGCATTTAATATTGATACTATAAGTTGTAAGTTTTTATTGATAGGAAGTTAATTACCTTTATACTAAAGCGTACCACCTATCCCATTTTTGAATATTCAATCTCACTAATAACTGTATAATGTATGTTTAGTTGTGAAGAAAATTTCAGCAGCATTTCCCCTAAGTTCTCCAAGTACACCGATGTAAATGGAAAATAACCTCTCACATATGTACCTAGAGAACAAATGAGGAAATACTACTAAAATTTTCTTCAAAACTAAACATACATTATACAGTTACATCCTAAGTGAGATTAAATATCCAAAAACAGTCCCAAACCGGGGACTATCCAAAATTTACTCGTAATGAGTAAATTTTGAACGGGTTTCTTAGTTTATACATAAATGTATTATTGTCATATCTATATATTAAGTTAAACATCATGCATCGATGATCTCATCTATAAACCCTAAAGTGTCAATCTGAGACTACAAAATGTCTACTCTCATATTTCTAGAATGTATATAATGATTACATATGTGATTGATAACAAAATGTAGATATGAAAGAATACATATTTTTATTATTGGTTGATTTACTAGTCAAATAAAATGGCACATTGGGAGAGTGAGAATATTATACCTCACTTGTAGGCTGAAGAAGAAATATATGCAAGTCAACAACAAGTCAATAGCACCTGCAACAACACAAATGCACGATTCAATTCTAATATAATGTATTAATTAGGGGTCAATATATATCAATTTTAGAGGAACAGTAAGAATTAAAAAATGCAAAATTGACAAATTTTGATGTTTTTGCAACTCAGCCAGCATGGCCGTGCTACCTAGCACGTCCGTTCCATTACCACGGTTGTGCTGCCCAGCACGGCCGTGCTACCTGGTCAGTTGCATGACAGTAAGAAGAAAATGGAAGAGTGAGGCGGAAGAGACAACCGTGCTACCTTGAGAAGAACCGAATGGTGGGGGAGCTTGTGCGGGAGAAGAACTGGAGAGAGAAGGTGTGCGACCCTTGCAATGCCTTAGCCGTCGTCGCCATTCAAAGAAGGGGTGTCGGCTGGGCGACATCATCTAAAGTGCACGACGTCGGAGATGCTGGTCGATCTGGAGGCGTCGGCGCCGTCCAAAGAAGAAAAACGGCGATTGGGCATCGTCGTCCAAGAAGGGCTACTGATTTTCCTCTCTTCGGGCGCGGAGATGGTTGGGAAGGTGACCTTGGAAGCGGCGGTGATTTGCTTTTCTTTGGGCGCAGGAGCAAGAATGGGGAGACGAACAAAATGAACTGAAACACACTGAAACACTGCTCGACTTTGGTCTAATATCAGCTCAACCTTTACCGTCAGTTATCTCAAAAAATCGACGCTACATGTATGGTCTGTAGGGTCGGTTATTTGAAAAAACTGACTCTAGATACTAAGTGGTGCCCAAAATTTTTGAGACCATCTATAAGGTCGGGTATTTGTAAAAACCGACCCTAGAGGTCAGGTTCCATAGAGTCGGTTATTTGAAAAAACCGACCCTACAGACTTAGTGGTGCCCGGAATTTTTGAGACCATCTATAAGGTCGAGTATTTGACAAAACCGACCCTAGAGGTCAGGGTCTATAGTGTCGGTTATTTGAAAAAATCGACCCTAGAGTTCCAAAGTAGTGCTCGTGTTTTTTTTGACCCTATAGCATTAGTTATTTGAAAAAACCGACCCTATAGATCGAGGCGTGAAGCCAACATTTCGTGAATTTTTGCCGCGGGAAACCTGTAAGGTCATTTTTTATGATAAAGCCGATGCAGTAGTCTATTAGGTCGGTTATTCTATTAAAAATGACGCTATGGGCAGTGACATTACTGGCCAAAAATGTAGTAGTGGCATAAGCTAAAATATGATCATATAGGTTTTAATAGTTTCTTATAAATAAAAAGAGTTAAGAAATATTTGATTACAGTTTCATAGTACTTGTTCTTTAAATGCAATATTTACATTCTCTATTATTTTAACTGTATTGTTTTAGATCTTCTCAGTGTAGTAATTATTATTGTTATAATTGATATCAGTTGCTCAAAGGTATATCTATAATTGAATTAGTGATTTAGAATGTTTCTTTGAAGTACTCATTCACTGAGCAAGTAGGCTCACCCCTCTACTCGAAAGTTTTAGGGAAACCACATGGAGTTGAAGAAGGTCAAAGCATCAGAGTAGATCTACCACATGAGTTGAGTATGAGATTAGTTAAGTTCAGTCGGTCCCTATCACTCTAGGTCCTAGTATAGATGTGAGAGACTTATAAATGATATTTTGTATCTTTGTTTCCTTGATAAGAGAGAATGTATCTGATTATCATGTCATATGTACGTGGAAGTGTGAGAAATAGAATGAATATATGGATGTGTATCAATAATGTTGAAATCATATTAGAATAATAAAAGTTTAATTATATTGTAAAGTTTGTTTATGTGATTGAATGCGAGAAAACAAAGAGTTTGAAAATACATGAAAAGCTGGGAGTGAACTTTGTATTAAGTGTAATCCTCATAGTCATGCCCTAATCTCATGATTAGTGGAAATTGTGGGATGTGGGCATGAAAACTTGGTATCAGAGCCTAGGTTGTATCATCAGGGACCATTAGGATAGAAAATTAGAGTTATAAGTGTGGAAGATAGGAGGTGATGTGTCTGTAGCTCTGGGAAGTCTAGGTATTTGGATACCCTGGCCCAATTTCTGAATACTTAGATTGACCAATATCAAGCTACTCTGTCTATTCTTCTCTAGATGCCCTGGCTAGGCATGCAGTAGGAGAATAGGCTAGAGAGAAACTCTAGAAATATTAGGGTTAGGAGACTGAAGGTAATAAAGGAGTAAGAGATTAAACATGGAATGTGATACAACTCTTGGTTTATATTTCTTCTTTGATTGGAGAGAAATAGAAATGCTCTTATATATGAATTCAGATTATCAGTTTGTAGAATATATATGGTTCTTTTATATTCTTGTGTATCATGAAGTGATTCAGTCATTGTTTATATTCTTTGTATTAATTAGACCAGAAGTTAAGTTTAAATGAGTTTTCCCTAAGTGGATATTCTTTCCACATGTTTGAGGTTAATAGGAGTTGGTTAATCCTGAGTATCTCTTAGCTTTAGGACTACAGGTTCGGCATGGTCTGGCTGGCAAGATGCGTTACTGGGATCTAATGAATCCTATTAACAGTATAATAACAGTAGACTCTAGATAAATTAGACCCACATCATAGTTAGAATGTACATACACTAAGATGTTGAAACATATGGGAAAGATTACAATAGCTAAGAAATAGTTAAAACAAATATCTGAGATTCGACTTTGGGGCCTCATACGAAAAACCCTTAATTGGGAATAACGGAACACGACATAATGTTTTGATTAAGTTAAATGATAAGTATTATATGAACTCTAAATATGAAATATAGGAAAGATATGAGAAAAGTATGTAAGGGCCAAGATAGTAAGAATCAATCATGAGGAATGGATCATATAATCGAGTATAATTCTTTTATGTACTCCAACGCAATGGCAAAATAGAAGAAAAGAGTTGAGTATACAATAAGTACATAGAAGTGAAGAGTCTTCATAAGAGTTAAAGTAAAGAGAATTGGATGAACATGTAAATCATAAGACTAGAACAAAAAACTAGTTTCTAAAAGAAGAACAAAAGTGTAGTTTAACAAATGAATAAGTCATACAAAGGTAGATTATATTCAGGAAGGAGAAAATTTGATTGAAAGAGAAACTATGTTTCACCCATGCATGATCCGTTTGATTTAAAATGAAGAATATGTAATGTATTAAACATGAGGTAAAACTAGTAGAGAGAATATCGATTTAGAATTTAACTTCACATTATTAGAAGAATAAAAAGAAATATGTGCAACATGGTATACATGATCATACACATGAATAAGAAACATGGTCATAAGAGAAAATTAGAAGTTAAAGATGACAGGTGGAAGAGTAGTATATGGTAAGAGGATTTTGGAAAGTAAGGAAGGGTTTGAAACATGATGTAGTAATATAATTATAAAAGACAGAGGTTGTGAGATTCAAACAAGTGCTAGTTAGTCCAGTATCCCTGTTGATAACTAATTAAATCTACATATGAGAAATGTATTAAGGGAATGTTTGAATATAAGAATTCCAAGTCTTAGAATCAATTTCTCTTTCATATCTTTCTTAATGAGAGCAAGGTGGGAATGAAGTGATAAGAAAATAAATCATATATGATGCATAACCACCATGGTAGGGACATCTAGTGAATGTAATAGTGACACACAATATGATGATGAAACCCTAGTAGGGTAAATTGAGAATGTAATCTATTTGAATAGACAAGTAAGAGAAAGGAAATTCAATTGATAAGATAAGGAAGACTTTAGTAAACTTGTGAGATCCAAAGTTTGAATTTCAAATTAAGAGAATAAAGTCACATCACAATAATGTCATGCTACTGATAAAGACCAAACCCTAGAATGTTTAGAGTTGTAGTAGTTCAAGGGTTGTCACTAGTGGTTTGACCTTGAATACTAGCATCTCTATAAAATAAAATCATGAAATTTGCACTATGAGAAGTAAACTAGCATTGATTGTAATCCAGGTTTTATAGGTAGTTAATATGAAAGGTAGAGAAACAATATAGAAATGATTCAGAGTAAAAGATAAGAAATAGATTTGAAATATAAGAAGCATGTTTTGAACAAAAGGAGAAATACAATATGCGTGAAGTGCAATATGAAATAACACTACTACATTTTTTGCCAATAACGTCGCTTCCTGTAGGGTCAGTTTTTCCAAATAACTTACCTTATATGTCTACAAAAAATGCAGGCACCACTTAAGACCTCTTGGGTTGGTTTTCTTAAAATAAGCGACCTTGTAGTGTAACTCTATAGGGTCGGTTTTCCAAATAACCAACCTTATATGTCTATAAAAATTGCGGGCACCACTTAAGATCACTTGGATCAGTTTTCTTAAAATAATCGACCTTGTAGTGTATCTCTATAGGGTCAGCTTTCATAAAATAAGCGACCTTATAGATAATGGGAATAGAAAGCCCATTATAGTTTCCCATGGAAAAAATTGCTAGATTTTATCTTTGCGCCTTGATCTATAGGGTCGGTTTTTCCAAATAACCAACCTTGTATGTCTTCAAAAAACACAGGCACCATTTAAGACCTCTTGGGTTGGTTTTCTTGAAAAACCAACTTTACAAGACCTCTGAGAGTACTTTGTAGATGTATAGAGTCAGTTTTTTCCTTATAACCGACCTTGTAGGGATTCTCGATCTACTTGAATTTTAAATCCATTTTCTTTTCATGCATGTTTAAGTACCTCTAGGGTTGGTATTTTCCTTTTAACCAACCTTGTAGGTCTCCTCAGTCAAAAAAATTGTTGATCGGGTTGATTTTTGGATCTAGTTTTTCCTTCATGCGTGTACAAGTAGCTCTAGGGTCGGTTTTTTCCTTTTAACCAACCCTAGAGGTCCCCTCCATCGATGAATTTCTCGACCGAGGTTCCCTCGGTCGACAAAATTTTCGATTGAGTTTGAGTTTGGGTGTTTAGGGTTTTGGATCTAGATTTCATGCATGTATAAGTACCTATAGGGTCATGTTTTTCCTTTTAATTGACCTTGTAGGTCCCCTCAGTCGACAAAATGGTCGACCGAATTGAATTTTGGATCCAATTTGCCTTTGCGCATGTATAAGCACCTCTAGGGTCGATTTTTTCCTTTTAACCGACCCTAGAGGTCCCCTCGATTGACGAATTTCTTAACCGAGGTTCTCTCGGTCGACGAAATTCTTGACTGAGTTTGAGTTTGGGTGTTTAGGGTTTAGGATCCAGATTTCCTTCATGCATGTATAAGTACCTCTAGGGTCAGTTTTTTCCATTTAACCGACCTTAGAGGAACCCTCGGTCGACGAATTTCTCGACTGAGTTGGAGTTTGGGTGTTTTTAATTTACCCAATACGGGCACCGCTTATCTCTTGGGTCGCATTTTTGTTTTAACTGACCCTACAGGTTAGGCGTGGGGATATACTAGAACCTTTCACTTTCACTACCGAGTGTTACTATTTCACTCTCTCCCGTGCTCCAAAAGCTCCATTGTCGCCGAGACCTTGTTGTCACACCGCTAAGACGTTGTTGTCGCACTGTCGAGACCTCGTTGCCGCACCGTCGAGATCTTGTTGTCGCACCACACCGCACCGGGTCGTCGCCTCTTCCACACTTCCACAAAGGTCGCCACCTCTTCCATGAAGGTCTCCGCCACTTCCAAGTAAGACTTTCCAGAGGTAAGACCGTTTATATAGGTCTAGCTATGCCCATCGTGGTACCGTCACCACGAACAAGGTAGCGTACAAGTCCACTCTCGGTCGAGAAGTTGTCGACCGAGAGTGGACCTAGATGTCGCGCACAGGTGGACTCTCGGTCGACGAATTCTAGACCAAGAGTGGACATGCGCACCTATAACTGGAGAGTTATATTTTTTTTCTATTTTATATGATTGGTAACCAAACCAATAATAAAAACATGTATTTTTTCATATGTAATCATTATATAAATTCTAGAAATTAATATGTGATTAGACATGTGTACTCCCAGATTGACACTTTAGGGTTTATATATGAGCTCATCTATGCATGATGTTTAACTTAATATATAAATATGAAAATAATACATTTATATATTAACTTAGAAACCCGTTCAAAATTTACTCATTAGGAGTAAACTTTTGATAGTCCTCGATTTGGGACTTTTTTGGATATTTAATCTCACTTAGGATGTAACTGTATAATGTATGTTTAGTTTTGAAGAAAATTTCAGTAGGATTTCCTCAATTGTTCTCTGGGTACATATGTGAGTCATTATTTGCCATTTACATCAGTGTACTTGGAGAACTTAGGGGAAATGTTGCTGAAATTTTCTTCAAAACTAAGTATACATTATACAGTTTCTAGTGAGATTAAATATTCAAAAATGAGATAGGTGGTACACTTTAGTATAAAAGTAATTAACTTCCTATTAATAAAAACTTACAACTTATAGTATTAATATAAAATGCTCAGTTTTATAATTAATTTTAATGTGATCTAGAAAATGGATCGAAGTTGGATGTCTATCAAGAACTGTTTTAGTCCAGAGTTTGCCAAAGGCCTTGATGAATTTATCAAATTTGCTGAGAAACATAGAAAACTACCTACAGATAGGTTCTATTATCCATGTAGAAATGTGGTAACAATTTGAAAGTTGATACTATTGAGGAAATTAAGAATCGTGTCATATGCAATGGGATCATAAAAGGTAATAATGAATGGTATTGGCATGGACATAAATTTAATTATGGATCAAAAAATGTCGATACTAATAGTTGTGGCATAGAAGATATAGATAATGATGATAATGTCAATGATGAACCAATTCAGGATGACCCAATTCAGGATCATATGGTTGATGAGATGCTACGTAGTTGTGTCGAAAATTCCATGGATCCACCTTCTTTATTTGCAAACATTGTCCATGATGCTAAAAGACTGTTATATAAGGGTTGTACTAAGTTCACGAGGTTGGGTGATGTGATGTGATTATATACTCTTAAAGCTCAAAATCAGTGGAGTGATAAGAGTTTCACTTCATTGTTGTCTTTGTTAAAGGAAATTCTTCCTGAAGTCAACGAGCTTCCAATTTCAACATATCAAGCAAAGAAAATAATGTGCCCAATGGGAATGGTGGCTAAGAAGATTCATGCATGTCCAAATGATTGTGTGTTATTTCAGAAGGACTACAGTAATTTGATAAATTGTCCAAAATGTGGTGCGTCAAGGTATAAGACCACAAATTCAGCTAAGGCAAAAAATGGCTCTCCTTCCAAGGTGATGTGGTATCTACCAATAATTCCATGATTTCAATACTTATTTGCTAGTATAGAAGATGCACAAAATTTTTCTTGGCATGGGGAGTTAAAGGGCAATGATTATGGCATCCTACGACATACATCTGATTCACCACAATGGAAGAAAATTGATTTATTATACCCTCAATTTGGTAAAGAACCATGAAACATAAGACTTGGACTCTATATAGATGGAATGAATCCCTATGGTACATTAAGCAGCCAACATAGTATGTGGCCTATTATGATTGTTATATACAATCTTCCTCCTTGGTTGTGTATAAAAACTAAGTATGTCATGTTGTCAATATTGATATCAGGGCCCAAGAAACCTAGAAATGATATTGATGTTTACCTTCAACCTCTAATTGATGACCTAATGAAACTATGTGAAGAAGGTGTTATGACATATGATGCTTCATGTAAAGAGATCTTTAGTTTGTGTGCTATGTTGTTTTGCATGATTAATGACTTTCCAGCTTATGAAAATTTGTATGGATATAGCATAAAAGGATACAAAGCATGTCCTATTTGTGAGGAAAATACTAATTCAATCTGACTGAAACATGGTGGTAAAATCGTATATCTTGGTCATCAAATATTTCTCCCACAAGTGCATCCTTATCTAAAGCAATGCAAAACCTTCAACGGATCAACTGAGGAATGAAGTGCTCCTAAACCTATACTAGGAAATGATGTATATGATAGGGTGAAATATATTGTTAATGAATTTGGAAAGGGTTCAAGTAGTAGTACTCTTGCATGTGACAAATCTCTATACAAGAAGAGGTCAATATTATGGAATCTTCCTTATTGGAGATTCTTGTTAATTAGACACTACATTGATGTTATGCATGTTGAAAAAAATTCTTGTGATAGCATCATTTGTACACTATTGAATATACCGGGAAAGACTAAAGATGACATCAAATCTAGAAAGGATTTAGAATTAATGTGTATAAGAAAAGAATTATCAATGGAGATCAGGGGTCTCCGCACATATTTACGACCAGCTTGTTACACTTTGTCAAAGCAGGAGAAAAAGACTTTCTGTGAGTGTTTATATAATATTAAGGTTCCATAAAGATACTCTTCTAATATTCATAGATTGGTATAAATGAAGGATCTGAAGTTTATAGATCTCGAATCTCACGATTGTCACACCTTAATGCAACAAATTTTACCTGTGGCTATTCGATCTATATTACCGAAGCATGTAAGGTTTGCAATCACAAGAGTCTGTTTCTTCTTCAATGAAATATGCAACAAAGTGATACATCCTGATACTCTCGATAAATTATAGAAAGATGTAATTGTTACCATGTGTCATCTTGAAATGTACTTTCCTCCTTCATTTTTTGATATCATGGTTCATCTTGTAGTACATATTACAAGGGAGGTGAATATGTTGGGTCCAATGTTCTTACATTGGATGTATCCATTTGAACGCTACATGAGTGTTTTTAAAGGTGATGTTTGGAATCATTATCGTCCTGAATGGAGTATTATTGAGGGTTATGTGGCTAGGGAGGTGATGGACTTTTGCAATGATTTATTAAATTGCAATGAAACTTCTAGTGATCTAAAAAATTCCCATCACACTGAATCTTATTGTGGTAAAGGAACTCTGGGAGGATGAGTGAACGGAATCAGTCGTGAGTTGTGGGAACAAGCACATTTGTATATTTTACACAACATCGATGAAATTAGTAGCTACATCACAGAACACAATGATCTTATAAAGAGGAATCATCCACGATCCAGTTCAATGTGGCTTGCAAGAGAGCATAATTGAACATTTATTAGGTGGTTTGAAGAGAAAGTCTTTAATCAACTATCTGAATCACCGAATAATGTTGTTGAGAACATAAAATGGCTCACCTTTAAGCCAAAAATGGATGTCATGTCATATGAAGGATATGACATAAATATATTTTCATACTACACAAAGCGTCAAGATGAAAGTAGTGTAGTCCAAAATAGTGGGGTCACTATTCAAGATTATTCGTTGTATTTTGCTAGTGCCAAAGATAAAAGACCACGCAAAGCTGTGATATCATATTACGGCATCATTGAGGACATATGGGAATTGGACTATACAAATTTTAGTGTTCCTATCTTTAGGTGTAATTGGGTTGACAACAACAAAGGAGTTTTAGTGGATGAGTTGGGTTTCAAATTTGTTAGTTTTGAAAAGATTGGTGAGAAAGATGAGCCATTCATCATGGTAGACCAAGCAAAACAAGTATTCTATATTGATGACCTGACAAATAAAAAATGGTTTGTCGTTCTTCATGGAAAAAGATAGTTTATTGTAGATCCTATAAATGAAGAAGAATATTATGATGAATACTATAAATGTCAAGACCATGCTGAAGGAATTATACTTGACTAACAACTCAACCAATACTAGAGACATGTATTCTTTGAATTATTTATTTTATTATCATTCAAGCACATAATCTTTTAAATATATCATATATCATTCAACCACTTGTGATTTTATTATCACTTATGTTTCTTTTATCATGTATACTTGCAGGTTCTAAAATGGAAATTGAAGATGAACATTCTAAGCATGAGCACCATGAGGATGGTATTGGTGATCCTAAGAAAAGTAGAGGTCCCACACTGATGCGTAGGTTGTAGGAGCTCAGGGCCAAAGGAGACAAATTGGCAGTCCAATTTGATATCACAGGAGCACCTATTGGGGAACATGCTAGTGCTTTCAAGCATTACATAGGGACAACCACGCGCAGTAAGGTGGCAATAGATATAGAAAATTGGCATGATGTTTCTAATGCCTTAAAAGACCTCCTATGGAAAGATATATCTGTGAGTGGAAGTGATATTATTTTAATATTTTTTTTATTGATTCTAATTTAGTTTGCTTGGAATTAATTCCATTTCAAAACAACATTATTTCTTCTTTTGTATGTATAGGGTGTTTTTCATCTAAATGAAAAAGATCACAAGAAAAAAGTGCTACAACATTGTGGTGTACGATGGAGGGCTTTTAAGACATATCTTACAAGGGAATTTATAGATAATCCTAAACAAAAGAAGAAAGAAAAAAATGTATATGTTTTTATAGATCTTGAGGTGTGGGAAATATTTGTTGCAGCTGGGAAATTGTAATAGTTTCAGGTAATAAAGATTGTGATGTATTGTATGAATCTTTAATTTTATACAATTAAGGAGGTGAATCTTTTTATACATGTTTGCCAAGTCTGAATTGCAATACCTCATTTTAAATGATCCGGCTATTCACCAGGCCCAAAAAGGAAAGACGTGCCAAAAATGTGCATGACCATTGCTTGGGGCCCGGTAATTATGCCTTTTGCTGCCAACTATAAGAGAAGCAATCCTCTTCTAGAGAAGAGTCTAGTACAACTCAAGCTGAGCGTCCACCCTGACACTTGACATGGATTAATGCTAGAAAGAATCAAGCATGTGAAATTATCAACCCTGCAACTAAGGAGGTGGCACAAAAGATGGTAGGTTTATCCCAACTAAGTAAAGAGTAACTCCCACAAACTTAGATTTATTTATATCTAATATATATTGTGATTTAATATTTTTATTAACTATGAATAGATTGATCTCCATGAGCAAAAGAAGGAAGGAAAGTTCATCCCAACTGGCCACATGCATGAACTATCAGTTGCTCTTGGTACAAAGGAGCATCCTGGCCGTGTTAGGGGATTAGGAGCTGGCATAGGATTCAAGTCTTATTTTGGCCCTGCACAATCTAAAAGAGGTTGTGCAGGAGGTCTTACACAAGAGGAGGTTGAAGCATTAGTAGCACAGAAAGTAAAAGAAATAATGTCTTCATTTCAGCCTACTCAACCTTCTCAACCAATTCATACTGTGTGTCTCTCAAGTGATGAGGTAAAAGTCCATGCTCCAGTTGTAGAAGGTCATGCGAGCACTCCCAATGACCCACCACAACAATCTGCAGTAAGTTTTTGTTCTATATGTTGTGTTATTAGTATGACATATATATGATATATATATATTTATATAAATATATATATATGATATATATATATAGAGAAATATATATATAGTTGTAATAGGTGTCTAGTTTACCGCTTCATATATAACTTATATTATTTCAATTCTAGGTTGGTATGAACTGTAAACTTGTAGTGGAGGTTCCAAAATATAATGTTGTGGCAGCAGGCAATGTATACAACCTTGGTGGTACATTGCATCGCCAACAAATTACTGATGACATTTCTCATGTGTCCATCCATCTTGTGTATGACAGAATGGGGGACAAACCACTACCCATACCTAATCCTGAATATAGTACAGTTGAAAAGGCTGAGGGTGCTATGGTGGGTTGGCCTAGACACTTGGTTATCAATGACAAGGTATACCTGAATTCTACCATATTTTTCATATTTGACTTCATATATGAACTCGTGTAATATAAGTATGTAATTTAATTAATAGGTTTGCAAAGTAAAAAGTAAAAATTCTACTAGTCGTACATTTATGCCCAAGCCATCTTTTATTCCAAAATCCACATTCGACGAGTTGGGAAGTAAATGTAAATGTTTGTGTCGATACTTAGCCAACCAAAGCTCGGGATCACATATGTTGGTCAATTTAACAGAAGATGCAGCTGGGAGGGACTTTGAGAATTTTATTTTTCTTGATGATATTATAGAGTTGTTCTGGTATGATTGGCTAAATACTTCAATAATAGAAGTATGGATAAGGTAATGATCTATCAATATAGAAAATTCCAATACACATTTTTAGCTTATTTCTATATATGCAAATAATTACAAATATTTTACAGCCATTTATATACTGAGACCACAAACTTTGATATAAGGAATGTCGGATTCTTAGTTCTTTCAATCACTAGTCAAGCGGAGACACATATTGATGATGTGAATGAGTACTTCTCTACTACATTCAAATATGTTTCTAGTAGGGGGAAGGAAATTATCCTAATTCCTTTTAACGTCCAGTAAGTATTATTATTCAATATAATTTTAATAATGAATAAAATTATTTATTTTAATGTTTGTTTTATTCTTACTCAGAGATAGACATTGGGAATTAGTGGCGATTGTCCCAAAATTGATGACTCTTTATTATCTTGACCCAAGGGGTCACAAACTGAAATTGTCAACTATCGAGTAAGCATAAATTTAGTCAATACTTCAACATGATATTTCTATTTAGAATTTCTATTTTACCAACTATCGTTTAATTGATAGGGGTATAAAGGCTTTTTGTGAAGTTGGAGTACAAATACCCACAAAATTAAAGACATTGACTTTGAAAAATATCAAGGTAGCTACTTTGACAACTGCTTAGTCTTATATGTATTAATTTTCAACTCTTATATGTGAACTCTTATAGTCTTATCTCAACTCTTTTTATAGTAGTTTACTAACATTAAGTATAATTCGTTATTTGTAGTGTCCTACACAAAATAATGATTGGGCTTGTGGCTACTATGTAATGAAATATGTGCAAGCTATTGTCAATCAAGTATCACATGACATTCAGACTATAGACCATGTAATAAAGAATAACATTATAAATTTACAAGTGAGTTGTAGTCATTTTATAAAATATTAGCATGTGCATTTTCTATTATAGATCTTTACAACTCAACCTTACACACCTGAGGACTTAAATGAATTCCGAGAAGAGTGGTCATATGATTTTATAAATGAAGTCAATATAGCATTGGATTGAATATGTCATCTCCATTTATGTATGTGGTTTTGGAACTCTTTCATATTTACATTTGTATCCCTCTAATATCATTTCAGACTTGCAATCTTTCATTTTGTAAATTATGTTGTGATTATGTGTAACTCAACTGAATATATGAATCATTTTTGTTATGAATGTGTGGTCTGGAATGGTGATGGTTGAGCATCAATGCTCCCCTCTCCCAGAATATATGAATCTTCTTGTTCTAATGTTTTGTTTCTGTTTCTGCAGAAATTGTTTAAAAAAATGTAACTTCTAGCGTCAGTTTTCTTAAATAACTGACCCTAGAGGTCTGATTATTAAGCTCAATATGTAGACCTTCTAGCATTGGTTTTATTAAATAACTGACCTAATAGGTCCTCTATAAGGTCGGTTTATTAAGAAAACTGACGCTAGAAGGTCAACAGATTGAGCTCCAGACCCTCTAAGGTCAGTTATTTATTAAAAAATGCCCCTAAAGATTGAATAACCGATTGTAGACACTCCCTCAGTCGACAATTTTGTCGGTTGAAAACCACTCGGTCGACAGTTTTCTCAACCGAAGGTCTCTCGGTCTATAAATTTATTGACCAAATAAATCTTTGATGCTACAAACATTACTTTCTTGGTTGAAAATTTTCTTGACCGAACTAATCTCAGTCAAAATATTTCTCGATTGAGACAGATTACAGGGTCAGCTTTTTTGGAATAACCGACCTTACAGGATCTTCTTTCTCATTTGAAATAATCTTAGTCGAAATATTTCTCGACCGAGACAGTTTACATGGGCGGCTTTTTTGGAATAACCGACCTTACATGCTCTTCTTTCTCACTTGGGTTAGATTTTTTACAACCTCTTGGGTCAGTTTTTACTCTGTAAGGTCGGTTTTCTTTGGTCCAGAAAACCAACACTATAGAGAAAATTCTACAACGACGACCACTTAGGGGTCGGTTATAAAGTGACACTACATGCTTAAAAAATCGATGCTACAGACCATTCTTGTACTAGTGTAAATTCTTACCGTGATAGCAAGAATGATGAATAATCTATTTGTACCTTGTATGTATCAATTTTAAGGATGTTTAATATACATGATTAAAATGAGAAGGATAAGTAGCAAAAAAGTAAGTAGTAATGAATGAAGTGAGAGATAAGAGAAAACAATGGCTTTTAGTAATATGTGAATTTGTTTTTAGAAGTATAATGTGTTGAAGGTATATTAAGGGATGTAAATTGGTTCTATGCATGATTTCAGTGTACATGTGCAAACAATATGTTAATTGAAGGTGTCTGATAGTTGTAGTTATTCATACCAATAATCCATGTTAGTATTGTACAATTGTGGTATGGTGATATGGGTTGAATGATGATGGAACAAAGGAGGGTTACCCTTAATAAGGTAGTCTTACCTATTCACTCATATTAATAGAAGGGATGATAATCATATTGTATTGATATGTTACCCTAATGAGGTATAGCTTGTTATACCTAGCTTTAATATAACGAAGTGATGGTAATTGGGTATGAATAGTCCTTGAATGACTAATACAATCATGGAGTACTCTGTTACTATTGTTGAAACCCTATTATGCTATAATCCGATGGTTATACCTTGAATTATGTGTGGGCTCATACTTGAGCATAGTATGGTATGTGATGGCAATGCTTCACCTTATGCATCCATGATCCAACGGGAATGTCATGACTGGTATTGTACAATTGTTGTTGGATTTAGTCTTCCAACTCAAGACTATTTTACTATTTGAGTAGCACATTAGTAAAATTCAAAATGACATGGTGAATTCTCTTTTGTGACTTAAAGGTAATACATAACAATAATACATATTGAGTCGTATGAATTGAGATCGTTGGATCATATTATCAATGTTGAGGTAACACCTCAAGAGTATAAAAATATTGAAATGGTTGTTTATCTCTATATCCTATGATTGACTGTGGCATAGAGAATTTGTTTGTTATCATTGAGAACTATTTCAAACATGTTATGATTTAGTAAAGAATTAAAGGACTTAATGTTGAAAATTGCATTCAAGTATGAAATACAAGAATATAATGACATGTAAGATTTCAGAAGCTTAAAATAAACCTTGAATGTACTTTTCTTGCATGTTTATGTTTCAGGGACGAAACATTTCAAGGGGGGTAGAATTGTTATGACCGCATATGAGCTTAATTGGTAAACTAGGGTTTACCTAGATGATTACATGCTTAATTGGATTGATCATTTCATAAATCTAATTGATGATGATAATTAAATTATTATGTTTTAAACCTAATAAGAACTTTAAGTGTGATTTTACTTTGAGAAATTAGGCTTTGAGAAATATAACCCTAATCGACCCAAATTAGGGTTTTGATGATATATGAATACATAATTTGATAAGTATAGTGTCTCACTCAATAATTTTTAGTATTTTTTGTGTAGATCTGATTGAATTCAAATTTGGATATAATTTGTATATCTTAAATGTGAATACTATTGTAAAATATCAGAATTTTTTGAGAATTTTCTGATCTATTTGTCGGTCAAGTTTCAAACTCAACCGACCATGTCACTGACTACAATATAGCAGTGTAGTATTTAATTTTTATTTATTTATTGGTTACTCCAAATGATCTGAAGTTTTTAATAGAGATATGAAACTCAATCATAAACAACTTATTTAATTTTCATAATTTTTGGAGGATCTGTTAGCTATTCAGTAGATGAATTACAGTAACATTTTTATGACAAAAAATTCAGATGAAATAAGAGAAAGTATAGTGAGGGGTCAATGTGCAATTGACCCAAGCAGCTCAATTGCGTTATATGGTCAACCTAACACACTAGGAGATCTCATAATTCGTGATTCAATCTAGTGAAATAGAAATCCTAGAGAGAGAGGGAGAGTTAGGGTTTGAGAGGAGAAAGAGGTGGAATTGCTGATCTAGGGTTTCTCTATCCGAGATATGATGAAGTCAAGTAAGTTTAGCTTGTTTGCATAGCCTTTCATGGTTAACCTTCTCTCACATGTCAAGATTCCATCCCTCCTCTGACTTTATCCAAAATGGTATACAAATTTCCACTTTTCTCACTCTTTCTTCATAATCCCTCATTTTTAGGGTTTCTTAGTTGAAAGGAAGAAGAATTGGGTGAATTGCTAGGAATTTAATATGAGATCGAGATTTTCAAGGATGACCTGTGTTTTTAAGGTGTTTTCACACATTAGGGTGAGTGGGAACTTCCTTTAAATAGTATATTGCACGAAAATTTGTTAAATCATCCATAATCTTCAATTGCTTAGCATGCGACTACAAACCCTAAATTTTCTGTTTGATCTAAGTTGTTGCAAAATGATATGAAATGGATTCTTCCTCTGTTTGGATGAATTTCAGATGATAAAATCACATTATAAATGTATACAATATATCCTAATGAGAATTCCCTAAGTATTCACAAAGGTTATAAGAGTAAACTAAAATATAGGGAATTTGTCTATGACTAAAATTGTTGTATAATTAAATAGAGAAGTTTGTTTATATGGATCCCCTTGGTTATGAATGATTGTTTATCTGAATTCATAGTACATATATGTTAGATACTATCTTGGATTACATTTAAGGTGAATATTGTTTGTTTGATGTGAGGAAAGTTGGATATTTACGAATAGATATCGTGAAATACATTTGAAGGGATTTTCTTTTTTTGGTCGGTCAAAAATGTGTGTTGCTAGTATTACCAAAACTTTGGGCACTAAGTACCCCATTACATCTGTCAAAGTTAATCAACCATAACTAAAAGTCAATATTCCCACGCAGGGGGATAAAGAACCCTGAATAGAGCTAGGAAACTAAGAAAAGCAAACAAACTGAAATGGCTAGATCCTAACACTGCTACTAGAAGAAAGGCTATTACAAACCATGATTACATACATTCAGCATACCCAAAAAAAATAACAACAGCTTGACATAGGCTACCTCCAGCCACCCTACTTGGGTCTAGCCTTTGAGTATCCCGCTTTCTTAGCAAGTTGTCACAAGGAACCATAAAGAGCACACCCAAAACGGATCCTCCATACCAGAAGCATTCACAGTCTAACTGTCTGGCAAGCAAGGGGCAATGTAAATTTCTAACAGGGAGTTTGCAAGAAGGAAGCTCGAAGATAGACCTCCTTGCTAGGTACAACACCAGCTGACAGTAGCCGCACCCACAAAGTGTGGCATTGCGCCAAGAAGCAGGACTCCCTTTTTGCTTCAACCTCACCAATTAGCCCTGCCAGGCCTACAACTTCTCTTGCTTGACTAACACAAATCTAGATTCAGGTGGCCAAGCAGAGCTGAGCGACTAAATCAACAATCCATCAAACACCTTGAAGGTGTTCCTACACATAACAACAGGTAGTCCCAATGAGAAGAAGAAGAAGAATCCTTCCACCCGCCTTGAAACCAACCCACCCGAGGCTAGCCTACTGCTTGCACAAAGGTTCCCAGCTCCATGATCAGAGAACCGGACTGGATGAGGATGGAGCTCAACCAGTCTCTTTCTAGCTGACGAGAAACCCTCTCTAGGAGAGGACATCGACCATGACCCAAACCCCCTGTTTGCACATAGGGAAATCACCGACACCTTACGAGTGCTTTAAAACATAGCAGCAGGGGTCACCTTACTTACTCTAGGTTAGCGCCAAATCACCTCAACCGCCCAACATCCAGGAGCATCCAACGGTGGTGATGAGGGAGCTACCCTCTGCAAGTTGAAGACCCCAGAATTGAAGGCTCCGCCATGAAGGCAGAGCCACCACCAGTCATGGCGACGCAGAGCCAAATGATGTCGTGAAGCCATCGCACCGCTGGACTAGGCCAGGAACCAGCTCGGGAAAGGAGGATAGGAATCTGAAAAGGAAATTGAGAGGCTCCCTTGCTGCGCCTACGAAGATGGAGAAACCGTGTGTGAGACCAGACCCAACAGGAGGTGGCTCCTCTCCATCTGTCCCTCATAACATGATGGAGTCAACGGTGATGTCGATGCGGCAATTACCCTGGTTCTGGCTTCAACACCACACATCCCGCCTCCTCCTCGCTCCAAGCCAAGTCCGCCCCTAGTGATGATGACTCCAGAGATCCTACCTGAACATGAAGCTTCACCATATCCAAAGAGAACGCTACTAACTTCTATAGATGAAGCCACACCGTGGCTGATGAGGGCCAGGGGGAGGAAAGTGTCGAAGAGGAGCTCCCTCCCCCCAGTAGTAGTCGTCGGAGATTCTAGAGAGAGACGAGAGATAACCCTAGAGAGAGAGAGCCCCACTCCTGTCTAGTACTATTTGAAGGGATTTTCTTGACATGATATACTTTATTTAATCAATTTTACTCAATTAGATGATTCAATTGATATTATCGATTTCTTCCTAGATGACAATAAATGGAAAGAATTGTTTTTGAATTCAGTTTATAGTATACCTCAAACCATGTTCTAACTATGATCTGAAATTTTTTATATGAAGACATGGATATAGATATACATGTATCTTGAATAATAGAGAATTTATAAGTTGATTGAGAATCTTCTGAAGATCTGAATTATTAAGTTATTCGGGTGCTTGAACAACATAATAGTTGAAATTCAGATTTAAGCTTAATTGATCTTACTTATGTTCCTAGTGCATTAAATTTTACATGTTTGATCTCTTTGATTTGATATATAGACAATAGTTCTGATTTTCATAATACATATCCCATGAATAACAAGTAATCAAGGATGCAAACCCAATCTAGTATGCTTTTAAAAGTATACATATCTAATTTAGTATTAAATGGTTGATTGAGATGATTAATGTGATATTGTGGGTTATTAGCTGAATGTTATCTTATATGCATGTATGGGTTTTTTATGAGATTCAGATTATCTAATTCAAATACTTGTCATGAAATGATAAGTTATTATGCTATTGCAAGCAGAGAGATATGGCATGCCCTAGATTGGGATGTTATTGATGCCATGCATATGTGTGTGAAATGTTGAATGAGAATACTTGTTTAGTAGACATGATATATGTTTGAATACATGAGAAATCATATATGTTCATGAGTAAGGAGATACCCCTAAGAAAAGGGAAACAATATGTTAAGCATTCAGTTTAGTATTATCAGTGAATTCAGTTCACTAGTCTGAGTAGTCAGTAAGATACAGAGTTTAAAGAAATTAGTCTAAGAGAAAGATATAATCAAGTTATAATAGACTCAGGAGCCCTGAACACTGTAGAATCCCTATGAGAGGTATGCTCCTTAGGGATGAAAGGACCTAACCCTGGCAGTGTCCAGTATACGAGGGTTAGAACATACTAATAGGTGGTACTGGGGATGAAGCCCTAGTGAAAGTCTCCTAAAAATACACTATGTAGTGTCCAATATCAACTAGAGATCCTGGTGGCATTAGAGTACAGAAAAGCCAATAGGTGGCTTGACTCTCCACCTATGTGCTCAGGTTAGAGGAGGAGTCCATAGGCCAGAGTGCCATTACACTGTTGCAAACCAGTGACGTAGTCAAACTTAGCATTCTCGGGTGTGTCAGCTAAGTCTTGTACGATGTGATCATAATGCACTATGAGTCTTCATATGTAGAGTACACTACATATGATCAGGGCATAAGCTAAAATATGATCATATAGGTTTAAAGAGTTTCTTATAAATAAATAGATTTAAGAAAGATTTGATTACAGTTTCATAGTAGTTGTTCTTTAAATGCAATATTTACATTCTCTATTATTTTAACTGTATTGTTTTAGATCTGCTCAGTGTACTAATTATAGTTGTTATAATTGATATCAGTTGCTCAAAGTTATATCTGTAATTATATTAGTGCTTTAGACTATTTCTTTGAAGTACTCATTCACTGAGGGAGTAGGCTCACCCCTCTACTCAAAATTTTTAGGGAAACCACGTGAACTTGAAGAAGGTCAAAGCATCAGAGTAGATCTACCACATGAGTTGAGTATGAGATTAGTTAAGTTCAGTCGGTCCCTGTCACTCTAGGTCCTAGTATAGATGTGAGAGAGTTATAAATGATGTTTTGTATCTTTGTTTCCTTGATAAGAGAGAATGTATCTAATTATCATGTTGTATGTACATGGAAGTGTGAGAAATAGAATGAATGTATGGATGTGTATCATTAATGTTCAAATAATATTAGAATAATAAACTTTTAATTCTCTTGTAAAGTTTGTTTATATGATTGAATGAAAGTAAACAAAGAGTTTGAAAATAGAAGAAAAGTCAGTAGTGAATGTTGTATTTAGTGTAATCCTCATAGTCATGCCCAAATCTCATGATTAGTGGAAATAATGGGATGTGGGCATGACATTGTGAGTATAAATTCAAGTACAGGGTATTTTGATGAATGCATATTTATCTATCTTTTCACTAAATATTCTTAGTCCTTTTCTTTATAACTTATCTCTTTTTTTTGTAATTTCTAGGACAAATTTTAATTTACCGACTTTTTGATTAATTGTGCAAATATTTATCTTATCTGTCACTTTTTGTAGGTTTCTCCTTCAAAGAAATTTTTGACCTTCTGAGCACATGATATAGCTATCTCACAACACCGTACGGTTAGTTCGTCCCCTAAGTACTCCACGCTTCAGATCTAGATGACCATCTCAGTCCTTAGCTCAACCTTCACTCAAGAGATTCAACCAAAAATTTCATTCACACCTGACACTCCTCTCAGGCTTCTAGACACTCCACTCACGAACCTCAGACGTCCTATTTGAGTCGATTAAATTACCAAGTAGGAATCTAAAAGAACTGCCACACATATTAGGGTTCTCAACCCTCACATTATTCACAAGGGAGCACCAACTGGACATATTTCTCCCAGACGATCGATTCAAAAAAATCTCCAAGACCAAGAAATCAAATCAAAGATATTGTCACCCCCTAGCCAAGGGTTTGATCTGCTTCCCCCATAACTACACCACGTCACCAATAAGATGGGAATTCCATCCAAACTAGACAGTTGTCTCCTGACACATAGAAACCAAAGTCATCAATCACCTCTCCTTTTCCTCCTACCCCTCTTTCAGGATTTTCACTACTCCTTCCCCTATTAAAGGAGGGAGATTGCACTAAGAAAAGGATACTTGATTTTGTACTTGCACATTTTTTATTAAAGCTCTATACTGTAATTCTGCATTCTATAATAAAGCTTTGTTCTTCATTCTAGATCTGGATCTCACTTTATTTTCTTGTTCTAACTTCTAGTTCTTTCTCTTGGAGAAAGGGATTAAGAGAGCAAGCCATTTAATAGTAACCAATATTGGTCTGCTTGGATATTTTGTCCTTTTGGCCTATGGTTTTCTACCTTATTTCCCTTGTTTCTACATTCCTTACCATGGTTAGTGAGTAGTTCCATTATCAAGGCAATGGGAGTAGCCTCTTATCCATGTGTAGATTGGATCAAGTTTTACATGACATTTTAGATGGATGGGTTTTGGTTTAGAAATCACCGATTTAAATGAAGAAATTTATCATTTTTATCGTGGGTTAATCTCTGCAGATGTGATTGTGGAAATTGGGATTTAGAATGCCAAAATCAATTACATCAGGATTTGGATCTGACAATGGAAAAATTCCTTTTATGATGATGAACTAGGATGCATGAACATTAGGACCAATGCGCTCATGTGGAGTTTGTCTCTTTTGTTTCATTTATGAATGATTCACATACCTTCTTCTATCTTTCTTGTCTTGTATTTCTTCAATCTTTTTTTCACTTTGGCTAAGGTAGTGAAACCCCCAAGCCTAGATGTTTTACAATATGATTCAACTATTTCTTTCAACGCTTGTTTACAACAGCCATCATTCAATTCTTGCACTTTATTTTCTTATACATAGATAATCTTTATTTTCTAACAGTCTACCTTCTTTCTTTCTTACCATAATCCTTTAATTTCTTGCTTTAGTTTAATCATTTATTTCAATTCCACTTTCATTTCTTGTTCTAGTGTAATCACCACCCCCCCCCCAAATTATAAAATTTACCTTCTTGTTCAAAATATTCAAAAAACTCCAAAAAGAATCAAAGTTCAAAAATCAATTGGGTTAGAGAAAACAATCTTGAAAATGTTGTCTACAGGATCGACCCTTCTATATTGAGCCTTAATTGGAAAAATAAAAGGTTAAATTCTAGATAATTATCTTAGTGAAATTGTGTGCACTTGGATGTGTATCAACTATGTACTTCCTCCTTGCATAAGTATCTCATGCATGACCTTAGTTACATGATATAATACATTGTGATGCTAAACTTGATCATCTTGATTACTTGTCTTATAATGATACTCAATTTAATATAAAACCTAGTTTTGAACTACTTCACACATCATCATCTTCATTCTTTTTCTTATCATACTATTTTATATATGTATAACTAGTTATTGTTATCATATTCTAGATCTTTCTCTCATGATTCCAATGCATGTCATTTCATCAAAAGTGGATCTACAATGAGCAAGTTATTTCCATATGAAGATCATGACTGCTGAACTTGTTTGCAAACTTAGTCTACCCTAAATCTCAATTTTGGGCCTCCCAAATGGGCCCAAGAAGGGTGTGTGAATCATACTCCCACAATCCCTTGGTTACCTTCTCCTTTCCCTCTCCCAGTGATCTGCACCCTCCATCAATGGCCAATAGTAGGTCATGCTCTAGGTCCATGAATCTGGGCCATTGGATCTGATCGCCATTGATTGAGCGTCTCATCAGATGACTACTCGTTTGTCTTCCTCTGTCGTACGACCACCCAGTGCAAATGGCATCGAGAACACCTACTTCACTTTTGTTCTTCTAATAGTCATCATTCTAGAGTCTTTTTGAACAATTTACAGCCCATTTAATAAGTCTATCCTTTCTCTTCATTTCCCCTTTCTCATTTTACACTATCTCATAACCTAGAACCTCCCCTTGTTTTCTTTCCCTCTCTAGCACCACTGGTAGCATCCCTTTTAGGGTTTTATGCTCTCAGGAACCTCGAGAGTAGCTGAGGGTGCCCTTGGCTCTTTGCTAGGGAAATGGACTCTAACAGCTAGGTTGTGAGTCCATAGACATGCCCAATTCAATGTTGTGATGCATGTCAGTGGCCTCGCGCCACTGTTGTCGACGACCCACACAGGTGGGTATAAAGTCGAAGAGTACGATCGTACTGTGTGGGCTAGGGTGATTTTGAGGTGAACTAGCAACTGAACTGGCCAACCTAGGACTGAACCCAACTGACTTTCCTTATAGGGATGTGCCCTAAGGATCATTGGATCATGGTGGACCATGTTGGCCCCTCATCGAAGATTCTTGTTTTTTTTTTCAAAAAAAGGTATTTTCTAACGCCCTCTCACATATCTTCAAAGAAATAACTTTTTCTTGCAAAAATCATTGTAAATTGATGAAAATATGAAAATAGTCATACTATATACCATTTTGACTAGAAAAACTATACCTTTATGTTAGAAAATATTTCTAGGGGCTAGTCTTTCTCCCTTTTTTTCCTTATTTTTCAAAACTACATGTTCTTATGATACATTTGACATAAAATGTCAACTTTAATGTTCATCTATGACATCCCTTGTCTAGCACAACTTAGATCAGTAACTATACTCTTTCATAAACAAGATATAAGTGTTTTGGACCACTTATATGCACCATAATGCCTTCTTAATCTTTTATGACCTAAAGTTGAATCTTTATATGCTTATATGAATCAACTTGATCATTTGGGTTACTTTGGCCTAATGTATCACCATGAAATGATTGTACCTCGAAATCAGTAACCTAAATTAAGCATTTAACTCTACTTGACCAATATCTCATGCTAATACTCTAAGTTTACCATGTGCGATCTCAAGTACTTACTTTTGTACTCAAACATATACATTATGACTTAACTTGCCATGATGTAATGTAGAATGATAACTAATCTATTTTATATGATTATCTATCTTGAAATTAGTAAGCATTTTGGTGTTTGAAACCTCATTTAATCAAGATCATGTCCTTCTACCTATGTGGGGACAATTTTGTGAACTAATGTACCCTATTGACTACATGTAACACCTAGTATCATCTAAATGCATATGTTGCTTGTTTGGAATCTAACCTTACCAAGAACGTGCTCTAATGTTACACATGTATCTTAAGACTCCAACTCCATATATTTATCACCGTATAGCTTTACATCCGAACTTGATATGCTTATTGCATCTAGGAATTTTGTGTTTGGGGTAAACTATTGATAGGGTGAAATAAGGTGGAACTCATGTTTGTTGAGATCCCTATTGATTAAACCTTAGTTGCCCTATTGTTGATTACAAACATAGTTAAGCAAACTCCCCCCCATTTGATATGTACCATGATCATGCCAAAAAATGACCTTGTGTTTTGGAATCTAGATCATGAGTTGAGGACATGGTACAAGAGGAAAATCCCCTATTGACTATTATTCCTCTTTGTAGACTCAATTTGAATGATATGATGGACCTATATCTAAATATCACACTATTATGCTCAAACCCTCGAGTTCTCAATTTAAATGTTTGATACCCAATATATACCCTTACCTTGATCACAAAAGGAAGGCAACACGATTATGACCTCAATATCACAAAATCTTGAAATACGGTTTTTGTATCATGTCCTTGATCTTGCAAAATCTTAAAATACAATTTCTCTATTATGATCATGATCTTTGATATGACGACCCTATGATGTATGATATGATAAATGACACTCTACCTATTATATATGTGATGGCTTGTGATTAATATAAACTAATGTGCTAGATTAGTGTAGTAGTTGACTTATGATTCCCCTAACCCAAGTCACATCCCCATTATGATTGCCTCTGAATTTTTGATGTGATGATTATTTATAGTTTGTAATGGTAACCCCTTCCACCCTATTTTTATTTCTTAACCTAAGTCTCTAATAGGTCAAATGCATGATGATATTGATACTCGATCTTAAATATCAATTTAATGGTGATCTTAAATATGATGTCCTTGACTATAGCTAATGGTTAGGTTCCTAGGAAGACCTAGGCCTGGGTCATTCATTAGCCCTGAATGCCATGAAATTGAACTTGATGTTAATACCAAGAGAAGTTGAATAATGCTCAAAATATTGCTCCATTGTTGCTTGATTGTTTTATACGGTTGAATGATCACCCCTAATGTCTAAATATGAATCTAAAACCTAGCTCTGAAATGCTTGGATCTATGAATTTTATGTCCAAACTCCACTCTTGATATTGAATATTCATATCTTGACTCATGGTTGTTAATTTTGGTCTTGACTTGACTCATATGATCACCCTATTGGGATCCTGAGATCACCCTCAATTCATGATTAATTACTTTCATGTTCTCAAATCTCAAAATTTTAAAATAATGATTTTGTTAACATGCTAGATTTATCACATAGGGTTAGGCTCCTTGTGGACACTGGGTGACCCTTCCAATGATTTTGAGCACAAAATCACAATGCTGAAATATGATCTTTTCTCAAATAGTTTAAATATGAAATCTCAATCATGGATGTATAAACACACCTAGGTCAATGTAGAATCTAGGACCCTATAATGTTGGGATGAAAAGATAGTTTGTACTCTTGACTCAAGAGCTCTATTTATTTGATATAAAGGTAGGATCTATCCAAATTGGTGATCTATGTGATAATATTTCCATATTTGTAAGTCATGTTACGATACTTCCAATTTGATGATTTATGTGACCATGTGTTGACCATTTTGCTCAATTTCTTGATTTTAGAATGATATGGATATTATAAGTGGTGATAATTCCTTCTGAGAGTAGTATTATGATTTTGATGATTAGGAAAACTCAATCTCAGTCAATAACTAGATATAATTTTGGAGGCAAAAGTGTTTTAAGGTGGGGAGGATGTGAAAACCTAGATTTTTCCACTCTCGTCATGCATATTCTATGCACTTCCTCCTTTCATAAGTATCTCACTCTTGACCTTAGTTTCATGATATAATATGCTTTGATGCTATATTGAAACATCTTGGACACTTGTGTCTTATAGCGATACTCAATATAATATACAACCTAGTTTTGAACTACTTCACACATCATCATATTCATTCTTTTTATTATTTTCCTAGTACATATTTACAACTATTCATTTTTCTCATATTGTAGATCTTTCTCATGAATCCAACACATGTTATTTCATAAAAAATGGATCTACGATGAGCAAGTTATGTCCATTTGAAGATCTTGATCTCTGAACTTGTTTGCAAAACTTCGTATGTCATAAATATCAATTTTGGGTCACCCAAATGGGCCTAGGAAGTGTGCATGTGACCCACTCCCACAAGCCCTTGGTGGCCCTCTCCTTTCTATATGCCCACCCAATGCAAATGGCGTCGAGGCCTTGGCTTTACGAAGGGAAACCATACTTTGAAAGCTTGGTGGTGAGTCCCAGACACGTCCAGTTTGACATTGGGATGCATGACCTCACACCATTGTTGTCAGCCACAAACACATAGGTGGATGTAGAGTTGAAGATGACAGCCAGACCGATCGGGCTAGGGTAACTCTAGGGTGAATCAGCAATAGAACCGGCTGACCCTGGGACTAAACCCAACTAACTTTCCTCTTAGGGAAGCACCCCAAGGATTGTCATATCGTGAGTGGACCACGTCGGTTCCCATCGGATGTCCTTGTTTTTCCAACATAAGGTATTTTCTGAGACCCTCTCACAAATATTCAAACAAAAATATTGTTCTTGCTAAAATCATAGTAAAATGATGGTAACTCCAAAAATAGTCATACTATTTACCATTTTGACTAGAAAAAATGAGACATTTCTATTAAAAATGTTTCCAAAACCTATTTCTTCTCAGTTTACCTATTTTTCTAAACTAAATATTCTTATGATCCATTTGATATATAAATGTCCACTTTAATGTTCATCCATGACTTCCCTTGTGTAGCACAATGTTGACCAATAACTATACTCTTTCATGAACTAGATATAAATTTTTTGGACCACTTATACGAACCATAATGCCTTCTTAATCTTTTATGACCTAATGTTGGATATTTATATGCTTATATGAGTCAACTTGACCATTTGGGTGACTTTGGCGTAATGTATCAACATGAAATGATTGTAACTCAAAGTTCATAACCTAAAAAAACTTTTTACTCTACTTGACCATATCTAAGTTTACCATGTATGATATCAAGTACTTACTTTTTCAAACATGTACATTATGACTTAACTTGCCAAGATGTAATGTAATATGATAACTAATTTTTTTACATGATTCTTTATCTTGAAATCAATAAACATTATGGTGTTTGAAACCTCATTTAACCAACATCATGTCCTTCTTCCTATGTTGGACTCATAAGACAATTTTATGAACTAAAGTGCCCTATTGACTACAAGTAACACCTAGTATGATCTAAATGCATATCTTGCTTGTTTGGAATCTAACCTTGCCAAGAACATGCTACAATGTTACACATGTATCTTAAGACTCCAATTCAGTATGTTTATCATGGTAGAGATTTACATCCTAACTTGATATGCTTATTACATCTATGACATGGAAATATGACCCTAGTACATGAATTGATTTAATATGCCTAGTTATGAAATTTCATGGTTGAACATTGATGAAAATCCAAATGTCATGCTTCCCTTATTCCTAAATCATACTTTATATTGATCTAGTATTACTCACAATGTGAGCGGTTCACCTAAACCCAGAGCTTAATGTTGATTCTTTGACTATGTTGAATAATGACATGTATGTTTTGAAGTTTGGAACTATGTTTGAGCAAATTGAAACCTATATCTAGGGAAACACCCACAAGACATGATACACGTTTACCCTATTGATCTAAGACCACCATGTTATATATTTTGCATCCTAGGTCCTTTGAGTTGGACCATCTCTAGAGATCTTGTCTCGTACTCTACTTTTAAGGTATGCTTAATCTCTTGACCTTACTATGTTATTGCCTTGGTTGTATGTATGCTCATATGAATACCTGGCTAGATAATTACTTCTTTGAGATACTTGTTCCCTATGATTACTACATTTGTTTTTCTTGTAATATTTTGCATAAACATTGAACATAACTGAACTTGTCCATTATACAAACCTTAGGTACCTTCCTGTATTTTTGGGGTAAGGGCGGAAGGCATGAATGAAACATGGTTAGCTCATTGACTTAGGTGTTGAGGTCCCGCATGTATATAAAATGGTTGGCTAATGTTGAGTATCCTTATGGACCTTTCCTTTGAGGAATTTGGTCAATGGCCATACATGTTGTTAAGTATATGGGAAATGCACTTAAAATATGCGTTGTATAAAACAACATCATTAATTTGATCTTTCCTTGTTTTGTCTTTTTTCTTATTATCATGTTTTAGATAATAAAATTTTATTATACATCTTAAACTATTTAGATGCCTTTCATAGCGTACTCAATGCACTCACATTGATATAGTTTGTTTATTGATTTTGTAGTTGACAAAGATCCACTGCACTCTAGACTCGAATGAAACACCAATGGCTATAGTTGAACTATATAAATGGGTACATGTTTCTCTATCCCCTTCTAGTATCTTGTTATATCTTGTTGTTACTACTTTTACATATATATATATTAATTGTGTGAAATATTGATACATTCTATTGACAGATGCCCAGATCCACTCGTCTTTGGGAGTGTAGCCATTATGAGTGTGGACCTAGGGAAATAAACAAATTCGTGACACAAATTGTTCCGCGGTAGAGGCCATCTTCTCGATTCATGTGTTAGTAGTGAAATTTCTCATTTGGAACAAATTCACTATGCAAATTGATCTCCACAATAGTGCCTTGGCGGAGCATGTTTTTTTCAGATGAAACTTCCTACAAAACACATTATTCCATGGTAGATATCATCTCCTTGATTCATATTCTGGTAGTGAAATTTCTCAACTGCAACAAATTTACTATGCAAACTCATCTCTAAAATATACAGACAATCTCTCAAAGATTCCCCAGAGTTGTTAGTCTCCTTGTCTCTCTCTCTCTTTATAGCTGAGTTTCTTTTAGGATTTCTCAAACCTTATATGCAATGAAGAGAAGAAAAGAGATTAGGGTTTTTCCACACTCTATTTGGCTAGGATACATACTCTCACTCACATAACGAGGGTTGTCCCACTCACTAGGTCTATGATACACAACATTGTACCATACTTGGGGTACACATTTTCTCTTATATGATGAATGGGGTCCCTAACTTATGGAAACTTATTTCTTAACTTTTGGTTTGTATTTTATTCAAGTCTTCAAAACATAATTTTAGGTCCATATATATGTTGTATAATAACAAGGTACAATTTAACCTTTCTTGAATCTATCTTTATATAGGTGACCTTGTAGGTATCCTACTATGTTCAAAACATATTCACTATTTAATGTTTGATCAATAATCAATGAACAGTTTCTGGAAATAGGCCATTGCTACCTAGGTAGTAAGATTAGTCAGACAAGGCTAAACAATCAATGACCAATGATATCATATTTTATGATCATTTTGTCATATATATTCAAATTTAAATAGAGGCATGGACACGTCATATTCATTATGTTCAATCTAAGTTCCTTAATCGACAAGTAGACTAGATAGATACTTATGAGCTCAGTATCATATATGTATTCACATGATCATGGCCATGGTTTCTCTAGTCTCCCTTATCAAGAGGCCTTTGATATCACTCTTGATATATGGGAGGACAAATTCCTTCTACATCATTCACAATGTTGTACATGAGTCTCATCACACCTAGCCACAAACATTATAGTAACATTCTTCAAGAAAATGTTGGCCATTGTCAAAGCATGAAAATTTTCACCTTGCCATTGTAGTGATTTCAAGTCAAAGGTCCATATCACCACAGTCACATTTGATAGTTGATTATGCCTATCATATATTGGTCCATGAATCACTTTCAAGAGGGGGAGGTCTACCCAGTACACTTTTTCTCTAATAATTATCTATGTGGATGACATGGTATCCAATAACTATGACTGATAAGATATGGTCATCACTCACCACACATACTAGTTCACATGTATTATTGTTGCCTAATTTACAATTAAACTTTACTAGAGAAAATTATAATATTGTATTATCATCCATTTGGATCTTATGTTCAAGTCACATACTAGAAGTCCCACATCTTTAAGCCAATCATTCTAGGAACATTTATTATGTACATCAATATTATATTAATTAAAGGAGAATATATAAATTGGAATTGCCTTTATGGATTAGATCAAAACTAAAAGCCATCCCTATAGACCACCAAAATATTGTCTTCTATGAAATATACACCAAAAGTTATGGCATTACCTCAATTGCCAAGTTCAAACTCAAATTTTGATGATCATTAGTCCATTTTTCTGAATCTTGTTGCATCTACTTCATGCTTAGCATTTCTACATAGTCTTAGAAGCATAGTTTTGGGATGATCAATCTCTAATCTCATTGTTACATTTTTTCATACACTGGTTTTTGTGGTAATTATTATGCTTGTCTAGACTATCATAACAAAGAACAATCAAGAAGATCAATAATGACTTATTTCAAGATCCAAATTCTTCTTCAAGGTACATAGATAATGAGTTATTTACTATCATCTTAGTCTACTTATGCTTAGCACATGGAATATATTTTATTCATAAATCCTATAGTTCATGTAGACTCATTTAACACCTTTTATATCACATGGTATGGATCTCCTTTATGTATTAACTACAATGAAAAACATCATATTTGTGATTTTTCTAAACCCAAAGAAATATATAATGTCATATTATAGTATGTTAATCTTTTTCAACTTATATTTTGTATTTTAGTTATGTGACTAAAAAACATAACATGAGATAGATAGATTCCTACTTGGTGGATATATCCCCACTCTATCTTGAAAAAACACATTGATTATGTTGGAACATGTTTTTCACAAAATGAAACAGAAGAACTAATTGACTATAAACATTGATTCCAACAAAAAAAAGTGATGTGATAACTTCTTGTGTTATTATACTCTTAATTGAACAATACAATGAGGTTTCTTTTATTAATTGATGTTATCATTTGATTCCATAACTCATGTGATTGACTGAGAAAGAATTCTTTCCCCTCCTCCCACAGCCTAAGTGCACTTCCGTCATTCAACATGCAGTTTGGACAATGTTTGAAATTCAATTTCTAATATGAAAAGACATATGATATCTAAATTTTAACTACTTATTATATTTTTTTCTTTTTTCATCGTTATTGTAGCATAGGAGTGCCAAAACAACTATACTAAACTCAATGAATATTTCTCCTATAAATGATGTAGGTTTCATGAATTATCTTGATTATGTCTAAATTTAAGTAAAGAAAATTTACACATATGAGGAACACTAAATGGAGATATGTCAAGCTTTCAAATAAAAAATTAAATAACTATAATGTTTTTGTAAGGAAATGAATCATCTAAACACCAAGGTTTATAAGGATAAATATCCCTTGTGAAAGGGGTTGGATATAGGGTGCATCAACCTTCCTAATATAACACTAGATTGTCAACACGGATGAACACTTCCATGAGCTAGGGTTATGGATAAGGATAATAAGATTATTCGAATTATCTAGGTGTTGTGTGTAAGGTACATACCCTTCCTTGTATTTATAAGTTGAATGTAAATTAATTCATATTATAAAAAGGGCATAATGGTTATGGATAAGTCCTACTATGTTTTATCCACTTCATGAGATGTGTGAGCTAATGACCATCATCTATATTTATCACACATAGATATTCCATATAATATTTCTCTAAATCATAAAACACAAGTTGAGTATTAATGGACATGGTCCATAAACAATATTTGAGGTAATAAATTGCATGGTTTGTTTTATTTACCTAGAATGAAATAAAACCAATATCACGATGGAAATTGAAAACTAAAATGAAAACCATTTACTCGTAGTTCCAATTATCTCTTCATTATTCCCATTTAACATTCATATTAAGAAATTATAATGACATTTTTAACACAACACAAGTATAACTGTGAAAATACACTTTTGCTACTCACATGCCTTAGATTGTGTTTCTTGGTAATGCATTATTCATTTTAAATGTGCTTTTCCAACTAAATACATTACTACACTTAGTACATAATAATGTCTTACAATAACAAATGAAACACTTTCACTTAATTAATAGTTTCTTATTCATTTATAAGGGTTACACTTGAAAATCTATTTTAGTTATTGGGATATTTTATTGAAATATACAACAATATTCAATCAAACTTATGTTGTTGTAATTGAACACTCCAAGATTTCATTATCAAAAACAATATTTCTTAATAAACCAAAATATTTTAATTTAACATATTACATCAATCATGTTAAAGTGTGTTAGTACAATTACAAGAGAATGTGCTTCATGATTACCTCACATTACAATGCTCATATCCATTAGGATGCATTATTATTATGAAAATGTGAAGTTGTTCCATCTTACTCATGTACTTAGACAATTTCATACATGAAGTCTTATATTATTCCTATCTATTTCTTTACCATTAACAAATTAAGATAATCACTTCAAGAAAATACAATACAAATTTAAATTGTTCTTAATACACAACACATTTTTCATTAAATAATATTCATATTTGAGCATAAACCATCTTAAATAGGAAAAGAAAATAAATTGACTATCTCTGAGCTTCTGTTATAATAAAGAAATTGTAATGACCCCCTCCACCCATTATCCCCTATTCTAGTGGACCGATAGGGCAAGGGCCATTATTTGATCTACAAGATCGAGGTTTAGTAATTAACCAAAAATAATTATAAATTTCATTCAATGGAAAAGGGTTTGATACAATATGAAAGATAAACAATCCAATAAGGAATTACACGATCTGAAAAGCTATTGTTTGTAATTGGAAATAAAAATGGTTAACTAAATTTTCCATGGTAACTTTAAGAATATTTCCTTTTAGTACCTTATTCTCAAGATGTCCATTTTTCATATAAGTAGCATATTAGCCTAAAGAACTATGAAACAAAAACACTATCAATATATCGAAATATATTGGTATGTGGGGAACCAAAATATTTGCAAGTATGATAACAACATTATCAACCATAGAAATAAGTATGATTACAAAATTGAATATCCATTTTCTTTCTAACTTTTCAACTCTAAATATATGTGGTACACTCCTACTTTGGAGTACTCATTATGGGGTACACTCTCTCTAGGGTTTATTCCCTACATTGGATACATCATACATAGGCATTCCTTTGTTGCACTGAGGTTACCTTATTTTCCGTGCCTGATCACCAGTCATCTCCATGATGTCTTTATTCATAAATATGCCTTCCTTTCTTGACCTGAGGAGATCATCTTTTGTGTGCCTGATCACCAATCATCTCCATGATGACTGTGTTGATACATAGGCCTTCCTTTATTAGCCCAAGGTGATCTTCTTTTCCAGGTCTGATCACTTGTCACCATAGTGACATTTCATACATCCCACATGTATCATTTAAATCCACTAGAGATAGTTGAGAAAGTTATAATTATATAATATGATAATCATAGTGACTTTATAGATCGTATAAAGTAAATAAACAATCAATTTATTATTTACAATCAATTTGGGAAACCTCATAAAAAAACTGGGATACCTCATAAAACCATGCAAGTTGTTTAAGGTGAGTAGTCATAGGCATAGACACATACCTTACTTAGAAGAGATCAAAAGTCCAAAAAAATAAGTGTAGTTGAGATTAAGCAAGCAATTATCCTAAAATTAATGCATAACACCCAAGTATTACTATTTTGTTCGTAAACTCACCTTAAGACTGACATGGGTTCCAAGTTAGGTTTTGTGGTCAAATGAGGGTTTTGGCTTTCTAAACCCTAATTATCACTTTTAATGTCTTTTTAACTCACACACCCTAATTTGATAGTATATGCATCCTTAATCCTAAATTGAGTCAAAGATGTCCCTTTTATTCAAAAATAAAAATTGTATCCATTAAAATCATTTAAACAAGTTATACTCATTAAGACTAAGAAAATTAGGGCTTGCATGCTTTTAACGCATTAAATTTAGTAACTTTAGGCACTTTTAGAATTTGAGATAGAATTAGGTCGTGAAACCTATTTTCATTGATTCCTTGGATTTTTATGATCAACTTTCATATATTACTTGCAATCATCGATAATCATATAATTTACCATGATTTTTTGAAGATCAAAAATATTATATTATTTTCTAACCAGTCATAGCTCACCAACTCGGCAGTTGACTAAGTTATGCCAACGCGACATGGGGACATGGTTGAGCCAATCGACTTGTGCCACATCAGTGCACACACACTTGTGTCTCCTAGATAAGAGATGAGTGTGACAAAAAGGGTTAATAGGTGAGAATACACCTTACCCTGCATAAAGGATTATTGGGGTAGTGTCATCTTTTCCTCCCCTATCGTATTCAACCTTCACATCTCCTACATCCACGAGTATGTAAACAACATAATGTCAACTCTGAGAACCTATCCTCCCATGGGATCGGCGAGGTTACTGATACCTTCATCGTGTCCAGTTGTATTGTTGATACCTTCAATTGGTCAGGAGAGGATCAGAGCGTATAAGACTATGTAGATGAAACTCCTACGAGGTCTAGAAAGGGCCAGAGGTGAAAGATAGAGTTAGGAGGAGAAATCAAATCTTGGTAAGTGAGTATAATGTGACATTGAGCCTTGTGAGTGCCTTCATGACCTTGAATTGGGTGCACAAGCCCTTACATAGCCCTGGGTCACGGACATAGTATTTGTGGTGCTAGCGATTTGAGAAAAACATAAATATCCTTCCAATGGGGGTGAAACCTAGGTTTGTCAGTTCACAATTGCCTCCCAAATCTATTGGAAAGATATCTAATCTTACTTAAATACTGAGTTGTAGGGAAATCGATCACAAAATATGCCTATATAGTTCCCAACTTTATCTATTTGTCATAAGTTAGAAGATGATATTTCTATCATTGGATTCTTATCAGATGGTTGAGGGTCTATGTGACATGAGTATGGGTATGTCCCAAGATTCCCAATACAATTAGAAAATGTTACATTTAATACATATTTTCCTAATCATTTACACTTTAAGAATATCTAGTAAATTCAATATTTCTCTGTTCTTTTATCCTTTTCAACATAAATTTTAAAGGAAAGTTTCTAGCACTTATATGTAAGTGTCGATGGGAACTGGAGACCAAAATACGAAGGTTATGGACACTTTTTTGTCTTGAAGTATCCCCTTTATATGTTTAAGATTTCAAATTAATTCCTTTCTCTTCCCAACTTGGGTATCATTCCTATTTTAGTTAGTTTTCTCAATAAGAACAATGTAGAAACAGAACAAATCTATCAGTTATCTTCCTCACTACGTTTTTTATAACTCCACATAACTTTATGTTTAAAACTAATTATCCATTACTTTTGGTAATTCACTTAGTCTAATACTTTCTCTCTTTCTTCCCCCCATATCTTTTATTGGATTTATTGAAGATAGTAAAATCCATGAAAACCATTACAATGGAAGATTTAAAAATTAAATCCATACCTTTAAAACAAAGCACATCAATTTTTAAACATATCCTTGTTATTCAAATGTTTTCATTTCAAATATGTAGATACATGTGGAAATCAGGTTACAACATCATTTCCCTGTTATAGGAATTTTGTCCTCTAAATTCAACTAATCCTACAAAAATATTAGGATGAGACTTCTCCATGTCCATACTTACCTCCATTGTGGCTTCATCCTTAGGATGGTGTTTCGAAAGAACCTTTACCATATATATTTTTTAATTCTTGAGCTCTTTCAACTTGAAGTCTATTATCCTCACAGGCGAATCATGATATGTCAATCTCCCTTGGAGTTCAATAGGCTCGATGTTCAACACATGGCTTAGATCCTTCACATAGTGCTTTAGATTGGACACATGGAACAAATCATGCATCATACTATATTTTAGCAATAAATGTAGATGATAAGTGGATTCACCAATCCATCCTTAAATCAGAAACAAGCCCAAGTATCAGGTACTCAGTTTTCTTCTATTATTAGATATATCTCGGAGAGGTTGAACTTTTAGGAACGCATGATAACCTATATTGAAGTAAAATCTGTCCATTTTGCACCATCATACCACTTTGTTCGATCTTGGGATCTCTTTAGCCTCTACTTGATCAAAGCGACCTTTTTACCATACAAGTGCAGTTCCTCTAACTTAAGCAAGGTCCTCTCATCGACATCATCCCAATGAAGTGGTGACTAACATGACCTCCCATGTAGAGATTAATATGAGGGCATCCTGATATTGGTTTGATAATTTTTATCATAGGAAAATTCATCTAAAGGTAGGTATTTCTTGGATGACTTACCCCAATTGAGAACACATGCTCTCAATAGATTTTCTAAGATCTGGATCGCTCTCTCTAACTATCCATCAATCTAGGGGTGATAAGTTATGTTGAATGTTAACCTCATATTGAGTTCCTCTTGAACTTGTTTCCCTAACTTTAAAGTGAAATTAGGGTCAAAATTAGATATAGTTGAACTCAGAATACCATGCAAACAAACTGCCTCTTGACATTGAATTTTAAATGTATTAGATTGGATCCACTTGAAAATTATAAATCCACTTATGACTTCAATTTCACTTGACAATTACCTCATTCACCTAGGTTTCCAAACCCTTTATTCATTACTTTGTCTTAAGGGTAGGGTAACACCTTTTCCCCTAGATTATGCCATTTAGGTTTGAACTTACATACTCATCTTCTCAAAACAAAATTGAAACCTATCATGTCTATTCACCTCTCACACTCATAACAAGATGAAATAAGTATTTGACTACAATCCAAATACAAATCTCATCCCATTCCAAGAGTAGAGATGGTGCATTCACATATCATTTTTAAATTTCACATTTAGGTTGAATCATTATCAATGTGACTCCAAACCATAAATACCATAATTTTCTTAATCATGTGATTTCATTTGGAAAGAGTATTTCTCATAATTTCGAAGTCTATACATTTTAAGATTCTTATTCAATCATCACCACATGAATTCTTGTATCCTTTTCATCTACATCTCATGTCTCAATAGCTTTTTTCATCCCCTTAAGAACACTAGGGCATATGTACCTTTGGAATGATATCCTCTTGACCCCCAAGGGCCTTATACACTTGGAACATGATCATCCCTCAAACCACATAAGTCTTATGTACCTTCAATCTTCCTACTTGATCTTAGGGTTGACATTGGCGCTACCCTTCCCAAGGGCTTCATTGAGATGTCATGACTTTATTTTGATCATTACACATTATTCTTGAGGTTTCTTGAACAATATCCATGCACATCATATCCTTTAATTTTTTTCACTCAAATTTCCTTCATCTCTTATGGCACATGTACTTTACTTTATGTCCATTTATTGGGCTCATGTCGGCCTTCTTGGTCCCATTCTATCACTCACTTCCATAGTGACTTTTCCTCATATCCCTTACACATGGATTACAACCATCCAAAGAATCATACTCAATATATGTTCTTCAATGCTTTATTCACTTAATATCTCAGTCTATATGTGTCATTTAAGGTTAGCTCAAATCTTAATTGATTTGGTGATTTCACCCTTCTATCCTATTTTGGGACAAAACAAAACTAACATTTGATAGATACCAATAGAAACAAACTTAAACCAAGATTTATATTTCCACAAAGGACATGTCCCTTAGGCATATTTTCCATTATATCATTTGTGCTTTTGGTCCTAAGATTTATATCATTATACCATGTGATCTTCCACTCAAAAGTTAAATCACTATCAAGTAATTTTCTAGAAGAACTTAGATACATTGGGGCCAATACTTTATGTTTCATGTGGTCAGGACTATAGAGACAATCATTTTATTCTACGTCATATGTTAAGTACTTTCATATGCTAAGTACTTTGTACAATCCATGTTATATAGTAGGCAAATATGAGGTAAATCGTACAAGTTACAACATACTCCTTATGTCAAAGATAACCACATTCAATAATAATCATATGAATCATCTCATTTCACTTTCTCGTATTAGGTTGCAATCTTTACTAAAGGTTCATCTTGAAGTTATTTAGTTACTTCACACGATAATATTCCATGCACATGGCTAACAATTGTACATAGAGAAGTTATAAAACCACTTATAGGTATTCCATTATGTCATATCCAAACATCTCTCCTCTAGGTTGGATCAATTATGTGATATTATGGTGGTGCTAAACCAACTTGTATAAGAGGCTTATATGTCAAAATCCAATTGGAATTTCCCCTAACCATTACCTGAGGGAGGTGCCATGCTCAATTTATATGCATTCACTCAACTCTATAAGTATCATATGTACTAGATTTGTTTTCTCTCATTGGTCTAGGGTTTTAGTGTTGCTATGTATGTCCAGAGAGCTAATCATATGATTATTGTGATGGCACAACATGTAAATGATTTGATTAATTAAAAGGAAAGACTCCAATTTATTTTGTACAATCAGTTAGGAGATAATGAGTAACATAATAATTTTGTAGAAAATGATATTACTGAATGGTGTTTGTCTTCAAGTACGTGTCTTGGAAGAATGAGATCATACAAATGTTAAGATTATATACACTCTCATTATGTCCCTAATTGGCTTTTATTGTGGAAGGTAGATAGACAACAATAACACATAAGATCATATGTGAGTTGGTTGATGACTAAATCTCATTAGTCATGATATAGCAATATCAAACCAAGAATAGATAAACATGTTAGAGAATAGTGTATCGAACAAACCCATCATGATACTAACACATGGAAGCCATCATCATGGAAGTCATAATTAGCTCTCACAGTGATGGTGGTGGTTGTGGTTCGTAGACCTAAAATTACTACACTTATCACATGTCGTTGGGTACACTTTGACATCATCAAACACAATCCTAAAACATGGGTTTTTTAAAAAGGTGATGATTGGGTGTCTTTGACACATGGGGATTGAATTTAAGTGATAGATATAGGATTTGTCCCTCCTATAGGAGTATGATATCCAAGGCCTCTTGATTAGAGAGACTGAGAAAAGTATGGCCATATGCATGTGAGTCAATATGTGATGTTGAGATTACATATATCTCATGCAGTCTCCTCTGGTTCAAGGAACCGCTCGTTGAAGTTGATGTGCGACTAGGCATCGCTCATTGCTTGTTATTTCATAAGCTAGTTATGGACATTCACTGCCAACGTGATATGGGACATATAGGGTCAAACACATAGGAACTCGTCTAGAAGATGAGTTTGATCTTGAATGATAATTGAATTAATTACTAAAGTGTTTACGTATTTCAATTCACACAAAATATCAACTGACTAGACTGCCAAATAATTAGTTCAAGTGTTGAGACAGTTGTTTGGAGTGTCAAGCTAATTGTATTGTCCATTGGTTGGAATTTTTCTTGACTTGGGCTGCGAGATGCCCATCTCGCTTGTGTGAAACAGGTGTTTGGCTTGGTGCAAGATGCTTGTAATAGTTGCACCAAACAAACGTCTGGCCTAGTCCAAGATACCCATCTCTATTGCACCAAACACCTATTTTGGGGGGTGCAATTCGATTGCACAAAGGATTGGTGTTGACGTCAAGTTGAGTACTAATTGGAATTTAATTGCCAGCATATGTGCAGAACTAGAAGTTGTGAAACGATCGTCCCCCTGGGCGAGACAACCGTTTCGGTACACTCAGGTTGTGAAACTTCCAGAATTGTTGTGAAAAATCAAGATCTTTCAGTCCTTTCCACTCCCACTTTAATCCCACATTGGCTGGGGACTGGGAACGCTGACCCTAACCCCTCCCATATATAGATGGGTGTTGAGGGCTTCCTAGAGCACAACTACTACATAGACAGTTGAGAATCAATTGCTCTGGCAATTGTTGTCCTCTCTGGTTGTGATAACCATGAGATCCCAGGCAAGTCCTACCCGACTAGGGAGGGATAGCCACAAGAGAGAAAAAACTACGGATCATTGTTGTGTGAGAATGTGTTGGTGACTAGTACACCAATGATAGGAACAACTCCTTCATGTACATTCTTGCGGGATGACAAGAGTTCTAGTTTGTCTATGGGGAGGGCTAAATCAACTCATTGTCTGTGGCAAGATCTGAGGATCCACTATAGCAGTTGTCTATGTTTGCTATCTATGGAGGAGCAGTCATACAAATCTGAGTACGACCAGGATCAACATAGACACCATCCAAGATACAGTGTGCATATGCATTGACAAAGATTGTCGTTGGACTTTCTCTTGGAGCAGGTATATCTTCATGAAACCATCCTTCCCATTGCAAAGTTATTGACGCTATCTGCTGGTTAATGGGAAATATGTTAGTAAATTTTTTATTTACATTGCATATTTGATGTTGTATTTCCCAACATTTAGGTCTACTTTATTAGCATCGATCACCAAAATCAAGACACTCTAGCACAAACCAACCAAAACCTGATGTGACGTTCTATCCTTAGGTTACTAGTCATGATATACTTTTACTCAACTTTCTCTTTCTCATCAACAACCACTAGAGTCCTAAACAAGGAACCACCAACTCTTTCATGAGGCTTTGCACCATAATATCATTCCTTACCTCTCCAAGTTTTTGGGACTCCCTCTCCCTATCTAAGATGGTACGTACCTATCTCATATACAAATATATGTAAGAAGCCTTTTTCTTTGTATCTAGGGTTTAGTCCTTCTGGGGAAATCTAGGGTACGACAAGACTCTAGGGACAATGCATATAGAAACTCAACTTATTCACTTAGGGGTAGTCTAGTTTAGGAAATATCAAAACAAATATTTCTCATAAAGTATCATATCCAACCCTTCACCCTGTGGGTCCCACTCTCTCTAGAGTTAACCTTATATATGGTCCCAACACTAGGGTCCCCCTTTGTAGAAGAGACTGAAGTTGTAGTTGATTCACATCTTATATTCACTTATCTCATCTTGCCCCAGAGAAACACACACACATGTATTATCAAAACTTGTGCCAAAATCTCACAATCTTATGTTTGACTGAGGTTATCCCTATTACATAAAACTAAACTCGTATCATCCATTGCATCTATTATGGCTTCCAATCAAGGTTTTAGGCATATGGCCTAAAACTAATTTCTTTGATGCCCTTCGCTTCCACATGATGCACAACTACCTCCCATTCAAACTTGTGTGGGAACACACTTCCTATTAGTGTTCCTTCAAGAAGAAGTATATATTTTTTGTGACAACCTGACCTCCCAATTTAGGGTGTTATCTCCCCCATGGATCTTTTCACAGCTCTTGGGTTGACCCACCTAGATTGGGACACCAACCCTAAAAGTTGCACTAAGGGTTTTATATTTTTCCGTGGTATGTAAAAACATTTTTCCTATGTTTCATATTTACATTCAAACCTTCAATTTATCATACATGCCTTACTCCACGTATCTGCATGCATGGGTAAGATAGGACATCCCAACTCATTGGACTTTCTCTCTTTCTCTATCCATTGCTTAGGGTTCATTGGGGTAGGGTCGTGCTTTTCTCATAACTTAGGATTGAGGTTTAAGGTTAGGGACTAAACCCTATACTTTAGGGTTTTATGATTCCCTTGATACACTAAGGTGTATCCCTAGCCCCATCTATAGTTCACTGTTACAAGGGAAAAACTCAAGAAACCTTTTTCTTTACTTTGTCATTATTTCCAAAGTAATTGGCAGATGATGCCTTTATCCTACTTCTTCCTGAAAACCTTAACTTGAGATGAGGAGGGAAGTATCCTTTAGGGTTCATTAAGAAAGAGGACGAGAAGTGAATGAAATTAGATGAGAATAAAACCTAGAGGTATTTTATTTTGAGTAAATTCCTCAAACTTTGGCATGGCCGGTTGTACAAGCCCAGGAGTCCTTGTAACCCAACTAGTGGTGTGGAGGAAAAATTTTCCAGCCCCCAGGTCTTGGTCCCTTCTAGAGACCATTTTCTTTATAAAATACCCTAATAATTCCCTTTGTATCTATAGAACTAAAATAATTAATAATTATTAAAGGTTAAATGGTAACCTATGATCTGATAAGAAATGTAATGACCCCCTTCCCTTGTTATCCCCTATTCAAGAAGACTGTGAGGGTAAGGGCCATTCTCTTATTTACATGATTGATGTTTATAAATTTCATTCAATGGAAAAAGATTTGATACAACATGATAGATAAACTCTCCAATAAGGAGTTACATGATATGGTAAGTTATTTTTTGCAACTAGAAATAAAACTATCTAACTAAATCCTCCATGGTTACTTTAAGGATATTTCTATTTAGTGCCTTCTTCTCAGGATGGCCATTTTGAATATTAATAGCATATTAATGTAAAATATCATGAAACAAAAATATGATATCTATATAAAAATATATTGGTATGTGGGGGAACAATATATTTTCAAGTATGAGTAACAACATAATTACCCATTGCAACAATTATGATTAAAAAATTGAACATGGATTTTCTTTTTAACTGCTCAACTCTTAATCTCTATGGTATACTCCCTCTCTAGAGTACTCATTGTGGGGTACCCTCTCTCTAGAGTTTAGTCCCTATAGTGGACACATCATGCATAGGCCTTCTTGTCTTGGCCTGAGGTGATCTTTTTTTCAGGCCTGATCACCAGTCATCTCCATGATGACTTTATTCATACATAGGCCTTCCTTTCCTAGCCCAAGGTGATATTCTTTTTTGGGCCTCATCACTAGTCATCTCCATGTTGACTTTATTCATACATAGGAATTCCTTTCTTTGCTAGAGGTGATCTTATTTTTTAGGCTTGATCACTCGTCACCATAGTGACATTTCATACATCCCACATGTACTGACTTAAATCCATCAGAGATAGTTGAAAGCTATGTTTATAAAAATTATATATTGCACGAAGTAAATAAACAATCAACAATTTGTTTGCAATCAATTTGGGAAACATTAGAAAACCATGGAAGTTGTGTAAGGCGAGTAGTCATAGGCGTAAGCACATACCTTTCTCTAAAAATATCAAAAGTCCAAGAAAATAACTGTAGTTGAGATTAAGCAAGAAATCGCCCTAAAACTAATGTGTAACACCCAAGTATTACTTTTTTGTTCATAAACTCACATTAAGACTGACTTGGGTTCCAAGTTAGGGTTTTGGGGTCAAATTAGGGTTTCATTAGGGTTTTGGCTCTCCAAACCCTAATTATCACTTTTAAAGTCTTTTTAACTCAAAAACCCTAATTTGATATTATATGCACCCTAAATCCTAAATTGAGGCAAAGTTTTCCTTTTTATCAAAAAAGACTAAATTATATCCATTAAAGTCATTTAAAAAAGTTATACTCATTAAGATGAAGAAAATTAGGTTTTCCATACTTTAATACATTAAAGTTAATATCTTTACTCACTTATACAATTCAAGATAGAATTAGGTCTTCACACCTACTTTGTTTTATTCCTTGAATTTTTGTTAACAACTTTCATATATTACTTTCCATCATCAGATATTCCTACAATTTACCATAAATTTTATAAGATATAGCATATTTTAATATTTTTTGAACAGTCACAACATGCCAACTCGATGACTGACTAAGTAATGCCAAAATGGCGTAGGGCCACGGTCAAGTCAATCGCCATGTGCTGCATTAGTGTTCATGCTCACATGTCCAAGGCAAGAGAAGAGTGTGAGAAAAGGGTGAATGTGTGAGAATACCCCTTACCTTGCATAAGGGACCGCGGGGGCATGGTCGACTTGTCCTCCCATAATCTTGAACCTTCACGGCTCCTACCACCATGAGAATTCCAACAAGCTGATGGTTGACTTTGACAAATAGCCTCTTGTGTAATCGGTGAGGTACCAATACCTTCATAGTGTCCAACTGAGTTTGTCGATACCATCAATTGGTAAGGAGAGGGTCAGAGCGACGAATACGATGAATATGAAATTCCAATGAAGTCTAGAAAGGGATAGAGGTGAAACACATAATTATGAGGAGAAATTGAAGCCAGAGAAGTGTGTGTATAAGATCATGAAGATCCTTGCGAGTACATTGGTGATATTGCATTGGGTGCACATGCCCTAATATTGTCGTAGGGTCAGGAGTTAGTCTGTGTTGTGTTGGCGATTTGGGACAAACTTAAAATACTTCCATTGGGGGTGAAACCTAGGGTAATTCGATTTGCAATCACCTCTCAAATCTATTAGAAAGATTTATAATCTCACTCAAATGCTGAGTTGAGAGGAAATCAATCCGGAAGTATGCCTTTATTGTGTCTGGCTTTCCCTATTTGTCACGAGTTAGAAGATGATATTTACATCGTCAGATTCCAATCACACAACTGAGGGTCTACATGACATGACTATGTTTCAGGCACAAGGTTCCCAATCCAATTAGAAATTATCACATGTAATACATATTTTCCTAATACTCTACACTTTAGGATAATCTAGTAAATTCAATATCTCTCTCTTCTTTTATCCTTTTAAACTGAAACTTGAAGGGAAGTTTCTAGCACTTATCTCTAAGTGTGGGTGAGATTTGATGGCAAAATAATAAGGTTAAGGACTCTTTTATTTGTCTCCACGTATCCCTTTATATCCTTTTTAAGTCATCAAATTAATTTTTTTCTCTCCCCAACTTGGCTATATTTCTTATTTTGGTTATTTTCTTATTAAGAACAATGTGGAATTGAGACCAATCCATTAGTTTCCTTAAAAAGCTACTTTTTTAGAAAACTCTAGATAACTTTATGTGTGGAAAACTTATTATCCTTTACTTTTGGGAATTCATTTATGTGGGATTTTCTCTCTTTCTTTTCCCCATATCTATTAATGGATTTATTGAAAATAGTAAATCCATTAAAGCCATTGTAAAGGAATATTTGCAAATTAAATCCATACCTTTAAAACAAAGCACATCAATATTCTAGAATATCCTTATTATTCAAATAGTTACATTTCAAATATGTAAATACATGTGAAAAATTAGGTTATAATAGAAATGGAACTAGATTAATGAAATCCAAAGGCAACCTACTTAACAAATTGGTTAGACATCATATTGGGCACAAGGATACAATAGTTTACAAACATATTCAAATGGAACTGATAGAACATGTATTCCTATTTTTTGTGCTAAAACAACTTATTATGGTAGACTTCAAATAAAAGAAAAATCATCAACCTCATATTTGATTGATGAATATATAATAATCCATGAATTTTAGAAATTTGTTATATTTAGCATTTATAAGTATATAATTAGTTCAAAATAGATTTGAACATGATTAAATGCCTATATAATATTAATCAATAAAAAAACATCTATGTAAAAATAATTTTATCTTCAAGTATTGATGAAAACCATTACATATCTAAAAATCACCATCAAAACAACTTTCTCATATTGTATTAGATAAAACCATAATAAAGGGTGAGAACCGAAACTAGTTTTAAGAATAGAAATATACATGGAAATGATTTTAAAAAATGAAACATAGTGAAAGTCATCAAAATGGATGTCTAGAAACAATAGTTGTACGAATAAGCCCCAATTCTATTTGAAAAAATCTAATGTAGATCAAATTGGTTGTACAATATAGGTAAATGTTATTTCTCCTCTCCCTATTTTATATCTAGGATCTCAACATGTATATGCAATGTTGATATACTTAGAGTTTAATTTTATATTTAAACGTCACTAGAGGTGATATGTAAATATGTATGTGGCTATATTTATTTTTTCCAAGTTTTTTTCAAATAATATATAATTATTTAAAAAGGTTTTTTGGACTTTGAAGGAACTAGAAAGTTTTTGAAATATGCACAAATGGTTGTACCATCATGTCAATAGTTGCCCAAACTTTTGGTATGTCAATTGTAGAAATGACCTATCAAAGATTGACCATTATTTCTAGTAGTTCTAGGTTGAACCAACCATTGAACAGTAGGTTGAACTTTTGAGGAAACTTTACCTATGAATCTTGGATACATACAAAGGCGTGTAACCAACTAAAAAACACTTCCAAGAGTTAATCATGAGTTATATAGGCATAAAATATACATTTTAGTGGAAATATGATTTACTTTCTAGTTATGTTTCATAATCTTATATGTAGTATTAATCAAAGAAATCCAAAAAATGATTTCAAATCTCACGAGGTTTGTTGAGTATTGTCTAAAGGTTAATGTAAACATAAAAAATTGGGTCACTATGTGTATCTTAAAATTTGTAGTAAGTTAATGTGAAGTTATAAATCACAAATGATCAGTGAATAAGTGCACTATGGTATGTATGAAGTAGGTGTTTTTATGTTGTTTTTTATAAAGGAAATGTTGATTTTAAAATAATTTAACAAATAGTACTCAAATAATCATTAAATATGAGAAAGAATTTGAGTCACATATGAATGTTTTATGCCTCATAAAATTATTACACAATTATATGACATAACAATATGGATCTGTTGGAGTCATTAACTTTTACTAGAAAAATATGAATTAACTAGAGAATGATAATTTGATGTCTAAGACAACATACCATTTGTCAGTTAAAAATTATGTTTAACCTAAAAGAACGACAGTTGAGCTATTTTCCATTATCAAAGTCATTTAGAGAGTCATTGGGTCTTCATGTGTTCAATATTGGTAAAGCACTTTGTCCACCCTAGAAGAATCTCCTCCAAAATTGCGTTTGACCAATGGGTAGTAAAGTGTTACAATAATATAAGTATATATTATGTATGTTGTCCTTGAAATTGTGTACCTTCAAGTAAAAGGAAAAATTTGCTAGAGTTGTGTCTATCTTTAAGTATAAATTTGACTATAAAACACCTTTAAGTGCAAAACTAGTAATTAAACTGTGATTTTAACTTCATCCAACATTCTTATAGAGGTTATATATTATAATAGGAATCTTAAAGCAAACCTTAACTTATGATTATAAATATGAACAATCTATGGATTTTAATCTTGCACTTGATTCAAATTCATTCATTGTGAATCATGTTGGTTTTTATAGTGTGATTAGATTGCAACTAGTGCTCATGTGTGTTTTTTGTCATTCTGATAGATTTTGGATATCTTCGTAAAATATCATTATAGTTGTCCTTATTCTCAAATTTTACTCAATCTACCCTTCCCTTCCATATTTCCCTGATGTTACAACTAGAGGTAGATCATGGTGAAGAAGGGAATATTTGCAATTTTACATTCGAGGCAAGCATCCTCCATTTTGGTGTTCGTAATTAGGAAATAAAGATGATAAGTGGTTCCCTTTCTTTGACCATCAAAAATAAAGTATGGTGATTTCCTACTTCCATGATAAAAACATAAGAGATTGTTATACCAAAAAATGATTTCATAACAAATATTGCTTATAATGAATGAACAAAATAGAAAAAACATTTAAGGAAGTATACTTGAAGCCCTCTAACTCTTCATTTAATTGGTATGAAAAGGTCTACAAATAAACTTTTCATTCTTATAGAAGCATATGCGTAGATCATAGCTTGAATGCTCAAGTTTATGGAAATTTATCACACAAAGTCTCTTGTGTTTGACCATATATCAATATAACAATATATGGTCCACACACCTTTCATTAGACCATCTTAAATATTTATCAGAATGGATCATTTTGGTTTTTTTTTTCTGTAACATATTTATATGGAAAATGAAATTGTGGTTATAAAGGTCATACATTTCATGCATTAGAAAACAATGGAAGTTGTGTAAGGCGAGTAGTCATAGGCGTAACCACATACCTTTCTCTAAAAATATCAAAAGTCCAAGAAAATAATTGTAGTTGAGATTAAGCAAGAAATCACCCTAAAACTAATGTGTAACACCCAAGTATTACTTTTTTGTTCATAAACTCACATTAAGACTGAATTGGGTTCCAAGTTAGGGTTATGGGGTCAAATTAGTATTCATTAGGGTTTTGGCTTTCCAAACCCTAATTATCACTTTTAAAGTCTTTTTAACTCAAAAACCCTAATTTGATATTATATGCACCCTAAATCCTAAATTGAGGCAAAGTTGTCCTTTTTATCAAAAAAGACTAAATGGTATCAATTAAAGTCATTTAAACAAGTTATACTCATTAAGACGAAGAAAATTAGGTTTTCCATGCTTTAATACATTAAAGTTATTATCTTTACTCACTTTTTGAATTCAAGATAGAAATAGGTCTTCACAAGTACTTTGTTTGATTCCTTGCATTTTTGTTAAAGACTTTCATATATTACTTTCCATCATCAGATATTCCTACAATTTACCAAGAATTTTATAAGATAAAGCATACTTTAATATTTTTTGAACAGTCACAACATGCAAACTCGGTGACTGAATAAGTAATGCCAGAACGGCGTAGGGCCATGGTCAAGTCAATCGCCATGTGCTACATTAGTTCTCATGCTCACATGTCCAAGGCAAGAGAAGAGCGTGAGAAAAGGGTGAAAGTGTGAGAATACCCCTTACCTTGCATAAGGGACCGCGGGGGTATGGTCGACTTTTCCTCCCATAATCTTGAACCTTCACGGCTCCTACCACCATGAGCATGCTTACAAGATGATGGTTGACTTTAACAAATAGCCTCTTGAGTAATCAGTGAGGTACCAATACCTTCATCGTGTCCAACCAAATTTGTCGATACCATCAATTGGTCAGAATAGGGTTAGAGCGACGAAGATGATGAATATGAAATTCCAATGAGGTCTAGAAAGGGATAGAGCCGAAACACATAATTAGGAGGAGAAATTGAAGCCAAAGAAGTGTGTCTAAGATCATGCAGATCCTTGCGAGTACATTGGCAATATTGCATTGGGTGCACATGCCCTTATATTGTCGTAGGGTCAGGAGTTAGTCTGTGTGGTGTTGGCGATTTGGGAAAAACTTAAAATACTTCCAATGGGGGTGACACCTAGGGTAATTTGGTTTGCAGTCACCTCACGAATCTATTAGAAAGATTTCTAATCTCACTCAAATGTTGAGTTGAGAGGAAATCAATCAGGAAGTATGCCTTTACTGTGTCTGGCATTCCCTATTTGTCACGAGTTAGAAGATGATATTTCCATCGTCATATTCCAATCAGACAACTGAGAGTCTGCATGACATGACTATGTGTCAGGCCCAAGGTTCCCAATCTGATTAAAAATTGTCACATGTAATACATATTTTCCTAATACTCTACACTTTAGGATAATCTAGTAAATTCAATATCTCTCCCTTCTTTTATCCTTTTAAACCGCAACTTTAAGGGAAGTTTCTAGCACTAATCTCTAAGTGTGCGTAAGATTTGACGGCAAAATAATAAGGTTAAGGTCTCTTTTATTTGTCTCCAAGTATCCATTTATATCCTTTTTAAGTCATTAAATTAATTCTTTTCACTCCCCAACTTGGCTATATTTCTTATTTTGGTTATTTTCTTATTAAGAACAATGTGGAATTGAGACCAATCCATTAGTTTCCTTAAAAAGCTACTTTTTTATAGAACTCTAGATAACTTTATGTGTGGAAAACTAATTATCCTTTACTTTTGGGAATTCGTTTCTCTGGGATTTTCTCTCTTTCTTTTCCCCATATCTATTAATGGATTTATTGAAAATAGTAAACCCATGATAGCCATTGTAAAGGAATATTTGCAAATTATATCCATACCTTTAAAACAAAGAACATCAATATTCTAGAATATCCTTACTATTCAAATATTTTCATTTCAAATATGTAAATACATGTGAAAAATTAGTTTATAATAGAAATGGAACTGGATTAATGAAATCCAAAGGAAAACTAATTAAAAAATTGGTTAGACATCATATTGGGCACAAGGATACAATAGTTTACAAACATATTCAAATGGAACCGATAGAACATGTCTATACACATTCCTATTTTTTGTGCTAAAACAACTTATTATGGTAGACATCGAACAGAAAAGAAAAATCATCAACCACATATTTGATGGATGAATATATAATAATCCATGAATGTTAGAAATTTGTTATATTTAGCATTTATAAGTATATAATTAGTTCAAAATAGATTTGAACATGATTAAATGCCTATATAATATTAATCAATAAAGAAACATCTATGTCAAAATAATTTTATCTTCAATTATTGATGAAAACCATTACATATCTAAAAATCACCATCAAAACAACTTTCTCATATTGTATTAGATAAAAGCATAATAAAGGGTGAGAATAGAAACTAGTTTTATGAATAGAAATATACATGGAAATGATTTTAAAAAATGTAACATAGTGAAAGTCATCAAAATGGATGTCTAGAAACAATAGTTGTAAGGATAAGCCCCAATTCTATTTGAAAAAAATCTAATGTAGGTCAAATTGGTTGTACAATACATGTAAATGTTATTTCTCCTCTCCCTATTTTATATCTAGGATCTCAACATTTATATGCAATGTTGAAATACTTAGAGTTTAATTTTATATTTAAACATCATTAGAGGAGATATGTAAATATGTATGTGGCTATATTTATTTTTTCCAAGTTTTTTTTTCAAATAATATATAAATTTTTATAAAGGTTTGTTGGACTTTCAAGGAACTAGAAAGTTTTTGAAATATACACAAATGGTTGTACCATCATGTCAATAGTTGCCCAAACTTTTGGTATGTCAATGGTAGAAATGACCTATCAAAGATTGACCATTATTTCTAGTAGGTGTATGTTGAACCAACCATTGAATAATAGGTTGAACTTTTGAGGAAACTTTACCTATGAATCTTGGATACATACAAAGGCATGTAACCAACTAAAAAACACTTCCAATTTTTAATCATGAGTTATATAGGCATAAAATATACATTTTAGATGAAATATGATTTACTTTCTAGTTATGTTTCATAATCTTATATGTAGTATTAATCAAAGAAATCCAAAAAATGATTTAAAATCTCACGAGGTTTGTTGAGTATTGTCTAAAAGTTAATGTAAACATAAAAAATTGGTTCACTATGTGTATCGTAAAATTTGTAGTAAGTTAATGTGAAGTTATAAATCTCAAATGATCAGTGAATAAGTTCACTATGGTATGTATGAAGTAGGTGTTTTTATGTTGTTATTTATGAAGGAAATGTTGATTTGAAAATAATTTAAAAAATAGGACTCAAATAATCATTAAATGTGAGAAAGAATTTGAGTCAAATATGAATGTTTTATGCCTCATAAAATTATTACACAATTATATGACAGAACAATATGGATCTGTTGGAGTCATTAACCTTTACTATAAAAATATGAATTAACTAGAGAATGATAATTTGATGTCTAAGACAACATACCATTTGTCAGTTACAAATTACTTTTAACCTAAAAGAACGATAGTTGAGCTATTTTCCATTCTCAAAGTCATTTAGAGAGTCATTGGGTCTTCATGTGTTCAATATTGGTAAAGCACTTTGTTCACCCTAGAAGAATCTACTCCAAAATTGAGTTTGACCAATGGGTAGTAAAGTGTTTCAATAATATAAGTAGATGTTATGTATGTTGTCCTTGAAATTGTGTACCTTCAAGTAAAAGGCAAACTTTTCTAGAGTTGTGTCTATCTTTAAGTATAAGTTTGACTACAAAACAACTTTAAGTGCAAAACTAGTAATTAAACTGTGATTTTAACTTCATCCAACATTCTTAAAGAGGTTATATATTATAATAGGAAACTTAAAGTAAACCTCAACTTATGATTATAAATATGAACAGTCTATGGATTTTAATCTTGCACTTAATTCAAATTCAGTCATTGTGAATCATGTTGGTTGTTATAGTGTGATTAGATTGCAACTATTTCTCAAGTGTGTTTTTTGTCATTCTACAAGATTTTGGATATCTTTGTCATTAGAGTTGTCCTTATTCTCAAATTTAACTCAATCTACCCTTCCCTTTTGTATTTCCCTGATATTACAACTAGAGGTACATCATGGTAAGGAAGGGAATATTTGCAATTTTACATTTGAGGCAAGCATCCTCCATTTTGGTGATCGTATGAGGAAATAAAGATGATAAGTGGTTCCCTTTCTTTGACGTTCAAAAATAAAGGATGGTGATTTCCTACTTCCATGATAAAAACATAAGAGGTTGTTATACCATAAAATGATTTCATAACAAATATTGCTTATAATGTATGAACAAAATAGAAAAAACCATTTAATGAAGTATACTTGAAGCCCTCTAACTCTTCATTTAATTGGTATGAAAAGGTCTACAAATAAACTTTTCATTTTTATAGAAGCATATGCGTAGATCATAGCTTGAATGCTCAAGTTTATGGAAATTTACCACACAAAGTCTCGTGTTTGACCATATATCAATATAACAATATATGGTCCACACACCTTTCATTAGACCACCTTAAATATTTATCACAATCGATCATTTTGGATTTCTATTTCTGCAACATATTTATATGGAAAATGAAATTGTGGTTATAAAGGTCATACATTTCATGCATTAGAAAACCATGGAAATTGTGTAAGGCGAGTAGTCATAGGCGTAACCACATACCTTTCTCTAAAAATTTAAAAAGTCCAAAAAATAATTGTAGTTGAGATTAAGTAAGAAATCACCTTAAAACTAATGTGTAACACCCAAGTATTACTTTTTTGTTCATAAACTCACATTAAGACTGAATTGGGTTCCAAGTTAGGGTTTTGGGGTCAAATTAGTGTTTCATTAGGGTTTTGGCTTTCCAAACCCTAATTATCACTTTTAAAGTCTTTTTAACTCAAAAACCCTAATTTGATATTATATGCACCCTAAATCCTAAATTGAGGCAAAGTTGTCCTTTTTATCAAAAAAGACTAAATTATATCCATTAAAGTCATTTAAACAAGTTATACTCATTAAGACGAAGAAAATTAGGTTTTCCATGCTTTAATACATTAAAGTTAATATCTTTACTCACTTTTGGAATTCAAAATAGAAATTGGTCTACACACGTACTTTGTTTGATTCCTTGCGTTTTTGTTAACAACTTTCATATATTACTTTCCATCATCAGATATTCCTACAATTTACCATGAATTTTATAAGATAAAGCATATTTTAATATTTTTTGAACAGTCACAACATGCCAACTCGGTGACTGACTAAGTAATGCCAAAATGGCATAGGGCCATAGTGAAGTCAATCACCATGTGTTGCATTAGTGCTCATTTTCACATGTCCAAGGCAAGAGAAGAGCGTGAGAAAAGGGTGAATGTGTGAGAATACCCCTTACCTTGCATAAGGGACCGCGGGGGTATCGTCGAGTTTTCCTCCCATAATCTTGAAACTTCATGGGTCCTACCACCATGAGCATGCCAACAAGTTGATGGTTGAGTTTGACAAATAGCCTCTTGTGTAATCGGTGAGGTACCAATACCTTCATCGTGTCGAACCGGATTTTTTGATACCATCAATTGGTCAGGAGAGGGTCAGAGTGACAAAGACGATGAATATGAAATTCCAATGAGGTCTAGAAAGGGATAGAGGTGAAACACATAATTAGGAGGAGAAATTAAAGCCAGATAAGTGTGTCTAAGATCATGCAGATCCTTGTGAGTACATTAGTGATATTGCATTGGGTGCACATGCCCTTATATTGTCGTAGGGTTAAGAGTTAGTCAGTGTGGTGTTGGCGATTTAGGCAAAACTTAAAATACTTTCAATGGGGGTGAAACCTAGGGTAATTTGGTTTTCAATCACCTCTCAAATCTATTAGAAAGATTTCTAATCTCACTCAAATGCTGAGTTGAGAGGAAATCAATCAGGAAGTATGCCTTTATTGTGTCTGTATTTTCCTATTTGTCACCAGTTAGAAGATGATATTTCCATAGTCAGATTCCAATCAGAGAACTGAGGGTCTGTGTTACATGACTATGTGTCAGGCCCAAGGTTCCCAATCCAATTAGAAATTGTCACATGTAATACATATTTTACTAATACTCTACACTTTAGGATAATCTAGTAAATTCAATATCTCTCTCTTCTTTTATCCTTTTAAACTGAAACTTTAAGGGAAGTTTCTAGCACTTATCTCTAAGTATGGGTGAGATTTGAGGGAAAAATAATAAGGTTAAGGACACTTTTATTTGTCTCCAAGTATCCCTTTATATCCTTTTTATGTCATCAAATTAATTCTTTTCTCTCCCCAACTTAGCTATATTTCTTATTTTAGTTATTTTCCTATTAAGAACAATGTGGAATTGAGACCAATCCATTAGTTTCCTTAATAAACTACTTTTTTTAGAGACCTCTAGATAACTTTATGTGTGGAAAACTAATTATCCTTTACTTTTGGGAATTCTTTTCTGTGGGATTTTCTTTCTTTCTTTTCCCCATATCTATTAATGGATTTATTGAAAATAGTAAATCCATGAAAGCCATTGTAAAGGAATATTTGCAAATTAAATCCATACCTTTAAAACAAAGCACATCAATATTCCTAATATATCCTTATTATTCAAATAGTTGCATTTCAAATATGTGAATACATGTGAAAAATTAGGTTATAATAGAAATGGAACTGGATTAATGAAATCCAAAGGCAACCTACTTAAAAAATTGGTTAGACATCATATTGGGTAGAAGGATACAATAGTTTACAAACATATTCAAATGGAACCGATAGAACATGTCTATACAAATTCCTATTTTTTGTGCTAAAACAACTTATTATGGTAGACTTCAAACAGAAAAGAAAAATCATCAACCTCATATTTGATGGATGAACATATAATAATCCATGACTGTTAGAAAATTGTTATATTTACCATTTATAAGTATATAATTAGTTCAAAATAGATTTGAACATGATTAAATTCCTATATAATATTAATCAATAAAAAAACATCTATGTCAAAATAATTTTATCTTCAAGTATTGATGAAAACCATTACATATCTAAAAATCACCATCAAAACAACTTTTTTATATTGTATTAGATAAAAGCATAATAAAGGGTGAGAACAGAAACTAGTTTTAAGAATAGAAACATACATGGAAATGATTTTAAAAAATGTAACATAGTGAAAGTCATCAAAATGGATGTCTAGAAACAATAGTTGTAAGGATAAGCCCCAATTCTATTTAAAAAAATCTAATGTAGATCAAATTGGTGGTACAATATAGGTAAGTGTTATTTCTCCTCTCCCTATTTTATATCTAGGATCTCAACATGTATATGCAATGTTGAAATACTTAGAGTTTAATTTTATATTTAAACATCACTAGAGGTGATATGTAAAGATGTATCTGGCTATATTTATTTTTTCCAAGTTTTTTCAAATAATAGATAATTCTTTAAAAAGGTTTGTTGGACTTTTAAGGAACTAGAAAGTTTTTGAAATATGCACAAATGGTTGTACCATCATGTCAATAGTTGCCCAAACTTTTGGTATGTCAATGTTAGAAATGAGCTATCAAAGATTGACCATTATTTCTAGTCGGTGTAGGATGAACCAACAATTGAATAGGTTGAACTTTTAAGGAAACTTTACCTATGAATCTTGGATACATACAAAGGTCTGTAACCAACTAAAAAACACTTCCAATAGTTAATCATGAGTTATATAGGCATAAAATATACATTTTAGTGGAAATATGATTTACTCTCTAGTTATGTTTCATAATCTTATATGTAGTATTAATCAAAGAAATAAAAAAAATGATGTCAAATCTCACGAGGTTTGTTGAGTATTGTCTAAAAGTTAATGTAAACATAAAAAATTGGTTCACTATTTGTATCGTAAAATTTGTAGTAAGTTAGTGTGAAGTTATAAATCAGAAATGATCAGTGAATAAGTGTACTATGGTATGTATGAAGTAGATGTTTTTATGTTGTTATTTATGAAGGAAATGTCGATCTTAAAATAATTTAACAAATAGGACTCAAATAATCATTAAATGTGAGAAAGCATTTGAGTCTAATATGAATGTTTTATGCCTCATAAAATTATTACACAATTATATGACATAACAATATGGATCTGTTGGAGTCATTAACTTTTACTAGAAAAATATGAATTAACTAGAGAATGATAATTTGATGTCTAAAACATCATACTATTTGTCAGTTAAAATTAAATTATTTTTAACCTAAAAGAACGACAGTTGAGCTATTTTCCATTCTCCAAGTCATTTAGAGAGTCATTGGGTCTACATGTGTTCAATATTGGTAAAGCACTTTTTTCACCCTAGAAGAATCTCCTCCAAAATTGAGTTTGACCAATGGGTAGTAAAGCGTTTCAATAATATAAGTAGATGTTATGTATGTTGTCCTTGAAATTGTGTACCTTCAAGTAAAAGGCAAAATTTGCTAGAGTTGTGTCTATCTTTAAGTATAAGTTTGACTACAAATGTGATGGAGTGGACTTTTGAAATCCTTAAAGGTCTAATGACATAAGTGATTTTATGCATGTTGAGTTGTTTTGAAAGTTACAAGTGTTTTGGTAAAGTTTGGTTGGTAATTGATGTTGATTACATGATTAATATCCCAAAGTTTCTGTCATTTTGAGCAATTTAATTGGATGATCAAATAGTTGAGTTTTGTCACCAAATTTGAGGAGAATGTAGCTCGGAGGTAGGGAAGTTATGGTTAAAATTTGGTGGCAATTAGATGTTCGTAGAGGAAGTTATGAAGGTTTTTAAATTTGGAAAATAATGTGGATTATTAGTGTTTAATGGACCTAAGTGTTGAGTTTCTAGCCTTGGTGGCTGTGTCACACGCCCAACCAGGTCAACAAAATCAAAAGGCCACAAATTGGTGACGTGGAGCCTTAATCACCCTTGGATGGTCTTAACGAAGGGCTAAGATATCTTCCCCTACATTGCGATTACAGCCTTGACTACAGGCAGTGACCACGATGGTGGTGGCGCAGTTGGCTAGCGCATAGGTCTCATAGCTATTAAGCGACGACTAGAGCCCTTAGATGAGATGAACGGCTATGACCTCTCTTCAACCTTGCAGTTATAAACTAATGTGTACACAATCTACTCACGATGCACATGTTGCTGATCGTATCTGGGAGAAACACCTAGTTGAGTGTTTTCCATCGGCCCATCACAAGAAGACTCCCACACAGCAATCCCTCTATGGTCATCTCCTCTTTTGTCATGGAGGAGTTACGATGGAGAAAGCAGTCTGGAGGCCGCCAACGACCATAGGAAGAAATAAGAGTCAAGATCGCGGTGCATCCTTTCACTGTGATGAAGTGAAGGCGGTATTACCAGAGGCCGAGTTGGAGGATCTCGTGACCAACTGCTTGCTGGATTCCTCTCTCCCAAAGCAGCGCCTGCCAGCACCAAGGTCATAAGGACAACGATAGTGACCTTGCATCGACGGCGTAGGCTGGGATCGAGAACCGCAGACAAGCTTGGCTGCGTGTTCGACAAATCAGAAGAGAGTCGGAGTACATGAGAGAGACGAGGGTGGAGCTTAGGCAGCCGACCGCTGTTGAAGATCTTCACCCAGGCGGCGGTGCCTATACACGCCAAGAACAGCCCGTGGCGGCTGCGCCGTGGGGGTAGAAAGTCCTGCTGTGGACTCAAGTAAGGGAGAGAGAGAGAGTCAGAGGCTTAGAGGAGGAAGGGCCAAAGCTGCTGGCCATGATGGACCTTGAGAAGGAGAGAGACAACTACAACTGAGACCTCACCGTTGTTGGGCCAATCGACTACGGTGTACACCACAGACAGGGGAGGTGGGCGCCGTGTTCACGAGCGAACACGACCGTGGCGGCCTGCCCACGCCCGTGGTGTGACGCGAGAGGAGAGGAAGAAAGGTGGACCGGGTCCAGGTAGTGAACCGGCCGCATGACCAGTGAACTGGCGGCTCGCTTGAGACAAGCTGAAGAGCAGCGCTACCCAAGAAGCCACGTGGCGGGCTCTCATTGGCCAAAAGGTAAATAATTTCAGTAAATGAGCATATCTTCAATAATTCGTAGAAATTAGCTCGATGCTCAGAAAAATACAGTTAATATACCAAAATTCTCAGAAAAATGAGTAGAACAATATGGAAGTATAATATCAGCCATTTAATGCTTTAATATCAGTGATATCATGTAAGATGTGTAATTCTTATTTCATGGATAATAAATATCAAACGATGTTCTAAAATTATGATAACATGTCAGTAAGTATATAATCATGTTTATAATGTGTCTGATGTCAGATATGATCATGTTGATGCACAAAATTACGTAATTTGATTAATATGTCTAATTAAGGCTAATAACTCTAAAGATGATGCAATAAATTCACACATGCTCAATAAATGATGAAATTCACAGAGTAAGCTCATATCAGTATATGAAACCTCAATTTTAATTATGAGATCATAATAATGAACATAATTCATATTATATGAAGAGCACCCTTAATACATGTGATGTCACCCTAATATGGTTAAGGAAAGTGACATAATGTTAAATATGTTCACGTAATAATGTGACACATGAGTTTATCCAGTTGATGAACTATAATCTGGAGCTTGACATCAGTAAAGATAATTCTAAGACAAGAATACAAGTAATAATGCACATATCCTAATAAACTAAGTGAAACCCTAAAATGGATATAATTAGGGTTAAGATGATGAGAACCTGATGATAGTGTTCGATCTTGTCTTAACCAGGGGTTTGACCAAGATGTTGTTGACATCAGAATTATATGATGATTATGTTTGTTCTTGATCAAGGTACGCCATTACCTCTTGCTTGGCTTATTATACAATATGCTTGTGTTATATAGTAGTAAAGACTTGGCATATGGTATTGATTGAAATGATTGTTCTTATATACTATGTTGTTTGAGCTTTTCATACTTATTGTTATGAACACATCAAACATAATATATCTGTTCCATTATATGAAAGCACTAACTCTTTGGTAGTGTGCTTGGAAGCGACCTAACTCTTTGGTAGTGGTCACATTGTACATATGACCTAACTCTTTGGTAGTGGTCTGACCTAACTCTTTGTTAGTGGTCACCTTGTACAAATGATCTAACTCTTTGGTAGTGATCATAAAGGCCTTGGTATATAATGGAAAATAAGCTTAAAATTTGTGTTCTCTTCTATGAATGAATATCTTTGTGCAAGTATACGCTTTCCTTATATTCTTTTGTTACTGCCAAGTATTAGTTTTATCTTATTGCCAAGATATGATGAGAGGTATATAAAAAGACACGTAGACGTACTCAGTACAATATTCTTGAAATATTGTGCTGACGTGTACCACATGTAATCTTTTGTCTAGGTTGTGGTTATGCTCTTAAAGGACCTGGATAGTGGTGAGTTGTATGGCGAGTTGATGTACAGGTGGACCTGTTGTCTTAAGCTCCTGTTGTTAGTTGTAGTACATGTATATGTATAGTTTGCTATTCAATATGTAATATCAAATGTTGTAACAATTCATGTTGTAATTATATGTTGAATGGTGAACATGTGTGTATGGTTATATTATTGTTCATGTACATGTGCTACTAATTGTTTCCTTCTAACTTCCTCTGATTTTCTTCTTCTTAGCCTAGTGTGGGATGTTTAAATATGGGATTCTCGCTGAGGTGAGAGTTTCAATTTGGACGTCACACATCAGATTAAGTTTTAGAAAATCCGGGGACGTCACAACAAAACACCTTTAAGTGCAAAACTAGTAATTAAACTGTGATTTTAACTTCATCCTACATTCCTATAGAGGTTATATATTATAATAGGAAACTTAAAGCAAACCTTAACGTATGATTATAAATATGAACAATCTATGGATTTTAATCTTGCACTTGATTCAAATTCAGTCATTGTGAATCATGTTGGTTGTTATAGTGCGATTAGAGTGCAACTAGTTCTTATGTGTGTTTTTTGTCATTCTACTAGATTTTTGATATCTTCATAAAATATCATTATAGTTGTCCTTATTCTCAAATTTTACTCAATCTACCCTTCCCTTTCATATTTCCCTAATGTTACAACTAGAGGTACATCATCGTAAGGAAGGGAATATTTGCAATTTTACATTCGAGGCAAGCATCCTCCATTTTGGTGATCGTATGAGGAAATAAAGATGATAAGTGGTTCCCTTTCTTTGACCATAAAAAATAAAGGATGGTGATTTCCTACTTCCATGATAAAAACATAAGAGGTTGTTATACCAAAAAATGATTTCATAACAAATATTGCTTATAATGTATGAACAAAATAGAAAAAACATTTAACGAAGTATACTTGAAGCCCTCTAACTCTTCATTTAATTGGTATGAAAAGGTCTACAAATAAACTTTTCATTCTTATAGAAGCATATGCATAGATCATAGCTTGAATGCTCAAGTTTATGGAAATTTACCACATGAAGTCTCTTGTGTTTGACAATATATCAATATAACAATATATGGTCCACACACCTTTCATTAGACCACCTTAAACATTTATCAGAATGGATCATTTTGGATTTCTATTTCTGCAACATATTTATATGGAAAATGAAATTGTGGTTATAAAGGTCATACATTTCATGCATTAGAAAACCATGGAAATTGTGTAAGGCGAGTAGTCATAGGCGTAACCACATACCTTTCTCTAAAAATTTAAAAAGTCCAAAAAATAATTGTAGTTGAGATTAAGTAAGAAATCACCCTAAAACTAATGTGTAACACCCAAGTATTACTTTTTTGTTCATAAACTCACATTAAGACTGAATTGGGTTCCAAGTTAGGGTTTTGGGGTCAAATTAGTGTTTCATTAGGGTTTTAGCTTTCCAAACCCTAATTATCACTTTTAAAGTGTTTTTAACTCAAAAACCCTAATTTGATATTATATGCACCCTAAATCCAAAATTGAGGCAAAGTTGTCCTTTTCATCAAAAAAGACTAAATTGTATCCATTAAAGTCATTTAAATAAGTTATACTCATTAAGACGAAGAAAATTAGGTTTTCCATGCTTTAATACATTAAAGTTAATATCTTTACTCACTTTTGGAATTCAGGATAGAAATAGGTCTTTACACCTACTTCGCTTGATTCCTTGCATTTTTGTTAACAACTTTCATATATTACTTTCCATCATCAGATATTCCTACAATTTACCATGAATTTTATAAGATAAAGCATATTTTAATATTTTTTGAACAGTCACAACATGCCAACTCAGTGACTGACTAAGTAATGCCAAAATGGTGTAGGGCCACGGTCAAGTCAATCACCATGTGATGCATTAGTACTCATTCTCACATGTCCAAGGCAAGAGAAGAGCGTCAGAAAAGGGTGAATGTGTGAGAATACCCCTTACCTTGCATAAGGGACCGCGGGGGTATGGTCGACTTTTCCTCCCATAATCTTGAAACTTCACGGGTCCTACCACCATGAGAATGCCAACAAGCTGATGGTTGACTTTGACAAATAGCCTCTTATGTAATCGGTGAGGTACCAATACATTCATCGTGTCGAACTGAATTTTTTGATACCATCAATTGGTCAGGAGAGGTTCAGAGCGACGATGACGATGAATATGAAATTCCAATGAGGTCTAGAAAGGGATAGAGGTGAAACACATAATTAGGAGGAGAAATTGAATCCAGATACGTGTGTCTAAGATCATGCAGATCCTTATGAGTACATTGGCAATATTGCATTGGGTGCACATGCCCTTATATTGTCGTAGGGTCAGGAGTTAGTCTGTGTGGTGTTGGCGATTTAGGCAAAACTTAAAATACTTCCAATGGGGGTGAAACCTAGGGTAATTTGGTTTGTAATAACCTCTCAAATCTATTAGAAAGATTTCTAATCTCACTTAAAAGCTGAGTTGAGAGGAAATCAATCAGGAAGTATGCCTTTATTGTGTCTGGCTTTTCCTATTTGTCACGAGTTAGAAAATGATATTTCCATCGTCAGATTCCAATCATACAACTGAGGGTCTACATGACATGACTATGTGTCAGGCCCAAGGTTCCCAATCCAATTATAAATTGTCACATGTAATACATATTTTCCTAATACTCTACACTTTAGGATAATCTAGTAAATTCAATATCCTTTTATCCTTTTAAATTGAAACTTTAAGGGAAGTTTCTAGCACTTATCTCTAAGTTTGGGTGATATTTGATGGAAAAATAATAAGGTTAAGGACTCTTTTATTTGTCTCCAAGTATCCATTTATATCCTTTTTATGTCATCAAATTAATTCTTTTCTCTCCCCAACTTCGCTTTATTTCTTATTTTGGTTATTTTCTTATTAAGAACAATGTGGAATTGAGACCAATCCATTAGTTTCCTTAAAAAGCTACTTTTTTAGTGAACTCTAGATAACTTTATGTGTGGAAAACTAATTATCCTTTACTTTTGGGAATTCGTTTCTGTGGGATTTTCTCTCTTTCTTTTCCCCATATCTATTAATGGATTTATTGAAAATAGTAAAATCATGAAAGCCATTGTAATGGAATATTTGCAAATTAAATCCATACCTTTAAAACAAAGCACATCAATATTCTAGAATATCCTTATTATACAAATAGTTCCATTTCAAATATGTGAATACATGTGAAAAATTAGGTTATAATAGAAATGGAACTGGATTAATGAAATCCAAAGGCAACCTACTTAAAAAATTGGTTAGACATCATATTGGGCACAAGGATACAATAGTTTACAAACATATTCAAATGGAACCGAAAGAACATGTCTATACAAATTCCTATTTTTTGTCCTAAAACAACTTATTATGTTAGACTTAAAACAGAAAAGAAAAGTCATCAACCTCATATTTGATGGATGAACATATAATAATCCATGATTGTTAGAAATTTGTTATATTTAGCATTTATAAGTATATAATTAGTTCAAAATAGATTTGAACATGATTAAATTCCTATATAATATTAATCAATAAAAAAACATCTATGTAAAAATAATTTTATCTTCAAGTATTGATGAAAGCCATTACATATCTAAAAATCACCATCAAAACAACTTTCTCATATTGTATTAGATAAAAGCATAATAAAGGGTGAGAATAGAAACTAGTTTTAAGAATAGAAACATACGTGGAAATTATTTTAAAAAATGTAACATAGTGAAAGTCATCAAAATGGATGTCTAGAAACAATAGTTGTAAGGATAAGCCCCAATTCTATTTGAAAAAAATCTAATGTAGATCAAATTGGTTGTACAATATAGGTAAATATTATTTCTCCACTCCCTATTTTATATCTAGGATCTCAACATGTATATGCAGTGTTGAAATACTTAGAGTTTAATTTTATATTTAAACGTCACTAGAGGTGATATGTAAATATGTATGTGGCTATATTTATTTTTTCCAAGTTTTTTCAAATAATATATAATTCTTTATAAAGGTTTGTTGAACTTTTAAGGAACTAGAAAGTTTTTGAAATATGCACAAATGGTTGTACCATCATGTCAATAGTTGCCCAAACTTTTGGTATGTCAATGTTAGAAATGACCTATCAAAGATTGACCATTATTTCTAGTACTTCTAGGTTGAACCAACCATTGAACAGTAGGTTGAACTTTTGAGGAAACTTTACCTATGAATCTTGGATACATACAAAGGCGTGTAACCAACTAAAAAACACTTCCAAGAGTTAATCATGAGTTATATAGGCATAAAATATACATTTTAGTGGAAATATGATTTACTTTCTAGTTATGTTTCATAATCTTATATGTAGTATTAATCAAAGAAATCCAAAAAATGATTTCAAATCTCACGAGGTTTGTTGAGTATTGTCTAAAAGTTAATGTAAACATAAAAAATCGGTTCACTATGTGTATCGTAAAATTTGTAGTAAGTTAATGTGAAGTTATAAATCTCAAATGATCAGTGAATAAGTTCACTATGGTATGTATGAAGTAGGTGTTTTTATGTTGTTATTTATGAAGGAAATGTTGATTTGAAAATAATTTAAAAAATAGGACTCAAATAATCATTAAATGTGAGAAAGAATTTGAGTCAAATATGAATGTTTTATGCCTCATAAACTTATTACACAATTATATGACAGAACAATATGGATCTGTTGGAGTCATTAACCTTTACTATAAAAATATGAATAAACTAGAGAATGATAATTTGATGTCTTAGACAACATACCATTTGTCAGTTACAAATTACTTTTAACCTAAAAGAACGATAGTTGAGCTATTTTCCATTCTCAAAGTCATTTAGAGAGTCATTGGGTCTTCATGTGTTCAATATTGGTAAAGCACTTTGTTCACCCTAGAAGAATCTACTCCAAAATTGATTTTGACCAATGGGTAGTAAAGTGTTTCAATAATATAAGTAGATGTTATGTATGTTGTCCTTGAAATCGTGTACCTTCAAGTAAAAGGCAAACTTTTCTAGAGTTGTGTCTATCTTTAAGTATAAGTTTGACTACAAAACAACTTTAAGTGCAAAACTAGTAATTAAACTGTGATCTTAACTTCATCCAACATTCTTAAAGAGGTTATATATTATAATAGGAAACTTAAAGCAAACCTCGACTTATGATTATAAATATGAACAGTCTATGGATTTTAATCTTGCACTTAATTCAAATTCAGTCATTGTGAATCATGTTGGTTGTTATAGTGTGATTAGATTGCAACTATTGCTCAAGTGTGTTTTTTGTCATTCTACAAGATTTTGGATATCTTTGTCATTACAGTTGTCCTTATTCTCAAATTTTACTCAATCTACCCTTCCCTTTCGTATTTCCCTGATATTACAACTAGAGGTACATCATGGTAAGGAAGGGAATATTTGCAATTTTACATTTGAGGCAAGCATCCTCCATTTTGGTGATCGTATGAGGAAATAAAGATGATAAGTGGTTCCCTTTCTTTGACGTTCAAAAATAAAGGATGGTGATTTCCTACTTCCATGATAAAAACATAAGAGGTTGTTATACCATAAAATGATTTCATAACAAATATTGCTTATAATGTATGAACAAAATAGAAAAAACCATTTAATGAAGTATACTTGAAGCCCTCTAACTCTTCATTTAATTGGTATGAAAAGGTCTACAAATAAACTTTTCATTCTTATAGAAGCATATGCGTAGATCATAGCTTGAATGCTCAAGTTTATGGAAATTTACCACACAAAGTCTCGTGTTTGACCATATATCAATATAACAATATATGGTCCACACACCTTTCATTAGACCACCTTAAATATTTATCACAATCGATCATTTTGGATTTCTATTTCTGCAACATATTTATATGGAAAATGAAATTGTGGTTATAAAGGTCATACATTTCATGCATTAGAAAACCATGGAAATTGTGTAAGGCGAGTAGTCATAGGCGTAACCACATACCTTTCTCTAAAAATTTAAAAAGTCCAAAAAATAATTGTAGTTGAGATTAAGTAAGAAATCACCCTAAAACTAATGTGTAACACCCAAGTATTACTTTTTTGTTCATAAACTCACATTAAGACTGAATTGGGTTCCAAGTTAGGGTTTTGGGGTCAAATTAGTGTTTCATTAGGGTTTTGGCTTTCCAAACCCTAATTATCACTTTTAAAGTCTTTTTAACTCAAAAACCCTAATTTGATATTATATGCACCCTAAATCCTAAATTGAGGCAAAGTTTTCCTTTTTATCAAAAAAGACTAAATTATATCCATTAAAGTCATTTAAACAAGTTATACTCATTAAGACGAAGAAAATTAGGTTTTCCATGCTTTAATACATTAAAGTTAATATCTTTACTCACTTTTGGAATTCAAGATAGAAATTGGTCTACACACGTACTTTGTTTGATTCCTTGCATTTTTGTTAACAACTTTCATATATTACTTTCCATCATCAGATATTCCTACAATTTACCATGAATTTTATAAGATAAAGCATATTTTAATATTTTTTGAACAGTCACAACATGCCAACTCGGTGACTGACTAAGTAATGCCAAAATGGCATAGGGCCATAGTGAAGTCAATCACCATGTGCTGCATTAGTGCTCATTTTCACATGTCCAAGGCAAGAGAAGAGCGTGAGAAAAGGGTGAATGTGTGAGAATACCCCTTACCTTGCATAAGGGACCGTGGGGGTATCGTCAACTTTTCCTCCCATAATCTTGAAAATTCACGGGTCCTACCACCATGAGCATGCCAACAAGTTGATGGTTGAGTTTGACAAATAGCCTCTTGTGTAATCGGTGAGGTACCAATACCTTCATCGTGTCGAACCGGATTTTTTGATACCATCAATTGGTCAGGAGAGGGTCAGAGTGACAAAGACGATGAATATGAACTTCCAATGAGGTCTAGAAAGGGATAGATGTGAAACACATAATTAGGAGGAGAAATTAAAGCCAGAGAAGTGTGTCTAAGATCATGCAGATCCTTGTGAGTACATTAGTGATATTGCATTGGGTGCACATGCCCTTATATTGTCGTAGGGTTAGGAGTTAGTCTGTGTGGTGTTGGCGATTAGGCAAAACTTAAAATACTTTCAATGGGGGTGAAACCTAGGGTAATTTGGTTTGCAATCACCTCTCAAATCTATTAGAAAGATTTCTAATCTCACTCAAATGCTGAGTTGAGAGGAAATCAATCAGGAAGTATGCCTTTATTGTGTCTGTATTTTCCTATTTGTCACCAGTTAGAAGATGATATTTCCATAGTCAGATTCCAATCAGAGAACTGAGGGTCTGTGTTACATGACTATGTGTCAGGCCCAAGGTTCCCAATCCAATTAGAAATTGTCACATGTAATACATATTTTACTAATACTCTACACTTTAGGATAATCTAGTAAATTCAATATCTCTCTCTTCTTTTATCCTTTTAAACTAAAACTTTAAGGTAAGTTTCTAGCACTTATCTCTAAGTATGGGTGAGATTTGAGGGAAAAATAATAAGGTTAAGGACTCTTTTATTTGTCTCCAAGTATCCCTTTATATCCTTTTTAAGTCATCAAATTAATTCTTTTCTCTCCCCAACTTAGCTATATTTCTTATTTTAGTTATTTTCCTATTAAGAACAATGTGGAATTGAGACCAATCCATTAGTTTCCTTAAAAAACTACTTTTTTTAGAGACCTCTAGATAACTTTATGTGTGGAAAACTAATTATCCTTTACTTTTGGGAATTCTTTTCTGTGGGATTTTCTCTCATTCTTTTCCCCATATCTATTAATGGATTTATTGAAAATAGTAAATCCATGAAAGCCATTGTAAAGGAATATTTGCAAATTAAATCCATACCTTTAAAACAAAGCACATCAATATTCTAGAATATCCTTATTATTCAAATAGTTGCATTTCAAATATGTGAATACATGTGAAAAATTAGGTTATAATAGAAATGGAACTGGATTAATGAAATCCAAAGGCAACCTACTTAAAAAAATTGGTTAGACATCATATTGGGTAGAAGGATACAATAGTTTACAAACATATTCAAATGGAACCGATAGAACATGTCTATACAAATTCCTATTTTTTTGTGCTAAAACAACTTATTATGGTAGACTTCAAACAGAAAAGAAAAATCATCAACCTCATATTTGATGGATGAACATATAATAATCCATGACTGTTAGAAAATTGTTATATTTAGCATTTATAAGTATATAATTAGTTCAAAATAGATTTGAACATGATTAAATTCCTATATAATATTAATCAATAAAAAAACATCTATGTCAAAATAATTTTATCTTCAAGTATTGATGAAAACCATTACATATCTAAAAATCACCATCAAAACAACTTTTTTATATTGTATTAGATAAAAGCATAATAAAGGGTGAGAATAGAAACTAGTTTTAAGAATAGAAACATACATGGAAATGATTTTAAAAAATGTAACATAGTGAAAGTCATCAAAATGGATGTCTAGAAACAATAGTTGTAAGGATAAGCCCCAATTCTATTTAAAAAAATCTAATGTAGATCAAATTGGTGGTACAATATAGGTAAGTGTTATTTCTCCTCTCCCTATTTTATATCTAGGATCTCAACATGTATATGCAATGTTGAAATACTTAGAGTTTAATTTTATATTTAAACATCACTAGAGGTGATATGTAAAGATGTATCTGGCTATATTTATTTTTTCCAAGTTTTTTCAAATAATAGATAATTCTTTAAAAAGGTTTGTTGGACTTTTAAGGAACTAGAAAGTTTTTGAAATATGCACAAATGGTTGTACCATCATGTCAATAGATGCCCAAACTTTTGGTATGTCAATGTTAGAAATGAGCTATCAAAGATTGACCATTATTTCTAGTCGGTGTAGGATGAACCAACAATTGAATAGGTTGAACTTTTAAGGAAACTTTACCTATGAATCTTGGATACATACAAAGGTCTGTAACCAACTAAAAAACACTTCCAATAGTTAATCATGAGTTATATAGGCATAAAATATACATTTTAGTGGAAATATGATTTACTCTCTAGTTATGTTTCATAATCTTATATGTAGTATTAATCAAAGAAATAAAAAAAATGATTTCAAATCTCACGAGGTTTGTTGAGTATTGTCTAAAAGTTAATGTAAACATAAAAAATTGGTTCACTATTTGTATCGTAAAATTTGTAGTAAGTTAATGTGAAGTTATAAATCAGAAATGATCAGTGAATAAGTGTACTATGGTATGTATGAAGTAGATGTTTTTATGTTGTTATTTATGAAGGAAATGTCGATTTTAAAATAATTTAACAAATAGGACTCAAATAATCATTAAATGTGAGAAATCATTTGAGTCTAATATGAATGTTTTATGCCTCATAAAATTATTACACAATTATATGACATAACAATATGGATCTGTTGGAGTCATTAACTTTTACTAGAAAAATATGAATTAACTAGAGAATGATAATTTGATGTCTAAAACATCATACTATTTGTCAGTTAAAATTAAATTATTTTTAACCTAAAAGAACGACAGTTGAGCTATTTTCCATTCTCCGAGTCATTTAGAGAGTCATTGGGTCTTCATGTGTTCAATATTGGTAAAGCACTTTGTTCACCCTAGAATAATCTCCTCCAAAATTGAGTTTGACCAATGGGTAGTAAAGTGTTTCAATAATATAAGTAGATGTTATGTATGTTGTCCTTGAAATTGTGTACCTTCAAGTAAAAGGCAAAATTTGCTAGAGTTGTGTCTATCTTTAAGTATAAGTTTGACTACAAATGTGATGGAGTGGACTTTTGAAATCCTTAAAGGTCTAATGACATAAGTGATTTTATGCATGTTGAGTTGTTTTGAAAGTTACAAGTGCTTTGGTAAAGTTTGGTTGGTAATTGATGTTGATTACATGATTAATATCCCAAAGTTTCTGTCATTTTGAGCAATTTAATTGGATGATCAAATAGTTGATTTTTGTCACCAAATTTGAGGAGAATGTAGCTCGATAGGTAGGGAAGTTATGGTTAAAATTTGGTGGCAATTAGATGTTCGTAGAGGAAGTTATGAAGGTTTGAAATTTGGAAAATAATGTGGATTATTAGTGTTTAATGGACCTATGTGTTGAGTTTCTAGCCTTGGTGGCTGTGTCACACGCCCAACCAGGTCAACAAAATCAGGAGGCCACAAATTGGTGACGTGGAGCCTTAATCACCCTTGGATGGTCTTAACGAAGGGCTAAGATATCTTCCCCTACATTGCGATTACAGCCTTGACTACAGGCAGTGACCACGATGGTGGTGGCGCAGTTGGCTAGCGCATAGGTCTCATAGCTATTAAGTGATGACTAGAGCCCTTAGATGAGATGAACGGCTATGACCTCTCTTCAACCTTGCAGTTATAAACTAATGTGTACACAATCTACTCACGATGCACATGTTGCTGATCGTATCTGGGAGAAACACCTAGTTGAGTGTTTTCCATCGGCCCATCACAAGAAGACTCCCACACAGCAATCCCTCTGTGGTCATCTCCTCTTTTGTCATGGAGGAGTTACGATGGAGAAAGCAGTCTGGAGGCCGCCAACGACCATAGGAAGCAATAAGAGTCAAGATCGCGGTGCATCCTTTCACTGTGACGAAGTGAAGGCGGTATTACCAGAGGCCGAGTTGGAGGATCTCGTGACCAACTGCTTGCTGGATTCCTCTCTCACACAGCAGCGCCTGCCAGCACCAAGGTCATAAGGACAACGATGGTGACCTTGCATCGACGGCGTAGGCTGGGATCGAGAACCGCAGACAAGCTTGGCCGCGTGTTCGACAAATCAGAAGAGAGTCGGAGTACATGAGAGAGACGAGGGTGGAGCTTAGGCAGCCGACCGCTGTTGAAGATCTTCACCCAGGCGGCGGTGCCTATACATGCCAAGAACAGCCCGTGGCGGCTGCGCCATGGGGGTAGAAAGTCCTGCTGTGGACTCAAGCAAGGGAGAGAGAGAGAGAGTCGGAGGCTTAGAGGAGGAAGGGCCAAAGCTGCTGGCCATGATGGACCTTGAGAAGGAGAGATACAGCTACAACTGAGACCTCGTCGTTGTTGGGCCAATCGACTACGGTGTGCACCACAGACAGGGGAGGTGGGCGCCGTGTTCACGAGCGAACACGACCGTGGCGGCCTGCCCACGCCCGTGGTGTGACGCGAGAGGAGAGGAAGAAAGGTGGACCGGGTCCAGGTAGTGAATCGGCCGCATGACCAGTGAACTGGCGGCTCGCTTGAGACAAGCTGAAGAGCAGCGCTACCCAAGAAGCCACGTGGCGGGCTCTCATTGGCCAAAAGGTAAATAATTTCAGTAAATGAGCATATCTTCAATAATTCGTAGAAATTAGCTCGATGCTCAGAAAAATACAGTTAATATACCAAAATTCTCAGAAAAATGAGTAGAAAAATATGGAAGTATAATATCAGCCATTTAATGCTTTAATATCAGTGATATCATGTAAGATGTGTAATTCTTATTTCATGGATAATAAATATCAAACGATGTTCTAAAATTATGATAACATGTCAGTAAGTATATAATCATGTTTATAATGTGTCTGATGTCAGATATGATCATGTTGATGCACGAAATTACGTAATTTGATTAATATGTGTAATTAAGGCTAATAACTCTAAAGATGATGCAATAAATGCACACATGCTCAATAAATGATGAAATTCACAGAGTAAGCTCATATCAGTATATGAAACCTCAATTTTAATTATGAGATCATAATAATGAACATAATTCATATTATATGAAGAGCACCCTTAATACATGTGATGTCACCCTAATATGGTTAAGGAAAGTGACATAATGTTAAATATGTTCACGTAATAATGTGACACATGAGTTTATCCAGTTGATGAACTATAATCTGGAGCTTGACATCAGTAAAGATAATTCTAAGACAAGAATACAAGTAATAATGCACATATCCTAATAAACTAAGTGAAACCCTAAAATGGATATAATTAGGGTTAAGATGATGAGAACCTGATGATAGTGTTCGATCTTGTCTTAACCAGGGGTTTGACAAAGATGTTGTTGACATCAGAATTATATGATGATTATGTTTGTTCTTGATCAAGGTACGCCATTACCTCTTGCTTGGCTTATTATACAATATGCTTGTGTTATATAGTAGTAAAGACTTGGCATATGGTATTGATTGAAATGATTGTTCTTATATACTATGTTGTTTGAGATTTTCATACTTATTGTTATGAACACATCAAACATAATATATCTGTTCCATTATATGAAAGCACTAACTCTTTGGTAGTGTGCTTGGAAGCGACCTAACTCTTTGGTAGTGGTCACATTGTACATATGACCTAACTCTTTGGTAGTGGTCTGACCTAACTCTTTGTTAGTGGTCACCTTGTACAAATGATCTAACTCTTTGGTAGTGATCATAAAGGCCTTGGTATATAATGGAAAATAAGCTTAAAATTTGTGTTCTCTTCTATGAATGAATATCTTTGTGCAAGTATACGCTTTCCTTATATTCTTTTGTTACTGCCAAGTATTAGTTTTATCTTATTGCCAAGATATGATGAGAGGTATATAAAAAGACACGTAGACGTACTCAGTACAATATTCTTGAAATATTGTGCTGACGTGTACCACATGTAATCTTTTGTCTAGGTTGTGGTTATGCTCTTAAAGGACCTAGATAGTGGTGAGTTGTATGGCGAGTTGATGTACAGGTGGACCTGTTGTCTTAAGATCCTATTGTTAGTTGTAGTACATGTATATGTATAGTTTGCTATTCAATATGTAATATCAAATGTTGTAACAATTCATGTTGTAATTATATGTTGAATGGTGAACATGTGTGTATGGTTTTATTATTGTTCATGTACATGTGCTACTAATTGTTTCCTTCTAACTTCCTCTGATTTTCTTCTTCTTAGCCTAGTGTGGGATGTTTAAATATGGGATTCTCGCTGAGGTGAGAGTTTCAATTTGGACGTCACACATCAGATTAAGTTTTAGAAAATCTGGGGACGTCACAACAAAACACCTTTAAGTGCAAAACTAGTAATTAAACTGTGATTTTAACTTCATCCTACATTCCTATAGAGGTTATATATTATAATAGGAAACTTAAAGCAAACCTTAACGTATGATTATAAATATGAACAATCTATGGATTTTAATCTTGCACTTGATTCAAATTCAGTCATTGTGAATCATGTTGGTTGTTATAGTGCGATTAGAGTGCAACTAGTGCTTATGTGTGTTTTTTGTCATTCTACTAGATTTTGGATATCTTCATAAAATATCATTATAGTTGTCCTTATTCTCAAATTTTACTCAATCTACCCTTCCCTTTCATATTTCCCTAATGTTACAACTAGAGGTACATCATCGTAAGGAAGGGAATATTTGCAATTTTACATTTGAGGCAAGCATCCTCCATTTTGGTGATTGTATGAGGAAATAAAGATGATAAGTGGTTCCCTTTCTTTGACCATAAAAAATAAAGGATGGTGATTTCCTACTTCCATGATAAAAACATAAGAGGTTGTTATACCCAAAAAATGATTTCATAACAAATATTGCTTATAATGTATGAACAAAATAGAAAAAACATTTAACGAAGTATACTTGAAGCCCTCTAACTCTTCATTTAATTGGTATGAAAAGGTCTACAAATAAACTTTTCATTCTTATAGAAGCATATGCATAGATCATAGCTTTAATGCTCAAGTTTATGGAAATTTACCACATGAAGTCTCTTGTGTTTGACAATATATCAATATAACAATATATGGTCCACACACCTTTCATTAGACCACCTTAAATATTTATCAGAATGGATCATTTTGGTTTTTTATTTGTGCAACATATTTATATGGAAAATGAAATTGTAGTTATAAAGGTCATACATTTCATGCATTAGAAAACCATGGATGTTGTGTAAGGTGAGTAGTCATAGGCGTAACCGCATACCTTTCTCTAAAAATATCAAAAGTCCAAGAAAATAATTGTAGTTGAGATTAAGTAAGAAATCACCCTAAAACTAATGTGTAACACCCAAGTATTACGTTTTTGTTCATAAACTCACATTAAGATAGAATTGGGTTCCAAGTTAGGGTTTTGGGGTCAAATTAGTGTTTCATTAGGGTTTTAGCTTTCCAAACCCTAATTATCACTTTTAAAGTGTTTTTAACTCAAAAACCCTAATTTGATATTATATGCACCCTAAATCCAAAATTGAGGCAAAGTTGTCCTTTTCATCAAAAAAGACTAAATTGTATCCATTAAAGTCATTTAAATAAGTTATACTCATTAAGACGAAGAAAATTAGGTTTTCCATGCTTTAATACATTAAAGTTAATATCTTTACTCACTTTTGGAATTCAGGATAGAAATAGGTCTTTACACCTACTTCGCTTGATTCCTTGCATTTTTGTTAACAACTTTCATATATTACTTTCCATCATCAGATATTCCTACAATTTACCATGAATTTTATAAGATAAAGCATATTTTAATATTTTTTGAACAGTCACAACATGCCAACTCAGTGACTGACTAAGTAATGCCAAAATGGTGTAGGGCCACGGTCAAGTCAATCACCATGTGATGCATTAGTACTCATTCTCACATGTCCAAGGCAAGAGAAGAGCGTGCGAAAAGGGTGAATGTGTGAGAATACCCCTTACCTTGCATAAGGGACCGCGGGGGTATGGTCGACTTTTCCTCCCATAATCTTGAAACTTCACAGGTCCTACCACCATGAGCATGCCAACAAGCTGATGGTTGACTTTGACAAATAGCCTCTTATGTAATCGGTGAGGTACCAATACATTCATCGTGTCGAACTGAATTTTTTGATACCATCAATTGGTCAGGAGAGGGTCAGAGCGACGAAGACGATGAATATGAAATTCCAATGAGGTCTAGAAAGGGATAGAGGTGAAACACATAATTAGGAGGAGAAATTGAATCCAGATACGTGTGTCTAAGATCATGCAGATCCTTATGAGTACATTGGCAATATTGCATTGGGTGCACATGCCCTTATATTGTCGTAGGGTCAGGAGTTAGTCTGTGTGGTGTTGGCGATTTAGGCAAAACTTAAAATACTTCCAATGGGGGTGAAACCTAGGGTAATTTGGTTTGTAATAACCTCTCAAATCTATTAGAAAGATTTCTAATCTCACTTAAATGCTGAGTTGAGAGAAAATCAATCAGGAAGTATGCCTTTATTGTGTCTGGCTTTTCCTATTTGTCACGAGTTAGAAAATGATATTTCCATCGTCAGATTCCAATCATACAACTGAGGGTCTACATGACATGACTATGTGTCAGGCCCAAGGTTCCCAATCCAATTATAAATTGTCACATGTAATACATATTTTCCTAATACTCTACACTTTAGGATAATCTAGTAAATTCAATATCCTTTTATCCTTTTAAATTGAAACTTTAAGGGAAGTTTCTAGCACTTATCTCTAAGTTTGGGTGATATTTGATGGAAAAATAATACGATTAAGGACTCTTTTATTTGTCTCCAAGTATCCATTTATATCCTTTTTATGTCATCAAAATAATTCTTTTCTCTCCCAACTTCGCTTTATTTCTTATTTTGGTTATTTTCTTATTAAGAACAATGTGGAATTGAGACCAATCCATTAGTTTCCTTAAAAAGCTACTTTTTTAGTGAACTCTAGATAACTTTATGTGTGGAAAACTAATTATCCTTTACTTTTGGGAATTCGTTTCTGTGGGATTTTCTCTCTTTCTTTTCCCCATATCTATTAATGGATTTATTGAAAATAGTAAAATCATGAAAGCCATTGTAATGGAATATTTGCAAATTAAATCCATACCTTTAAAACAAAGCACATCAATATTCTAGAATATCCTTATTATACAAATAGTTCCATTTCAAATATGTGAATACATGTGAAAAATTAGGTTATAATAGAAATGGAACTGGATTAATGAAATCCAAAGGCAACCTACTTAAAAAATTGGTTAGACATCATATTGGGCACAAGGATACAATAGTTTACAAACATATTCAAATGGAACCGAAAGAACATGTCTATACAAATTCCTATTTTTTGTCCTAAAACAACTTATTATGTTAGACTTCAAACAGAAAAGAAAAGTCATCAACCTCATATTTGATGGATGAACATATAATAATCCATGATTGTTAGAAATTTGTTATATTTAGCATTTATAAGTATATAATTAGTTCAAAATAGATTTGAACATGATTAAATTCCTATATAATATTAATCAATAAAAAAACATCTATGTAAAAATAATTTTATCTTCAAGTATTGATGAAAGCCATTACATATCTAAAAATCACCATCAAAACAACTTTCTCATATTGTATTAGATAAAAGAATAATAAAGGGTGAGAATAGAAACTAGTTTTAAGAATAGAAACATACGTGGAAATTATTTTAAAAAATGTAACATAGTGAAAGTCATCAAAATGGATGTCTAGAAACAATAGTTGTAAGGATAAGCCCCAATTCTATTTGAAAAAATCTAATGTAGATCAAATTGGTTGTACAATATAGGTAAATGTTATTTCTCCACTCCCTATTTTATATCTACGATCTCAACATGTATATGCAGTGTTGAAATACTTAGAGTTTAATTTTATATTTAAACGTCACTAGAGGTGATATGTAAATATGTATGTGGCTATATTTATTTTTTCCAAGTTTTTTCAAATAATATATAATTCTTTATAAAGGTTTGTTGAACTTTTAAGGAACTAGAAAGTTTTTGAAATATGCACAAATGGTTGTACCATCATGTCAATAGTTGCCCAAACTTTTGGTACGTCAATGTTAGAAATGACCTATCAAAGATTGATCATTATTTCTAGTAGGTGTAGGTTGAACCAACAATTGAATAGGTTGAACTTTTGAGGAAACTTTATCTATGAATCTTGGATACATACAAAGGTGTGTAACCAACTAAAAAACACTTCCAATAGTTAATCATGAGTTATATAGGCACAAAATATACATTTTAGTGGAAATATGATTTACTTTCTAGTTATGTTTCATAATCTTTTATGTAGTATTAATCAAAGAAATCCAAAAAAAGATTTCAAATCTCACAAAGTTTGTTCAGTATTGTCTAAAAGTTAATGTAAACATAAAAAATTGGTTCACAATGTGTATCGTAAAATTTGTAGTAAGTTAATGTGAAGTTATATATCAGAAATGATCAGTGAATAAGTGCACTATGGTATGTATGAAGTAGATGTTTTTATGTTGTTATTTATTAAGGAAATGTTGATTTTAAAATAATTTAACAAATAGGACTCAAATAATCATTAAATTTGAGAAAGCATTTGAGTCAAATATGAATGTTTTATGCCTCATAAAATTATTACACAATTATATGAAATAACAATATGGATATGTTGGAGTCATTAACATTTACAAGAAAAATATGAATTAACTAGAGAATGATAATTTGATGTCTAAGACAACATACTATTTGTCAGCTAAAATTAAATTATGTTTAACCTAAAAAAATTACAGTTGATCTATTTTCCATTCTCAATGTCATTTAGAGAGTCTTTGGGTATTCATGTGTTCAATATTGGTAAAGCACTTCGTTCACCCTAGAAGAATCTCCTCCAAAATTGAGTTTGACCAATGGGTAGTAAAGTGTTTCAATAATATAAGTAGATGTTATGTATGTTGTCCTTGAAATTGTGTACCTTCAAGTAAAAGGCAAAATTTTCTAGAGTTGTGTCTATCTTTAAGTATAAGTTTTGACCACAATACACCTTTAAGTGCAAAAATAGTAATTAAACTATGATTTTAACTTCATCCAACATTCCTATAGAGGTTATATATTATAATAGGAAACATAAAGCAAACCTTAACTTATGATTATAAATATGAACAATCTATGGATTTTAATCTTGCACTTGATTCAAATTCAGTCATTGTAAATCATGTTGGTTGTTATAGTGTGATTAGATTGCAACTAGTGCTCATGTGTGTTTTTTGTCATTCTACTAGATTTTGGATATCTTTGTATAATATCATTATAGTTGTCCTTATTCTCAAATTTTACTCAATCTACCCTTCCCTTGAATATTTCCCTGATGTTACACCTAGAGGTACATCATTGTAAGGAAGGGAATATTTGCAATTTTACATCCGAGGCAAGCATCCTCCATTTTGGTGATCGTATGAGGAAATAAAGATGAGAAGTGGTTCCCTTTATTTGACCATAAAAAAAAGGATGGTGATTTCCTACTTCCATGATAAAAACATAAGAGGTTGTTATACCAAAAAATGATTTCATAACAAATATTGCTTATAATGTATGAACAAAATAGAAAAAAACATTTAAGGAAGTATGCTTGAAGCCCTCTAACTCTTCAGTTAATTGGTATGAAAAGGTCTACAAATAAAATTTTCATTCTTATAGTAGCATATGCGTAGATCATAGCTTGAATGCTCAAGTTTATGGAAATTTATCACACAAGTCCTTTGTGTTTGACCATATATCAATATAAGAATATATGGTCCACACACCTTTCATTAGACCACCTTAAATATTTATCACAATGGATCATTTTGGTTTTTTATTTCTGTAACATATTTATATGGAAAATGAAATTGTGGTTATAAAGGTCATACATTTCATGCATCAGAAAACCATGGAAGTTGTGTAAGGCGAGTAGTCATAGGCGTAACCACATACCTTTCTCTAAAAATATCAACAGTCCAAGAAAATAACTATAGTTGAGATTAAGCAAGAAATCACCCTAAAACTAATGTGTAACACCCAAGTATTACTTTTTTGTTCATAAACTCACATTAAGACTGACTTGGGTTCCAAGTTAGGGTTTTGGGGTCAAATTAGGGTTTCATTAGGGTTTTGGCTTTCCAAACCCTAATTATCACTTCTAAAGTATTTTTAACTCAAAAACCCTAATTTGATATTATATGCACCCTAAATCCTAAAATGAGGCAAAGTTGTCCTTTTTATCAAAAAAGACTAAATTGTATCCATTAAAGTCATTTAAACAAGTTATACTCATTAAGACGAAGAAAATTAGATTTTCCATGCTTTAATACATTAAAGATAATATTTGTACTCACTTTTGCTATTCAGGATAGAAATAGGTCTTCACACCTACTTTGCTTGATTCCTTGCATTTTTTTTAACAACTTTCATATATTACTTTCCATCATTAGATATTCCTACAATTTACCATGAATTTTATAAGATAAAGCATATTTTAATATTTTTTAACTGTCACAACATGCCAACTCGGTGACTGACTAAGTAATGCCAAAACGGCATATGGCACGGTCAAGTCAATCACCATGTGCAACATTAGTGCTCATGCTCACATGTCCAAGGCAAGAGAAGAGCGGGAGAAAAGGGTGAATGTGTGAGAATACCCCTTACCTTGCATAAGGGACCACGGGGGTATGGTCGACTTTTCCTCCCATAATCTTGAACCTTCACGGCTCCTACCACCATGAGCATGCCAACAAACAGTTGGTTGACTTTGACAAATAGCCTCTTGTATAATCAGTGAGGTACCAATACCTTCATCGTGTCCAACCAAATTTGTCAATACGATCAATTGGTCCGGAGAGGGTCAGAGTGACGAAGGTAATGAATATGAAATTCCAATGAGGTCTAGAAAGGGATAGAGGTGAAACACATAATTAGGAGGAGAAATTGAAGCCAGAGAAGTGTGTCTAAGATCATGCAGATCCTTGCGAGTACATTGGTGATATTGCATTGGGTGCACATTCCCTTATATTGTCGTAGGGCCAGGAGTTAGTCTGTGTGGTGTTGGTGATTTGGGCAAAACTTAAAATACTTCCAATGGGGGTGAAACCTAGGTTAATTCGGTTTGCAATCACCTCTCAAATCTATTAGAAAGATTTATAATCTCACTCAAACACTGAGTTGAGAGGAAATCAATCATGAAGTATGCCTTTATTGTGTCTGACTTTCCCTATTTGTCATGAGTTAGAAGATGATATTTCCATCGTCAGATTCCAATCAGACAACTGAGGGTCTGCGTGACATGACTATGTGTCAGGCCCAAGGTTCCCAATCCAATTTGAAATTGTCACATGTAATACATATTTTCCTAATACTCTACACTTTAGGATAATCTAGTAAATTCAACATCTCTCTCTTCTTTTATCCTTTTAAACCGAAACTTTAAGGGAAGTTTATAGCACTTATCTCTAAGTGTGTGTGAGATTTTACGGCAAAATAATAAGGTTAAGGAATCTTTTATTTGACTCCAAGTATCCCTTTATATCCTTTTTAAGTCATCAAATTAATTCTTTTCTCTCCCCAACTTGGCTATATTTCTTATTGTGGTTATTTGTGTATTAAGAACAATGTGGAATTGTGACCAATCCATTAGTTTCCTTAAAAAGCTACTTTTTTAGAGAACTCTAGATAACTTTATGTGTGGAAAACTAATTATCCTTTACTTTTGGGAATTCATTTCTGTGGGATTTTCTCTCTTTCTTTTCTCCATATCTATTAATGTATTTATTGAAAATAGTAAATCCATGAAAGCCATTGTAAAGGAATATTTGCAAATTAAATCCATACCTTTAAAACAAAGCACATCAATATTCTAGAATATCGTTATTATTCAAATAATTGCATTTCAAATATGTAAATACATGTGAAAAATTAGGTTATAATAGAAATGGAACAAGATTAACGAAATCCAAAGGCAACCTACTTAAAAAATTGGTTAGACATCATATTGGGCACAAGGATACAATAGTTTACAAACATATTCAAATGGAACTGATAGGACAAGTCTATAAAAATTCCTATTTTTTGTGCTAAAACAACTTATTATGGTAGACTTCAAATATAAAAGAAAAACCATCAACCTCATATTTGATGGATGAATATATAATAATCCATGAATGTTAGAAATTTGTTATATTTAGCATTTATAAGTATATAATTAATTCAAAATAGATTTGAACATGATTAAATTCCTATATAATATTAATCCATAAAAAGACATCTATGTCAAAATAATTTTATCTTCAAGTATTGATGAAAACCATTACATATCTAAAAATCACCATCAAAACAACTTTCTCATATTGTATTAGATAAAAGCATAATAAAGGGTGAGAACAGAAACTAGTTTTAAGAATAGAAACATACATGGAAATGATTTTAAAAAATGTAACATAGTGAAAGTCGTCAAAATGGATGTCTAGAAACAATAGTTGTAAGGATAAGCCCCAATTCTATTTTAAAAAATCTAATGTAGATCAAATTGGTTGTACAATACAGGTAAATGTAATTTCTCATCTCCCTATTTTATATCTAGGATCTCAGCATGTATATGCAATGTAGAAATACTTAGAATTTAATTTTATATTTAAACGTCACTAGAGGTGATATGTATATATCTATGTGGCTATATTTATTTTTTCCAAGTTTTTCAAATAATATATAATTCTTTAAAAAGGTTTGTTGGACTTTCAAGGAACTAGAAAGTTTTTGAAATATGCATAAATGGTTGTACCATCATGTCAATAGTTGCCCAAACTTTTGGTATGTCAATGGTAGAAATGACCTATCAAAGATTGACCATTATTTCTAGTAGGTGTAGGTTGAACCAACCATTGAACAGTAGGTTGAACTTTTGAGGAAACCTTACCTATGAATCTTGGATACATACAAAGGTGTGTAACCAACTAAAAAACAATTCTAATAGTTAATCATGAGTTATATAGGCATAAAATATACATTTTAGTGGAAACATGATTTACTTTCTAGTTATGTTTCATAATCTTATATGTAGTATTAATCAAAGAAATCCAAAAACTGATTTCAAATCTCATTAGGTTTGTTGAGTATTGTCTAAAAGTTAATGTAAACATAAAAAATTGGTTCACTATGTGTATCGTAAAATTTGTAGTAAGTTAATGTGAAGTTATAAATCACAAATGATCAGTGAATAAGTGCACTATGGTATGTATGAAGTAGATGTTTTTATGTTGTAATTTATGAAGGAAATGTTGATTTTAAAATAATTTAACAAATAGGACTCAAATAATCATTAAATGTGAGAAAACATTTGAGTCTAATATGAATGTTTTATGCCTCATAAAATTATTACACAATTATATGACATAACAATATGGATCTGTTGGAGTCATTAACTTTTACTAGAAAAATATGAATCAACTAGAGAATGATAATTTGATGTCTAAGACAGCATACCATTTGTCAGTTAAAAATTATGTTTAACCTAAAAGAACAACAATTGAGCTATTTTCCATTCTCAAAGTCATTTAGAGAGTCATTGGGTCTTCATGTGTTCAATATTGGTAAAGCACTTCGTTCAACCTAGAAGAATCTCCTCCAAAATTGAGTTTGACCAATGGGTAGTAAAGTGTTTCAATAATATAAGTAGATGTTATGTATGTTGTCCTTGAAATTGTGTACCTTCAAGTAAAAGTCAAAATTTGCTAGAGTTGTGTCTATCAATAAGTATAAGTTTGACTACAAAACACCTTTAAGTGCAAAACTAGTCATTAAACTGTGATTTTAACTTTATCCAACATTCCTATAGAGGTTATATATTTTAATAGGAAACTTAAAGAATACCTTAACTTATGATTATAAATATGAACAATGTATGGATTTTAATCTTGCACATGATTCAAATTCAGTCATTGTGAATCATGTTGGTTGTTATAGTGTGATTAGATTGCAACTAGTCCTCATGTGTGTTTTTTGTCATTTTACTAGATTTTGGATATCTTCATAAAATATCATTATAGTTTTCCTTATTCTCAAATTTTACTCAATCTACCCTTCCCTTTCATATTTCCCTGATGTTACAACTAGAGGTACATCATGGTAAGGAAGGGAATATTTGCAATTTTACATTCGAGGCAAGCATCCTCCATTTTGGTGATCGTATGAGGAAATAAAGATGATAAGTGGTTCCCTTTCTTTGACCATAAAAAATAAAGTATGGTGATTTCCTACTTCCATGATAAAAACATAAGAGGTTGTTATACCAAAAAATGATTTCATAACAAATATTGCTTATAATGTATGAACAAAATAGAAAACACATTTAAGGAAGTATAATTGAATCCCTCTAACTCTTCATTTAATTGGTATGAAAAGGTCTACAAATAAACTTTTCATTCTTATAGAAGCATATGTGTAGATCATAGCTTGAATGCTCAAGTTTATGGAAATTTATCACACGAAGTCTCTTGTGTTTGACCATATATCAATATAACAATATATGGTCAACACACCTTTCATTAGACCACCTTAAATATTTATCACAATGGATCATTTTGGTTTTTTATTTATATAACATATTTATATGGAAAATGAAATTGTGGTTATAAAGGTCATACATTTCATGCAATAGAATGTACCATGTAATAATATACAATACTAAACAATTCAACATGAAATATGTTTGCTTCTAATCGTACGGGACTAGACGGTAATCAAGGAGGATAATCTCACACATCTTTCTTATTGGAGTCAATTGACATAGTAAAACCTAGTTATAGTTATTGGACACAAACTTAAATTGGGTTCAATATGTACAAGATTATTTAGAACTTAGTTACTTCTCCTAATGATTTTGGGATCATACTAAAAGATTTCTAAATACATGGTTAACATTAATTATCACAAAGTCATCAATCTAGGTTTTTAGACACATTTGTTGTAAACTTGTAAAAAATAATAAATGTATTTGTAAATATTCTATGGATCATCATCTAGTTTTAAATGGCTCATTACTTGTCTATATATCCAAAAATAAGAAAATTTTCAATATTATCTAACAAAGTGTCACTTGCATATCCTCATTCTAATAACTTGACTAGAAACAAAAACCCAAATCTAGTGGCAAGATTGAAGATCTTATTCTTTTTTTCAAAGTGATACATTTACATATATATATATATATGTATATATATATATATATACACATACATATATAATGAGGTACTCAATGTCTATGGCATCATTGGCATGCTTCCAGTAAGCATCCATTTAGCCCTAGGCACATTAGGAGTGGTTTCCTTTGGCTTTGGTCTATCAAGGACATAGAGTTTTCACTTATTGATGAAACACTTCTGAAAATCCTTAACCAATTGTGTAACTTTATCTCATTATTATCCTTCTTAAGGATTGATCGCAATAGTAATGTATTTGTTAAGTTACAGTAGATACATTGACAGAGTGTTGAAGATGTTCAACATGGAAGACTTAAAGAGATGAAACCTACCCATGTCTCATAGATTTGCCATATCTAGAGCTCAGTGGCCCAATTATTTTAAAGAAAGGGAAAACAAGAGTAGGACTCCTTATGTGTCTGCAATTGGATCCATCATGTACATAATGTTATATACTCGTCCTGAAGTCTCATATACCTTGAGCTTGATGAGAAGATATAACTCATATATAGGTGACGCTCACTGGACAACCATGAAGAACATCCTTAAGTACTTGAAAAGAACTAAGGATATGTTCCATGTCTATGGAGGAGAGGCAGAGTTGGTGATAAAGGGTTACACTGATGCAAGCTTCTAAACTAATAAAGATGATTATCGATCATAGTTAGTGTAGCGACACATCTCGCTATCACACAGACAGTGAGGTGCCACGCTAAAATGTGCGGAAAACACCATAAACCGCCTATTACCAAAAACACGGGGTAATTAAAACCAATTTCAGGAAGCAGAAAAACCTAGAAACTATTACATCCAGATCCTCATCCTACAAGAAAATAGTTTATAAAAACATTTACAAGTCTTGATATGTGTTTACAACTTAGAAGATCAGCTATCTTGTCATCACATGAGTTCATCACATGTTTATACATACATAACGGGCCACCTCCGGCCAGCAGCAGGATATACAAAGCTTCATCAACTATACATCGTAAAACAACATCAAAACACCTCCGAGGACCTGAGAGTACAGGGATGACTCTAGGACTCTACTACAAAACAACCAAAACAACAGTGTATCCATCTCTTGCCTTCTACTGCTCTTCTTGCTGCTCGGCCGCAACCCCGTGACCACCATCACGTCTAACGCGATCACCTAAATAGGTTGTAAACCAACGAGGTGAGACACATAGTCCTAGCGAGAAACATAACTCCCTGCTGAAACTATAAAACCTCAAAGGTTAAAGCAGATAACAACAAATAATTGAATAAGTATAACAAGAGCAGCATACTGAGCAAAGCTATTAATACCATCAAGCTTACCAAGATGTACGAAAGGCATATAACCAAGTAGTTCTTTATGGAACATGATTGACAAGATAAGTTTTATAAGAACTTATCACAAGATAAAGGGTCGTACGCACAAATGCATAGTACAACTAGATCAGTTATATAAGCAAGGCCTCAAACAATGTTTCGTATTTTGTTCTAGGCAAGATATACTATTCGGCTACATTACGTTTTATTATGCCCTGAGGAAGTGAGTTGTATCGCTCAAATCCAACCTTTAGTTGCAGAACCCAAGCTGGTGCCATACAAGGTCAATGGAAGAGCCAGACTCCACGACCTCCCACCTCGTGGTCAGTGCACGAGCTCTACATAAGCAGGACCGCAATCTCATGCTTAAGTGGCCTCAGCCACAGGGTCAGCTCCCATAGGCTACGCTTTCTCTAGCCTGCCTTAGTACAGGTCACAACGCTAGTATATCTGAGCCACGGGCCGGTTCACCATGCTCCCTGAGCCTTGAACGCATTCATGCTCTATCACACTGAGCCATGGGCCTATTCACCATGCTCTTAAACACATCTTGAGTCTACAACCGAAGTTGCACTCTAACCTCATTTTTGGCTAGGAGAAACCACGCATATTCAATAATATGTGCTTCCAGGTTAACCCGCAGGAGAACCTGTTTCACCATCACCAGCTACTGACGATGATGGATCTATAGCCTAGGCACACTACTTAATATGTTCCACTATAATTTGTTAGTATATTTTAAGTGGATTATTGATGCAACCAGGTTGTAACACATACATAATGTAACAACAGTCGCCAAACTGATAGACAAATCGTTACTAATTAAGCGGAATTTAAAACATTACCAGCGGATTAACATAAATCACTAAAAATTAAAACCATTTTGCAAAGAGATCCATTTCTAGGAAAACTCTTTAAGGCAGAACCAAAACATTATATACATCATTGTTCACATTGTACATACACTTTACCATCTCTTCTCAAGGATAACATATAACAGCTGCTTTGTTAAAAAAAATATAATGAAGAAACATAACACCTAGAGGCTTACAAGCCGAAACCTCAGATCGTTCATGAAACCATAACGAACCAACTCCAAGGACCTGAGAGTACAGATACGACACATAGGACTTCTATCTACAAGACATGACAGACAGTACACTCAATCTGAGTTGTCACTGCTGTCCCTGCCACTGTTGTTCTTTTTCTGCAAAAAGGTCTTCACCTCCTCGTGCACGCCCACCTAAAAATGTTGGATCCCACGGGGGTGAGACAATTGAAAATTGCCCCAGCGAGAGATATAACTCTCCGCCAACAATGTTATTATCACAGTTAAATAGTATTAAATTGAGCAGAGGATAAGTAGTTTAGAACATTCTCATCTTTTAAAGCATTGCCACTATCTATGATAGAGCAGTAAATCATCTATTCACTTTATAAGGAATATGAAGAAACACGTATATCATTTACTCATCATACTATCTCAAGCTTATCCTGTGATGCTCATTATCATGGTATGTCATCCATGAATCATTCTCATTTCTATCTATTGGCCTCATCCAATCTGCTAACCAGATATTGAATTGTACTAGTTATGTGAGTATACATCATCATATCATGTCCAAGCATTGGACTATGCCAAACATATGTAACCATTCCAGGCATTGGACTATGCCAATCCTTTGCAAACAACCAGGTGTTGGATATTACCAACCCTGTGAACAGCCTGGTATTGGACTCTACCAATCCAGTGATTAACAACCAGGTATTGGGGTTATTACCAATCCTGTGAACAGCCTGGTATTGCACTCTACCAATCCAGTGATTACACAGCCAGGTATTGGGGTTATTACCAATCCTGTGAATAGCCTGGTATTCGACTCTACCAATCCAGTGATTAACAACCAGGTATTGGGGTTATTACCAATCCTGTGAACAGCCTGGTATTGGACTCTACCAATCCAGTGATTAACAGCCAGGTATTGGGGTTATTACCAATCCTGTGAACAGCCTGGTATTGGACTCTACCAATCCAGTGATTACACATCCAGGTATTGGGGTTATTACCAATCCTGTGAACAGCCTGGTATTGGACTCTACCAATCCAGTGATTACACAGCCAGGTATTGGGGTTATTACCAATCCTGTGAACAGCCTGGTATTGGACTCTACCAATCCAGTGATTACACAGCCAGGTATTGGGGTTATTACCAATCCTATGAACAGCCTGGTATTGGACTCTACCAATCCAGTGATTATAGGCTTCATGCCTCTGCCAGGTATTGGGTTATTACCAATCTTGTGATTATAGGCTTCATGCCTCTGCCAGGTATTGGGTTATTACCAATCCTGTGATTATAGACTTCATGCCTCTGCCAGGTATTGGGTTATTACCAATCCTGTGATTATAGGCTTTACGCCTCTGCCAGGTATTGGGTTATTACCAATCCTGATTACACAGCCAGGCAGTGGACTCTAACCACTCCTAATTATACATTCGTTATGGGATATCAATCCCTTAAATTCATCATTGGTTATCACATCCTTTTACTAGGCATTTTACCCTAGGGCAAGCCATCATATCAATTCACATTCTTTAAGTACTAAAAGTGTTCCTATTATCTCCTTTAAGCATATTCAAAACACTATAGCCCTTATTTGGCTATAAGCATAAAGCATGTATAATCAAGATTTCATTATTATTATAACCATTTATTATTGTTATGAAGTTATTGGTTTCCATTTCTCTTAGTTTATTTTGCACATTACCATTCCTTACATGAGACTTTTATAAACATCTCGTTACCTCTCATCAGGCAACAATTATTCACATGGCTCACCAGGCCCATTAAATATCTTGTCACCTCTCACTAGGAAACAACTATCCACATGGCTCACAAGGCTATTAAACATCTTGTCACCTCTCACTAGGCAACAATTATTAGGGTTAGGGTTTCCCTTTATAGCCGAACAGGGTTTCAAGTTCATATTATTAATCCAAACCCTAATTCATTGCTCCATACATCTAGGAGCATACATTAACATCATAAGTATTCAATCATACTTATTTATTCTCATTATTTATCATTAAATGAATCATCAACACAAGGTATGAGTTCCTTTCTCATCCTTATCAGGGTATGATTACATCATACTTTATTAACTTGGCTTAACCCTTTCTCAAGGTATGATAGCCTACACTTATCAAAGTGCATTAATCACATTCCATCTCAATGTAACAATTTACATGACACACTTCATGTGTTACTCATCCAAGTATATTGGATTTAAGGTGCATCAAGGTACATCAACCTTGAAGTGCTGGATGCGATATCTATCATGTCTTGATGTATCACTTCCCTCATTACTTTAACATACTTAAGTTCATCAACTTATCTTGTATTAGGGTATGTCCCATCCTAATACTTTATGCACTAGCTTTTCACATTTATCATGTAATGTATTGGTCATAAGTTACACAATTGAATTATTCAACCATCACTAATGATATGAACTCATCTCGGGTTAGGGCATTATTGATATAGGATTAACCATTACCAACCACTCTAGGTGTTTCACCTATCAAGGTATTATCCACACCATTACTTGGTGTTACACTCATTACTCCTAAGAGTGTCTTTCCCTTACCTTTACATGGTGTATTGGGTTAAATCATATGCATATGTTCACCATATTGGGTTGTAGGTGTATAGATACCACTGTATCGGGTTGGAGGTGTATGAACACTCACTATATCGGGTTAGGATTTGCACTTGTCTCCATATCGGGCATGAAATACCTTTTTGACCTCATATTGGGCACAAGGTATGTGTTTCCCATGATACTTATGAGGTATCAACCCATCACCATGTCGGGCTAGAAGTACTTTCAATCACCCTATCGGCTAGTCACCATCTAGGGTTAGCCATGACGGGTTAGGGGTTGTGTATCGTGCAACCCTGTCGTGCAACCATATCATACAAGGTCATGTAGGCCTCATGATACTAAGTATCAATGATGTATCATATGATCATATCATGTAATAACACTTGTTACTTTTCACTTATATCGGGTTACCCAATTTAGGGTTTCTTGTCAACTTACAAGTATACAATTGACCTTGTATCATGCATGGAGTCTACAATAGACTTCCTATCATGCAAGAGGTGTATACTACACCCCCATATCGTTCAATAAGGTTTACAAACCTATTCATATCATTTTAGTGAAATAGGTGCATCATCATATCGGGTTAGAGGTGCTTTCTTATGTACATGCACCCAATATCACTTTTATAAGGTGATATCACAATCTTCAAGCTCTAGACCTTTATTCTAACTATTATAGTTCATGTCAACAGGTCTAAGAAACTACTAGAACTCATAATCTCATCAACTATTTCAGGAAATTTCAGAATTAAAAGTATTTCACTAATTATAGCAATTTAGGTGAAGAATAATAACATGGTTGAGTTCAAGTTATATAGCCCGTCTTAAGAACAACTTCAAAGCTCCAAGCTCCAAAGCTCCACGTTCCTAAGGTTGAATATGAACTTCACAACTCCTCTATATGCAAATAATCACCATGGATAAGCAATTGGTGAAGAAGAAAAGAAAGGTAGATCATAACCCTAATTCCATGCTTCAATTCAAGCTTGATAACAACTATATCTTACCTTAGGGTTACGTTTTGAGTTCCTTAGCTCCTTGGCCGACACCCCACCACTCTTGGGAGATATGGACTTCCTATTGGACGACACAACCTTGCTTGTGGCCGATACCCCCTCACTTGTGGCCAAAATCACTTCAATTGGCCGATATCAACTTGCTATGGACAATATCAACATGGTATGGCCGATACACTTGCTATGGCCGATACCCAAGGCCTATGCACGATAACCTTGTTCCCTTGCACGATATGCCAACCCTCTTGCACGATATGGTACTCACTTGCACGATATGGCACTCACTTGCATGATATGGCACTCAACTCTTCACCCTATTCGTCGATATCACCTTATATGGCCAATTTCAACTACTTGACTGATATGCTTTTGCTATGGGCAATATCCAAGGAACTATGCACGATATGCTTGCTCTCCTGCACTATACAAGAGCCCCATGCACGATAACATAAGGTAGGAGGGTGGTAAGGGTCGAAAAATTCCATTAAGGGGTCAAACTAGGGGTATATATACTTGTTGATCATGAAGAAAGGCAAAAATGAGGTGTCAACATTTTGAGCTAGTAGGTGCCACGTGTCATGCATGGGTGACACGTGTCCATTCATGCACCATCATTTATCTTGTCTTGAAAAACAGTTGAGGATCATCTAGAGATGCAATTTCATCCATTACTTATCCATTTGGATAAGTTATCTAGGTTTAATCACTATTTCATGTCAAGCCGATACACTTTTTCTAAGGAAACTTGTTGGCCGACACACCTCACCTCCTTGAGGTGATTTGCACGATATGGACTTTTCCAAGAGTTCACAAAACGACGTGGGACACCTCCTTGGGCTCCATGGCCGATAGGCACTCATATATAAGCTTTTCAACTTGATACAACTCAAGTTAAGCTTCCAAATTCAACCCTTTTCTTGGTCATTTCTTCACCAAGATTACCATCATTCATAATGGAATCAAACTTGGTGTCTAATTCATTCTCTCTCCTCTAAATGATACATAGAGGAATTGATAACACTCTAGAGGTGTTAATTTGCATATCAACCCCATATTTTGGGTAAATTACAATTTGTACCAAAATTGGTGCACAAGGTACCAGCATTGTTCAAACAAGTTCAAACTTGGAATTTATGCTTTCCACAAGCCATCACCTTGCATCATTCTCTCAATAATGATGCTACAACACATGAGGCATGTTCAACATGTGACATTTTGCATTATAGCCGCTCAATTTGGGTAAATTGCACTTTGGTCCAAAACAAAGGAAAATTGCTCAAACAACATTCAATCGGGACCAAAATTGAAACATAAATGTGTCACATGATAAAAAAGCAAATTAGAGGATTATATTAAAGTTCTAAACAACTTTATTAGCCAAAACAAATAGGGTTACCTCATAACCCAGGTCAGGGTTGTTACAAGTTATAAACCCCTAATAAGGATTTCGTCCCCGAAATCCCAGGTAAAGGGAAATAGATATTATTCATTCATCATATCATCAAGTCTCCATATAACATCTTAATGTTATGGAGATGCCTTAGAAATTTGATCAACGTAAAGTTCTTCCACACAGAGTTATCATTAAATCTGTCACACAAGGCACATATTCCACTATCTTTTTCATTATCGACTGTGTAGTTAATTCTGGGTCAGGTAACACTTTTCTCTCTCAGATAGAGGTTGTTTGTTAATCTCATTCGACAAACTTTTATTGTAATATTTTTACAATTATTCCTTCAAGTAAGTCATTCTCATCAATATTATGTTTATGCATAGCATAAACCCCTAACATATGATGTCCATACTATTTCATGTAACTAGACGGATTTCACAGTTGGCCATCCTAGGAAACCAACATAAATCATCTGATTAGGAGTTTATGTTTTCACTTTCTCATACCACCTGACACTTTTTAGATACCAGGATTCCTTACTTAGATATCTATCACATGTGTCAAAACTCATCACATCCTCATCTTTCTTTCATCTTGGGACATTACTTGTTACACATATCTTTATCTTGGAACCAAAGTCCAAGACAAACTGATACTTTTCTAAGTATCCATCAATTGAACATTTTTAACTTATGCACATCAAGCGTCATAAGACCCACTTGATTTCCATGTCCTTAAAAAGAAAGAACACTAAGGAACATATTCCTTTTATCACCCCATCATCATCCAAGGTTGTTTATCAAAGAGAAGAGGTTAGTATCTCTTTTGATTATTACATGAACTTTCAACTATTCATGAGTGATTTACTCGTGTTTCATCCTAGGTTCCTTGCCATCAACATAGGAATTATAAGGATGATTACATGTCATTATTCCTTTCTTTGTTATTGTCTAACATGTTCATGAGCATTTTGTGATTTTATCACATTTCCCATTTCCACATCATGGGAAAAGATCTTTACTATTCACACATGCTTTATCTGACAGGGATCATCTCCCTTGTTCTCATTCTCTTATCATGAGGATTATACTTTTCATTTCCTCATACATACAGATTGATCTGAGATCATCTCAAATTCCACTTTATTGCACTTAGGATGTGATATACATGTCCATACCATATTTCCAGTTTCATTATACTCACTAGATTGTCTCAGAATGACTACTTGATCGGAGTAATCAGAAAGATAACAATCTAAGAGTTCCATACTCACCTTATCTCCAATAATTATATACCTGGCCAGGGTATACAAGTACTGAGATTAAGTAGTATGCACTTTGTTTACTATCATATTCCTTACTTTTCGTATAATAACCAACACATGATTTAACATTCCTGGATTTTCTCCAGGTATCTCTTCTATACCTCATCCTTTTTCACACAGATAAGAGCAATTATAGACCATTTAAAAGAATACTGAATAGAATATAAATTCTAGTTCTCATCACTTCTTCCCTATGTCCCCATAGGACAATCAATAGGGAAGTCCATAACAACAATCCTTTTTAGGATTATCAGGTAACATCAAAAGAAGGCATATTAAAATGAAAAAGCTCTATCTAATTGTTACCCCTCGCGGTCATCCACCGCTTTAGGTTGACTCAACCCATAGAGTCTAGCTGTTTCATGTTGTTACTTTTGGATTTTTAGAACCACTAGGCAAAAGTCTCTGGAATTGTAATGACATTTCCTTAATTCTCGGCTTATTGCCCCTTCTTGGGCACTTCCATCACAGATATACTATCTGTCTAAACTTATGGCAGAGTCTACTTTCTCGCCATATGTTAATCTTTCCCACATTTTCCACTGTTCCAACATGACTATGTCATTCAGGAACCCTTTCAAAGCCCAAAGTTTCTGTATTGAGGACTGGTAACCTAGATTGTAATGCTAGTATCCAGTCTACTATATGCATCATTGTTGTCCTAACCTTCCCAACAAGATCATAAACATATGATTCTCTATCCTAATCGGGTCATGATGGGAATTCTCAGGCATTCATTCTTATCTTGCCTGATCGCTTGCACCCTTTCCTGGTGCAACAACATCGCCCTCAACAATGTATTCCTCGTGTTCCCAAGTCATTTATAAACTTCACCCTATCTTCTGCACAAGCAGAAGTCACTATAGGGTATACCGGAGGATACTAACACAGACTCAACACCTTAGTCTTATGTCTCGGTAGACTCAGCGAACCATAAGCTCTGATACCAAACTTGTAACAATAGTCGCCAAACCGATAGACAAATCGTTACTAATTAAGCGGAATTTAAAACATTACCAGCGGATTAACATAAATCACTAAAAATTAAAACCATTTTGCAAAGAGATCCATTTCTAGGAAAACTTTTTAAGGCAGAACCAAAACTTTATATACATCATTGTTCACATTGTACATACACTTTACCATCTCTTCTCAAGGATAACATATAACACTTGTTGTGTCAAAAAAAAAATATAATGAAGCAACATAACACCTCGAGGCTTACAAGCCAAAACCTCAGATCGTTCATGAAACCATAACGAACCAACTCCAAGGACCTGAGAGTACAGAGACGACACATAGGACTTCTATCTACAAGACATACAGACAGTACACTCAACCTGAGTTGTCACTGCTGTCCCTACCACTATTGTTCTTTTTCTGCAGAAAGGTCTTCACCTCCTCGTGCACACCCACCTAAAAATGTTGGATCCCACGGGGGTGAGACAATTGAAAATTGCCCCAGCGAGAGATATAACTCTCCTCCAACAATGTTATTATCACAGTTAAATAGTATTAAACATAGTAGAGGATAAGAAGTTTAGAACATTCTCATCTTTTAAAGCATTGCCACTATCTATGATAGAGCAGTAAATCATCTATTCACTTTATAAGGAATATGAAGAAACACGTATATCATTTACTCATCATACTATCTCAAGCTTATCCTGTGATGCTCATTATCATGGCATGTCATTCATGAATCATTCTCATTTCTATCTGTTGGCCTCAGCCAATCTGCTAACCAGATTTTGAATTGTACTAGTTATGTGAGTATACATCATCATATCCTGTCCAAGCATTGGACTATGCCAAACATATGTAACCATTCCAGGCATTGGACTATGCCAATCCTTTGCAAACAGCCAGGTGTTGGATATTGCCAACCCTGTGAACAGCCTGATATTGGACTCTACCAATCCAGTGATTAACAACCAGGTATTGGGGTTATTACCAATCCTGTGAACAGCCTGGTATTGGACTCTACCAATCCAGTGATTACACAGCCAGGTATTGGGGTTATTACCAATCATGTGAACAGCCTGGTATTGGACTCTACCAATCCAGTGATTAACAGCCAGGTATTGGGGTTATTACCAATCCTGTGAATAGCCTGGTATTGGACTCTACCAATCCAGGGATTAACATCCAGGTATTGGGGTTATTACCAATCCTGTGAACAGCGTGGTATTGGACTCTACCAATCCAGTGATTACACAACCAGATATTGGGGTTATTACCAATCCTGTGAACAACCTGGTATTGGACTCTACCAATCCAGTGATTACACAGCCAGGTATTGGGGTTATTACCAATCCTCTGAACAGCCTGGTATTGGACTCTACCAATCCAGTGATTACACAGCCAGGTATTGGGGTTATTACCAATCCTGTGAACAACCTGGTATTGGACTCTACCAATCCAGTGATTATAGGCTTCATGTCTCTGCCAGGTATTGGGTTATTACCAATCATGTGATTATAGGCTTCATGCCTCTGCCAGGTATTGGGTTATTACCAATCCTGTGATTATAGGCTTCATGCCTCTGCCAGGTATTGGGTTATTACCAATCCTGTGATTATAGGCTTTACGCCTCTGCCAGGTATTGGGTTATTACCAATCCTGATTACACAGACAGGCAGTGGACTCTAACCACTCCTGATTATACATTCGTTATGGGATATCAATCCCTTAAATTCATCATTGGTTATCACATCCTTTTACTAGGCATTATACCCTAGGGCAAGCCATCATATCAATTCACATTCTTTAAGTACTACAAGTGTTCCTCTTATCTCCTTTAAGCATATTCAAAACACTATAGCCCTTATTTGGCTATAAGCATAAAGCATGTATAATCAAGATTTCATTATTATTATAACCATTTATTATTGTTATGAAGTTATTGGTTTCCATTTCTCTTAGTTTATTTTGCACATTACCATTCCTTACATGAGACTTTTATAAACATCTCGTTACCTCTTATTAGGCAACAATTATTCACATGGCTCACCAGGCCCATTAAACATCTTGTCACCTCTCACTAGGAAAAAACTATCCACATGGCTTACAAGGATATTAAACATCTTGTCGCCTCTCACTAGGCAACAATTATTAGGGTTAGGGTTTCCCTTTATAGCCGAATAGGGTTTCAAGTTCATATTATTAATCCAAACCGTAATTCATTGCTCCACACATCTAGGAGCATACATTAACATCATAAGTATTCAATCATACTTATTTATTCTCATTATTTATCATTAAATGAATCATCAACACAAGGTATGAGTTCCTTTCTCATCCTTATTAGGGTATGATTACATCATACTTTATTAACTTGGCTTAACCCTTTCTCAAGGTATGATAGCCTACACTTATCAAAGTGCATTAATCACATTCCATCTCAATGTAACAATTTACATGACACACTTCATGTGTTACTCATCCAAGTATATTCGATTTAAGGTGCATCAAGGTACATCAACCTTGAAGTGCTGGATGTGATATCTATCATGTCTTGATGTATCACTTCCCTCATTACTTTTAACATACTTAAGTTCATCAACTTATCTTGTATTAGGGTATGTCCCATCCTAATACTTTATGCACTATCTTATCACATTTATCATGTAATGTATTGGTCATAAGTTACACAATTGAATTATTCAACCATCCCTAATGATATGAACTCATCTCGGGTTAAGGCATTATTGATATAGGATTAACCATTACCAACCACTCTAGGTGTTTAACCTATCAAGTTATTATCCACACCATTACTTGGTGTTACACTCATTACTCCTAAGAGTGTCTTTACCTTACCTTTACAAGGTGTATAGGGTTAAATCATATGCATATGTTCACCATATTGGGTTTTAGGTGTATAGATACCACTATATCGGGTTGGAGGTGTATGAACACTCACCATATCGGGTTAGGATTTGCACTTGTCTCCATATCGGGCATGAAATACCTTTTTGACCTCATATTGGGCACAAGGTATGTGTTTCCCATGATACTTATGAGGTATCAACCCATCACCATGTCGGGCTAGAAGTACTTTCAATCACCCTATTGGCTAGTCACCATCTAGGGTTAGCCATGATGGGTTAGGGTTACCATATTGTTTAGGGTTGTGTATCGTACAACCCTGTCGTGCAACCATATCATACAAGGTCATGTAGGCCTCATGATACTAATTATCAGTGATGTATCATATGATCATATCATGTAATAACACTTGTTACTTTTCACTTATATCGGGTTACCCAATTTAGGGTTTCTTGTCAACTTACAATTATACAATTGACCTTGTATCATGCATGGAGTCTACAATAGACTTCCTATCATGCAAGAGGTGTATACTACACCCCCATATCGTTCAATAAGGTTTACAAACCTATTCATATCATTTTAGTGAAATAGGTGCATCATCATATCGGGTTAGAGGTGCTTGCTTATGTACATGCACCCAATATCACTTTTATAAGGTGATATCACAATCTTCAAGCTCTAGACCTTTATTATAACTATTATAGTTCATGTCAAAAGGTCTAAGAAACTACTATAACTCATAACCTCATCAAGTATTTCAGGAAATTTCAGAATTAAAAGTATTTCACTAATTATAGCAATTTAGGTGAAGAATAATAACATGGTTGAGTTCAAGTTATATAACCCGCCTTAAGAACAACTTCAAAGCTCCAAGATCCAAAGCTCCACGTTCCTAAGGTTGAATATGAACTTCACAAATCCTCTATATGCAAATAATCACCATGGATAAGCAATTTGTGAAGAAGAAAAGAAAGGTAGATCATAACCCTAATTCCATGCTTCAATTCAAGCTTGAAGACAACTATATCTTACCTTAGGGTTAAGTTTTGAGTTCCTTAGCTCCTTAGCCTACACCCCACCACTCTTGGGCGATATGAACTTCCTATTGGCCGACACAACCTTGTTTGTGGCAGATACCCCCTCACTTGTGGCCAAAATCACTTCAATTGGCCGATATCAACTTGCTATGGACAATATCAACATGGTATGGCTGATACACTTGCTATGGCCGATACCCAAGGTCTATTCACGATACCCTTGTGCCCTTGCACGATATTCCAACCCTCTTGCACGATATGGCACTCACTTGCACGATATGGCACTCACTTGCATAATATGGTACTCAACTCCTCACCCTATTGGCCGATATCACCTTATATGGCCAATTTCATCTACTTGGCCGATATGCTTTTGCTATGGGCAATATACAAGGAACTATGCACGATATGCTTGCTCTCCTGCACGATACAAGAGCCCCATGCACGATACCATAAGGTAGGAGGGTGGTAAGGGTTGAAAAATTCCATTAAGGGGTCAAACTAGGGGTATATATACTTGTTGATCATGAAGAAAGGCAAAATTGAGGTGTCAACATTTTGAGCTAGTAGGTGCCACGTGTCTTGCATGGGTGACACGTGTCCATGCATGCACCATCATTTATCTTGTCTTGCAAAACAGTTGAGGATCATCTAGATATGCAATTTCGTCCATTACTTATCCATTTGGATAAGTTATCTAGGTTTAATCACTATTTCTTGTCAAGCCGATACACTTTTTCTAAGTAAACTTGTTGGCCAACAAACCTCACCTCCTTGAGATGCTTTGCACGATATAGACTTTTCCAATAGTTCACAAAACTATATGGGACACCTCCTTGGGCTCCATGGCTGATAGGCACTCATATATAGGCTTTTCAACTTGATACAACTCAAGTTAAGCTTCCAAATTCAACCCTTTTCTTGGTCATTTCTTCACCAAGATTACCATCATTCATAATGGAATCAAACTTGGTGTCTAATTCATTCTCTCTCCTCTAAATGCGACATAGAGGAAGTTGTAACACTCTAGAGGTGGTAATTTGCATATCAACCCCATATTTTGGGTAAATTACAATTTGTACCAAAATTGGTGCACAAGGTACCAACATTGTTCAAACAAGTTCAAACTTGGAATTTAGACTTTCCACAAGCCATCACCTTGCATAATTCTCTCAATAATTATGCTACAACACATGAGTCATGTTCAACATGTGACATTTTGCATTATAGCCGCTCAATTTGGGTAAATTGCACTTTGGTCCAAAACAAAGGAAAACTGCTCAAACAACATTCAATCGGGACCAAAATTGAAACATAAATGCGTCACATGATAAAAAAGCACATTAGAGGATTATATTAAAGTTCTAAACAACTTTATTAGCCAAAACAAATAGGGTTACCTCATAACCCAGGTCAGGGTTGTTACACATAACATTAAGTTATATTATTTTTACCACCATCACATTATCCCGAGATCTCAATCCCTCATCACGAGAAACCATTGCCTCTTAAGGCATTTTCATTATTTGGGATAACAATCCCTGATTTCATCATCAGAGGATAACAACTCTACTAGGCACTTTATCCAAACTCAGGTCCTCAGACCTAAACACATCAAACTGGTGTTGCAGGTTATCTCATCAATAAGAGTGACCATCAATGCAATGTTATTCAAACATATATACCTCATAATCCTTTACCTGGCTATGAATCCATATGAAATACCTACATGGTTAGTATACACATTCATAGAGATAACTGAAGTCATCATGGATTAACAGGAAGATCATGCTATCAAATATTGGGCAACATTGATAATTATATGCTTTATCATTCATGCCTCTAACCTGTGACCATAGACTTCGGTCACGTCATCATGTGAAGCAACTCATAAGCTCCCAAGCTTATCATTTACTCATCATTATATATATACAGGATTCAAGGAGATCATAAACGCATGTAATATCATTATTAACATGGAACAATCATCTACATGCAACCCGAGTTATCAGAACCCTTACTAAAACTTCCACAGCCCTCACAAAAAAGGGTGACGAGCAACGCGTCCCTCACCACAACTTGTAATGGGTAGGGTGGCATCCCTTACCAAAAGCCTATCGGCCTAACTATATGTATAAACACATATCGGCCAACCCTAAATGGTATTGACCACCACCCAAGGGTGTCATGCATCCAGAGATCAAAACATATCGTGCAACTCTGATGCACAAGGCACAACGTGCAGCTAGGTTAAGAGAGGGTATTGTGCAAGAGGCTAAGCATGAAGAAGCTATCTATCCATGTCGACTGAACCCTATCGCCCATCTAGAGTGAAGGTCCCTATCGGGCAGCCATTCCACTCACACGCCTAAGGCTCTCACTATCAGAACATAATGCCCCAGCACAGCATGGTATCGCCCAACATACTCACAACTCAGGCAACACCAAAATGCTCCAAAGAAGCCTATCGGTCAAGGGCAACACTTCATATCGGCCTCCAACGGAGCAGCATCTAGGGTTTCTATACGGCACCATATCAGGCATCACCATCACCAACCATGATGCCCAACACAAGGATAACCCACTGATCTCTATAACATCAAGGTACATCGGGCACCAAACCAACCTTAGCTAGGTGTATCGTGTAGGGCTCCCAACAAGGCATATCGCCCAACACACAAGGGTATCGGCCACCAACCAAACTCCATCTAGGCACAATGGCCAAGGGTGCAACTCAAGACTAAATAAACATGCAACACTATCCCAAAGTCATATCGTGCAAGATACAACCCAACCAGATCATCATCAACCTCAAGCACAAGGGCACCAAACCCTAATTGATCAAGAAGATCAGATCACCTCTCAACAACTAAGAGAGAGGGGTCTTGCACAACCTCTATCACAAATCGGGCAACCACAAGGATCCACCTCAACATAGGTCATCCAAAGCTCACCTCTCAAATCCATGGTGAGAGAAGGGTGTTGCCCAAGAAACTAGGATGTAGACTCACCTCTCAACTTAAATGAGAGAGGAGTATTGCCCACATCACTAGAGCTCAGACTCACTTCTCATAACCAAGGAGAGAAGAGGGGTATTGCTCAACAAGGAACTCTAAACCATGGTTCGGCCAACAAGGGTACAAAGGTATAAAACCTCGACCATAACAACAAGATCACTAAGGCTAAAGGTGCAACTAAGCAAGAAACTTATCTTAGAACATACATGGCTGATTATGATCATGTGAAAACATGCATTATAGAAGGAGGTAGTATGGTTAGGGTTAAGAGTTATGTAACCCACCTTAAGCAAGCTCCAAGCTCCTAGCACCAAGCTTCCAAGCTCAAGATCCACCACAAGAAGAATAACAAAGCACTCTAGGGTTCGGCCACCACTAGAGGAAGAAGAAGACTCCAAGGAGAAGGAGGAGGATCGGCCACTAGTTTGCAAAGGAGAGGTGTCGTGCACCAAGGGAGAGGGGAAACTAAGGAACTAAAGGGATCCTTAGAAAGAGAAAGGGAATACATATATAGAAGAGGATGGAGGAGAAACCTAGGTAAAACAAGGCAAAGTGTCACCCACCTAGGGACACTTTTCCATGGGCAACGCCACCCTCACTTCTTGCCCCATACACATGTCCAAGGCAATTACCACATGCAAGCATCATGTACCAAGTGTCCACAAGAGTGGTGACACAAACGAGGCTAGGAGTCAAAGGTGGTCCATGGTCGATACACCCACAACAACCCGACCCAACCCCATGGGAGACACACCCATGGCCGACACACCTATGGCTGACACAAGGTTCAACAAGGTTAGGCAAGGCTCAAGCAAGGCATAACATGGCCCAACAAGGCTCATCCAAGCCCAAAGCAACTCAAGCAACGAGCCCAACCCTTCCTCTTCAACACTAGAGGAAGCAAGGAGAGAGAAGAACACTTCTCAAGGTGACAACTTGCCCATCTACCCTATACTTGGGTAAATTGCAAGTAGCACCTCCAACACTCAGTAAGCACAAAAAAACCCTAATCACCACTAAAGGTGATTAGAAAGCAACTAAACACCAGGGTTAGGCAAAGCAAACAGGATAAGCCCAAAATGGGGGTCAAGGTCCTTACAGTTAGGATTTGTGTCTTACCTCAACAATGGAGATATAAGCTTGAAGAGTTCCAAGAAAGAGATAATTTCCAATTCTACAACAAAGGTCGAGTATATTGTTGCATCAAATGCAACAAAGGAGGTTGTCCAGATTAAGATGTTCATCTCAGAACTTGGGTTGTTCCAAGCATAAATAATGCAATTGAGCTACATTGTGACAATAATGGAGCTATTGGACATATCAAACCAACGTTCCAAGCATATACAAAGTAGTTTCCTTCTCATACGTGAGATCATACAATGAGGAGATCTGAAGATTTGTAGAGTACCAACCAAGAACGACATTGTTGAGCAGTTGACAATGGCGGTTTCCCAGTAGAAGCATGATGGTCAATTTAGATAACTTGGGATGATATTAATGGGTGATTGGCTTTAAGTGAATGTGGGATTACGTTGGTGTGTATGCTTAGAGAGCCAATCATATGATGATTGTAATGGCATAACTTGTAAACTCTTTGACTAATAATGAAGGCAATCTTCCACTTTATACTATTTTATTTAGTTTTTTGATAATGAAGTAACATAATAAATGTTTAGAGATTGATGTTATTCAATGAGGTATCTCTTTGGGTTGATGATATGAACATTGAGATTATATGGATGGAAGATTATATACATTCTTGATGTGTCCCTAGTTGCATTTTGTTCTAAAAGGATGATAGACAATAATAACACATAAGACTAGAATGTGTGTTGGCTGATGAAAGAATCTCATCAGTCATAATATGTGATATCAAACCAAACACATAGATACTTGTTCAAGAACATTTCATCAGATAGAACCATCATAAGAGTGATACATGGAAATTAGAAACGGTAGTCGTAATCAACTCATATAGTATTGGTGATGATTGTGGTTCATAGACCTACAATCACTACACTCATCATATGTTGTTCAATGTACTTTGACATCATCTACTGTAACCATAAATAAGGGTTTCCATAAGGGTGATCATCGGATTCACTATGACACTAGGGGATGACTGTGAGTGATGTAGATGGGATTTTTTAATACAATAGAATTATGATATCCTGGCCACTAGATTATCAAGACTAAGAAATGCATGGTCATGCACATGTGAGTCAATATGTGATATTGAGTTTACATATATCTCAAATATTCTACTCTAGTTCAAGGAACATAGATTGAATGATGAAGAGAATGACTATTCCAAGCCTGGAGTCCAACTTGGATATCGATGAAAAAAGAACTATACAAACATTGTAACACCAATCACAAACTTTTGGTTGAATTTGTTCACCAACTTTCAATTTGCTTGGGTAGAAATTATGTATTGCTAGATATTGCTCTTTGCTTGTGATGTCATAAACTGGTTATGGACATTAACTGCCAATGTGAATTGGAACCTATAGGGTCACACACATAGGATACAATGGGAATAGGAGTTTTGTTCGTGAATGATATTTAATATAATTTTTAAAGTGTTTAGGTATTCAATTTGAACATCAATTAATTGAATGGACTCTGAACTTATTGTTTCAAGGGTTCAATGAACCGGTTGAAATGTCATGTTGCTCATAAATTACAATGGATGAATTCTAGATGAATTAGGGCATGAACCGATCGGTTCACTTAGTGAACTGATCAACTCAAGGTCTCCAAACGACCGTCTCATGAGATGAGACACAATGCATGGATCAATTTTATTACATCAAGGATCAGTGTTGACATAATGTTATGCATTAAATGGATTATAATTTCCAATAAAATTGCAATTGGTAAACATGACGAAACGACTGGTTCAAGGGTTGAATCGATCAGCTTGTATGCCAACTGATTGGTTCACCTGTAGATTGACTGTTTCTCTGCTAGAATGTTGATAAAGTTTGTGAAATTTCATTGCCTTCCACTACCACACAGACTAGGAACCCTAACCCTAACCCTCCTATAAATAGAGGGGTACTGGGGGTTTCCAAGAGACACAACTTTGCCTCTGACAATTTTTGTCTTCTTTTATTATGGTAACTAGGAAAACTCGAACAAGTCGCACCCACTAAAGGGAGGGATAATAAGGGAGAACAATTATGGGAGAGCAAATTGGTGCTAGTACACCAATGTGGAGGGACAACTCCTTCCTATATGTTCTTATAGAATGACAAGAGTTCTTGGTGGTTTGTGTGGACTACTATAAAAGTGAGGATCTTTTCCATCTAGGAGGACAATTTCAAGTTGTTGTCTGTAGTGATCAACCAGGAGCCGCTACAGATGTTATTTGAGTGCAATTTGAAGAAAGGCATATTTGACAATGAGTAGATTGTTGTGGGACTTACTCAAGGACGAGATATATCCTCACAACCATCCTTTCCATTATATAGTTGCTGATGCGATCTACTATTATAAGGGGAGCATGGTAGTTAAACTTTTGTTTCATCTGCCTATTTTGTATCGATATTTCACTATAAATTGATTAGTAATGTCCTATAGTATGTTGATTTGACTTTATCTATGTTGGGAAAATTCAAAGTTTATTCAAACCAAAGTTAGATACTACAACAACATGTACAATTTTTAATTTTTTCTTATTATAAAACAAAGCATGGGGTAGAATGGCTCGTTTGGTGATACACAATTATAATTGAAGATTGTTTTAACATACTAGGATTTGAGGCCTTCGATAAAATGATTTTATAAGGAATAAGTGGAGTACCCATATCACAAAGGTGAACCTCCTTTTCAAGGATCCCATCACTAAAGAACTTTGTGGTTAAGTTGGCTTAGCCCAAAGTAGTACTAGGATGGATGACCAATCAGGAAGTTTATCCTAGATTGGATGTAAGTGAGGAAAAAGCATACAGTTAAGTCTAGTGGTAGTCTGTGCATCTAGTCATCATTCTTGACACTGTACTAGAGCCTAAGGCACTGGGCCCAGGTGTGAAAATGGTAAAAGAGCCAAAACCCCTCTAGTAGGTGGGTCCCACGTGGACATGTGGCATGCCAGTTTTGAGTAGTATGGTCAAGGCATGTTGGAAAGGGCTATCCATGGTGATGTAGCAACCCTCACTCTGGTATTCTGTTATCAAGAGTTGGGTATCCATAGGTTGTTTTGGGTCTACATTGAAATAGGGCTATATTATGAGGTTGTATAGTTAATCCTCGACGAGCACGTCAAAAATCTAAGCATGGGAGATTGTAACATACCAGGATTTTAGGCCTTGGATAAAATGATCTTATAAGGAATGATTGGACTACCCATATCACCAAGGTGCATCTCCTTTTCAGGGAGCATGTAGCTAAAGAACTATGTGTTTGAGTGTGCTCAACCCAGACTAGTACTAGGATGAGTGACCAGTCTAGAAGTTTATCTAGGATTGCACGTGACTAGGGCCAAAGTGCGTATTTAAGGCTAGTGGTGGTCTTTGGGGTTAGTTGCCATTCCAAAAGCTCTACTACAGACTTTGGTAGTGGGCTGAGTGTAACAATTGCTTTGCAGAATAGTGCATATAATTTCATTGAATTTTTGTTGAAGAATATATGTATGTCTTTGTTCATATATTTTTGTTTCTTTATTTTGTCTAAATGGGACCGAAAGGGTGTGGCTCACTGGTGATTTAATCGTGAACGTAGGCATAGGTCTCAGGTTCGAATCCTCATGGGTACGAATAAATTGGGATTTATGTTTGGCATGGGTTGTGTCCAAACTAATGGGTTGCACACATGGTTTACGATGACCCTCTTGTGTCGGGCCACCACGAGTTAATGAGCAGTCGGGGAGAGGAAGTCTCCTTGATGACTCATTTTTTTGTATAAATGGTGCATAACTATTTGAAGTCGTCATTTGGATTTATCCCACTTTAATTAAATTTTGCAACACTCATTCCTTAATCAATTAGATCCTTTATGTATTTGTATAAAGAAATGAAACAACAATGGAATATTGATAACATTCAATTCTATGGATATTTAATGCCTTAGTTTACATATAATCTTATCATTTTTTTATCTTGGTTACCTTAGCTTTCCACCATTTTGTGCATGTATCTAACTCAAGCCTTGATTTAAAAGATAAATACTAGTTTCTATGTAGGAAACTGAAGAAACATTGCCTTTACTATGGAGGTAGGGCAACAATCGATGGCCATTCAAGAAAGATATGAAGCCTTTGCATGTCAAGAACTGACTACTTATACTAGGCAAGCCACCCAGAACAACCATCAGATTTTGAGAGTAGGTAGTTCATGGGATCTTGCCCCACTAGGACACCAACCATCGATCCTCAAGATCCAATGTTTTTCCAAAACTAAAGATCCAATGAATGTACAAGTCAATGAAAAAAGTGATCATTCCACAAAGGGACATCCATCTGTTTCCAAATATATAATGACTTGACTAGATCTCAAACAAGGCCAACCACTAAGAAGGAAATCAATGAATCGGTTAAATGCCTAAGATATGATGGCTCGACTTCCCCAGTCTGCATTCTTGGCCACAAAAAAAAACCGATGGAACAACTAAACTCACAAGATCTGACAACTGTATGGTATAATCATTCCAATAAGCTATGCACGTGCTCTAAGACATGTACCCATAGACAAACTTGGAGAGAAAGAAATACACACCTGGTCTGAATTATAAATAGCACTAAAGGGGCACCAAGAGTCGGGGTCGCAACCCTCACCAAACACAAAATATCTATTGGAAGTGACTCCATCCATCGCTTGCCATCAACCTACTCTTCCATTTGTTTGTAAGGTCCAAAATGAAATTTCAAATACTTTCCATGTCACCACCCATCGAATTGCTCTAAATTCTTGACAATTGAAGGGGATCTAGGAGCACGTCCTCTACATTGTTGTACCATCCTCAGACTAGTGAGCTTGGTCCATCTACCTTGTCTATCAGCCATTGTTGGTGAATCTCCTTCTTCCTGAAGTTGTTTCCTTCCTTCATCCCTTCCATTCCTTCCTTCCACCAAACTTCTTCATGTTGCACAACACATGTAAATTTGTGGTAGTCACTAAGGCTCTCCAAACATGTATATACTTATGTCCATTGAACATATTCTCTTCACAATGATTATCTCCATACTCTTAGTATTAATGCTTCATTTGTATGATTAGCTATCGTCTTGTGATGTTTGAATTAGTACATCAAAAGAGTAGTATTAACCTTATTTAAGTGTTATGGAGTTACATAAATGCATGAGAACGTTGGAATGCTTAAGATAGTGATCATATGGTTATATTGTAATTGTTTATTTTCCATCTCGAAAGACAGAGAGACAACCTTATAATCTAGATCAATCCTAAGATCAAGAGAGAATGGAATATACATCTATGATGGTTTCTTATAATCTTGCTAAGGGTATACAATGGGGGTGAGTATTGTATTTTGGTGAGAGATCTTAGATGGTGAAAACAAATCTAAGTTACCATCCATACTTGATATATTACTCTTTCATTTTACTAACTTTCTTGTCTTGTTACTTATTTTGTTTTACTTGTTTTGTTTTACTAGTTTGTTGTAGTTCCATTATTCCTTTGGGAACACAAACTTTATCTCACTATTTGATTGGTGTAACAAAGTCATGATTCTACGTTCTTAACACAGACCACTCCTTGTCCTTGTGAATTAACTACAATATACTATATCAAACCCCATATAATAGTTGTGGGGTCCTTAGTGTCAGGTTATAAATTTTATAGTCTGACTACTCTACATATTGTCCTTTTTAGACATGTGACTCAAGTCAGCCACATATTCATCACAAAAATATCTTCTATCTATCCATGTACATGAGGTCAATGATGTTGTTGTTTTCCATCAAACATGGATATCTACATCATATTATGTGAGCTTCATTTTTCTTCATGGATGTTTCATTGCACCTACTTCTCATTGGCATTAAAGAGATCTAGATATTCAACTCTAAATTTCATTTAGGTTAGAATATTTTTTTATAGAAGTATGTTACTCTTCCTTTTTTTATCACAACATAGTTCATGCCCATATAATGTTCATATCATTTTTATGGATTCTCGACTCATATCTTGAATAATTATACAACTTTCACATACAATCCTTTCTCAATATATACCCTTACACTTTTACACCAATCAATATGATATACGAAATAAGATTATTTCATTCACTTAAAACCACAATGCATATTTTAACTAATTTGTAATATATGATGCTACCTCATATGTCAATTTAGGAGCCTGACATTTTGTACAACAAAATATTTAAGTACATGTGAAGGCTATTTTGGATATGTTTGTGGGTTAGATAGAGATCAATATTTCTAAGATGTTATATGAGCTTCCATGGTTTCCTAGATGTTTCTTTACAGCTACTTATCATTAGCATTGAAGAGAGCAATTGGCTCAAACTCCCAATTTCATTCAACCAAAAATTTTAGAGCATGTACTATTCTTTATGATGGAACTATTCCTCCTCGATTGGATATGCATATTGTATCGATAAATTAGTGGAAGTGCATGAGAATAATAAGAATATAAAAGATAACATTGATATTTGGCAACACAAAAGTAAGTTCTACTAGCAAAAAAAAAAATCAATCTCATGAGAACTATGGATTTTCATAAAATCTAACCAATTTGTAATCATACTGCTCTAACTACATTGAATATGAACATCACTTGATTGTGAGTATTATTTTCATTATCTACATTATGTTATATAGTTTATATTCATATGCAAAATATCTAGAGGAAATCCTATAATTTAGTCTATTAAAACTGAATTTTAATATGTTGACATTGGTTGAAAACACTTGATGGAATATAATTCTTATTTATAGGAGTTGATTATTTAGTTTTATTTCATAGAAAATCACCATCTCATCTAGATGAAAAAATTCACCAGGGATATGAAGGCATTAAAGGTCTTCTATTTTTGTGTCCTTGTTATGTATAAACTATATGAAATATTTGCAGTGATGATTCTACTTTAGATCGTTGTCTCCAATTATATTTGTAAAAATACATTTGATAATAATTTGATTTCTAAAATTGAAACAAGAATATTTTTTAACTAACTCATTGTAAAAATTCACAATGCATATATTAGCAAGATAACTTCTTAATCATTTCATCCTTAATGTATCTATATATAAATTAAACAACATTGGTATATTTAGCAAAAATGTTGGTTTATATGACCAAAGAGCCAATAACATGATGATGGTAATGGCATTAATTGTAATTTATTTGTTTACTAAATAAGGGAAAGCTTCCAATTTATTCTATTTAAGTCAGTTATGAGATAACGATGTAAAATTATAAATATCTAGAGAATTATATTACTCACTGATGTATGTCTTCAAGTAAGTGACTTCGGGAAATGAGATCATACAAATGATAAGAGTACATATATTCTCACTATGTCCCTAGTCGGTTGTTATTATGGAAGGTTGATAGACAACAATGACACACAAGATCAGAGTGTGAGTTGGTTGATGATAGAGACGAATTAGTCATGATATGGATATATCAAACCAGGTACACATATACGTGATAGAGAAAAGTGTATTAGACAGACCCACCATGAGACTAAAACATGGAAACCATTACCATGGTAGTCATAGTCAGCTCCCATAGTGATGGTGGTGTTTATGATTCCTAGACCTAAAATCACTATACTCATCACATGTTGTTTGGTACACTTTGACATCACCCAATTCAGTCCTCAAACATGGGTTCTTATAACGGTGATGATTGAGTGACTGTGATACATGGGGACTCATTGGGAGTAATAGTTATGGGATTTGCCCCTCATAAGGGAGTATGATATCCAAGGCCTCTTTGTTTGCAAGACCGAGAAATTCATGGTTATTTACATGTGAGTCAGTATGTGATATTGAGATTACATATATCTTAGACAGTATGCTATGGTTTAAGAAATTAGATTGAATGTTGAAGTGGGTGATTACTCTCTGACTTGAGTTCAATTTGGATATTAGAGACAAAGGAACTATACAAACACTATCACACCAAGCACAAATTGTAGTTTGAAGTTGTTCCCCAACTTTCCATTCACTTTGGTAACACTGATGTGCGATGAGGCACCAGTCTTTGCTTGTGATGTCATAAGTTAGTTATGGACATTCACTACAACGTGATATGGGACCTATTGGGTCACGCACATAGGTCTCTACCTAGAAGGGGAGTTCAATCTTGAAATTTTGATTATATTGATTACTAAAGTTCTTAGGTATTCAAATCACATAACATATCATTTGGCTACACTGCCAAATGATGTGTCACCCTGTGAGATGACTATTTGGAGTGGGAGTCAGTCAACTCAAATATTGAGATAGTCGTTTGGATTGTTAGGCTGATCAAAAATTGAATTGTCTAAGTTCTACCCAAATTGAGGTGTGAACCAACAGATTCACCCTGTTAAACTGATTGGCTCAGCTCAGGTCACCAGATGTCCATCTGTGTGAGCGAGATTCCCATCTCGCATGTGGGGGATCACTCAGTTTGTGGGAAAATTTGATTGTAACAAGGAATTGGTACTGACGTCGTGTATGATTTAATTGGATTTGAAATTGCCAAAGTCATATGTGAATGGGAAACTATGAAATGATCATCTCACAGTATGATATGACCGTCTATCATGGAAGATGATTGTCTAGGTAGACAAATGACCATTTGTGTGGTTGCAGGTTCTGAAAATTCAAGATATTTCAGTCCCTTCCACTCCCGCATAAACTGGGAACCCTGACCCTGACCTCTACTATAAATAGAGGGGTATTGGGGGCTTCCCATAATACAACAAAGACAATTGAGAAACAATTTCCCAGACATTTATTGTTTTCTCTGGTAGTGGTTACCAATACATCCCAAGCAAGTCCTACCTAGCTAGGGAGGGATAGCAAGGGAGAAAACAACTGAGTATCATTGTTGTGAGAGAGCAAGTTGGTGACTAGTATGCAATGAGAGGGACATATCCTTCACGTATGTTCTAGTAGGACGATAAGAGTTCTAGGTGTTTGGTGTGGACTTCTCTAGAGGCAGGATTGCTTTGGCTATTGCTAGGAGGACAACTTCAACTTGTACTCCATTGTGAGATTGTAGAGTCACAGTAGTAGTTGTCCAATCTATTATCTGTGGTGAAAGTCAGGAGCTACACATACACCATCCAAAAGCAACTAGTCAACAGTTCCACATAAACAATGACGAGGAGATGTCATTGTACTTTCTCCAGGACTAGGTATATCCTCAAAACTATCCTTCCCATCTTATAGTTATTAATGTGATCTTCCGGTTTATGGGGAATATGGAAGATAATTTTTTGTTTCCACTACCTATTATGTAGCCATATTTCCCTACAGTGGTATCTAGGCCAACGCTAATTTACTATATTATGGGATAATCAATATGATTAGATTTTAGTTTTGCCATTCTATTATTCCATGCAATGCGAATAATAATTTTCCAATCAAATACCACAATAATCCCAAACTATATATATATATATATATATATATATATATATATATATATATATATTTATATATATATATAGCTCCAGGACCAGGTATATCCTCAAAACTATCCTTCCCATCTTATAGTTATTAATGCGATCTTCATGTATATGGGGAATACGGAAGATAATTTTTTGTTTCCACTACCTATTATGTAGCCATATTTCCCTACAGTGGTATCTAGGCCAACACTAATTTACTATATTATGGGATAATCGATATGATTAGATTTTAGTTTTGCCATTCTATTATTCCATGCAATGCGAATAATAATTGTTCAATCAAATACCACAATAATTCCAAACTACTATATATATATATATATATATATATATATATATATATATATATATATATATATACATATATATATATACACACACACACACACATATATATACACACACACACACATATATATATATATATATATATATATATATATATATATATATATATATATATATATATATATATATATGCAATTTACAAGCAGCGCCCTAAAAGTGGTTTTGATGGGGGATATGTAACCTCTATCTTATCTTCCCAATATAAAGTTAATTCTTTCCTACCCTTGCTCGCCTCAAATGAAACTTGAGGTTATACAATAATTATGTAAAAGTAGGATAGTTTACTTTCCTGTTATGACAAAGAAGAAAGACATTCAAGATGAGACAACTGACTGGAGGACCAAGAGGGACTCGAAGGATAAGACGAATTGACCAGTTGGTGGACCCGACCGATCAGTTGGAGGAGACGACAGATGGTGGACAGCAGAACCATTCAACTGATGAGACAACCAAATGATCATCTAGGAGGTGAGCCTATCAGTTCAAGGGTTGAACTGATCAACCTAGATTGGCAAGAAAGGATCTTCATCAACAATAGGTTTCTACATGTGATGTAGACCTAGGATATGGTAATTTATTATGGCTCCAATGAATTACATTAGGTTGGCCATAACCATCACTTTCATTCATTGCATGTTATTGTTGTGGGTTATAGAATGTATATTATATGTACTATATATGTGGTGATTGGATGAAGTATATCTATTTATAAATACAAACTCACTCAAATGAAATTATATTAAGTCTTAAATTCTTTCCAACAACAACCCACATGATAAGATTGTTTGACCCAATATAGGTTACATCTTCGTGTGGTGTGTCATCTATCTCGTGGAAGTGTGCTCATAGATATGTAGGTTCTTCCTTCATAGGTGATGCAACCCTATTTTAGGGCTTCATCTTGTGTTATTTTGCATTTCAATCACATCTATACATGTTAGATTACATTTTATTTCCCCTAATATACTTATTATGTCAAAGGCACTTATGGATGTTCTTTGCATTCATTTTAGGTACTCGGACCATGATTAGGATGAATGAGAGAGAAGGAAGGAGTCCTAGGGTTCCTCTACTCATGGAGGGGTCCAAAGAAGGCCCCAAAGCTCCCTCAAACTACCTTCAATGGCCAAGGATCGACATCAAGAAAAGAAATTTGTGGATGGTGCTGATTCAAGCTCAAATTTCTTATGAAGACCCCAGCAAGGCCATGGTTCCACGGAACGACCGTGTTGATTGATGCAAACGTTACAGAGATAACTTCAAAATTCACAATCTACAACAACTCAGCCACCACGCACATGCTACCCAGTATGGCCGACCATTCTATGAAGTACACAAAATGGTCGTGCTAGCTGAAGAATGGAATGAGTGTGCTCTTGGGACCTCCTGTCAAACTCCACCACCACGGCCATGCTACCCAACATGGCCATTCTACCTAAACCCGACCATGGTCGTGCTACCAGCCTTCACTTTTCCCAATCCAACCTGTGATTTTACACTTCATCATAATGGTCATTCTCCTCCACCACGATCATTCTCACCTCCCCCCACAATGGCCATGCTGCCACCCAAAACCAAACACTTTCTGCACTAATTTTCCCACAATACCCCTACTTACCCTAGCGCTTCCACCACCACCTATATATACATCAGTGGAGGCCATAACACTAGGTTGGCTCCTCCTAGCCACCATTACTCCTCTCCACCCACTCCTTGAGCATTTGGTGCATTCCCCTAGCATTTATGCTCTCCACCCACCATTCCATCTCCATTTCACCTTGGAAACCTAGTTTTCTAGGTTTTCCTCCATTATACCCCATATCTTCATTCCCATATGCATCTTTGGAGGAGAGAGGACTTCCCCAAGTAGCTAGGAGGTGAAGAAGGAGGCTTCTTCCATGGGCTCCATGGAGTTTCTTCCCCTTCTTCCCCATTCTTTTGCCATTTCATTGATTATGTGTAGCTAAGCCCCTAGTGGTGGGTTGTTTGGGGACAAAATGTGACTTTGATACCAACGTGGGGGGATTTTGGATTGTAATGAACTTATTTTTATCTATGATGATTGCTCCATGCTTTTATCTCTTATCCCATTTCCATGCTTGTGATTTATGCTTTTTTCTATGAATTGCTTGTTTGATAGTGCTTGATGATACCATGTTTCTAGGAGAATTGGGATGCATGTGGCAATCTTAGGTATGACTACTAGGTCCCAATCGGGGATCCCTAGCTAGTCCCCTTTGTTCCTACATGCCTACCCCCTCTCCTACTACTTGTTATGAGACCTAAGTTACTAGTATAAGTGGGATTGATGTGATTACCTAGGGTTTTCTAAATGCTAGAATGGCTAGTGGCATGAGGTCAAATACCCTCATATGTACTCCCATATCTACCCTTGGCCCTCAATTTCTCAATACCACTTATCCAAGAAACCTAGATTTGGCTAATCCTATTAGAATTACACGTAACCCAGTCTTCTACTAGTAGTACAGGGTACATTCTAATAGCATTTTCCTTATTATTTGGTTTGGTAATCTAGATGAAAGATGAGAACCATGCTTTCCCAATAACCTCCCCCAACTAATATTAAAATTACATCCCCAAATGGCCCATCTACCTTAATCATCTTGTTTAAAAACTCAAGTTGCTCTATTTGCTTTCTTATGCTAATATAATCTAGTTGTTCTTGCTTAACCTACTGAATTGCTCACTTTTTATAGTTAGGGTTAATTTAGATCTTTTCTTGCTTTAGAGGCTAACTTAGTTTCTAAATTGCTTCTTTCTCTACTAGTGTAGGGTAACTTACCTTTTCTCTTGCTTAGTTAGTTGGTTAACCTAGATGGTTAAACTTGGTTGTTTAAGATAACTTAGGTTCAATTTTGCCTTTCTTTCTCATTCACTTAGATTAATCACAAAACAAACCCCTTTTAAACCCTTCAACCCTAGACTCTGCATTAGAAATGTAGCCAATGCCAGTGTAGATCTAGTGCCTCCTCTATCCCTAAGGATCAACCCATACACTTTCCCATCACCTATGCTACAATAGTACCCTGTGTGCTTACGGGTCACCTATTTGGTACTGGGATTGACTTGGTTAGGGTTAATATAAATTTAGAAAGTTCTACACTTGTGTCCTCCATTAGGGTTGCATCTAGCCACCTCTAGTTGGCTAGTGTGTACCTTTGGTGGGAATCACAATAGTAGGGTGCATATCTATCGTGTTAGATGTTGGGTTAGGCTTAAACTGGGGTGATTCTTAGATAATCTAAGCCCATAAGCATGCAAATGGGTATAGAAAGGAATTACACATAACATCTACCCAGAATTGCATATGATGCAATTGGAAAAAGTTTCCTACCTTGGTAATTGACTATGTTTTGCAGTGTTGATCATGCCACATTTGAATTATCTTAGATCTGGCCTACTAGAATATTGTGTGTTGCAATATTCCGAATTTATATATGAGGGCTATAAATTTGAATTAAAATAGTGAGAGGAATAATAATTAAATACCTAATTAATATCCTCAAAATTTCAAATCAAACCAATTTTTTTTGACAAATGCACATTTTCTCTTGTAGAATCAAATGACAAACAATCTATATTGTGATTGGTCCTTAAAAGGTAAAAACTTGACGAGACAAATTTCCACATCTGGTTTTGGACTTTGAGAAGGGTTCTTTATGAAGAGTGCAAGCTCTACATCCTTGACAAACTAGTGCTTGAAATACTTGCTCCTGATGCACCTAGGGCACAAGTGGATGCTTACTGGAAGCATGCCAGTGATTCCTTAGAGATAAACTGCCTTATGATTAGCTCTATGAACTATGAGTTTGCATGAGAAGTGCAAGGACATGAGTGTTCTTAAGATGGTAGCACATCTTAAGAAAAGTGATAGTTGGCCTTACAAAGAATGAAAGGGACAATATCCTAAAGGTGCTACTTATGTCTTTGCTGACAAAGGGAACCATAGTAGAAGAACATGTTCTCAATATGATTGGACATGTGTATCATATTGAAGAATTGGGATTCATATTGAGCCAAGAGTTGGACATGGCTTTGATTCTAAAGTCCATTACAAAATCATATATTTGCTTTATTTCATGTCATCATGTGAATAATGTGGTTGACCACATGTCAGCTTGCTTGCCATTTTGATTATTACTGAAGAAAAATTGATGAAGGACAAGCCCGTGATGATGATCAACAAAATTGGTTCTAAGGATCAAATAACGGCCAAGAATAGTTATGTTAGTCGAGTACAAATCCAAATATTCAACACTCAATATAAGGAGAAAGAAAAGTACAAGAGGAACTCATCCTTTGTACTTGAAGGCTTTCAGGAAGAAGAAGATGGGGATGGTGATCTCCACTTTAGGTATTTACGTTATTGAGATAAACCTATCTTCTTATTCATCATGAGTACTAGATAACAAATATGGATCTCACATATGTTCTCATATTCAATATCTAAAAGGAAGTGGGCCTTTGGGAAAAGGCTAGGCATAACTACAAGTTGCTAATGGCGTAGGAGTTGCATCTAGTGCAGTTGGAACCTATAGTATATCTCTCCCCACAAGGCTTGTAATAGAGTTAAAGAATTGTTATTCTATACCTGCTATATAAAGAAACATCATTTATGTATCTTGTATGGACAAGGATGCATTTAAATTCCATATTCATAATGGTCAATGTTCTATTACAAAAGATGGGGTATTTTATGAAAGTTCCCCAATGTCTTATGGTCTTTATTTGTTTGATCTAAATATAGGTGTTTATAATTTAAATACTAAAAGACTACAACTCAACAACTCAAACAAGATATACATTTGGCATTGTCATTTAGGGCACATAAATGAGAATCACATATCTAGATTCCATAACGATGGTTATGTATACTTTTTGAACTAGAATCAATATAGACATGTAAATTTTGACAATCTGACTTTTATTATTCCTCTATTATACCTTCTCTCTCACATCAAGTGACCCTTGTACACTAATACATATCAATTCCCTGATTGAAATATTTGGTTGATCTATTTTGGTCACTTTTATACATTATGTGTAAAGGTGTGACATTACATTGGATGTTGACTTAAGTCCAAGGTTTTAGTGTGCTTTGCCTCTCAAATAATTTGGTACCCACCTCCATACTCTTTTGGCACTTTAGTGCATGATAACTTGTGGAGCTTCCTATTATGTAAATACAAGTGCAAAAAGCATTCATTTCATGGTTTAGACTTTCAAACTTCCTTTTAAACCAACTTTTAATGGATGTCGTGGGCCGACCCTTTTGTCCCAAAACTCACACATTATCACTAAGTGAATATGTGCCTTAAACCTTCCGCTTTGGGAAAGTATCATAAGGCAAGGATGGTTGTTTTCCACCTCCTACCATATCTAGTAATGGAAGGGGACCTCCCTATGAATAACTACACTCGAACCCCAGATGTTTCCCTATTTAAAACCCCACTCTCCAACCCTTCTTCCTTCTCCTTCTTCCTTCCCATTCTTATCTCCTTTCCACTATGTCCGGCCGTCGGCTACCCTAATCTCTTGCTGGCCACTGCCAACACCTTGGGACATTGAGCCCCAACTACCTCCTACATGTTTCCTCCTTTCAATATCTATCAAGCTTTTGGATCTGATATAGATGAAATAGGTCGAGCGCTTGGCATCCCAATTATTGCTAAAGTAGGTCCACCCAACCTTCCATTATGCTTCCCTGTAGAGAGAATGAGAGGGATTGATGCAATGGTTTACTCAGAGACATCCCCAACCACCTACATCTCTTTCCCCCACCAAGGGATGGTCTATGACGCATGGGAAGCCGGACAACAACCTCTATTCTGGCTCTGTTTTGCCACTGGAACAAGGATGTGTGCAGATCAGGGAGAGAGGGCAATCTGTTGAGAGTGCCAAAGCGATCACTGGTGATGTCAGGCATGCGGGAGCAGCGGTGGTGACCTCAGGCATGTGAGATCGGTGGGCGGTGTCTGCGAGCGACGCAGAGCAATCGCGGGAGGTGCACAATGACGACCCACTGGGTAGGAGCTTTAAATAGTTATATGAGTATGGCTTTCTATATTTCAAACGAATTTGTATGTATGCTTCTTTACTTGCTCAAATATTGCCATGTAGTATGCTAGTATTGTACTCGATGCTCGTCTCGTCCCGCCATTTTATAACTTGAACACACGTATACATAGAACACATGTAACGACCCTGACCTGGGTTATGAGGCAACCCTATTTTTTTGTATAATTAACTTGATTATAACTTTAATATAATCCTCTAAGGTGTTTTTTTATCATGTGACACACTCATTTTTCAAGTTTGGTCCCGATTGAATTTTGTTTGGGCAATTTTCCTTTGTTTTGGACCAAAGTGCAATTTACCCAAATTGAGGGGCTATAATGCAAAATGTCACATGTTGAACATGTATCATGTGTTTTAGCATCATTATTGAGAGAATTATGCAAGGTGGTGGCGTGTGGAAAGCCTAAATTCCAAGTTTGAACTTGTTTGAACAATGTTGGTACCTTGTGCACCAATTTTGGTACAAATTGTAATTTACCCAAAATGTGAGGTTGATATGAAAATTATCACCTCTATAGTGTTACTATTTCCTATATGTCTCATTTATAGGAGAGAGAATTAATGATACACCATGTTTGATTACATTATGAATGATGGTAATCTTGGTGATGAAATGACCAAGAAAAAGGGTTGAATTTGGAAGCTTAACTTGAGTTGTATCAAGTTGAAAAGCTTATATATGAGTTCCTATCGGCCATGGAGCCCAAGGAGGTGTTCCATATCGTTTTTATATCTCTTGGCAAAGGTCATATCGTGCAAAGCACCTCAAGGAGGTGAGGTGTGACGGCCAACAAGTTTCCTTAGAAAAAGTGTATCGGCTTGACATAAAATAGTGATTAAACCTAGATGACTTATCCAAATCGAAAAGCAATGGACGAATTTGCATCTTTAGATGATCCTCAAAATTTTTGAATGTCAAGATAAATGTTGATGCATGCATGTACACGTGTCACCCATGCATGAAACGTGGCACCTACTAGCTCAAAATGTTGACACCTCATTTTTTTGCCTTTCTTCATGATCAACAAGTATATATACCCCTAGTTTCACCCCTTGGTGCAATTTTGTGACCCTTACCACCCTCCTACCCTTAGGTATTGTTCATAGATCTATCGTGAAGGGATGCTGTGGTATCGTGCATGGGCCTTGGGATATCGCCCATGGCAAGACCATATCGCCCAAGTAGGTGATATCGGCTATATAGGGTGATATCGGCAATAGAGTGAAGTGTTTTGACTCCAAGTGAGTGTCAGTCATATCATGCAAGTGAGTATCGTATCATGCAAGAGGGGTAGCATATCGTTCCAGAGCACAAGGGTATCGTGCATAGGCCTTGGGTATCAGCCATAGCAAGTATATCGGCCATACCATGTTGATATTGCCCATAGCAAGTTGATATCGGCCAATTGAAGTGATTTTGGCCCCAAGTGAGGGGTTATGGGCCACAAGCAAAGTTGTGTCAGCCAAGAGGAAGTCCATATCGCCCAAGAGTGGTAGGGTGTCTTCCAAGGAGATAAGGAACTCAAAACTTAACCCAAAGGTAAGATATAGTTGTCTTCAAGCTTGAATTGAAGCATGGAATTAGGGTTATGATCTACCTTTCTTTTCTTCTTCACCAATTACTTATCCATGGTGATTCCTTGTATATGAAGGAGTTGTGAACGAGCCTTGGACCTTTGATAAAGTCATATTCAACCTTAGGAACATGGATCTTTGGACCTTGAAGCTTTGAAGTGGTTCTTAAGGCGGGTTATATAACTCGAACTCAACCATGTTATTATTCTTCACCGAAATTGTTATAATTAGTGAAATACTTTTAATACTGAAATTTACTGAAATAGTTGATGAAATTACGAGTTCTAGTAGTTGCTTAGACCTATTACCATGAATTATATCAGTTATAACAAAGGTCTAGAGCTTGAAGAAGATGGTTTCACTTTGTAAAAGTGATATCGGATTCAAGTATAAATACAAGTAGTTATAACCCGATATGGGTATGACTTGCCCGATATGTCTTGCACAAGATGTTGAATGAGATGCTTGCATAAGATTCTTGCATGATAGGGAGTCTAGAATAGACTCCATGCATGATACAAGGTCAATTGTATACTTGTAAGTTGACAAGAAACCCTAAATTGGGTAACTTGATATAAATGAAGAGTAACAAGTGCTATTGCATGATATGATCATATGGTACATCATTGATACTTAGTATCATGAGGCCTACATGACCTTGTATGACATGGTTGCACGATAGGGTTGCACGATACACAACCCTAAACAATATGGTAACCCTAACCCATCATGGCTAACCCTAGATGGTGACTAGCCCGATAGGGTGATTGAATGTACTTCTAGCCTGACATGGTGATGGGTTGATACCTCATAACTATCATGGGCGACACATACATATATCTTGTGCCCGGTATGAGGTCAAGAAGGTACCTCATGCCTGATATGGAGACAAGTGCAAATCCTAGCCCGATATGGTGAGTGTCTATACATCTACAACCCGATATGGTGAACATATGCACATGATTTAACCCTATACACCTTGTAAAGGTAAGGGCAAGACACTCTTAGGAGTGATCAGTGTAACACCAAGTAATGGTGTGGATAATACCTTGATAGGTGAAACACCTAGAGTGTTTGATAATGGTTAATCCGATATCAATAATGCCTTAACCCGAGATGAGTTCATATCATTAATGATGGTTGAATAATTCAATTGTGTGACTTATGACCAATACATTACATGATAAATGTGATGAGCTAGCGCATAAAGTATTAGGATGGGACATACCCTAATACAAGATAAGTTGATGAACTTAAGTATGTTAAAAGTGATGAGGGAAGTGATACATCAAGACATGATAGATATCACATCCAGCACTTCAAGGTTGATGTACCTTGATGCACCTTAAATCCAATATACTTGGATGAGTAACACATGAAGTGTGTTATGTCAATTGTTACATTGAGATGTAATAAGTTTAATGAACTTTGATAAGTGTGGGCTAACATACTTTGAGAAAGGGATAATACAAGTTAATAAAGTCTGATGTAATCATACCCTGGTAAGGATGAGAGAGGAACTCATACCTTGTGTTGATGATTCATTTAATGATAAATGATGAGAATAAATTAGTATGATTGAATACTTATGATATGAATGTTTGCTCCTAGATGTTTGGAGCAATGAATTAGGGTTTGATCATTGATAATATGATCTTTAAAACCTAAATGTTTAATAATGGAAAACCCTAACCCTAATGAAGGGTAATGATATGTAAGAGAAACGCTAATCGATAAGAAAGGGAAAACCCTAACCCTAATGATGGAAAGGTTGTATTTCTCTTATTGCATAAGCCTTGTAAGGCATGCTAATTACTTGTATAACAAGTATAATGTGTAATGCCTTGTGATCCATTTGAATAAATTTGTTGCCTAGTGAGAGGTGACAAGATGTGTAATGGCCTTGTGAGCCATGTGAATAAGTTGTTGCCTAGTGAGAGGTGACAAGATGTGTAATGGCCTTGTGAGCCATGTGAATAAGTTATTGCCTAGTGAGAGGTGACAAGATGTGTAATGGCCTTGTGAGCCATATGAATAAGTTGTTGCCTAGTGAGAGGTGACAAGATGTGTGATGGCCTTGTGAGCCATGTGAATACTTGCACAACAAGTGAATTGAATACCTTGGTCTGAGGACCTAGAGGTAATGATTACCTGTTATAAAAGTAACAATGTTATGTGATGATCTAAGGGTTTGAATACCCATATCCAACAATCATGATAATGATTATGTGAAGGGATGAGAATTCCCACTAATGTGATAAGGGACTGAGATCCCAAGTATCATGTGTTTTAAAGATTTGAAAAGTACGTGATAGATGTATTATACCTTTCTTTGTAGCATTTGTCATAATAATTCATGTGTGAAAACTTGACTGATGCTAAAAGAATAAGGTAATGCACTTAATTAATCAAGTGGAATTTTATCATGTAGTGCCCTGACCATAGATCCATCATCGTCAGCAGCTGGTGATGGTGAAATAGGTTCTCCTACGGGTTAATCCGGAGCGCATATTGTTGAATATGTGGGGTTGCTCCAAGCCACAAATAGGAAGGTTAGAGTACAACTTCGGTTGTAGACTCCAGAGCACAGTTTGAGGCCCGCGGCTAAGTGTGATAAGAGCATGGTGAATTGGCCCATGGCTCAATGTGATAGAGCATGAATGCGTTCATGGCTCAGGGAGCACGGTGAACAGGCCCGTGGCTCGATTCACTAGCGTCGACACCTGTACCAAGGTGGGCTAGGCAGAGGGTAGCCTGACCCTGTGTGACTAAGGTCAGTTAAGCAAGAGACTGTGGTCCTACTTGTGGTCTCGCACTGACCGAGACGTGGGAGGTCATGGAGTCTGGCTCTTCCATGGACCTTGTACGGTACCGATTTCGACTTCGCAATGGTCGGTTGGATTTGAGTGGTACTGCTCACTTCCTCAGGGCATAAGTGTGATTGTAAAATGTAATCAGCCGTATAGCATGTTTGCTTAAGGATTGAATACAAAAATCATTGGCTGATGTTACATCCCTTTTATGCATCCTTAGTGGATAGATGTTATTTATGTTTCTTTACATTCCCTACAAGGCAGATAGATGATTGATAACTCTACCATGGGTAGATGCAATGTTCTCCTTGAGAAAGGAGATTACTACATTTTGTTCATATAATGAATTATCCTGCTTATTAATATAAAAAGAAACTTTGCTCAGTTTATAAATGTTTAATCTGTGATAATAATATGGTCGGTGGAGAGTTATATCTCTCGCTGGGACAATTACAATTGTCTCACCCCCGTGGGACCCAAATTTTTAGGTGGATGTGCACGAGGAGGTGAAGACCTTTTTGTAGAGGAAGAACAACAGCTGAGGGAGCAGTGACAAATCAAGTTGAGTGTATTGTCTGTCATGTCTTGTAGATATGATTCCTATGTGTCGTCTCTGTACTCTCGGGTCCTTGGAGTTGGTTCGTACTAGTTTTATGATCAATAAGAGATTTTGGCTTACACGCCTCGAGGTTTTATGTTTCTCATGTATAGTTTGGTAAAGCAACTGTTATATGTTATTCTCGAGATGAGATGTACCAGATATGTACAATGTGAATAATGATGTATATAAGGTTTTGGACCTTTCAGTAAGAGTTTTCCTTGGAATGGATCTCTTTGAAAAATGGTTTTAATTTTTAGTGATTTTTGTTAATCTGTTGTTTATGTTTAATTCTACTTATTTAGTAATGATTTGATTGTCGGTCGTTACAGTTTTGGTATCAGAGATTAAGGTTTGCTGAGTCTACAGAGACATAGGACTAAGGTTTTGAGTCTGTGTTAGTGTCCTCCAGTATACCCTATAGTGACTTTTGCTTGTGTAGAAGAAAGGGTGACGTTTATAAACGATTGGGTAACATGAGGAATACATTGTTGAGGGAAATGTTGTTGCACCAGGAATGGGTGCAAGGGATCAGGCAAGAGAAGAATGAATGCTTGAGAATTCCCATCATGACCCGATCAGGATAGAGAATCCTATGTTTATGCTCTTATTGGGCAGGTTAGGACAACAATGATGCATATAGTAGACTGGATACTAGCATTACAACCTAGGTTACCAGTTCTCAATACAGAAACGTTGGGCTTTGAAAGGGTTCATGAATGACATAGTCATGTTGGAACAATGGAAAATGTGGAAAAGATTAACATATGGAGAGAAAGTAGACTTTGCCATAAGTTTAGACAGATAGTATATATATGATGATAGTGCCCTAGAAGGGGCAATAAGCCGAGAATTAAGGAAATGTCATTACAATTCCAGAGACTTTTGCCTATTGATTCTAAAAATCCAAAAGTAACAACATGAAACAGCTAGACTCTATGGGTTGAGTCAACCTAAAGTGGTGGATGACCGCGAGGGGTAACAATCAGATAGAGCTTTTCATTTTGATATGCCTTCTTTTGATGTTACCTGATAATCCTAAAAAGGATTGATGTTATGGACTTCCCTATTGATTGTCCTATGGGGACATAGGGAAGAAATGATGAGAAATAGAATTTATATTTTGTTCAGTATTCTTTTAAATGCTCTATAATTGCTCTTATCTGTGTGAAAAAGGATGAGGTATAGAAGAGATGCCTGGAGAAAATCCAGGAATGTTAAATCATGTTTTGGTTATTATATGAAAAGTAAGGAATATGATAGTAAACAAAGTGCATACTACTTAATCTTAGTACTTGTATACCCTGGCCAGGTATATAATTATTGGAGATAAGGTGAGTATGGAACTCTTAGATTGCTATCTTTTTTATTACTCTGATCAAGTAGTCATTCTGAGACAATCTAGTGAGTATAATGAAACTGGAGATATGGTATGGACATGTATATCACATCCTAAGTGCAATAAAGTGGAATCTGAGATGATCTCAGATCAATTTGTATGTATGAGGAAATGAAAAGTATAATCCTCATGATAAGAGAATGAGAACAAGGGAGATGATCCCTGTTAGATAAAGCATGTGTGAATAGTAAAGATCTTTTCCCATGACGTGGAAATGGGAAATGTGATAAAATCACAAAATGCGCATCAACATGTTAGACAATAACAAAGAAAGGAATAATGACATGTAATCATCCTTATAATTCCTATGCTGATGGCAAGGAACCTAGGATGAAACATGAGTAAATGACTCATGAATAGTTGAAAGTTCATGCAATAATCAGAGGAGATGATAATCTCTTCTCTTTGATAAACAACCCTGGATGATGATGGGGTGATAATAGGAATATGTTCCTTTGTGTTCTTTCCCTTCTGGGACATGGTAATCATGTGGGTCTTATGACACTTGATGTGCATAAGTTAAAAATGTTCAATTGATGGATACTTAGAAAAGTATTAGTTTTTCTTGGACTTTGGTTCCAAGATAAAGATATGTGTAACAAGTAATGTCCCAAGATGAAAGAAAGATGAGGATGTGATGTGTTTTCGACACATGTGATGGATACCAAGATAAGAAATTCTGGTATCTAAGAAGTATCAAGTGATATGGCAAAGTAAAAGCATAACTCCTAATCAACTGATTTATGTGGGTTACCTGGGATGGACAACTATGAAATTAGTCTAGTTACATAAAATAGTATGGACATCACATGTTAGGGGTTTATGCTCTGCATAAACATAACATCGATAAGGATGTACTATTTGAAGGAACAATTGTAAAATCATTGTGGGAAAAGCTTATCAATATAAAAATAATTTCGTAGAATACCCCTATCTAGATCTGTTAAGGCAACTTATATATAACATCTAAAGATACCTCTAAGATAAGTTCTTAATTGATAAGTAACCTCCCCTTATTATAAGAGAATGTACAACTAATGAGATAGTTGGTAGAAGTAGTAAGAAAGTTTAATGTTGTATCAGTAGATTAGATGACACAGTAGATATATGACAAGACTTGTAGTCACAAGTGGGTGACAGAACATGACTCTAGTCTTTCCTTTAAAAGTAAAATGCTAAATGAGGAGTATGGGAGACTTCCCAGAATCTTGTCACATAAAGTTGTAAGTTGAGAAAGGTGACAAATCAGTAAGGTATGACACCTGAGTTAAATAAGGTATGAATGATGTTTCCCTGACTAAGAAAAGTATTGCCTGACATAGAGTTGACTCTACAGTCAATAATGAAAAAGACAGTGGAATGTGCCCTGTGTGAAAGATTCAATGATAAACCTGTGTGGAAGAACTTTGTGTTGATCAAAGTTCTATATCATCTCCATGGCATTAAGATGTTATGTGGAGACTTGATTGTATGTTGAATGAATAATATATGTCTTCCTTTACCTAGGATTTCGGGGACGAAATTCTTGTTAGGGGTTTATAACTTGTAACAACCCTGACCTGGGTTATGAGGCAACCCTATTTGTTTTGGCTAATTAAGTTGATTATAACTTTAATATAATCCTCTAAGGTGTTTTGTTATCATGTGACACACTCATGTTTCAAGTTTGGTCCTGATTGAATGTTGTTTGAGAAATTTTCCTTTATTTTGGACCAAAGTGCAATTTACCCAAATTGAGGGGCTATAATGCAAAATGTCACATGTTGAACATGTCTCATGTGTTGTAGCATCATTATTGAGAGAATGATGCAAGGTGGTGGCTTGTGGAAAGCCTAAACTCCAAGTTTGAACTTGTTTGAACAATGTTGGTACCTTGTGCACCAATTTTGGTACAAATTGTAATTTACCCAAAATGTGGGGTTGATATGAAAATTACCACCTCTATAGTGTTACTATATCCTATATGTATCATTTAGAGGAGATAGAATGAATGATACACCATGTTTGATTCCATTATGAATGATGGTAATCTTGGTGATGAAATGACCAAGAAAAAGGTTGAATTTGGAAGCTTAACTTGAGTTGTATCAAGTTGAAAAGCTTATATATGAGTGCCTATCGGCCATGGAGCCCAAGGAGGTGTTCCATATCATTTTGCGATCTCTTGGCAAAGGTAATATCGTGCAAAGCACCTCAAGGAGGTGAGGTGTGACGGACAACAAGTTTCCTTAGAAAAAGTGTATCGGCTTGACATAAAATAGTGATTAAACCTAGATGACTTATCCAAATGGAAAGGCAATGGACCAATTTGCATCCTTATATGATCCTCAACCTTATTGCATGTCAAGATAAATGTTTATGCATGCATGGACACGTGTCACCCATGCATGACACGTGGAACCTACTAGCTCAAAATGTTGACACCTCATTTTTTTGCCTTTCTTCATGATCAACAAGTATATATACCCCTAGTTTCACCCCTTGGTGCAATTTTGCGACCCATACCACCCTCCTACCCTAAGGTATCATGCATAGAGATTGCATATCGTGACGGGATGCTGTGGTATCATGCATGGGCCTTGGGATATCGCCCATGGCAATACCATATTGCCCAAGTAGGTGATATCGGCTATATAGGGTGATATCGGCCATAGAGTGAAGTGTTTTGACTCCAAGTGAGTGCCATATCGTGCAAGTGAGTATCATATCGTGCAAGAGGGGTGGAATATCATGCAAGAGCACAAGGTTATTGTGCATAGGTCTTGGGTATCGGCCATAGCAAGTATATCGGCCATACCATGTTGATATTGCCCATAGCAAGTTGATATCGGCCAATTGAAGTGATTTTGGCCACAAGTGAGGGTATGACTTGCCCGATATGTCTTGCACAATATGTTGCATGAGATGCTTTCATAAGATGCTTGCATGATAGGGAGTCTAGAATAGACTCCATGCACGATACAAGGTCAATTGTATACTTGTAAGTTGACAAGAAACCCTAAATTGGGTTACCCGATATAAGTGAAGAGTAACAAGTGCTATTGCATGATATGATCATATGGTACATCATTGATACATAGTATCATGAGGCCTACATGACCTTGTATGACATGGTTGCATGACAGGGTTGCACGACAGGGTTGCACGATACACAACCCTAAACAATATGGTAACCCTAACCCATCATGGCTAACCCTAGATGGTGACTAGCCCGATAGGGTGATTGAATGTACTTCTAGCCCGACATGGTGATGGGTTGATACCTCATAACTATCATGGGCGACACATACATATATCTTGTGCTTGATATGAGGTCAAGAAGGTACCTCATGCCCGATATGGATACAAGTGCAAATCCTAGCCCGATATGGTGAGTGTATATACACCTACAACCCGATATGGTGAACATATGCACATGATTTAACCCTATACACCTTGTAAAGGTAAGGGAAAGACACTCTTAGGAGTGATGAGTGTAACACCAAGTAATGGTGTGGATAATACCTTGATAGGTGAAACACCTAGAGTGGTTGATAATGGTTAATCCTATATCAATAATGCCTTAACCCGAGATGAGTTCATATCATTAATGATGGTTGAATAATTCAATTGTGTGACTTATGACCAATACATTACATGATAAATGTGATGAGCTAGTGCATAAAGTATTAGGATGGGACATACCCTAATACAAGATAAGTTGATGAACTTAAGTATGTTAAAAGTGATGAGGGAAGTGATACATCAAGACATGATAGATATCACATCCAGCTCTTCAAGGTTGATGTACCTTGATGCACCTTAAATCCAATATACTTGGATGAGTAACACATGAAGTGTGTTATGTCAATTGTTACATTGAGATGTAATAAGTTTAATGCACTTTGATAAGTGTGGCCTAACATACTTTGAGAAAGGGTTAAGCCAAGTTAATAAAGTCTGATGTAATCATACCCTGGTAAGGATGGGAGAGGAACTCATACCTTGTGTTGATGATTCATTTAATGATAAATGATGAGAATGAATAAGTATGATTGAATACTTATGATATCAATGTTTGCTCCTAGATGTGTGGAGCAATGAATTAGGGTTTGATCATTGATAATATGATCTTGAAAACCTAAATGGTTAATAATGGAAAACCCTAACCCTAATTAAGGGTAATGATATGTAAGAGAAACCCTAATTGATAAGAAAGGGAAAACCCTAACCCTAATGATGGAAAGGTTGTATTTCTCTTACTGCATAAGCCTTGTAAGGCATGCTAATTACTTGTATAACAAGTATAATGTGTAATGCCTTGTGAGCCATTTGAATAAAGTTGTTGCCTAGTGAGAGGTGACAAGATGTGTAATGGCCTTGTGATCCATGTGAATAATTTGTTGCCTAGTGAGAGGTGACAAGATGTGTAATGGCCTTGTGAGCCATGTGAATAAGTTGTTGCCTAGTGAAAGGTGACAAGATGTGTAATGGCCTTGTGAGCCATGTGAATAAGTTGTTGCCTAGTGAGAGGTGACAAGATGTGTGATGGCCTTGTGAGCCATGTGAATACTTACACAACAAGTGAAATTAATACCTTGGTTTGAGGACCTAGAGGTAATGATTACCTGTTATAGAAGTAACAATGTTATGTGATGATCCAAGGGTTTGAATACCCATATCCAACAATCATGATAATGATTATGTGAAGGGATGAGAATTCCCAATAATGTGATAAGGGACTGAGATCCCAAGTATCATGTGTTTTAAAGATTTGAAAAGTACGTGATAGATGTATTATACCTTTCTTTGTAGCATTTGTCATAATAATTCATGTGCAAAAAGTTGACTGATGCTAAAAGAATATGGTAATGCACTTAATTAATCAAGTGGAATTTTATCATGTAGTGCCCTGACCATAGATCCATCATCGTCAGCAGCTGGTGATGGTGAAATGGGTTCTCCTACGGGTTAATCTGGAGCGCATATTGTTGAATATGCGGGGTTGCTCCTAGCCAAAAATAGGAAGGTTAGAGTACAATTTCGGTTGTAGACTCTAGAGCACAGTTTGAGGCCCGTGGCTTAGTGTGATAAGAGCATGGTGAATAGGCCCATGGTTCAGTGCGATAGAGCATGAATGTGTTCATGGCTCAGGGAGCATGGTGAACTGGCCCGTGGCTCGATTCACTAGCACTGACACATGTACCAAGGTGGACTAGGCAGAGGGTAGCCTGACCCTATGTGACTAAGGTCACTTAAGCAAGAGACTACGGTCCTGCTTGTGGTCTCGCACTGACCGAAATGTGGGAGGTCATGGAGTCCGGCTCTTCCATGGACTTTGTATGGTACCGATTTCGACTTTGCAATGGTCGGTTGGATTTGAGCGGTACGACTCACTTCCTCAGGGCATAAGTGTGATTGTAAAATGTAATCAGCCGTATAACATATTTGCTTAAATATTGAATACGAAAATCATTGGCTGATGTTACATCTCTTTTATGCATCCTTAGTGGATAGATGTTATTTATGTTTCTTTACATTCCCTACAAGGCAGAAAGATGATTGATAACTCTACCATGGGTAGATGCAATGTTCTCCTTGAGAAAGGAGATTACTACATTTTGTTCATATAATGAATTATCCTGCTTATTAATATAAAAAGAACCTTTGCTCAGTTTATAAATGTTTAATCTGTGATAATAATATGGTTGGCGGAGAGTTATTTCTCTCGCTGGGACAATTGCAATTGTCTCAACCCCGTGGGACCCAAATTTTTAGGTGGACGTGCACGAGGAGGTGAAGACCTTTTGTAGAGGAAGAACAACAACTGAGGCAGCAGTGACAGATCAGGTTGAGTGTATTGTCTATCATGTCTTGTAGATACGAGTCCTATGTGTCGTCTCTGTACTCTCAGGTCCTTGGAGTTGGTTCGTACTAGTTTTATGATCAATAAGAGATTTTGTCTTATGCGCCTCGAGGTTTTATGTTGCTCATGTATAGTTGGGTAAAGCAACTGTTATATGTTATTCTCAAGATGAGATGTACCAGATATGTACAATGTGAGTAATGATGTATATAAGGTTTTGGACCATTCAGTAAGAGTTTTCCTTGGAATGGATCTCTTTGAAAAATGGTTTTAATTTTTAGTGATTTTTGTTAATCTACTGTTTATGTTTAATTCTTCTTATTTAGTAACGATTTGATTGTCGGTTGTTACCGTTTTGGTATCAGAGCTTAAGGTTCGCTGAGTCTACAGAGACATAGGACTAAGGTGTTGGGTCTGTGTTAGTGTCCTCCAGTATACCCTATAGTGACTTCTGCTTGTGCAGAAGAAAGGGTGAAGTTTATAAATGACTGGGGAACACGAGGAATACATTGTTGAGGGCAATGTTGTTGCACCAGGAAAGGGTGCAGGGGATCAGGAAAGAGAAGAATTAATGCTTGAGAATTCCCATCATGACCTGATCAGGATAGAGAATCCTATGTTTATGCTCTTGTTGGGCAGGTTAGCACAACAATGATGCATATAGTAGACTGGATACTAGCATTACAACCTAGGTTACCAGTCCTCAATACATAAACTTTGGGCTTTGAAAGGGTTCCTGAATGACATAGTCATGTTGGAACAGTGGAAAATGTGGGAAAGATTAACATATGGCGAGAAAGTAGACTCTGCCATAAGTTTAGATAGATAGTATATCTGTGATGGCAGTGCCCAAGAAGGGGCAACAAGCCGAGAATTAAGGAAATGTCATTACAATTCCAAAGACTTTTGCCTAGTGGTTCTAAAAAGCCAAAAGTAACAACATGAACCAACTAGACTCTATGGGTTGAGTCAACCTAAAGCGGTGGATGACCGCGAGGGGTAACAATCATATAGAGCTTTTTCATTTTGATATGCCTTCTTTTGATGTTACCTGATAATCCTAAAAAGGATTGTTGTTATGGACTTCCCTATTGATTGTCCTATGGGGACATAGGGAAGAAATGATGAGAACTAGAATTTATATTCTGTTCAGTATTCTTTTAAATGCTCTATAATTGCTCTTATCTGTGTGAAAAAGGATGAGGTATAGAAGAGATGCCTGGAGAAAATCTAGGAATGTTAAATCATGTGTTGGTTATTATACAAAAAGTAAGGAATATGATAGTAAACAAAGTGCATACTACTTAATCTTAGTACTTGTATACCCTGGCCAGGTATATAATTATTGGAGATAAGGTGAGTATGGAACTCTTATATTTCTATCTTTGTTATTACTCTGATCAAGTAGTCATTCTGAGACAATCTAGTGAGTATAATGAAACTGGAAATATGGTATGGACATGTATATCACATCCTAAGTGCAATAAAGTGGAATCTGACAAGATCTCAGATCAATCTGTATGTATGAGGAAATGAAAAGTATAATCCTCATGATAAGAGAATGAGAACAAGGGAGATGATCCTTGTCAAATAAAGCATGTGTGAATAGTAAAGATCTTTTCCCATGATGTGGAAATGGGAAATGTGATAAAATCACAAAATGCTCATGAACATGTTAGACAATAACAAAGAAAGGAATAATGACATGTAATCATCCTTATAATTCCTATGCTGATGGCAAGGAACCTAGGATGAAACACGAGTAAATGACTCATGAATAGTTGAAAGTTCATGCAATAATCAGAGGAGATGATAATCTCTTCTCTTTGATAAACAACCCTGGATGATGATGGGGTGATAATAGGAATATGTTCCTTTGTGTTCTTTCCCTTCTGGGACATGGTAATCATGTGGGTCTTATGACACTTGATGTGCATAAGTTAAAAATGTTCAATTGATGGATACTTAGAAAAGTATCAGTTTGTCTTGGACTTTGGTTCCAAGATAAAGATATATGTAACAAGTAATGTCCCAAGATGAAAGAAAGATGAGGATGTGATGTGTTTTCGACACATGTGATGGATACCAAGATAAGAAATTCTGGTATCTAAGAAGTATCAAGTGATATGGCAAAGTAAAAGCATAACTCCTAATCAACTGATTTATGTGGTTATCTGGGATGGCCAACTGTGAAATCAGTCTAGTTACATAAAATAGTATGGACATCACATGTTAGGGGTTTATGCTCCGCAAAAACATAACATCGATAAGGATGTACTATTTGAAGGAACAATTGTAAAATCATTGTGGGAAAATCTTATCAAGATAAAAATAATTTCTTAGAATACCCCTATCTAGATCTGTTAAGGCAACTTATATATAACATCTAAAGATACCTCTAAGATAAGTTCTTAATTGATAAGTAACCTCCCCTTATTATAAGAGAATGTACAACTAATGAGATAGTTGGTACAAGTAGTAAGAAAGTTTAATGTTGTGTCAGTAGATTAGATGACACAGTAGATATATGACAAGACTTGTAGTCACAAGTGGGTGACAGAACATGACTCTAGTCTTTCCTTTAAAAGTAAAATGCTAAATGAGGAGTATGGGAGACTTCCCAGAATCTTGTCACATAAAGTTGTAAGTTGAGAAAGGTGACAAATCAGTAAGGTATGACACCTGAGTTAAATAAGGTATGAATGATGTTTCCATGACTAAGAAAAGTATTGCCTGACATAGAGTTGACTCTACAGTCAATAATGAAAAAGACAGTGGAATATGTGCCCTGTGTGAAAGATTCAATGATAAACCTGTGTGGAAGAACTTTGTGTTGATCAAAGTTCTATATCATCTCCATGACATTAAGATGTTATGTGGAGACTTGATTGTATGATGAATGAATAATATATGTCTTCCTTTACCTAGGATTTCGGGGACAAAATCCTTGATAGGGGTTTATAACTTGTAACAACCCTGACCTGGGTTATGAGGCAACCCTATTTGTTTTGGCTAATTAAGTTGATTATAACTTTAATATAATCCTCTAAGGTGTTTTGTTATCATGTGACACACTCATGTTTCAAGTTTGGTCCCGATTGAATGTTGTTTGAGAAATTTTCCTTTGTTTTGGACCAAAGTGCAATTTACCCAAATTGAGGGGCTATAATGCAAAATTTCACATGTTGAACATGTCTCATGTGTTGTATCATCATTATTGAGAGAATGATGCAAGGTGGTGGCTTGTGGAAAGCCTAAATTCCAAGTTTGAACTTGTTTGAACAATGTTGGTACCTTGTGCACCAATTTTGGTACAAATTGTAATTTACCCAAAATGTGGGGTTGATATGAAAATTACCACCTCTATAGTGTTACTATTTCCTATATGTATCATTTAGAGGAGAGAGAATGAATGATACACCATGTTTGATTCCATTATGAGTGATGGTAATCTTGGTGATGAAATGACCAAGAAAAAGGGTTGAATTTGGAAGCTTAACTTGAGTTGTATCAAGTTGAAAAGCTTATATATGAGTGCCTATCGGTCATGGAGCCCAAGGAGTTGTTCCATATCATTTTGCGATCTCTTGGAAAAGGTCATATCATGCAAAGCATCTCAAGGAGGTGAGGTTTGACGGCCAACAAGTTTCCTTAGAAAAAGTGTATCGGCTTGACATAAAATAGTGATTAAACCTAGATGACTTATCCAAATGGAAAAGCAATGGACGAATTTGCATCTTTAGATGATCCTAAACCTTTTTGCATGTCAAAATAAATGTTGATGCATGCATTGATACGTGTCACCCATGAATGACACGTGGCACCTACTAGCTCAAAATGTTGACACCTCATTTTTTTGCCTTTCTTCATGATCAACAAGTATATATACCCCTAGTTTCACCCCTTGGTGCAATTTTGCGACCCTTACCACCCTCCTACCCTAAGGTATCGTGCATAGAGCTTGCATATCGTGAAGGGATTCTGTGGTATCATGCATGGGCCTTGGGATATCTCCCATGGCAAGACCATATCGCCCAAGTAGGTGATATCGGCTATATAGGGTGATATCGGCCATAGAGTGAAGTGTTTTGACTCCAAGTGAGTGCCATATCGAGAAAGTGAGTATCATATCATGCAAGAGGGGTGGCATATCATGCAAGAGCACAAGGGTATCGTGCATAGGCTTTGGGTATCGGCCATAGCAAGTATATCGGCCATACCATGTTGATATTGCCCATAGCAAGTTGATATCGGCCAATTGAAGTGATTTTGGCCACAAGTGAGGGGGTATCGGCCACAAGCAAAGTTGTGTCGGCAAAGAGGAATTCCATATCGCCCAAGAGTGGTAGGGTGTCGTCCAAGGAGCTAAGGAAATCAAAACTTAACCCTAAGGTAAGATATAATTGTCTTCAAGCTTGAATTGAAGCATGGAATTAGGGTTATGATCTACCTTTCTTTACTTCTTCACCAATTTCTTATCCATGGTGATTCCTTGTATATGAAGGAGTTGTGAATCAGCCTTGGACCTTTGATAAAGTCATCTTCAACCTTAGGAACATGGAGCTTTGGACCTTGAAGCTTTGAAGTGGTTCTTAAGGCGGGTTATATAACTCAAACTCAACCATGTTATTATTCTTCACCTGAATTGTTATAATTTGTGAAATACTTTTAATACTGAAATTTCCTGAAATAGTTGATGAAATTACGAGTTCTAGTAGTTTCTTAGACCTATTACCATAAATTATATCAGTTATAACAAAGGTCTAGAGCTTGAAGAAGATGGTTTCACTTTGTAAAAGTGATATCGGATTCAAGTATAAATACAAGTAGTTATAACCCGATATGGGTATGACTTGCCCGATATGTCTTGCACAAGATGTTGCATGAGATGCTTGCATAAGATGCTTGCATGATAGGGAGTCTAGAATAGACTCCATGCACGATACAAGGTCAATTGTATACTTGTAAGTTGACAAGAAACCCTAAATTGGGTAACCCGATATAAGTGAAGAGTAACAAGTGCTATTGCATGATATGATCATATGGTACATCATTGATACATAGTATCATGAGGCCTAAATGACCTTGTATGACATGGTTGCAGGACAGGGTTGCACGATACACATCCCTAAACAATATGGTAACCCTAACCCATCATGGCTAACCCTAGATGGTGACTAGCCCGATAGGGTGATTGAATGTACTTCTAGCCCGACATGGTGATGGGTTGATACCTCATAACTATGATGGGCGACACATACATATATCTTGTGCCCGATATGAGGTCAAGAAGGTACCTCATGCCTGATATGGAGACAAGTGCAAATCCTAGCCCGATATGGTGAGTGTTTATACACCTACAACCCGATATGGTGAACATATGCACATGATTTAACCCTATACACCTTGTAAAGGTATATAAGGGCAAGAAACTCTTAGGAGTGATGAGTGTAACACCAAGTAATGGTGTGGATAATACCTTGATAGGTGAAACACCTAGAGTGGTTGATAATGGTTAATCCTATATCAATAATGCCTTAACCCGAGGTGAGTTCATATCATTAATGATGGTTGAATAATTCAATTGTGTGACTTATGACCAATACATTACATGATAAATGTGATGATCTAGTACATAAAGTATTAGGATGGGACATACCCTAATACAAGATAAGTTGATGAACTTAAGTATGTTAAAAGTGATGAGAGAAGTGATACATCAAGACATGATAGATATCACATCCAGCACTTCAAGGTTGATGTACCTTGATGCACCTTAAATCCAATATACTTGGATGAGTAACACATGAAGTGTGTTATGTCAATTGTTACATTGATATGTAATAAGTTTAATGCACTTTGATAAGTGTGGCCTAACATACTTTGAGAAAGGGTTAAGCCAAGTTAATAAAGTTTGATGTAATCATACCCTGGTAAGGATGAGAGTGGAACTCATACCTTGTGTTGATGATTCATTTAATGATAAATGATGAGAATGAATAAGTATGATTGAATACTTATGATATCAATGTTTGCTCCTCGATGTGTGGAGCAATGAATTAGGGTTTGATCATTGATAATATGATCTTGAAAACCTAAATGGTTAATAATGGAAAATCCTAACCCTAATGAAGGGTAATGATATGTAAGAGAAACCCTAATCGATAAGAAAGGGAAAACCCTAACCCTAATGATGGAAAGGTTGTAATTCTTTTATTGCATAAGCCTTGTAAGGCATGCTAATTACTTGTATAACAAGTATAATGTGTAATGCCTTTTGAGCCATGTGAATAAAGTTTTTTCCTAGTGAGAGGTGAAAAGATGTGTAATGGCCTTGTGAGCCATGTGAATAAGTTGTTGCCTAGTGAGAGGTGACAAGATGTGTAATTGCCTTGTGAGCCATGTGAATAAGTTGTTTCCTAGTAAGAGGTGACAAGATGTGTAATGGCCTTGTGAGCCATGTGAATAAGTTGTTGCCTAGTGAGAGGTGATAAGATGTGTGATGGGATTGTGAGCCATGTGAATACTTGCACAACAAGTGAAATGAATACCTTGGTCTGAGGACCTAGAGGTAATGATTACCTGTTATAGAAGTAACAATGTTATGTGATGATCTAAGGGTCTGAATACCATATCCAACAAGCATGATAATGATTATGTGAAGGGATGAGAATTCCCAGTAATGTGATAAGGTACTGAGATCCCAAGTATCATGTGTTTTAAAGATTTGAAAAGTACGTGATAGATGTATTATACCTTTCTTTGTAGCATTTGTCATAATAATTCATGTGTGAAAACTTGACTATTGCTAAAAGAATATTGTAATTCACTTAATTAATCAAGTGGAATTTTATCATGTAGTACCCTGACCATAGATCCATCATCCTCAGCAGCTGGTGATGGTGAAATGGGTTCTCCTACGGGTTAATCTGGAGCGCATATTGTTGAATATGCAGGGTTGTTCCTAGCCACAAATAGGAAGGTTAGAGTACAACTTCGGTTGTAGACTCCAGAGCACGGTTTGAGGCTCGTGGCTCAGTGTGATAAGAGCATGGTGAATAGGCCCATGGCTCAGTGCGATAGAGCATGAATGCGTTCATGGCTCAGGGAGCACGGTGAACTGGCCCGTGGATCGATTCACTAGCGCTGACACCTGTACCAAGGTGGGCTAGGCAGAGGGTAGCTTGACCCTGTGTGACTAAGGTCACTTAAGCAAGAGACTGTGGTGCTGCTTGTAGTCTCGCACTGACCGAGACGTGGGAGGTCATGGAGTCTGGCTCTTCCGTGGACCTTGTATGGTACCGATTTCAACTTCGCAATGGTCAAATGGATTTGAGTGGTACAACTCACTTCCTCAGGGCATAAGTGTGATTGTAAAATGTAATCAGTTGTATAACATGTTTGCTTAAGGATTGAATACGAAAATCATTGGTTGATGTTACATCTTTTTTATGCATCCTTAGTGGATAGATGTTATTTATGTTTGTTTACATTCCCTGCAAGGCAGATAGATGATTGATAACTCTACCATGGGTAGATGCAATGTTCTCCTTGAGAAAGGAGATTACTACATTTTGTTCAAATAATGAATTATCCTGCTTATTAATATAAAAGAACCTTTGCTCGGTTTATAAATGTTTAATCTGTGATAATAATATGGTCGACAGAGAGTTATATCTCTCAATGGGACAAGTACAATTGTCTCACCCCCGTGGGACCCAAATATTTAGGTGGACGTGCACGAGGAGGTGAAGACCTTTTTGTAGAGGAAGAACAACAGCTGAGGCAGTAGTGACAGATCAGGTTGAGTGTACTATCTGTCATGTCTTGTAGATATGAGTCCTATGTGTCGTCTCTGTACTCTCAGGTCCTTGGAGTTGGTTCATATTAGTTTTATGATCAATAAGAGATTTTGGCTTCCGCACCTCGAGGTTTTATATTGCTCATGTATAGTTTGGTAAAGCAACTATTATATGTTATTCTCGAGATGAGATGTACCAGATATGTACAATGTGAATAATGATGTATATAAGGTTTTGAACCTTTTAGTAAGAGTTTTCCTTGGAATGGATCTCTTTGAAAAATGGTTTTAATTTTTAGTGATTTTTTTTTTATCTTTTTTTATGTTTAATTCTGCTTATTTAGTAACGATTTGATTGTCGATCGTTACAGCACCATTATACAATTGTTGAAATAGGGTTAGCTCTAGGCAAAGGCCTCAAGGTCCCTTACGTATAAAAGGGTTTGCTGATCTTGAGAACCCTTACAGACCTTTCCAATGGGAAGTTGATCGAAAGCCTTATGAATACATGATATTTCTAGTATAATGGAGTAAAATGACATAAGATATGGATTCTTGTTTTGCTGAATAGTTCACATGTTTATTTTTGCACATTTAGTATTGCACTATCTTTTCAAATGATGCAAAGCTTATGTATATGTATCTTTCAACCCTATGCTCAACACCTCGTGTGTTGACCCATTTCTCGTATTTTGTTTTTAGGTTCAGAGATGGTTAGAAGTGATGGGCTTGGTGAGTTGGTACTCTTGAATATGTAATTGAAAGCTTATAATAAATAATGTTGTTTGATATATATCTTGTTGAATGTTGACATTATGATTAGTGCTTCTATCTTGGTATACATTCATGTATGCTAATCATTTCATGCTTCTGCATGTTGTCTTTAGTGTACATTTGGTTCATGGGGCTGGGATTCCAATTCTGTAACAGATGGTATCAGAGCATGAATAATAACTACACCAAACATGACTCACAAGAAACAAAAACTAAAATCACCTTACAACTCAACCCTAGAAACCTAATGAGTTGTCCTTAGGAAACTAAGTTGACTTAGTCTCTAGGTTAGAACCTTGATGTTCTAGAACTAGGTGTAGGCTTGTGGAATCCCTAGGCCCCTTTTTTTCTCCCTCTTCTATCCTATAGTATGGGTTGTAGTTTCAGGAGGGTGAGAAAAGGGAGATCTTATTCCATCCCTATACATATGATCGCTACATGTTCTTATGGTAGATATACAAGTGTGCACTGTGTTCTTGATAGTTCTATAGGTGTCATGGTACTAGACTACCTAATGAGTGTGGTAACTCACTTTTGGTTTTGTTTTGTTTGAATGGAATATGGTGGTTTCCATCGCCCATTTCAACGTTGGAGAAATCTTATTTCAAGTATTAGTATAAGTACATATGAAAAATGTTACCACAAGTAGAAAGGCATGAATGTCCATGTAACCTAAGAGAAAGAAATATAACATCAAGTCTAGATGAGAGTGTTTACATGCTATTTGTAGTCTCTAGAGTTGTCTAGAACCACGATAAAGGTTAAAGATAGTGAGTAGCCTAGATGACCTATGATGATGTGGATGATGATGATGATGATAATGATGATGGTGACGACGATGATGTTGATGCAATGTTATGAGATATTTCAAGATGATTTAGGTTATGCATGATGATATGATATGAGTTTGACCATGCAATCCTAGTTAGACCTAGCACCATGTAGGGTACATATGACTTGTTGAGATTCTATACATAGCTAGTGGTTTGACATTCCTTCTTGTGCTAGTCTAGTATATGATGAGATATGATATGTTTTATATGGTATAGGATCAACATAGGCCTCAATCTCATTATAAAGGAGGACCTCTAACATGGGATATACAAAATGGGTGACCTCTTTGTTGGTATGTATTCCCTGAGAGCCAATCATGGGATTATTGGTGGGATGCATTAAGATTGATTTGATAAACATCAAAGGAAAGCTTCCAATTCTTTCTAGTTCAATCATATGAGATAGTGATAGAACAGATTGAATGTATAGAGAATGACAGTACTCAATGACGTATGCTTTCAGGTTCAGGACCTGAACGATGAGATCATACGGATGCTAAGTGTTTGTACACTCTTGTTATGTCCCTAGTCAGATGTCATTGTGGAAGGTAGATAGACAACAATGACACACAAGACTAGATTGTGGTGTTGGTTGATGACATAATCTCATTAGTCATGATATAGAGATATCAAACCAAACACATAGGTACTTGTTAGAGAACAAGTGTACCGGACAGACCCACCGTGAGTTTGACACATGGAACCATGACATGGTAGTCACAGTCAGTACTCACAGTGATGGTGGTGAGTGTGATTCTTTGACCTGAAATCACTACACTCAACACATGTCGTTGGGCACACTATGACATCATCAAACACAGTCCTGAAATATGGGTTGTTATAAAGGGGATGATTGGGTGTCTTTGACACATGGGGCTTTTGAGGGGTGAGTGATAGATATGGGATTTATCCCTCCTAAGGGAGCTTGATATCCATGGCCACTTGATTAGTAGGATTGAGAAAGGCGTGCACACATGTGTGAATCAGTATGTGATATTGATGTCATACATATCTCTTCCAATCTACTCTGAGATCAAGAAAGTGAATGAACATTGACAGGATGACCGTTCCATGCCTTGAGTTCATTCAGGATATTAGTGATAAAGGAATTATACATTCATTGTAACACCATTCACGGATTGTAGGATTGAAAGTTGTTCTCCAACTTTCTATTTCACTTGGGTAGCACTGATGTGTGACTAGGCACCACTCTTTGCTTGTGAAGTCATAAGTGTTATAGACTTTCACTGCCAACGTGAAATGGACCTACAGGGTCACACACATAGGATTTAACCTGGAAGAGAAGTTTTGTCCAAAAACAATGTTTACATTGATTACTAAAGGAGTTTACTAGTTCAATTAAACACTTAATTAATTGATAGCTCAATGTCATAATGTTCAAGGTGTTGGACACATTGATTGGAGTATCAGATTGATTGAAACTGTAATTGACTGATTCTGCACAATCTGCACTCCCAACCGATCGGCTCATGTGATGAACTGATCGGCTAAGCTTGGTGAACTGATCGGCTCAGATGGTGAGTCGATCGGCTGATGGACAGGATGAAACAATCGCTTGAAGTGTTGAAATGATCGGTTCAACTGGTCCAACCGAGCAAGTTGGGAAAGTCAGGTTGGTGAGAAATTTCTTTTCGTTTCACTTGCCCAATTTGATTGGAACAAGGATTGGTATTAGGTGCCAATTAGAAACAAAAGAGGAAAAGTCAATCAGGAACTGACCAGGACCACGAACCGACTGGTTCAGAAGTGAACCGATCATTTCATGGGTCCCAACCGATCGGTTGAGGTGTCAACCGACCGTCTCAAGTCCCCAACTGACCGTTTTAGAAATGAAATGATCGGTTCGGGTTACGCAGTTGGTTGTTTTTGTGGAAAATCTCAAACCCTTCTACTCCTGCTTTAGTCCCACATTGCCCGGGATAGAGAACACTGTCCCATGACCCTCCTATATATATAGGGGTATTGGGGGCTTCTCAAAGAACAACTCAATGCAACCAGTTGTTCTGTAAAGTTGTCATTCTCTCTGGTTTTGGTAACCGAGAGAGCCCGAGCAAGTGCTACCCGATAAGGGAGGCACAACAAGGGAAAGACAACTGCAGAAAGCGACTGGTGGCAGGAGAGTGTGTCGGTGACTAGTACTCCGGTAGGAGGGTGCGACTCCTTCCAATTCCTTATGGGACAAGGAGATTGGAGTTCTAGGTGGTCCGTGTGGACTACTTCAGAGGTGGGAGATTTCTGTCGCTCGGAGGACAGCTGTCAATCCCGACAGTCCCGGTGAGACCAGGAGTTGTCAGTCCCGGTACGACTAGGAGCTGCACAGACATCATCCAAGACCAGAGGTGGAGACTGCGCAAGCCGTGAGGTATTGTCGTCGAGCAAGCCTCGGGACAAGGTATGATTTCACAAACCATCCTTTCCTATTGTATAGACGTTGACGTGTTTCCTTGCTCTGGGTTTGGGGAGGAGAAATTTTTTGTTTCCGTTGCCTTCTCTGCCTCCCCTAAATCCCAACAGTGGTATCAGAGCCACGTCAACTGCTCTATACTTTAGGATTATTGATATGATCGATTTTGGTTTTTCACCTTTATTTATTGCATACGATGCGAATAAAATTGCCTTTATGCATGCCCAATCTTAAATCCACAAATCACAATATACATAATGATATGTAATATGAATGCACTTGATACACGTCACCCTTAAACGAGTTTTGTGGTGGATGTATAGCGTGGTTATGGCCAATAAACCCTATTTGTGTATGGTTGTATGTAGTTTCTTACATCTCGGTCTACACACCGATCTTCCTTCTCCTATTCCTGATGTAACTCGAAATAATTCGATATTTCTTTCCTACCTTTGCTCCCCTCAAATGTAACTTGAGGTTTCTCTTTTTACAATGTAAAATAGGATAGAATTTTATTCCATGTTATGTCAAAGAATGGAGGACATCCTGACGACAGCTGAGATGATTAGTTCAAGGAGTGATCCGATCGGTTGATGTTCGAGACGATCGGTTCAAGGAGTGAGCTGATCGATTGATGACCGGTTTGAGGAGCGAGACGAGCGGGTGGCGGCCATGAGGAGATGCACGATGACCGGGTGAACCGATCGATTGGAGGAGCCAACCGATCGACTGGTGGCACCTAGACGACCGACTAGATCGAGCAAGTCACTCATGTGATGAGTTGATCTACTCGAAAGGCAAAGTACAGAGTTCATCTTGTACAGGTTGCATGAGATTTAGACCTAGATGACCATGATTCCTCTTGGCTCGAGGAATCACATTAGGATGGACATAATCATCGCTTTTATCATTTTGCATGTTTTCTGTGGGATATAGCATGTATATGATACATACTATATATTGTGGTGATTGGATATGTATATGTATATAAAACCAAATCCCTCATTAAATATTAAGTTTTAGATGCCTTCCAAATGTGACACACGTGAAAAGCTTCATCAACCAAGTGTGGGCATGCCCTAGCGTGGTGCACCGTCTATCTTGTGGAAGCGTGAAGGATGGATATGTGGGTCTGCCCTAGCAGGGTGGATATTCATCGTGTTTGCTTTGGGTCGGACTTAACAAGGTGATCTAGATGGGATCTAGTACCTTGAGGCATGGAGGTGATCATGGCAAGGAGTTGCATATGAAATCTTATCAAGAGTTGCATATGATGCAATTGGCAAGAGTTTCCTACCTGAGAGATCTAAGTTGTGGGTGACAGCCCTAGCTGGTCCATGACTTAGAGGATTTCAAGATCTTGGCCATTAGAAGGTTGTACGCTGTAATCTTCCGAATTGATGGTGAGGGCTATCAATTTGAACTAAAATAGTGGGAGCGATAATTAATTAAAGGCCTAATTATATCGTCAACTTTTCAAATCAATCAAATAAGTCAAAATGAGTTTTGGACTAAAATTGCATATTTTCCTTTTGTAGTACAAATGGCAACAAACAACAATCACTTTTCTTTGCGATCTGTCCTGGAAAAGGACAAGTAGAATGGGAATAATTCCACGATTGGTTAGGACGATGAGAAGTGTTCTCAATCAAAGAGTGAAAGCTCTAAGTCCTAGTTATACCAGAACCAGATGAACTCGATCCCACCACATCAATGGTTGAAAGTATGCTTATCACTACTACAGAATACGCCTTTGGCGTCGGTCGTTTAACCCCCTTTGGCAACGGTTTTAAAGCGACGCCTATGTGGGCGCCGCTAAAGGTCGAACTCTTTGGCGTCGGTTTTCTATCCGATGTCTATATGATATATAGGCGTCGGTTGTATATAGTTGGCCGATGTCTATAGGGTTTGCGCCACAAAGAACGGCACCACCTAGGACACTTTCTGCGTCGGTTAACAATTGAACAACCGACGCCATACTCCCAGATGACACGGCCGTGCTTCGCTGTGCGGCCGTGTTTAGTACTATAGGCGTCGGTTTTATACGAATAAGCGATGCCTTTTTCACCACGGTCGTGCTCTCCTGCACGGTCGGGTTGTTTGTCATATTAGGCGTCAGTTTTTATCTAATAACCGACGTTGTAGGCCTTTGATGACGGTGTTTTATAAATAACTGACGCCTATACTTTAATTTTTTTTTCTTATCAGTTTGCAGGCCTGCTGTGGCTGGTTAGCAGGATGAGAACCTGTAGTTCAGTTTTCTGAACTGCAGGTTTACGACATCCATTGATATCAGCCTACAAAAAGGCCACAAACCTGCAAAATCAACAAAGATTTTTTCACACAAGTAGATACATTCAGACATCAATTCAATTCTCACATTCACACATATAGAAACATTCAAATACACGTAGAAACATTCAGACATGTATAAACATTCAGAAATATTCATTTACAAAATATCATTCAGCATCGCTATCAGCATCCCACTTATATCTTACAATCGCCACTGCTTGTATGGCTTTTGCCCATTCTTCTCTTATTTCATTTAATTCTTCCATCGTATATGGAGCATGTACATTTTTTAAGTGTTTACCTATAGTGTGGTCAGTTTTAAACACCTACAAAGAGAATGATGTATATATATAAGTAATAATATAAAAATAAGATTGATATATTTCATACTAACTAATGAGACTATATATAATACCTCATGTATGGTATTAATATCCAATGCGGCATGTCGGATAATCATCTGCATAAATCGCATCACATAGTATGTGCATGCCCATCCGTTGTCTTGTGTAGTGCACTATAAATTGAAACATACAAAATATTAAAAAATACAACTAAGCACAGTTCACATAAATAATATATACATTGGAGTCGGGAACTTACTTTTACGTTCTCCCAAATTATTGGTTGGTTCTTTCTCTATGGGACATTTCCTCCAGCATTTTTGAATGCATCTAAACCCCTACATGTTAATGTAACACAGTAAATTGCATAATTAAATAGTAATGTAATAACAGATGTTAACGGATATAAAAATGAAATATTTCTCACCAGAATAATGGCATTCTCAATATGTGTCCAATTTTAGTGTTCAATGTGCTTCCCGCAGGATCTAGATAATAAACAGTGAACGTCCCGGGGACAATAACTAGTAACTCCCAATGTCTACCACTAGAGGTAAAAAAGTTAAAAATTAATATCTCAAAATGCACAATAAAAATGGAATTTTCTTAAGTCCAAATTATAAATAAAGTAAACTTACTTGACATTGAATGGAGCTATTATTATCGTCTTCTTTTGCTGACCGAAAATTCTAAAAGCATCTATACAGTATTGTTGAACACTATCAGGGTCTTTAGCTACCATACTAATCAATGATGGAATCAAAAAACCCACATGATCAAATGCAAATTGTTTGCATTGATCTTCGACTAAGTAGCTGCAAAACATGTATTACGTATGCATTAATATATAAGAAACCAGATCACCGGATCTTACACAAGGTATATGGATGTATAAACAAGATCTCACCTTATCCATGTCTCTATCATTGATGTATTCAGCCAATCATACATAAACAGCTCAATAATATCTTTTATAAATAAAGAGTTGTCGTATGATTGACCTGCATAATCTGCTTCTAAAGAAACAATTATAGGGCAATGTATATTATGTGCCCGTAGCCAACATGCCATTCCCCTACAAGAAGGACCTAACGGGTATTTTAGGTCAGTTGGAACCCAACTTGGTAATGCAGGAAGTGGAGGTGGAGGCCTAGGTGCTCCGGGTGTCTTCTTTTTAACCTGTATATATAATTTCAGATCAGTTGACCTCATATATACACATTAACAATCTAAAGTAATGTAAATTTGTCTTACAATTTCAGTAGTGTAGACGGCATCTGCTTTGGGCCACAATATCACCCCGCCTTCTGCCTCAGAAAGTGTATCAATATCCGGGTGGGGATATGGCAATGTAGCTTCCCTCCAATCGGGTAACACACGTATCGGGCTCACACGAACGTAGCCCTGTGGCATTGGAGTCCCGTGAAACATTGCCCCAGGAAGGGACAGGTAAGCCTACGCCTCTGCAACAACATAGTCTTGGATTCTTAAGTGGCATGGCTTCAATGCCTACAAATTTACATAAAGAATATTATACATATATACATATCATCTTGAAAATATATCATCTTGAAAAGACTAGCTACAATGTCATAAACAATACTTACAACAAACGTGTTAGGCGATGGGTCTCCAGGATTACTCACAGTCTGTGCATCAAGAGAAGAGTGGGTCGCCATAGGCTGATTGGAAGCCTGAGATACCTGCCACCGCACTATTTCTTCCTTGACCATCTCAGCAACTATATCATTGACCTTCTTGGCAACTATATCCTCGACTCTCTTATTCTCCTATACATGGATAAAAGAAACATTAGCTTCTTATTATTGAATTCCCTTTTGCAGTACCATTCTAAAAAAAGAATAGGTTACCTCTTCTTGTGAAAGTACCGCTCTGGGTTTGGCTGGGATGGCCCAAAGAATGCTTTGATGCCCACACCAGCGCCTGCACCCCTAACACGTCCAGGATGCTCTGGGTTACCCAGAGCAACTATCAATTCATCCCTTGTGCCCTGAGGGATGAACGTGCCTTGTTTCCTCTTCTCGTGCAACTCCCGCTAATCACCATCAATAGAAATTGGTAAGTTAACACCACAAATAATCAATATTCAAACGATTGCTCTAAGAGTTGTATTTTACCATTTTCGCAGCCGCCTCACCAGTTACGGGCTTCTTTATTTCACCCTTCTTGTTTTGCCTCCCAGCTATCCAGATATCATGGCGAGGCATGGGTGTGGCAGACTCCTGAGTAGGAGCAAACTCCTGAGTAGCCGCAGACTCCACCTGTAGTCTTTGGTGAACGCTTGCATAGCCCTTTGGACCCATAGTGTGGTCATGCACATTCAGTGCACACCTTGCTTTTTGCGCGTCACTAAGGGCCTAGTTAGTATGCACAGTAATGATTTGGTTAGTAGCACTAAATGTTAATCTTGAATAGGTGAATACAACGTATATTAATTAAATTGGGAGTGACACCTAATACCTTGAATTCTTTAGATTTTCTTGAAGCAACAAAATTGTCCCAATCTTCTTTGTCCAAGAAGTTCCACTGTTCAAGGGCTCACTTCTTCTTCTTATCACCATCTTTTATGTATTCTCTGTTGAGATTTGTCCTATAGTTCCTAAGCATCTTTCCAGCGCGTTGCATCATGCTTTTACGATGCAGCTTCTCATCCAATGCAAACAGATTCTGTAAAATAGAATTCTTATTAACTAGTATCTAAAAATAGAATTGTAAATAACATAATTTGTAATCTACAAAATAGAATTGCAAATAATAATAACTCACGCATAAATCCTTCCATATCAAGTCTTTCTTCCCCTGAGGAACTTTATGCCAATTATCATACTTAACACCACAATGGCTTCGAGTGACACACCCAAGATAGTTTACAAAATTATTGCGGTTCACTCCAATTGCATTTCCTCCATTATCAAACTCCAAAACCAATTTGGATCCACTACCACTTAGCGCTATTAAATTATTCAACAGAGTGATGCCCCTTTTCTTGTTAAGTGTTTGGTGTTGCACATCAAGTTGCTCCAGTGCTTTAGTGGGTACATGTGCATCATCAACCTAAAATTTGACAAAAATAAACAGGATATGCATAACTAGCGCAATATAGAAATATGGGATATATGACATAACTAGAAGATAATGAATTTTATAGAAATACAGGATATGTTTTTAGAACTTACATTGGTATCCTCGCCATGCACAACTCGACCGATGCAATCTTTAGAAAATCGACCAAGGATGATCGGTCGAGTTTCAATCCAGGAAAACTCGACCGACCAAGTGCCTGTAATCCATTTTCTAATTTGCATTTAAAGTGATTAGCACTTGGTGAAATTTGTCCCAAACATTTTTCTCTTCTAAGTTACAAGTCAATTCATCATTACAAGTGATTACATAGATGTTCTAAGGTCGCTTACATAGAAAACCCAAAATACACACTTGTAGCCATTTTTACTTGAACTTGACCCATTCTAGGGCTTTGGATTTTAGATCCTTTTCATGTAACAGGCCATTTAGCATTTGTATTAACTAGAAAAATGCAAACATTTAGCATTTGTATTAACTAGAAAAAGACAAACATTTAGCATTTGTATTAACTAGAAAAGGCAAACATTTAGCATTTGTATTAACTAGAAAAAGGCAAACATTTAGCATTTGTATTAACTATAAGATAATGAAAAATCAAATCTGAAAATGATATTGATATTAAAAAAGCAAACATTTAGCTTCAATAAAAAAATATAAACATACATGCCTCTAAAATTGTGATCTTTTATCAATTAACAATCCTTCATTGTGATCTCCGCGCACATATAAGTCATCATTAGCTTCAATATTTTGTGGAGTTGGCAACCCAACAGAGAATGGACTGGAGTCATCATACTTATCATAGTACTCTCTAGCAAGCCACATTGAACTTGCTCGAGGATGTTGTCTCTTGATGAAATTGGTATGTTCCTCGATATAAACACTCACTTCATCCATGTTGTGTAAAATATATAAGTGAGCTTGTTCCAACTTCTCACGGCTGATTACTTTCACCCATGATCCCAAAATTCCTTTGCCCTCCTCAATATTCTTGTCATTAACAGGAGTGTTATTACCACTCAGAAAGTCATTGAAAAAATCCATAACCTCTCTCGCCACATAACCTTCAATAATACTCCCTTCAGGCCGATAACGGTTTCAAACATCACCTTTAAAAACGCTCATGTATCGTTCAAAGGGATACATCCAATGCAAGAAAACTGGTCCCAACATTTTCACTTCCCTAGTCAAGTGGACAACAAGATGTACCATGATATCAAAGAATGAAGGAGGGAAATACATCTCAAGCTGACATAGGGTAACAACCACTTCTCTTTGCAAATTATCGAGAATATCAGGGTCAATAACTTTGCTGCATAGACTGTTGAAAAAGAAACAAAGTCTGGTGATTGCAAACCTTACATGCTTCAGCAATATAGATCGAATTGCCACGGGCAATATTTGTTGCATTAGAGTGTGACAATCATGAGATTTAAGACCTATCAACTTCAGATCATTCATTGATACCAATCTATGGATGTTGGATGACTAACCATGTGGCACCTTAACATTTACCAAGCATTCACAAAAACCTTTCTCCTTTCTAGACAACGTGTAACAAGTGGGAGGTAAGTATGTTCTTTTATTACCCATTTCACGTAATTCTGTTAACTCTGACCTTATTCCCATTTCACGTAGGTCCAGTCTAGATTTTATCCCATCTTTTGTCTTGCCTTGTATATTTAACAGAGTACCAATGATGCTATCACATACATTTTTCTCAACGTGCATTACATCGATACAATGCCTGACTGTCAAAGAACTCCAATAAGGAAGATCCCAAAATATTGACTTCTTCTTGAATGAAGAATTGTCACTCCGTGTGGCCATACTACATTGTGATTTCTTACCAAATTCATTGACAATGTCTTTTACTCTTTCATAAACAACATCCCATGGTATAGGTTTAGGTGCACTTCGTTCATCATTCCATCCATTGAATGCTTTGTGCTTCCTACGATACAGATGGAATTTTGAAAGAAACCTTCGATGACCAAGATATACAGTCTTTTCGCCATGTTTTAGTCTTATAGAATCAGTGTTTTCTTCACATATAGGACACACTTTAGCTCTTTTGACACTATATCCAGACAAATTCCCATATGCTGGAAAGTCATTAATAGTGCAAAACAACATAGCGTGCAAACGAAATGTCTCTCTTCCTGAAGCATCATAGGTCATCAAACCTTCAGCCCAAAGTTTCTTTAAGTCATCAATCAGAGGTTCAAGATAAACATCGATATCATTTCCAGGTTGTTTAGGGGCCGATATCAACAACGACAGCATAACGTACTTATTTTTCATACACAGTCAGGGAGGAATATTGTATATAACAAGCATGACTGGCCAAGTGCTATGTTGGCTGCTCAATGTCCCGTACAGATTCATCCCATCTGTACAAAGCCCAAGTCTTAGATTCCTATCTTCTTCACCAAATTTGGGGTACAATAGATCAATCTTCTTCCACTGTGGGGAATCAGACGCATGTCGTAGGATCCCATCATTATTTTTCTTAACATCTGCATGCCACCTCAAATTCTTCACATCTTTCGGATTTGCAAACAAGCGTTGAAACCATGATATTATAGGTGGATACCACAACACCTTGGCAGGAGAACCAGTTTTGGACTCCCCCGAAGTCGTCAATTTATACCGTGACGCACCACATTTTGGACAATCTTTCAAATCTACATAGTCCTTTTGAAATAATACACAATCATTCAGGCATGCGTGTATCTTCTTGGCCTCCATTCCCATTGGGCACAACATTTTCTTTACCCGGTATGTTGAGATTGGCAGCTCGTTTCCTTCAGGAAGCATTTCTTTCAACAAAGTCAACAATGAAGTGAAGCTTTTGTCGCTCCATCTATTGTTAGCTTTCAACTTATACAATCTCAACACAGCGCTAAGCTTCGTAAACATAGCACAGCCTATGTATAATGGTATCTCATCATCATGCACAATGTTTCTAAAGATAGGAGGTGGATCGGTGAGCTCTACCCTACAACTATCCAGCATCGCATCAACGATGTCTACTGGAACTGGTTCGTTCACATCTACGTCATCGGAGGCAATTTCTTCTTCCACCCAAGCACTGCTATCGACATCTACTGGTTTTGAGTTTGAAATCTCTCCATGCCAGTGCCATTCTGTATAGCCTTGTACAATCCCGTTGCACATGACATGACTTTTGATTTCCTCACCAGTGTTGACTTTCAAGTTGTTACTACAATGCCTACATGGACAGTAAAACCTATCTGTAGGTTTTTTCCTATGTTCCTCGGCAAATCTAATAAACTGATCAAGACCAGATATAAACTCTGGGGTGCAGCGATTGCGAATGGACATCCATGACCTATCCATTCAATGATCAAAGAGAAAACAAGTATATATTACGACAAGATTAGGGTATACACTTACATCCTATCCAAGATTTACTCCTATTACAGTCCCAAACTGGGGACTATCTAAGATTTACTCCTAATGAGTAAATCTTAGACGGGTTTCTAGGCCAACAAATACATGTGATGTCATTCTTATATATAATAAATGTGTACCACCTATCCCATCCTTGAACACCTAATCTCACTAGTAAGTGTATAATGTGTATTGGGTTTTCAAGAAAATTTCGGCAACATTTCCCCGCTGTTCTCTAAGTACATATGTACTTAGAGAACAAACGGGGAAATGCTACTAAAATTTTCTCGAAAACCCAATACACATTATACACTTACATCCTAAGAGAGATTAGGTGTTCAAGAACAGTCCCAAACCGGGGACTATCCAAGATTTACTCCTAATGAGTAAATCTTGGACCGGTTTCTATGCCAACAAACACAATAATAGATATGTACATGTTAGGGTTTCATCACAATTGATGTTAGGGTTTCATCAATGTTAGGGTTTAATCAAATCAAATTAGGATGCTAGAATGGACAAGTTTAAATCTTATTTCAACATGCATCAAAATTTACTGAATTAGGTCAAGCATTAGGATTAGAAGCACAAATATATGCAAGCAAAAGATTTGTTCGTATCCTAGAATTTACATAAAGCATTACATATAGATTTGTTCATATCCTTACCAACAGCAAACACGGTCGTGGCTGTGTTGGCCTACCACGGCCGTGCTGGGCAGCACGGTCGTGGTAGGCCATTCTTCTCAGTGAAAGAAGTAGAACACTAACTAGTCTTTAACGAAATTGATTGATTATTTAGTCGGGAAAAAAGTGAAGTAAGGACTTCTATAACTAGAAGGTATCTCACTGAATTTCCAGGTAACCGTAGCCAAGTGGCTAAGGTGCTTAGGTTTTGAAGTCAGGAAGTGATGTAGTTAAAGAGCTAGGGAGAAAGAAGAACAGAGGCTACGACTAATACCTGGAGAGCAGAGCAGCAAGCAGCGGGCGGCGGCAAGGAAGAAGACAGCGCCGCAGAAGGGCGTGAGCAGGGAGGAAGGAGCGCGCCGCAGTAGGGCATGAGCATGGAGGAAGGCGGTGCGGTGGCGACGCAAGGAGGAAGGTGGCGGGTGGTGGCGGCGATGTAGAGCAGCAGCAGGGAGTGTCGGTGGCGAGCGAGAAGCAGCAGGCACCGGGCGGCGATTTTGGGAGAGCGGCGATGAGCAGCGTACAGGAGAATCGATGAAATAGGAAGAAAGGGGGAAGAGTCGGGTGATCGGGCCTCTATTAAGTTGGTCAACGGCGTCGGTTATCTACAAAACTGATGCCTATTACGATTTCACGTCGGTTGATAGTAAAACACTGACGCCCAACTAGACAACCTTTACCCTAAATTATTTGGCGGGAACCATTATCAGCGTCGGTTATCTAAGGATAACCGACACTGAAAGTGGGACTTTTCGCACAAATTTTCATTTTAAATAGGCATCGGTGAATAGTTAAAAAACCGACGATGTAGGTGACCTAAAATGTTTTCGCTCAAAAATTGGATTTTGCGGGCGATTTTAGGCGTCGGTCTGTTATAACCAGCCTACGCTGAATACAAAGCGGTACCCGTGTCTGGCTGGTCTTTGAATATAGACGTCAGTTTGCATAAATAACCGACATTTAATATTATAGGCGTCGGTTTTCTGAAATAACCGATGCCCAAAAAAGCGACATTGAATGATGTTTCTATAGTAGTGTATGGAAGCATACTGAGGAAGACATTGATGAGGAGTGCTTGATGTTGTGTTCTCTGAACTATGAGTTGTAGAGACAACATGAGACATATGATGTCTCCAAGACACTATCTTAGTAGGTCATGATAGAAGGAGATCTAGTAAGGTATTCACACACTCAATGTGATTGGGTATGTGGAAAACCTTACTAAGAAGGATTCCCTCTGAGCCAAGAGTTGGCTATTGGTATGATACTGCAAATGTTGCAAGAATCATACAATTCATGATAAGCTACAACATGAACAACTTTGACAAGCGTTGACAGAGTTGTTGGACATGTTGAGGATAGTAGAGGCAAAGATGAAGAAAGACAAACCATAATCTTTGATGTGATCAAAGAAATGGTAATTCTTAAGGGCAAGGACAAGGGCAAAGCAAAGAAGTGTTCTGATGCTAGCCAGCAATCCAAGCCGTCTTCAGCCTCAAGGCACATGGGGAAAGGGTGTATGAGGGATTGCCCTCTATATCTGGAAGAACAAAAGAAGATGAAGGAGGGGATGGAGATCTCCACCTAAGGTATCATGAAATGAACCGCTTCTTTATCTAAGGTATATGATACCAAGATATGGATATGTCATATATGATATCCACAAAGAAGTGATGGCCTTTGTGAAAGGACCAAGAAAGGAGTACCCATCATTGGAGCAAGTGTTGCTGCCATAGATAGGAGTACCTTTCAGTTTATTTCAGCCTAAAGGGCATGAAATAGAGTTATGAACTACTATTTCATATTTTCCAATAGATAGAAACACTTTATTTTGCATATTGTATGACAATGATGGAAATCCATAAAGAGATGTTTCAATTTCTAAAGATATGATCTTTGTGGAAATGTCGTGTTTATCTTGTGGTATTTGATATGCATAAGATAAAATGATACCTAAAAGTTATAGATAACTCAAACAATCAAATTAGCATCAATCATGAGAAATTCATTTCTAGTCTCCATGAGATGGATAAGTCTAGACTCTTTTGGTTAGAGAACTAGTAAGAGACATGAATATCTTAGACATGATTAATCAATCTTCACTAAAGGTAGTGGGAGAATGATTATCCTATTAGGTATGATACATGTGATGTATTTACACACCTATTGGAACAAATGCTAATACTTCAAATGGTGTTTAGAGAAATACCAATATGAATATCTTGAAGTGTTCAAGATTATCATAGATGAAGTGCAAATTTGGTAAAGTGTTAATTCTTGATGAGATCAATGAATGAAATACTTGGACCAAATGTTTGAGATCCTTATGAGTGATTATGATAGTGTATCATAGTGAACTCATGATTAAGGCATGGTGATGTCTAAATCAAGAAGGAATCATACTCTAAGGAGTTAGAGAATGATTATCAAAAAACTGAATTCTTCTTAATAAAAGAATACCCCACACTAATAAAGGACATTAAGAATCACAAGGAGTTGTAGGTTCTTATATCCTTGACGGATACACCTCGTTTATCATCTGGTGAGTTGTTCATGTGATGAGTCAACTATCTAGATGAATATGAGGAACCAAATTTTGAGTTATGGTTTATGACCACTACATCCTAAATGACATCCATGTGAACCATAAGGTATGACCTTGATGGTAGCACCCATTGGAATGAAATCCATAAGTGCAAATGAGACTTAAGTGTTAAGACACATGGATAACATTTTGAGAAGGATGATGCTTGTTGATTGCAACTTAATGACTAAGACATTTGGCATATGGATACTAAAACCGCATTCCTATGAGGAATAAAACAAGGATGTGTACGTGACACAATCTATAAGGTTTATGAATCCACTAATGCAAATGAAGTCTATAAGTTACAATGGACTAATCAATGTGATTGATTGAGTACAAGCAACTCAGAATTGGATCTTTACTTTGATAATATAGTCAAAGGGTTTGACTGATATGTCAAAGATAAAGAAGGATCTGTGATTTAGTGGGAGCGTGTTCACATTCCACATGTTGATGTGAAATGGAAATGTTCTAGAATGGAAATCCAAAAGTGGAAATTATCTTTAAGGAAGATAGAGATGTTTCCTATGTGATAGGAGTAGAGATCTATAGAGATAGTTCTCGAAAACCTCTTAACCTGAAAGGAGAAAACATATATTGGCAATCTGTACTGAAGGGTTCGGTATGCACAGATTCAGTGGGAGAAAACTTGTCCATGTTACATGGAGTTAGTATCCCAAGGCCCAGTGTCCAATTCTTATGAAGAATAGATATGGATCTATCATGTATGTAATCATCCCATCATCTTGCATGTATAGACATGGTAAGAACAAAATGCATTCATCATCTTGTATGAAGGACATGGAAATATGATGTGCTCATCCTGATCACTCGTATGTGAGACATGACAAGTGGATGTCTGTCTACTTCCAGTAAGGGTTACTGGAATACCATGAGAACTTGATAAGTACTTGAGAAGTACTAGTTCTATGGAGATAAGGAAGAGTTCCATGTAAAGAGTTACATTGATGCGAACTTCCGAAAGGACAGAAAATTAATCACAAAATATATATAGGATATATAAAAGTGAAAGATTGTTGATAATTGGAAGTGTTCCAATAAAACCATTTAAAAGGAAATGCCGAGTATCTATGTGTTAGAGAACATCAATAGATACTATATGGATCTGGAAGTTCATGAGATGAACTTATAGATATTCCGCTCATTGATGACAAGTATGGAATCCTTGATCATGCAATGTGGCTAAAGGTTAGCAAAGGAATACTAGATCGCATATTACGACAACTCCATCTCATACGTGTGACGTACAGCGAAGAGTTGTGAGACATGCAATTTATACTGACTTTGGCAAGGTGTTGCCATAACTCACTATATTTGCACTAGAGCACAGTAACATGCGGGACATGTTTGAAGATCACTATGAATATGATTCAAGGGTGATTAGCTCACAGTGCAAGTGGGAGTATGTTGGTATGTATTCCCTGAGAGCCAATCATGGGAGGATTGGTGGGATACATTAAGATTAATTTAATAAAGATCAAAGCCAAGCTTCCAATTCTTTCTAGTTCAATCATATGAGATAGTGATAGAACAGATTGAATGTCTAGAGAATGACAGTACTCAATGACGTATGCTTTCAGGTTTAGGACCTGAACGATGAGATCATACCGATGCTAAGAGTTTGTACATTCTTGTTATGTCCCTAGTCGAATGTCACTGTGGAAAGTAGATAGACAACAATGACACACAAGACTAGATTGTGGTGTTGGTTGATGACAGAATCTCATTAGTCATGATATAGAGATATCAAACCAAACACATAGGTACTTGTTAGAGAACAAGTGTATCGGATAGACCCACCGTGAGTTTGACACATGGAACCATGACATGGTAGTCACAGTCAGTACTCACAGTGATGGTGGTGAGTGCGATTCTTTGACCTGAAATCACTACACTCAACACATGTCGTTGGGCACACTTTGACATCATCAAACACAGTCCTAAACCATGGGTTGTTATAAAGGTGATGATTGGGTGGCTTTGACACATGGGGCTTTTGAGGGGTGAGTGATAGATATGGGATTTGTCCCTCCTGAGGGAGCCTGATATCCATGGCCACTTGATGAGTAGGATTGGGAAAGGTGTGCACGCATGTGTGAATCAGTATGTGATATTGATGTCATACATATCTCTTCCAATCTACTCTGAGATCAAGAAAGTGAATGAACGTTGACAGGATGACTGTTCCATACCTCAAGTTCATTCGGGATATCAGTGACAAAGGAATTATACATTCACTATAACACCATTCACGAATTGTAGGATTGAAAGTTGTTCTCCAACTTTCTATTTCACTTGGGTAGCACTGATGTGTGACTATGCACCTCTCTTTGCTTGTGAAGTCATATGTGTTATAGACTTTCACTGCCAACATGAAATGGACCTGAAAGGTGACACACATAGGATTTAACCTAGAAGAGGAGTTTTGTCCACAAACAATGTTTAGATTGATTACTAAAGGAGTTTAGTAGTTCAATTAAACACTCAATTAATTGATAGCTCAATGTCATAATGTTCAAGGTGTTGGACACATTGATTGGAGTATCAGATTGATTGAAACTGCAATTGACTGATTCTACACAATCTGCACTCCCAACCGATCGGCTCATGTGATGAACCGGTCGTTTGAGCTTGGTGAACCGATCGGCTCAGATGGTGAGTCGATCAATTGCTGGATAGGGTGATCGCTTCAAGTGTTGAAACGATCGGTTCAACTGGTCCAACCGAGCAAGTTGGGAAAGTCAGGTTGGTGATAAATTTCTTTTCGTTTCACTTGCCCAATTTGATTGGAACAAGGATTAGTATTAGGTGCCAATTAGAAACAAAAGAGGAAAAGTCAATCGGGAACTGACCAGGACCACGAACCGACCGGTTCAGAAGTGAACCGACCGTTTCATGGGTCCCAACCAATCGGTTGAGGTGTCAACCGACCGGCTCAGGTCCCCAACCGACCGTTTCAGAAATGAAATGATCGGTTCAGTTTACACAGTTGGTTTTTTTTGTGGAAAATCTTAAACTCTTCTACTCCTGCTTTAGTCCCACATTGCCCGGGATAGAGAACCTTGTCCCATGATCCTCCTATATATATAGGGGTATTGGGGGCTTCTCAAAGAACAACTCAGTGCAACCAGTTGCTCTGTAAAGTTGTCGTTCTCTCTGGTTTTGGTAACCGAGAGAGCCCGAGCAAGTGATACCCGATAAGGGAGGCACAACAAGGGAAAGACAACTGCAGAATGCGACTGGTGGTAGGAGAGTGTGTTGGTGACTAGTACGCCGGCAGGAGGGTGATACTCCTTCCAATTCCTTGTGGGACAAGGAGATTGGAGTTCTAGGTGGTCTGTGTGGACTACTTCAGAGGTGGGAGATTTCTGCCGCTCGGAGGATAGCTGTCAATCCTGACAGTCCCGGTGAGACCAGGATTTGTCAGTCTCGGTGCGACCAGGAGCTGCACAGACACTGTCCAAGACCGGAGGTGAAGACCGCGCAAGCCGCGAGGTATTATCGTCGAACAAGCCTCGGGACAAGGTATGATTTCACAAACCATCCTTTCCTATTGTATAGACGTTGACGCATTTCCTTGTTTTGGGTTTGGGGAGGAGAAATATTTTGTTTCTGCTGCCTTCTCTGCCTCCCCTAAAACCCAACACTCTTGATATGAGTCAACCCACCATATGAGGAGGTCAGAGTACCTAAACTCCAAAACATGTGAAATGTAGAAAAATATGCATGATGATGAGTCCCTAGCTAGAGTACTTCTAAGTATATGAGTTGAGTTACGTAGTGTGTGGTTCCCTTGATAATGTTAAACCATATATTTCCTATGGAAATATCTAACCCTAGAGAAGGAGGCAATGTAATATATGATGCTTGCTATACAAGTGAGAGAGATGTCCCAAGATCCTATGACAATATACATGACATATGATCTTTATGATGAGCCTCATGCTTGGGTTCATGGTTTGATGTAAAGAAATCTGGTGGTTTCTCTCTTTTGTAAAAGTTTGGTATGGGTAGATGTTGGTGGTTAGCATGTTTTTCCTGGACATAAATAGGTCTTTTCTTGAGCGTCTTGAGTTTTTGGAGATCTTTTGAGATACAAGTGAGATACTTTTGAAACCTCAACATCAGTGATAATGTTGTTCCTTAAATAATGCATGATACATGAAATAATCTCACTTATGCTAAACTTTAATATGTATGATAAGTAACTCTCATAATCCAAACCTAATATGAAACAATATCTTGCACAAAAGAAGTAGTTTTGGAATTACAAACTTGATAAGATGATGCCTAGAGATATTAGCTTGAATAATCATGTGTAAAATGCCTAATGGTATACTCAAATGAAACATGATTAGCTCATATGACGATAATCTTGGGGTCTTAAATTGAATAACATGATGAATAAATTGGTTAATTTCAAACCTAATGAGGGGTAAAGAATGCTATTATTGATGATCGAAAGTAATTAATGATGAGTAGCATAACTTGGGGAAAACTAAAACATGTGTGAAATTGGTATAATGATGAAATGCACGTCCAATGATAATCTTATTTGAACGCCTCGATGATGAACATGTTTGCTTGAGGAATTGTTCACCTAAGTATTATATAACACACCTTGTACTTGAATGAAGACATGAACCATACCCTAATGTAGGATGCTAAGGAATGGGAAAACTTTAATGGCATGATGAGATCACAATATGATGGAACACTAAATAATATGTATATAATCGATATGGGTACACCCTTGATTCAGATAACCTATGTGTACAGCCCATGATAGGGTATGAGTTGAAACCCAACAGATGGTTAATGGCACATGATGACTATGAACTTTGACCTTTGACCACGATCATGGACAAAACTCAAGGACAAAATTTATTATTAAGGAGGGAAGGATGCGACAACTTGACTTTTCTTGTTCCTCTATTGTACCTTCTCTCTCACTTCAGGTGACCCTTGTACACTATTACATATCAATTCCCTGGTTGAAATACTTGGTTGATATATTTTGTTCATTGGTATACATTATGTGTAAAGGTGTGACATTAAATTGGATGTTTGACTTAAGTCAAGGTTTTTATGTACTTTGACTCTCAGATAAATTGGTACCCACCTCCTACTCTTTTGGAACTTTAGTGCATGATAACTTGTGGAGCTTCCTATTATGTAAATACAAGTGCAAAAATCATTCCTTTCAATATTTAGACTTTTAAACATCCTTTTAAACTAGATTTGAACGGAGCTCGTGGGCTGACCCTTTTGGCCCAAAACTCACACACTGTCATTAAGAGAATTTGTGGCTTCAGCCTTTTCCTTTGGGTAAGGATCGTAAGGTAGGGAGGGTTGTCTTCCACCTCCTAGCATATCCATAATGGAAGGGACCTCCCTATGAATAACTATGCCCGAACCCTAGCTAGTTGCCCTATTTAACCCCCCCCCCCCTTCCAACCTTTCCTCTTTTTTCTTATTCCTACCCATTCATATCTCCTTTCCGCTATGTCCAGCTGCTGACTTCCCTAATCTCTTGCAGGATGCTGCCAACACCTTGGGGTGTTGACCCCAACTACCTCCTATGTGTTCCCTCCTTTCAATGTCTATCGAAATTATGGATCCGATATGGGAGAAATAGGTCCAGCGCTTGGCATCCCTGTCATTGCTGAAGTAAGAGCTATAGCACTGGGAGTAGGCCCACCCAACCTTCTGTTGTGCTTCCCTATAGAGAAAATGAGAAGGCCTGATGCTATGGCTTGCCTGGAGACATCCCCAACCACTTGCATCTCTTCCCCCCCACCAAGGGATGGTCAACAATGCATGGGAAGCCAGTCATCGACCACTGTTACAACTCTATTTTGCCACTAGAATAGGGGTGTGTGTGGATCGGGGAGAGAGGGCAATCAATGGTGATGTCAGGCATGCCAAAGTGATCATTGGTGACGTCGGGCGTACGAGAGCAGCGGTGGTGATCTCATACGTGTGAGACCGGTTGGCGGCATCTACAAGTGACGCAGAGCGATCGCGGGAGGTGCACAAGCACCACCCATTGGGAGAACAAGGAATGTACCCAGTTGACCTTTGGATCAAGCATCCAAGGATGGCCTCCATAACAAAATAATACAGGTAACACCCCAATGTCATCCCTATAGTTCTTCATGTTGATCTTAAAAAAATCACAACTTCCACATTCTTTGGTTAAAGGTTACAAAATTATATACCATTTTGATCGTTTTGAAATGATCTACAACATAGATATGGTTTCACGACCTGATTTGGCTCTTGGCTCTCCTGATTTTCTAAAATACGAATTTTTGCCTTCCTTGACCATGCTTGATGTATGATTATAATTAATGCTTGGATCTTGGTGCTCAATCTACATTCTAATCTCCAAATCAGTAATTTTGTTATCTTTTGAGCCTAATTCATCTCCTCCTCACCCCTTGTTACTCTTGACAACAGTGAATGCATACATGTATTATTGCTTTGCACATTGGTGATATACTTTTCCCTATATTGTTAACCATGCATCTAATATGAATTATGGTCTCATCTTGAGTTGAAAATCAATAACTTTGTGCTATCTTACAGTTCTAACATCCACTCTTGTCCTCCTTTTTCTATGGTTCAATCATATGATACCTAACTTGATGAATATGAGCCCTTTATGGTGATGCATGTTCATAATGTGGAGCCTTTGTCTTTCTAAGATATCAAACCCTCTTATATGCTTAGAATCAATATCCTATAATGTTTGAAGATATGAATGTGCATGATCTCCCTATTTTATGTTATGATGACATGTGACTCTAAGTCCACTAGTGGTGACCTAGTGTGACACATATGACTTGTTTTTCTTGTTTGTATCCTACTCTCATGTGAATATGGTCCTTATGTCTTCCACTCCCAAATCAGGGGTACACCTAATCCTTGTGATCCCTTTTGATGTGGATGGTTTGCCTAAGTTTCAAGTTAAACCCTGATCCTATAAGCTATGTATGTTGGAATGTTGAGTATAACAATGAATTTTATAAGGCTAGACTTAGGTGACCATCCACCCATCTTTGAGATATGCTAATTTTGTCCCTACCTTGCTCATCTAAATCATACTCTATACTTGGATTCCTTGACTTGATAATCCTTAACCTTGGCCTATTTTGTTAAGAGTGTTTTGACCCCTAAATGTACGTGAGGAACATGAATCTTGTAATGATTATATACAATGCATGGAACCTCAGAATGAAATGAAACTTGAACCACAACTTCATGATGACCTCTAGACTAGTGAAAGATTGTCAAATATACTAATAGGAAACTCAGAACCTAACTTAGAAAAAACCCTAAAATGGAACTAATTAGAGTTAATGATGAGAACTAATACATGTATGTAATGTTGTGCTTGATCAGGTGTTGCTCGTGGCTATATTGTCAAGGCCTTGTTAGGTTATGAAATCTCTAAAATTAGGTATGGAATTTAAATAGTTATATGACTATGTCTTTCTTGATTGGAAATTGATATGTATGCATGCTTGTTTACTTGCTCAAATATTGCCATTTAGTATGCTAGTATTGTACTTGATGCTTGTCTCGTATCGTCATTTTATAACTTGAACACACATATATATAGAACTTCATTATTCAATTGTTAAAACAAGGTTAGATCTTGGAAAAGGCCTCTTGGTCCCTCATTTATAAAAGGGTTAGCTAATGTTGAGCACCATTACAGACCCTTCCATGGGAAGTTGGTCGAAGGCCTTATCAATACATGATTTATTAATATAATGGATTAAAATGACATAAAATATGGATTATTATTTTGTTATATGGTTAACATGTTTATTCTTGCACGATTACTCTTGCACTATCTTTTCAAATTATGAAAGATTATGTACATGTATCTTTCAGCCCTGTGCTCAACACCTCGTGTGTTGACCCGTTTCTCATATTTTTTTAGGTTCAGAGATGGGTGGAAGTGATAAGCTTGGTGAGCTATGTCAGGTGTTGTTGTTGGAAGATCCCTAATATAGATGAGTAGACCTATAATATTGTACTCTTATATATGTAATTGAAAGCTTGTAATAAACAATATTGTTTAATATATATCTTATCGAATGTGGAAATTATGATTGATGCTTTTATCTTGTTATGCATTCATGTATGCTAAGCATTTCATGCTTCTGCATGTTGTCTTTGGTATTCATTTGGTTCATGGGACTGAGATTCCAGTTCTATGGCATGAGTCGTGTTTGTTGGGCAAGATGGATAAGACCCCTTTAAATGGAAACAATCAGAGGGATAGTAATCTCTTTGGACTCATAGATATTAATGTGTGGACCTTTTAGAACAACTGCTAGAGGTGGGTATCAGTACTGAATTACCTTCACTAATGGCTTCAATAGGTATGACTATGTTTATTTAATGAAACATAAGTTAGAAACTCTTGAAAAGTTCAAGGAGTTTATGTATGAAGTATAAAACCAACTTGGTAAAAATATTAAGGCACTTCATTCCAGTTGAGGTGGAGAATACTTCAACCTAGAGTTTGAGATCCTTCCTAAAGCCCATGGCATTGTATCCCAATGGACTCCACCTAGAACACCACAACATAATGGTGTGTCAGAAAGAAGGAATTGCACATTGCTAGACATGGTGTAATCAATGATGAGTTTAGATGAGATTAAGACAACCTTATGGGGGTATTCTCTAGAAACCTCCACGTTTACACTAAACCAAGTACCATCAAATTCAATTCAAAAGACACCAAATGAGATAAGTCATGGGAAACGTCCCAAAGTGTCTTTTATGAAGCTTTAGGGATGTGAAGCTTATGTTAAAAGAATGTTTTCAGATAAGCTTGGTCATGAATTTGATAAATATTATTTTGTTGGGTATCTTAAAGAAACAAGAGGATATTACTTTATTCCCAATCTGACAACAAAGTGTTTGTTGTCAGGGATGCTACATAAGTTGAGATGGATTTCATTTTCAAAGGAATGAGTGGGAGGAAAGTGAAACTCAAAGAAGTTCAAGACTAACAAGAGAACATAGAACGATAGATGAACAAGAGGAACAAAGAGTATCACAAAGTGTTATGGAATCTCAAACTCCTCAAGTAACACATGAACCTCGTAGATCTAATAGGATAAGCCTAGAGCCTAAAAGATTTGGATATCTTGTGACTCAGGAAGGTAGTGGATTGGTCAGAGATGATGATCTAATAACTTATCAAGATGCTATAGATGGACCAGAGTATGAGAAATGGCTTGATGCCATGAGATCTAATATGGAATCCATGTACACCAACAAGTTATGGACTTTAGTGGATCCACCTAAAGGGGTTAATACCCATAGGGTGGAAATGGGTTTTCAAGAAGAAGATCGACAGGGATGGAAAAGTGTTTCAGGTAAGTTCAAGGTGTTTTCTATGACGAAGCATTTTCTCCAATGGCCATGGTTAAGCCCATCAGGATCATGCTTGCTATTCCAGCTTATCATGACTATCAGATTTGGCATATGGATGTTAAAACAGCATCCCTTAATGGGAATCTTTTTGAGGATGTGTATATGACACAACCTGGGGGTTTTATAAATCCAAAAATTTGTAAATAAAGATTGTAAGAATCAAAACCCAATCTATGGATTCAAGCAAGTATCTCAAAGTTGGAATCTTTGTTTTGATGAGACAATCAAATAGTTTGGCTTCATCCAAAATGAAGATGAACCTTGTGTGTACAAGAAGGTTAGTGGGAGCATAGTGACACCTCATATTATAGTAGATGCCATAGTATTGATGGGAAATGACATCCCTACTTTACAAAAGGTAAAGATATGGCTTGTAAGTAAATTTTCTATGAAATACTTGGGAGAAGCATCCTACATATTGGGGATATATATCTATAGATATAGATCCAAGAGGCTTCTTGGACTAAGACAAAGCACATACACAAACAAAGTGTTGAAGTAGTTCAACATCAAGAACTCAAAGAGAGGGAATATGTCTATGTGTCATGGTGTCCCTATATGTAGAGCACAATGTCCCAATTCTTGTGAAGAAAGGGAATGCATGAGTTTGATTCTATATGCATCTGCAATTAGATCAGTCATGTATGTGATATTGTGTACCCATCCAGACATCTCATATGCCCTGAGCATGATGAGCAGATATCAGTCAAACTCAAGTGATGCTCACTAGATATCCATGAAGAACATCCTTAAGTACTTGAGAATAACTAAGGATCCATTCTTGTTCTATGGTGGAGAGGAAGAGTTGGTGGTAAAATATTACACTGATGCAAGCTTCCAGACTAATCAAGATGATTACAAGTTGCAATCAGGATTCATATTTTACCTGAACAACAGAGTTGTAAGCTGGAAGAATTCCAAGTAAGAGATAGTTGTCGATTCAACAACAGAGGTCGAGTATATTGTTAAATCAAATGCATCAAAGGAGTCTATATGGATCAAGATGTTTATTACAAAACTTGGGGTCATTCCAAGCACCAGTGAAGCAATCAAGCTATATTGTGACAACAATGGAGTTATTGCACAAGCTAAGAAACCCAGATTGCATCAATGCTCCACACATATACAAAGGTGGTTCCATCTCATATAATAGATCGTACAACGAGGAGATGTAAATATTTGCATAGTACCAACTGAGAACAATTTTGTTGACTTGTTGACAAAGGCACTTTCACAGCGGAATCGTGATGGTCATGCTAAATAACTTGAGATATGATTCATGGGTGATTGGCTCTAAGTGCAAGTAGGAGTCTGTTGGTATGTATGCCTAGAGAGCCAACTATATGATGATTGTAATGACAAAAATTGTAATTGATTTGATTAATAAATAAAGGCATGTTTCCATTTTTTCTGTTTAATTTAGTTATGCGGTAATGATGTAACATTATACATTTCTAGAGAATTATATTACTCAACGATGTATGTATTAAAGTATGTGACTTGGGGAACTGAGATTGTATGAATGTTAAGATTACATATATATTCTCATTATGTCCATGATCGATTGTTATTGTGGAAGGTTGATAGAAAACGATGACACACAAGATCATCGTGTGAGTTGGTTGATAACAAAGTCTCATTAGTCATGATATGTCTATATCAAACCAAGAAAACATATACATGTTAGTAAACAGTCAATCAAACATACCCACCATGAAATTGAGACATGGGAACCATTACCATGGTTTCATAGTCATCTCTCGTATTAATGGTGGTGTTTGTGATTCTTAGACCTGAAATAACTACACTCATCACAGGTTATTCAGTATGCTTTGACATCATCAAATGAAGTCCTAAAACACAGGTTGTTATAATGGCGATGATTGGTTGATTGTGACACATGGGGAGTGACTGTGAGTCATAGACATTGGATTTGTCCCTCCTAAGTGAGCATGATATCCAATGCTGCTTGATTAGCAAGATTGAAAAATGCATGTTCGTGCACATGTGAGTCAATATGAGATATTTAGCTTACATATATCTGAGAGAGTCTTCTCTGGTTCAAGACACAAGATTGAATGTTGAAGAGGGTCACTACTCCATGCCTCGAGTTGAATATGGATATCAAATACAAAGAAATGATACAAATACTATAACACCAAGCACATATTGTTGGTTTAAGTTGTTCCCCAACTTGCCATTCACTTGGGTAGCACTGATGAGCGACTAGACACCACTCTTTTCTTGTAATGTCATAAGTTAGTTTTGGACATTCGCTGCAAATATGATATGGGACCTATATGATCAGACACATAAGTCTCGACCTAGAAGAGGAGTTTAATCTTGAATGATTATAGAATTGGTTACTAAAGTGATTAGGTATTTAATTCATGCAAAAGATCAGCTAAATACACTACCAGACGTTCATCTCATCATGTGAGAGAGCCATTTGGATTTCTAGATGATCAACTCAAAGGTCGAGATGGCCATTTGGATTATCAAGATGATCAGAATTGAATTGGCTAAGTTCTATCTAAACTAAGGTGTGAATTGACTAGTTCACTGTGTTGAACCGATCGGCTCAGCTTGGGTCATGACGTCCGTCTGGGTGAGTGAGACGCCTGTATGGCATGTGCGAGATCGCTCAGTTCGGCGGAAATTCGATTGCAACAAGGAATTTGTATTAACGTCATGTCATGCATTAATTAAATTCGAAATTGGCAAATTCATATGTTATTGTGAAGCTGCAAAATCATCATCTCACAGCTTGAGACGACTGTCTCGCATGTAAGATGACTGTATGGGTTTCCAGACAGCCATTTGAGTGGTCATATGTTTTGAAAATTCAAGATCTTACGGTCCCTTCTACTCCCATATAGATTGGGAACCTTGACCCAGACCTCTACTATAAATAGAGGAGTATTGGGGGATTTCTAAAACACAAAACAGACAATGGATAATCAGTTACTCTAACAATTTTTCCCTCTCTTATTGTGGTAACCAAGAGAGCCTAAGGAAGTCCTACGTGACTAGGGAGTGATAGCGAGGGAGAGAACAACTCAGGATCATTGTTGTGAGAAAGTAAGTTGGTGACTAGTATGCCAACGGGAGGGACAACTCCTTCCTATCTATTCTAGTAGGACGATAAGAGTTCTAGGCAGTCTGTGTTGACTTCTCTAGAGGTAGGAGTCATTTGGCTGCTTCTAGGGGGACAACGTCAACTAACAGTATGTGGCAAGATCATAGAGTTACAACAGAAGTTGTCCAGCTTGCTATTTGTGGTGAAGATCAATAGTTACATAGACACCGTCCAAGAGCAACTAGTCAATAGTTACACATCAACAATGAAGAAGATATGTATTTGTACTTGCTCCAGGACCAGGTATATCCTCGAAACCATCATTCCTATCTTATAGTTATTGACACGATCTGCTGATTTATAGAGAATGAGATAGATAATTTTTTTGTTTTCGCTACTTATTTTGTAATCATATTCCCTACAAAAAATATATCTCACAACTATACATGTACATGAATAGGTTAATATAATTGTACAAGATATGTGAGTAAAGTATATATATGTGCAAAAAATAGAAGTTTTCTACCTCATCAACGTTGATGCTACTTCTCCCATGCTACCACACCCAAATTGGACCATCACTACAGTTTGAAATCAACATTTTTTTAGTCAATTCTCTCCAATGTACATGAATGCATGGTGTCAACACTCAGGGGAAATATTCGGTGTTAATGTGGATTCTTTAGATACCCCATATGGGGTTAGAAGTAACTAGACAAAATGTAATTCACATATGTATTGTCCACATAGTTTCAACTATGTGATATTGTATTCATAGAGGTGCAAATTCAACGAAGGTATTTCCGTATTACATTACATGCTTGACAAGATTCTCTGATTCTTTCCTATTAATATTATGGTAAGTTAGTTACTAGATTGATATCCATGTTACCATCAGTTGTCAAATTCGAATTTTTTCTTTGCGGATGTTTCTTTGTACATACTTCTCCACGGTGTTGAAGGGTGACTACCGCGATCAAACTCCTAATTTCATACAGGTCAGAATTTTCTAATTAGTATATTACTCTTCCTTGGTCAGATAGGACAACAGTTCGTTACCGGTTTACTATGTGTTCCATTTCTAAACATTTTCTATTCATATTTTTGTTAGTTTATATGTTTTAGATTATATTTTGCATGTAAGTTGATTCTTAGTAGAACACGATGAGAAAAAATTATTGAGCTCAACTATTTTGCAAAGAATCAAGATGAATATAACAAATTAAAGAATTGGGATTTAATACCAGCCTATATAATGCCATTGTGGAGATGTTGTTGGGTTGCATTAGAAATATATATTTGCATCATGTTTTTTTTTTGGTCCCGATATTTGCATCATGTTACATGCACTACCCTCATCTTTCTGAATGTTTCTTTGCATCTACTTCTCATTGGAATTGAAAAGATCTTGAGCTATACCAAACTCCCAATTTCATACAAGTCAAAATATTTTTTATTAGAGTATGATACTCTTCTTTAGTCCATCAATCTAAATATTTATGTTCTTGTGAATGTTAGATTAGATATGTTGTTGAGTTACATAGAGATAGAGATTTGTATGATGTTACGTGAGTTGCTACTAGCTTCCTGGATGTTTCTTTACACATACTTATCATTAACAATGAAGATAGACAACTACCTGGCCAGTGTAGCACAGGTGATTCGGTCCGGCTTGTCCTACCCGGAGGACCCGGGTTCGAATCCCTGTTGCACATTGTAATTACCAACCCTTGGGTCATCCGGGCTCTGACACCTATTTGAGGGACGATGGAGACTAATGTCTCTTCTAACTCAAAAAAAAGAAAGATAGACAACTACATTAAGGTTTAAATTTTTAGAACATGCACTCTTCTTTATCAGGACATACCATTTCTATGAATTGTGCACTCATATGCCGAATATTTGTATTAATTAAAGTTCGTGCAGTTTCACGATGTATACCTTTAATACTTATACGCTAATATATTGAGCATGGATGTGAGTTTCATGTGGTGCGCATTCTTGGGTTGTTAAAACAATATATGCCATTCACCAAAACCCACACTACATGTTTCAGCTTATTTTTTCGCTGAATAAGGAATGGTTGATCCTAGGGAAGATAATTATAAAATGGAAAACTATGAACCAGAAAATACATAAATTAACTTTTAGGTTCACGAGGATAAACTTGTACAGATCAACCACACTGTAATGAAGAGAGGAGATATCACAATGAAGGTTGTAGAATGCAACTCCAACATATGCGGTGAGTCTGTACATGCCTTGATAGAGTGATTGAATAAAGAGGGTTCTGAAACGTTTCAAAACAAGGTATATTGTTCAGTTGGTAACTTCCATGTCATTCATATCAACTTATTATAGGAGCATTGAACAAGTTTTAATATTGCTTATTAACTACTGTGATTTGTTTGTAGATTTTAAGGGACATGGTGGTCATGCTATTGTTAATTTTTAACTATTTAAACCATACATTGCAATTCAATCATAGAAATAAATGCATTTTATCAGATTCATCTTTAGAACCAACTTGAAGCTTCAGATTGTTGTATACACGTATGTTATGCACATTAGTTCTGATCCGTAGTAGAACTCTTACATATTTTAAATTCTTTTTCATTTTGTTTACATGTCTATTTTACACCAACAACTTGACATTAATCACATTTCTTGTGGCGAATATAGTATTTATGTGTATATATGCTGTTTTGAAATCACGTACAAAACAGATTTCTTGACCTTCCTCACCAATTTAACAATTCCCAACTGCTTCATATATAATTCCCATCAGGTAGCTAAGGATACAGAGATTGAGATCTGAACATTCTCCATCTACTCCTACTAATCTGTACAGATTTCCACATGAATGCCCGGGAACTTAAGAATACAACATGCAAGGATATTTATATACATGATGTTGTATGTCAAAGATGTTCGGATGTCCCTTGTCAAAGACCACAATTTATAATAAATAACCCATTCTATAAAGCCACATCAAAGAGTATTTATGTCATTTAGAATGATTCAGCTAATTATATTTTGTATAATATTTCAGATCATCGTGCTTACTACTTGAGGTATACTAACAGTTGCATGTCTATTATCTCTTTTCTGAACTATACAGTCCACAAATAAAGCATGTCGGTAAATCTATCTTTTGAATATTTAGTGTACAAAGCATTCTACATACCAATTCATTTATTCAGTTTTTATATTGATGTTTTCATATTCTGAGTCCAGTGGCGGATCTAGAAATCTACCGCAGGGGGCTGAATAACTATGAGTAGTGACGATGGGGAAAATGATACTTATTTAGAAAAAAATGAAGAAAAATGCACCTACAAAAATGTCTCTTATCTCCAATATATAAAATAAGTTACTTCTAAAAAAAAAAATCTAACATAAATGAAATGATAAAGTTTACTATTCAAACTAATGATTTTTTTAATGTCTAAGGTTATAAATAACACATTGTTTGACATTTCTTGCAAATTAAACAACTAGATGATCAACAATATAATCATAATTCATGTCACTTGGTCAAGCAATGTGCATACAATTGGTAATACGTAAAAAAATCAATTATATTAGAAATGGGAATAAAATCATTATTTAATTGGAGAACAAGCATCAAAATATAATATGACATCATTTAGTGGATGGTGTCATACTAGAAGACCCAAAAAATTATAGCAGTCAAATATCATATTATAAAGGATATAAATATAATGTACTTGATAATTTATAAGATCTTGACACAATGATCAATTGAAGGAAACTTCAGAAAGAAAGAAGTAGAAAAATATTTAATGGGGTTGTATAAACAATATATGATGGGGAAGTAAATTGGGAAATAAAAAGTGAAGAGGAAATATCCATGCATATTTTTTATTTAAAAGTTGAAGAAGAGAGAATATAAAGAAAAAAATATATATTTTGTTGACTTTCATTTTACATGTCATCCTTATTTTTCTCTCTCCACTTGATTAAAATTATATTTACTAGATGGGTTTTCTTACCTTTTCTTCTCCTTCTTACCCCACATTTTACATGTTTTTCCCTAATCTTTTTTTACCTTATGCCAATTCAATCGTCTTCTTTTCTTTTATGGATAGAAATATTTTCATTATCTTATCAAGTTCTTGTAAATTTATAATAATTGTTATTTGGCTTAAACTTATAATATCTAAATATTATGTAACTAAAAAGGTTTGTGAAATACTATGTAAAAATAAATATTATTTGGATCTATTTCTATATATTAATATAGATCTTTTCTTAATTTGAGAGTGATTGACTAATAAAAGTTTGAAAGGAAAATATATACATAGAAGGTGATATTTGTGCATGAATGGTTATCATTTTTTCCAATAGTGTATAATTATAATTGAGTGAACTTACTCAATTTATAGCTAATAACGTTTGTTAATTAACAAGTCAATCATATTGTATTCAATTTCAATTAATACGTCAACATGACGCCTAATATATTTTTATAAACTTCATTTTATATAATTATTTTCATCTTTTGAGGGTACATGCTCCTAGTCTTATAGAGAGCTTCACATTCAAGTAGGGGAGACAATTTGTGTATGTCGTAACACAATTAATGTGAAACTATTAAGCAAATTTTAGTAGGAGAGAAACCAAAGATATAATTTCTTAAACTCATAATTGATGACATGGACATTAGGACGGTAAATTTATGATTTGTGAGTATATAAGACGCATAATCTACAAATATATTAAGTTTAACCATTAAGTAGTTCATACAAAGAAGGATGATAGGATTGACTGAGATTATAAGATTCAAATACACATTTTGTATGGTGTAATAAAATATTTCTGCAAAATACAAATATGTACATGGTATCATAGTAATAATAAAAATATTTTTGGAGGGGGGCTTCAGCCCCGGCAGCCCCCCTCTAGCTCCGCCCCTGTCTGAGTCAGTCTTAAGTATAAGTGAGAACAGCCGTACACGTGAATGATAAGAATGGTGCATGCAGGTGATTTTATTCTTTTCAATATTTGGTCTACACACCATTCTATATACAAATTCCTTCATTCATTTTTTATATTGATGTTTAATATTCTAGTTGGTCTATGTAAACCGTGCTAGCTGTGATTCATGACAGTTATTCATGGTTTAAATTCTTTATTTTAGAATTTATTTGTCTTTGTTTCAATTACCAAAATGTTGATGATTAGTGCTTAGATCATGATTTCCGATAAAAAAATGTTTGTTAATTGAATAACATGGGCATCCCACAGTGATTCACTCATCCTCGACTATGAATTGGTTTGTGATGGCGATGAGAAAAATGATTTCTAATCAAAGTAATATTGCCATGATACACGTATTCGTATTAGACCTGGAAATCATCTACCACGGTATTTGAGATATGTACATGAATAATATAAATTTTGTCTCTGAGAAGCCATCGACATATATCATTCAATAACCCCTGCTTAACTTGGACACATCTTAATATTAATAGAAACAACACGTACGTAAGTTGCTTCAGCACCGATCTAATAGGTAGTATGAGAAAAAACTAGAAGGCAATGTTCCCATATAAATCAAATTCCAGTTAGAACTATGATACTTCCGTACCTCTTGGAAAACGTGGGACTCCATCCATGTATGGTATGTAAACTAGATTACTGAATCGGCTATTACAGTAAAGATATGCAGTGTTCGTGGAACTCATCCATCTTGGTAAATATATTAATCTAAATTTGTGAGAATGTTTTTCATACTTTGGTTGATTATTATATACATGTTGATAGGCATTGAGAGAGTTAATTGATCCTCTATGTAAACTATAGTAAACCACGATAACTGAAGCTTCATCATTGTTGAGATATGAATTTTCTGAATAAACTACTCCAGTGTTTCACCTGTACTTAGCCAACCAGCAAAGCGATAATGTGCTATTTCAGATGTACTATTATATCTACTATTCTTCTTGGTACCGTCTAGCACAAGCAAGGATCCCAAATATCTCGTCATTCTGATTGTTCTGAGCACCATCAATCCGCGGTTTTGATTCTGCCGATTGGTAACTGCTCGGCCATCAAAGTGGGAAATTTTCAAACTATACAGGCTTCAGGTAAGTTCTGTTTCGACCTATTTCGTTCATAGAATACTTTGGGATTTACGAATTAGATAACCAATTAGTTAAACGTGTTACCTGGTCATAGTGAAATCCAAGAGAAAGAAATCCAATAAGAAGCTTGGCATGAGGTTCATGGAAAGATTGTTGCGTAAGGAAAAGGAGTTACACGTGGCAGTTGACATAGATACCTTCTTATGACAATATTTGATATGATTTCTTATTTTTATATAAACTCTCAAACACGATTTTGTACAAGATTCTTATTTTGTTGAAATGCGTTATTGCAGTTAACCACGTAGTAACAAGTAGATCATCTTTTTAGTTATTAACGAAGCACGCATCAGCAAAAAGTTAGTCAACGTGCCATTTTTTTGTTCTATAGCACAAACCGTCTGGTAATTCAAAAACCAAAAGGGCGGTGACTCCTAACTACTGCTTTTTGCTACTTCGTTCATGTTTTTTTTTTTTATCGAAAGGCCGTTAAATATATTAATAAAAAGGTTCTCCAGCATGTAAGACCACATGTGGAAAAAGAGTAACAAAACATAAAGCTCTGGACATCAATAGTGTTGAGAGCAAGGCAAAGTGATAATGGGGGGGGGGGGGGGCACCCCAATAACAAGCCCCTAATAGATGAACAAAGAAGTAAAAAGATACATGTCTACGGTAGCAAAAGCGGGGAGGTAGACAATCAGCAAGGCCCTCTGTGGTTCAATCTCCTCCAAGGTGTATGTGTGGATCAGGGTGTGAAAACTCATATCCTTCGTCAGGGGGATGGGGCAGAGTCATTGTTTCTGTCGTCGTTACCTAGGTAGAGCAAACATGAAATAAAGTAGCATGTATGTTAGCTTTAAATATATCAATCATATGAGGGGAATGGTGTCTTCGATGGTTTCTTTCATTCCATATGTGTCAGGATATGATGATGATGATAGAAGCCTGGTTAACTTTGAAGCTGGGTGATGTGGTTTTAGCAAAGTGTGTGGAGATGACCTCTTGGATTGTGGATTGGGTGAGGAGTGTAGGGCTAATAATATTATGCATGATGTTTTGAGTGTAGGGGCAGGGAAGGAATATGTGGTGGATATCCTCAAAGTCCATAAAGCATAGATGACATCTCGATGGTCCATGGAAGCCCCGTTTGTGAAAGTTTTGATCAGTGAGAAGCTTGTTGTTCCAAAGCAACCAGTCGAAAAGTTTGTATCTGAGGGGGATGTTTGTGTGCCAAATGTGTGCGATGGGATTGATGTATCCTCTGTAGGAGAAGAATATATATGCTTTTTTGGTTGAGTATCTGGGCCCACAGATCCAATTCGTACGGGAGCGTGTATCATATTCTAAGATACGAATTACATCTAATGTGGGGATGTTAGGGAAATGGTGTGCAAGGGTGCGCTTGAGCATGTTGTGTCTGCGACTGTTGCAGAGAGAAAGGGCTTTCTGAATGTTGATGTTCTGTAGTGAGCGTGGGATGTCATATGATATGGAAAAGTTGGTAATATGTTGGTCATGGTACCATGGATCAGACCAAAAGTTGACGTTGATATGGCAGTGAGGCGGAATGTGTATTGTGGCGTGGATGAGGTAGAAAATGCCATTGAGGTGTTTCCACAGGGGGGAGGCCGATTTCCTAGCGACAGGATGTCATGGAGGGTGTAGAGTGTAGTATTTTTTCCTGACATGGTCGGACCAGGCGGAGTATCTTTGTTGGTAGAGTTGTGCAATGATCTTGAGGAGAAGGCATGCATTATGCAGTCTAATGTCAATGATACCCCAACCCCCCTGATCGATGGGAGCTGTGATGGATTTCCAGTTGGCCAAGTTGACTGCAATATGTGTATTATTTGGTGTTGGTACCTGTTACGACCCCACCTCCCGATAACCCCAAATTAAGGGAAACCGAGAGGTTGAGCCGTACCCATTAATCCCGGATCAAAGGTTCGACATATAACCATAAACAATTATTAAATTCTAACAGACTATACTGAAAATGGTGATAAAAAAAAATTCTTTTCATACCTTTTGAAAACTTGGATCTATATTCTTCTATCCACGCCGATACTAATCTATCTAATCCTCCTTTGCACTTTAATTCTCATTTAGTATCACATGTGCCACTTTACTGTTTGTTCTTTTCATTGTACCTAAAACGCCGACAAACAAAACGTCGGTCAGCCGTAGCTGGTATGTGGGGGAAACCAATAATCATTCAATTATCTATAACAATGTATCGCATTCAATTATCATTTAACAAACAAGTTTACATTTTAAGTATAACTACGCGATCCATGTGTACCCTATCCCCTGCGCTGTCCCTGCAGTGGACCTGGATACTACCTCCCATGTGGTAGATTCCCATTTTACCCCTCATGACTTCACCTCATAGGTGAATCAATTTCTAGGGCTGAGTCACATGGCACTACCCGTAGGTAGCCCACTCCTTAACTCATGGTATGCTAAGAGTCTCATGGCACTACTCATGTGTAGCCCAGTTTCTAACTCATGATACCCTAGACCTTGCTCTAGGTTATCCTTAGCCTTTGCATAGCCACAGGGGTGGACTCGGATCTAGCTAGTTATACATGTATACTCAGAGTGATAGCCATAGTCACTTTATAATTGCATGAAATAAATAGACATCCAACAGTTAATTCATGCATTGAGGGAAACATCGATAAAATCTTCGGGAAACTATTCGGTATAGTCATAAGTGTAACCACATACCTGATTTGATGAGTCATGCAGATTATTCAACATTTACTTCATGTATATGCAATCAACCCAATCAACAGATCCAAGCAAGTAATTAAATCATCACACAATTCCTGAAAAGAATATGTACTCTATTTATTACACACTTTATCAGGAATCTATTTTATTGACTTGGATTCACTTTCTAGGGTTTCTAATCCGTATTAAGTATTCATTAATACTCATTAGGGTTTCTTAGATCCAATTCTCAAACTTTACCTCTTTTAGGTTAACAAACCCTAATAGCACTCTTTTCCATTTATATAAACCCTAATTGCTCAAACTGTTCATTTAATATTCTTTTATACCCAAAATTGACTTAGGATCATCATATCCCTATTTCTTTACAGATTTGAACAATTAAAATATTTAAAACTCATATTCAACTAATTTAGGGTTTTCAAGCTCGTTAATGCATCTTCATGCACAAAACCCTAAACTAAGCCAATTATATAAAAAGATTATCTTTTTAGATCTTATTTTCCTTTTTATGAACAATAGGCTTAAATTATCCATTGATCAATATTAAAACCATCTATCATCAAATTTAAGGGTTTTTCATTAATTAAATCATTAAAGATGATAGCTTTATGTACTTTTCATATTTCAGGCATATAAACTCTAAATTAACTAATTATATGCCAATTCCATCCTTTTTCTTCCAAATATCCATTTTTATTATTAACAGGCTAATATCAACTTTAATCATCTATTAAACCATACTAATCATTTTAATCATACCAACATAGGGTTCTTTAAACAATTAACACATTAAAGTTGATATCTTCCATTATTTTTCGAATTGCATAAGGAATCAGGCTTCAATCATAATTTATTTGGATTCCTATCGTTCTGAGGATCAACTTTCATATATAACTTGTATTTATCCGAGCTACTATGAAGGAGTTATGATTTTTAGAAGAATTACCTCACTTGGGCCAATCCAGGAGTGCCACGTCGGCCTCCCCATGCATACATTGGCGCGGCTGCTTTCTTTGGAAACATAACGCATTTACATCATTACCCTCCTTTAAGTCGCTCTTTGCTTCAGTCCGTGAAGGGCAGAAAGGTCCAACGTCCTGGGCTTCTTCTTCCACCTCTCGACGGCGGCTACAGAAGCCCTAGCTGCGGCTGGGCGCGATCCCATCTCTCACCCTGACCCCGATGACCACCACGGAGGGCGGCGTTGCCTCCGACATGCCCAGGCGCACCCACAGGGCTCCCGAACAGCCGCTGCGGTGGTGTGAAACGGCATGGGGAGGCCCGCGTTCTAGCTAACTGTTGCAGCCGTGCTGCTGCAATGGTAGCTTGCTCCGGACATGGCGGCCTGGTTAAGCCTTGCCTAGTCATCGAACCATGACCAGCCACCATTGTAACCACCTCTGGGTCCCCGTTGCTACAAGATCTCACGGCTTCTCCTGGTTTAGGGTTTAAGTATGAAACAAAGAAGAGAAAGACAGATCAACGTGGGACTCCTCTCCTGGACTCGGTCCAGGGCTCCCTTTCTTTATATAGATGAGGGTAACCACGTCCTATGATGCTTGCTTGCAAAGCAATAAAGTTTTTCCTACTAGGAATCAGATTTCCTTTATGAAAAAGCAAGCTTCTCTCTCTTAACTTAGTCCCTTTTATAAACCAAAACTCTTGGGCAATTAGGGATTCGAAAATCCTCTCACTTGATCTCTTTTATTCTTGCCTTCTATCCCATAGACACGAAATTCTATTTTCTTTAATAGAGATTACTTTCCCTTTTTAACAAAACCTCATAATTCATTAATAATGAAACACATTTATCTTCTTTTTCTCTCTCTCTCTTATTTCCTTAATCTTCTTTATTCTTTAGACATTAGGAAATCGAAAATAACTTCTTTTATTCTTTTATTTACTTTCCCTTTATTCTAAAGGCACACATTCTATTTTCATTTAATAGGGAGATACTTTCTTTTTATCAATATCACAAATTCACTAATAATGTATCTCTTTTATTTTGCAAATTTGCTATTTTCTCTTTCTTTCCTCTTTATTGGGACTCCTTAGATCCCAAAATACTCCATTATCTCGAAATTATCTTTATTGGATACTTATTATCCTTCTAGATGCATCTAAATGCATTATCTCACATTATCTTGTTTATTTCTCATTAAAAAATATATCTTCTTGAGAATTTCTTTTTATTTCCCTTCTATTTTCCTCATTGGCATCCCTTCTATCATAAGAAAACCTTGGGATACGAAATTCCATAAAGGGAAAGTCAATTATCCATCTTTTCACTTAATTTCCACATTTCATCAATGTTTTCAATTTCTCTCTTAATAAAGAAATACATAATTAATCTTTTCTTTTTCTTATTTCTTTTCTTTACCACTTTAGACTCCTTGGAAACCAAGGAATCCAAGAGGCACGAAATCCTCTTTGGATTTTCCTTCTAGAGGTTTCCATTATTTCATTTCTCAAATATCCATTTACTAATTGAATTTCCTTTGTTATTTTCCCTTTTATTGGGCCCAATAGTCAATAAAGCCCACAAATCAAATAACAAGGCTATTTCAAACGAAATCCAATTATTCAAAACAATTCACATCATTATTTGTTCAATTATTCTTAATATGAGAAATTGCATTTCTCATCAATTGAACCCAAATTTGGGGTTATAACATCCTTCCCCTCTTATAGGAAATTTTGTCCTCAAAATTTAGGCAAGCAAACAAACAATTCAGGATAAGACTTTTCCATGTCTATCATTGGCCCCTATGTGGCTTTGCCGGACCCATGGCATTTTCAAAGAACCTTTATCATCACATATTCTTTTCTCTGAGTTCTTTCATCCTGGCGTCTATAAACTACACAGGTGACTCAGGCCATTTCAGCCTCCCTTGGGGCTCACAAGGTTCGTTGTTCAGCACATGGTCGGGGTACCTCACATAGTGCTCTAAATTGGACACATGGAAAACATATCCCATTACTCTATCCTGATGGGTAGGGTCAAACCTAACCTTCTCCACCCATCCATCTCTAATGGACCCATGTATCGGGGACTCGGCTCTCCTAGATATAACTTAGAGGGGTCGGATTTTCATGTCATATTTTCTCCCACAGTAACTTGTATGTCAGTCTACTTTGCATTTGCTCACGACTCTCATCGTCTCTAGGCTCCTTTCAGCCCTTGCGCAACCAAAGTGACTTCATCTACACGTACTGGGGTCCCTTTTTCTGACCATCATGTGGTCCTTTTCTAACCATCATGTGGTCCTTTCACCAACATTACCTTACTAAAGTGGTGACCGACACAACCTCCCTTACAGAGCTTCATATAAGACCCGATACTGGCTATGGTGGTTATTGTCACATCTTTCATAGGACGAGAACTGTCTCTAGATATCACCCTGAATGAGCACATATGCCCTCATCAGACCCTTTAGTCTGGATCTTACTAACCATAGTTAGGGGTGATAAACTATACTAACATTGAGTTCTTCATGTACCTACTTCCACTTTATGGAAGTGAACTTTTAGGTCAAACTTAAGAACCTCTGATCTTGCTTCATGGTGTAGTTGAACCGTCTCTCACATGGGTAGTTCAACTGCATATGTCCCTTAACAGAACTCTTCCTTATCTAGGTAAGGCGACCTACCATAACCCACATTGTATCTCGACCTTCCTCGATCCAGGGAAGACCTATCACAACATCCATAGTGTTGAGCTCTCATTCCCTCTCAAGGATTCTTTTATCCTCTATATCGATACACTAGGTTACTGGGGTTCGTCCTTTACCTCATGGCTTGCATGGCCATAAACCACATGCAACTTCATCTTAAGCATCCAAAGTGCTATTGTCATTTTCCACGGTGTAAGATGATCTCCAACCATGACTCCCTATATGTCATGATTCTTTCAAGATCAACTCCTCGAAACCCTAAACCACTCTAGTTGGGGTTTCATCACCTTCCCTTCCAAAGAAGTACATCTGAGGTTTTACCATCATCCTTCCATTGCATCAAGAACTAGGCTGGATAACCAAACAACCCTTAACTTTTCAACGCATCTTGTTTCATCTGAGTGTTATCCAAACACCTCTCTTTTTCAAACTTAGGGTTGGCCAAACAAACTCTTCTAACTTCTAGTCAACCAAGTCTTAAACAGATCATTCATTATGACTTCACATCCTTAGGTAACATTACACTTCCATGTATTTTGCTTATTATGTCACCTTAAACTATATGTTCATCTTCATAAGAGCACTCTATGATTCCATCATCATGGTGATCAAACTCAACCTGGTATAACTTGTAAGCTCTACATCCTCATAAGGTGATCACCTCATTCCTCTTAGTGTTTGCAAGCCATCCATCATTCATTCACTTTACCATGGTAAGATATCTTCTCTATCCACATTTCTCGTGGCAACGCTCCAACTACATCATCTCTTATCCTTGGTGTATGACATGCATAATGTCCTATCTCTCACCCCCATAACAAGAGGAAATAAGCATTTGGCTGCAGTCCAAATATAGAGTTCATCCTGTTCCAAGAGTAGAGATGGTACATCCCACCTTGCCAGTACACCTTTAAATCTAAGTTGCAACGTGCCACATATGTCTCTTCATCACAACCATTATGATATCAAAACTAGTCTTGAACCTACTGAGGTTTATATCCTTAGTCAAATCCTCTAGGTCCATAGGGTACCGACTCTTCTGGGGTCATCCCTCTTCCCTCATGCATCAAGAGAGTGCCCTACTCATCTGCCCTTTAGGTCCCATGAGTTCATGAAGGTGATCAATCTCCTAACCCATGGCCCTCAGACAATGATAGCTGTTACCTCCCGACCCTATGGTCATGTGCAACTGGGGAATTAGGCAACTCCTACTTTTATCGGTCTTATACCTCCCTGACCCTAGGATAGACCTAGGATTATTCATTATAGTACATATTCACTTAGAACCTTACCCAAGTCTTCATCATCTCTCTTTCTGCATTCATGGGCTGACATTCATCCTTTCATTGAGATCATGGCAACATGCCCACCTTGGTCAAGCCCTATACCGGATACCTCCATGGTAACACATCTGCATGCACTTAGAGATGGATATCTATGGGCCTACGGGTTCATACTCATACCATGTACTTTTCTCTTAACTTCTCAAGATCCTACGAGACCTCTTTAGGTTACCTTGAACCAACAAAACTGATATACACCCTTCCAAAGGGGTTCCTCTCCCAGGATGGGAGGAAAACTATCTCTAAGGTCACAAAACCTCTTAGGTCTAGGGTTTACATCCACCCGAGCCTACTTAACCCTAGAAAACCATTAAGGCACAAGCAGATCACTTATTGAACCATACTAGGTCATACTTGTCCTCTTTCCTCAATGATGGATCAAAGTCATACCTTCCTTTATCATCAACCTAGCTATGAGGGGTTCATTACACATACTTTAAACTTAAGGGACTTCCCTTTTCCATTATTTATGAGGCGTACCATGCTCGAAACTATAGAAACTTAATTCTCATCATGAGCATTAGGTATACCACTTCCCCTCTTAGGCCTAGGATCCCTAGGTTTACTTTTAGGTGTCCAACTGCACGCTCTATTTCTGAACCATGAATTAAGCTGGCAAAGGCATCTCGTGCACTTCCTATCATCCTTCTTCTCGATCAACACTTAGGGTTGGGTCCTCCTAAAGATAACCAAGATATCATCAACATTTAGGGATCGATCATGAGGCAACCCCTGTCATCCATTGTTTAGGGTTTTAGGCTTTCAACCTTCTTGCGGGGTTCCTGCTCTCTCTAGATCTAACCCTACATCCAACCTCACCATTAGAGGTCCTCTCTCATGAAGTTTCAACTTCAAAGGCATGCTCTACATAGGTGAAGCCTAGGTTCGAACTTATGGTTGCTCGAGATCATCCATAACCCTTTATGCTCCATCATGATTCCTTATCCAGGGTTTCATCCTACTGTCAGCACTATGACGCGTCCTAGGTGCCAACTATACCTTACTTGCACAAGCCCATAGAGTTTCTAGGGTCCTTTACTAACCTCATCATCTAAGGAGTTATCCTTTACCCTGACATGCACGATCCTTCCCAGGGTTGGGTTGCCAAAGGTGTTAGGTCATCCATGGATAATATGGCATCCCAAAGGCATGTCCCTTCAAACACCTGGTCCAACTCATCTCTCTCTAACCATCACTTAGGGTTAGGGTTAGCATCATCCTTAGAGGATGTGCCAGGTCTCTACTAGCAATAGAGATCCCTATCTCCAAGACTGACTTATCCTCCTGACAAGAAGGTCTAGCCTCAGGTCTCTCCTGAAGACATGACATCTTATGTCATAAGACCTAAGCATGTATCTATTATTTACTTTGCGCTTAATCCATTAAGCTTATGTCCATGACATCTTATTTACATGCCTTTCATTAATTTAGTGGAGGATTCCTTAAACCTTATTAATCTTACCCATACCTCAAGAGGGTGAGGAGAAGAAAGAAGACCTTAATCCTTTAGGTCCTTATCAGAATTTTGTGATGAGAATGGATGAATAAGATGAGAAGTCCTAAAGGTATCTTATTTCGATTCATACCCTAAGACTTTGGCCAGGCGGTCACACGGGTCCGGGAGTCCTCGTATTCCGACTAGCGGTGCGGAGGAAAATCTTGCCAGCCCCCGGTCGTGATCCCTTTCTAGACACCTCCGTCTTTCGGATACTCCTCTAATAACTCCCTTGGGTTCTATGGAGTTTGTAAAATTTAATAATTATTAATGGTTAAATGAGGAACCTACGCTCTGATACCAAATGTTACGACCCCTCCTCCCGATAACCCCAAATTAAGGGAAACCGAGAGGTTGAGCCGTACCCATTAATCCCGGATCAAAGGTTCGACATATAACCATAAACAATTATTAAATTATAACAGACTATACTGAAAATGGTGATAAAAAAAAATTCTTTTCATACCTTTTGAAAACTTGGATCTATATTCTTCTATCAACGCCGATACTAATCTATCTAATCCTACTTTGCACTTTAATTCTCATTTAGTATCACATGTGCCACTTTACTGTTTGTTCTTTTCATTGTACCTAAAACGCCGACAAACAAAACGTCGGTCAGCCGTAGCTGGTATGTGGGGGAAACCAATAATCATTCAATTATCTATAACAATGTATCGCATTCAATTATCATTTAACAAACAAGTTTACGTTTTAAGTATAACTACGCGATCCATGTGTACCCTATCCCCTGCGTTGTCCCTGCAGTGGACCTGGATACTACCTCCCATGTGGTAGATTCCCATTTTACCCCTCATGACTTCACCTCATAGGTGAATCAATTTCTAGGGCTGAGTCACATGGCACTACCCGTAGGTAGCCCACTCCTTAACTCATGGTATGCTAAGAGTCTCATGGCACTACTCATGTGTAGCCCAGTTTCTAACTCATGATACCCTAGACCTTGCTCTAGGTTATCCTTAGCCTTTGCATAGCCACAGGGGTGGACTCGGATCTAGCTAGTTATACATGTATACTCAGAGTGATAGCCATAGTCACTTTATAATTGCATGAAATAAATAGACATCCAACAGTTAATTCATGCATTGAGGGAAACATCGATAAAATCTTCGGGAAACTATTCGGTATAGTCATAAGTGTAACCACATACCTGATTTGATGAGTCATGCAGATTATTCAACATTTACTTCATGTATATGCAATCAACCCAATCAACAGATCCAAGCAAGTAATTAAATCATCACACAATTCCTGAAAAGAATATGTACTCTATTTATTACACACTTTATCAGGAAACTATTTTATTGACTTGGATTCACTTTCTAGGGTTTCTAATCCGTATTAAGTATTCATTAATACTCATTAGGGTTTCTTAGATCCAATTCTCAAACTTTACCTCTTTTAGGTTAACAAACCCTAATAGCACTCTTTTCCATTTATATAAACCCTAATTGCTCAAACTGTTCATTTAATATTCTTTTATACCCAAAATTGACTTAGGATCATCATATCCCTATTTCTTTACAGATTTGAACAATTAAAATATTTAAAACTCATATTCAACTAATTTAGGGTTTTCAAGCTCGTTAATGCATCTTCATGCACAAAACCCTAAACTAAGCCAATTATATAAAAAGATTATCTTTTTAGATCTTATTTTCCTTTTTATGAACAATAGGCTTAAATTATCCATTGATCAATATTAAAACCATCTATCATCAAATTTAAGGGTTTTTCATTAATTAAATCATTAAAGATGATAGCTTTATGTACTTTTCATATTTCAGGCATATAAACTCTAAATTAACTAATTATATGCCAATTCCATCCTTTTTCTTCCAAATATCCATTTTTATTATTAACAGGCTAATATCAACTTTAATCATCTATTAAACCATACTAATCATTTTAATCATACCAACATAGGGTTCTTTAAACAATTAACACATTAAAGTTGATATCTTCCATTATTTTTCGAATTGCATAAGGAATCAGGCTTCAATCATAATTTATTTGGATTCCTATCGTTCTGAGGATCAACTTTCATATATAACTTGTATTTATCCGAGCTACTATGAAGGAGTTATGATTTTTAGAAGAATTACCTCACTTGGGCCAATCCAGGAGTGCCACGTCGGCCTCCCCATGCATACATTGGCGCGGCTGCTTTCTTTGGAAACATAACGCATTTACATTATTACCCTCCTTGAAGTCGCTCTTTGCTTCAGTCCGTGAAGGGCAGAAAGGTCCAACGTCCTGGGCTTCTTCTTCCACCTCTCGACGGCGGCTACAGAAGCCCTAGCTGCGGCTGGGCGCGATCCCATCTCTCACCCTGACCCCAATGACCACCACGGAGGGCGGCGTTGCCTCCGACATGCCCAGGCGCACCCACAGGGCTCCCGAACAGCCGCTGCGGTGGTGTGAAATGGCCTGGGTAGGCCCGCGTTCTAGCTAACTGTTGCAGCCGTGCTGCTGCAATGGTAGCTTGCTCCGGACATGGCGGCCTGGTTAAGCCTTGCCTAGTCATCGAACCATGACCAGCCACCATTGTAACCACCTCTGGGTCCCCGTTGCTACAAGATCTCACGGCTTCTCCTGGTTTAGGGTTTAAGGATGAAACAAAGAAGAGAAAGACAGATCAACGTGGGACTCCTCTCCTGGACTCGGTCCAGGGCTCCCTTTCTTTATATAGATGAGGGTAACCACGTCCTATGATGCTTGCTTGCAAAGCAATAAAGTTTTTCCTACTAGGAATCAGATTTCCTTTATGAAAAAGCAAGCTTCTCTCTCTTAACTTAGTCCCTTTTATAAACCAAAACTCTTGGGCAATTAGGGATTCGAAAATCCTCTCACTTGATCTCTTTTATTCTTGCCTTCTATCCCATAGACACGAAATTCTATTTTCTTTAATAGAGATTACTTTCCCTTTTTAACAAAACCTCATAATTCATTAATAATGAAACACATTTATCTTCTTTTTCTCTCTCTCTTATTTCCTTAGTCTTCTTTATTCTTTAGACATTAGGAAATCGAAAATAACTTCTTTTATTCTTTTATTTACTTTCCCTTTATTCTAAAGGCACACATTCTATTTTCATTTAATAGGGAGATACTTTCTTTTTATCAATATCACAAATTCACTAATAATGTATCTCTTTTATTTTGCAAATTTGCTATTTTCTCTTTCTTTCCTCTTTATTGGGACTCCTTAGATCCCAAAATACTCCATTATCTCGAAATTATCTTTATTGGATACTTATTATCCTTCTAGATGCATCTAAATGCATTATCTCACATTATCTTGTTTATTTCTCATTAAAAAAATATATCTTCTTGAGAATTTCTTTTTATTTCCCTTCTATTTTCCTCATTGGCATCCCTTCTATCATAAGAAAACCTTGGGATACGAAATTCCATAAAGGGAAAGTCAATTATCCATCTTTTCACTTAATTTCCACATTTCATCAATGTTTTCAATTTCTCTCTTAATAAAGAAATACATAATTAATCTTTTCTTTTTCTTATTTCTTTTCTTTACCACTTTAGACTCCTTGGAACCCAAGGAATCCAAGAGGCACGAAATCCTCTTTGGATTTTCCTTCTAGAGGTTTCCATTATTTCATTTCTCAAATATCCATTTACTAATTGAATTTCCTTTGTTATTTTCCTTTTTATTGGGCCCAATAGTCAATAAAGCCCACAAATCAAATAACAAGGCTATTTCAAACGAAATCCAATTATTCAAAACAATTCACATCATTATTTGTTCAATTATTCTTAATATGAGAAATTGCATTTCTCATCAATTGAACCCAAAATTTGGGGTTATAACAGTACCCATGGAAATGCAGAAACAAACAAATGTTCAAGCATTGTAGCAAACCTATCATTCACCAAATCCAATTCACTTTCTAGGAAACAAAGGCTACCATCGAAGCATGGCGGGATGAGAAGACTCAGGAGAACTTGGTTCAATCTAAGAAGTGGAGGAGACCGAGTGTCCAGTGCATTAAGATTAGCATAGATATTGCATAATGCAAAATAAAAGTAATTGTAGTGTCTATTGTTAGAGATGGAACAAGCTTGTGGCTTGCAGGATTTATAAAAATTACTCGGGCAGTATTAGTCACATAAGAAGAGTTGATAGCTATTGCTATGGTTATTGACGTAGCCAAACTGAGTCTTATGATAATGTAGGAATAGAAACAAGTTGCAAAGTGGTAGTTTATGCTCTCCACAAAAAAGTGGAGGAGTAATCTATCTATCATAATTCGATAGATAAGATACAATCAAAGATGAAAGAGAATAATAACTAGAAAGTCACCTATGTCAAACGGGATGCAATATGCCTACAGACTGTTTGGCAAAATGCCATCTCAAAAAAAAAATTACAAATTATTACAATTTGTCAATAAATGATTAATATTCTCAAGAATAAGTATCTCAATACTACACCATTTGAAATATTTTATGGAATCGATTATATGTATTTTCTTTTGTGAGTGGAGATGGTGTTAGATAAAAAATTTAACAGTGAGATGATGATTCATTTGTTAATTAAATCAAATGTGGTGATATGGATACTATAGTTACACAATGAAATGGGGTCAACTTCCATGTATGTGATGAAATCCAAAAAATATTAATAAAAATATTAATGTGTTTGATCGCTTCCTTCTAAATCATCACTATTAAAACATTATTTTTCTGCATGAATATTTTAGTCTGACAAGTCCCAATTTAGTAAACAAACTTATTCATACAAAATATTTTCTAACAAATGTTCATTTATTGGAGGGATAATCATGGAAATTCCTATAAAATACACAAGCTACTCGAACATATTCCCAATGTATACAATATAAGTGACTAGATGGATTTTAATCATTTATAATGATTGATTTTAGTTGTCTCATGTTACCATATATACTACAATGCATCAGTTGATTCCTGAAACATGCTTGAACTGCGTATCTTTTTTGTTATAATCATTTATTTGTTATCCTAAATCAAGAAACCAAATGTAAAATCAAACTAGAATTTTTTTCTTTTTATTGTGTTGTATTCATACATTGTGTGCATGTGTGTTGTCCTACATCATACCGTAATTCTCCTAAAGCATAGATATCTTCATATATCATATTGAAGAAACTGAATCCACATTGAGACTAATGTATATAACAAGTTATCTTCACAATAACTATTTACATATACCACTCTGTAATATTTTGTGATCTAAATTTTCATTTATTGCTCAGTTTATCATTTTAAATATTATAATTACAATGTAAAATTGGATATACTTCAATATAATTTTAATTCAACTCGAGAAACACATAAAAGAATGTGTTCCAAGTTTAACTTGGACTTAAATATATATGGCATAATAAAATAGATTTACATAATTCTTCATTATATAAGTTTTAGAAGTAGACCTGGTCATCCTTGTGGTGTTATGTTTTAGTCATAATATTTTCCTATAGTGGTTCAATAAATACAAGATCTAATTCCAACTTTAGCATACCTTTTTATATGGATTTTAGGTCTCTTATCTCTATGTTATATTCTATACATAGTTAGGGTAATTAAGGATTACTTTCTTAAACATATAATCGTACAAGAAAAATAGGTTTTTTTGTTGAGAGTAAAACTCTAGAGGAGTCATACTTGTTATTCTTCATGTTATTTATTCAAATGAATTTTCTTAGGTAGGATTCTTTGTAACCATATGATCTTGTAAAATAGATTATCTTTACTATTCATGTCAAATGGTAATTATGGGATTAAGAGAGAAAGATTTCTCCCCCCTCCCATGCCCATGGTGGAGGCTGAACGCCCGGGAGGGTGGTAAATCAAGGCGGCAACTGAGATTCAAACCCGGGTCCCTTTGTTAATGTCAAATGATAATTATGAATTTGCTAGCGGATATTTTTTGAATATATTAAAGGAACAAATGTATTGTTCTTTTGGATTTTCATCCAAAACATTTCACCCATGATAAAAAATTATCATGGTGTAGGAGATAGAACATCTATTGACATCACAAAGTTGTTGGACCACTCAAATGGTTTGTTTCGGTGATCATATATCATTTGGGAAGATAACTAGAATTTAGATTTTAAAATGGGTCATCATAAAGAAATTTATTTGATTTTATTGAATTTTTTTTCTCAAATTTAGTTTGCATTCATGTTGATGATATATCCATGTCACAATGTTACTCATATTAATTATTTAAATATACGTCAAATCTACAATTTAAAATTAGTTGACATATCCAATTTAGCTTCATGTATCAAATAAAAAGACACACTAATCATAACAAAAAATTAGAGTTACTCAAATTTTGTGAGCTTTTCCAAGAGTATTATGTTCTTACCATTTCATGGGTGTTGTCTAAATTATCTTATTTCTTTTAGGTGTAATGATTCAAGGCTATACATATGGTTTTACACTCTAATTTATATAGTTAGTTTAAGCGACATTATTCTAGGTTTTATTCCATAACTATTTTCATTAGTTGTAGTTTAGATTATCTATTAAACATATATGGCAAGATAAGAACAATATTAAAAAGGATTAATATTTGAATCATAAGTAAAGTACAAATGAGTTAGTATTTTCAACTACTTAAATGAGCTTCTAAATGTTTTTGATTGACTGTTTATGTATCTTATGCATTGTATTTGTGATTTAAATTGCTACACAAGTAAAAGGTGTTGCATTATGTTTCTGATTGCAAGATTTATATGTATGTTTTGCATATCATTAGTGAATGAAATTTCAAAGAATGTTAAAGTGAGCTATATGCCCATTTTCATTTTAATTTTTATAACCCATCAATATTCAATATCATAATAAAATTTAGTAAAGATTTTGTAACATGCTCTCAAAATATGGTTAAAGAATTCGGTAGTGTTATTTTGTGTGTTTTAGTTGTCTTTCTATCTTAATGTTTTCAATATTGGAACTTATAATTTTTTATTTCTTAAAGTATAATTTAACAATTTTTTGATGACTTTTCAATATGCTATCAAATGCATGCATATAAAATCATTTTACAAATAGTTTCTCATTCCAATATGATGGAGATATTTCCTACTATCTTTAATAGAAGAAGTGGATTAGTCTTGTGTAAACTTAACAACCTAATATATTGTGCAATACTTTTTTTATTTTATTAGTATTTTGGTTTCCAAGAAATGAGAAGTCTTATTGTCTAATGTCTTGCAATAAAATATTATTGTAACCATTATTTCGTTTTAGGGAAATTGTGCACATATGATGGAATGGATTCTACATTTTAGTTGATGCAATGACATGAATTTAATAGTCATGTAAGAAGTAATCTTTTTTAGACATGTTTTGAAGTAACAGAGACTCCTAGATAAATGGAATGGTTTTTACAAAATGACTATAAATGTGTCATCATAAAATATACATAGTCATATCAATGGCATAACACCCAAAAATTAATAATTGGCTCTTTGTTTACATGTTTGTAAATTTATGTATATTTAAAGTGTTGTAACATAATTCCTTTTGTACCTATTTGTTATTGTAATCAAAGTGTAAGATTAGTATCATTTCATTCATTGTAAAAAAAATGATCTCACCCATTTTTTTGTAACTTGTTAATGTAGAAATAATAGATTTGTGTCTAATGAGGTCATTTTTTATGCATATGGTTTGAGTAACTTTTGTCAGCATTTACCTACAAATATTTTTGTGTTGTAAGACAATATGCTTTCTAAATCTTAATGTTTGTGTACAAACACACGATATTTTAAGAATGATTGTTTTGATTCCCACCTTTTACTCTTTTAACCTAGCCTAAGATGTTTTTGTTGACTCAAGGTCTAAATTGACTAAACCCTTGTTTTGATGATGACTAAACCATTCCACTTATTTGTGTCTAATGTCTCTACTTGAGTGATTTCAGATTAGGTATAGACATTGTGATGACCCCAATTTCTATATACTTTCCTTAGTGACATACACAGATATGCGTGCACTCATATCTATAAATGTCAAAAGGGAAAATATAAGAAATCAAGATAGTCAACTAAAATTAGAGATAAGCCAAGATCATGTTCACATCATCATTAGACAGCCACACAACACTTCATTCGTTCATAATAGATAAAGTCATACAAACCAATAATTGAGAAGGAAGGAGGATAAGTCTATGAGAAAGAAATATGATTATTACATAGGATTTATAATATCCTATTACATCATCTAGAAGAATAAAAACTATCTAACTGATATGAAAAAGGGGAGAAGTGGAGATCTATCTAATATCCTCCATGCTCATTATTTAAAGGCTTCTGGTACGTTGAAGTGTTTCATATCTTGCTTGTACCTAGAAAATACAAGAAATAAAAACATCAATAAAGTTGGTACGTGGAATTAAAAGCTATACTATGTTGGCATATATAAAATACTTGAAAAGAAGAAAGAGAAAGAAAATGCTATTTAGGGGTGGAAAATCAGGTAATCCCAAGTTATTAAGAACATTTAAAATGAATATGAATTACTATGGTGGACTTAGCACAAACATATATATTGGGTCCTATCCCTGCGTACCTTGTACCATTAGGGAGGTGGTAGTCAACATTAATGATTTCCCTCTCTAATAGGGAGATTAATGAGCACCACTAGTAACTACATTTCATTTTCTTGTTCATTAATATATTATTCATTGTTCAAGGCAGAAATTTTCAATATACATACATCTACATCCAGCAATGTATTTCAAATACAAACAAGAAAGTACATATATTTAACATCTGGCAAATCTAGTCATATAATTATATCCACGTACCTTTAATTTTTAGATCTGGATTCCACAAGTCCTAGATTATGAAAAAGAGAGTAGAGCACCCTGAAATATAAACAAAAAACCTAAAGTCACCATGGGTTCTCATCATTCCACATTAGGGTTTCTTATTAGGGTTTAGGTCATTTGGGATATCACTTTAGGATACATGTGATTCGAGAGATCAGAGTTGGATTCTAAGGTTAGGGTCGTTCAAGGTCTTTCCAGGACATTTAATTGTTAGGGTTTGACATAAAGCTGTAAAAGTATACATTATGAAGAGAGGAAACTAGAAAATACGGTTTTTCACAATTATTGAATCAACTATCCTTATTAGATAGGTTTTCGAGTAACATGGTGATCAGGACTCCAATTAGGGTTTAATGATGTCCCCAAGGCAGATCTAAAATCAATGATGATCATTATTACACAAAATATAAATATTAAGAGGTCATTAGTGATTGTAGACCATACTTTTTGAAAAGGTCTCAGATCTAGATCTTGTTTATATTTTATTTAGATAACTTCGATTTTTTTATGAAAATGGTATATTGGTTCAATATTTTCTGATAATCCTATCATTTTCTAGGGTTTTCATAAGTTTTGACCAATCAGGTAATTTCTAAGGAATTAAATGAAAAAAATGTGAGCTTTGCCTCACGGATCATGCGAGGGAACCAACCAACCGGACCCTCCCACTGACCCGCGAGTAGGCTCTCAGCCGAAGAGGGTCGGGTGGTGGTCGAAAGTCAGGAATACCCCTGACTCCTCTTATTGGGCCCATGCTCGTGTAAGGGTGAGGAGGTAAAAACACTCATCTGAAAGTTCCCTGCTCACGCCATGGCTGCAGCGAGGGAATAAGGGAGAGTCGATTCCATCAGAGGTGGTTTCTAGGGAGAGCTGGGTTACACTGGCGGTTGGGTTGATTTCACAGGCTCACAGAGGTTGTGAGGAGGTCGAGCTCGTCGGCAATGGTGGTTTGGGCATCATTTTCCAATCAAAATAGGCTGAAAATGGATCAAGGAGTGAAAATGAGGTTTACATGCCCTCGGGTTGAATTGAGAGATTTAAAAGCTCCGCGGAGGTCTACTGATGGATTTGCGATCTTCCTGCATCTTCAAGATGGCTCCAACCTCGCCGGCGGTGAAACTTTTGGAGCTCAGTTGCACATCTCGTCGACCCAACACATTGGGCTTCCGCAGTGCCAACGAGCAGTGGGGATCTCCTTGCCGAGGTCCCACGATGGTGTGACTGCGTTAGATTGAGCAGAAAGGGTGATTGGAGTGAGATGGAGGTCGGGTTAGGTGAGGGTGAGGGAGCTTGAGGTCAGGGAGGCAGGAGCGTGCTTCGTCCGAATTGGGAGTCGGGAATGATAAAAGGGAGGTCGGCAAAGCATGTAGGAGCTTTATATATGCACGAGGTGGTGTAGAGGGCTAAGCCCTAAATCGTGCGCCTCCTCCAATGACAGAAGTGAGAAAGAGGGGGGTCGTTCTCCCTATTTCGAGCACGAAGGGCATTGAGCAAGGGATTGTTGACTTTGTTTTGATGAGAGGAGTCTCTCCTCCCGATATCTTGCGTGAGCGTTGAGTGAGTTGGGTGCACGAGGTGGTTGTTGGGGTCGACGCTCTGTTGGGGGTCGTAGCTGAGATATACAGGAGGTAGAAGACGGGGTCCTTCACCCTTGGATCCGCGTCCTTCCAATCAGACAGCTGGGGTCAAATCCCATTAATGGTCCACACCCCCGACAATTTAAATGTCCGCTTGAAATTTATTTAGCCAAAAAAAACCAAAACTTAGGTCCTAGGTCCATAATGAATGGAATATGTACCAGATTCCAATTGGTCATATCTCCCAATTGGTTGACCCAATTGTAATGAAACTTTCAGAGTAGCTTAAAGATATCATTAGGTAGCTAAGCTACAAAATTGGAGTCAAAATTCTATTGTTGACTATGTCAATTTACTAAATATCATTTGCATTTAATATGGGTTTATATGATACTAGATATGTCATAATATGAAATTGATAGACCCTTTAATCAATATGGAGTGAGAAACAATTGAGGGAATAAAAGGAATAATTAAATTTATAAGAGAGAGTAATATATATATATATGGAAAAACTCACTTTGTCACATTCTCCCCTCCTTTAAAGAATTTTGTCCCCAAAATTCATGCATCCTGAAAAAGATGTGGGTATTTATTCTCTACTTCGGTCTTTAGCTCCCAGGTGGCATCACTCTCATCATGGTGGCTCTAGAGAACTTTCACCATTTAAATACGACGATTGTTGCGAAGCTCCTTTGACTTGAAATCGAGAATTCTGACTGGGAACTCAGCATATGACAAGTCATCTTTCAGCTCAAGAGGTTCATGATTTAGAATGTGATTCAGGTTAGATACATGAAACACATTTTGCATGGAACTATACTGAGGTGGCAAGGCAAGACGATAGGAACATTCACCAACCCTTTCCAGAATCTCAAAGGGTCCAACATAACGAGGACTGAGCTTTCCTTTGTTCTTGGCCAAAGCTCGAATAGGTCGGATCTTCAGAAAAACATGGTCACCTTCCTTGAACTGACGTTTCATACGATGAGCATCTGGATACGGCTTCTGCCTATCCTGTGCCCGCTTCATCCTCTGCCTGATTAATGCCACCTTATCAGTATACAACTGCATCTCCTAAGATTTCATCATGGTATGTTCTCCGACATCGTCCCACTGTAATGAAGATCTGCATGGTCAGCCATAAAGAGCTTCATAGGGAGGCATCCCAATGGTTGCCTGATAGCTATTATTATAGGAGAACTCGGCTAAAGGCAAGTAGTAGTCCCAAGAGCCTTCCCAATCAAGAACACAAGCTTGCAGAAGATCCTCCAGAATCTGCACTGTATGCTCTGATTATCCGTCTGTCTGCGGATGGTAGGTAGTATCGAAGTTCAATTTGGTGCCCAATTCTTCTTGAACCTGCTTCCATAGCTTTGAAGTGAACTTTGGGTCCCTGTCCGAGACAATGGACGTGGGGACTCCATGCAAACGTACTATCTCCCGTATGTAGAGGTCAGCCAACTCAGAAACTTTCACAGTAGTCTTCTCCGGAAGAAAATGAGCTGACTTGGTGAGACGATCCACTATGACCCATGCAACATCGTATCCCTTCCTGGTCCTGGGTAATCCCACCACAAAATCTATGGTGATGTGTTCCCATTTCCATTCTGGGATATCAAGGGGTTGTAGAAGACCTCCTGGTCTCTGATGTTCGACCTTGATCCTTTGGCATGTCATACACCTGGACAAGAAATCGGCAATATCACGCTTCATGCCCCTCCACCAGAACTGACGTTGTAGGTCTTTGTACATCTTCGTCGTACCTGGATGAACTGTGTACTTGGACCCATATGCCTCATTAAGAATTGTTGTCTTTATAGTTGACTGCTCAGAAACCCATATACGATTCTTGTATCGAAGACCACCATCAAGACCCACAAATAGATGTGTTTGTGGCTTCGACATGAGAGAAGAGAGCTTTGTAAGATCAGGACTAGCCTTCTGTGCCTCAAGAAGTTCGAAATACAAGTTGTACGTGATGGAAATGTTATTAACATGCACACGATCAGATAGAAACTACAGTTTCCAGCCCACTAGATCCTCCATGTTCTTCCATTCAGAAACAGAAAGAGATGCACACACTTCCCTTTTCCTACTAAGGGCATTAGCGACTACATTCTCCTTACCCGGATGATAGGAAATAGTGAAATCATAGTTCTTTAGGTATTCAATGCATCGGTGTTGACGCAGATTCAAGTCGTTCTGAGTTAGGATGTACTTTAGGCTTTTGTGATCGGTGAAGATGTCGAATGTTGCCCCGTATAGGTAGTGCCTCTAGATTTCGAGAGCATGAATGATTGCAGCTAATTCTAAATCATGTGTGGGATAATTAAGCTCATAGGGTTTTAGTTGTCTAGATGCAAAGGCCACTACCTTACCATTCTACTGTAGGACACATCCTAACCCATTCCTCGAAGCATCAATGAATATCACAAACCCTTCGTTGCCAGAGGGTAGAATAAGAACAGGAGCTGACGTCAACTTCTGCTTTAATTGCTAGAAATTGGACTCACAAGCAGCTGACCAGATGAAGTGCTCGTCCTTCCGAGTAAGCTTAGTCAGAGGAAGTGCCACTTTCGAGAAATTTGGAATAAAATGACGATAATATCCGGCCAGTCCCAAGAAACTTCAGATTTTAGAAGGATTACGAGGAGGTTGCCAATCAAGTACAACCGAAACTTTGGCGGGATCAAAAGATATACTACCTCCAGAAATGACGTCCAAGAAACATGACTTTGTCAATCCAGAATTCACATTTAGAAAGCTTGCCATAGAATTTCTGGGCTCGGAGAATGTCAATAACTGCTCACAAGTGTTCCCGGTGTTTTTCCATAGAATTAGAATAGATCAAGATATCATCAATGAAGACGACCACGAACTCATCCAGATAAGGTTGGAAGACTTTGTTCATCAGGTTCATAAATACACCCGGTGCGTTGGTCAATCCGAATGGCATCACTAGAAATTCGTAATGCCCATAACGAGTTCGAAAAGTAGTTTTAGAAATATCAGAATCCTTGATTTTAAGTTGATGGTAGCCAGAACGAAGATCAATCTTTGAGAAAACTTTAGCAGTACGAAGCTAATCAAAGAGGTCATTGATACGAGGGAGAGGATACTTGTTTTTAATAGTGGCTTGGTTCAACATGTGATAGTCAATACACATACGCATAGAACCATCCTTCTTTTTAACAAAAAGAACAGGAGCACCCCAGGGGGAAACACTAGGACAATGAAACCTTTGTTTAGGAATTCTTATAACTGTTTCTACAACTCCATAAGCTCAGTCGGAGCCATCCTATACGGTGCCCTAGAAATCGGAGTGGTTCCAAGAAGAAGTTCTATGGAGAACTCAAACTCTCTATTTGGAGGCAGCCCAGGAAGCTCCTCTGGAAAAACGTCAGGGAAGTCACATACCACCTCTAGACTTTCTATAGGCCCGATACTAGGACTGGTCTCTGAGACTAATGTGAGGAAGACTTTACATCCTTGAGAAATGAGTTTTTTAACTGTAAGAGAGGAGATTATAATATTATTATAGAATCCTCTTTCCCTAGGGATTTTCACAGGATAAGAATGAGGTTGAGAGAGGACTACCATCTTGTTTCTACAATCAATGTGAGCATGGTATGTGTAAAGCCAGTCCATATCAAGTATGACATCAAAGTCTTCCATAGTTAAGAGAATGAATTCAAAGGGCATATCATGATTTTCATATTTAAGAGAGAGTTCATCAGTTTTTTGTAGAGTTGTGAGTATTTTTCCGCTAGGAGTAGACACATCCAGAATATATCCCAAGTCCCTTATATGCAGATGTAATATAGATGCCAGAGTTCAAGAAATAAATGTATTTGTTGATCCAGAGTCAAATAAAGCCTTAACAAGATGAAAATTTAATAATACAGTGCCTACACAAGATAATCAAATTATGAATAATTGCAGGCTTGAACAAGATATTGAATTATAAAGAAATTAGGTTACCTTCACAGAGTTGGTTTGGATTTGCCTTGGCCTCTTCTGCATTTACTGCAAATACCCTGCCATTGCGATGTCCCTGAGGTTGTGGAGCACCTACCGCAGGATTGCCAAAGATGGAGGGAGTGGGGCACTTGGTGACAAAATGACCCTCCTTCTTATAGTTGTAGAAGATTGGCTTTTCTGTGCTCCCTTTCCTGAACCTCCTTGTTTCCCTGATCCCTTATTGTTATGGCCAGGATTGAACCTCCTAGACTTATCCTCTTCAGTTGTGGTTAACCCTAAGTACCCCATATTGGAAGGTTTCTGCATGCCCTGCTCTCTCTCCTGCTTGAGGGCCATATCTAGGGCTTCATCTATTCTTCTGGGATGAGAGGCTATAACTAGGGTTTTTAGGTGGGCAGAGAGACAATCAACATAGTGCTCAGTAAGGCGGTCTTCAGTCCTGATGGGCGCATAACGCTCCAGAAGCCTAAACTTCTGAGTGTAATCAGCTACTGAAAGACTACCCTACCTTAACTCCATGTACATCTTCTCCTTCCTCTTCCGCTCGGCTATGGGCATAAAATGATCAGTGAAGAGGGTTTTGAAGGCTTCCCACCCCATGTCATCTATTTCCTCTCTCCTATTCCTGCCATAGTTCTCCCACCAGATTTTTTCCCCTCCCTTAAGCATATGGGTGGCGAACTTGACCTTCTTCTCATTGGGTATTTCTAAGGTACGAAAACCATTCTCTATGAATAGAATCTAGGCCTCAACCTTGTCCATGACCTCAGGCTGATCTTCCCCCCAAAAGGAATCAAGGTTAAGCTTAATAAAGTCTATCACTGTCACTTCTTTCTTCCTAGAGGAGCTAGGTTCAGGGGTTCCTTTTGTGGCGAGGGTTTCCATAAAATCTAGAAGGATTTTCTTCTGTTCCTCCCACCTTTCCTTTGCCACAGCATTGTGATCAGATACTTCAGAGGTTTCAAGCTCTTTTCTCTTCTTAGAGGATGATTCCTCTATGGCCTTTGAGTTGCGAGTCTTAGGAGGCATCCTGAAATTAATTTGGACGTATTAGATTTATTACTCAGCAATTATATTTGTCATTATCATTATTATTATCACATGATATTTCATTATTTTCCTATATCATTTATTAATGTTCTCAATGTTACAATTTGTGGAGGATACCCTAAAAATCCTTATTAGTCGGTCCTTAAGATTTTCTAAATAGAGAGACTCTTTCCTAATCTTATATCATAAAGATAAAGGAAGAAAAAAAATTTAAAAATTTGAGATAAGGGGGAAATATTCCTATAGAAAATATGAGATGGAATTTCTATAGATGAGAAGGATCCTAATTTAAGGTATGCCCAAGAAGTAGGGGACATTTAGGATATCGGCCAGGTAGACTCACACTACCTTATAGGTAGCCCCGTGATTGCCAAGCAAAGTGGCTCGGAGACTTTAGCTGGACCTTAGGCAGATGCCATCCTAGTCACCTCAACCCTTCACATCCCTAACTCAAGGACTACCCTAGACTCATAATAGGGTGAATGAAAGTCATGTGACCATGATGTGTGAACCTGGCTCTGATACCAAGTGTGACGACCCCAATTTCTATATACTTTGCTTAGTGACATACACAAATATGCGTGCACTCATATCTATAAATGTCAAAAGGGAAAATATAAGAAATCAAGATAGTCAACTAAAATCAGAGATAAGCCAAGATCATGTTCACATCATCATTAGACAGCCACACAACACTTCATTCGTTCATAATAGATAAAGTCATACAAACCAATAATTGAGAAGGAAGAAGGATAAGTCTATGAGAAAGAAAATATGATTATTACATAGGATTTATAATATCCTATTACATCATCTAGAAGAATAAAACCTATCTAACTGATATGAAAAAGGGGAGAAGTAGAGATCTATCTAATATCCTACATGCTCATTATTCAAAGGCTTCTGGTACGTTGAAGTGCTTCATATGTTCCTTGTACCTAGAAAATACGAGAAACAAAAACATCAACAAAGTTGGTATGTGGAATTAAAAGCTATACTATGCTGGCATATATAAAATACTTGAAAATAAGAAAGAGAAAGAAAACACTATTTAGGGGTGGAAAATCAGGTAATCCCAAGTTATTAAGCACATTTAAAATGAATATGCATTACTATGGTGGACTTAGCACAAACATATATATTGGGCCCTATCCCTGCGTACCTTGTACCATTAGGGATCTCCCTGCGTACCTTGTACCATTAGGGAGGTGCTAGAAACATTAATATGTTCCCTCTCTAATAGGGATATTTATGAGCACCACTATTAACTACATTTCATTTTCTTGTTCATTAATATATTATTTATTGTTCAAGGTAGAAATTTTCAATATACATACATCTACATCCAGCAATGTATTTCAAATACAAACAAGCAAGTACATATATTTAACATCCAACAAATCTAGTCATATAATTATATCCATGTACCTTTAATTTTCAGATCTGAATTCAACAAGTCCTAGATTATGAGAAAGAGAGTAGATCACCCTGAAATATAAACAAAAAACCTAAAGTCGCCATGGGTTCTTATCATTCCACATTAGGTTTCTTATTAGGGTTTAGGTCATTTGGGATATCACTTTAGGATACATGTGATTCGAGAGATCAGAGTTGGATTCTAAGGCTAGGGTCATTCAACGTCTTTCTAGGACATTTAATTGTTAGGGTTTGACATAAAGTTGTAAAAGTATACATTATGAAAAGAGGAAACTAGAAAATATGGTTTTTCACAATTATTGAATCAACTATCCTTCTTAGATAGGATTTCAAGTAACATGGTGATCAGGACTCCAATTAGGGTTTAATGTTATCCCCAAGGCAGATCTAAAATCAATGATGACCATTATTACACAAAATATAAATATTAAGAGGTCATTAGTGATTGTAGGCCATACTTTTTGAAAAGGGCTCAGATCTAGGTCCTGTTTATATTTTATTTATATAGCTTCAATTTTTCTGATGAAAATGATATATTGGTTCGATATTTTTTGATAATCCTATCATTTTCTAGGGTTTTCATAAGTTTTGACCAATCAGGTAATTTCTAAGGAATTAAACAAAAAAATGCAAGCTTTGCCTCGCGGATCATGTGAGGGATCCTAACAAATAGACCCTTCCACTGACCCACGAGTAGGCGCTCGGCCGAAGAGGGTCAGGTGGTGGTCGAAAGTCAGGAATACCCATGACTCCTCTTGTTGGGCCCATGCTCGGGTAAGGGTGAGGAGGTAAAAACACTCATCTGAATGTTCCCTACTCGCGCCATGGCTGCAGTGAGGGAACAGGGGAGAGTCAATTCCATCGGAGGTGGTTTCTAGGGAGAGCTAGGTTATGCTGGTGGTTGGGTTGAGTTTGCAGGCTCACAGAGGTTGTGAGGAGGTCGAGCTCGTCGACAATGGTGGTATGGGCGTCATTTTCCAATCAAAATAGGATGAAAATGGATCGAGGAGTGAAGATGAGGTTTACCTACCCTCGGGTTGAATTGAGGGATTTAAAAGCTCCGCGGAGGGTTGCAATCTTCCCACAACTTCAAGATGGCTCCAACCACACCGGCGGTGAAGCTTTTGGAGCTCAGTTGCACAACTCGTCGACCCAACACATTGGGCTTCTGCAGCGCCAACGAGTAGTGGGGATCTCCTCGTCGAGGTCCCATGATGGTGCGACTGCGTCAGATTGAGCAGAAAGGGTGACTGGAGTGAGAGGGAGGTCGGGTCAGGTGAGGGTGAGGGAGCTTGAGGTCGGGGAGGCAGGAGCGTGCTTCGTCTGAATTGAGAGTCGGGAATGACAAAAGGGAGGTCGGCGAAGCTTTTAGGAGCTTTATATATGCACGAGGTGGTGTAGAGGGATAAGCCCTAAATCGTGCACTGCCGCTAGTGAGTGACGTGACAAAAGAGGGGGGTCATTCTACCTATTTTGAGCACGAAGGGCATCGAGCAAGGGGTTGCTGACTTTGTCTCGACGAGAGGAGTCTCTCCTCCCGATATCTCGTGTGAGCGTTGAGTGAGTTGGGCGCACGAGGTGGCTGTTGGGGTCGGCTCTTTGTTGGGGGTCATAGCCGAGATATGCGGGAGGTAGAAGATGGGGTCCTTGACCCTTGGATCCGCATCCTTCCAATCAGAGGGCTGGGGTCAAATCCCAGCAATGGTCTGCACCCCCAGCAATTTCAATGTCCGCGTGACATTTATTTAGCCAAAAATAATCGAAACTTAGGTCCTAGGTCCATAATGAATGGAATATGTACCAAATTCCAATTGGTCATATCTCCCAATTGGTTGACCTAATTGTAATGAAACTTTTGGAGTAGCTTAAAGATATCATTAGGTAGCTAAGCTACAAAATTGGAGTCAAAATTCAATTGTTGACTATGTCAATTTACTAAATGTCATTTTGCATTTAATATGGGTTTATATGATACTAGAGATGTCATAATATGAAATTGATAGACCCTTTAATAAATATGGAGTGAGAAACAATTAAGGGAATAAAAGGAATAATTAAATTTATAAGAGAGAAATATATATATATATATGAAAAAACTCACTCTATCACAGACACACTCCAAATGCCCTAACTTGCACATATCAAATTGGAGAAAAGACAAGTCAAAGTCAATAGAAGTGCACATTTTTGTAATATGATGTAAATCCATTAGAATCATGTTGTTAATCACTTGTAATGATTGTATGACTTGTAATTAAGCTTAGAAAAAATCAAGAGCAATTAGATCAAATATTTAAGCACTCAAAAGCCATTTTCCAAAATTCACATCAGGTTGTTCATCGGTCGAGTTGCAAACTCGACCGATCCTGATTTGATCTTGAAAATGACTTTTGATCGGTCGAGTTTACACTTCACAGAACTCGACCGATCTCGCTACTGAACAAAACTGATTTAAGTGAATCGGTCGAGTTACCCAGGACAAACATCGGGAAACTCGACCGATGGCCTAAATTGGTCTTATCTCTTAGTGGGATCGGTCGAGCTACCTTTATTGAAACTCAACTGATTGGACTGTACAGAAAAGTGTAGAAAAGTGTTTCTAGCCATTGTGGAGTTGCAACAAGTAAAAATATATCCGTTGTAAGCCACAAAATAGCTAGTTTTAGGTCTCAAGTGTTCCCAAAGGCTTCTAGGCATCTTCAACTATAAGTAGGACCCCTTGGGCTTCATCCCATGGTTAGCCAAGCACTATGAAGGTCCCTATTCTGTAGTTGAGTGATCCTATAGCCTCCTCTCTCTCAATCTAAGCTTAATCACTTGCTACATCCATTAGAGTGAGTAGGATATTTGTAACAGAGCTCGTCCTACATGTATATCTTGTAAGGCTCTCACTTCTACCACCTCCCTATCTCTCATTTCAACCATGAAGATGAAGGTTCTCTCTCTTGGCTAAGTGAGGAAGAAGAACAAGGGAAGGCGTCCCTTGGTGAAGATCAAGGCTGAAGACTTGGAGCAAGAGTGGGTAAGCCCTTAGTGAAGGAAGAAGACTCCTTGATCAAGTGGGTAAGTCCTTGGTGGAAGCTTCTCTGAGTGAAGGTGAAGTCAAAGGATGAATATTCAATAAGAGTGGGTAATCCCTTGAACACTGAAGACTTGTGCAAGAGTGGGTAAGTCCTTGGAAGAAGGCGGAAGACTCTTGAAAAGTGGGTAAGTCCTTGGTATGGTTGAAGACTCTTTGTATTAGATAGGTAAGTCCTTTGGTGGTCATGTATTGTAAGTCTTATGAATGAATATAAGAGTGCAATGGTTAAGAAATCCTAGAGGTTGACCTCTCTAGGTAGTGGACTGAATCACTTCTAGTTTGAAGTGTGCAACCACTCTAAATAGCTTGTCACTTGGTATATGTTCAATCTCTCTCTCCTTTTCTATGCATGTTTTTAGTTGCACTCCAACTTCCATTTTAGCAACCTTATCTTGTGATATATCTTGAAGGTTTAATGAATTTTGTTTAAGTGCATTCAGCTCTATTCACTACCCCTCTAGAGCATTCAATCACCCATCTAGGATCCAACAATTGGTAGAGCGGGTCTTCTCCAAGAATACTTCCATAAGTAGGAGAAGATGGGTGACTACCAAGGTTGGAGATACTTGATCAGCCTTCCAATCTTTGATGGGAGCAATTTCCTCTATTGGAGAAAAGGCTTCAATTCTACATCCAAGGATCAAGTCTTGAGATGTGGCAAATGGTGAACAACCCATACAAGCTACCTAAATCAAAGATTGAAGAATGGGATGAAGCTACATTGAAGAAAGCAACCTTGAATGCTAGAGCCATGCACATCCTCTATGCCTCCATGATCCCCACTGAGTTCAACCGGATTTCTTCATGTGAAATAGCCTATGAGGTATGGAGAAAGCTAAGCATCACTTATGAGGGAAAGCGAAGTCTACATGCTCAAAGGGCTTCTTGAGAACTTCAAGATGGGAAAGGAGGAGAAGATAACCAATATGTACTCAAGGATCAACACCATTGTGAATGGTCTTGCTGTGCTAGGTCATCCTATGTCAAGAGGAGAGATCAATTCAAAGATCCTTAGAACTCTCCCCAAGAGGTGGAAACCCAAGGTGACTTCCATTGAAGAAGCAAGGTCTCTTAAGGATATTCCTATTGAAGAACTCATTGGAAATCTACAAGCACATGAAGCCACAGTTGACAAGAGAGAAGAAGTTCAAAGACAAGAGGAGAAAGAGCTAAAGATAATGAAGAAGGCTGAAATGAAGGTTCAAGTTGAAGCTATTATGGGACAAGCCTCTCCATCCTCTCATGTTGAAGAAAATGCCATGTACTCCAAGGGTGGATTCTACAAAGGCAAGAATTCCTCCTCCATCTGGTGCCTCAAGTGTGGAAAGAAGGTTCACTTCAAGATAGATTGTCTACAAGGCAAGAAGACCCATCATTACAAGGAAAGAGAAGAGAAGTACATGAAGAAGGAGAAATGGCACTCAAGTTCAAGTGACTTCTCCAACTCAAGATCAAGTGAAGATTCAAGTTGAGCATCAAGCTCAAGATCTGGTGAAGTAGGAGAATGCCATTTTGCTCTTATGGAATCACAACGTGAAGACTCAAATGAGGTAAATCTAAACCATTTAGATAGAGAACATTTTAATTACTATCATTAATGCTACTCGTACCTCGCTTAAGTCTTCTAAAAGGAAAAGAAAAAAGCTTGCTAGAATTGTTGATAATATGCATGTAGAATTAGATGATCTTGAACATGCTAATTGTTGCTTCCTTGATGATAAAAATGCTTGTCTTATCCAAGTAGACTCTCTTAAACTTGAAAATTCTAGTTTTCTTGATAAGATTAAATTTCTAGAAGCTCAACCTCTTATTCCTAGTTCTAATAAAGAGCATAATTTAATTGTTGATTCTCTCATGCATGATAATGATAGTTTGAGATCTTCTTTGCAAAGATTCTTAGTTGGTAAAAAAGAGTCTTAATGACATCCTATACCATACTACTAAATAAATTGGTAGACATGGTTTAGGATATGATAGTAGTCAAATGAACAACAAAGGTGAAGGACCTCCAATATTCCATGGAGAATCCTATAGTTCCAAGACTATAGGCACATGCAACTATTGCAATGAAATTGGTCATTATTCTACTTGTTGTCAGTTTAGGAAAGCACCCAAGAGCAATAGGACTTGGGTTTCTAAGCTAACCCCTTCAGACCCAAAAATATGAAAGGGAACCATTTCATCTTTCTTCTTATAGGTAATTGCAAATGGATTAACTTGAGCTATTGAATTGCAAATTGACTTCTCAATCCACATAAAAGAAGAAAGGTGAGATGTGTATGAGGTAAAAACAAGTGGAAAAGCAATGGTAAGCACAAAGGTAATGTTTTTCTTGCTTACAACCAATCCTAACTTGTTTTTGTCAAGTTAGTGTGCACTATGCATGTGGTTTTTGAGTCAAAAGTGGTATTTTGTTATTCTCTTCACACTCTTTCTCAAAAACTATTTCTAACACTTTCATAGTGCATTACTAACTTGCTTACACATGTTTGGATATGGCTTATATTTTTAGCATGCCTTTAAATATGTTTTTATGAAATATATGTGCTTTTTGACAGAAGCTTTGTCGGTCGAGTTTGTCCTGTTTGAAACTCCACTGATAGGCACCAATTGATGTTGCCAACAGCTGTCATCGGTCGAGTTATCAATACACAGAATTCGACCAAAAATGTTGTGCACAGAATACACAATTAGCTTATTGAATGAGAATTTCCCTCTCAACTAGATTTTCTCAACCGATAGCCTTATTCTTTGGCACTCTCATTTGGTACCTTTATATATGCATATCGCATGCTTTAAATTGTCTATCTTGCATACAACTCTATCTTTCTAATTGATCTAAATTGATATACATATATCTTGCAATTACTTGCTTTGAGTTGCTTTGTAGGTTTTGATGATGATCTCTTTGGATCTCTTGGTTGTGTCTAAAATTGCTTCCATTGTACTCTAACTTGCTACATCTATCTAGGTGTATACCTTATTTGGATACAACCTTGAGGATCCTTAGTGGTAATCATCTTTTGGTAATGATGCATACTTGTTAGTGAGTTATATCCTTTCATGCTTCTAAAATTGCATATCTCTTTGTTTGGATATATCTCTATATCTTGTCTCATAGCTTGTTTTATATTGTGTATATTTTGCTATTATCTAGATCCTACTAGTAGCCATAACTTGTGATATCATCTTCTAGTAGTTCATATACATGTAGTTCTAGCCTTGTTTATAATTTGTATCTTTGCTCATCTTGTGGTATTCTTCTATATGCTATGCTTGTATCTTGTTTCATACTTGTTCAAGCTTAGTCCTTGAATTGCAAATCTGCTATCTTGAGTTTCTTGCGTAACATTGTGTTGTAGGGTACATAGAGCTACATTGTATGTAGAAATTAGAGCAATTTTTGGATTTCAAGTAGATTTTGCTCCAGTTTCAGTTTTTGGTGCAAGACTAGTGTTTTTATGCAGAAATGACCTTCTGAGCAAGGCTCATCGCTTTTCCATGAGCCCTGACACTTTTTGGGTGAATTCCGTCATCTTGAGGGTCAAAATTGTGTTTTATTATTTTTTCTACAACACTTTGTCTTGTTTTTTTGGGTTGTTGAAGTGCATGCTTTAACTAGCTTTCTTTCTATGCTTAGACAAGCCCCTATATGTGATCTTGTACCATCCTTATATGATTTGTTGTTATCTCCTTTCTTTTAACAAGTGGTGTTTCTTATTTCTTCCTACCCCCACTTTTTGAAAAGACAAAGGGGGAGAAATGTATGTCTTTTTTTGACTAAATAGGGAGAAGGCATGTATTACATGAAGAGGAGAAGCAGGTCCATGTAAAGGGGAGAAGGTAAATGGAAGAAGACATATATGTGCAGAACATATATGAGTAGAAGACATAGTATTCTATAAATGTCATGAAATCTAACCATGTAGGAGAAATAGCATCAATTGAGGGGGAGTATGAGAACTCCACTAGCATCAATTGAGGGGGAGAATATGAACTCAATTCTATTGAAACCCCTAGGTTTCTCCTAAGGTATGACTGTACTTAAATGCTTTCAATACATTTATGGAATGGTTTGTTATCTTCAAAAAGGGGGAGAATGTTGACTCAATGTCTAAATTGACTAAACCCTTGTTTTGATGATTACTAAACCATTCCACTTATTTGTGTCTAATGTCTCTACTTGAGTGATTTCAGATTAGGTATATACACACTCCAAATGCCCTAACTTGCACATATCAAATTGGAGAAAAGACAAGTCAAAGTCAATACAAGTGCACATTTTTATAATATGATGTAAATCCATTACAATCATGTTGTTAATCACTTGTAATGATTGTATGACTTGTAATTAATCTTATAAAAAATGAGGAGCACTTAGATTGAATATTTAAAGACTCAAAAGCCATTTTCCAAAATTCACATCAGGTTGTTCATCGGTCGAGTTGCAAACTCGACCGATCCTGATTGGATCTTGAAAATGACTTTTGATAGGTCAAGTTTACACTTCATAGAACTCAACTGATCCCTCTACTGACCAAAACTGATTTAAGTGAATCGGTCAAGTTACCCTAGGACAAACTCGACCGATGGCCTAAATTGGTCTTGTCTCTTAGTGGGATCGATCGAGCTACCTTTATTGAAACTCTACCGATTGCAGTGTATGAAAAAGTGCAGAAAAGTGTTTCTAGTTGTTATGGATTGCAACAAATGAAAATATATTAGTTGAAAGCCACAAAACAGCTAGTTTTCAGTCTCAAGTGTTCCCAAAGGCTTCTAGGCATCCTGAACTATAAATAGGACCCCTTGGGCTTCATCCCATGGTTAGCCAAGTACTATGAAGGTCCCTATTCTATATTTGAGTGATCCTACATCCTCCTCTCTCTCTCTAAGCTTAATCACTTGCTACATCCATTAAAGAGAGTAGGAGATTTGTAAGAGAGCTCATCCTACATGTATATCTTGTAAGGATCTCACTTCCACCACCTCCCTATCTCTCATTTCAACCATGAAGATGAAGGTTCTCTCTCTTGGCTAAGAGTGGTGAAGAAGAACAAGGGAAGGCGTCCCTTGGTGAAGATCAAGGCTGAAGACTTGGATCAAGAGTGGGTAAGCCCTTGGTGAAGGTAGAAGACTCCTTCCTCAAGTGGGCAAGTCCTTGGTGGAAGCTTCTCCGAGTGAAGTGAAGTCAAAGGCTGAAGATCCAAGAAAGTGGGTAATACTTTGAAGTATGAAGACCTATACAAGAGTGGGTAAGTCCTTGGAAGAAGGAAGAAGACTCTTGCAAAGTGGGTAAGTCCTTGGTAAGGTTGAAGACTCTTTGTATTGGATAGGTAAGTACTTTGGTGGTCATGTATGTTAAGTCTTATGAATGAATATAAGAGTGCAATGGTTAAGAAATCCTAGAGGTTGACCTCTCTAGGTAGTGGACTGACTCACTTCTAGTTTGAAGTGTTGAACCACTCTAAATAGCTTGTCACTTGGTGTATGTTCAATCTCTCTCTCCCTTGTTATGCATGTTTTTAGTTGCACTCCAACTTCCATTTTAGCAACCTTATCTTGTGATATATCTTGAAGGTTTAATGAATTTTGTTTAAGTGCATTCAGCTCTATTCACCCCCCCCCCTCTAAGGCATCCAATCACCCATCTAGGATCCAACAATCGGTATTAGAGTGGGTCTTCTCTAAGCATACTTCCACAAGTAGGAGAAGATAGGTGACTACCAAGGAGGGAGATACTTGATCAACCTTCCAATCTTTGATGGGAGCAATTTCCTCTATTGGAGAAGAAGGCTTCAATTCTACATCCAAGCATCAAGTCTTGAGATGTGGCAAATGGTGAGCAGCCCATACAATCTACCTAAGGCAAAGATTGAAGAATGGGATGAGGCTACATTGAAGAAAGAAACCTTGAATGCTAGATCCATGCACATCCTCTACGCCTCCATGACCCCCACCGAGTTCAACTAGATTTCTTCATGTGAAACAACCTATGAGGTATGAGGAAAGCTAAGCATCACTTATGAGGGGACTCAACAATTGAAGGGAAGCAAAGTCTAAATGCTCAAAGGGCTTCTTGAGAACTTCAAGATGGGAAAGGATGAGAGATAACCCACATGTACTCAAGACTCAACACCATTGTGAATGGTCTTGCTATTCTAGGTCATCTTATCTCTAGAGGATAGAACAACTCAAAGATCCATAGAACTCTCCCCAAGATATGGAAACCCAAGGTGACTTCCATTGAAGAAGCAAGGTCTATTAAGGATATTCCTATTGAAGAACTCATTGGAAATCTACAAGTACATGAAGCCACACTTGACAAGAGGGAAGAAGTTGAAAGATAAGAGGAGAAAGAGATAAAGAGAATGAAGAAGACTGAAATGAAGGCTCAAATTGAAGCTATTATCGGACAAGACTCTCCATTCTTTCATGTTGAAGAAAATGCCACGTACTCCAAGGGTGGATTCTACAAAGGCAAGAATTCCTCCTCCATTTGGTGCCTCAAGTGTGGAAAGAAAGGTCACTTCAAGATAGATTGTCTACAAGGCAAGAAGACCCATCATTACAAGAAAAGAGAAGAGAAGTACATGAAGAAGGAGAAATGGAACTCATGTTCAAGTGAATCCTACAACTCAAGCTCAAGTGAAGATTCCAGTGGAGGATCAAGCTCAATCTCTAGTGAAGAAGGAGAATGTCGTTTTGCTCTTATGGCATCACAACATGAAGACTCAAATGAGGTAAATCTAAACCATTTAGATAAAGAACATTTAATTACTATCGTTAATGCTACTCATACCTCTCTTAAGTCTTCTAAAAGGAAAAGGAAAAAGCTTGCTAGAATTGTTGATAATATGCATGTAGAATTAGATGATCTTGAACATGCTAATTGTTGCTTGCTTGATGATAAAAATGCTTTTCTTATCCAAGTAGACTCTCTTAAACTTAAAAATGCTAGTTTTCTTGATAAAATTAGATTTCTAGAAGCTCAGCCTTTTATGCCTAGTTCTAATGAAGAGCATACTTTAATTGTTGATTTTCTCATGCATGATAATGATAGTTTGAGATCTTCTTTGCAAATATTCTTAGTTGGTAAAAAGAGTCTTAATGACATCCTACACCATACTACTAAAAAAATTGGTAGACATGGTTTAGGATATGATAGTAGTCAAAGGAACAACAAAGGTGAAGGACCTCCAATATTCCATGGAGAATCCCCTAGTTCCAAGACTATGGGCACATGCAACTATTACAATGAAATTGGTCATTATTGTACTTGTTGTCCCTTTAGGAAAGCACCCAACAACAATAGGACTTGGGTTTCTAAGCTAACCCCTCCAGACCCAAAAATATGATAGGGGACATTTCATCTTTCTTCTTATAGGTACTTGCAAATGGATTGACTTGAGCTATTGAATTGCAAATTGACTTATCAATCCACATGAAAGAAGAAAGGTGAGATGTGTATGAGGTAAAAACAAGTGGAAAAACAATGGTAAGCACAAAGGTAATATTTTGCTTGTAAAGTTTACCTTTTTGAAACCTTTCATCGATGATCCCTAATATATGGGGCTCATAGACTCATCTTAAGCATGTGATTTAAATTAATCTTTTTTATATTACCATTTATTTTTCTACAGTGGTAGGAATTGTCTTTCAAATGAGTTGTCCACTTATGAAGTTATCATTACCTAAAGAGGATGTTTCTTATTTTACTACTAGGGAACCATGCAAAGTGGGAGGATAAGATGCATGATGAAACAAGAATATGAATTTAATGTGATTTTAAATATTCAAATAAGAGATAATATATGAAAAAAGTAATATTCATTAACCAAAACTTCATTTTTTCAATCACTTGAATGATTTTTAAATACAATTATTACAATTATCGTAAGGTGATCTAGACCTTTTTACTTTTAGGACTGGGAACATATTTCACTAAATTAGAACTTCTATATAGTTATAATGGTCGTTGTTCCTCACCTATGTTTCCAATTTGATATTTTTAAAGACTATTTCTAAATCATGCACTACCCAATCCATCTTTATATTGTCTCATACACCATCTTTCTTTCTATGTCACTATTATATATATATATATATATATATATATATATTTTTACTACTATAATGTTGTTATTCATTTCATGATGATATGTATTGCAATTGAATGAAAATTTGGACGTGCTCATGTTAGGGAAATTTTGTACATAGTAAAAATGAATGTCAACTTAAGCCTAACATGACACAATGTATTTTATCACAAAAAATGGTAATGACTAGGTCAATATAAAATAAGTTCAAGAAGAATTTGCATTATTATGAATGTATTGAGGGGAACTAAAAGTCAAAGAAATAAAATGATGAAAAGAAACAAAAATTTGTGACAAAAAAGAGTGGAACCTCTTAGTATATTAGATATTTTGAAGGAAATGATAAAAATCATTATTGAAGATAAGGTGGTCGTGAAATAGATGACATAATACAAAAATAAGTTACATTATACTTTATCCCATTTTGGACTATATAATATCCAAAATAATTTTATACAATTGTAGTAACCTTCTAATAATTTTTCATTTTATTTTGTAAATCGCATACACAATAGTCACGTGCAAAGCACGTGCCAACACTAGTAAAGTATAATAGACATGGTATGTCAAAGAAAACAAAGCCAGCCAAGTGAGGACTAATCAGTTGCGACTAGTAAGTGATGAGATCATGTTATTTTGTTGTTACAATTGTATCTACTCATTTTTCCTTTTACTTTTTCCTCTCAGGTATCTTTGATGTGATTGGTTTCTCACACATGTGACGTGTTTAATTGCATACAATAGTGAAATATGTTCGTTTTTTACTATTGGGTTTGATTTGGCTTTATACTAATAAGTGGATCCATGATTAGCAATCCCAAGTTTTAGTTCTGTATTGATAATTTTCTCCTTGCATGGTTTATTATCTAGATTAGCCTACTTTGCTGCCTATCTATGGTTGTAGTCAACCACATCTATACATTTGGGTCATTGTCGGATGTGTCCTTTATCAAATAACTTAGGATGCGATTGTTACGTGGTGAATCATTGTGATAGGGAATGATGGTGAAACAAAAATGTTGTTTGTTTGCCATGGTGATAGGGAATCATGGTGAATCCATGGTGAATCCGTGGTGAATTTTGATCTATTTTTGTATCCAGGAAAAAGCATGGTGAATCGTGGTGAATCATTGTGAAAGAAGTTTTCTTTCAAGACTTAACTACTTATTTAGACAAATATGCAAAAAAGCATTCTAATAAATATGATTCTCACTTGTGTAGGGTATTTTTCATAAAAAACATTCCCCTCCCCATCACTATAACCATGTAACAAACAACATTTTTTAAGTTTTTTACCATCACCATCCCTATTACCATGCACATGTTACCAAACTACACATTTTAATAATTTCTCTATATCTATCACCATCCCTATCACCATCACCGCCACCATCACCATCCGTTTTATCACCACGTACAAAACACACTGTTAGTATATATATAGGGTAGCGATCTTTGTGCAAAGTTATTCAAATGCCTCTCACACTCTCACCAATATATGTTTCTCACTGGATCATTGTCATATATGGGTAATGATCTTGTGAGAAACATTCTATGATGAGAGCATAAGAGGCATTTGAATAACTATAAATTTGAATATTATTCTCAATATCCAGCTTTATAGATGGGAAGAACATCATTACGTTTACCTTCACACAAAAAATCATCACAATCGGATAATTTTACATGTCCATAAATGCAATATAAACATTTTACATCCAACATTCATCCTATTACTCAATATTGAGCGTTAAAAAGTATTTTCTTGTTGTGAATGCAATACAAGTCCTATGACGATGAAATTTTGTGGGAAGGTAACTAATAGGGTGTATTTTTAATCAATATGGTTTTATTATAAAAATTTGATCATTGTGCAAAGTTATTATATATATATATATATATATATATATATATATATATATATATATATGTATATATATATATATCTACATATATATACACAGACATATATGTACACATATATGTATACATATATATACACATATATATGCATACACACACACATACACACACACACACACACACACACACATATATATATATATACATACATATATATACATATATAGATATATATATATATATATATATACATATATATATATTGTATATATATATATACATATATATACTACTATAAAAAGAGTGAGTTCACACTATGCTCTCCTTGATTCTCTCTCTTCTCACAATTTTTCTCAACTTTTTTATATTTTTTTAATTTTATATATTCTCTTTCATGATAAAATTAGTTTCCACGCTCCTTCAAACGTTCTTTGAGGAATTCGTAAACAACACATTTTTAAATTTTATTCAAAGCACTTAAGCTGATTATCATTATTCTTTTAGACAATTACGAGGATTATCATTATCTTTTTGGGAAGTTTTATTTTAAAAATATTTAATGTAAGATAAACATGTTCAATGAGACACGATTACCATTATCCCTTTGGGATGTTTTTTTTTAATATTTAAAATAAACATGTTCAATAGGGCACATGCATATGCATGTGTGTATTTCTATATATATATATATATACACACATATATATACATATATATATACATATATATATATATATATTCTCCAAATAGATAGATCGAATAAAAATCTAGCAATCAACTTCTATGTTTCATATAGTATAATTTATTTTTTGTATATAGGTAAATATATTGCCAAAAGGTTCATCTTTACAGGAGTCCACTACAAACAACAAAAGTATACATGGGGCAAACTACAAAAATCCCCAGTATGATTTTGCTTTGTTGGTTAGCCCAACAAAAAGGCCTTTTTTGGCCTTCAACATACTAGAAATGTTGGACGTAATACTCTTAACCAGAGTACCTTCATCTTTACATGTTCTACTATGAGTTCTACTATTCCTTTCTTCCCATATACAATAGCAAAAAATTGAAAGGCATAGTCCTGCATAGCCCCTCTAAGCTTTATTATTTGTGATACCTTCCAGCTAGTTTGCTTTAAGGTTGAGGTTGGCCTGATGTTACTGCCCCAAGTGTTCTTCAGACATATAAGCTCCCAAATATATTTGGAGTACTTATAAGAATTGAACAGATGATCATGATCCTCGTCCTCCAACCTACACAGTTGGCATTTGGGGTCTACATCAAACCCCCATCTTCTCAATCTATCCATGGTAGGTAACTTGTTAAGGACCGCGCTATACAAGATTACACTCCACTTACGATTATGGAAAGTGTTCCACACCATTATGGTCCAGGGAATGTCCATACTAGTACCATAGTTGATCCATGGTTTCCTGTTCATATCAAATAGAGAGAAGAGACCATTTTCATCAACTTTGTACTGCATATGAATTTTGCTCCATTGCTTGCACATTTGATGTTGTTTTGTCAACTAGTATAGGGGTGTGCCCATATCTTGCAATAATCCATAAAAACCATATATTAGTCTTATCAGTAAGAAATCTATCCATCCTCCTTATTTGGAAGCTTTCCTTCATCTTCCTCAGGTGTTGGATATTCAGCCCACCACAGCTAAATGGTTGGGCAATATCATCCCAGGCTATACCATGTCCTTTTCCACCCCACACAAAATTTGCAGTCACTTTCCTCATGACTTCCACAACCACATTAGGAATTTCACATATATCAACCCAGAAACGGATTTTGCTTTGCAACATAGCTCTAACCGGCACCAATCTACCAGCAAATGACATCTTCACTCCACTCCAGCTATCATTTTTTGTCTCATCTCATCAAGGCACTCACAGAAATCCCTTGCTATTCCTTTACCACCTGTTATAGGTGCTCCCAGGTATTTATCCGAGAAGCAACCTATGTTCAGACCAACAACATGCTTCATCCTGCCTCTATGAGCATCACATGATTTTGATAGAAAGATCATGGATTAAATGTCACTAATATAAAGCCTAGTTAGGTTCCCAAATCTGATCAATACTCTCTTATACACTTTCAATCTATTACCATGTCCCACTGAGAAGAGCATTATATCATCAGAAAAAACGAGGTGGGTCTTAACTTTAGTGCTTCTAATGGTGAACGGTCTAATGATCCCCTTTCTTTCAGCTTCATTAATCATCGTCGTTAGTCCTTCCATTACAACTGTAAACAATAAGGGTGATAAAGGATCTCCTTGCCGGAGTCCATTTGTAGCTCTGAACATCCCAATAGGGCCACCGTTGATGAGGATTGAGTAGGAAGTCGTTTTGACACACTTCTTTTGAATACTGATGAAAGCATTTGCAAACCCCATAGATTTAATATTTCCCACAAAGGTGTCCATCTGACATGGTCATAGGCCTTGTTAAGGTCGATTTTGACAGAATCCTTGGCATTGGCCCTCTTGACCCTAAACCCAGTAAGAAATTCAGTAGCAAGTATGATGATGTCCACAATACTCCTCCCACTTATGAACACACTTTGTTCATTAGATATGATATTAGGCAAAACACACTTGAGTCTACATGTTAAAAGCTTCGTCACCACTTTGCATAGGACATTACAACATGCTATAGGCTTGAAGTCATTAATGTTGTTGTTGTGTTTCTTTTTTGGTTTGAGTTTGATAAACGTGTGATTGGCGACTCTTCATATATGAACTAACATGCAAGAAATACAAATCAGTAAGTAAAATTGCTTTACTGCCAACATACATATTTAACTAGTTATGTTTAAACTAAAGTAAGGTGTTTTATTCATTTATTTATTAAGAAAGATATATCCAAAAAACACATTTATTTTCTTTTTCAGTATACTTTCCAAGTGCATTCTCAATAAGTTAAAATTCAAGATATCTCTGATAAGAAATGTTGTAAATATTGATAATCATATTTTATTATAGGTGAAAGAATGCATATGCAAAGCATTACAATAGAGGTTTGACATCAAGTCAATCAAATTGGGCATTACATTTCAACTTGTTCATAAAGATGATGTAAAGACATTTACAAACACAACAAAATTTGAAAAATACTTAAAATTGGGATTTGTAGACATCAAGGTATTTCTTTTTGTAATTTATAAGTAATATGTAACTATATATAATATCAATATCCATAAAATTTAGGGTCAACACATATGGGTAGTGATGTTTGATGATTTGATTGACAAGTTAAATCCTACTTTGCAATCAAAATTTGTCTATAAGCTATCAAATGCCACTATTTAAGTAAGTGCCACAACAATATTGAGTTCATAAAGAAAATTTAAAGCATGATATACAATACATTCTTTCAAAAATATAGAGGTATCAAGTTCTTCGGATTGGACTAATTTGGAGTTCAAAAGATGAAAATATTCAAAATTTCAAAACAATTAAAACATTGCTTGATAGTAAAGTGTACATTGCATATGTAGGTGAGCATTATCTTTACTTTCACATTACAATTATCAAATATAAATATAACTTTATATTCATCATTAGGATATTGTTGACATTTTGATCAATGCTGATTCAAAGACACATGTAACAAAAAAACAAAATTGCATCCCTCGTACAATGCCATCATTTCTTGATAAGAAATTTCTCATCACAAGTTTCTTTCCAATTTCATTTCTTACTATTTGGTGCTATAATTGTTATCATGAACTTTTTGTTATGTTGTATATGTGCAAAGAGTCTATATTAATCACCTTATAGAATGTATTTGCATCATATGATGATTCTATAACAAAGTTGATTGATGGTAAAGTCATGATATCGTCATGTTGTCTTAAAGGAAACACATTTAAAGGTGATTTTGTTTGAATTATTAAAATTCTTGTAATCATCTTAGATTTTAACAAAAATCATTGTAGGTACATTTGGCCTCACTACTACAAGTGATACACTCATTGAGATTGATTCTTCACATAAAGAGGCAAAGGAGCTAAAACAATGGTCAGATATACAATTTCTTATTCAAATATTACAGACTACTTATTGCTACTCAATATATAGGTACTACAATTTTTTGTATAGGTATTATAACAATGATGAAGCAATTTCCAGTAGGAGATATAAATTTCCATCATTTTATTTTGGGAATTGGACTACAAAAAGAAAAAAAAATTGTCTACAAGATTCAAGTCGACGCCAATCAATTGAAACATGTACTTTCAAGTTTCAATCTCACATTCACAACCGTATAACTATTCTGACATATATTTATGCATTTTAAATTTGTAAAATTATGTTTATATAAGCAAGGTTTTCATATTTTACAAAATAATAGCTATGAAATTGAACGCACTATTGTTGAAATTGATAAGACTGAAGAATTGATTTACTTATATGCTCTGAATGCAAAAAGCAAATTAAGACCGAAGATGATGATAAATACTTCTCTAAGTGTGAACATTTAGTAATTAATGTTGAGTTCAGGTAAGATCATGATAGTTGTTGGAAATATTGATATTGTCTACGAGTTAAGATGACAAATGATACTAGAACAATACAGGCTATTTTGTTTGGCAAAGGAAGATGACAACTTGATGTATATATATGTTGGTGACATCAATATCAAAAGTTAGTATATGTCATCTACTATGTTATATATACATATTCATTCATTCTTATTATGTTTGATATATCAATTTGTAGAATCATAACTACTCTGATAATGAGTGGACTTTAGAGAATCTACTTACAAGGAAATTTTCCTACACAATTAAGGCCAATATGAAAATTGAAAACAACTGTTCTGTTTTTCAAATTGATGACCTCCTTGGACACCAATCTGAAAAATAGAACGGTTGTTTTCAATTTTCATATTGGCCTTAATTGTGCAGGAAAATTTTCATAGGACATGCGAAAAGGCTAAAAGAATACAAAAAGCTTCTTCAGAGGTTTGAGCGGTCCACAAGGCTTTACATAAGTGACATTAAGTCACGTATATACCTCTTGAGATCTTGTGATCCAAGAAGGGGCAGACAGAAGGCAGCTATAGGGCTACAAGATGGCCAACTACCTACCAGGTACTTAGGCGTTCCTATAGCTGGAAGCAGAGGCTACTCAAATGACTTCCATCTGTGTCTTGATAAAGTTAGACAGAAGATTGCAGGTTGGACGGGGATACGCATGTCGATGGCGGGGAAGCTTTTTCTCACAAGGTCAGTGATCCAAGCCATGGTTAGATTCTGGAGTGATATGTGCATCTTGCCAAATCCAACTATCAACAGCATCACAAGACTGATCACGAGTTTCATATGGAGTGGGAAAGCAAGGGGTATCGCATGGGACACCATGACTAGAGCCTACAATAAGGGCGGCCTGAATTTTTCAAAGGTGGAAGACCTCCATACTCAGGGGAACCAACACAGACTCTACAGATTCCTCACAGACCGCAAAGGGGTCTGGATGAGATGGATAAAGAAAAGATATGGGGACGTGTCGGTCTTCCAACCCCACTCTTCTAGGGTATGGGACCCCATGGTTAGGATGTGGAATCAGTCTGTGCACCTTTACAGGGTGGATAGCGATGGTGGTTACTCATTGATAAACTATCAAAAACTGTGGGCCCACACAGATATGGGGGCTCATGCACCCTGGTTCAACCTTCTGTGGGGCAGAAGCCATGTTCCTAAATGGAGTGTGGCGTGTTATAAGGCTATTATTGGGAAGCACCATACTAAGGACATACTAGTAAGGTGGGGGATTCCTATTAATCCTAAATGTGCCTTCTGTGATGAGGAGACAAGTCAGCATCTGTTCTTCGATTGCTCCAAGGCTAAGCATATCTGGGCGCTTATGTGGATGAAGAATGGTTGGGGCCAGCTAGTCTCTGCCAACTTAAATGACGTTATGGAACAGATGAGGAGCAAAGCTAGGAACATGCATGAGGAAAGATTTTTTGGTCTTTTCTGTACTAACATATGCTTTAACATTTGCAAAGTACACAACTTAGTGGTCCATGGGCGGGCTATTACTAGTGATATTTTCCACTTTGTTAAAATACATTTGGACATGGCTGTCAAAGCCAAGAGAGGCTTGTATGAGGGACTAAGTCCCACAGCCAGTTTATACTGGGGTTTTTTGTAGAGTACTCCCCGTATACACTCACATTTTGTAAGATGTACAGTGTAGCTTAGCTACCAGCTTTTTTGGCAATATACTTACCAATTTCCAAACAAAAATTTGCAAACAATAAAATAGATTACAAATGCATTGAAATTGAACATGTTGCAAACATCATCAAGAAAGAAGTCCATGTATAGATCGATGTAAAGGAGGTTAAAAAGGATTTGAAATGTCAAGAACATGTCCAAGGCAATAAAGATACATGTCAATCACATGATCAAGAGAAATCTATGATTGAAAAAAGAAAAGAAGAAATGCATTGACTAGTAATTAGAGAGATATTCAAGATATGGAGATAATAGAAGGCATTCTAGAGACAAAGCAACAAATAAAAACAAAACAAAACAATAAAATGAATGAAAAATTTCGTTAACATTTTGAATAGTATTACAATAGTAAAACATTTTAAATGATTGCATTGTGTTCATTACATTACACATTATTTTTTTATGTTATTACCACCCATAATTTGACTTTGATTTACTATATATATTAACTTTTCATAGATGTCATGTGTAACACATGTGCATTTACTAATAGTCATATAAAATATATGAAACCTCGAACTAAATTGAAATTTGAACAACACCTAATGATCAACCAAAAACCAATAAAAGGTCTTCAAACATGTAAATAACTAACTTTAATCCATACTTGGCAAGAATCCCAAACATGGAACTAGTCAGGGTTAAAGATGATAATCTAATGCATACATCTAATCTTATTCTTGATCGGATATGTCTTTGGCTAGATGATCAATGATAAGTTATGTTGAAAATCTTTGAATCATGTAATGTCTTTAATAGTTATATGAGAATGGGTTTCTCACTTGCAACTTGATATGTATGTATACTTTTCCACTTGCACATATGTAGTATTGTATTAGATATTTTCTCTCATTTTATATATTCAATACATAAACTATGTCTCCATTATAAAAACTATGTGCACCTTCCTATATTCTCAAGATTAGTACATAAGGATGGGCGTCCTACTTGAGTTGCCAAGAATAGGATGGGCCATGTTGATAGACAATTCTAGCCAATGGCTTCGTTCCTTGAGAACCCTCATGGAAACCTTATGATGTGAAGATTGTCAAAGGTCTTATGTTCGATGATATTTTAGTTATCATGTAGTAAAATGATTAAAATATGGGTTTTTGTTTGGGTAAGTACCTAACCATTTTAGTGTTGTTTGTTCATTTATGAAAATCTTTTCAAAATAATGAAAATCTTATATATATTTATCATTTTTCATGTACTCAACACCTTATGTGTTGACACACTTGTTTCTTGTATGTCTTAGGTTTTGAGATAGCTTTGGAGTCATGGTTGGTAGAATGTGTTTAGCTTTTATTTGTAGTAAGATTCTATATAGTGTACATGATCATACTTGTATCATTTGACTCCCAATTTTTAATGGCAACTATGTAATGAACAATATTTCTATCAATTATAATTTATGAATGAGAATGTGTTGATGTGTTCATGTTATTATTTGTTCATGTATAATAAACCTCTACGCTTCTACATTTACACTTGGAATTTTACCATGTTAGGGACTAAAGGGCAAATCTATACGTCATTGACTTACTAGTCATTTGGAGTTGGATTTGAGTAATAAATGGTTCCATGAGAGTTACAACTATCTCAAAAAATTTTCCTTGCAGTTTGGAGGTCTTATTTAGGGTATAGATTTTCCATTAGAATTTGGCTCCATGGGTTCTCTCTTAAGTTAGTCACCCGAAATTTTCATGTAGAACCCTAAATCTTAATTAACACATTCAATGTTCAAATATATGGAAAATCATAGTATTATCAGGGATATCATCATAGGATCCAAAGTTCTGGAGTGTTCCTCTATTTCAGTTCATGATTAAAATATGTTATTATTTAGTTCATCGCCTGTTGGGTTTCCCATATACATCTTCCATTAAGAGTGATATTCAAGGACAATTTTGAACTAGATTTAGATTCAAGTTAGAAAACTATTTAAAATATCTTACTCTCATTCACAAGATAATTCTGATACATAATATTTGTATTTTAGGGTAATTATTTTTTTTTCAAAGATATACCTACAGTGGACTATCAATGGTCGTGGATTTGTGATCTAATGGTTGGGGTGTGCCACATAGCCCCTAGGATAGGCCAACTTGGCCCTCGAGTGTTCGGTTCTAACTTGGTTCAATTTGTCAATGTAGGAACATGCCTAGTGGATACAACCTTTGTTTATCCTGATGACACCAGAGTTGAGCGACAAAACTCCCACCTAACCTTATTCACATGGAGGGAGACATGCTTATTATGTGAGCTTGGTTCCATAATGTGGCATCTCCAATGACCCTTCTTTGAGGAGCATAGGAATCTCATCATTTAACATGGGTGCTACTACTGCCTTCATGCAAGCCTTAGGATCCTAGGCATCCTCCTCACTATAGTTACATCCTCCACTAGAGCTTCATGCATGCACATTGGTGAGAGAAGGTCATCAAAGGGATTATTAGTTGTGATCTCATGGATTTTGCACCTCAATGATATCTTGAATAAATTCATCTAAGTTGTTAGAAATTTAAACCTGAGGCGGGAGGTGGCAGAGAGCTGGAAGTGATCACCCTAATTGATTGCTTTTCATTGTAAGTAAAATGGAGATAGAGGAACAAAATAGGGCATTTGATCTCCCCAAATAGCCCACTGTTTCATATGACTTAAATGCTTGAAGATGGATATTTGGGTTGTGGCTTTCCTGCTTTAGTCAAACTTATGTTTAAATTGTTTTTGGAGAGAGAGAGATATAGGGAAGATTAGAGAGAGAGATGCCTAATTGGTTTTTTTCCATTTCTACTCCAAGGAATTATAAAAAGGAGGGAGGGACAATGAGATCTTCACCTGACAAATTAGGACCGAACATTACACACTAAATGATGTACCAAAAGTCCAACATTGGGGTTCATATGCCATTTTCTCCACATGTATATATAGATATGTATATATAGATTATATATATATATATATAATATACATATATATAGATTTATATATATATTTATATACATACATATATATATATATGCCACAAAATGTATATATATATATAGGCTATTCATTCATTGCCCGGCGGGTAGCCAGAATTTTCGCTACCCGCTGGAGTAACTCGGGTCAAAAGAGTAACTATATGGTATGCTGGAGTAACCCGTCTGAATAACAAGATTAACTATATGGTATGCTGGAGTAACTCGGACTGCAGAAGAGTAACTGCGCAGAAAATATACATTCAGTAATATATATGGATGGGTTTTTTTTATTTTGGGGGGGAAAATGATATTATTTTTTGATCAAATTTTTTGGAGAGCTAGAAAAAATTATCCACTACAATTGCGAAAAAAAATTTAAAAAAAATATCAGGAAGTGTGAAAATATATATATATACATATATATATATATATATATATATGTGTGTGTGTGTGTGTGTATATATATATATATATACATATATACAGTCAGTAATATATATGGATGGGTTTTTTTATTTTGGGGGGGCAAATGATATTATTTTTTAATCAAATTTTTTGGAGAGCTAGATAAAATGTTCCTATACAATTGCAAAAAATAAAAATAAAAAAAAACTATCAGGAAGTGTGAAAAAAAATATCAGGAAGTGTTGTTGGGTAGCTACCCGTTAGTTACCCGCCGGGTATTAAAAATAAGCCCATATATATATATATATATATATATATATATATATATATATATATATATATATATATATATATATGTGTGAGACATGCTTATTATGTGAGCTTATTCACATGGAGGGAGACATGCTTATTATGTGAGCTTGGTTCCATAATGTGGCATCTCCAATGACCCTTCTTTGAGGAGCCTAGGAATCTCATCATTTAACATGGGTGCTACTACTGCCTTCATGCAAGCCTTAGGATCCTAGGAGTCCTCCTCAATATAGTTACATCCTCCACTAGAGCTTCATGCATGCACATTGGTGAGAGAAGGTCATCAAAGGGATTATTAGTTGTGATCTCATGGATTCTGCACCTCAATGATATCTTGAATAAATTCATCTAAGTGGTTAGAAATTTAAACCTGAGGTGGGAGGTGGCAGAGAGGTGGAAGTGATCACCCTAATGGATTGCTTGTCATTGTAAGTGAAATGGAGATAGAGGAACAAAATAGGGCATTTGATCTCCCCAAATAGCCCACTGTTTCATATGACTTAAATGCTTGAAGATGGATATTTGGGTTGTGGCTTTCCTGCTTTAGTCAAACTTATGTTTAAATTGTTTTTGGGGAGAGAGATATAGGGAATATTAGAGAGAGATGCCTAATTGGTTTCTTTCCATTTCTACTCCAAGGAATTATAAAAAGGAGTGAGGGACAATGAGATCTTCACCTGACAAATTAGGACCGAACATTACACACTGAATGATGTACCAAAAGTCCAACATTGGGGTTCATATGCCATTTTCTCCACATGTATATATAGATATGTATATATAGATTATATATATATATATGTATATATATAATATACATATATATAGATTTATATATATATTTATATATATATACATACATATATATTGATGCCACAAAATATATATATATATATATATATATATACAATATATATATATATATATATATATATATGTATGTATCGGAATCAGGTAAATATATTCCGAAATCCTCCTAAATTATAGAAGGTCAAGAGTACATGTAGGCCCAACGCCATACATCCAAAACAGAAAACAACTCACACATCTACCTAATTTGTAATTTATGTTTAATATATTTACATATTTTTACAGCAATCTTCTTAGCATCCGTAGTAGCTCCTTGGTGTCTTCTGGCGTTCCTTTCTTCCCATGTGTGATAGAATAGACCAAAAAACATAATTTTCTTCCTATCATCATTTTCCCACCCAGATAACATTCTTTTTGGATCATCAGACAGTTGCATTTGTAATTTGAATTCCCTGCATAAGATCTCCCATATTTCTTTTGTAAAGTTACACTCTCCCACAAGGTGGGTGTGGGATTCCTCCCCCTAATGGAAAAACAAGCATAAAGTAGAAACGTCATAGTTCCAGCTCTTTATCCTATCCAGAGTTCCAAGAGCATTGTGTAGAATTTTATATACACACATATTCCATTTTGGCACATATTTACCAGACCAAATATGCCCTCCTACCGGGTCCTTTGCACCTCTTCAATGAGTAACCTCCCAAATGCATATCTTATGGTTCCCTAATCTCCATCCACCTATGTCGTTCCCAGGAACAAAAAAGTGCTTAACTTGTTGCCAAGTCTCCGTCATGACGTTTATGGTATGTGAATATCCCTCCCTCATCTTCGGCGTGAAATCCAGCCCTCTTGGATATCTATCTCTCATCCACTTTCCCATGTAGAAGTGCCTTCTTGGAATATGATGATCCTTTGCATAGTTCCCCACTTAGCAATGTCCCTCAGGGTTTTCAAATTCAGAACTCCTTCATCCCTTAGAAGCACCAGTCTAGCATATTTCATAGGATGATGTTCACTTCCCCATAAAAAATTTGCCATTTTCATTTCTATTCTATCCAGGACTGATCTGGGAATTTCACCTTGTTGTACCCAGAAGATAAGAAGTCCTTCTATGGTAGCCTTTGTTAGTTTCATGCATCCCTCCATGGACGCCTTTTGCGTCGGCCATCTATTAACATTTCTTCCACTTTATCAATGCATTCAGCAAAATCTTTGACGTGCAAATTACCTGCGGCTAGGGGGAAACCCAAATACTTTGTTGGGAAACTCCCCCTTTCTACACCCATAACCAGAACAAGCCTATCCTCCATCTAGTAACAATTCTTAGACAAAAATATATGTGTTTTGTTTGCATTTATGCATAGCCCCATTTGCTTCTCGAACTCTTCCAGAAGATTTTTAAGATTTTCCAAATAGTGTTGTTTTGCTTCTATAAATATCAAAACATCATCTGCAAAGATCAAATGTGTCATTACCTTCGTCCCATGCACTATATAAGGCTTGATTTATTTATGTTCTTTATCTTGTTGCATCTTCCTTGTAAAGTACTCCATGACAATCACAAAAAAGAGAGGTGATGGGGGATCACCTTGGCACAGCCCATTGCCACCTCTAAATAGACCAGCAGATGTACCATTAACCATGATAGAATAGCTAGTGGTCCTGATACATTGTTTAATCCAGCCAATCCATTATTCATTAAATCCCATCTGTTGCATGATCCTCCATAATTTCTCCCATCTGACACTGTCATAGGCTTTGGAGACATCCAGTTTCAAACATGATTTCCTACTTCCTCTCATGATGTTATAGTCCAATAGAAATTCTCCTGCCAGAAGAGCACAATCACTAATACTTCTACCTATCACAAAATCTCCTTAGTTTGCAAAAATTAGATAGGGAAGAACCATCTTCAATCTAGCAGCCAATATTTTTGCAATAATTTTATATTGTACTAAACAACATGTTGTGTGTCTAAAATCAGCAAGGGCAGAGGTGACTTTCTTCTTCGGAATAAGAACAAGGAAAGAGTGACTGACCTGTCTAGCCATATTTACACCTTCTAGGAACCATCTCACGTAAGTAATCAAGTCTTCTTTAATAATATCCCACATTTTCTTGTAGAAAAAGGTGTTAAAACTGTCAGATTTGGGTGACTTGTTTCTACCTATTCTCCACACCACTTCTTTGACCTCTTTTTCATTGGTTCTTCTTGTAAGGATGTTGTTATGTGTGCTTGAGAGTTTGAACCTCCATTCCACTTCCTCATCTTCTTCTATGTCACTGGTAAACGTCTTGTTGCATAGTGACGTATAGAAATTTATGGTCGACTCTTCTAAATCCTCCTATTTGTTGACCACCCTCCCTTCAACATCAATAAATTCAGAAATAATATTACTTGCCTCTCTCCTTCTCACTTCTGTGTGGTAGAGTTTGGTGTTTCAGTCCCCATATTCCATCCACTTTTCCTTGCTTCTTTGCCAGTAGAATTTCTCCTCTGCCTTTTTTAGCTTCTCAATCGTTTTTTTTAGGTCCATGTCTTTCTCAAATAAAATAGGATTTAACGGATCATCCAAGAGACTTTCTTTAACCTCTTTGCATTCATTTTTCATCTCCTTCAATATATTTGGAATGTTCAGCTCCTCCATTGCCCATTTTTTAAGTGCAGTCTTGGTGTTCACCAACATTTTAGCAAAGATATACATTGGATTCCCTCTCACCTGAGTACCCCAACTATTCTTTATGACTTCGTCAAATCCTCTCCAACCAGCCCAGTAATTTAGAAATCTGAACGACCTCCTTTTCTATTTCTTTTCTATGATCTGAACTGAGATAGGCGCATGGTCACTTAATTCAGAACCTCCTACCTTTACCTGAATATTAGGAAGAATTTTCATCCACTCATCATTCAAAAGGGCCTTGTCTAGCTTGCTTTCTATCATGTATTCGGGTCCCCTTTCATTATTCCATGTGAACAAATCCCTACCCAACATGGGTAGTTCATATAGACCTGCTTTATCAATAGCCTGATTGAAAGAGTCCACCTTTGTAGTCAAAGCAAGTTTTTTCCCCCTTTTTTCATCATGTTGATGAATTGTATTAAAATATCCTATTACCAACCACAGAATGTTTGCCTTCTTAGATAGGGTAATCAAACATCTCCATAAGTCCAGTCTGGATCTACCATCATTGTGACCATATGCAATTATCTTCCACATTTGTTGGCTCCCATTATTCCTGCAATCAATTATGATGTGTTGATCGAACATATGTATTACTGACACCTGCCAAGCATTAGGCTTCCACGCCACATAGACTATAGCAACTCCTCCACATTCCACACTCGAGATGTGGCTCCATCCCTATGGAAAAAGATATTTAATACTATTGTTGTTTTGTACATTTATGTTCATTTCCACCAAGGATACTAAAGAGTAACCACTAGCTGCAATCCACTCACAGATTTCCTTCTTCTTATTCCTATCACACCCACCCTTAATATTCCACAGAAGCATGGACATATTAAAAAAAATTGTAGGCCTGGTTCGTCTGCTCAGCTCCTTCTTATTATCCTTCTTCTTCACCCTTTCTCCTTCACGACCTCCCCCTCTTCTGTGTCTGAGTCTGTAAATGCCTCAAAGTTGTTTGTGGTGTCTAAGATAGACCCTACACCTTGTGACTTTGGAATACCTGTCCTCCTTGGCCCGTTCTTCCATGTCACTGGAGTAAACTCTCCTTCATCATTTTGCAATTCCTTCCCCGTGTGTGCCTCCTTTTTAGTCTCAGTCACCTTGGCTGGTTCTACTTGTTCAGTAACCATCTACACTTTGACCTATGGACTCTTGGGTGTCTTTTCAGCCTGCTCTCTGGACCTCGCATTGTTGTTCATCGACACCACCCTTGGCTTCCATACCTTCTGCATATTTGGGTCTTTTGTAGATGTAGATGTCTCAGACACTCCCTTGTTCCCCTCACACTCTCCATCCTTGTGACCAAACACGACTACTCGAACATTTGGCTGGAAGATAGTGGAATATGATCAAAATAGGGATGGGCTCTCTTCCTTTCACATTCAGCCATATGACCTCCAGAGTCTCCACCTCATCATTCAACTCGACAAGTACTCTTACCTCCTCCGCCTCCAATGATTTCTCATCAATGTGGAGCACCCTTTCAGCACCCGTAGCAATCGTTCATGTAGAGCGTTTCATCCATGAATGTCTAAAAGATTTCAGTGATACCCAGGTAGTGATGGTGGAGAAAGCGTCCTTCTTTAGTTCATCGCCATGGTTGTAGTCCTTCGCTACAACCAACTGAGAATCAAACCACCTTAGACAAAGGTCCAAGACAGCCTTCTTGCCCACTGAGTTGTTGAATCTCATGAGGAAAACACCATTGTCCCTTATGAGTAGATTGAAACTTCCCTTTGGCCTCCATGTTCTCACAATCCATGCCTTGAAGTGGGGGTAGAACGACCTTTTACCCACCACGTAATCCATGACCATGAACTCCCAGATGTTGTGCATCCTTTCGAATTCCTCGACTCCCAATTTGACTTGCAACTTGCCTCTTACATGATTTAGGATTGGGTATTCCTCCTTCTCTCCTCTCTATGGTGGTTCCTTGATTACTTGTGTCCATACACACCTAGCCACAGGAGGAGTTTGGTCTGTTTCAGTCGTAGGTCTCTCATCAGTTTCATCCGTGAGAGGAATCCCATCTACTGTCATTTTCCTAGGAAGAGGGACTCCTTTGGCCACCGCCCCTACAGGTGCCTCCATGCTAGTCACAGTAGCAGCGTCGTTGCCAATGGCTCCTACTTCAGGGATGGCCCACCTAGGGTTACCAACCTTCATGGTCGTCGTTTCAACTGCCATCATAGCAACATCCAGTTTATCTCCACTTTGGGCCATCTTGCCTAATGATAGGGCATCGGGGTGGAGGGGGATATTGGTGGCGGTGATGGGGTGGACGACGAGAGAGGGGGTCCATCCCGTCATGGTCTCCGATTCTCAGCTAATTGCCCAGTTTGTCGCTAGAGCGGATGCCAAGGAGGGAGACGGGATTCGTGTATGTGTGTTTATTGTATGTATGTATATATATATATATATATATGTATTTATGTATGTATATGTGTGTGTTTGAGTATATATATATATATATATATATATATATATATATATATATATATATATATATATATATATATATATACCTATATATATATACATATGATATATACACATATATATACATATATATACACACACATATATATACATATATATGGCATTTATTTATTGCCCGCACGGGTAGTGTAGATATGCTACCCGTCTCTTTGACGCGGTGGAATTTTTTGTAATAATGCACAGCCAGTTCTTGTGGGAAGGAGGTGAGAATCGACCGTAGACCCTCCTCGCAACAGCAGCGGCGGTCCAGTGGTGCTAACCAGTGGAAGCTCATGCTGTTCTCTATCAGCGAGTGCACCGATTCTCACTTCCTTGTGTGTGTATGTCACTTTGATTCGATGGAGCTTGTCCCACCCTGGCTCTCCTTCACTAGCGTTGTCCGCAATGTCAGCTTGACAATATAGTTGGTGTTGAAGTTTAGTCAGCAATCTCTTCCCTAGAAACCATCATGTGTTTCTTGTTGAAAGTGGCAGTTGTGCCAAATCCAGTCAAGGGAGCTACTGCACCATGGATGATGGATGGGCTACTGATCGTTGCTCAGAAATGGTCACTTGGAGCCCTTCTATCCCCCTTATCTTTCTCTTCTGTCCCTATTTGGTTCACTCTTGAGAACGTTGGTTTTCTATGGACTTTGGATAGCCTTGTGAGAGTCACCAGCACTCTAGGGAGACCCTTAGATTATGAGGATTCGACTCTATCAACAAGATGTCTCAATCCAGAAAAAGTTTTGCTTTTCATCACATTAGGTAAATTTGTATACTCTTCGTCACTTCAATTAGTTCTACATGATATTTGATTTTCATCACATTGTGTATTCATCTCTATCTTTTATGTGGGAAACCCAATTTGTGTCTGGATTTTTGTTTTGAAGTAGTAACTGTCATACATGCTTTTATGTTTCATGTAGTTACTTTTTTGTGATATGTGGTTACTCTTATGACTCAAATAATTACTCTTGTGTTTCATGGTTACTTTTCTATCTACAGAGTTACTCTCACACAACTATCATGGATCCCAATCTTGATACATATGCTGATAATGCCAGTTTCAACTATGATAATGATAATCCTCATTCTTCTCCTTCTGTTACTTCTTGCACTTTATCCCCAGTAGAAGTCCCTAGAATTGGTCTCAAGTTTGGAAGTTTAGATGATTGTATCTCCTTCTATTCTAGTTACGCTGGCAAGATTGGTTTTAATATCAGGAAAGATGACAATAGGTATGAACGAGGAACTAAGAATCTGGTTTCTAAAGATCTGGTTTGTGACAAGCAGGGTAAAATCAGTAATTCTAAGAGGTCTAGAGGGCTTTTGAGCCCCGTTTGTGATGAATTGGGTAACTTGCAAGATAATCTATCCAAGAAGCATAGTTGTTTAGTGAAGAGGTGTGGTTGTAGAGCCATGATCTGGTTCACACTAGATAAGTCCTCATCCATGTGGGTTGTGACTGCCTTTTTTGAGGAACACAACCACGATCTTGTTGATGATGCTCATCTCCGTTACTTGAAGTGTAACTCATCTCTTGATGAAACACAAAAAGAGATTCTTTCTTCCACGAGTCAAGCAAACATACATGTATCGAGAAAAATTGCATTGATAGCATCTGAGTCTGGCGGTTATGAAAATTTGACATTTACTAGTAGACAAGCTGATGGACACCTCAGTAGCAAGAGGAAAGAGTCGGCTAAATACGATGTTGAGATGGTATTGGATTGTTTTGCTAGGTTGAAGGTTTTTAATTCAAAATTCTTTTATACTTACCAAAATGATCTTGATTGTTGTTTGGCACATTTGTTTTGGGTTGATCCTGTCTCTGTCAAAGATTGTGGGTTGTTTGGCGATGTGATTGTGTTTTACACCACTTACCGTACCAACAAGTATTCTATGGTTTTTGGAATGTTTGGTGGTGTTGATCACCATCGAAAGACAGTGTTGTTTGGCTCAGCTTTGTTGGTGGATGAGAAGTATGACTCCTTTGTCTGGGTTTTAATTCAAGCAGTACTTACTTTGTTTTGGCAAAGATCAAGTTTCCATCATAACTGATCAAGACCCTACTATGAATGTTGATATCATTACTATTTTTCCAAATTGCAAGCATCGCTTCTATAGCTGGCACATCTTATAGATGCTTCCCTCTAAGCTTGGTGGTGTTCCTAACAAGGATCAGATCATAAGCTCTCTGAATGATTGTGTGTGGAACGTGGATGATGTGACATTTTTGAAGAGAGGTGGGATTCTATAGTTCAAGAGAATGATTTTTTTTCCATTAGTTGTCTTAGTGATTTGTATGTGATGCATTCGGATTGGGTTCCGTGTTATGTGCAGTCTTCTTTCTTTGCTAGCATGAGGACAACTCAAAGAAGCGAGAGCCTAAATGCATTCAGTTGAAGCCATGTGAATAGTAGGAAGACTCTTTTTGAACTTGTATGTTCCTTACAGACTGCTTACTCTCATGTGTGGGAGATTGAAAATTTCAAAGATTTTGATGACGAGTACAATAATCTTCCTTTGTCATCATAGTGGTCTCTAGAGGAGGAAATGAGAGGTATATATACCAAGTCCATCTTTAAGATCTTTCAGTCTGAGGTTCATCAAAGCATGGTGTACAATGTAAAGGAAACATCAGAAGAAGGTGTCTTTGAGGTGTATCATGTCGGTGGTATTGGATCTCCTCATATCTTGAAGAAAGACTCATCTAGTGAGATGGTTTCATGCAATTGCATCATGTTGGAATTCAAAGGTATTTCGTGTAGGCACATTCTATCTTATTTGAAGAGTCGTGACTTTTGCACTCTTCCCAAGCCATAGATACTAAAGAGGTGGACTAAAGGATATAGAGAACACTTTTTGATTTTTGGCAAAGCATCAGTTAGGCATCCATCCAATGGGAGGACACTTTAGCTTGTCTATACCTACAATTCAATTGTCAACACAGTGTGTAGGAACAATGCTATAGATCTTTGCCATGAAAAATTGTTAGCTTTGTGAAAGGAGCTCTTAGATTTGGATCTTGCTGATACTGGTGTCGGTGCTGGTGTAACCGCTTCTAATATAGCTTCTTATTCTTCTGTCAAGGTCCATATCCCTAGTATTTGCAAAACTAAAGGGAGACCTAGATCGAATGATGTGAGGTTTAAATCTAGAGCTGAAATTTCTCAGTCTACAAGAGAGAGGCAGTGTAAGAATTTCTTATTGTTTGGAGTCAATCATGATAGCAGAAATTGCCCTATGAAGAAGTAGTTCATTGTTCATAGATACTCTTTCTAGACTTTGTGTTGTTGTTGTTTGCTGCTCAATGATTATCTCTGGTGCTATTTGTGTGTTTTGTTGATGTTGGACGTGTATATTCATTATCTTATTTTACTGCTGCTATTTTTGTTCTTCGAGCTACTAGTGTTGTTAACCCTTCTTTTTTGCTGCTATTGTTGATTGGGAGCATCTTGGTGCTACTAAGTGTGTTGTTCCTTTTTTTGATATCATGCGGTGGGAGCTGTTGCTGCTTCTGCTCTTGATGGATGGTTGTTTTTTAATGGATTTGTAGTTGATTAGTGCGTGAGTGAGACATATTCAAATCTGTAATGGGTTGTTCTTGTGTAGTATTTTGAAAGTGATTTGTAATCCTTCCTGTATTTGACTTGCGTTTGGAATCTATTTTTGTGTTACCTTGAGCTCCAGCAACTGTATGTATACATTGAATATGTTATAAAGAATCTTTTCTAATCAGATGTTACTCTTTGAAGAATATTTGTTTCTCTTTGTGTCCAATGGATACATTTTCTTCTGAAATACTTACATTTTTGGATTAGAACAGTTACTTTCATGTTTGTACAGTTACTTAGAAAATGTCAGTTTGTTACTATGTGATTCACATACACTAGTTTCATCTTGTTGACTTACCTTCATCCACAAGAGTTACTTTACAAACTATAACCGTTACTTTTTGAATTCTATAGTTACTTTTATGTTGTTACAATTACTCTTAGTGTTCTTACAGTAACTCTTAGTGTTCTTATAATTACTTTATGGATTACGAGTTCATCAGCCTTCTTTGTCAGTGAGTTCTGATATAGATACATTTTTTTGGAATAGAACACTTGCTTTCATGTTTGTACAGTTACTTACAATATGTTTGTATTACTCTGTGTTCCACATACATTGTTTTTGTGATACATGTTTTACATCCCTCTGTTAGAGTTACTTTTACAAAGTATAAGAGTTACTTTTTGAATCATAGGGTTACTTTTCTGCTGTCACAGTTACTTTTAGTGTTCTTATAATTACTTTATGGGATACGAGATCATCACTCTTACTCTTGATTTAGTTTATTTTGACAGTCTAACTAAAAGTATATATCTTCATACAAAACCACAACAACTATTCATGCAAGTATACCACAGACAAAGCATAAAATGTTATCTATTAAACCCATAAATACTCCTATTTATAATATGATTTAGAGTAAATGTATTTTTAGGCTTGCAGCACATAAGAAAATGTATCTCATAGTAGTTACATATCATAACTCCAGAACCAGATTGTTCAAATTTAACATTTCACTTAATAAATCAGTATTCAGCTTGAATTCATCCATCTGTTGAGGCTTGAAACAACTTCTTCCTCCGTGCCTTTTTCTTCCTACACATCTGCATTTGCTGCTTGTTTCGGCTCTCCTTCTTGCTTTTTCTGACCCTTATCTACTTCTTCCTTGTGATGTTCGGCTGGACCTTCTTTGGTGTCATCACCTGCATTCTTTTCATCTTCTTGTACTGGCTGCATCTGCCCCCTTGTCATCATTCTTTAAAAAATGTCAGCCTTTATTGTTGGCATGTCTTTGTAATTGAAGTCCATATGCTTTTCATTGACCAGGCAGTCAAGGTACTTCATCATGAAGATCCCACAGTCAAGTGAGTCTTCTTCCTGCTGTGAGCACAGTGGGTACTCCCATTCCCACTATGACAGTTGGCTTCCTTTCTCTGGTGCCCCCCTGAAGAATTTGTGCACAATACCCACCAGTAGAAAAAAAATGTTTTATTAATTATCAATCAACCAACATTATTTCTTTGAACCCATTATTAACATAGTTACGTTTTTCATTGCTTACCCATCTAATGAATTCTTTCTTTGACTTGCCATTTCCACTCATTGAGTTATATGATCTGTGCACACCATCCCTGAAGCTTGCTTCATACAAGTGCCATTGGTTGTCATTATTTAGTATCGTGAACACAAAGTCCATTGTATCCCACTCTTTCAAGGGAACGTTGAAGAGTGGAGAAAGCATGTCAATCTATTCTAGGGTGATGTTCTCAACATCAAATGACATCTTCTACTACAAATATAGAATTTAAAGATGCACATCTATAAGTTTCAGTTGGTGTATCTATTATGTAATTTGATGTAATTTTGTATACTAAGTTTGCTTGTCTTACCAGAGCATAAGTGCTCAAGTAGTGCCATGACAAACCCTTCTTCCTATGCTTGTTTGTGCTCACCTTGAGCATCTGCACAAAGCAGTCCAGAACCTGGAAAAAAAAAAACCACAAGCTTTTTCCTTTAGCAATCCAAATTATTGTTTCAAATATTTACATTACACTTTGTTTCTTATAGGTGATTGTATTATCTGATCTTTGTATAGGAGGGCAAAGAGGTCCTTCCCTGTGCACCAAGTATCATCGATGAATCTCCACTCTCATTTTGACCTGTCAATCATTTATAGATGTGATACATATGAGTTAGATATTAAATAAGTAATGTTTATTTTGTACACTTGACAAAATAACCAATTCTTACATTTCTTCGATGTTGTCCATGAAGTGATGGACAATTTCCTTGGTTTCCTTGGTTTTGAAATGTTCAAAACCTATGAAACAAGATAGCTTGTGCTGTCAACAACAAAGTGCAGTCCATGTTAGAATCCATCTTCATTCACAAGTTACACAATGTTGATATGTCGCATAGTTACTCTATCAATCATATAGTTACTTTTTATAATCCTATAGTTACTCTACTATTTCACATAGTTACTCTTTATGTTCACACAGATACTCAAGTAATGATATACTTAAAAGTAAATGCAACCTTACCTTTTCCTCCCTCTTTTTTTATGTTCTTCTCTCATCTCCCTATTATATGCTCTGTCAACTTCTTTCTCTTTGTCATCTTTTTTCTGGGCCCGTCCTTCTTTCCTTCTTCTTCTTCGCTTGATTTCTTTAAATGTTCCTTTTTTGTTTGGCCTTTTTCTTCTGCATCTCATGCAGATTTTGCTTGGGCAGAACCATCAATAGCTTTTTCTTTGTGCTTTTTCTCTACAACACCAGTTTGTTTATTAGCAGTCTCTTCTTTTGATCCTTTCTCTTCAACATACTTTCTCTTCAAGCTCAGCTTGCCTGGTTTTCTCAGTGTGTTTCCCTTCTCCACACCTTTCTCTTCTTTGTCTGCCATATCCATATCCTTCTTGCGAAGCACCTCAGACCTGTATTTGAGTTCATCAACATTTACTGAGGCAAACCCCTTAGCAAATTGTTCGAACCCACTTGCAGGTGACTGAGCTTTGTCACTTTCATCTCCCCCCTTCCTCTTCATAACTCTATTTTCCTCCTCTAGTTCGACTATTCTTTTTTCTATCCTTTCCTATCTTCTCCTACATACACACACAGTTACTCGAAAATTGTACTCTTTAGTTTAACAAAATATACTTTTCAGTTTAACTGCTATATTTAGTGTACGAGATACTTTTTGATTTGAAATAGTTACTTCAGCCATACTACAGTTACTCTAGTCTATCGTATAGTTACTCCAATGTTTATGTAGTTACTCTAGGTATCGTATCATTACTCGATTTGTTATAACAGTTGCTCTTTTATCATAAATTGTTACTTTTTAGTCAAAATATTTTATTTATGTTTCATTGTAATGTACATGCAAACATAATTTACCTCATCATTCTTCATTTTCTACTTCATCACGTGGAGGTTCTTCAGTCCCAGTACCTTCATTACCTATATCACCAGCATTAGTCTTCTTACTACGATTTCCTTTCTTCATTGAAGATGTTCTCGTCAGAGAAGTTGTAGCCCCTTCTTTCTTCCCTTTTGGAGTCCTTGGAGGAGTTGTAGCCCCATCTTTCTTCCATTCCACAGTCGGTGCTTTTTCTACTTCATCTGGTTGTTTTTCCTTCAGCTCATCGACTTCGTAGTGCTTCAATATGAAGTCATCTTTGTCTTCATTTACGATCTTAAGAATCTTTCTCCATGGTGGCCTTGTTGTGGTCTTTCACGACAACTTCTTCATCCTCCCCATGTCTGAAGCGTGGAACAGATGCGCTATATATTTGAGAGGCAGCGAAAGAGAGGAGAACAAAGATGGAGAAGCGAAGTGGATGGAGACTGAAATTCTGCCGACGTCAGAGAAACTGGAGACGATGCTTTTAGCGAAAACGAAGTAACCGCACAGAGCAGCGAGGGCTTGAACTGTCGATTTGGGGGGTTTTTTCCACTCATTTTCTCACGAACTTCCGCTCTTTTTCAGTTTTGAATTAATTCCCGACCTGCCACCGCGTCCACTGTTTGCGATTATTACCAATATGTTCCACTGCATCTTTGTGACAGGTAGCATCTATTTGGTTACCCGCGCGGGCAAAAAAGATAATCTCATATATATATATATATATATATATATATATATATATATATATATATATATATATATATATATATATTATTTATATATATACATACATACATACATACATAAATATATATACACACATACGCCGGCAAGGGAATAGCCCGGTTGGTGAATTCTGCTAGTCCCCAATGAAGGGACCCGGGTTTGAAATCACACGGAGAAGCATCTCTTGATTTATCACCCTCCCTGGCGTCCGGCCTCCGCCACAGGTTATGGGAGATAGGGGGAGAAAGCTTTCTCTCTTAATCCCATATATATACACATACATACATACATATATATATATATACTAATATAAAAAGAGCGAGTTTGATGTTGTGCTCTCCTTCATTCACTCTCTTCTCTCCTTTTTTCAAGGAAATTTTCTCCTACAAATATTTATTTTCACACTCTCCTATTAAATTTACTATCTTTAATTATGTATTTCTCTCTCCATCTCACCGAAACGGTTCCTTGATTCTCTCCTTTCACACAACCAACACAAATATCTTTTACCGTAGGGACCCTTTCACGGACGAGCCCTCTCCCTACACATTTTCAACAAATTTTATATGTCGCGTGCATGTGCACGTGTGCATTCACTAGTGTGTGTGTATATATATATATATATATATATATATATATATATATATATATACATATATATATATATATATGTATGATTGTATATATATACATATATATATACATATATATACATATATGTATGTATATACACATACATATATATACACATACATATATATATAGACATATATATAAATATATATATATATATACAATAATACATATATATACATATATATAAACATATATACATATATATACATATATATATAAATATATATGTATATATGCATATCTATATATATGTATATATATATATGTATATCTATATATATATATATATATATATATGTATATATGTATATATGTATATATATATAGAAATATATATGTATATACATATATATATACCAGCCTGCTGTGGAAGCGCCATCGCCTACTGTGGAGAAGCCCTTGTCCGCCACTCCTGCTGGGGTGAACTCTCACCCGGAGGGTGTTCGAGAAAATGCTGAAGGCAGTAGGCAGAGGGTTGTAGAGCAGATGGACGCTGGAGAACAGGGGGATACAACAATAGCAGTCACCACTACTGCCGTGGGTGCTACTGCTAACAGTGATGGTTTCGAGAAGCCCCGCAGGACCAGAAGTCCGAAGAGACGTAGCACGAGAAGCCAGAATGCTTTAAGCAATGAGAAAACAGGGAAAGAAGCAAGCAATAGATACCAGTCACTCGAGAACCTGGAGCCAAACTCGGAGGCTGTGGTTGGCAGCAAGCCAACCCCCCCTCCAATGGTTGACAAACCCACCATCTGTGCCTGGAACATTCGGGGCTTGTCCAACTGGAACAAGCAACACGTGATCCGGGCAGAGCTGAGGAGGGCAAAGGTGGACATAGCCATCCTAACAGAAGTAAAGATAAGAAAGAAAAAGATCGCAAAGGTGATTGCTCACACTTAGCCGGGTTATAGATGGATAGATAACTCAGCTAGCTGCAATAAAATCCGAATTCTCATTCTCTGGGAGAGGGATGACTACAATATTACCCCGCTGGGATAATCTAGACAGCACATCCATTTCGGCCTGAATTGCGACGATTTTTACATGGAAATCACTGCCATTTATGCTGACAACGAAGATAGCAAGAGGGTTAATCTCTGGTCTGATATCACCCGTATAAAGGCGACAGTGCAGGCACCTTGGCTCGTTACTGGAGACTTTAATGCAGTTAGAATGAATGAAGAAAGATTGGGGAGATCGGCCCCGTCCGCTAGATCTATGAATGACTTCAACAGCTGTATCCTAGATTCTGAGTTAATGGAGATTGAGGCAAATGGACCCTACTTCACTTGGAATAACCAACAGGAAGGCCTGAACAATACTCGTAGCAAAATTGATAGGTCCTTTGCCAACACACGGGTGCATTTGGCACTGCCCAATCTTTGGTTGGAGATCATGCCCACCATCTACAGCGATCACTATGCACAGGTCATCCATCTGGACGAAGAGAGGCAAAAAGCTAAATATCCTACCCGATTCTTTAATGCTTGGACTACCATGGATGGCTACCACGACATTGTGAGGAAGGCCTGGGATGTTCAATGCACTGGCACGCCTATGTATAGGCTCATGTTCAAACTAAAAAGGACTAAACGTCTCCTTCAAACGTGGAACTGGGAAAGCAAGGGTGATCTCACTGATTCTGCCAAGAACAAAGAGAAGGAGGCCCTAGAAGCACATGTTAAATCTGATGCTGACCCAAATGATCAGTTGCTATGGGAAATTGCTAAACGCAAGAAGGAGGAAGCTCTAGCTGCGAAGACTATTGAGGAATCCATTGTAAGGCAAAAATCAAGAATTTTCTGGTTAAAAAATGGCGACTCTAATACTAAGTTCTTCTACGCATCCTTGAAATCCCGAAGAAGCAGGAATGAAATTAGAGTCTTAGAGCACAACGACACTCACATCAGCAATGAGCTGGAGATAAAACAGGCCTTTGACCTTCACTATAAAGACCTCTTCAATAGAAGGGGGGTCACAGAAAAAACAAATTGGGAAAATCTGCCAAAGCTCCAAAGTCACCAGTTGCAGGGGTTATGTGCTATGGTGACCGACGAAGAGATATACAAAGTGGTTAAAAATGCAAATGAAGACAAATCTCCGGGGCCAGACGGTATGAATGCGTGTTTCTTCAAAACTTCATGGGAGGTTATAAAATTTGATTTCTGTCGTGCTATCAAAGACTTCTTTGAAAAGGGGAGACTCTTAAGAGAGGTCAATAAAACCTACATAGCACTGATCCCGAAGAAAAAACAGCCTCAGAAAATTGGGGAATGGAGGCCTATATCCTTATGCAACTTTGTTTATAAAGTGATTGCTAAAATTCTCGCAAATAGACTGCAGAATATTATGCCTTCTCTGATAGACACTAGCCAGTGTGCCTTCGTGAAAGGCAGGCGTATCTCAGATGCGATTCTCTTGGCAAATGAGTTAGTCCACGACTTCAGAAAACCCACATCAAAGAAGAAGCTCTGTCTTAAAGCGGACCTGAGTAAAGCTTACGACTCAATCGATAGAGGGTACATCCTTGAAGTCATGAAGGGTATGAATTTCCCTGAGTGCTGGATACAGTGGGTTAGTGAGTGTCTTAGCACGACCTCCTTCCAAATTCTGATTAATGGCACTCCTTCAGATCTTTTCAAAGCTTCCAGGGGTATACGACAAGGCGATCCCTTGGCCCCCTACCTTTTTGTGATCGGTATGCAAGGTCTGTCCACCATCATTAATGATGCTGTGGCAGCAGGTTCTGTTGTCCCCTTGGCAGCTGGAGACACCAATATTTCCCATCTAATCTTCGCAGATGACCTCCTTCTCTTCTCAGAAGCAAATGAGGTAAGTGTGAAAGGTTTGCAAGCTTGCATGGAGAAGTTCAAAAGAATTTCTGGATTGGAAATGAATCCAAGCAAAAGCCAATTATTCTTGAGTAGCTCAGCCCCTAAAACTCTGAGTATCGGGATGAATGTTGCTGAATGTGATTTTCCGGTAAGATACTTGGGCTTGCCCCTCTTTGCAGGTCGCCTTACCAAGTCTATGTGCAGTCCTCTTATAGACAAGATTAAGACAAAATTGGACTCTTGGAAGACCCTGTTCCTTTCTATGGCGGGAAGGCTGGAGTTGATTGTCTCAACACTATCCTCATACCACCTGTTCTGGACTGGAGTATTCCCTCTCCCACGAGCAACCATGGAGGAAATTGAAAGACTATGCCGTAATTTCTTGTGGGGTGACAAGGAGGATTGTAGACACTTCCATACGATAGCATGGGAAGATATCTGCAGACCCAAGCAGGAAGGTGGTCTCGCCATTAGGAGGGTGGAGGATTGGAGCACGGCAGGTATGATTAGAATCCTATGGGACATCTCAAACAAGAAGAACTCGCTATGGGTTAGGTGGATACATAGCAAATACCTTAAAGAGGAAACCCTGTGGACGTGTACTCACAAACAGACCGCCAGCTGGATGTGGCGTACTATTCTCAAAGTGAGAGATGATTTCTTGTCGTTGGTTCGTTTTTCCATAGGCAATGGTGGCAACATTTCCTTGTGGAAAGATCCGTGGCTACATGGTAAGTTCTTGGAGTAGGTGGTCTCTGACCCCAACGCTATGAAGCTTAGAACGAGAACTAACAGCAATGCCAAAGTCTGCTCTATTATTGTCGATGGTTCTTGGGATATACCGAGCTGCAGAGGATGCGAAGAGCTGAAAATCTGCTGCAACACCTTAAATTTCTCAGGAAAAGACTTATGTTACTTTAAGGGTCTTGAGTCCTACTCCTTAAAAAAAGCTTGGCAGCTATGCAGAAAACATTGGGACAGGGCGGAATGGGCATGCTGGCTATGGCGTTCTCCAGCCCCTAACCGCATTAAGGTGAGTGCTTGGAAGATTCTTCAAGGAAGGTTGGTTACTGAAGATTACTTGCAGAAGCAGGGGTTCAGTCTGGCATCTAGGTGATGTTTATGTAAGAATCAGATGGAAACAGCCAACCATATCTTCTGGTCTTGTGACCTTGCGAAAGCCATATGGGATAGAGCGAGCTCTATGCTACTGTTCAGGCCTACATCTGTTTCAGACCTCATGAACCTCACGGACAAAAGGAGCAAACTTATTAGCATACTTATCATATACCACATTTGGTGTGATAGGAATAGAACCATTTTTGAGAATGTTAACCCCTCCATCAATGTTGTGTGGAGGAGGATAGATAGTGATTACAAAGCCCTACACAGATAGGACGCTTTAAGCTTCGCTCCCCTTTGTACAGTTTCTTTTTGTGAAGGAATATAGTGGCACGCTTACTGATCAAAATATATATATATATATATATATATATAAATATATATATATATGCTTTGAAGGATTCATCTACGCCTCCTCGCATGGTATGGACCAAGGTCCTGAAGGAGCCACCTCCCAATAAGGATGACGAGATGGTGTTCGAGGTGCCGAGGAAGTCGGACTAACAGGTGCACGTCAACCTGGATGTGGAAGAGTTTGAAAGAATTAAGAATATTTGGGAGTTCTCTGTAATAACCTACGTTCTTGGTAAGAGGCCCTTCTATCCCCACTTCCTCGCTTGGATCAAGTGGACATGGAGGCCAAAAGGGAACGGTTGAACTGATCTCTAAGGAAAACAAGATCCTCCTTGTTTGATTCTCAACCGCAATGGATAAGAAGACAGTTCTTGATCTAGGTTTGAGATGGTTTGACGACCAATTGGTCGTAGCCAACGATTATTGCTTTGGGGATGAACTGAAAAGGGATGTCTTTGTGATGATTCCCGCATGCATTACGCTAGGCTCCGTTGGCAGATGTTAGATTCGAAGGCCGGTCGGCACCATCGCCTCGGGAGCGGGCAAGGTACTCTTCATTGATGAGAGGTCGCTTGAAACTGATGAGGCTTGTGTCTTAGTGGAGCTTAAGGCCAAAGATGAGCTGGTCGAGCAGGTGTGGCTAAACATCCATGGACGGGAGGCAATTCCGGTGAGGATCATCTACAACTACTCGCCGCCTAGGTGCAATTGTTGTTGGCCTTTCGGTCATCCTGATGGTGGTTGCAAGGATGGACAAGAGAAGAATATGATGGAGGCTAAAGAGAAACCCATGGCTAAGGGCATGTAGAGGACTGCTTGGGTCGAGAAGACCAAGAAGGTCAGAGAGGAACAACCGGTTGTTGCTGCTAAGCAGGCCGCAGGTGATGATGAAGGTCAGGCCACAGTTGATGATGAGGGTGCAAAGCATGTAGTAGGGGATGAAGATGGTCTGACCACGTCTGCTGGAACTGATGAAGAGGGTGCAAACTCAATAAAGGCCTCGACTGCTGATCACAGTACTGAAGGAGGAAAAGGAAACACATATGCAAAAAGTTAGAAAGAAGAGGGTGAATTCACCCCAGCCTAGAGGAGGAAAAGCCAGAGTAGGAATCTGAAGATGAAAGGAGTTGGGTCCATCTTGTAGGCCACCAACCAGTTTGATGTTCTTAGTGAGTTGGATGCTGAAGAACCCGAACAGGTTGAACCAAAGAAGAAGAAAGCAGGCAATAAGAAGAAGGAGCAGCCCAGGCGTACTCGGGCAAATAAAAACTTTTAATATGTCCATAATCATGTGGAATATTAAAGGGGTGTGTGACATGTATAAGAAGCGAGAAATTCGGGAGTGGATTGGCGCTATGGGTGTTCTATTACAACATTGGTTGAAACTAAGATCAAGTAGAACAACAAACTAAGCATTGGTTATTTGTTTCCACAAGGGTGGGAACATGTATCCAACCTCCAACATTTTGAACTGGCTAGGGTGTGTGTGGCGTGGAAGCCCAATGCATGGCAGATGACAGTGAAGATGATGTCTAATCAACATATCACTCTGGAGTGTAGGAACGCAGCAGGCTTGCACATGTGCTTGACTGTTGTCTATGCTCATAATGATGCAAAGAGAAGGAAGGAACTTTGGCATGATCTAGCTCAATTATCTACACATATGATGACACCTTGGATGGTTATTGGTGATTTCAACAATGTCAGATTACAAGGAGAGAAGATTGGGTGCAGACTTGCACTATGTGTGATGATTGATGCCTTTAATAGGGCTATTAATAAATCGGAATTGATGGAGCTTCCCATAACAAGTGGTGACCTTTTCACGTGGAACAATGAACAAAACTCGGAGGATAGAATGGCTAGCAAGCTGGATAGAGCCCTGGTTAATGAGGAATGGCTAAAGATATTTCCTAATGTACAAGTGAAGGAAGGCATATCAGAACTTTGCGATCATGCTCCCCTTCTTGTGCAAATTATAAAGAAAAAGCAAAAGAGAAGACCTTTCAGATTTCTCAACTATTGGGCCGAGTGGAAAGGCTTTGATGATATTCCGATGGAGGTATGGGGTACACACATACATGGGAACCCTATGTTTGTATTTGCAAAAAAGTTGTCATTGCTAAAAACAACACTAAAAAAATGGGCGAAGGAGAAGGTGAATATCCCCAATTTGATTGCAACAACAAAGAAGCAATGTAGTGAAGTTAGAAAGCTCATGATGGCTGATCTGCTTAATAGGGATTTAATAAAGAAGGACTGTGAGTTGAGACTGATGCTTACTGACTTAAAGAAGGCCGAGGAGAAATTCTACTGGTAAAGAAGCAGGTTGAAATAGATGGAAGATGGTGACAAAAATACCAAGCTCTACCATATGGCAGTTAGAAGAAGGGTGGCATCTAATATCATATGTGAGCTGATTGACAAAGACGGGCATGTGGTTAATAGATAAGAAGACATTGAGGACCAAGCGTGTAGTTCTATAATGAGCTTTACAATACGAATTTTGAAGACACAGTGGAGGAGGAGGACATAGAATGGAAGTTCAAACACTCTAGCACCCACAACAACATTCTCACTAGGGAGGTCATGGAGTAAGAAGTTAAAGATGCATTATGGAGCATAGGCTGCAGCAAATCTCTCGGCTCTGATTGGTTCAATGCTTTCTTCTATAGGACGGCTTGGGACACAATTAAAGATGATCTTCTGAGGTATGTGAGATGGTTTCTTGACGGAAATAATATGGTTAGACAAGTCAATCATGCTTTCTTGGTCCTCATTCCAAAGAAGAAGATTACGGCCTCTCTTGCTGATTTTTGACCTATTGCATGCTGCTCTATCCAATATAAGATCATAGAAAAAATCTTATCCACAAGGTTGCAGATGGTCCTTCCTTTCCTTATTTCTAAAAACCAAGGATCTTTTATTATGGGAAGGAGAATTAGTGACTGTGTCGTTCTTGCTGATGAGTTCCTAGCTGATTTCAATGTGATGAGAGGGAGAAGAAATGCTTGCTTAAAGCTTGACATCTCAAAGGAGTACGACAGTGTCAGATGGGAAAAACTGTGGTGGATTATGGAACAAATGTGCTTCTCTGATACGCGGATACAGTGGATTAAGAAATGTGTTGGCACAACAAGTTTCTCGGTGCTTGTAAATGGCACATCGGTTGGTATGTTCAAAGGTAGCAATGGCCTGTAACAAGGTGATCCCCTTTCACCACTCCTCTTCACCATTGTCATGGAATATTTTACAAGGAAGCTGAAAAAAGTAGAAGACTCAAAAGTGATCGAAGCATAGACAGTCCATGGCATGAAGGTAATGAGCCGCCTTATCTTTGCAGATGATGTTTTGCTATTTCTTGAGGCCAAAGTTGAAATGCTACGGGAGCTGAAAAAATTGTTGAAAGTGTTTGGAGAGCGTACGTGGCTGAAGATTAATGCGAACAAGACTCAACTCTACCTCTGAAAAAATTGTCACCATATGGATGATAGACTGGAAAAATCCATAGGTGTGGAGTTGGGAAAGTTCCTGACTAAATACTTGGGCTTTCGACTTGCTGGGGGCAACCTACAAGTCAAAGACTTTGCTGAATGTCTTGATAGATTGGATGAGATGATAGCGAGATGACCTACACAAAAGACATCCATGGCGGTCCGAGCTACCCTTATTAGAGCAGCTATAGAGGGGCTCCTTATCTTCTGGGTCTAATAGGGAAAGATACCGGGTGCTGTGCTTGATAGGATGGAGATGAAAATCTCAAACTTTATTTGGGCAGGTGAGTACCATCCCATGAGCTACATTGGGCTGGCTTTTCCTAAAGACAAAGGTGGTTTTCAACTAAAAACTCCAAGAGACATTGCTAGATGGGGGGCACTAAAGAGAATTATCTTGTACCAGACATGTGGCTCTGTATGGGGAAGATGGATGAGAGATAGATTCCCATAAGGACTGGATTTCCAGCCTCACACCAGGGAAGGCATCTCGCATACCATTCATATGATGAGGAGCCTATGGTTGTAGGTCAAGCATCTCTTCTGTCTGAATCATGCGGGAGAATGGCTCATGCTAAATCCAAAAGTACACTTGTGAGAAATCATGAGGATAAGGGATGAAAAATATTAGACTATGGCACGGATATGGGATGGTAAGCATATGCCTAAATGGTCCACATGTATATTCAAAAGTATGCACGTTGCCCTAACAACTCTGGACAAAGTACATGAATGGAATAGAAACATTTTTGTCACTTGTTTCTTATGAAAAGAGAAGGAGGAAACCCACAACCATTTGTTTGGTAGCTGCAGTTTCACAAAGCCTTTATGGGAGAAAATCTGCAAGGAGTTCCTACTACGAATAGAACTGGATGAAGACATAAAAAAGATGGTGAAAAGTTGTGCCAATGAGGAGAAAAAGCTTCTTGTTTTTGCTGACATGTGCTTCCATGTTTGGAATGAAAGGAATGTTCGCAAGAATGGTGGTTTAGATAGTAGTGTGAGTACTATTGCTGCGAAAATTTGTAAAAATGTAAAAAAGAGATTACGTCTTAGCTAGCTGGGGGAGTTGCTCATGTACACATTGTATAGCAAGCATAAGGATATATGTAACTCTTGACCCTCCTATATTTATAGGGGGGAAGTCAGAATATATTTACTTAATTCTGATATATATATACACATAAGCCACAAGGGAATAGCCCAGTTGGCAAATTCCGCTGGTCCCCAATGAAGGGACCCGAGTTCGAAACCACACGGAGAATCATCTCTTGATTTATCACCCTCTCGGGCATCCGACCTCCGCCACAGGTTATGGGAGAGGGGGGGGGAGAAATCTCTCTCTCTCTCTTAATCCCATATATATATACACATACATCCATACACACACACACACACACACACACACACACATATATATATATATATATATATATATATATATATATATATATATATATATATATATATATATATATACATATACACACACACACACACACACACACACACATATATATATACATATGCACATACATAAATACAAATATATATATGTATATGTATATATATAAGAACACCATTTAATCATCCTATACTAACATGCCTATAAGCGTTAAAATATTTCACAATATGAGGAATCGTATACATAATTCTATTTTAAAAAAAAGTGTGCAAAATAAGAATTCATTGTTGATATGCTGGATTTGTTTTCCCTCACTTCGTTTATAGCAATACATATGTAGTTTCAACATGAGCAATCATTCTCGATCATGTCACTATGATGTGACCATTCTTGTTTTGTAATTTAATAAAAAATAGTAGAATGTTTGAATACCCCACTATGAATAGTGTCATCTTCAATTCGTTGTTGAGGAACAATTATGATAAATTATCTTCTATTAAATACTATTTTTTGAAAATTATTTTTGGAATCCTTGACTATTCTAGTCACCTCATTATCCTTCATGTCATATTTTATAAGCTTAGGAACTGCATAGTTTTTTTTGAAGGAAAACATCCTATATATTATTAAAGATCAGTATGAGCTACATCATGTAGAAAATCTGGGATGACATTAGGGTCCCTAGAACAGCTAATGATGCCCTGGAGAGCACCTTTCGTGACTTCATGGGTGATCCTATTGCATGAACGTCTAACAAAACCAATAGAAAAGAAAGAAAAAGAGCTTCCTACTGTCTTAATATCATCAATGAGCAGACCAAGATAGTCTCTCCTCATGTTCGGTTTCTGGACTGCATCCGCAATAGACTTTGAGTCTGTTTCCACCTCCAATGCTATGAAACCCCAGTCGCTTGCTTGCCTCATTGCTGTCAACATTGCCATAGCTTCAGCGATAAGAACATCTCCATTGTTGTTCACTCCCTCCGCCACCAGAGATTTTATACTACCTTCTGCATCCCGGATAACACCTCCCATGCCGATCCTACCCCTCTACCTGATAGCTGCATCATAGTTTGATAGTTGCATCAAAGTTTAACTTATACTTCCCATGCGGCATATTTTTTCACCCTGCTACCACGACATCTTCACCCCTTTCCGCTCTGGGTCGTGGCTTCTCATTGATCCGTCTGAAATCCTCTCTATATGTGATGGCTTGTCTAATGAACTGCTCTGGAGGTGTTGTACTACTACCAAAGATGTATTTATTTCTATGGGTCCAGAGACCCCACATTATCCCTAGTGCTCACAGCCATACCGATTGACTCAGCTTGTCATGGACCTCCCACACAGCTTTGGTCAGGCTCATCTGGGCAAGCTCCTCAAGTCAGAGATGACCTACTACCCGTTTCCACACCCTTCTAGCCATTGCACAGTCGAAGAGAACATGGGTGATCATTTATTTTGGGGCATTACATCTAGTACAGGTGCCATCATGAATACAGTGTATATCCCACAACCTTCCCCTCGTCGCCAACCCTCCCATACACACCCGCCAAAGGAAGTGTAAGAGATTTGGCGGCAGCTGGGAATGCCAGACCAGCTGCCAAAGCTCATTCCGGTGTGCTACCCAAGTCGAGGTGTATTCCGTCTTTCCCAACAGGCTCAGCCAATATGCCGACTTCACTGTAAATCCTCTTTTTTCCTTCGGCCACCAGTAAGGGCAGTCTACCTGTTGGCGGCTACTAATTGGGGTACTTAATATTCATGAGCTGATATCTTGTGGAAATGCTGAGGTGATGAGTTGTCTGTCCCAGTATCCCCCTTCAGCGATGATGAGGTCCTGCACTGTGTCCAGGTCTTGAGCAAGTGTCACATGCGTAACCTGGAAGCTCTCCCATTGTCCTACAGTCCATCTATATTTCCATATATTGATGTTTCTGCCATTTCCCACACGCCAATTAACTCCTTCCAACAGAACCGGTTTGGCCCCCCAGATGCTTCTCCATGTAAAACTAGCATTGTAACCTCGCCTAGCCTCCAATATATTAGTCCTCGGAAAGTATCTTTCTTTTAGGATTTTATAATAAGAGAGTCTTCTTTAGTGAGCAGTCTCTAAAATTGTTTTGCTAGCATGGCCTGGTTGAAAGCGTGAAGGTCTCTAAAACCCAAATCACCCGCTCTCTTGGGCTTGCATAAAGTGGTCCAGCTCGACCATGATAATTTTCTTTCATTATTTTTTGCACCCCACCAGAACCTTGCAATGCAACTTTGTATCTCATCAATGAGGCCCATAGGTAATTGAAAGATATTCATAACTTACATTGGAATGGCCTGGACTACCGCTTTTATAAGCACCTCTTTTCCCGGTTTAGATAGAAATTTTTCTTTCCAACCCTGTAGCTTTTTCCATACTCGCTCTTTGATATAGTTGAAAACCTATTTTTTTGATCTTCCTATAGATGTCGGTAGTCCCAAATATTTTGTATGTCCCTGCACCTCTCTCACCTTCAAGATATCCAGAAGCTCTCCTTTTTTGTTATAAAGTACTCCTTTGCTAAAACCAACTTTGGTCCTACTTAGGTTGATTCTTTGTCCTGATGCTTGTTTGTACCAGCTAATAATATTAGCTAAGGTCAGGCATTCCTCCTTGGTTGCTTTTGCAAAGATAATACTAACATCTATAAAGAAAAGATGAGTGATAGGGGGTCCATTTCTGCTGAACTTGACCCCCCTGATGGATTTATTTGCTAAAGCTAAAGAAATAGATTTTGAAAAAGCTTCAGCGCATAAAATAAATAAATAGGGGGAGAGAGGGTCACCTCGCCTGAGGCCACGGGATGGTAGTATCTTCCTGGACTGGTTACCGTTGATGGCAAAAGAAAAATTCATAGACGAGACCCATTCTTTAACTTTGCTTCTCCAAATCCTTCCGAACCCCAGTTTTTCTTGGATCATATATAAGAAATTCCACTCCACCCTATCGTAAGCTTTAGACATATCAAGCTTAAGGGCAAAACTGCCTTTCTTATTCTTTCCTTCAGTCTTCATTTTATGGAGCACTTCAAAAGCTACCAGAGAATTATCAGTAATCATTCTTCCCGGTATGAAGGCACTTTGATTTTTAGAAATCAGATTATCCATTAACGGCTTGAGTCTATTGGCCATGACTTTGGAGGCAATTTTGTAGACCACATTACAAAGGCTAATAGGTATATATTCTGTGAGACTTTTTGGCTTCTCTACTTTCAGAATTAAGGACACCACCGTGGAGTTTACTTTCCCAATGTCCTCCTCACCCTTCCACCAACCTTTGATATAATTTGCAACATCCTTTCCCACAACTTTACAATAGTGTTGAAAGAAAAGAGGCTTCAAACAATCGGGCCCAGGGGATTTATTTGGATGCATGTCAGCTAACGCATCTTCAATTTCCTTGTCCATAATGTCATTTTCTATGGACAAATTCATGGGTGTACTCACCTTTCTCTTGAGTCCTTGAACCACCCTTCCATGTTCTAAGGAGCACTAGTTGTAAAGAGCTCCTCAAAAAAGTCTACCACCACTGATTCAATCTCCTCCTCCTTTGTGCGTAAGACATTATTTTTATCAAGCAACTGGTCAATTTGATTTCTCTTCCTTCTGTGAGAAGCCTTATGACGAAAATATGCCATGTTTTGGTCACCCGACTTCATTTCATTAACACGTGCCCTCACGCACCAATACTCTTCATCCCGTCTGTGCCATTTTTGCAACTCTTTTGCCAAGTCATCACAATTTTTTAGTATTTGACTATCTGGTGGTTTTTCTTGCTCTTCTGTGAGCAATTTCTCCATCTCCTTGATCTTTTTCCTAATATTGCCCAGGTGTAGAGTAGCCCAAACATTAAGCTTCTCACCACACCCCTCAATCTTATCAACCAGCCCACCCCGGTAGTGATCTCCCCAGGCACTTTGAATCGTGTCCAGACAGCCTACCTCGTGTATCCACATTGGTTCAAACTAGAAGTAGTGTTACCTCCTTTTCTTTTTAACTTTTGAGCGGTCAGCAGAGATAATGATGGGAGAATGGTCAGATAGATAGAAGGGAACATGAATAACTTTTCAAGAAGAAAACATCCTTCTCTAGTCATAGTTCACTAGAGCACGGTCCAATCTTTCCCTCACTAGATTATCAATTTTCTTTCCTCTTTCCCATGTGTACGGCCTTCCCGAAAAACCCAGGTCAAAGAGAGCACAGTCATCCATAGCATCGCGGAAATCCTGCATCCAGTTATCTAGCCTTGGAGCCCCCCCCCCCCCATTTTTCATCATTAGACATAATTTGATTGAAATCACTGAACATGATAGTAGGAGACTCTGAATTTTCCCCATGACCTTCCTCATGAGATCCCACGTACAAAATTTGTTTTGTTGGTCAGCCCAACCATAGATAGCAACTGCTTTCCATTTCACTTGATTTGTCCATTCAGTAACCCAACATTCAATGTGATGATCTGAATAAATAATAACATCCACCATAATGTATTTACACCAAAGACCCAAGCCTCCCACTCTCCCATTACTAGAAAGACAAATCCATCAGTAAAACCACGGAACCACTTTACTTCATCTAACTTTGCGTCAGCAACCATGGTTTCTAAAAGGAAAACCAAGTTGGGGCTCTCTCTCCCTACCCTTGTATGGAGAGCTCTCCTACTGTCGAGTTTTCCCATACCCCGATAGTTCCAGCTGAAGATTTTCATTGTTGTTCACAGGTCTGGTCTGATCCAGCACCCACTACTGTTGAGGAGAAAAGAAATGTTGCCTCACCAACCTGCCCCTGTTGAGCGTTATGTTTTTTATGTATGAAAATAGTCTCCAAATCTATGTATGTATCTATCACAATATCATCTGTCCTAACTCTTTTACCCAGCTACAGAGAGATTGTGTTCCCTACCTCCTGCTCTACAACCTCTCTTGCATAGTTAACTCATTACTTTGAAGGAAGAAAAACCTTGGCATGAATATTATGCATCAATAAAAAATAATGTAATAAAGAAAAAGAATATTCATAATTCAAATTTATGATGTATTCCTCACCTTGAGAGAAGAAAATTTATATATTATGTTTTATTAGTATGTAACAAATGTGGAAATCATTCTTTTGTAAGGGAAATCTTAGATGGAGGAAATATAATTCTCAACATATTATCTTATTCAGAGATAAAACTTATGATTCAGAGGAAATTATAAGCACTAAATAAAATGGATATAAAGAAGTGAATATATCACTTTATTGAGTTAGAATATTATATGGAGCACTTAAATATGAATTGAGATAATCCTCATATAAAAATTATTTATAAACATAGTACAAAATAGAGACAGCTTTACACATTTTTTGTGGATTTACTTTATTTTTGGTCATGAGTTCTAGAAAGATAGAAGGTTGATGATTAGTTAATATTTATCCTATCTTTTACAATTTTTTTAATGTTTCAAATAAAAGTGATAATACTCCATATATAATTTCCTTTAGTTTTTCATCAAGGTATATATAAAATACAATAGTGTATGGCTTTAATAGACATTAAAAATCTATGAATACAGAAATATAAAGGTTTTTCATAGAATGTTTAAAGTTCTTATCAAAAAATAGTAGTAGTAGTTAGGTATTAAACTAGTGAAATATACATATGTGATTTTTTTTACATTTGTAGTCACAACCCAATAACCAATAACCATATTCCACCTCTTGATCTACTATTATAATACTAAGCACCGCAATTTGTCATCCACCTATGCTAATCACATAATTCATTGTGGGTGCCTCTTGGAAGGCATGCATATGCAAGAATTCTACTACCTACATAACATTTTGTTGCATTTGTAACCCTATCCTTTACTTGACATGGTTGTATTATGTTTGAGAAAGTCCCATTTGTGCATCATCATCTCCAACGATGGTATCTGTCAACACTCACCTTGACTGAAACACTACATCTCTCCTTAGTCTGCACCATGTATCCAGTTGTTTGTGGAATCAAAGAAAAGAATAGTTGTGTAACATGATGTCTGTCCTCTTCGCATACTCTTCATCCAACTTCCTGATGAAAAATCTAAGTTTGGGTCTATCCTTAGTATGTAGATGGGTTCTTTTATTTCTATATGCTACTGCTCTGGCTCATTGATCACGAGGAATTTGGGATTTTTTGTAGAGAGTTGACCACCAAGATTCACATGTTAATTTATCATGTCTTTTCCAAGAGGAATATTGTTAACTAGAAAAATGTATTTCTATTAAGACTGACAATCGGGTTGGGTCAGATCGGGCCTTGACCCATAAAGTGAATTTCGAGTCTAATTCGGGTCCTAACTTGGGTTTGTAATACAATGTTTATGAAATGTGAAAAGTTATTAAATATTTTGTTGTAGTATTGTTCATAAGACATGCGAAAAGGTTAGCAAGTGTCAATATTTGATACATCTAATAGAGGCTCTAAATTCTAGGGAGATTCCAAAGGAGATTCTAAAAGCGATTCTGGAGGTGGAGGCACCATCGACTACGCTGTCAGAAGTTTACATGGTGGATGGAGATACAAATCTGAGGAATATTGCAAAGATTAAAGACCGGGGGAAGAATGCGGTGTGGGGAAGTTCTTCTTCGATTAGTGTTTCCCCAGAAGCAAAGTCATGGGCCGATCTAGTGTCAGTGAACAATGGGACTTATATGCTCAATTTTAAGAAGACAGAGGTCCAGGTGAATGATGGGAAGCTTATGTATCCAAAGAGCATTGCAAATAGAAACATGAAGAGATGGAGTAAGACAGAGGTCGATTACATTGTCGGGATGAATCCACATTGGTCGTCATTGGTTTGCTATTTGGCTCATCTTTGGAAGGTCAAAGACTCGTTAGAAATTAGATCCAGAGGCAAGGGCTTCTTTGTGTTGATGTTCTCAAATGATGATGATCTTGTCGTGGCTCTGGATGGTGTTCCCTAGTTCATTGCAGAGAAGCTGATGATAATTAAAAAATGGAAGTGGGTGAACCTATGGAGAAGATGAAGATCTTTGAAATTCTAATCTAGTTGAAGATATACAATTTTCCATGTGAGCTTTGGTATGATGAAATGTTTTTGAAGATTGGATCCTATCCTGGAAACCACTACGAACTGATCAACTTACATCTGAGTTCTCGAGATTGGAGTATCCAAGGCTTCAGGTTCTTGTCTCGGCCGATTTTACCTTTATGGAAGAATTAGAACTACAAAGTAATGATGGCCAAGTGGACAAAATTTAGTTTGAGTATGAATGGATTCTTGGAAAATGCAGTACTTGTGGCAACTTTGGTCATGAATCTAGATTATATACTGGTAATGTGAAGGACTCTGCTCATTCTAGAGTAACTAGGAACATTGAGAAATAGATTTGGGTTCCAAAAAATCCTAGAGTTGAGATTCTGGAAGATGAACCTAAAGTTTTCAGTGATGTTGTTGAGGATATGAACTCTAATTCTGAAGTTATTTCTAGTAGAGGAGTGTAAGTGATGAAAGATGCACAACCTTTGTTAATGGAGAAACATATTAGCAGTCATGAAACTCCTATTCCATCTCCTGAATGGGAAATGCGGAAGATGATGTCTAAATCCCCCCCCCAGAGTTGCTTCAAAGTTGATTTCTATAGTGCGCAATATACACCTTGCCTCAAACAAGTTTTTTCTACAAGCTAATCTTAGTGAAGGGGAGGGTGTTGTGGGAAGTGTGGTATATCTGATCTTTGTTGCTCGTAATGGATTGATCACTCTCGATTAGTGCATAGAATGTGAGAGGGATCCATAATAAAATATCTCGCATTCAATATGAGATTGTGAGACTTAAGGCGGATGTCTATATCATTCTTGAGTCAAGAAAAAAGAAAGAGGAGGTTGGATCTGTCATCAATTCTGTCTAGCTAGGAGCTAGGTACATATCAAATGTTGACTTCTACACTTATGCTTGCATTATCATCATGTCAAGTGATCCTAACATTCTGATTAGTAAAATCCTCAACAATGAACAAATTATTCATTGTGATGTTTCTATTGATAGTCGTTGTATTAAGTTTTTTCTCTCAGCTATATATGGAGCCAATGGTGATTCTGACAGGTCTGTTCTTTGGGATTCCCTAAATAAGATTTCTTCCTCTGCTTCATCTATGTGGTGTATCGTAGGAGACTTCAATGTTGTAAAATTTACTAATGAGAATCTAGGGAAACAACCACCTACATGTAAGAGTATGGTTGATTTCAACACTTCCCTCGATATCACTAGCCATATTGAAATTTCCACTAAAGGTTGTTTCTTTACCTGGGATAGTCATAGTAAGAATGAGGTGAGTACTTTCTATAAGATAGATGGAGCTTTCTATAATCTTAGTTTCTTGAGTCATTTTCCTTCCATGTGGGGTGTGATTGTCTCTAATCTTATCAGTGACCATCGTGTCTTAGTTATTCTCTTCAAACCTCTAAGAGGAAGAATGTGCCATTTTGTTTCATTAACTCCTGGGTCACTCAACCGGGGTTCCTTGATGTTGTGAAGGAGGCATGGTCTGGTACTTCTCCTGCAGGGGCTCCTATGTTCAAAGTCTATAGGAAGTTGTTCACTGTAATAGAAGCCTTACTCAAATGGAACAAGGATTGCATGGGTAATTTCTCATCGAAGGAAAATGAATTAGAAGCTAAAGTTCTATGATTGCAAAGAGAGGCTGATACACATCTAGAGGACTCAGTTCTGTAATGTTCTCTAGTTGAGCTAAGGAAGGATGTGAGTAAAGCTATGCTACAAGAAGAAGTGTTTCTTAGATAAAAGTCAAGAGCTATATGGTTGAAAGAAGGTGATAAGAATCCATCCTTATTTTATGCCTCCCTCAAGATAAGGAGAATCTACAATGGTATTCATATTTTACATGTAGATGATAGAGTAATTAATGAGTCGATTTCCATTTCTGAGCACATTGTTAGTTACTATGAGTCAATTTTTAACTCGTCTCCATCTAACTATGTTTCTTGGTGTGATTCATGGGTTCTACCTATGTTGTCTGATACTCAAGTTTTTAAATTGAGACAGTGGGTGACTAAGGAAGAGGTGGAATTTGTAGTTAAAAATATGAATGTCGATAAGGCACCTGGGCCTGACGGGTTTAATGGAATGTTTAGAAGACTTGTTGGCCTATCATTGGGCAGGACATTACTAAAGTTGTCCTAAATTTCATTGAATCAGGTAAGTTACCGAGGGAGTGTAACATATCGTTTATAACTCTTATTCCTAACATGCCTGGAGCTACAAATTGGAAGGATTTTCATCCCATTTCTCTCTGTATTATGATGTTCAAGATAATTACTAAGATACTTGCTAATAGTTTGCGAGATACTTTCCATGTCCTGATCGATAAGAATCAGATGGCTTTTATTAAAGGTAGAGTCATTGGAGATGTGATTCTCTTGGAAAACGAGTTGTTGAGCTCTTTTTCTGTATCAAATGGTTCCCCCACTATGTGTGGCAAAGTGGATCTACATAAATTGTATAATATAGAAAGGAGAGACTATGATCTATTTCTCATGGAGAGGATGAGATTTCCTCCTTGTTGGCTAGCTTGGATAGAGGTGTGTTTCAATACATCTTCATTTCAAGTGTTGATTAATGGGTCTCCTTCTACCTTATTCAAAGAAACAAATGGGGTGTGACAAGGTGATCCCTTAGCCTCCTATATCTTCATCATTCCCATGCAAGGCTTCTCATATATTATGAAACCCTTTGTTAAGAAAGGGTATGTTCTTCACATGAGGGCTTCTAAGAAGTTAGGCATTTCACATATCATTTTTGTGAATGATCTATTGTTGTTTGCCAAAGTTGATGTTTCTAATGCCCAACATGTTGCTATTGTTCTGAAGACCTTTTGTTATATTTTGGGTTTGAATCTTATTAGTGCTAAGAGCAAATTGTTTTTAAGTAAAGGGGCAGAAGACACTAAAAATGTCATTGTTGGGACCCTTGGTATTGAAAGGGTATCTTTGCTAGTTAAGTATTTTGTTCTTTCCCTCTACATTGGGTGGCTTAATAAGGTCGTGTGTTCTCTCATCGTAGATAAGATCAAAAGGAAGCTAGACTAATGGAAAGGGAAAATGTTATCCTTTGCAGGTCAGGTTGAGCTTGTGATCTCTACCTTCACTACTTATCATGTTTTTTGGTCTTCAGCCTTCCCTCTTCTAAAGGCACTAATCCTTGATGTCAAGAAATTAATGTGGAACTTTATCTGGAATGATTTTCTTAAACAGAAGAACCTACATACAGTTTCGTGGGAGATGATCTGTAAATTGAAAATTGAAGGTGGTCTAGGAGTTCGACTAGTGGAGGATTGGTCCAAGTTTGGACTTTCTAAGAACATGTGGGATGTTGCTAATGATAAAGAGTCTCTATGGGTAAAGTGGTTGCATGAACGTTACATTAAACAGGAATCCATTTGGTCAGTTGGATGTAAATCCAACTCTCCTTGGCTATGAAGAAGACTTCTTGGTCTGAGGAATCTTTTGATAAGTCATATTGATTTTTGTAGTGGAAATAGCAAGACTTTTCAATTCTAGACGGATTCTTGGCTGCCTAAGAAGAACACTTTGATGGATTTGTGTGATACTCAGTTGATGCGCAGGATGGGTAAAGGCCCTAATCGCAAAATCTCTTCTTGTGTTTTGGATAGTAATTGGAGTATTCCAGAAATTAAGGGTGGAAGTGTTATCCAGTCCTTGCTTTGTGACATGGATCCACTTATTGAGGAAGATGATCATTTATTGTTTCAAGGTAGGAATTGCTTAGGAAGATCCCTAAGACAAATTGGTCTAACTGGGTTTGGAAGAGTAAGGTTCCCAAAGGGTGCACTTGTTTTCTTTGGAGATTCTTTCTTAATAAGATTTCTATGATTGAGTATCTTAAAAGAATCATCTATTCCCTTGCTACAACGTGTGAGTTGTGTCAGCAGGAGGGAGAGGATTTAAGTCATCTTCTCTTCAGTTGTCCTTTCAGTTGTGAGGTTTTGAAATTGTTCAAAAATGAATATGATGATGAACCTCAGTGGTTGCAATAGATCCTTAGTCGTGAGATTTGGAAATTGTTCAAAAATGAATATGATGTTGATCCTCGGTGGTTGCAAGAGATCCTTAGTCAAGAGAATGAAAAGGGGATTGATGTAGGTCTGACTTTATAGAAATTATGGACAGAAAGGAATACACACATTTTTGGTAGTTCAAAGAAAAGTCCTAAAGATATTTGGAATATTGTTCGGATAAATACCAAAATTATCCATACTTAACCAGTATAGATAGGTCTTTCTGGTTTTTTGGTTTGATAGGTTTCTTTCAATTGTTTTTTTCTTAATTTTTTTTGCCTTTGTTTCCATATAGACATTGTACATATCCACGTTTGTTGAATTTAATGAAGAGGCACGCTAGGTTCATCAAAAAAAACTAATACATCTTAAAAGAATCCACCAAAAGCCACATTTTGTGTAATTTTAGGTTACTCTCAGGTTGAACAAATCTGGTTCATGTTATTTAGGTCCATACAAACTAAAATTTGCACACATGGATGAATTTGAGTTTGCAACCAATTATCATTTTTGGTTTTAATTTGGATTATTCCGAGTTAGAATTTCTGGTTGGGTTAGGTCGTGTCATTTAGTTCGGGTTTCAGATTGCCAAACCTAATTTCTATGCTAACATTTGTGGTACCTAAAATAATGGGACAATTCTTTTGACATCATCATCACTTGTTGTATAAGTAGATACTCAGACACTTTATCTATATCATCTATTTCTATTTATAGTTGGAATGGGTTAAGCCTAATGTAGGTGTAGGTTGTACACACGGGATGCAGAGGAAAAAGTGGTTTTAGTCTTTTGTGCAAATTAGGAATAAGTGTTGGCTAAATTGGACATTATGATAAATCCCTTTGTTTTGATTATGACAAACATTTCATTTTTGTTTATCTAACGTGCTACTTGAGTGTTGCAGGAATAAGATGGATGACAAAAGCACTAGGGAATCCATATGCTTAAATGCTTATAAATTTCATGAAATGTAATCAATTGTAAACTTGTACAAATATATAATGTACAAGTACTTAGATTTCATGTAAATCAAGCGTTAGATTTTCCCTAGCTAATCACTACACTTAGATAGTTCATCCCCTTCAATAAGTGTCACATATGCACACTCACATACACACTTAGTACTCAAATTGAAACATTGAAACAGGGTCAATCTCGGTCGACGAAATCCTCGACCGAGACACTCTCGGTCGACAAACTTCTCGATCGAGAAAGACCCAGGTAGTCGTTAGACACAGTTGACAAGGTGGTTGGTAGTTGGAGATGAACGTTGCAAATACTTGATCCAGAGAGCATGTCGGTCGACAAAACTTCGACCGAGTAGGTATCTCGGTCGACAATTTCTCGACCGAGATGGACTCTGACAGCAACTGCAGAATTAATTAACTAGCCGTTGTTAATTCAACTAACTTATATCTAACGGCTAGTTAAGCACTTGGAAACCCCTAGAAAGTGTCTAGAACGTCCTTAAGCACTTGTAGGTCATTCCTATAAATAGGACATGCCTTAGGACACCTAAACTCACTTGATTCCATACTTGAGCAATCTTTGAGCATACACTTGCATTAGCAACCTGTTTTGAGCAATTGAGCAATACTTGCAATTGGCTACTCTTCACCTGCTCTAAATTCGTGTCCTATAGGCTAGTATCTCCTATCCATAGCTATCACACTTCCATATACTTTGGTTAGGAGATCTACACGCTTTATATAGGCAAATCAAGCCTTGTGCTTCAAAGGATAAGTTGTAATTTCTGTTTTCCTTTCTTGTTCACTTTCATTGTTTGTACTCTCCTTGCTACTCCTAGGTTGGAGGCTGCGGATTGGAGAGGGTTGTGATCTTCTTGGTGAAGAAGGAGACTTTGGACTACTTCAAGAAGGTTGGTGCAACGGGAGGTTACTTCTAAGAGGAAGGCTACTTCAAGGGGGAGCTTGAAGTTACTTCAAGAAGGCTACCTCGAGTTGGTGCATCTACTTCAAAGTGAAGGCTGTTCAAAGGGGTGTAAGAAAGTATTGTATTTTGTGTAATTCCTTGTGAAGTTAATAAAATTAATACTTTCAAATCCCGGTTGGGTAAGCAACCGGGTAGTGGACTGACTGCCTTAGTATTTGCTTAGGTAGGAACCACTCTAAATCCCTTGTCTCCTTCTTACTTTTTCATTTGTGGTTGTTTGAGTTAAATAATTGTTAAAATAACCTTAAAACCCTATTCACCCCCCTCTAGTGGTTTTTTCAATTGGTATCAGAGCAGGCTTCAAGGAACCCTAACCAGGTCTTGAAGAATGGGTGATGGGTTGCTCAACAACCTCAATCTTGAAGGGACAATTGTTGCTAGGCCTCCAGCATTTGATGGAACAAACTACACATACTGGAAGAGAAGGATGCAATTCTACTTCCAAGGCATTAGTTGGGATCTATGGAGAATGGTGTCAACCCCATACGAGCTTCCTCAAGTGCAATATGCAGAATGGGATGCAAATACGGTAAAGTCGGCTCAAATAAATGCAAAGGCTGTAAGTATTCTCTATTGTTAAATTTCAATAGGAGAATTTAATAGGATATCAAATTGTGAAACATCCTATGAAATTTGGCATAGACTTTCTATAACATATGAAGGGACTGTTCAAGTTAAGAACTCTAAAATTGGAATGCTTAAACAAAAGTTTGAACAGTTTCGTATGGATCTAAATCAATCTATTAGTGATATGTATGCAAAATTATCTTCTATTGTAAATGGTTTGAATGCTCTAGGTAAAGTGATTAGTTAAGAAGATCAGGTGTCAAAGATCCTTAGATCTCTTCCTCCCAAATACAATCCCAAGGTGACGGCCATTGAAGAAGCAAATGACCTCACTCGACTGAGGATGGAACAACTCATTGGCAACCTAGAAGCTCATGAAGCTACCTTAGAAGAAGAAGAAAGAAGAGAACGTGAATTACAACAAGGGAAAAAGAAGGATGTGGCTCTAAAGGCTTCAAAAATCATCACCGGAAAGTGATGAGTCAAGTGAAGAAGAAGGAGAAGAAGCCTTGATTGTCAATGGTAAGAAATATAAAAGATTTAGATCTAACAAAATTTCCAGTTCCTCTTCATCTCCTCCTAGGTGTTTTGAGTGTGGAAAGAAAGGACATCTAAAAAATGAATGCCCTAAATCAAAGAAAGGAAAGAAAAGCTCACACAAAAAGAAGGGAGAAAAAGCTTATAAAGCTGCATGGGACGAGTCAAGTGAGAGTGAAAGTGGAGAAGAAAAGGTGGAATGCCTAATGGCAAGAGAAGATGATGAAGACTCTCAAGAGGTAAGCCTTCTTGATCTTCCTAAAGAAGAGTTAATTACTAGTCTACAAGAAACTCATGATAAGTATGTTGATGTCAAGAAGAAACTAAAGAAGGTTACCAAAACAAATGATGAGCTATATGCTAGATTCAATGATCTTTCTTCTGAAGAGAACAACATTGATCTTGAGAATTTGTCTTTAAAATCATCTTTAAATGACTGCACTAGAAAGCTACTCACTCTAGAAACAAATGTTGATCTTCTCTCTCAAGAAAAGACTGAATTGTTAGCTAAACTAAATGATTTTCAGACTCAACCAATTCTATGTAACCATCTAGACTATGCCAATGTTGTAAAAGAAAGAGACTCCCTATTATTCGATTTAAATCAAGCAAGGAAAGATTTACATAAGAAAATGGATGACATTGCTAAGCTACAAAGAAACCTACATGATTTAAGAAGAAAAGATATCCTTAATAACATTCTGAAAATTTCTTCTAGTTTCAATAAAAGAAAAGGTTTAGGATATGCTCCAAAGAAAAATCAACTCAAAAGAACTAAAGCATCTAAGACTCAGACTATGTTTGTACCTAAGAACACAATTCCTAGAAAGAGAAATGAAGTTGATTCTATTACTTGTCACTTTTGTCTACGTCTTGGACATTATTCATTTTCATGCCCTTATAAGACCAAGGATTCCGACTTAGTTTGGGTCCCAAAATCCCAAACTTAGTAGAGTCAAATAAAATACAGTTGAGATATGATCAAATGCTCATTTTTGCAAACTATATTGTCTTATCTCAACTTAATAAAAGGTTTCATGCATTATGGTAATTTTCTAAAATGTTGTACTGAAACAGAAACTTGGTCGGTCGAAGTATTGTCGACCGAACATAAAATCGGTCGAACTTTTGTCGACCGACCAGACGCCTGTAACAAATTAAATCTACAGCAACAAAACAACAACTTTCTCGATTGACGATTGGTCGACTGAGAGAGATGTCGGTCGAATAGTTGTCAACCAACTGAAGTTCTGAGTCGGATATTTTTTTTTCAGTCTGTAATTAAATGCTTCTAACCATACCGGACCATCACATGGGTACCAAAACCTACATTTTAATGCAGGATTGGGTGGTTGACAGTGGATGTTCCAAACACATGACCAGAAACAAGGATGCATTTCAAACTTTTGAAGAAAAGAAAAGTGGAACAGTCACCTTTGGAGACAATGGTAAAGGTAAAATCGTTGGAATAGGCAATATTGGTACAAACCTTGAAATAAAGAATGTTTTACTTGTTGATGGTTTTCACCATAATTTAATAAGTGTTAGTCAATTATTTGACAGTGGATATGATTTTCTATTTAACAAAAACTACTGCAAATTATTAATAGAAAACACTACAAATGTTGTTTATGAAGGAAAAAGAGTTGGAAACCTTTATATTCTTAGACCTAACTCTATGAAATATGTAGTAGGAAAATGCTTACTTGCAAATGAAAATACTTTACACCTATGGCATAAAAAGTTAGGACATGCTAGTTCACATGTTATCAAAAACCTAGTGAAATATGATCTTGTTCGTGGTTTGCCTACTTTATCTTTTGATCAAGTTGAAAATTGTGAACCATGTACTTTGGGAAAGCAAACAAAAACCTCCTTTAAACCAAAACATGTACTTAGCACTAGTAGATCCTTAGAATTAATTCACATGGATGTATTTGGACCCATGAGGACACAATCTATTGGTGGCAAAAGATATTGTTTTGTTATTGTCGATGATTATAGTAGATATACATGGGTACATTTTCTTGCAACCAAAGATGACACTATTCATGTTTTCATAAAATTTTGTTCCAAGATTGAAAATCTATTACAAAACAAAATATGTACCATTAGAAGTGATCATGGTGGAGAATTTGAAAATCATGTATTTGAAGAATTTTACACATCTCAAGGGTACACTCACAATTTTTCTGCTCCACGCACTCCACAACAAAATGGTATAGTTGAAAGAAAAAATCGATCACTACAAGAAATGGCTAGAACTATGATGCTTGAACATAACACACCTAAAACCTTTTGGGCTGAAGTTGTAAACACCGCATGCTATGTGTTAAATAGAGTAATTGTTCACTCCCATTTGAAGAAAACACCATATGAATTAATACATTCTAAGAAACCTAAAGTTGACTATTTTCATACCTTTGGATCCACATGCTATATCTTAAATACCAAAGAGGATAGAGATAAGTTTGATTCTAAATCACATAAAGCATTCTTTTTGGGATATTCTACCTCTAGCAAAGCATTTAGAGTCTACAACACCATTTCTAGAAAAGTTGAGGAATCTATTCATGTCTCTTTTCATGAAGAGTCAAAATCAGAAAATCTTGAAATAGTTGATCTCACTCATCAATTCGAAAACTTAAACATACCAAATGATAGTGAGAAAGATACTACAAACAATAACCAAGCTGAAACACAATCTATACCTAGACTTATGAAGGATCATCCTCAAGAATTAATTATTGGAAATCCGAATGATAAAGTCAAAACTCGGTCTTCTTTTAAGGATGTTGCAAACATGGCCTTTGTTTCTATTATTGAACCTAAGAAGGTCTCTGAAGCTCTTAAAGATGATTATTGGATAATAGCAATGCAAGAAGAATTAAATCAATTCACTAAGAATGATGTATGGGATTTAGTTCCTAAACCACAAGATAAAACCATCATTGGAACTAAATGGGTTTTTAGGAATAAGATAAATGAGGCGGGGGAAGTAATAAGGAATAAAGCTCGGCTCGTAGCACAAGGATATAATCAACAAGAGGGAATAGACTTTGATGAAACGTATGCACCAGTAGCAAGACTTGAAGCTATTAGAATGTTACTAGCTATTGCTGCACATAAAAACATCAAACTCTACCAAATGGATGTAAAAAGTGCATTTCTAAACGGAATCATTCAAGAAGAAGTATATGTTGCCCAACCACCTGGTTTTGAAATACCGGAAAAAGGTGACCATGTTTACAAACTTAAGAAAGCACTTTATGGGTTAAAACAAGCACCTAGAAACTGGTATGAAAGGCTCAAAATGTATCTTTTTGATAATGGTTTTTCTATTGGTAATTCAGATTCTACCTTATTCTTCAAAACATATACATCTGATTTTCTAGTTGTTCAAATATATGTTGATGATATTATTTTTGGAGCTTCAAATGAATCATTGTGCACACAATTCAGTGACATTATGCAAAAAGAATTTGAAATGAGCCTCATGGGTGAACTAACTTTCTTTCTTGGTTTCCAAATTAATCAAACGCCTGCTGGGATTTTTATAAGCCAAGAAAAGTATACTAAAGAACTCTTAAAACGTTTTGGGATGGATCAGTGCAAACATGCTACTACTCCTATGGCTACCTCTATTAAAATTGATAAGGATGAAAATGGGAAACTATTGATGATTCCTTATATAGAGCCATGATTGGTAGTTTGCTTTACTTAACTGCCTCTAGACCGGACATTATGTTTTCCGTTGGTCTTTGTGCTCGATTTCAATCACAACCCATGCATTCTCATTTTCAAGCAGTTAAACGAATTCTTCGATACTTAGCTGGCACCACATGTTTTGGCTTATGGTACCCAAAAGGACAAACCTTGGATTTTAAAGCTTATATTGATGCTGATTATGTTGGTTGTCGACTTGACCGCAAGAGCACTAGTGGTGGTTGTTTCTTGTTAGGAAGAGCTTTAGTATCTTGGTTTAGCAAGAAACAAAACATGGTTGCCCTCTCTACAACTGAAGCTGAATATATGGTAGTCGGATCTTGTTGTGCTCAAGTGCTTTATATGCAACAAGTGTTAAACGATTATGGTTTCATTCTTTCATCTACGCCTATTTTTTGTGATAACACAAGCACTATAAACCTAGCACACAATCCCATTTTACACAGCTGAGCTAAACACATTGAAATCCGTCATCACTTTTTAAGGGATCATATCTCTGAGAATCATGTTTCCCTTCATCATGTTGATACGGAAGATCAATTGGCTGATATTTTTACAAAACCGCTTCCACAAGACCAATTCAACAAAATAAGGAAGCAATTGCTCATCACTCCTTTAGAAGATGTTTTCTTTGATATTTGTGCTTCTTAACAATATTCTTGTTTGCATCATTTTTGGTTCTTAAATGGACATTTTTTTTGGGACATCTAATTAAGGGGGAGTTTTCTTGTTTTTAACGGATATCTTTTTGAAATGACAAAGGGGGAGAAATAAACATAAATCTTAAAAACTTAGTAATTGTTACATTACTGAGTTTCATAAACTCTTGGCTTTACATTGAAAGTTGCTATATTCCCTAAAGAATTGGATTCCATGTTCTATCATTCATGGGGAATAATAAGCACACATTTTATATACAAAAGAAGAAATTCACAAAGGTTATCTTCAGGTATGAAACTTACATGTTTTATATTTCCTTAATTTATATTTTGGAAATGTTTGTCATTTTCAAAAAGGGGGAGATTGTTGGTTAAATTGGACATTATGATAAATCCCTTTGTTTTGATTATGACAAACATTTCATTTTTGTTTATCTAACGTGCTACTTGAGTGTTGCAGGAATAAGATGGATGACAAAAGCTCTAGGGAATCTATATGCTTAAATTCTTATAAATTTCATGAAATGTAATCAATTGTAAACTTGTACAAATATATAATGTACAAGTACTTAGATTTCATGTAAATCAAGCGTTAGATTTTCCCTAGCTAATCACTACACTTAGATAGTTCATCCCCTTCAATAAGTGTCACATATGCACACTCACATACACACTTAGTACTCAAATTGAAACATTGAAACAGGGTCAATCTCGGTCGACGAAATCCTCGACCGAGACACTCTCGGTCGACAAACTTCTCGACCGAGAAAGACCCAGGTAGTCGTTAGACACAGCTGACAAGGTGGTTGGCAGTTGGAGATGAACGTTGCAAATACTTGATCCAGAGAGCATGTCGGTCGACAAAACTTCGACCGAGTAGGTATCTCGGTCGACAATTTCTCGACCGAGATGGACTCTGACAGCAACTGCAGAATTAATTAACTAGCCGTTGTTAATTCAACTAACTTATATCTAACGGCTAGTTAAGCACTTGGAAACCCCTAGAAAGTGTCTAGAACGTCCTTAAGCACTTGTAGGTCATTCCTATAAATAGGGCATGCCTTAGGACACCTAAACTCACTTGATTCCATACTTGAGCAATCTTTGAGCATACACTTGCATTAGCAACCTGTTTTGAGCAATTGAGCAATACTTGCAATTGGCTACTCTTCACCTTGCTCTAAATTTGTGTCCTATAGGCTAGTATCTCCTATCCACAGCTATCACACTTCCATATACTTTGGTTAGGAGATCTACACGCTTGATATAGGCAAATCAAGCCTTGTGCTTCAAAGGATAAGTTGTAATTTCTGTTTTCCTTTCTTGTTCACTTTCATTGTTTGTACTCTCCTTGCTACTCCTAGGTTGGAGGCTGCGGATTGGAGAGGGTTGTGATCTTCTTGAAGAAGGAAACTTTGGACTACTTCAAGAAGGCTGGTGCAACGGGAGGTTACTTCTAAGAGGAAGGCTACTTCAAGGGGGAGCTTGAAGTTACTTCAAGAAGGCTACCTCGAGTTGGTGCATCTACTTCAAAGTGAAGGCTGTTCAAAGGGGTGTAAGAAAGTATTGTATTTTGTGTAATTCCTTGTGAAGGTAATAAAATTAATACTTTCAAATCCCGGTTGGGTAAGCAACCGGGTAGTGGACTGACTGCCTTAGTATTTGCTAAGGTAGGAACCACTCTAAATCCCTTGTCTCCTTCTTACTTTTTCATTTGTGGTTGTTTGAGTTAAATAATTGTTAAAATAACCTTAAAACCCTATTCACCCCCCCTCTAGTGGTTTTTTCAATAAGATTAGCAAATTGTCTTTTGTATTCCTTCTCCTTTCTATACAACATGATAAATACTAAAATTATTATGTAATTAATTATTTATTTATTCAAGTAATTCTTTTTTATTTTAAAAAGGCACGTAGTGTACTCCTTCTAAATTGGAAAGAGACTCTTCGTCTTCTTTCTTATTTAGAAAGGGACTTCTAGTTTTGTTTTTGAAATAAAAGTAGTTCTCATATTCGTTGTAAATGTACAAGAGTGGTTGTGTGATTGTGTAAAATCAAGAATAAAATTGGCTTCAGGAGTGCTACAAATAAAGAATTAGGCTTAGTGTTAAACACGCATCTCTCAGATCTCAAACTTAAATATAATACATCTAAGATGTACATTTTTTACCATCGCAGTTGTGTTTTATTGCCCATTGTTGTTCTTTCATAGACACTCTGTGTGAATATTTCATGCAATTCTCTTGAACAATAGATTGTTTCTCTATCCCTTCTACCTTTAATGTGATTTTTTGGGTAACAATATGTAACAACTATCGAGTTACACTGATAGTGTTGTTGCTCTTCACCTTCTTCCGAATAAGCCGACCTACTACTATAGGTTTGTGACTGGATCAACTAGAAGCATAGAGTGCATCCTGAGGATAGTGGAGCACTAATTTCTTTACGTTAAACATGTCTCTTCATCAACAAAGTGTGATCTGATTTGAGTTCCTAACTCAATTTATATTTATTTCTCCTTCTCTATTTATTCTTACATTTCTTATATGGATCATACACTTGTCTTGTAAATGTGTTAATAAATTTGCAGTTGTCTACCATATCATGTAACAATGATGTAAAATCTAATAGTCTCAAAGAAATCATCTTATATCACTAATTAACATGGTTGGCCTTCACCTTTATCATACTTCTATTTACACACCTGGTATGACTGGAAGGTTTGATGGAACCAACTTTTTATGTTGGTAGAGTGGTATGAATATTTAGCTCAGGATGACATGATCTCATTACCATTGAAACATATAGTATGGACAAAAGGTTTAATGGCACCAACTTTGCACATTGGCAGAGTGGTATAAATATTTAGCTTAGGATGATAGGATTTCATGACCATTTTGTCAATGACGAACCTAAACTTTTGAAAATGATTCCTGTAATGTCAAGAAAATTACTGAAAGAAAGCACACTGATCAATTTTTTGGTAAATGTATTCTCTTAGCATTGAGCAATAAACTATATGATGTCTTCTCTCTAATCCTCCTATCATGAATAGCAATGTTCTATGTGATTATTTAGATAGCAAAAATAAAACATAGAATTAGAATGTTTTAAAACATTCTATATCTATTTTTTTAAATTTTCAGAAGGTACATGGTAAATATGTTTTTGACCAGGTACTGGATTTCCAAATCTTGTGTCATAACCTCTATGAAGAAGAAATGGAGTTATGTAATAAGTTCATTGTTATTATTATCATTGAAAACATTCATAAATCTTGGGAGGCTTTGTTGAGAAATATGGAGATGAATTAGGTAGTAGAAATGAAAATTTATGTCCATATTTTCTAACTAGAAGATCACATAAAAAATTATGTATTAGTAAATAGGGTGCATGATTTACCTTATCTTAGAACAAATGCAGCAACTACCCTTACACACATATGTGCTTCCTTCTCAAGAAACACACATATGGTAGTCTATGATGTCCCCCCAGTATATCACTAATGGATGGGAACCAACAACATCCTCCTAGTGTAGCATAAAATTATTTTCCATGCTTGAAAGTACCTAAAATAAGAATTCCTGGTACATGTGAAGGACTTGGATATACATGTGGAACATATACAATAAATGGTTCCATAACCGTTAGTGAAACTTTTAGTTTTGGTGTTCTGACCTGGGATGGGTCAACCCTAGAGAGGAAAAAGGATCTATGAGAGAGATAACACCTTGAACTGGATGGTTAGTTTGTGACTAGAAAGTCTAAGCTCCTTCTGGGCGGCACCCTAACAAGAGGTATATTCCCACACAAGTATGAGTAAGTAGACGTGGGGCACATCAGGTAAAAGAGGAATTTGTTTTAGACCAAATGCCTAAAGCCTTGTTGGAGTACATAATAGATAAATTGAATATGGTAAGTTTAGTTTTACGTAATGAGATAATATGGCTTATGGTTACCTCATGGGTTTTGAGAGTTTGTCACATGATTAGAGGATGCAAGTGTGTGTGCTTCTTCTAAAATAAGTGAAGCTAAGATGTAAATCAACATGAGCCTAAAATTGTTCTAGAATGGGGGACCCCTAGTGTTAGGACCAGTGATAGAGTTAACTCCTGAGAGGGTGGGGCCCAGAAGGAGAAGGTTGGGAACCTTGACTCCAAGACATGAAGAATTACAAGAGATATATCTCCTACACTAGATTACTCTTGAGTGGATTAGTTGAGTTCATATATGGATGATACCTAGATGCCTGTCATACCCTAGATGTCCTTGGATAGACCAAACCCTAGAGATAAAGAATGAGGTTGCTTGCATTGATGTGTATATGATATGAGTACCTACCATCTATGTGAGGGAGATAGAGTCCCATGATCCTGGAGTGGTAAGGAATGGTAATATGTTGTGAAGCCTCGTATTCATGTTAGTAGTCCCTTGTGTAGGAATATAAGGGTTGTTTATGTGAAAGCAAGAGTTGGCTAACAATTCTGAGTTGGAATCTTAGAAGAAGAGAATATCATGTTTTGGTTTAGTTGTACCATATTTTCATGACTTATTATAAAAAGGTAGATTACAATCTTGGACCGAAGAGAGAAAATAGAACTAGTGCATATGATACTCAAAGAGTTGAGTAAGGTCATCAAGGTTGATCATGGAACCTCGCTCAAGAATTGGGTTAAGGGAAACCCCACTAGGATTTTGTTATCTTTTGATGAGCCTCTCATACAAGTTGGATTAGCATCACCATAAAACCATGAACTAATCTAATCTAGAGAAGTGAGGAATGGGTATGATACAATGAAATACTTAGACATGGTTTAACAAGTTGTATATATACAAATGGTTAGCTATATGCATGAAATATATTAATGTGAAGTAACTAGCTAACCTCAAGATGAACCTTTAATAAAAATTGCAACCTCACGTGAGAATCTGAATGCGATAATGAACCTCTAATAAAAATTGCAACCTCATGTGAGAATGTGAATGCGATAGTTCTCATTATATATATATATATATATATATATATATATATATATATATATATATATATATATATAATGATGTTTCAGTTGACATAAGTTATATGAGGCAAATGAACTTGACGTATATAGAGTATGATCTATCTTACTGGCCTAATACATAGTATGGATTGTATTGGGTGCGTACAAAGTATGTGGTGCACGATGTTAAATGAAAATGTTTGCTCTTATAGACATTGACAGAAGAAACCTAATATCTTGGTTCCAGTATATTGAAACCTTTCAACTTTGGGTAGTGATAGAACTCATGGGTGGTATATCACATGATATAATAATACAAATCTCAAACACATGGATGATATAATGGATAATATTCCTAAAATACATGTTTAGTGCAGTGATCCTTGGTAACTCCAAGTATTAGTTTTATCATGTACTCAGATAGGACCCTTCCTAAAAGAGTGAGTTCACATATTGGTGTAAGAATTAAGGTTACCTTAAATTTCACTTAAGGACTAAAGATTAGGTGAATAGATCATAAAAGAACATATATTGAGTATGATTCCTTGGACCCACGTAAGCCATCTCTAAGGGACATGGGGAAAAGGTCAATATCATGGTAACCAGCATGATGGAACCAAGGAGGTCACCATAAGCCCATTAAAGGGATATAAAGTAAACTATATGTACCCTAAAAATGAAAGGAACACAAGAGAAAAAATCTCTGAAAAAAGGGGATGTTATACGCATTACTGGGGCAACCTTAAGTAAAATGTGTAGTGAAATAGAATAAAGTTATGATGTCTCAATCAAACCCATGGGAAGGGTAGGGCCACATGTTGACCCTAAGATCTTATAGGATGATTGAAGGTACATAAAATCTATGAGGATGGAGAATGGCCATGTTCTCAGTGCATAAGGCCCTTGGGGGTCAAGAGGATATCATGTCAAAGGTATCTACACCCTAGAGATCTTGAGGGAATGACTAAGGTTGATGAGACATAGGCGTGTGCATGAAGACTTGTGATAATGTTTGAATAAGAATATTAAAAGGAGTTACAAATAAGAATAAAAGGTTAAGATAAAATCTTTTCCTTTATGTTTGTATAAAACTAAGGAAATGGTGGTATTCAAGATTCAGAGTCACGTATAGAATGAATCAACCTAAATACAAAACTAAAAGATAATGTTTGGATGCACCGTCACTACTCTTGGAATGGGATGAGCTTTGTATTTTGACTGTAGCCAAATGCTTATTTCATCTTTTTATGAGTGTGAGGATGGGACAAACACATGTCATATAAAAAACAATTTGAAATGATATGATAAATGAGTTCCTAAGTTGAAATCTAAATGGCATAATATAAGGTTTGAGGTGTACCTCACCCTTATGAGAGAATAACAAATAATTGATTTAGAGACCTAAGCAAAAAGGGTAATCACCTAGTGAAAATGTCATGGTTGAGGATGTATATATACCCTCGAATTGAATTCGGATTCTAACCTTACCAATATGAGGGTTTGGCTTGCTGATAAAGGCATACGGTTTACATAGGTTATCATCCCTAGACTGAAGGATAGTTGGAATGAATGATCTAGGCCTTACAATATCTTTTGTGATCATGTGTTCTTGATTGGGGTGGATTATGGGATTAGTACTTTCCCTAAGATGAATTTGCATGTAATAATAACTACCAAGCTTGTATGAGGATGCCTCCATATAAAGATCTGTATGGGAGGTCGTGTCAGTCACTACCTAATTGGGATGATGTTGGTGAGAGGACCTTGTTGAGGCCACAAGAACTAGATTTGTATGCTGACAAGGTTGCTTTTATTAAGAACAGGTTGAAGAGAGCCCAAGATCGACATAAATCATATGTTGATGCAAACTAGAAATATTTGCACTTCACTGTAGGTGAATGTGTTTCTAGGAATCTGACTCCTTTGAGCTATAGCTAAAAATAGAGGAAACTGAGTTCCTAAAACATGGGTCTTTTTGAGATCCTAAAATGGATTGGTGAAGCTACTTATCGACTACCATTATCACCATAGTATAGTATGATGCATTATGTGTTCCATGTGTCAAACTCTGAAGCACTATGTGAAGGATCCCACTCATGTGCTGAGCATTAACACTATTGAACTCCAAGGGAGGATGACATACCATGTATCACCTGTGATGATATTGGACACCAAGGTGAAAGATCTCATGAATAAAAAGATAGAGATGGTAAAAGGTTCTTTGGAAGCACCATGGAGAGGATGAAGCCACATGGGAGTTAAAGACTGACCTAGAAAAGTCCCATCCTATGTTGTTTTTTTTATTACTTGAATTTTGAGAAAAGAATTCCTATAATAGGAGGAGGATGTTATAACATGATTTTCACTTGTATTTTACTTTGTTGAAATGCAAATATTTCAATAAAGAGGATATATTCGAAATTTTGTGTGTTTTGTTTGATAAGTATGGTTATACCTTACAAATCTCCTTTGATGTGAATTTCATAGTTTTTATTGTTTTTTTTATCTAGTAATGGATATAAGGGAAAAAGAAAGAAAGGAAATCCAATATTAATAAAAATGAAAAGATAATAGATAATAATTAATATACTTGTGAGAATTATGTGGAATTCTCTAGAAAGTGATATGGATAGCAACTAATGGATTGATTTCACTTTCCAATTGTTCCTAATAATAAAAGTAGATAAAATAAAAGATATTGAAAATGTAGAAAGCAAAAAGGGCCAATTAGATGCCTAAAATACATAAAATATAGAGAAGACTTGGATATTGAGAAAAGTATCATTTCTTTTTTATTTTGGTCTCAAACCCTACCCACACTTGGATAAAGTCATTAAAGACTTTCTCTTAAAATTTGGGATTAAAAGGATTAACTTAATAGGAGATATGGATTTCTCTAGAAATCCTAAAGTGACTCAATTATCAAGGATAAATCATAAACACCGTGATTTAATTTTTTTCTACAAATAGTAATAATTTGCCCACTTGAGTTGAATCTGAGTCATGGATCTCAACTACAAGGACAGGCAACCATGGTCTACCTAGGATAAGAAAAGGAAACAAGAACTTGACTATGGCAACTTACCTGATCAAATCCCTCACACATTAATGCATGAACATATCAGGAAACAAGTCCTTTGAGTTAATATGAATCTACCTACCCCAAGTTTTCCCTAATTTATAGGACCCAAAAAGTTTTCCAAAATCCGTCAACATAGTAGGGACCAACCTTCGAACTCGCAGATATATAAAGGGTCCATACATCCAATGCAAAAGCACCATCATGATCGCAACACACTTCGGGACCTAGGAGTTGCCTCTCCACCCTCAATTTCATCTATAGAACTACCATCCATCATTCTAAAACATCCCTATATGGCCATAGGACCTTCTTGTTTGTTATCCTCACCCAAGTTGTCTCTAGGGCAATTGAAGGCATCATCATCTTTGGAGGGTTGAGACAGAGGGGAACACATGTTCGCCTGCGACTGAGAAGGCCTGGTGTTCGAAGTCAACATTAGAGTTTATTTGTGGATTAAGATAGAAGACTGAACAAAGGTTTAAGATGAACCTCTATGAAAGGTACAACCTGCCCTCGCCCCTCTTCAGAACATATATGGCCATTATGGTCTTTTCTCTCTTTTTTAGTCTTTCTAAAGTGGTGCCATGCAAGATCACCCAATCTAGGTGGCGCGAGCCGATTGCTTGGCCCAACATAGTTGGCAAGGCCAGGACCAATGATAACACCTATTTATAAACTTCTCACATATATTTTATAACTCCCATAGCATACCTTTTATAGATTTTCTCCACTTATTTTAGTAATTTATGTGAAGTATCTCACTTACACACTTTTTCCATAGTTGCAAGGTCACATCAAGCCAAGGTCACGATCGACACCTCGACCACAACCCATTCGACCATTAGGGACCATCCTACCGTGGTCGACATCTCCAAGATCACCTCAATGCCTCGCACCCATGGCCCCTCACACTCACGGTGCCTCGTACTCCTCACACCCACAGTCTACACACTTGATGTATCGATCATTTTGTGATTTCATTATGATTCCGCGCGGGTATCCTAGATTTTCACTACCCGACAGCCAAAAAAGTAACTCTATTGTCAAAAAAGTAACTATGGTGATCAAAAAGTAACTACACGAATAAAAGAGTAACTTTGTACAAAATATACAGCAGATATATATATAAGGACGGGTTTTTTTATTTTGGAGGGGCAAATGATATTATTTATGGCTAATTTTTTTTGGAGAGATAGAAAAAATAGTCCTCTACAATTGTAAATTTTTTTTTTGAAAAAAAGTGGTCGGAAGGGTGGGCGGGTAGCTGCCCACACGGGCAATAAAGATGGGCCCTATATATATATATATATATATATATATATATATATATATATATATATATATATATATATATATATATATATATATATATATATATATACATTCATATTAATGTGTCTATATGTAAACGTATACACATGCCAACTCTATACAATTAATTTATGATCTCAATATGTCATTTTCTATATAATTAGTTTATTAAAATATAATTATCCAAAACCGCATATACTCTAGTATATACTCCCGCATACCACATATACTCTATGTAGTAACCTCGCCGCCCGTACACCGCATATCGCTTTCCTGAACAATGGTATGAATGCATGAAAATGTTGGGATGCTAAGGCTTATTATCATATGTTCTTCCTTGTAGTTTGTGGATGCTCATCTCGAGTGAGAGGCTACCCTCAGACTTAGATTTATCCTTATCTTAAGAGAGAGAGAGAGAGAGGAATGGATGTCTATATGATTACTTATAGTATTGGTAGGAGTATATGAGAGGGAGTGGTGATGTTTGCATGTTAGTGATAGGTCTTAGTAGGTGAAACTCAATCCAAGTTTCCCATCCATATCTTTGTTTCCAACTTTACGCGTTGTTCTTCTTCTCTTTGGTTTATTTATTTTACTTTGGTTTGATCACTATCATTCTTTCGGAACACCCTTTTTAAACCATTTGTTATCCGGAATATATGAGTGTGATACCCTGCGTGCTTAACACCTACTAACCTTGTCCCTTTGGTTCGACCCCGATTACTACATCAGACCTCATATAATAGTTGTGGGGGCCTAAGTGTCGGGTTACTATCTTAAGAGTCAGACTACTCTGGATCTTCTCCTTTTTGGATGTGTGATTTACTCCGGTCAAATTTTTTGGTGCCATTATTGGGGATAAGGCAAAACAACACTGTTAAGAAATTGAGTCCACTCACTATACTCCCATGCGTCAAGCTTAGTAATAATCTTGACCACATAGAAACCTTAAAATCTGCTAGCATGCATTTGCATAGAATAGTTCATTTTAACATGTCCAGTTTACTAACTCGATTGGCTTTGCACCTCAACCTTGAGTCACCATGCCGCCTTGTGTGGATGGTAGTCTCACTGGGGATGAGTGGAATGTGAGCATTCAACATGATCCCCCACCACCAGGGATGGACGAAGACAGAGATGGTCGTTACTCAGACAATTGTCAATATGAAAAAGAGCATCGGGATGAAGATCGTCAGGAAGAAGATCAATGGGATGAAGAATGACACTACCGACACCGAAGAAGGCACCATCGCAATCACTGTGAAAATGAACATGAGCATGATGGTCGAGATAGTTATAGAGAGGTTGATGAAGAGGGAAAGACCCTTAGAGAATTGGTAGCAACTAGGGCCAATGAATCTAGATGCCCGATCGTCATCCCACACTTCAACAGCAAACTTTGAGTTGAAACCATCTATAATCTCGATGATCTAGAATAAAACTTTCTGTGGGAATTTGAGAAGTGAAAACCCATACCATCACCTTGATGCTTGTAAAAATATCTATGATACCATCAAGATGAGGGGAGTCCCTCAAGAAGTGATATACTGTAAAGGCTTCAACTTCTCTCTTAAAGATAAGGCTCTATCATGGTATCTCAACCTCCCTCGCCAGTCCATAGATGGGTGGAGACCCATGGCAGATGCCTTCATTACTAAGTTTTATCCTACCGAGAGGACTATCTGCAAAATGCATAAGATCACTTCTTTTGCATAAAAGTCGAGAGAAAACTTGCATGAATCATGGGAATGCTTCCAGGAGTACCAGAGGGATTGTATGCACCATAATTACTATAAGGGGTTCCTCGTGACCACCTTCTATAATGGGTTGACTCCTACTGAGAGGACTTCATTTAACACATCTGCTGACAGTGACTTTTTTGGAAAGAAACTGAGCAAAACAATGAAGATAATAGACAACATGGTTGCGCTACAAGCTGGCATGGACTATGATAGGAATGAGTGGGGATCGACAAAGAAAGTAGGGTATGGAGGACCGTATATTGAAGCCAAAGCCTTGGAGACCATAACAACACATATTCATAAAATAGCCACTGATGTCAAACATCTAAAAGACACTAGAGCCAAGGGCAATAAGCATACTGAGAAAGCCATGAAATGTGTCACCTATGAAGAAGAAGGGCATGGGATCGATAATTGTATCTATACTCTGCCTGAGGAAAGTGACAAAAGTGAAAGAGAAGAAGAGACAGAAAATGTTTCTTATGTTAACTTCAAGCGACAAGACCACCCTGAGTTTATTTACGGCAACACAGAAGCTGCAGAGAACACACATCAGCTGGGTAGTTCATCTAAACCTCCTCCAGGGTTTGAGAAGAAATGGGTGCCAAAATAATACACCAAGACTACCAACTACCAGCAGAACAAAAATAACTATCAAGGCCAGAACAAAACTATGAGTAGGCAAGGATAAGGGCAAGGCCCAGGGCCGAGCCAAGCAAAAGACAATAACCAAGCCGACATGATTGCTTAACTATTCAACTTTACAAAGAGGCAAGCATCAGTGAATGATCAACTAGCTCAACGTGCTCTCACAAATTTGGGAGTGCTAACTTACATGCAAACTCAAATGGTGGATATGCAAACTCATTAGAAATATATTGATCAGTAGCTTGCACAACTGGCCAAGCTCATGAAAAATCCTTCTAGAAAGATCTCGTCGAATACCAACACTGCCAAAATGTCTTCTCTCTGATTTGGGAAAATGATGGTTAATGCTAATACCAAAAACATTAAAGAAGAAAGAAGTCATGTTAATCAACAGTCTGAGAATGAAAAGGCAATAAAAGAATCAAGAGGCAAAGAACAAGATAACCATGGCAAAGAAGAAGGACAAACCAAGAAGAAGAAGGAAAGAGAGGAAAAGGACTCAGACCCTCTGGGAGATGTTCTTTCAAAGAAAAATCGATATTCCCCAAGAATTCCTTTCCCCTATAAGTTAATAAAGCACACTGAAGAAGAGATACAAAAAGTTCATGGAAGTTGTAAAGAAGCTTCACCTGGATGTACCCTTTCTTGATGCAGTAGAAGAAATGCAAACCTATGCAAAGTTCTTCAAAGACCTGGTTACAAAGAGAAGAACAGGTTATCGTGTTGAAACTTTCCAGTTAGTAAAGATGTATAGTGCTTTTGTTCAAGCAGAGCTGCCTACCAATAAGAAAGACCCTGAAGCATTTAACATTCCTTTCTATGTTGGAGATAACGTGGAGAGAAAAGTATTAGCTAACTTGGGAGCAAGAATCATCCTAATTCCCCTGACTCTAGCCCAAAGGCTGGAGATGACATACATGGTAAAGATGGGGATGAGGATCGAGTTAGCAAATCACACCTTCACAAGGCTAGTGGGAATAGTTGAAGACATTCCGATAAGAGTTCGAAGATGTTTCATACCATGTGATATAGTGGTAATAGACACAGTAAAAGACTCCAAATGCCCTATGATATTTGGAAGGCATTTTCTTGCAATGGGGAGAGCCTTGATAGATGTTGTTGAAGGAATAATCACACTACAAGTAGGGAACGATCACTTGGATTTTAGGGTACAAGATGCCATGAGGGGACCCTCTCTATGTGAGTCTGCGTACTTCATGGATGATTGTAATCAGTATTGCAAAAAGGTGTAGGAATATAAAGCAATTGTAGATCCACTAATGTGAGCCCTAAACAGTCAAGATCCTACCATGGAATGCTAAGAAGTTGTGGAAATCTTAGATTACTTGGACCAACCAGAATAAGAATTCAACGATGATGAAGAGATAATTGAAACAATGAAGTATGCTTCATTCGAGTAGATGACCGAGGAAAAGGAAGCATTGAAGCCCAAGCTAGAGTTCAAGCCTCTTATAGAAGGGTTGAAATATGAATTCTTAGATGAAGATGAAAGGAATCTAGTAATTGTCAATGCTAACTTATTAGACGACCAAACAGAAAAGTTGTTAGATGAGCTAAGGACGTGTAGAAAGGCCATATGGTATTCTGTGAAGGATATCAGAGGTCTTAACCCGACTTTATGCATGCACAAGATTCACCTTGAAGAGACAGCCAAGCCTTTGGCTCAACTACCCAGGAAGCTAAATCAAATGTTGAAGGAGGTTGTGAAGAAAGAAGTCATAAAGCTACGTTATGTTGGAATCATCTACCCAATAAGTGAAAACATTTGGGTTAGTCCTATCCATGTTGTACCCAAGAAGGGTGAAATGACGGTCATACAAGGGGAAGATGGAGAGGAAGTCACCACGAGGATAGTGAGAGGTTGGCACATGGGCATCGATTATCACAAACTAAATATAATCACCAAGAAGGATCACTTCCCCTTGCCATTCATCGACCTAGTCCTAGAATGGTTGGCCCATCATGACTATTTTGTTTTCTAGATGGATATTCAGGATTCTACTAAGTCCCTATTCACCCAGATGAACAAGACAAAACAATATTCATGTGCATCTATTGCACATATGCGTTCAGAAGAATGCAGTTTGGACTGTGCAATGCACTCACAATGTTCCAACGTTGTATGATCTCGATGTTCTCAGATTTTCTGGAAGACATCATAGAAGTCTTTATGGATAACTTCTCAGACTATGGAATAGACTTTTACACATGCATATGAAATTTATCTCTAGTGCAACAAGGATGTGAGGAAAAACATCTCATTCTAAATTGGGAGAAGAGCCATTTCATGGTATAAGACGGAATCATCCTAAGGGAATTGAAGTGGACTTGAGTAAGATTGAATCCATCTCAAAGCTTCCACTACCAAAGTCTGTAATAGGAGTGAGAAGTTTTTTCGGACATGTAGGATACTACATGAGGTTTATAAAGGATTTCTCAAAAATTTCAAAGCCTTTGTCTTATCTTTTGCTCAAAGATGCCGAGTTTGAATTCACCAGTGATTTTTTGGATGCCTTCAATACACTGAAAAGAGAACTAACAACAGTACAAATTCTTCAAGCATCAGACTGGGAATTTCCCTCTGAAATCATGTGTAATTCCAGTGACTATGTAATAGGTGTCGTCTTGGGATAGAAAAAGGAAAAGAAACATCATGTAATTTGTTATGCAAGTCAGACACTTGATGAGGCACAAGTAAACTACACAACTACAGAAAAAGAAATGTTGGCCATTAAATTTTCCTTTGATAAATTTAGATCATAATTAATAGGATCGAAGCTGAAGTTATATATTGATCATGGGGAAATTTAGTATTTGATGCCAAAGAAGGATATGAAACCAAACTTTAAAGATGGGCACTATTGTTGCAATATTTTGATCATGAAATCATTGACATGAAAGGGAATGAGAATGTGGTTGTAGACCACTTGTCTAGAATAGTCTTCGACGAAGAGAATCAATTACCAGTGAATGACAATTATGCTAATGAAGCCCTACTAATGGTTCACTCTGACGAGTAGAGACTACCCTAGTTTGTAGATATCTACAGCTATCTCACATGTGGGCAGTTACCAATGGAGATCACATACAACCAAAAGAAGAAGCTATTTTCTTATCTGAAGAATTACTACTGGGATGACCCAATACTCTTCAAAAGATGCTATGACAATATATATCTTTGGTGCATACCAGAAGAGGAGGTGCCATTAATCTTGAAAGAGTGCCATTCTTATCCTTATGGTGGGTACCATGGTGGGGATATGACAACAGAAAAGGTCCTATAGTCTGGATTTTATTGGCCCACACTCTTCAAGGATGCGGCTTCTTTTGCCAAAACATGCAAAGAATGTCAGCTAATAGGAAATATAAGCAGGAGGAACGAAATGCCCATGGTAGATTGGGTAGAAGTTGAAATTTTTGATCTTTGGGGAATTGACTACATGGGATCTTTTTCACCATCAAAAGGGAATCAATACATCCTCACTGTTGTTGATTATGTTTCTAAGTGGCTTGAAGAATTCACTACTCAAACTTGTGATTCCAAGGTCGTGATAAAGCTTTTCGAGAAAACTATATTCCACACTTCATAGTACCACTTACAGTCATAAGCAATGGAGGATCACATTTTGGTGAGAAACAATTCGAAGCTTTGCTAAGAAAATATGGGGTGAAACACAAGGTCGTGACTCCTTACCACCCCCAGACGTCAGGACAAGTGGAAGTATCAAATAGATAGATCAAGCAAATCTCAGAAACGATTGTTAGCCGCACAAGGAAAGATTGGTCAATGAAGCTAGAAGATGCACTTTGGGGTTATCAAACCACTTATAAAACACATATAGGGACGTCAACCGACATGTTGATTTATAGTAAATCCTGTCATCTACCGCTCGAACTAGAGCACAAGGCTCTATGGGCTATTAAATGTCTGAATATGGACCTTGATAAGGCTGGATAGAAAAGGTTCCTTCAGCTCCAAGAATTCAAAGAATTGAGACTTAATACCTATGAAAATGCAAAGATTTATAAATAAAGAACAAAAGTCTGGCATGATGCCCATATGAAGAACAAGGATGTTCACAAAGGGGACAATGTCCTTTTATTTAATTCAAGTATCAAGTTATTCCCTAGAAAGCTTAGAACGAGATGGTAAGGTCCCTTTTCTGTGACAAAAATATACCCATCAGGGATGACAAAGATATCAGGAGAGAAGACATGAATTTTTAAGGTAAATGGACAGAGAGTAAAAAGGTATTACGAAGATGAAGCATTTGTGAGGAGGTCTAAACTTAGTTTGGCGGAACGTAGTCAGCCAATAATTGAAAAGATTGAGGAAATACCACCATCAGTTGAGAAAATTGAAAATTTAATGATCAGGAAGTCAAGCTAAAGACTCTAAACAAGCTCTTCTTGGGAGGCAACCCAAGTTTTGCTCTTTTTCATGATTCATGTTTTCCTTCATTTTGTGCTCTAGTGTTATGAGCTATGTACATCTAGGTTTCCCTATATTTCAATTTCCCTCTCCAAAAAAGAGTGTAAATGTTTTATGGTCTTTTCCATAGATGGTTTGTTCGAAAGTACAAGTTTTTGTTTTGTTTTCATGTTGATTTGGTTTGGAGGACCGTGGTTGCGGTCAGGACAATGATCGTGGGGTCAACCTTGCTCAAATAGGATGTACACCATGACTCACGACATGTGCTCTCAAGGTCATGATAGGCTGCAATCATGACATACAAAATTTGGGAAGATAAATGTGGGTCGAGGTGTTCCGCATGCCGCGGGTCGTGGTCCCAATCATATATATACTAAAACCCTTGGAAACACTGTTCTTCTGACCCAAATCAAAATTCTTGAACTAACACACCTATCACCCAAATCTATTTGACGAGTGAGTCCTCAAAGCAGTCAAATCAAGCACATGCTGGCGAGGAGCATCTACATCGTCGTTGCCCCCTGCATCCCCCGCTTCTGTCGTGATTCCTAAAAGTTTTTTCTCCACTGAGGTATCCATTTTTTGCTTTATCTTGAATTCCATCACAGATTCTTCCATGCCTGACCGTTTCTCTCATGTATCTAGTGACCTTTCTGATCTAAGAACCACCTCGGCTCCACCGATTTTTTCAACAACACCACTTATCCTAAACTAGGGTTTAAGACCGGTTTTGGATGCAGAACCCCCTGGCCGCCTCGGCCGTGGCAAATGACTTACCAAACAAGGTTTTACACCCCTGGTTCTATGACCATCTTCAATGGAACAAGACCATTCCTCCATCATCGTGATCGCAGTACTACATCCTGGACTATGGGTTGTGGTGCCTTCCCAACGTGCAAGTTTGTTGCTAGATGACCGCAGGTGTGACAAAGTGGATTTTAGCATAATGATAAAGTAATTACTCTTTTGACCTTTTTTTGTTCACTCAGGGCCCCAATTTATTTTCCTTAGCTACATAATCAATTTTGAGACTCAAATACGAAATATGGTGATGAATGTAGTTTTTATACACATTATCACACCTCAAATTAGATTCAATCGTCACTTTGTCCAAAGAAGCGTATTGATCCATCAAACATCATGTTTTTGTTCTGAAACTTTTAATAAAGGTTCTCCACATTTTTTTGAAGCTGTGGTCTAAATTTGAGAACAATTGGACATTCCTACAATTTACTATGATTTCTTGAAGATAATGTGTTGAAAACCCCTTTTCCCCCTTTTATCAGCGATCCATACAAGGGATTGGGGGTGACTGTTGACCCTTGGATCTACCTCTCATAGATCCAGGCCTGATCCAGTGGTTGCAAGGTCATCATCAACCTCCCATAATCAGCGGCGAGGTGTCTTTATGGCCGAGACTTGCAATCTCACGCCCTTGACCTCGATTCAAATTTTCAAGCGAGCCAAATTGGTCCCCTCACAATTTCATATGCAACCAACCCTATTTTGAAGTAGTTTCATTCTCTATAAAACTACCAAAACGAGCTCCTCGCCTCATATTCTCACTCTGGTGGCCATGGCTACCACCAAGGAGTCCCCTAGCCCAAACCCTAGCCCAAAATGCTATAAACACCTCTGGATATGACTCCCCCCATCTTCCATGCTCTTGTTTGGCCTAAAGAACCTTGATTTCTCCACATCTTTCTTTGCTTCTAAATCTGCGCCATTGCCAAGCCCATTTTGGGCGTTCCTGCTATGCACCTCCTCCATCCTTTCTTTGACTCCCATTGAGTCTGCGAGGTGGTGGAAGATTGGGATGGCCTGCGTGCCTCCCTCACCCACCCTTTCTTCTGGAGTTGCTCCACAACAGCAAGCCCTCTGCCCTGTTCTTGGGCTCACGCAAGGCTTGCATGAGGAAGGAGAGGGCTGAAGAACTGGCCGGTCTAGAAGGGGGTCCAACAAGGACCGAACCAGCTAAGAACCGGTCAAAATCAAGATTTAAACTGACCAATCAAAGCCCAGAACCGGGCTCCCAAATAGTGAGCCTCCTAGCTTACATGGATCGATTTGGACCCTTCAATGCACATCCAACGACCCCCCATTTTCACAAGTAAGGTATTTATATCCCTGTCTACTCGAAATTGCAATTAATACTCAGATCTTGATTAAATAATAGAAATTGCATCGTAACTCCAAAAATCACAAACAAATAATCAATCTTTATCAGAAAAATCCAATGAACCTTCTGAAAATACGTTTGGAGACCAATTAGTTATGCATATCACTGGTATACCTATATTTGATCTCTTGCTTATTTAGTTTATCTAATGGATCAATAATAATGATTAATCCTTGAGAAAACCTAATTATGATCTAATGTTCATCTTGAAAACTAAACTTGACTATGTATGAGTTTAGATCTGATTTTGCAACTCATCTCTCCTAGAATGTGAATCATGCACATTGAACCAAGGATTAACCTTAATATTGTGATAATGGATCTAAATCTTGTGGAAAGATTCATCATGTGTATGATTCATGACTCTACTTTAATCAAACTGATCTTGATTCCCAATTATATTAAGTACCATGATGATAATCTAGAATTTGAGGATGGCTTGAATAATGATCATAAATTAGGGATAACACTTGATCCTATAAAACCTAGGTAAGTCATTCACACTCACAAATACTTGATATTTGAAATAATGTTAGACATATTGATATAGTATGAATTATAAGTGGATGACCTCACCCTAAGGTTGACATAGGAAAGTGTAACCCTAATCTTTAATACTGAAACAAGATTTCCAAATATCTTGATCTTGACCCTTGATCCAAATATGGTGTTTTAGGATCTAACTCAAAGGGTCGACCTATTACTAGTGGATCTGTACTCAAAATCTTGGTGAAAGGTACGCTATTATATAACTCCTCCTTGATTGTATTGAAGATACTTTTATGTATCTCTTGACTGTATACTTGGCTATTTACTTGGATGAGCTACTGTTCCCTATGATTAGTCTTTTGTTTTACTATACTATATTTTGAAAAACATGAAAACATAAATTGCATGACCATTATGACTGCATGTATATTGATAATGATGATGATATTGATAATGTTGGTAATGTTGATATTGAGTAGAACAACCCCCTCACTTGGAGGTGGGACTTATACATTGGATTCCTATGTTCCTATGGTGAGAAGGAACCTAGTGACCTTCCCCATCACGTTGGGGTAATAGAGTCACACAAAATATATAAGCATGCTTCTCAAATTACAACATAATGGGAGCTAATAATAAAAGTCGAGTTGCTTGAAAAAAACTTGTTGAATAAATGTTGGTTTTGCAAATTTCTTGTTATTCTTTTGAATATAAGTCCTACCAAGTATACTCTCTTATTATAAACAGTTTTACTTGATTTTGATAGTGTACCGTTCAATTGCATGATTGTGTCTTGATTTTCTTGATTTTTGGCAATACAGATGGAATACTAAATAAGATCGCTTCTGCACTCTGCATACTCTGATGACAAAAATAAATCAGATATATCTCCATATTGGGTTAGTTGTTATTTAAATATCCAGTTTTTGAGTTATTATTTCTTATTGTATATGCCAGTGTGATAGATCCTATTGGGCCACTCAGGGATGGGTGCTTCAATCCTCTTACTACTGTCTAGGTAGTAGGATTGGGATTGGGGTAAGAACGGTTCCATGACAGTAGGTCATGGCATTTATGGAATGTAAAGTCTGTTGCACAATAATTGTGGGTCGCGGTCGAGACCCTGTTGATGTTCTTTTGATCACGGTCGTGGTCATTCTTGTTTGCTTCTTTTGACTGTGGTCACTTCTTCTCTCGTGTCTGAACTAACACTTTGTGGTCGCGGTCCTCTCTCATCTCTGAGTTAATAGACCTTGATAACGGCGTGTTTTGTTTCATAAGATGGACTCTTTGACCAAATGATGCCTAGGTCGTGGTTTGGACCGCGATCGAGGTATGTCTTCTATTTAAAGGCTTAGGTCATGACGTTATGAGAGAAATCAAAATATAACTTAATCATACATACACATGATATTAGAATAAAATAATTAATGAAGGTGGGCTAAAAATTAATATAACTATGATAATGAGACAACTAATTTGAAACTTTTTAGAATGTCGAGCTCAACTGGTGACTCATTGTTCAAAAAGTCAACATCATTGAAAACGATAGAACAAATCATGGAGAAGATAGCAACATCTTTAAGAAGAGATAAAAGCCTGCCACCAGCAAGGAGATTACAACTAAAGTTGAAAATGGAGAAGTATCAGCGCATTCTGGGTAATCAGATACCAAAAGAGTCAAAGGCATTGCAGAGTACATCTCAGATAGAGACTTCAGAGTACCAGCCTACATAGACCGAACTGAAGAGCCTGGGAAAAAGGAAGGTTGAGCCCAAGAGGGTCAAGCACAAAAAAATATAAAGATAACTGTTGCAAAGGAAACAAAAGGGTAGGGGAAAGAAACGGTCCGCACAAAGGAAGAAGAGACTGAGGGATCATCAATGATTCCGAACATGCCAACATTTATACCAAGGGACGTTGTGCACCAGTCTCATTTCGACTAGATATTGCAAGCCAAAGTGTTCAGGCCTATGAGGTATCTCGACGTCGATGACTTTAAGAGGATGAGAGTCTACGATAGAGTTATCAAATTCCTAGAGGGTGAAAACCTATGAACCCTATGCACTTCAGAAGCCCCATCATTGAAGCTACCAATAGTAGAATTTCTATCCACTTTGGACAAAGTCCTAGTAAATAAATAGGAGCGCAAAAAGGGGGGTGGAGACTTCGAACTGGAGGTGAGACAAGGAGGAAAGTCTCACACAATTGTAGAGGCTATGATCAACACTATCTTCACATGAACCACAACAGAAGCACAAGCCTGCTCCGCCGCACTTGGATAAAAGGAAATTGTCGGATACAACAACCATAAAATGTGGGAAGAACTGACAGGAGAAGATGAACATAACTCCAAGAACTCAAAAGCAACCTTGATCACCTCATCCTTCATCAGGGTGGTGCAGAAGATAACTGCTAATATGATATTCATGATTCAGAGACAGGAGGAGTGACAAAGGGAAACCTCTTCATGATATGGTCTATACTGAACAAGAAGCCAATAAACATAGGAAAGATCCTAGTTGAAAGGCTATCAACACCTGTGGGAGGGGAATCCAAATAAACCAAAGATTTCTGCATGGGAGGCCAGATCACGAAGATAGCCTACCACTACATTGATGTAGACATGTTGATGATGTACCAAGTAACAAAGGGGCATATAAATATTGACATCAAGTCCCTCATGAATAAGGGAATCTTGGTGCAGAAGGGAGAAAAACTCTATTACAAATAAATCTTCTCCAAGAAACTCCTTCCCCTCCCAAAAATGATGTATTATGATGCCCACAAGTTGTGGCCCACCCAAGATAACATTGAAAAGATGTACTCAGGGGCCATCTGCACTACTGCGGAGAAGCCATCAGCAGCTGATGAAGATGGCGATAAAGCCAAATCTATAGAGAAAGAGAAGAAGAAACCAGGGGAAAGGAAAAAGCTGGTAGTAAGGAAGAAAAAGAAACAAGTGTTAGACAAGCCCACAACTCTGAAGGTAGCCTCACCTCCCATACCTACAGAAACAATAGTGAGTGAGGGATGCCAACTTGAAAAACCAATACCAGAGCAAGATGTCCAGGTGAATCTGGATGACATAAAGAGGGAAAGTACATGCCTTGAAGAGACCACATCGTAATAATAAGTGGAGGACAAACAAGAAACCGACCAACAACACCAAGACTCCAAAGTTGTAACCAAACTGGAAATTTCAGAAGTGATTCTTCAATCGCCGGGACAACCAGAAGGTAGATCGCCCAGCCCGACTTTTCCAACTCTACAACTAGAGGAACCTAGAGCATCCACGAAACACATGGAGTCATAGCCACCACATCCTCCAAGCTTCAAAAATGTACTGGGTAACAAGTTTGATGTATTGTGGCAACATATGCATCAAACATCTGAATTAAATTCAAACATAACCTCCATCATGTGTATGCTAACCACACAGGTGCAATCATTGAATGAGAGGACTGAAGCGCTACTCCAATTCATGTAAGTGGTGTTAAATACCTAGAACGCGATGATGGTAGCACTAAAGACCATCACGGAGGAAATGGAAGCCACCAGAAGGAAGAGGGACACCATGCAGGTCGAAAGAGAGCACATAATAAACTTCTACAAGGCGGAAATGAATGACCTCTAAAGGGAGCGCCAAGACCTGGATGAAGACCGCCATCAGGAAGAAGCTAAATGTAGAGATCGACAGTTGATAGAAGAGGAAGGAGACCAAGTGTATGGTAGGCCCCTCAACATCGCGAGCTTCATCGAGCCCTTCAATCCCTAATGATAACGATGACGAAGACAACGTGGGGGAACAAGTGCAGGTACATTGTCAAAAGAAGAGAGCGCCAATATAAAAATAGCCTCGATAGTTGAACCGTAGGCAAAGGAAGCACCACCATAGTCAGACACTCACTAAGACAATGAAACAAAGAAAACTATTACATAGTCAAGGGGGCTCGATTTGAATAGAAGTCCTGACGAGGACAAAGCAGAATTAGATAAGGGGAAGGGGGCACCAAAAAAATAACAAACTACCACAACTATAGACAAGGCTACACCAGAAGAGCCCATGTAGACCGTCGTCACCAAAGAAGAGAGCATAGCGATAGAAGATCTCACATCAAGAGAAAACAGAGATCTAAATAAGTTCTTGAATGACCTGACATACGTGATTGACATATGCAGTGACTTTTTGCAATCCCCAGTCCATAAGGAACAGACTAACTATCTATATGATGGGAAGATGGAGGCAACTTTAGGAGCACTGAATGCTTCCAAACTAGGAAAACCATATGAGGAAAGCAATGTAAAAGACAATACAACTATGGAGGCTTCCATAGACGTTGCAGATAAGGTGACCACCCAGATGCCAATGAGTATAGAAAGTCTACATCCAACCAGGGAAGCACCCCTAAATGTAGCACAAGATGACACCTCAGACGACAAGGAAGGTGGGCTCACCACTTTCTTCACAAACGAGCCAGCCAAAAAGTAGAGCACACCAATAAAGGAAGCAAAATTAGGTGTGGCTCCTCTTCTACCTTAAAAAATGGCAGATATGGACATGAATGCAATATCAAGGATAACATGCAGGAATGTCCATATCTTTGTAGATATTCTGGACGACAGTCTGCCCAGAACCGACATTGTATACCACAACAAGGGTAACATCTCAAGAGGGAACACTTCAAAGGAATCTTCCTAAAAAGGGCACATGTACAAAAGAATCTATTCAAATTACTGTGTGCCACCCTCCTCGAAGAGTTCTTACATCTAGACAAGGTGAAACTAGTGTTTAATGACACCACACATCTAGCATGACTCTTATACAATGAAGACTACAAAGTTGTTGGAGCTAAAATAGGTAGTGAGTAGGAAAGAAACAAAGTTTGTGGTCCTGCCCATAAGGAATGTGAAGCACTGGGCACTGATTGTTGTCGATTTATACGAGTAAAAGACAACAGTGTTCAACTACTGCACAGCTGAGCTAGACAGTACTGCCATAATATATAAAAACAAAGAAGCCAGAGATATACTAAAAGAGCCGCTACGTCTGCAGAGAGTGATATAATCATTAGACGACAGATTTAAGGGAATATGGAAACTATTATCAATCTACAAGAAGGTCCCTCAAGAAGAGGTTGGAATAGGGGATTATGCCTTCATCGCATTACAAATGATGGAAGTCGAAAATAAGGGCATCCCACTGGAAGACTTATGCATGGAAGATCTGCATAGGCTGCACGGTATGTAAGCGATGGAGGTTATCTATGACTACCGCTTCTTCAGTGACCTGACGATGCCTTTGGATGCAATACCATGGAGACTTCATTAAGAGATCCTTCTACCTAAAAAGTTCACTTGGAGGGAACAAATCAAACCTATGTGGATTGACCCGACAGAGCCAGCCAGAGCAACGACACGGAAAGAAGGTTGGAAAACTGACACTGGGGTAGCTACGGAAAGCATGCTAGAAATAGAACCTAAATAGAATCTAGAAGTAAAAGATAAAAAGGAACAACCTATAGCAGGACAACCGGAGGAAGGAAAAGTAGAAGAAGATGATCTGCCTGAACAGAAACCAGATGGGCCGACTGGGGAGATAACACCTACTTTCAAGGACTTTGATAGATGGAGCTGCATAAGCCTATCTTCATAATCACTAAACATGATAATGAAGTCCTTGAAAGAATATGACATGCCAAGCCGACAAAGGCTATATTCGAAAGGGATAGAATTTGAGTGCTGAAGGATGACCTCGGTGATATGCTGAAAACATGAGGGTACCTATCAGTCAGCATGATGTCAAAATACCAAGCTCTGTTAGGTGACAACTTGCCAAATGCCTATATGGAATACTTCCTATTGGTGGATAACATTCTAAAGGACAATAGATCGGGTAAAAAAGAACGCCTGCAACAATGCTTAGCGACGTCCCTCTCGGACTACATCTTCTTGCATATACTTCACGATAATTATTGGACTTTGCTGGTAGTCAACCTCATCGAAAGGACTGTAGTGTATGCAACAGCTCAGATGCAACCTTCACACTAAATAAAAAGACAAACATGACTACTGCAAAGGCACCAACCAATGAAAAGGTTGTCACATGCGTTGAAGAAATTGTTGAGATGCTAAAAAGCCATGGAAAAGGGTACAAGAATACAATAGGTAAAGACTTCAAGAAGATACAGTTCTTCCACATGAGCCCTCAGTAGGTGCCTCTATCAAATGAGTGCGGCTTATTCTATTTATCCAGTATGATAGCCCTAGCCAATTTGAATACAAAGGTGGAGGGGATGCAATATGAACAGTATCATCCACTACGAGGAGTGCACACAAGCATGCTCCTTGAACACTGACAAACCAGAATGAAGAAAGACTGTTTATACGTCTCACTCAAAATTTGGCACCTCGGGTTGGGGTTAAGGATAAGTTAGGGGGAGGAGTCATAAACGGGCTAGAGAGGTACAAATTTTCCACCATTTTACCACTCAATTTTTCAAAATTTTCAAAAAATTTACTTGTACACATTTAAGCTCTAGACAAACAGCTCTTGCTTTTTGCTTAAATTAAAGAAATCTGGTTATAAGCCACAATTCTATGTAGTTACCTTAGAAATTTGTCTATTATCTTGCTAATGGTTGTAGTTCTATCATCTTATAGAGTGAAAAATACGAGCAACTAATACATATAAAAGTAAAATGAGAAGCATATCAATAAAGTTGTATCTCATTCTTACAATAATACATTCTGTGTGTAACAACCTTAAGCTTATGAAACCCTTGAAAACTAGAGAGCTTCACAAAGCCATACTCATGACCAACCACCCTAACCCAGAAGACCGCATAAATCCCACTCACCCAAGCCAGATAGGAGATATAAAAAACCAAAAAGAAAAGCAAAAATTTATAATGAGAGTTGTGCCCAAAAGATGCCAAAAGTTTCCACATTGTTGGTGTATTGTTGCACTCACGAATGTAGATATGTCGTGCTCGTAAGTGGAAGCTCAAAGCCAAACTTACCCACCTCCAATCCTGAACGAAACTCACACAACTACCTTAGTTTACATCAGGAGCCCAAAGGGAAACATTGTCCCTACGATAGTTGTGAGTGAGAAAGTTTAGGACAGGAAGAAAACACTTAAAGCCTAAAGCTTACCTGAACACATTAGCATAGGGACAACAGAAAATAAAGAAAGAGTGTGAAAACTACCCCTTAGGGAGATGTTGTATGGTTACGGCTGGTAACCTAACGCAGGAAGGGGTGATGCATTGAGAAGGAGAGACCTTTTCTACCAAAGGCAATGGCAACAAGTTGAAGTTGTGCAACTTTTGTTATAGAGGGGGAGGAATGAGACTTTAGGGTTGAGCAAACATACCACAACAGTCTTGATGCAAGAATGAGATAATTCAGTAGTCTTAAGTTTTACAAATTTTTTGTCACACAAATTTGCTCTTTCTCTCTATGTTTTTGAGCCTACACTTAGCCTGAGGACATGCTTGATTCTAAGTTTGGGGGAGTTGATAACACCTCATTTTATACACTTCTTGCATATATTTTATACCTCCCCTAGCATACCTTTTATAGATTTTCTCCACTTATTTTAGCACTTTATGCCGAGTATCTCACTTACACACTTTTGCCATGGTTTTAGGTTCACATCAAGCCAAGGTCATGGTCGACACCTCGACCGTGGCCCATTCGACCATCATGGACCATCCCACTGCGGTTGAGGTCTATAAGATCACCTCAATGCCTCACACCTGTGGCTCCTCACACTGTGTGCCTCGTATGCCGCACACCCGCGGTCTACACACCCGCGGTGTGAAGCCCGCGACTGTTATTTAGATCCAGTCTGACCAAAGGATGTAGCATCTAGACTACGACTGATGGGGTGACTTAACCAACCTCGATCGAGGAGAGGATGGAAATAAAGCCTTGACTATGATCAGGATTTGTCCAAAGCCAGGCCTCGACTGTGGCCCAAGAATTAAGTCGGTGGAGCACGCCTATAAATAGGTGATGTGAACAAATCATATCATCTTTTGGATCATATTTGGTTGCATATTCATGTTATTTTGACTCAATTATCACTCTCATTCATGCTAGATTCTATATTTTTAGCTATTCTTACTTGTCTCATGGTTTGGATTGTAGGTACTACATATTGCAATGAAATTATGAGGAATATATCATATTATCTCTTATTGTATCACTCCTCAAGTATCTACATGTTTTGGGGTTCGAAATTGCGCAAATACCACTTTTTATGGCATGTAAATCAGACCTACACACTGAAAGTTATGAGCAAAATACACAACAGCCCAGAACAACGAGGTGCACGCCGTGCACCTGGGAATTTCAGGCAGATAAAAGTTTCTGGAAAGTTGCACGGCGTGCACCTGGGAGCCAAAAGTTTTTGGAAAGTTGCACGGCGTGCATTTCCAAAATGCACGCCGTGCACAGTGTATTCTGGAGCAAACTGAAAGTTTCTGGAAAGTTGCACGGCGTGCATTTCCAAAGTGCACGTCGTGCACCTGGCAGTTTCAGCATTTTGTAAAATACGAGTTTTTGTTTAAAACGAAGTGGGAACTTAATGGGCGGTTATTCCCGGTCATTTGTGGAAGTTCTCTCATCCTAGAGCAAGCCTAGAGCATAGGAGGGCGATTTTGAGGGGAAAGGAGGTGGTTTCTTGCCAAAGAAACCCCATTCTTCCTCTCATCTTCTCCAAGCTTCTTCTCCAAGGTGCAGCAGAGCTTCTTCACTCTACAAAGATTCTCGGAGAGAAGTTTGTCCGGTTTGGAGCAGTTGTATAAGTGGGATTTCTTCCTCAAGTCGGAATTCTACCTTCCTTTGGTTACACCTTGGGATTTCTTAGCTTTTCCTTCTCTAAACCATGTTTAACTCTGAAATTTCTGTACATTTTTTGTTGTACATCATTATGGACGAGTAGACTCTTCTTCTTGGGCATGGGAGAGTAACTCCCATGTCATATCTTGTATGAACATATGAATTTCGTACTAAATGTTAGTTTCTTGCATATTCCAAGTGTTGTTTCAGATCTGAAATGCTTGTTTGTGTGATTGGCCATCATATTTGCATGTTTTATACTTTCTTTCATAATCTGGGAAGATGTATTTGAGAGTATGGAGTTACTCTTTTGGCAACTTGTCCTTGACCGCGAGAGTGGCTAGGATTATGTTGAGGAGCAAGGTTTGTGATTTGAAATGAAATACATACACGAGAGTGATGTATGGAGTTAAAATCGTCATCACTTCACCGGGAGGTGAGTGATGACTACAAACCTCCTTTGCAAGTTAATTAACATGTTTAAATTCGTATTTTAATATAAGCTATGATGTGATAGTGAAATCCCAAGTCTAAGATCCTTCCAAATCTGAATCTTAACCTTTCTTAAGTGATAATTTACTATTTTGTTTTAAATCTATAATTTAGTTGTTCTAATCTAATCATCTTGTGTACAACGATCTAGATTATTGAAAATCATAACTCTTGCGCCTAACTAACCAACGCTCCTTGTGTTTGACCTCGACTACAACTACTCTCGTATACTTGCGGGATATATCTAGTTGAGTAAAAGATCATTCTTATGATTGGAACTCGTTTGTGCAAATTAACCAACAAGTTTTTGGCACCGTTGCCGGGGAGCATCGGTATTCCTGTTAGAGTAAGAGTTGATGATAAGTAAATGAGACTAGATCACAACCTTCATATCCACCATCATATCCATAAATCATAATTCATCATGATCATCATAATTTGTTGTATCTTCCATGTTTGTTTCTGTATCTCACTCACCTTATTTATTTGCAGGATCATATGGGGTGTTCATAAAAAGATCCTTGAACCGTGCATATCTCTACTTTTAGAAAATGAACACATCATTTGTAGTCCTCATGGAGCAGGATGGAGTGAAACCCAAACATGTATGGAAGAATCACAACCCACACAACCATCATCCATGTCACCATCATATGCACCACCCTCATCCACACATCCTTCATCCACACCACCATCAATCACACCTAATTCACTGCCATCATATATACCACCAACAACCATACCACAATCTTCCACACCCTCATATACACCACCAACATCCATACAACATACACCACCACCATCTACGCCACATCTACCTAATCCTCCGGATCCACATGAAGAACTAGTCAAGGAGGATGGCTTTGCTCTTAAGGACTACTTTGGTACAGCTGCAATGCACATGAGTGGGCCTATTAATATTTCAGAATTTGAGGCAGAGGAGTTTTCTATCATCCCATCCATCATACAATTTCTACAACTGAATGCATTTGGAGGGACACCAATGGAGGATCCAAACCTCCACATTGCTGAATTTCTGCAGTTGCTAAGCACCATAAAGATATATGGTGTTCCTACTGATGGGATACGCCTAATTCTTTTTCCATTCTCTCTTAAAGATAGAGCCAAGGCATGGCTCTATACTTTGCCAAAGAAGTCAATCATCACTTGGGAGGAGCTTCTAAAGGCCTTTTTGGCAAGATATTTTCCACCTAGCAAAACTTTGCAGCTAAGGAGTCAACTCATCAATTATTCTCAAAGGGATGGAGAGACCTTGTATGATACATGGGAGAGGTTCAAAGATCTTCAACATCTTTGTCCACATCATGGTCTAAGCAATTGGCTTCTATTGCAATCTTTCTATAATGGTTTGTGCTACAATATAAGGATGTCTATTGATGCAGCTTCAAATGGAGCTCTAATGAACAAATCTTATAGAGAAGTCTATGCTATTATTTAAGATATGGTAGGAAATCATTGCCAATGGAGTCCGACTACAAGCTACCACCCGTACTTTTCACATACTACTTCTGGAAAGCAAAGGGAAGATCACACGGTTGGTTCTATAGACATAATTGCAGCAAAGCTAGACACTTTATCACAAAGGTTTGATAAGCTAAGCACACAGCCATTTCAAGCAGCCAATATTATTTGTGATGCATGTGGGTTTCTTGGACACTCATCTTCTACATGTTATGCTTCTTATATTTATTCTCTAATGGGCTACACTCCACCGGACTTCTACAGCAATGCAAACCCAAATTTCATTCAGCCACAACAACCACAAGTAACTTCTAGATTAGAGTCCATGCTTGCAACATTTATTTCAACTCAAATGCAGCAAAATGAGGAGTTCCATCAACAAAGACAATCAATGAAGGGTGCCATTTTCCAACTCTCTTCTAAGGTGGACGATATTACCACTCATGCACACATCTTGGAGAAACAAATTGCCCAACAAGCTCTTTCTAGCAAAGAAGAATTTCAACCTTTCTTTCCTAGTCCACCAGAGACAAATCCTACATATTTCAGGCCAGTGACATTGAAGAATGGAGTTGTCATAGAAGTATGTCCTTCAAAGTATGATGATGTTGATATCCATGATGATTATGAAGTTGCAACTAAAGGGGAGAAAGCTACAACACATGCTCTACATGTTGATTCTTCAAGCAAGCCACATGTCCTTCCTCCTCACATTCTAGATGAGGCATTGCTTTATAATGAAAACACTCTTCCCAACTCATATTTTGATGATGCTTCAAAGGATAATGAAAAGACAAATAGTATTGGCATACAAAAGACTATTCTTGTTGCAGCTAATAGGTTCTTTTGCTTGCCCCAAATCAAGGACATATTTGCAAGGAGGCATCAATCTTTAGCACAACAATTTCCAGCTGCAAATCAGAGCACCGGTCCTCCATGGACTTTGATGTTTCCACCATGATGAGGTACCCGGTTGCAACCTTTTTAGTTTGATTTATGCAATGAGGACACTGTAGATTTCAAGCTTAGGGGGGAGCAACCGGATGGTAACCTAGTTCTTTTAGCTTTTCCCTTTCATGTTATTTGCTTCTTGTCATTTGCTTTTGTTTTGTGTTCACATTTTAGTTGTTGTTTTCAGTTCTTCTCTTCTTGTGGCAAGTCTAGTATGATATGAGGTTTATCTTTTATATGTGGATATAACTCCTATGCTTAACTGATTGTCCTCTTTTGATGAGAAATATCATTTGGAGAAATTGTAAAAGGCATGCATTAATCAAATGAAACCTTTTCTCCATCAACATGTGCTTAACTATGGTTTATGCTTCTAACTTGAACATTCATCTTTCACATCCTTGATTGCTTAAAACATGTAATGGTTTCAATTTTTATGAGTAAATCAACTTTACAACATCATTTGGAATACGGGATGCCCTTGCCAAGCTCTTAGTGCATTTTCAACCACTCTTTCAATGAAAAAAAACTTTCAAATTAAACGAATGAAATCTAGTTAATGTTGCAATTTAGTTGACTCTCCTATGTTTTGGAAAAATTTTAAAATTTCTTTTGTCTTATCTCATCTTTATACCCCATAAAAGATGGCTACACTGCCCACATATCATGCTAGCCTAGTGTAAGTCCGATTTGGCCACGATGGTTAGGTGGTATGTCTTAAAAGAGGGTAAAATACCCCAATCGACACTCCACGTGTGCATAAGCCTGCATTAGCAGCCGAGTGTCAGAACCCATAATCCATAGAATACCACTTTTGAGAAAGAAGGAGAGTACAACTAAAATTGTCAATTTTAACTAAGATTTCATCATTTGTATCCTTAATAGTTGAGAGTTTGAGTTGCACATCCACTAATTGCTTGGCTTCGTCATCCAAATTCTACTTAGTGTTGTTTAATTGATTGATTCATTTAATTGTGACCACCCCTGCTGAACTAAAAATCTCTATCTTGGGTGTTTAAGTTGAATTGATGGCTATGAGTATAAACATGTTGATCATGGTTGGTTTGGTCTTATACACATCTTTCTTTTCATTTGATCTATGCATGAACTTGACAATTCTTCATTTGTGTTTCTATGCTCTTTTTTCTTGAGGACAAGCAATAGTTTAAGCTTAGGGGGATTTGATGTGCACAAATCATATCATCTTTTGGATCATATTTGGTTGCATATTCATGTTATTTTGACTCAATTATCACTCTCATTCATGCTAGATTCTATTTTTTTAGCTATTCTTACTTGTCTCATAGTTTGGATTGTAGGTACTACATATTTCAATGAAATTATGAGGAATATATCATATTATCTCTTATTGTATCACTCCTCAAGTATCTACATGTTTTGGGGTTCGAAATTGCGCAAATACCACTTTTTACGACATGTAAATCGGACCTACACACTGAAAGTTATGAGCACAATACACAACAGCACAGAACAGCGAGGTGCACGCCGTGCACCTGGGAATTTCAGGAAGATAAAAGTTTCTGGAAAGTTGCACGGCGTGCACCTGGGAGCCAAAAGTTTCTGGAAAGTTGCACGGCGTGCATTTCCAAAGTGCACGCCGTGCACAGTGTATTCTGGAGCAAACTGAAAGTTTCTGGAAAGTTGCACGGCGTGCATTTCCAAAGTGCACGACGTGCACCTGGCAGTTTCAGCATTTTGTAAAATATGAGTTTTTGTTTAAAACTAAGTGGGAACTTAATGGGCGGTTATGCCCGGTCATTTTTGGAATTTCTCTCGTCCTAGAGCAAGCCTAGAGCATAGGAGGGCGATTTTGAGGGGAAAGGAGGTGGTTTCTTGCCAAAGAAACCCCATTCTTCTTCTCTTCTTCTCCAAGCTTCTTCTCCAAGGTGTAGCAGAGCTTCTTCACTCTACAAAGATTCTCGGGAGGGAAGTTTGTCCGGTTTGGAGCAGTTGTAGAAGTGGGATTTCATCCTCAAGTCGGAATTCTACCTTCATTTGGTTACACCTTGGGATTTCTTAGCTTTTCCTTCTCTAAACCATGTTTAACTCTGAAATTTCTGTACATTTTCTACTGTACATCATTATGGACGAATAGACTCTTCTTCTTGGGCATGGGAGAGTAACTCCCATGTCATAGCTTGTATGAACATATGAATTTCGTACTAAGTGTTAGTTTCTTGCATATTCCAAGTGTTGTTTCAGATCTGAAATGCTTGTTTGTGTGATTGGCCATCATATTTGCATGTTTTATACTTTCTTTCATAATCTAAGAAGATGTGTTTGAGAGTATGGAGTTACTCTTTTGGCAACTTGTCCTTGACCGCGAGAGTGGCTGGGATTATGTTGAGGAGCAAGGTTTGTGATTTGAAATGAAATACATACACGAGAGTGATGTATGGAGTTAAAATCGTCATCACTTCACTGAGAGGTGAGTGATGACTACAAACCTCCTTTGCAAGTTAATTAACATGTTTAAATTCGTATTTTAATATAAGCTATGATGTGATAGTGAAATCCCAAGTCTAAGATCCTTCCAAATATGAATCTTAACCTTTCTTAAGTGATAATTTACTGTTTTGTTTTAAATCTATAATTTAGTTGTTCTAATCTAATCATCTTGTGTACAACGATCTAGATTATTGAAAATCATAACTCTTGCGCCTAACTAACCAACGCTCCTTGTGTTCGACCTCGACTACAACTACTCTCGTATACTTGCGGGATATATCTAGTTGAGTAAAAGATCATTCTTATGATTGAAACTCATTTGTGCAAATTAACCAACAATAGGCCACCTACATGTGTTGTCAAATCATCAGATCTCGAAGGACCATGAAGGGCTACCACTTTCCAGACTCATTCCCATCCATCCAATCAGTTTTGGATCTCCAAAGACAAAAGATGAGGAGTGAGAAGATTGAAGGCTCCATCTTCTTTGAGAGAAGGAGAACATCCACACCATTGACCCCTTAGATCTAGATCTAAAGAAGTATTGTGTTGTATCACATTCTTCTCTCTCAATCTAGACCTATCACTTCCATGTCGTTGTACTTTCCTCCTCTCTTTATGGAACTTGATGTATCTATCATTTTGTGACATTGTTATGTTGCCTGTGAACATGTGTGGATAAATACTTAACTTGGGTTGGGAGTAGCCACTAAGGCTCTCCCAACATGTATATTGTCTCCCATTTTTTAATATATATATACACTCTTGTCAAGATTATCTCCATGCTCCTATTTTAATGTTTCACTCGTATGCTTAGCTACCATCTTGTGATGTTTGATTTTTGGTACCTCAAAAGAGTAGTATCACTAATATATTGTGTTATGGAGTAGTATGCATGCATGAAAATGTTGGAATGCTAAGTCTTATTGTTATATGTTATTCCTTGTAGTTTTTTGATAGTCATCTCGAGAGAGAGGATACCCTCAGACGTGGATCTATCCTTATCTTGAGACAGAGAGGAATGGATGCCTATATGATTGCTTGTATTCTTGATAGGAGTAAATGAGAGGGAGAGGTGATGTTTTCATGTTGGTGAGAGGTCTTAGTAGGTGAAACCCACTCCATGTTTCCCTCCCATATCTTTGTTTCCATCTTATTTTGTTACGCTTTCTTCTTCCTATTTTTGGTTTATTTCTTTTACTTTGGTTTGAGAACTATCCTTCCTTTGGGAAAACCCTTTTTAAACCATTTGTTATCTAGAGTATATGAGTGTGAAACCATGCATGCTTATCACCTTCTAACCTTGTCATTCTGGTTCAACCCCGATTACTACATCATACCCTGTATAATTGTTGTGGGGGCTTATGTTTCAGGTTAGTATCTTAAGATTATGACTACTCTAGATCCGCTGCTTTTTGGATGTGTGATTTAGGATGGTCAACCAGCACATGTTGTTTAGGTGGTAGCTTTCGATAGGCCAAAATCAATTGAAATTTGCAAAAATGCTAGAAAATCTTAGGATGATCTTATACATGCATCTAATATATGAAAGTTTCTCATAAAAATATGAGGAATGAAAAAAAATATAATCAAGGACTAATTTTGCCTCTAGTTAAAAACAGACCCAAGTTTCTATCTTTAATATGTTCAATTCATAAAATCTCTTATTTCTAGGTTTTGATGATCTTTATATGATCAATCGACCTTCTTAATAAAAGATTTACCTTTTTGGATAAAAAGGGTAAATTGGATCTAAATTGAGTTTAATAATAAAAGGAAACAAGAACTCGGCTATGGAAACATACTCGACCAAATACCTCACACTTTAAAGAACAAACAGATTAGGAAACAAGTCCTTTGAGTTTGTAAATTCAATACGAATCTACATATCCCAAGTTCTCCCTAATTTAGAGGACCCTAAAAGTTTTTCTTGAATCTGTCAACACAGTAGGGTCCAACCTTCTATCCTGAGGCTATATAAAGGGCCTCTACATTCAATGCAAAAGCACCATCATGATTGCAAGATGTTGTAGGACCTAGGACTTGCCTCTTCACCCTCAACCCCCCTGATATCCATGCCACCCATCATCTTCATACATCCCTGCATAGTTGGAGGACCTTCTTATTTGTTCTCCTCACCCAAGTAGTGTCCAGTTCCATTGAAGGTGTTGTCGTCATCAGTGGGTCAAGACGGAGGGGAAGACATATTTACCTGTTGTTGAGAAGGCCTGGTGTTTGAATTAAACTTTGGAGTTGACTGGATGCTTTCGATAAAATATTGGATAGAGGTTGAAGACAAACCTCCATGAAAAGTCCAGCCTACCCCCACCCCACTTCAGAACAAGTAAGGCCATTATGGTCTATTCTCTCTTTTTTGGTCTTTCTACAGTGGAGCCATGAAATATCATGAAATGTAGGTGGCGCAAGTCCATTGATTGGCACAACATAGTTGGCAAGGTTCGGACCGAGTCATACTACCTAGGTGGTAGCTTTAGATAAGCCGGAATCAATAAAATGTTGAAAAAATGCTAGAAAATCATAGGATGATCTTATACAGGCATATAATATATGAAACTTTCTAACAAATATATGAGTAATGAAACAAAAATATAATCAAGATCTATGTTTGACTCGAGTTATAAAAGTAACCCAAGTTTCTATCTTTCATATGTTCAATTCATAAAAACCCTAATTTCTAGGTTTTGATGATCTTGATATGATCAATCAATATTCATAATCAAAGATTGACCTTTTTGCACAAAAAGGTAACTTGGATCTAAATTGAGAATAATAATCCATAAATTGATGAATTAGGATTTTCTTGAGATTAAAAGTGCATATAATGATAAAATTAGGGTTTGTGAATCAAAAGGACATAAAAATGGTAGTACGAATTTGAGAAGACAAAAGCATAATGAAACCCTAAGTTGACCCCAAAATGCAAACTAGGACCCTAAGTCAGCCTTAGTAGTGGATTTTAGTTAAAATAATAATACATGGGTGTTATGCTTTAATTTCATGATAGTTTCTTCATTGGTTTGTTTGTTGCTTTTTGACATCAAGTACTCCCATGAAAGGTATGTGGTTATGCCTTCGATTACACACATTTACTATTTTTTGTGGTTTTTAAAGGTTTGCCATACTAATTAAAGATAGATTATTTGTCGTTTATTTAATTCCTGCAATCTATAAAGTCATTATGGGTATCACATTATATAACTATAACTTGCTCAACTAGCTCTTGTGGATGTAAGTGATACATGTTGGATGTATGAATTGTTACAATGGTGATCAATGATTAGAACTAGATGAGATTATCACCTCAAGAAAAGGCCTAAGTAAGAAATGACACTATGGTGACTAGTGATCTAGCAGGGAAAAGAGGATCACCCAAGGCTAAGGCCTATGTATGAAATGTAACCATGGTGACTCATTAATTGGGCCAACTACTATGTATGATGTGTCCATTGTAGGGACTAACCATGGAGAGAGGTTTCCCCATATGAATACTCCAGAGAGGGAGTTCCCATAAAGATCAAGTTGAGAAGTTAAAAAGAAAATGCATGTGCAATTTTGTAATCATATTTGTTGTTATGGCTGAATATATTGTTACACCTACATGTGAATATTTTGTTCCCCAACATACCAGTATAACTTGTTATACTGACCATGTTTTTGTTTCATGAAATTTATGTTAAACTATAGAAATCTTCAATTAATGATGAAAGATGGACATCCATAGAACAAGGCATCGAGAAGAAAAAGACTTTATGTAATTTTGGAGGATTTAAATAGTTCATTTTTATTTGTAGTGGTAAGCCATAGTTTTCCTTATTATGTAACATCCTTATCTTTCCTTTTTATATGTTACCAAACTCTTTTCAATATAGTGAAATCTATTAAATAATCTAGTTATCTGATAAACCTTGAACCTATAAATATGGTAATGCCCCTTGAACTCTCGGTCTGCCTGACTAGGGGATAACATGGGGAGTCATTACATTTGGTATCATAGCTTGGTTTACCATTTAACCTTAAATAATTATAATATTTTAAGAGTTCCTCAGAGAGTAGTGGAATTATTTGAGGACTTTCCAAAGACTATGGTGTCTCGAAGGGACCATGATCTGGGGGCTAGAAAAAAATTCATTTGCACTACAAGTAAGCTTATGAGGACTCCCAGACTCGTGCATCATTCTTGGCCAAAGTCAGAGGGTTTTACTTGAAACAATATACCTCTAGTATTTCTTCTCATCTAATTTGATCCCTTCTCAACCCTTTACTTCACTCACCAAAAACCCTAGGGACATGATAACTTCTCTCTCTACCCTTTTGAGTACTAGGGATATGGATATTAGGCCTCCACCAAATAACATATATTAATGTGGTCATAATGATAAAAAATGTTTTGTGGGGTTTTCCCTTAAAGGTAAATCCTAGATGGAACTAGGGCTGGTTTGGGAACCACTTTATTAGGTCAAGGGAATCTCAAAACCCTATGGAAAGATAAGTTGTAGTCCCTAACCTCAACCTTAAAGCTTAATCCTGAGGTATGAGCAATATAAGAGAAAAATAATAACCCCACCTTAATAAACCTTATGCAGTGGATAGAGAAAGTAAGAACCCAATAAGTTGGGACACCTTAGTTTTTCCATGCATGAAAGTGCAAAGAATAAGCATGCATGATACATGAGAAGGACTTGGATATACATATGAAACATATACAATAAATGGTTCGATACCCCTTAGTGCAACTTTTAGTTTTGTTGTTCTGACCTAGGATGGGTCGATCCTAAAGAGGAGAAAAGATCTTTGAGAGAGATAACACCCTAAAGTGAAAGGTTAGTTTGTGACTAGAAAGTGTAATCTCCTTCGGGTGGGAACCCTAACAGGAGGTATATTCCCTTACAAGTACGTGTAAGTAGAAGTGAGGCACATCAAGTTAAAAAGGAATTAGTTCTAGACCAGATGCCTAAAGCCTTTTCAGAGTACATAATTGATAAAATGGATGAGGTAAGTCTAGTTTTACATAATGAGATAATATGGATTATGGTTACCTCATGGGTTTTGATAGTTTGCCACATGATTAGAGGATATAAGTGTGTTTGCTTCTTCTAAAATAAGTAAAGATAAGATCTAAATCAACAGGAGCCTAAAACTCTTTTAGAATGGGGGACCCCTAGTGTTAGGACCAGTGATAGGGTTAACTCCTGAGAGAGTGGGCACAAGAAGGAGAAGGTTGGGAACCTTGACTCCAAGACATGAGGAATTACGAGAGATATATCTCCTATACTAGTATACTATTAATAGGACGAGTTGAGTTCCTATATGGATGATACCTAGACTCTTGTCATACCTTAGATGTCCTTGGATAGACCAAAAACTAGAGATAAATAAATAGGTTGCTTACATGGATGTGTATATTATATGGTACATACCATCTTGGTGAGGGAGATAGAGTCCCATGATCTTGAAGAGGTAAGGAATGGTAATATGTTGTGAAGCCTCATACTCAGGTTGGTAGTCCCTTGTGTAGGAATCTAAGGGTTGTTTATGTGAAAGCAAGAGTTGGCTAAAAATACCTCATGATTTGGAATCTTAGAAGAAGAGAAAATCATGTTTCGGTTTAGTTGTACTAGAGTGGCTAGATTTTAATGATTGATGCTAATAAGGTAGACCTAAAATCCTAGATTGAAGAGAGATAATTGATCTAGTGCATTTGATACTCATAGAGTTGAGTGAGATCATCAAGGTTGAGCATGGAACCTCCCTCAAGCACTGGGTTAAGGGAAACCACACTAGGATTTTGTTATCTTTTGATGAGCCTCTCATACAAGTTGGTTTAGAACCACCATAAAACCATAAACTAATCTAATCTAGAGAGGTGAGGAATGGGTATGATACAATGAAATACTCAGACATAGTTTAACAAGTTCTATATATGCAAATGGTTAGCTATATGCATGAAATAAGATAATGTAAAGTAACTAGCTAACCTCAACATGAACCTCTAATAAAAATTGCAACCTCATGTGAGAATGTGAAATGAGATAATTCTCATGATAAATATATAACGATGTTTCAGGTGACATAAGGTTTATGAGGTGAATGAACTTGACTTATTTAGTGTATGCTCTATCTTACTGGCCTAATACATAGTATGGATTGTATTGGGTGAGTACAATGTATGTGGTGCATGGTGTTAAAAGTAAATGTTTGCTCCTATACACCTTGACATAAGAAACCTAATTTCTTGGTTATTATATATTGAAATGTTTCAACTTTGGGTAGTGATCCAACTCATGGATGGTAGATCACATGATATAATAATATAAATCTCAAATACATGGATGATACAATGGGTAATGTTCCTAAAACACATGTTTTGTGTGGTAATCCTTGGTATTTCCAAGTATTAGTTTCATCATGTCCTAGGATATTACCATTCCTAAAAGAATGAGATCATATATTGGTTTAAGAATTGAGGTTACCTTAAATTTCACTTAAGGACTAACAATTAAGTGAATACAACATAAAAGAATATATTCTGAGCATGATTCCTTAGACCCACGTAAGCCATCTCTAAGGGACATGGGGTAAAGGTCAATATCATGGAAACCAGTGTGATGGAACCAAGGAGGTCAGCATAAACCCATTAAATGGATATAAAGTAAACTATATGGGCCCTATGAAATGAAAGAAACTTGGGTGAAAGAATATCTAAAAAAGGGGATATTATGTGCATTACTAGGGAAACCTTAAGAAAAATGTGTATAGAAATAGAATAAAGCTATGACATCTCAATGAAACCCATGGGAAGGGTAGGGCCACCTGTTGACCCTAAGATCTTATTAGATGATTGAAATTGCATAAAATTTATGAGGATGGAGAATGGTCATGTTCTAAGTGCATAAGGCCCTTGGAGGTCAAGAGGATATCATGTCAAAGGTATCTACACCCTAGAGATCTTGAAGGAATGACTAAATATGATGAGACATGAGGTGTGTGTAGGAAGACATGTAATAATGTTTGTATAAGAATCTTAAAAGGAGTTACAATTAAGAATAAAAGGTTAAGAGAAAAGCTTTTCCTTTATGTTTGTATAAAATTTATGGGAATGGTGGTAGTCAAGGTTCAGTGTCAAGTGAAGAATGACTCAACCAAAATATGAAACAAAAGATAATGTGTGGATCCACCGTCACTACTATTGATATGGGATGAGCTTTGTATTTTGATTGTAGCCAAATGCTTATTTCATCTGGTTTCAAGTGTGAGTATAGGACAAACATATGTCATATAAAAAAATAGAAATGATATGAGGAATGTGTGCCTAAGTTGAAATCAAAATGGAATAATATATGGTTTGAGGTGTACCTCACCCATATGAGAGAATGACAAATAATTGATTTAGAGACATAAGTGAAATTGGTAATCACCAAGTGAAACATGTAATGGTTGAGGTTATGTATATACCCTCAAATTGAATTCCGATTCTAACCTTACTAATATGAGAGTTTGGCATGTTGATAAAGGTGTAAGGTTTACATAGGTTATCATCCCAAGATTGAAGGATAGTCAGAAAGAAGGATCTAGGCCTTACAAGATCTTTCGAGAGCATGTGTTCTTGATTGGGGTGGATCATGAGATTAGTACTTGCCCTTAGCTGAATTTGCATGTAATAACAGCTACCAAGCCTATATGAGGATGCCTCTATATAAAGATGTTTATAGGAGGCTGTGTCATTCACTTCTTCATTGGGATGATGTTGGTGAGAGGATCTTGCTAAGGTTAGAGGAACTAGATTTGTATGCTAACAAGGTTGCTTTGATTAAGAATAGGCTGAAGAGAGCCCAAGATTGATAGAAATTGTATGTTGATGCAAACTAGATAGATATGCACTTCACTGTATGTGACTCTATTTCTAGGAATCTGACTCCTCTGAGCTATACCTAAAAATAGAATAAAATTGAGTTCCCAAAATGTGGGTTCGTTTGAGATCCTAGAATAGATTGGTGAAGCTACTTATCGACTAGCATTATCACCATAGTATAGTATGATGCATGATGTGTTCCATTTGTCAAATTCTAAAGCTCTATGTGAAGGACCCCACACATGAACTGAGCATTGAATACCAAGGGAGGATGACATACCCTGAGTCACCTGTGATGATATTGGATACCAAGGTGAAAGAGCTCATGAATAAAAAGATAGAGATGGTAAAAGGTTCTTTGAAATCACCATGGAGAGGCTGAAGCCACAAGGGAGTTAAACACAGACATGGAAAAGTCTCCTCCTAAGTTGTTTGTATTATTATTTGAATTTTGAGTGAAAAAATCTATAACAGGGGAAGGATGTTATAGCATGGTTTTCACTTGTATTTTACTTCGTTGAAATGCAAATATTTCAATAAAGAGGATATATTAGAAATTTTGTGTGTTTTGTTTTATAAGTATGGTTTTACCTTACAAAATATCCTTTGATGTGAATTTTGTAGTTTTTATTGTTTTTGTTGATCCAATAATGGATATAAGGGAAAAGGGAAAAAAGGAAATCCAATATTAATAAAAATGAAAAAGATAATAGATAATAAATAATATACTTGTGAGAATTGTGTGGAATTCTCTAGAAAGTGATATGGATTGCAACTAGTTTCATATTGTTCCTAATAAGAAAAGTAGTTAAAATAAAAGATATTGAAAAGGTAGAAAGAGAAAAGGTCCAATTAGATGTGTTAAATACATAAAATAATGAGAAGACTTGGATATTGAGAAAAGTATCTTTTCTTTTTTATTTTTGGTCTAAAGCTCTACCCATACTTGGATAAAGTCATTAAACACTTTCCCTTAAATTTTGGCATTAAAAGGATAAATATAATAGTAGATATGGATTTTTGTAGAAATCCTAAAGTGACTCAATTGTCAAGGATATATCATAAACATCATGATTTAATCTTTTTTTTGGAAATAGTAATAATATGCCCACTTGAGTTGAATCTGAGTCATGGATCTTAGATCCAAGAACACACATCTATGGTATACCTAGGATAAGAAAAGGAAACAAGCTATGGCAACTTACCTGATCAAATCCCTCACACTTTAATGCATGAGCATATGAGGAAACAAGTCCTTTGAGTTTGTAATGTAAATAGGAATCTACCTACCCAAAGTTTTCCCTAATTTAGAGGACCCAAAAAGTTTTGCCTGAATCTGTCAACATAGTAGGGACCAAACTTCTATCATGAGGATATAAAGGTCCTTTACATCCAATGCAAAAGCACCATGATGACCGCAAGACACTTCGGGTCCTAGGACTTGCCTCTCCACCCTCAATTTTGCCAATAGTGTTACCACCCATCACTATGATACATCCCTACATGACCAGAGGACCATCTTGTTTGTTCTCCTCGCCCAAGCTATCTCTAGGGAAATTGAAGGCATCATCGTCTTCAGTGGGTTGAGACAGAGGGGAAAACATCTTCACCTGCTGCTGAGAAGGCCTAGTGTTTGAAGTCAACTTTAGAATTGATTGGAGGTTCAAGATAGAAGACTGGGCATTGGTTGAAGATGAACCTCAGTGAAAGGTCCAGCCTTCCCTCACCCCTCTTCAAAACATGTAAGGCCATTATGGTCTTTTCTCTCTTTTTGTGGTCTTTCTAGAGTGGACCCACACAACATCACCCAATGTATGTGGCACAAGCCCATTGGTTGGCCCAACATAGTTGGCAAGGCCAGGACCAGGGCACACTACCTAGGTGGTAGCTTTCGATAGGCCAAAATCAACTAAAACTTTCAAAAATGCTAGAAAATCACAGGATGATCTTATACATGCATATAATATATGAAACATGCTCATAAAAGTATAAGGAATGCAATTAAAAAATAATCAAGACCTAATTTTGTCTCTAGTTATAAAAGCAACCCAAGTTGCTATCTTTAATATGTTAAATTCATGAAAACCATAATATCTAGTTTTTGATGATCTAGATATGATCAATCGATCTTCATAAGCAAAGATTGACCTTTTTGGTCAAAAAGGGTAACTTGGATCTAAATTGAGAATAATAATAAAAGGAAATAAGAACTTAGCTATGGAAACTTACCTAATAAAATCCCTCACACTTTAATGCACAAACAGATCAAGAAACAAGTCCTTTGAGTTTGTAAAGTCCATACAAATCTACCTAAACCAACTTTTCCCTAATTTAGAGGACCCTAAAAGTTTTCCCAAATTCATCAACATAGTAGGGGCCAACCTTCTATCCCTATGCTATATAAAGGGGATATGCATCCAATGCAAAAGAACCATCATGATTGCAAGATGCTATAGGACCTAGGACTTGCATCTTCACCCTAATTTCCATTGATATCCATGGCACCCATTGTCTTGATACATCCCTACATAGCCAGAGGACCTTCTAGTTCGTTCTCCTCACTCAAGTTGTTTCCAAGTCAATTGAAGGTGTCGTCGTCATTAGTGGGTCAGGAAGGAGGGGAAGACATCTTTACCTATTATGGAGAAGGACCAATGTTTGAAGTAAACTTTGGAGTTGACTAGAGGCTTGCAATAGAATACTGGACATATGTTGAAGACAAACCTCCGTGAAAAGTCCATCCTGCCCGCACCCTAGTTCAGAACAAGTTAGGTCATTATGGTCTTTTCTCTCTTTTTTTGGTCTTTCTAGATTAGATCCATGCAAGATCACCAAATCTAGGTGGCACAATCCCATTGGTTTTCCCAAAATAGTTGGCAAGGCTGGGACTGGGGCACACTTCTTATGTAGTAGCTTTCGATAGGCCAGAATCAATTAAAATTTGAAAACAAATTAGAAAATCATTGAATGATCTTATACAAGAATATAATATATAAAACTTGCTAAAATAATATGAGGAATGAAATAAAAATATAAGCAATACCTAATTTTGACTCTATTTATAAAAGTAACCCATGTTTCTATCTTTAATATGTTCAATTCATAAACCAAAATTTCTAGGTTTTGATGATCTTGATATGATCAATCGATCTTGATAATCAAAGATTGACCTTTCTAGACAAAAAGGGTAACTTGGATCTAAATAAAGAATAATAATCCATAAATTGATGAATTACAATTTTATTGAGATTAAAAGTTCATATAATGATAAAATTAGGGTTTGGGAATCAAAAGGACATCAAAAGTGGTAGTTGGAGTCAAATACGGGGATGGTGGTGCTAGGGTTACTAGGGGGTCTGGGAGTGATCCCAATGGCGAAAGTGATGATCGTGTGTTTGACCCTATATCGAAGGGGAAAGATCCTCCTAGTTCTCAGGGATGTCTATTAGAGAAAGGGATAATGGAGGAAAGAGGCACACAATGACGAAACAAAGAGAAACATATGAGAGTGGAAGCCTTCTCAGTCCCAGAGAAGGATTCAACTTTAAAGTAGCAAGAATGCATGAGTCTAAATAAGAAAAAGGAGTGGAGGAAAAGATGAAGAAGCTTGCAACAGAGGTAGTCGAAGCCAGGGATGCTAGACAGGAGTCCTATAATTAGGTGCTCAGGGAGGACATGCCGGTATCATATGTGTCTACTACGCTGGGGAACAGTTTGAATATGAATAAGGAGATGCAAGGGACACAAATGGAGGAATTTTTCCTCAAGAAGTTATTTGAGGAGAACATCCCACCCAGATTCATCTCACTTGATGTGATGGATGGGACACCAGTGATCCAGATCAATCTAGATGCGAAGGAGAACCTAGTGCGGCCTTGGCACTATGTTGTAGTGGTCAAGATGCTTGGGATTGAAATTGGCTACATGATGCTTAGGGATAGACTCAAGTAGTTATGGTGAATTAAAGGGCAGTTCAACATGTTTGAACTCGAGCATGGACACTTTGTGGTAAAACTTTCGTGTAATGATGATTTTGAAATTGCACTAGTAGGGGGACCTTGGAAGATCTTTTGGAGAAATGTGCTTGTCTAGGGATGGTAGTTAAACTTCAAACCTATGGATAAGCTACAAGATTTTATGGTAACCTAGGTTACGATCATGAACCTTCCTCTCCACCTATACGTCCAAACAATGTTCCAATACCTGGGTATGGCACTGGGGTGCTTGGTGAAGGTAGACAACCATAGGAGAACTATAACGTCCCCAGATTTTCACCTTATCAAAACCCCATGGAGATGAGAAGACAAAATCCGAAAACGTTAGCAAATATATCAGAGAGCGATGAAGAAGCATTATCTGCATACATGAACATACAACCATAACATTTCTCAGCATTCAACATGTACATTATTACAACACGATTTACAATTGTATATTGAAAGGGAATTTTTACACAAGTCTAAACATGTATGCTAACAAGGATCTTAGACAATAGGTACAACCTGTACAACTTTCTCACATCCTATTCTTTTATCCCATGCTAGCTGTGAACCTAGAAAATATGAGAAACAAAAACATCAACAAAATTCGGTACGTGGAATGAAAAGCTATACTATGCTGGCATATAAAATACTCAAAATTGAAGAAAGAGAAAGGAAACATTATTTAAGATGGAGAATTAGGTAATCCCAAGTTATTAGTCACATTTAGAATGAGTATGCATTACTATGGTGGACTTAGCACAAACATAAATGGTGGGCCCTTCCCCGTGTACCTTGTACTCTAGGGATCTCCCCATATATAGTGTACTCTAGGGAGGTGCTAGTCAACATTAAAGCTTTCCCTCTCTAATAGGGAGTTTAATGAGCACCACTAGTAACTACATTTCATTTATCCTTATTTATGTTCTTTTATGTTCAAGGCAGAAAATTGTCAATATACATACATCTACATCCAACAATGTATTTCAAATACAAGCAAGAAAGTACATATATTTAACAGCCAGCAAATCTAGTCATATAATTATATCCACGTACCTAAGTTCAGAGATTCTTTATTCAGCCAAGTTCATCTAGACCACTGTTCACCACCTACAAAACGTGGAGTCAGATCTTCTGGGTAGATCCGTGAGACTTCTGGCCCTCTGACCCAATCACACTGGTCTTGCATTCTTCCTCTTCTGTCTGTGAGCCTTCTCCAGCCGCTGCTTCCAAGGCCAGCCTGGTCTAGCCTGCGGCAGGGCTCCGATGGCCAGATAGGGATCTACCCTTTCCACCGCTCGCCAAGGTAGCGTCTGTCACTGAGAATGGACTCCGGTGAGATCCATGCCTCCTCACTCTCAGGTGGTCTCATACTCGAGGTTCTGTGTCAGCTGCACGTCTCTAGTGCCGCCATTGGCAGTGATCCATGGAGAGGAACCTTGCGATATTCTAGAATCAAACTCAAAGATGATGGGCAGATAAAGAAGTCCATTGGCCCCTTCGCTACCCGGATATGGCTGAGAGGCAACTGGATCCCCCACCTCATTGTGAGGTGCTCTGTTTGCTCTGCAAAATAGAGATGTGCGCCCCTTCCACTTCGGTGGGATTGTGCTGGTTGTCCGGCCACCCTAGGCTCACGGAAGAAGAGTATGCAATGCAGGAACCTTCCTCATCACAGATGCCTCCTCTAGGAGCCATTCACAATGCCCACCAGTGTATGGGTAGAGGAGCAACTAGCGACCTCATCTATATCCTTGGGCAACAGGAAACCCAGTCGATGCAGATGATGAGAAGGGGATGGAATGTTTTCTGCAGCTCCACCCACCTTCTTGTATCAATATAATGGTTATCCCTATCTATATCCTCTAGTATGACACTCATAGTTCCTCTCTAATCTCTAGTTGGTCGCCACAAGATGCAAGGGAGAAGTCTACAAAGAAAGAGGGCCAATCAACTCTTTTGGGGGTCGACCAACTACTCCCTGCATTACGGAGATGATCGTCGAGCTATCATGTGCCCAGCCTTTCCGAGAGTGATGGATGGGGTGACAGGTGGGAGGAAAGCTCAGTCATCCGCAATGGGCGGAGCTTTGAAGATGAAGTCAGATCCATCAACTCATCTCTAACGAATTCAGGGGGGGCATCTTACCAGAATAGGGGTCATGCCTAAAAGGAGTCGTGCCCCTGCGATGTGTGGGTTGGAAGCATGATATAATTGAAAATCAGGTTTAGTTCTAAAATCATTTGAAATGTTCGTCATTCAAGCAGCTTCAAGGATCCAATTATCTCAAATGGCTGATCCCAATCATATGAAAGCTTAGCCCTGAGTTCCTCATAATGTAATCTATCATTCACCCAAGTTTCAGACCAAAATATAACATATGTCTATAAAACTTAGTTCCTCAAATAACCTCAAAAATAAATTTTAAGGACCTTGAATACATACTGATTAAACATCAAATATTGATGAAACAAGTACCATCCACCTAGTTTTATCATTATTCTCTTATGGTCCATTATGTAATAATATGAATCCATGCATACGTCATTTGTATGATTGCCTTCATATATACTCAAAGTCGACTCATAATTAGCATTTGATCATATCCATGTACACAAAAGTCCCTAGATACATATTATGGTTTCTTTAATGGCATTGTAGTCATAGTTGTGGGTCAATGAAGTCTATGCCAGAATAAGTGTCACCTCAATTTGGGAATAACCAAATAGGACTATTCATGGAACTCTAATATCATATTAAGTATTAAGACCCTACATTTCAGGGTCATCACATTCACCCCACCTTATATGGAATTTCATCCTCGAAATTCAACTAATGTCTTGCTTAAGATGAAACCAAAGAGTTCGACTTCATATAAATGAACACTTTCAGGATTCGAGACTATCATAGTGTTGGATGTATCCTACGTCATCATTTTAATATTTGAGAGCATCAAGGGTGTGCCATCTCCACCTCATGTAGGAGGAAGCATCATCTTTTTTTAAAGGAATTGTAGGATCATGTAGTGTCTTAATCATCACATGAAATTCTCATATTTTAGGACTTACATCCTCATAGTCCCTTAGGGATAAGGATTTTATTCATATGTATGAGGGTTAAGAAGGTACCACTCAAGGTTTCATATTTCACCCTACTAACCATACAGTGATGTCAAGGTTTCATGCCGATTATCAAACTTAACATCTTTAATGTGGATCATGATCAACATCATACTATGATTTCATTATTAGAGGAAGTTGATATTCATCTTTGTATATCAGTGTTACACCCCATTATGTGGGCATTATTACCAACCTAGAAGCTTAGATTCCAAAGATTTGAAGTTAAGAACGCTATGTGGTGATCATGTTACCCATGATCCAAAGATATCATTATTAAAAGTTCATCATTTCAAACTCATATTTTCATGTTTCATATGAAGGGGGAGAGAGAGTATATATGGTCAAACGTATCATGATTTCAAACTTGAATTTGATATGAATGATATACAGAAGGAATATAGAATTGGTCAAACTTATACGAGTGACTCTTCGTACATAAATCATCTATGTAGCTCAAGTGAGGTTTATTGTAGCATATATCAAGAAAAGAAGTGGCACAAAGAACATATATGAGTATCTTATGCACAAGGCATTTTACTCCAAAAACCAGAATTCATATATCACCTCACTTGTAGCTAATGATGAGATTCACAAACATATGCCACTCAAGATAGGACCTAACTCAATCAAAGGATTGACTTTATCATAGGGGTCATCTACCCACCCTTTTCTTTTACCCAATTCTAACCTATAGATTTGAATCATGCATAAGGACTCAACTCAACACTCAAGAGTAATCTAGTATAGGACATTTTTTTTAACACATATCTCATATATTGGAGGCTAGGTCCTATGACCCTCTCCCTGTGGGTCTTACTCTCTCTAGAGTTCACCACATATCTCATCCTACCACTAGACATCCTCCTTGTATAAGAGCTTGAGGCTCATGCACACTCATCTCTATCTTAACTTAGCTTATCTTAAGTAGGAAAAGGGAATGTACTTTCATCATCACGACTTAGCATAGATCCTCTAAGAGTGGATTCAGCTCATATACAACTCAAATCTTAATAAGGAAACTTATACCATCATAGATCAAAGTTAGATAAGATTCTATATGCTTATTTCCTTTGTCTTTCTTTTGTCTATTTATCTATCACATAACCTTATGAGGCTCTAGACATCTAATCTAGATCTATTCTCTCTTCTAGACTGATGTCACTCCCTTTCACTTAGATTGCAAGAACACCCACTACTCTCCTGTGTAAGGGACACATTTTTTTTTTATTTACATATATCTAATAAAATATTATATAGTTTTTCTCCGAGAAAAGGCATCAGAGAAAACTATCGAGGTGCGAGCCGATTGAGAAACAAAACCAGACCAGCAAACTCGAGTGTCTAACACATAGTAGATAGTCTGGTGCCATGTAACCTAGTGAAATGGTGAGAACATGGTGTAGACTAGTGTAGCTACCCAATACATATGAGCTCTATATGGAAAGGGTTTCACACACTTGTCTCAACCTAGTTCTCGAACATCTAGGTTTTAACTTAGAGTCTAAGTCAAACCTTATTCCTATAGAACAACTTACTAAGTTTCTAGGGTTTAAGGTGGAAGGTGAAATTTAATTTTATGTTTCATGATGAGCAACTGTCAGGTGTAGCTATTGTTCATGCTCTGATACCAACTGTAACATCCCCAGATTTTCACCTTCTCAAAACCCCATGGAGATGAGAAGACAAAATCTGAAAACGTTAGCAATTATATTAGAGAGCAGTGTGGAAGCATAATTCGCATACATGAACATACAACCATAACATTTCTCAGCATTCAACATGTACATTATTACAACACGATTTACAATTGTATATTGAAAGGGAATTTTTACACAAGTCTAAACATGTATGCTAACTAGGATCTTAGACAATAGGTACAACCTGTACAACTTTCTCACATCCTATTCTTTTATCCCATGCTAGCTGTGAACCTAGAAAATATGAGAAACAAAAACATCAACAAAAGTTGGTACGTGGAATTAAAAGCTATACTATGCTAGCATATAAAATACTCGAAATTGAAGAAAGAGAAAGGAAACGTTATTTAAGATGGAGAATTAGGTAATCCCAAGTTATTAGTCACATTTAGAATGAGTATGAATTACTATGGTGGACTTAGCACAAACATAAATGGTGGGCCCTTCCCCGTGTACCTTGTACTCTAGGGATCTCCCTGTATACCGTGTACTCTAGGGAGGTGCTAGTCAACATTAAAGCTTTCCCTCTCTAATAGGGAGTTTAATGAGCACCACTAGTAACTACATTTCATTTATCCTCATTGAAGTTCTTTTATGTTCAAGGTGGAAAACTGTCAATATACATACATCTACATCCAACATTGTATTTCAAATACAAGTAAGCAAGTACATATATTAACATCCAACAAATCTAGTCATATAATTATATCCACGTACCTGAGTTCAGAGATTCTTTATACAGCCAAGTTCATCTAGACCACTGTTCCCCACCTACAAAACGTGGAGCCAGATCTTCTGGGTAGATCCATGAGACTTCTAGCCCTCTGACCCGATCACACTGATCTTGCATTCTTCCTCTTTTGTCTGTGAGCCTTCTTCAATAGCCGCTTCCAAGGCCAGTCTGGTCTAGCCCGCCGCAGGGATCTGGTGGCCAGAGAGGGATCTACCCTTTCCACCGCTCGCCAAGGTAGCGTCTGTCACCGACAATGGACTCCGGTGAGATCCCTGCCTCCTCACTCTCAGGTGGTCTCATACTCGAGGTTCTGTGTCAGCCACACGTCTCTAGCGCCGCCATTGGCAATGATCCACGGAGAGGAACTGTGACAAAGTGGATTTTAGAAAAATAATGAGATAATTACACTTTTGCTCTCATTATACTCACTCATGATCCTCAATATTTTTCCTCGGATTAATAACAAATTTTAAGACTCAAATCCAAGATATGGTGACCAATGTTGATTTTATACACATTATAACATCACAAATTGGATTCATTCATCACTTTGTCCAAAGAATCAAATTGGTCAATTAAACTTTGTCTTTTGGTTCTCAAACTTTTTATAAATATTCTCCACATTTTTGTGAAGCTATGGTCCAAATTTCATCCCATTTGGACATTCCTATAAGTTTCTATGAATATTGGAAGTTATCTTCTCAAAATCCTTTTATATTTACCTTTTATTTGGCTTTTCCAAATCAGCAATCCAGGGCAAGGCACCGGGGGTGCGTTTTGGCCCTTGGATCTGATTCCCACGGATCCAGGCCAGATCTAATGGTTGTTGTATCATCTTCAACCTCCCGCTGATTGTGGGGAGGTATTAATGCTACCAAAACCAACAATTTAGCGATATCGACCTCGATTTGAAAATCTGAGTGGACAAAAACACCCGCCTCATGATTTTGAATTCGACTAGCCCTACTTTGACCTCATTTATTGCTCTCTTCAGTCGAAAAAATGAGATCTTCGCCTCCCAGTCTCCTCCGGCGGCATGGCTGCCACCAAGGAATCCCCTAGCCCTAACCCTAGCCCAAAACACTATAAAAGCCTATGGGTACGACTCCTCCCATATTTCCGCAGGGGTTTCCCCCATCTTCCATGCTCTCTTTTGGCTTAAAGAACCTTGATTTCTCCCGTCGTTCTCTGCCTCCAGATCTGTGCCGCCGCCACACAAGCCCCTTTGGGCATCTCGCTGCTGCGCACCCGCCCCCAAATTAAGGACCCCCATCACCTTCGAGAGATCTGGACGAGCATGACCGGCACCTCCCCGTCCTCCCTCGCCCACTTCTGCTCCTAAAGCCCCATGTTCCGGCGAGGTCCTCTGCCTTGGTTGCAGGCCCGCGTGAGCACTGGACGAAGAGGAGATAATCTCCAGACCGTCGGCCCAGACAGGGTTTTGAACCAGACCAAAAGACTAGTGAACCGCTGTTTGAACGATGAAAATTGAGATCGAACCGACAAATCGAAGGCCTGAACCGAATCTTAACCAAGTGAGCTGCCTAGCTCACGTGGCTTGATCTGGGCCATCCAAGCGGCATCCAATGTCCAGACTTTATCTGACATAAGGTATTTTTACATCTCCTCTCTGCTTGAAAATTCAATTAAATGCTTAGATCTCAATTTAATCGTAGAAAATGCATCCTAACTCCAAATAATTCGTATAAGTAGTCCATTTTGACTAGAAAAATTCAATGGATCGTTTAAAAATACTTTTGAGACCATATTCAAAATGTTGTTCGTTGATATCCCTATATTTGATATCTTGCTAATTTAGTTTATCAAATGGTACAATAATGATGTCTAATCTTTTGAAACCCTATATCGGACTCTTATGATTATCCTGAAATACAAATTTAGATCTGATCTAGTTGACTATTGAAAATGAATCATTAGTGATCTTGATCTATTTTGATTCAATCTTAATTATAATGGATAATGAGTAAATCTTAATATTGATCTTAATCTTGCAAAACCCTTGATATAGTTTTGACCCATCAATCTGATCTTGAATACAAATGATGTTAGAACAACATGATTTGATGATGACTTGGATAATGATCATAAATTAGGGTTAACACATATAATCCTAGAAAATCTAGGTAAGTCATTCACACTCGAATATATTGTATATTTGAAATAATGTTGGACATATTGGAATATTGATTATAAGTGAATGACCCAACCCTAAGGTTGACATAGGAAAAGTGTAACCCTAATCTCAAATATTAAAACATGATTTTCTGAACATCATGATCTTGACCTTTGATCCAATCTTGATTATTTAGAATCTGACTCGAAGGGTTGACATATTGATTCAAATTTGATTATACTCGAAATCTCGGTGAAAGGTACGCTATTTATATAACTCCTCCTTGATTGTATTGAAGATACTTTTATGTATCTCTTGACCGTATACTTGGCTATTTACTTGGATGAACTACTGTTCCCTATGATTAGTCTTCTGTTTTTCTATATTATATTTTGAAAAACATGAAAACATAAATTGAATGCCCATTATGACTGCCCGTATATTGATAATGATGATGATATTGATAATGTTGATAATGTTGATATTGAGTACAACAACCCCCTCATTTGGAGGTGGGACTTTTACATTGGCTTCCTATGTTCCTATGGTGAAAAGGGGCCTAGTGACCTTCCCCATCGCGTTGGGGTAATAGAGTCATACAAAATATATAAGCATGCTTCTTGAATTACAGCATAATGGGAACTCGTAATAAAAGTTGAATTGCTTGAAAAACTTGTCGAATAAATGTTGGTTTTGCAAATTGCTTATTATTCTTTTGAATATAAGTCCTGCCAAGTATACTATTTTGTTATAAACCGCTTTGCTTGATTTTGATAGCGTACCGTGCAATTGCATGATTGTGTCTCGATTTTCTTGATTTTAGGCAATACAAATGGAATATTGAATAAGATCGCTTCCGCACTCATACACTCTGATGACAAAGATAAATCGGATATATATCTTCATATTGGGTTAGTTGTTCTTTATTTATCCAGTTTTGAGTTATTTATTTCTTATTGTATATGCCAATGTGTTAGATCCTACGGGGCCACTCAGGGACGGGCGTTTCAATCCCTTTACCACTGTTTAGACAGTGAGATCGGGATTGGGGTAAGAACGGTTCCGTGACAGTATTTGTAAACGCCTGGGCCCACTGCCCAAGGCTCTAGCAGAGTTTCAGGAATGATGACTGGCCCCACAGACCACCACTAGCCTTAACTGCACGCTTTTTGTCCACTCACGCGCAAGCCAGGATCAACTTCCCGACTGGTCACCCATCCTAGTACTACTCCAAGTTGAGCACGCTTAACTATGGAGTTCTTTAGAGATGGGCTCTCGGAAAAGGAGGTGCACCTTGGTGATATGGGTAGTCCAATCATTCCTTTTAAGATCATGTTATCTGAGGCCTCAAATCCTGGGATGTTACAATCTCCCCCACTTAGACTCTTGACGTCCTCGTCAAGGCTCAACTATACGGCCTCATAATCTGACCCCATTTCAGTACAAACCCACAATGGCCCATGGACACCCAACTCTCGTCCACGACTACCAGCGCAAGGGTGGCTCCATCTCGTCTCTACGGATAGCCCTTTCCAACTTGCCTGGACCGCACGGCTCAAGACTGGCATGCCACATGCCCATGTGGGCCCCACCTACTGGAGGGGTTATGGCTCTGATACCATTTGTAAACGCCTGGGCCCACTGCCCAAGGCTCTAGCAGAGTTTCAGGAATGATGACTGGCCCCACAGACCACCACTAGCCTTAACTGCACGCTTTTTGTCGACTCACGCGCAAGCCAGGATCAACTTCCCGACTGGTCACCCATCCTAGTACTACTCCAAGTTGAGCACGCTTAACTATGGAGTTCTTTAGAGATGGGCTCTCGGAAAAGGAGGTGCACCTTGGTGATATGGATAGCCCAATCATTCCTTTTAAGATCATGTTATCCGAGGCCTCAAATCCTGGGATGTTACAGGAACCTTGTGATCTTCTAGAATCGAACTCAAAGATGGTGGGTAGATAAAGAAGTCCATTGGCCCCTTTTCTACCCGGATATGGCTGAGAGGCGATCGGATCCCCCACCTCATTGTGAGGTGCTCTGTTTGCTCTGCAAAACAGAGTTGTACGCCCCTTCCACTTCGGTGGGATTGTGTTGGTTGTCCCGCCACCCTTGGCTCATGGAAGAAGGTATGCAATGCAGGCACCTTCCTCATCACAGACGCCTCCTCTGGGAGCCGTTCACAATGCTCACCGATGTATGGGTGGAGGAGCAACTAGTGACCTCGTCTATATCCTTGGGCAATAAGAAACCCAGTCGTTGCGTATGATGAGAAGGGGATGGAATGTTTTCTACAGCTCCACCCACCTTCTCATATCAGTGTAATGGTTAGCCCTCTCTAGATCCTCTAGTATGACACTCATAGTTCCTCTCTAATTGTTGGTTGGTTGCCACAAGATGCAAGGGAGAAGTCTACAAATAAAGAGGGTCGATCAACTCTTTTGGGGGTCGACCAACTACTCCCTGCATTACGGAGATGATCATCGAGCTATCATGTGCCCATCCTTTCCGAGAGTGATGGATGGGGTGACAGGTGGGAGGCAAGCTCAGTCATCCACAATGGGAGGAGCTTTGAAGACTAAGTCATATCCATTGACTCATCTCTAACGAATATAGGGGGGGCATCTTACCAGAATAGGGGTCACGCCTAAAAGGAGTCATGCCCCTACGATGAGTGGGCTGGAAGCATGATATAATTGAAAATCTGGTTTAGTTCTGAAATCATTAGAAATGTTCATCATTCAAGAAGCTTCAAGGATCCAATTATCTCAAATGGCTGATCCCAATCATATGAAATCTTAGCCCCAAGTTCCTCATAATGTAATCTATCATTCAGCCAAGTTTCAGACCAAAATATAACATATGTCTATAAAGCTTAGTTCCTCAAATAACCTCAAAAATAAATTTTTAAGAACCTTGAATACATACTGATTAATCATCAAATATTGATGAAACAAGTACCATCCACCTAGTTTTATCATTATGCTCTTAGCGTCCATTATGTAATAATCTAAATTCATGCATACGTCATTTGTATGATTGCCTTCATATCTACTCAAATTCGACTCATAATTAGCATTTGATCATATCCATGTACACAAAAGGCCCTAGATACATATTATGGTTTCTTTAATGGCATTGTAGTCATAGTTGTGGGTCAATGAAGTCTATGCCAGAATAAGTGTCACCTCAATTTGGGAATAACCAAATAGGACTATTCATGGACCTCTAATATCATATTAAGTATTAAGACCCTACATTTCTAGGTCATCACAAGAACAGATCAAGGAGTTGCTTTGCACAGTTGGCGATAGAAGTTGATACCTCCAAGGACCTGTCAGCTTCTATATATCATCATTAATGGGGTGGAGTATGAGATCATATATGAAGGGCTACCCTGGGCATGTGCTAAATGTGGCATGAAAGGACTGTATATCAAAATATTGCATGGAGGAACCATCAAAGGAAGGTGATAGTAGAGATGAAAGGGGGGAAACAACTCATGAGAAAACTTAGACTTATGTTAGTATTAGGGTAAATGAATGGAAACAACAACAAACAAGAAGGAGAAATAGAAGAAGGAAGGTAACCCAAGAAAGCACAAGATAGGAGCACACAAATCATTTTGAAGGACTTCAATAGGATGATGAAAGAGGTGAGGGAACAGATGCAGATAGGGACCTCGTGGTGAATGAGGGAGTATCTACCATGGTGACAAGACTAGTGAAAGTATGGCACAAGAAGAAAATCAAATTTATGGAGGCAGTAGCTATTTGTGAAGTAAAGGTCATAAAAGACATTATTAATACCCATAGAAGAGTATGTGAATAGAATAATGTAGAGAAAAAGAAGGCTCAAGAAGCAAGGGAGAAGCATACAGTAGTTACACCAGAGGTGGACGAGGTGATCACAGTAGAATATGGTGAGGGAATAATAGAAATAGAGGAAGATTTGGAGGAAAACATTGACTGAAATGTCAAAAAACAAGGGACAATATCATCACACATAAAGAAGGATAGAAACAAAAAAGTTGTAAGAGAATAGGAGAAAACTTTACTTTCACGCGGGACAAGATCAAGCAAGGATATGTATATGTAGAGGAAGGGGAAAGACAAAGTACCTAAACACCCTACAACTCAGAGGAGTAGCTCAAGGATAAACTCTTAAGAGGGAAGGGAGGAGGAATCCTTTAATCCTATGTCATCCAAGGACAATTCGATTGTTGGTATGAAAACACTTGAGCTAGCTACTATAGAGGGGAACATAGAAGAGGTCATTAAAGGAGGAGAAGCCAGAGAGGGGGTCTTCTAAACTCAACAGTTAGTACTTATATCACCGGTGGAATATATGAGGATATTGTGCTGGAATATCTAAGGAATTGGCAATAAGGATCGTTGCTTAGTAATGTTAAACCACATACGGGAACACAAACATGAAGTTGTAGTTATTCTTGAACTGAGAATTAGTGGGATTTCATCCGCAAAAACCATAAAGAAGTTGGGTTTCTCATTCTCTTATCGTGCGGAAGCGTGAGGCAGTACTGGGGGCATATGGATATGTTGGAAGGGTGAGGAATAGAAGGTGCAGATCATTAATAGCTACTAGCAATTTGTTACCTACAGAGTGGCAAATGGCATGTTGATAACCTTTATCTATGTGAACCCACATATCTCGGTAAGGAAACTACTATGGAGACAAATTCTAGAGGTGAGTGAAAAGATTAACGATCCCTGGATTGTAATGGGAGATTTCAACACGATGATGTCACCAACAGAGAAGTATGGTAGTGAAAATATGACTTTATGGAGGCAAGAATCTTCAAGGAGGTCACCATAGAGTTTGGCCTTTCCGACTTGGGTTCCTCAAGAATCTGATTTACCTAGAAGCATGGGAGACTTTAGGAGAGGTTATGTACACCCCGATCTCACAATTACCACTAATCATGAGATTAGGGCATAAATTGAGTATTTAATGTAATACAAAGATCACCCTTAACTTTTTTTTCTTTTCTTTCTTCATTTTTGGTTCTCACATGCAATCACATAAACTAACTTTACAAGAGAATCTAAACATTGATTTCTCTAATCTGATTTCAACAGTAAAAATGCATGTAAAAAATTCATTATGTTTCTCATACATTTAAACACATAAAACTTGCTGATTCGCATATATTGCTAAAAGAGGAATAATGTTATATGTCATAATTTACAACTCTCTCTTATTTCTTGACAGGGACCTAGAGTGACAAGGACAGACTGAACTTAACTATACTCAAACTTAACTCTTGTGGAAGATCTAATCTGATGCAATGATATATTCAATCCCCACGGTTTCCCCTAAAAATTTTGAGAAGAGGGGTGAGCCTACTCGCTCAATGAATGAGTAAAACAATAATGCAGTCTAAAGTACTCAATCAGACATTTACCATTCTTGGATAATTAAAATAAAACAATATAGTAACTTCAAATTTAAAAGACTAGATATTCAAAAACTTACTAATAACATTGAAGCCTACATCATTAGAAATAAACAAGTATGGAAATATAATCCTCACTATATTCAATATTTCATTTAAAGAACAACTACTGTGAAAATAAAATCAAATCTTTCTTAACTCTTCTTACTTATAAGGAACTCTTTAAACTTATATTATCATATTTTAGCTTATGCCCTGATCATATGTAGTGTACTCTACATATGAAGACTCGTAGAGAACTACAATCTCACCGTATAAGATTTAGATGACACCTCGGGATTGCTAAGCCTGACAACATCACTGGTCTGCAATAGGAAAAATGGCACTCTGGTCTCGGCACACCTATGGGCTGTAAAATTGGACTCCTCCTCTAACCTGAACACACAGGTGGAGAGTCAAGCCACCTATTGGCTTTTCTGTACTGTAGTGCCACCAGGATCTCTGGTTGGTGTTGGATACTACATACTATATTTTTAAGGAGACTTCCACTAGGGCTTCATTCCCCGTACCACCTGTTAGTACGATATGACCCCCATATATCGGACACTGCCAGGGTTAGGTCGTTTCATCCCTACGGCGCAGACCTCTCATAGGGAATCTACGGTGTTTAGGGCTACTATTTTCATTATTTTATTAGTCTTGGAAAGCTCTTACTATATTGTATCTCTCTATTACTTATTCTTGACTCTGGTATCTCTATGGTATCGAGTCTATACATCTGAAACTTATAAATATGGCATCTACTTTCTTACTTAACTTGGCAGAGCAGTATATTTAACAACACTGTAATATACTAAAAATTCAACTATTTATTAAGGCAGGCAGACTGAAATACTTAGACATCCAGAATACATGTCAACTAGCATTGATATTTACTCGAATCATGCAATAAAACTACTGATTATACTGATCTGGACTATTGAATTAAAATCACTGATGATATTGCACTGAATGCTTAACATATAGTTTACCTCTTTCTTAGGGTTTCTCCTTACTCATGCACATATAGCACTTCTCATGTACTCAAATGTATATCATGTCTACTAATATAAATATTCTCATTCAACATTACTCACATTTATCTATGGCATTGATAACATACCTGGGCATGTCATATCACTGCACTTGCAATAGCATAACAACATATGCATTTCATGGAAAGTATTTGATTTAAAAAAAATATGAATCTCATAAACAAAGCATATATGCATATAAGATAATATTCAGCTAAAATCCCAAAATATCACATGAATCATTTCAATCAGCCATTTACTACTAAATTAGATATGTATACTTGTAAAAGCATACTAAATTGGGTTTCCATCCTTGATTAATTGCTATTCGCAGGATATATATTTTGAAAATCAGAAACTCTTTTTTTCCATATATCAAATCAAAGAGATCAAGCATGTAGAATTATATGCACGAGGAGCATACGTAAGATCATATAAGCATAAATCCAAATTTCAGCTATAATGTTGTTCAAACACCCAAATAACTTGAAATTTTAGATCTTCAAAAGATTCTCAATAAACTTCTTAATTTTTTAGTATTCAAGATACATGGATATCTATATCAATGTCATCATATAAATGTTTTCAGATCATAGTTGGAACATGAATTGAAATATTCTATAAACCAAATTCAAGAACAGCTCTTTTCATTTATTGTCATCTAGGGAGAAATCAAGAATATAAATTAAAATCATCTAATTGAGTACAATTGACTGAAATATTCTTTTACCCACTCACCCTAAGCTATAAAACATCTTTAAAATGTATCCCATATCTGAAAATCTCGAATCCATATCAAAACCCTAGCAATCGCCACTTTCTTCTTCCTTTCAACTCGAAAACCCTAGAATTGAAGATTAGGAGAGAAAGAGTGACAAAAGGACTTGATTTGATATTATTTCGAATCCAATCAGGGGAAGGATAGAATCTTGACATCTGATAGAAGATTCACCATGAAACTATATCCAAAGAAGCTAAACTTACATGATTTAATCATTCCTCAGACTGCAAAACCCTAGATCAGCATCTCCATCACTTTCTACTCTCAAACCCTAACTCTCCCTCTATCTCTCTAGGATTTCGTTTCTATGGATTGAATCACAAATTATGAGAGCTACTTGTGTGTTAGGTTGACAATATAGAGCAATTGAGCTTCTTGGGTCAATTGCACATTGACCCCTCACTATACTTTCTCTTATTTCAGCTGAATTTTCTATCATAGAAATGTTAATGTGATTCATCTACTGGTAAGGTCTAAACGCATCCAAAAATTATGAAAATTTAACATGTTATTTAAGATTTAGTTTTAGATCTTCAGTTAAAATTACAGATCATTTGAAGTTACCAATAAATAAATAAAAATCAAATCGATCACTACTTGTCAATCTGAAAATATGATCGGTCTAGTTTGAAACTCGACCGACAAACAGGTCAGAACATTCTTCAAAAATTGTTATATTTTTCCATTGTGTTCATATTTGAGATATCCAAATTTTAATTCAATCAGAGTTACACATAAATTACTAAAAATCATTTAGTGAGACACTATACTTATCAAATTTTGTAATCATATGTCATCAAAACTCTAATTTGGGCCAATTAGGGTTTCCAAATATTAAACCCTAATTTATGTGAATCAAAGTATGATTAAATATTCTTATTATATTTAAAACATCAAAACTTAACAACCATCACTAATCAAGCTTTAAGAAAATGATCAACTTAGTTAAGAATACAATCATCCAAGTAAACTATAGTTTACCAATTAAGCTCAGATGCGGTCATAACAGGTTAGACCTACTGTTGGACAATGAGGCCTTATTAACGAACTTCCCATCTTGGTCTATGGAGAACCTACCTAGATTTTCTTTTGACCATTGCCCGTTTCTTCTAAGATCACACAAGGTGGAGATGAGGACAACCCGGTTTCCTGTGAAAGCTTCATGGAATGGAAATGAGGCAATCAAACAACTTGTAAAGGAGAAATGGACCAATTAAACTAATTTCTATGAGACTCTCCAGAAGGCAAAGGATGAGCTAATGATATTAGATCAACAACTGAAACAAGCTTAGATGAGGGACAAAAAAAGACTCCAGCGAAACATCAATACCTTACAACATATGTTAGCCAAGCGATATGATATTACCACTGATGATATGTGCATCAACATGTAGGCTGAGCTCCAACAGATCATTACAAAGGAGGAACAAGATTGGAAGCAAAGGGCACATGTACACTGTGTACAAAATGGGGACAATAACACAAAATTTTATAAAGCCTGGGTCAACCAAAGGAGAAGGCAAAATATTATCACCAAGCTCAAGAATGAGGTCGGCTGTTGGATATTAAAGGAGGAGGAGGTAATGGATATGGTGGTGTCTCATTTTTATAAGATTTTAATTGAACCGATTCATACCTTCAGGTCTACTCACCCCGCAATACCAAGCCAGTTTCAAGTACTTACAGAAGACAAGAAGAACAAGCTCACATCCAAACCCACAGGAGAGGAAGTGATGGCTACTCTGAGGAATATGAAATTGTTTAAGGTGGCTGGCCCTAATGGAATCACTATGGAATTCCTTTAAGGTAATTGGGAGGCTTTAGGACACTCTCTTACTCACACAATACATGACCTTATTGCAGGAGATGTTCACAGTGAAGATGTATGCAATGCAACTATAATTCTTATTCCAAAGGTTAACATACATGAGAAATGCGAGCAGCCCAGGCCTATAACCTTAAACAATGTCTTACTAAAATTTGCATCAAATGTGGTAGTAGAGAGACTGGAAAGCTTCATGCCTGACTGGATATTGGTAGAACAAAGCAGTTTCATGCCTGGAAGGAAAATTACTGACAATATAGCATTTGTATAGGAAAGTATTCATGAAATGAGAATTTGTAGAGGTGCTAAAACCATGGCTGTTAAGGTAGATCTTTCCAAGGCCTATGACTGAATGTCATGGAGATTCATTAAGGACACTTCGGAGAAGGTGGGATTACCCACTAATTCAAACAATTTATCACAAATTTGATCAGTGGAGGAAGCGCAACGATAGTTTGTAACATGAAACAATCTAGGCCTTTCAAGGCATGGTGAGGCTTGAGGTAGGTTGACCCATTATCACCATATTTATTTATTTTTTGTCTTGAGAGATTTTCCCAAATGATACAAGAAAGAGTCACTAATGGAAGCTGGAGACCGATAAAAATGGGAAGATTTGTCATCATTGTTGCCCACGTCTGTTTTGCAAATGATCTTATTCTATTCATTGAGGCCAGAAAACCCCAAACACGAGTAATATTACAATGTATCAAGGAATTTTGGAGATCTTTTAGATAGGAGATCTCGATCACCAAGTCTTACATCTTCTTCTCAAGGAGTGTGCCAAGGGCTACACGGATGGCTGTTAAACAATTGAGTAATTTCTAGGTTATTGAGAATCTGGGTAGATACATGGGAGTTCCAATCCTACACTCAAAGCTCGACAAGAAAACTTACTCCGACATAGTCGATAAAGTTGAAGGGAGAGTTCAAGCTTGGGAAATAAAGACATTATCGTTGGCAGGGAGAGTTTGCTTGGCCAAATCCACCTGAACAGCTATTTTAACTTACATGATGCAGACTGCTACCTTGTTGATCACCCTCAATGGCAAAATTGATAGCATTGTTAGAAGATTCACGTGGGGAGGGAGCAAAAAAATAAGACACATATCATTGGTCTCTTGGAATAAAGTCACGATCTCTAAGGAGAATGGGGGACTTGGCATCAAGTCAATGTGGGAATGGTACACAATTCTACTAATGAAGAATTCATGGGAGACGACGGTGGAAAGAAACTCCTTATGGGACAAGGTGATCAAACACTGTTATGAGAACATTGTCCCAGTTAGGACCATAGTGGATTATAGGCTTATCCAGTCAACAATCACTGGCAAGCAGTTCATATTGGATAACTCTATGATGATTCCGGTAGGAGGAGCTTCGATAAATGTATGGCATGATGTTTAGGTGAAACCTGGCTTTAAGCTAAAGGAACACATAAAGCATCCAATACTAGAAGAACTTGATGATTTGATGGTGGGAAGCTTAGTACTAGAGATAGGAGAATGGGATAGAGATTTCTTGGTTTACTGGTTCCACAATGAGGCAGTCCAGCTCATCCTAGAAAGGGATCCCCCTATTGGAGCCACCAAGTTGCACTACAGAGCCTGGCTACACACGATAACTGGCAATTTCATTGTGAGTTTAGCATACAAAGTGTTAAGAGAGGAGAAAGAAATTATTTGTCAAGGAGATTGGGAAAGGATATGGAAACTTAAACTGCCGACATGCATACGCACTTTTGCCTAGTTAGTTATTCACGGTGTGTTATTGATGAACGATCATCAAAGAACTCGTCATATGTCTCCAAACAGATTGTGCAATAGATGTCGTATGATGGATAAATCATGTCTTCATGTGCTACGAGACTATGAGTGAGTGAAGTTGGCATGGATATGATTTCTTACATCATAAGCATAAGACATTTTTCAGACCTACTAACATAGAATGGTGGTTGAACATGTCTCACAACGAGCTGAACATATCAATAGATTCCTTTTGGAACATCTACTACAATTTATGGAGCTTTCAAAATTCAGAAACATTTGAAGGAGAGGTCAAGCACATTGAACACCAAATCAACTACATCATGAAGGCCATAAAGCTCATCAATGAAGCGTGGGAGAAAGAAATTTCAAATCAATGAATGTTCAGGACTGAACATTGGATCAGACCAGATTGGATCAGACCAGAACTGGGTACAATCAAGCTAAATGTGGACGCATCTATTTACAAGAAGGGTGTAGAAGTGGCGGTGGTTTCTAGGAACTACCAAGGTCACTGTCTAGGAGGATGTTCAAGGAAAATCACATTCTCATCAGCCACTAAAGCAAAGCTAGTTGCCATTCATTATGCATTTGAACAGACCCAGAGGCAAGCTTGGACCAGCTATGTTGTGGAAACTGATTGTCTAGTGGCGATAAAACTGATGAAAGTGGATGCTAACAAGTTCTCAAAGTATGCCTACTGGTTGGGTAGGTTGAAGATGGATAGATCAGAGAATACTAGGATATTATACATTGCATGAGAGTCTAACTCAATTGTTGATGAGTTGGCCAAGCAACAAATCAAGTGCAACTTGAGGACGATATCCTATGAAACACCTTCGAGTTGGATCATTGGATCTGTTTTATCTGAAACCCCAAGAAAAATCAATAGTAACGAAGGGGAGGCACATGCAAATAACATAATGTTAATGGTAACAAGTCAAGATGTATAAGACATAGTTGGTATTTGTACTATTAAAAAAAATGGTAGTTGGAATTTGGGAAGCCAAAAGCATAATGAAACCCAAAGTTGACCCCAAAATCCTAACTAGGACCCCACGTTAGTCTTAATGGTGGATTTTATATAAAATAATAATACATGGGTATTATGCTTTAATTTCAGGACCACACCTTCATGATGGACCCTAATGCAGTAAAAGGTCATCAAACATGTAGATAGCCAACTTTGAACCTAACTTGAACAAGACCCTAAAAAAACTAGTTAGAGTTAATGATGAGAATCTAATACATACATGTAATCTTATTTTTAATTAGGTGTGTATAATGTCTATATTAATAAGGACAATTTAAGAATATTGGAATTAGGAATGGTCTCTAATGATTATATGATTATGATTTTATTTCTTGCAACTTGATATATATATATATATATATGTATGCTTGTGTACTTGTACATTTTTCCATGTAGTATTGTAGTATTATACTTGAAGATATTTTTGTCAACTTTATAACTTGAACACAAATTAAATACCCATTATACACATCTTTTGTACCTTCTTATATTGTCTTGGTAAGGACACAAGGATGGAAATCCTACTTGAGCTGTCAAGATTGGATGGCCAATGTTGATAAATAGAGATAGATAATGGTTTGATCCGTAAACACCCTCACGGTCCCTTCCAACTGGATGTTGGCTAAAGGTCTTATCATACATGATATAGTTGGTGTAATGGGATAAAATAACTAAAATATGGGTTTTCATGTTACTAAGTACTTATATCTTTTATTGTTTCTCATTTATATATGAAAATCTTTTCAAAGTTATGAAAATCTTAGATATATGTATCTTTCTTCCATTTACTCAACATCTTGTTTTTTGATAGACATGGTTTTTTATATGATTTAGTTTTAGAAATAGCTTGTGAGTGATGGTTGGTGAGAAAGTGTTTAGGCTGTAATTCTTGTAAGATGCTACATAGTGTATATGATCAATCATATATCATTTGACGCTCAGTTTGTAACTAAAACTATGTTATAAGCAATGTTGCTATTAATTATACTTTTTGAATGTTTATAATATGTTGGTGATTTCATTTTTTATTGTTAATATATGCTAATCTTATATACTTTTGCATTATCACTTTGAATATTATCATGTTAGGGACAAACATTCAGGTCCATTACCGATTTCCTTACTAGTAATTTGGAGAATAAATAGTTCCATGACTTTTGGGGTTAGATAATGAACAATAGCTAAACAAAACATTGCTTACATGAAACACAAACTAAACCCACCCTATCATCTCAAACCTAGAAAATTAATAAGTTTTCATTTGTGGAGTAAGTTGACTTAGCCTTTAGTTTACTACCTAGATGTTCTAGAACTACGTCTAGACATGTGTAGATCTTGAAACTTCTCTTTTGTCATCTTTCTATCCTATAGTAGGGAATGTAGGTTCATGAGGGTGAGAAAAGGGAGATCTTATAGTTATAAACCTAGACATATGTTTGTGGAATTTTCATAGTGCATCTACAAAAGTGTGTACGATGTTCCTTCTAGTTCTTTAGGTGTCATGTAACTAGAGTGCCTAGTGAATGTGGTAACTCATTTTGGTTTTAGATGGGGTTTTTCTATTGAATGTTTAAACATTGAAGAAAGCCTTTATCAAGTATTAGTATATATGTACATATGAAAAATGTTATCACATGTAGAAAGGTAGTGAGTGACCACGTAACCTAATAGAAAGAGATGTAACGTCAGTCTAGATGAGAGTGTTAATATGATAGTTTAGTCACTAGTGTTATTTGAAACCATGATAAATGTTACCCTAGTAAGTAGCCTAGATAATTTAATTTCATGATGGATGTTGTTGTTGTTGATGTTAATTTTTATGTGGATGATATGAGTTGCTTCAAGATGAAATAATTTTGTTTTTATAAGATTCACTTATTATTTGATGCCATATGATGAGTTTTTCCATGCAACCCTAGCTAGTATAGCACCATGTTTAATGCATTTGGTTTGTTTCATGGGTTAGATATAGATAGTGGGTTGGCATTCTTTCTTGTGTCTAGGTATATGCATATGTTGAGGTATGTTAGTGATATATGGTTTGGTACTAACAAGGTCCTTAGTGTCTTTACTACATAGGACTTCTTGTATGAGACATACAATAAGAGTGAACTCTTGATATGGGTAAACCCGACACGATAGAAGGTTAGAGTACCAAACATCCAAAATATGTGTGAAATGTTGGAAATAGGAAATATGAAATACATCAGGATGAGTCCATATCTAGACTACTTCTCAATATATGAGTTGAGTCACCAAGTGTGTGTTTCCCTTGATAATGTCGAACCCTATATTTCCTATGCTAGAGAAAAAGACATTTCAATATATGTATGTTTCCTTACTAGGTGAGAGAGGTATGTAAAACCCTAAAATGATGTATATGATGTATGATCATCATGATGAGCCTCATACTCAGGTTAGTGGTCCTATGTAAAGGGAAATTGAGTGGTTGTGCTTGTTTTTGAAATATGGTTAGAAACTTTATTATGGGTAGATGGTTATGGTTAACAGATCTTGCCTCATTATAGATCAGTCATAGCTTGAGATTCTCATGTTTGTGAATCTTGTTAAATTACATGTGAGATATTTACGAGACCTCAATGCTCAAGATAATCATCAAGATAGTGTGCATCATACTTAATATAGTCTCCCTTAAGTTAAAACTTGATATATAGGTAATATGAAACAATTCTCTAAAATATATAATTTTGAAAATTTGGGCCTTGAAATGATGATACCTTTAGGATCCTAGTTGGCATAAAAATGATGTATAAAAGGCTCAATTTTAGACCCACATAAAAAGTAATGAACCTAATTAATTATAGTTGGTAGAAACTTGTAAGTTATCTAAACCACACATGTAATTTAAACTAGGTAAAGAATTATAGGGGTAAGAATAGTCTTATTTGGAGGTGATGACAATGAATATGATCACCTAGATTCAAATAACACACCTTGAGCTTGTTCAGCATGTAAACAAAAATCCTAATGCGGTAATGATAAGGGTTATGGAACCCTAATGCCAAAATGATTTCATAATATGATAAAACACCAAGTAGCATGAATATAATTTGTATGGGTACATAGTTGATGATGAAAACCTTAGTGTCCACCCCATAAAGGTTGATGCCTTGACACCTAGTTTTTGTTGCAATGAGTATGGACTTTGACATACGGCTATGATCTTAGATTAATTTACATGACATAATTATTTTAAGGAGGGTGGTATGTAACAACTTTCCATTTCTATCTCCTATAATACCCTTTTTTCTCTCTTAAAGTAGCCTTCTCACTCCATTTTATATCAATTACACAGTGCGAGTGTTGATTACTCCAATTTGATCACATCAACAGTCAACTTTACCAGACATTATTTTACATATTTGAAATAATTCTAATTATTTAATTTGTAATGCCTTTGCAATTAAAATTGAACCTATTCGCTGTGGTCTTCTTGATCCCAAATGCTTATAACCTTGTCGAGGGTTCAATTACCCAACAATACAACATCACCCCAATCAGACCTTCACGACCCAAGTTATGGAATTACAGAGTTGTCATGATTTAATCTTGATTTATTTGGTTTTGGTCTCCTTTGTGGTCCTAAATTGGTGTACGTCCCAACTAGCACCCTCACTTAGGCATATAGTGTTGTGCCCCCTTTTCTAGACATTAGACCACTCTAAGATCCAACAGCCATTAGTCACCTTCCTCCTTGGTCTATACCATTGTAGCAACTACTTACTTAAATACTTTTAGAGATTTAGATAATCTTTGATCCTTGACACTTTTGCTAATTTCATCACTCCATTCCCTCCCTCTCAACTTCCTCTCTCATTCCCTCTCTTTTTATTCACTTCATGCACCATAACATTCTTTTTCTTTATCTTCTTCAACCTATCTAACCTAGTCGTCATCAGAAGGACCAACAGCTAGCTTCATGGCCATGGAACCCAAGCCTTTTCCAAAATCACCATTAGTTCTGTAGAGGCCTAATGAAGTTGGGTGTCCAGCTGACGACCACAATCATGGAATCTTGCCCATTCAACCCTACTCTATGGCATCCCAGGCAATATCTGCACATCCGTGGTGCACACACAATAACTCATTAGGGATGAAATCTGCTCGTTGTCTATCAAGCTTGGGACCATGGTGGTACAACAATTTAACATGCTCATTCCCCCTCTATCGATGGCATGTGGTGGTGGGAGGCGACCAAGGGTCACTGGAGAACCCCATGAGTAGTGGGTTGTGTCTCAAGGCCAGGAATACTAGGTATCAACACCTAGTCAGGCACACTTAGTTGAGCTGCACGTTCTGGGTTCAATGGAAGATATTGTCACATAAATCAAATGTAACACTCTAAATATGAATCCCTATAGTTTAAATGCAAGTTTATCCTATAAGCATAGTTATCTCACCCTACGGTCTATACCAAATCGATCATATTGACGATATCTAGGGTTTTTCCTACACCCTAATTCCCTTGTTAGCACCCCTATTTCCATAAACGTATATACCTATGATCATATCGAATTAATTAATGCATGATATTGTTAAAACTTTGATCCTTAATTCTCCTCTACCCCCTTAACCATAAAGTTGTTTGCTTCTTTGAACTTCATGATGGTCCTAATCATCCCTTATGTATAATTGTTAACTCTATTTCATGAATATGACTTATTGTTAGATATTAATGATGAACTTAGTATGTTTTTCTAATCATGATTCTAACAAACATCAAAGCCACTCATAATTGGAAATTAGTAGCCATATACTCGTGCATGACACAATTTCACCCCATGTTTCCCCTTTTTCTTTTGTCCTATTCTATATGAAATTAATACATGCATGTGGTTCCTTTATGTTTTGCATGATCACACTTTAATGCAATATGGTGTTTGACCTATTTGTGCAATGTAATCATTTCCATTATTGAATTCAGTAACACCATGATGATTAGAGACTCTAGTGTCTAGGATTCACCACATTATTCGATATGGTAGTGATTATGATCCTCATTCACTAGTGTTGACCTATTGTGGCACATGTGACTTTCCTATCTTTGGCCCTAATCTCAATGTGAACCTTAATATCATATCCTTGTCTATTCAATCTGAGTTTACTCAAACTTGGTAATCCCCTTGATGTCAATGTCCTCCTAAGTCACATGTTGTTCAAATTAATTATCGCTCCCACTATTTTTGTTCAAATTGATAGCCCTCACCATCAATTTGGAAGATTGTAGCATACAATCTTCTAGTGGGTCAAGATCCATATTTCATCAAGTCATGAGTCAACTTTGGCTGATCACCCACAATCTTGACTATTTAGGTAGGCCATCATGCCAATTGCATCATATGCAACTCTTGATGAATGAACATGTGCAACACTTTGCCATGAACATTCCATGCCTCTGGGCCTAGACGCTCTAAGAAAAACCAGTTAAGCCTAACCCAAAAGCCGACACGGTAATCATGCACCCTACGTTGGCAGAACCTACATGTTTAACCTTCACACTTCCATGAGATAGATGGTGCACCACGCTTTGGCATAACCTATGCTTGGTTGATCAAGTTTTTCATGTGTGCTGCTAATGGAAGGCATAAAAGACTTAATATTTAGATGAGAGATTTGGTTTTTATAGGTACATATACATATCCAATCACCACAATATATAGTATGTATCATATACATGCTATATCCCACAGAAAACATGTGAAATGATAAAAGTGATGATTATGGCCATCCTAATGTGATTCCTCGAGCTAAGAGGAATCACGGTCATCTAAGTCCATATCACATGCAACCTATACAAGATGAACTCTCTACTTTTCCTTTACTGGGTTTGATCAACTCATCTCCATGATTGATCGGCTCGCCATCAGGTCGGTCGTCTGGGTGCCACCAATTGATCGGTTGGCTCCTCCAACCGATCAGTTCACCTGGTTGTCATACATCTCTTCATGGTTGCCACCCGATCATCTCGCTCCTCAAACCGGTCGTCTGGATCGTCAATCGATCAGTTCACTCCTTGAACTGATCATTTCAGTCATCATCAGGTGTCCTACGTTCTTTGACATAACAGGAAATAAAATTCTATCCTATTTACATTTGAATTGAGAAACCCCGAGTTACATTTTGGGGGAGCAAAGGTAGGAAAGAAATCTCAAGTTATCTCGAGTTACATCAGGAATAGAAGATAGAAAATCGGTGTGCAGACCGAGATGCAAGCAACCACATACAACCAAGCACACATACATGGGGTTTATTGGCCATAACCACGCTATACATCCACCATAAAACTCATTTAAGGGCGACACATATCGAGTGAATTCATATTACATATCATATATGTAAATAGGGATTTGTGGATTTAGGATTGGACATACATAAAGCCAATTTTATTCTCATCGTATGCAATAAATAAAGGAGACAAACCAAAATCGATCACATCGATAATCCTAAAGGATAGAGCAGTTGATGTGGCTCTGATACCACTGTTGGATTTTAGGGGAGACAGAGAAGGAAGCGGAAACAAAAAAATTTCTTCTCCCAAACCCAGAACAAAGGAAACGTGTCAACGTCTATACAATAGGAAGGATGGTTTCTAGAGGCATACCTTGTCTCGAGGCTTGCTCAGCGACGTTACCTCGCAGCTAGTGCGGTCTTCACCTTCAGTCTTGGACGGTGTCTGTGCAGCTCCTGGTCGCACCGGGACTGGCACCTCCTGGTCTCACCGGGACTGTCGGGATTGACAGCTGTCCTCTGAGCGGCAGAAGCCTCCCGGCTCTGAAGTAGTCCTCACAGACCACCTGGAACTCTGATCTCCTTATCCCACAAGGAATTGGAAGGATTCATACCCTCCTATTTGTGTACTAGTCACCAACATACTCTCCTGCCACCAGTCGCTTTCTACAGTTGTCTTTCCCTTGTTATGCCTCCCTTATCGGGTAACACTTGCTCGGGCTCTCTCTCTCGGTTACCAAAACCAGAGAGAGCAACAACTTTGCAGAGCAACTTATGCATTGAGTTGTGTTCCTGAGAAGCCCCCACTACCCATATATCTATAGGAGGGTCATGGGACAGGGTTCTCTATCCCGGGCAATGCAGGATTAATGGAGGAGTAGAAGGGTTCGAGATTTTCTACAAAACAACCAACTGTGCCTCCTGAACTGATCGTTTCATGCATGAAACGGTCGGTTGGGGAGTTGAGTCGATTGGTTCACACCACAACCGACCGGTTGGTGCACTGAGCTGATAGATTCACTTCTGAGCCAATCAGTTCGTGGTCCTGATCCAACTCAAATTGACTTTCAAATTTGTTTCTGATGAATCAAATATTAATCCTTGTCCAAATTGAATTTGTACAAGTGAAACAAATTGTATTTGCAAAATAGTCTTCTCACTTTCCAAACGATCTCGGTTGAACCAGTTGAGGTGATCGATTCAACCCTTGAACCGTTCATCTCAGCTTGTCTTGAGCCGATCGGTTCAACAACCTGAGTCGATCCGTTCATCCCATGAGCCAATCGGTTGGGGCAGCCGACTTGTGCAAATCAGTCAATTGTAGTTTCAATCAATCTAATACTCTAATCAATCGATCCAACACCTTGAATACTATGATTTTGAGTTATCAATCAATTGAGTGTTTAATTGAACTACTACACTCCTTTAGTAATCAATCTAAACATCATTTGTGGATAAACTCCTCTTCCAAGTTAAATCCTATGTGTGTGACCCTACAGGTCCATTTCACATTGGCAGTGAAAGTCCATAACACTTATGACTTCACAAACAAAGAGTGGTGCCTAGTCACACATCCGTGCTACCCAAGTGAAATAGAAAGTTGGAGAACAACTTTCAATCCTACAATCCATGAATGGTGTTACAATGAATGTATAATTCCTTTGTCACTGATATCCCAAATGAACTCAAGGCATGGAATAGTCATCCTGTCAACGTTCATTCACTTTATTGATCTCAGAGTAGATTGGAGGAGATATGTATGACATCAATATCACATACTGATTCACACATGCATGCGCACACCTATCTCAATCCTACTCATCAAGTGGCCATGGATATCAAACTCCCTCAAGAGGGACAAATCCCATATCTATCACTCACCCCTCAAAAGCCCCATGTGTCAAAGCCACCCAATCATCACCTTTATAACAACCCATGTTTTAGGATTGCGTTTGATGATGTCAAAATCTGCCCAACGACATGTGTTGAGTGTAGTGATTTCAGGTCAAAGAATCACACTCACCACCATCACTATGAGAACTGACTGTGACTACCATGTCATGGTTCCATGTGTCAAACTCACAGTGGGTATGTCTGGTACAGTTGTTCTCTAACAAGCACCTATGTGTTTGGTTTGATATCTCCATATCATGACTAATGAGATTATGTCATCAACCAACACCACAATCTAGTCTTGTGTGTCATTATTGTCTATCTACCTTCCGCAATGACATCCGACTAGGGACATAATAAGAATGTAAAAACTCTTAGCATATGTATGATCTCATCGTTTAGGTCCTCAACCTGAAAGCATACGTCATTGAGTACTGTCATTCTCTAGACATTGAATCTGTTCTATCATGATCTCATATGACCAAACCAGAAAGAATTGGAAGCTTGCCTTTGATCTTTATCAAATCAATCTTAATGTATCCCACCAATCATCCCATGATTGGCTCTCAGGGCATACATACCAACAAGATGTCCTTCGTGTGACAAAAGTCTCCCGCCTCTGTAGTACCCTCCTATCGGCGTACTATTCACCAACACACTCTCCTGCAACCAGTCGCTTTTCTGCAATTGTTTTTCCCTTGTTGTGCCTCCCTTATCGGATAGCACTTTCTCTAGCTCTCTCGGTTACCACAACGAGAGAGAATGACAACTTTGCAGAGCAATGGTGTTCTGAGTTGTACTTTGAAAAGCCCCCAATACCCCTATATATAGGAGGGTCAGGGGACATGTTTCTCTACCTCGGGCAATGTGGGATTAAAGCAGGAGTAGAAGGATTCGAGATTTTCCATAAAACAACCAACTGCGCCAGCTGAACCGATCGTTTCAAGCATGAAATAGTCAGTTGGGGACCTGAGCCGATCGATTCACACCTGAACCGATTGGTTGGGACACCTGAGCCAATCGGTTCGTGGTCCTGATCAGTTCCCAATTGACTTTTCCTCTTTTGTTTTGAATTAATCCAAATACCAATCCTTATTCCAATCAAATTGGACAAGTGAAATGAAGAGAAATTTCTTGCCAACCTGACTTTCCCAACTCGCTCGTTTGGACCAGTTGGGCCGATCGGTTCAACCCTTGAACTGGTCAGTTTAGCCTATCCTGAGCCGATCGGTTCATCTCATAAGCTGGTCGGTTCACCAAGATAAGTCGATCGGTTCATCACATGAGCCGATCGATTGGGAGTGCAGACTGTGTAAAATCAGTCAATTGTAGTTTCAATCAATCTGATACTCTATTCAATCGGTCCAACACCTTGAACACTATGATATTGAGTTATCATTTGATTGAGTGTTTAATTGAACTACTAAACTCCTTTAGTAATCAATCTAAACATCGTTTGTGGATAAACTCCTCTTCCAAGTTAAATCCTATGTGTGTGACCCTACAAGACCATTTCATGTTGGCAGTGAAAGTCCATAACACTTATGACTTCACAAGCAAAGAGCAGTGCCTAGTTGCACATCAGTGCTACCCAAGTGCAAAGGAAAGTTGGAGAATAACTTTCAATCCTACAATCCGTGAATGGTGTTACAGTGAATGTATAATTCCTTTGTCACTGACATCCCGAATGAACTCAAGGCATGGAGCAGTCATCCTGTCAACGTTCATTCACTTTCTTGATCTCAAAGTAGATTGTAGGATATATGTATGACATCAATATCACATACTGATTCACACATGCATGCATGCCTATCTCAATCCTACTCATCAAGTGGCCATGGATATCAAACTCCCTCAGGAGGGACAAATCCCATATCTATCACTCACCCCTCAAAATCCCCATGTGTCAAAGCCACCCAATCATCACCTTTATAACAAGAATCACACTCACCACCATCACATGTGTTGAGTGTAGTGATTTCAGATCAAAGAATCACACTCACCACCATCACTGTGAGAACTGACTATGACTACCATGTCATGGTTTCATGTGTCTAACTCACGGTGAGTCTGTCCGGTACACTTGTTCTCCAACAAGTACCTATGTGTTTGGTTTGATATCTCCATATCATGACTAACAAGATTCTGTCATCAACCAACACCACAATCTAGTCTTGTGTGTCATTGTTGTCTATCTACCTTCCCCAATGACATATGACTAGGGACATAATAAGAATGTACAAACTCTTAGCATTCGTATGATCTCATCGTTTAGGTCCTGAACCTGAAAGCATCATTGAGTATTGTCATTCTCTAGACATTCAATATGTTCTGTCATTATCTCTTATGATTGAACTAGAATGAATTGGAAGCTTTCCTTTGATGTTTATCAAATCAATCTTAATGTATCCCACCAATCATCCCATGATTGGCTCTCAGGGCATACATACCAATAGACTCCCACTTGCACTGTGAGCCAATCACCCTTGAATCATATTCATAGTGATCTTCAAACATGTCCCACGTATTACTGTTCTCTAGTGCTAACGTAGTGAGTTATTGCAACACCTTGCCAAAGTCAGTATTAATTGCATGTCTCTCATCTCTTCACTATACGTCACATGTATGAGATAGAGTTGTCGTAGTATGCGATCTAGTATTCCTTTGCTAACCTTTAGCCACATTGCATGATCAAGTGCTCCTAACTTGTCATCAATGACCAGAATATCTATAAGTTCATCTCTATGAACTCCCAGATCCATATAGTATCCACTAATGTTCTCTAACATACAGATACTCAGTTTTTCCTTTTTAATGGATTTATTGGAACATTTCCATTTATCAACAAACATTCACTTTTATATATCCCACATATATTTTGCGATTAATTTCCTGTCCTTTTCGAAAGTTCACATCAGTGTAATTCTTTATAGTGAACCCTTCCTTATTTCCATAGAACTAGTACTTCTCAAGTTCTTATGGTATTCCAGTAACCCTTACTGGAACTAGACAGACGTCCACTCGTCATGTTTCACATACGAGTTATCAGGATGAGCATATCATATTGTCATGTCCTACATACAAGATGATAAATGCATTTTGTTCTTGCCATGTCCATACATGCAGGATGATGGGATGATTAAATACATGATAGATCCTTAGTGTTTCCATTCTTCATAATTGGACACTTGGCTTTGAGATACTAACTCCATGTAACATGGATAAGTTTTCTCCCACTGAATCTGTGCACACTGAACCCTTCAGTATAGATTGCCAATGTATACTCTCCCTTTACACATCAAGAGGTTTTCGAGAACTATCTCTATAGATCTCTATTCCTATCACATAGGAAACGTCTCTATCTTCCTAAAGATAATTTCCACTTTGGATTTCCATTCTAGAACATTTCCATTTCACATCAACACGTGGAATGTGAATATGCTCCCACTAAATCACAGATCCCTTCTTTGTCTTTGACATATTAGTCAAACCTTTTGACTATATCATGAAAGTAAAGATCCAACTCTGAGTTGCTTGTACTTAATCAATCACATTGATTAGTCCATTATAACTTATAGAATTTATTTGCATTAATGGATTCATAAACCTTATAGGTTGTGCCATGTACACATCCTTATTTTATTCCTCATAGGAATGTGGTTTTAGTATTTGTATGCAAAATCTCTTAGTCATTAAGTTGCAATCAACAAGCATCATCCTTCTCAAAATGTTATCCATGTGTCTTAACACTTAAGACGCATTCACACTTATGGATTTCATCCCAATGGGTGCTACCATCAAGGTCATACCTTATGGTTCACATGGAAATCATTTAGGATGTAATGGTCATAAACCATAACTCAAAATCAGGTTCCTCATATTCATCTAGATAGTTGATTCATTACATGACCAATTCATCATATAGATAATCGAGGTGTATCTGTCAAGGATATAAGAACTCATAACTTCTTGTGATTCTTAATGATCTTTATTAGTGTGGGGTATTCTTTATTTAAGAATAAATTAGTTATTTGATAATCATCCTCTAACTCCTTAGAGTATGACTCCTTTTTTATCTATACATCACCATGCCTTAATCACGAGCTTACTATGATACACTATCATAATCACTCGTAAGGATCTCAAACATTTGGTTCAAGTATTTCATTCATTGATATCATCAAGAATTAACACTTTACCAAATTCGTACTTCATCTATGATATTCTTGAACACTTCAAGATATTCATATTGGTATTTCTCTCAACACCATTTGAAGTACTAGCATTAAGTCCAATAGGTATGTAAATACATCACATGTATTATACCTAATAGGATAATCAATCTCCCACCATAACTAGTGAAGATTGATTAATCATGTCTAAGAGATATCCCACCATAACTAGTGAAGATTGATTAATCATGTCTAAGAGATTCATGTCTCTTACTGGTTCTCTAACCAAAATAGTCTAGACTTATCCATCATATGGAAACTAGAAATGAATTTCTCATGATATATGCTAATTTGATTGTTTGAGTTATCAATAACTTTTATGTATCATTTTATCTTATTCATACCAAGTACCACAAGATAAACAAGGCATTGCCATAAAGATCATATCTTTGAAATTGAAACATCAACTTTATTAATTGCTATCATTGTCATACAATATGCAAAAATAATGTGTTTCTATCCATTGGAAAATATGAAATAGCAGTTCATAACTCTATTACATGCCTTCAAGGATGAAATAAATTGAAAGTACTCCTATCTATGGAGGCAACACTTGCCCCATGTATTGGGTGCTTACACTTTATATCTTGGTATCATATACCTTAAATGTGTTATAAGTTTATTTCATGACACCTTCATGTGGAGACGTATGTCGCCTCCTTCTTCTTTAGTTCTTCCAGATAGAGTGGACAATTCCTTTTCCAATGTCCTGGCTTTTGACAACTGTGGCAATTGCCTCTCTTGGTCACGCCTCCCTTGGCCTTGAGAGTTGAAGACGACTTGGGTTGTTGGCTAGCATGAGAACCTTTCTTAGCCTTTCCCTTGCCCTTGCCCTTGCCCTTGTGCTTGGACTTGCCTTTCTTGTTGTTGATCATCATCATCACAAACTTAGGCTTGTCCTTCTTCATTTGTGCATCGGCTGTCCTCAACATGCCCAACAACTCTATCAACGGCTTGTCCAAGTTGTTCATGTTGTAGTTCATCACAAACTGACTGTAGGATTATGGAAACGATTGCAGTATCATGTCAGTAGCCAACTCTTGGCTCAGGGGAAATCCCAGTCTTGTCAGGTTGTCAACATACCCAATCATTTTGAGTGTGTGAGGACCAATTGGAACTCCTTCTATCATGACACACTTGAACAACGCCCTGGAGACATCATATCTCTCTTGCCATGCTTGATCTTCATACATGTTCTTGAGATGTTGAATAATCTCAATGACACCCATGTTCTCATGTTGTCTCTACAACTCGTGGTTCATGGAGCACAACATCAAGCACTTTGCATCAATGGCATCTTCAGAATGCTTCTTATAAGCATCCTTTTCTGCCTTCGGTGCGGTAGGAGCAGGTTCCTCTGGAGCTGGAGTATCCAGGACATAGAGCTTTCGCTCTTAAGTGAGAACAATTCTCAATGTCCTAAACCAGTCGTGGAAGTTAGTCCCATTCAGCTTGTCTTTTTCAAGGACTGATCGCAACGAAAAGTGATTGTTGTTTGTTGTCATTTGTACTATAAAAGGAAACATATGCAATTTAGTCCAAAACTCAATTTTGACTTATTTTATTGATTTGAAAGGTTGACGATATAATTAGGACTTTAAGTAATTATCGCTCCCACTATTTTTTTGTTCAAATTGAAAGCCCTCACCATCAATTCGGAAGATTGCAGCGTACAATCTTCTAGTGGGTCAAGATCTTGAAATCCTCTGAGTCATGGACCAGCTAGGGCTGTCACCCACAACTTAGATCTTCCAGGTAGGCAACTTTTGCCAATTGCATCATATGCAACTCTTGAAAGATGTCATATGCAACTCCTTTCCATGATCACCTCCATGCCTCAAGGTGCTAGATCCTATCTAGGTCACCTTGTTAAGTCTGACCCAAAGCCAACATGATGAATATGCACCCTGCTAGGGCAAACCCACATATCCATACTTCACGCTTCCACGAGATATACGGTGCACCACACTAGGGCGTGCCCACACTTGGCCGATCAAGCTTTTCACATGTGTCACATTTGGAAGGCATCTAAAACTTTAATATTTAATTAGGGATTTGGTTTTATAGGTACATATACATATCCAATCACCACAATACATAGTACGTATCATATACATGCTATACCCCACAGAAAACATGTGAAATTATAAAAGCGATGATTATCGCCATCCTAATGTGATTCCTCGAGCCAAGAGGAATTACGGTCATCTAGGTCTACATCACATGCAACCTTTCCATGATGAAGTGCTATAGTCGTCCGAGTTAATCAACTCATTACATGAATGACCTGCTCACCCTGGGCGGTCGTCTGGGTGCCACCAGCTGATCGGTTGGCTCCTCCAACTGATCGGTTTGCCTAGTCATCGTGCATCTCCTCATGGCCGCCACCCAAACGTCTCACTCCATGAATCGGTCATCAACCGATCAGTTTAGTCCTTGAACCGATCGTCTGGAACCCCAACCGATCGGTTCATGCCTTGAATCGATCATCTCATTCATCATCAGGTTGTCCGTCGTTGTTTGACATGACAGGAAATAAAAGGTTCTATCCTATTTACATTTGAATTGGGAAACCCCAAGTTACATTTGGAGGGAGCAAATGTAGGAAAGAAATCTTGAGTTATCTCGAGTTACATCAGGAATAAGGAGGCAGGGAATCAGTGCGCAGACCGAGATGTAAGCAACCACATTCAACCAAGCACACAAATATATATGGTTTATTGGCCATAACCACGCTATACATCCACCACAAAAACTCGTTTAAGGGTGACGCGTATCGAGTGCATTCATATTAAATATAATATATGTATATTGGGATTTGTGGATTTAGGATTGGACATGCATAAAGCCAATTTTATTCTCATCGTATGCAATAAATAAAGGCGAAAAACCAAAATCGATCACATCAATAATAATAAAGTATAGAGTAGTTGACGTTGCTCTGATACCACTGTTGGGTTATAAGGGAGACAGAGAAGGTAGCAGAAATAATAAAAAATTCTTCTCCCCAAACCCAGAACGAAGGAAACACGTCAACGTCTATACAGTAGCAAGGATGGTTTGTAGAGACATACCTTGTACCGAGGGTTGCTCACTGATGTTACCTTGCGGCTTGCGTGGTCTTCACCTTCGGTCTTGGACGGTGTCTATGCATCTCCTGGTCTCACCGGGACTGTCAGGATTGACAACTCTCCTCTGAGCGGCAGAAGTCTCCTGCCTCTGTAGGAGTCCACACGGACCACCTGGAACTCTGACCGCCTTATCACACAAGGCACCAGAAGGAGTCATACCCTCCTGTCAAAGTACTACTCATCGACACACTCTCCTACAACCAGTCACTTTTCTACAGTTGTCTTTCCCTTGTTGTGCCTCCTTTATCAGGTAGCACTTGCTCGGGCTCTCTCGGTTACCACAACCAGAGAAAATGACAACTTTGCAGAGCAACTGGTGTTCTGAGTTGTACTTTGAGAAGCCCCCAATACCCCTATATATAGGAGGGTCATGGGACAGGGATCTCTACCCCGGGCAATGCAGGATTAAAGAAGGAGTAGAAGGATTCAAGATTTTCCACAAAACAACCAACTACGCCAGCTAAACCGATCGTTTCAAGCATGAAACAGTCGGTTGGGGACCTGAGCCGATCGGTCCACACCTGAACCGATCGGTTGGGACACCTGAGTCGATCGATTAAAGCATGACCTGATCGGTTCGTGGTCCTGGTTAGTTCCCAATTGACTTTTCCTCTTTTATTTCGATTTGATCCAAATACCGATCCTTGTTCCAATCAAATTGGACAAGTGAAACGAAGAGAAATTTCCAACCTGACTTTCCCAACTCACTCTTTTGGACCAGTTGAGCCGATCGGTTCAACTCTTGAACCGGTCGGTTCAGCCTGTCCTGAGCTGATCGATTCATTTCATGAGCCGATCGGTTCACCAAGCTGAGCCGATCAGTTCATTACATGAGCCGATCGGTTGGGAGTGCAGACTGTGTAAAACCAGTCAATTTCAGTTTCAATCAATCTGATACTCTATTCAATTGGTCCAACACCTTAAACATTATGATATTGAGCTATCAATTGATTGAGTGTTTAACTAAACTACTAAACTCTTTTAGTAATCAATCTAAACATCATTTGTGGATAAACTCCTCTTCCAGGTTAAATCCTATGTGTGTGACCTTGTAGGCCCATTTCACGTTAGAAGTGAACGTACATAACACTTATGACTTCACAAGCAAAGAGAGGTGCCTAGTCTCACATCAGTTCTACCCAAATGAAAAGGAAAGTTGGAGAACAACTTTCAATCCTACAATCCGTGAATGGTGTTACAGTGAATGTATAATTCCTTTATCACTGACATCCCGTATGAACTCAAGGCATGGAACAGTCATCCTATCAATGTTCATTCACTTTCTTGATCTCAGAGTAGATTGGAGGCAATATGTATGACATCAATATCACATACTGATTCACACATGCATGCATGCCTATCTCAATCCTACTGATCAAGTGGCCATGGATATCAAACTCCCTCAGGAGGGACAAATCACATATCTATCACTCACCCCTCAAAAGCCCCATGTGTCAAAGCCACCCAATAATCCCCATTATAACAGCCCATGTTTCAGGACTGTGTTTGATGATGTCAAAGTGTACCCAACGACATGTGTTGAGTGTAGTGATTTTAGGTCAAAGAATCACACTCACCACCATCACTGTGAGAATTGACTGTGACTACCATGTCATGGTTCCATATGTCAAACTCACGGTGTGTCTATCTGGTATACTTTTTCTCCAACACATGAGATTCTGTCATCAACCAACACCACAATCTAGTTTTAAGGAGAGTGATATCACATCCTTATTAAAATATGGTAAACAAAACACCATCGGAAAGTAGCGGAATAAAAAAAATAACTGACTATATTCAATTTAATAAAAGGTTTACAAAAATACATCAAATTCTCCCATTAGGGTATACATCGAGATACACAAACAGGATCTAGATAGAGGGAAGTCTAGACTACTACAATCTTGTATCCATGCAACTTCTCCATCAACTGAGTCCAAGCCAAAAGCTAAGATCTTCCTTGTCTTATCCATCACCTTACTAAGCACCTGGGTGGTTGGGAAAGAACCCAATAAAAAGGGAAAGGAAACAAGGTATGTGTCACAAAGCTAATCTAGGATAATAAGATAAGTAAAGAAAATAAGAAGAGGCTAGGGTTCATCATATGATGAAGATAACAAGAGTATGAGGCTATATATCAAAGAAGCTTGCCATTAACAAATATAATAAAAAGGATTTGCATGTAAGATAGTTATGTCGACCTAACTAAGTAGGGTTGAGGCACCTACTGGACCTCTAACCTTAGGTGAGGGGAGAATAAGACATTCCCAGTCACCTACAATATTATGGGGAGAATAAGACATTCCCCAGGGCGATTATTTACATGCCCTCTGTGGGTGGTTGTACATAAGTATCGCTACCTTAAATTAAATAGAACATAAATCCACATGCTAGAAAAAGTAGTCATGGCAAGAATAATTATATGAATCAATAAGCATGGTAGTGGGGTACCAAGACCCAAGAATAATGTTGCAAAACTGATTTATGAGGCAATTATAGAAAAATATTCAAGAATATATGAAATAGGCTTTAATAAAGCCTCATTATAGAAAAATAGGTTAAGGCACAATTATTCCCAACTTAAGGTGTAAATGCACATTCATAAATAGGGATTGCACATACATAGAACATACATAAAGAGGGATTGCACATACATAGCACATACATAAAGAGGGATTGCACATACATAAATAGGGATTGTACATACATAGCACATACCTTTCATTATGATTCATATTACCCACTTTCATCACTTGATTGAGTCCATGATCAATTTTTCCTATTTTCAATTCGTATACATGTATTAGAATGATATATATGCATTACGGCAGAGAAAACCCATATTTTTACTTTTTTTAGCAAAACCTTGATTTAGACTATGAAAACATCACCATAGACTTAGTTAGGTTCTTTTGATTAAGAAAACATATAATTTTGCATATTTTGGAGTTACGATTATTAGAGTGTATTTTTGGTGTTTTTTTAAGTGATTAAATCATTTTCTTAAAAACCACCATCGAAAAAACTCAAAAACAATAATTGGAAATATTATTATTGAAAATAAAATGTTTTTATGAGTTTAGGACGTATTTTACTTTAGTTTTTGGACAAATGAATCAAAAGTTATGAATTATTGAAATTCGACCAATCAAAAACTGACACATCATCAAACCAAACGAGATAAGCAGAGAGAGAGAGAGAGAGGGAGGGAAAACACCATTCAACCTAATATCATGGTTTTAGATTAATAGTTATCCAAACTAGATCTTCTAGAGAAGGTAAACCGGTAAGAAACCAAAACCCCAGATGAACATGGTAGATAGAGATGGAAATCATCAATTTTAAACATAGATGCATGAATTTTAAGCATGTAGCAAGCAATATATGAGAAGTGGGTTATGAAACTCACCTATAGGGAATATAAGAAGGTCCAAACAGCAAGGATCTGAGCTTAGAAGGTCTGGTTGCTCCAAGCCTAGCTCCTTTCTTGGACAAAGATCACCTTCTCAACTTAGAGGTGATAAACCCTAGCAAAAGAGCATAGAGATGAGGTGTTTTAGTGTTCTAGGTGGGGTTTCACCATGGAATTCTATGGTTACGACCTGTAATAGGGTGTAAGGAAGACTAACAATATGAAAATAGGGAAGGAAGGGAGGCAACTTACTAGTTTTGGTCAAATTCACCAAGGAGGAGCTTTAGAAATCCTAATAGAGCAATTTAATTGGAAACCCTAGGAGCCTTCTTCACCATGGTAGGCTCCCTCTATTACCTTGAGACAACAACTTCGTGGCCAAATACAAAAGGAAATATTCTCTAATCTAGACGAAAGAAAAGGAGAGCAAGAGTTTTTGAATTGTGAGTTGGGAAAGGGTATACATGGCTATATATAGAAAGAGGTGAAGCATGAGGTGTCTTAAGGGACTTTTCATGTGTCTTTAGCCTAGGGATTGATAACCATGCAAGAGGACAGCTCATAGAGGCTTCATGCATATCAAAAGTCAGTCCTAAGAGCCCATAGATCCTTCTAGGCTATCCCCACCGTTTTTCAAGAAAGAAATAACCTCATTGGTTGATAGCTTTTAAAGATAAGCACCTTTATAAAGAGGGTAATCCCTATAATGCCCTTGGAAAGAAATACCATCAAACTAAGGTGAAACTAGGTTCTCGAATGGTTTCAAATCTCGTTAATGGTAAGGGAATATCTAAGGATTAAAATTCAGTTGATAATTTGCAAAGAAAACCTCCCAATTGGGTAAATTGCATAAAAGTCCAGAATGTACCTAAAATTGCATAACTTGCACAAACAACATCCAAATCGAACCAAATTTGAAACTTGGGATCATTTTATGTTTTCAAATCATATCAAAAAGTTATATTAAGGTTTAGAGCACTTAATTATTGTAATTAAGCTTTCACTGAGGTATTTGTGCATAAACCATTATATTGGTACAATTAGTGAATAAATGTTCACTAAACCACAATAAATTCTACTAATTAAATATAAAGGCCAATAAGCATATAAATGAAAGGAAAATATGGGAAAGAGGGTCAAAATATAAAATTTTAGAATTCAATATGTTACAACACTCCACCCCTTAAAGAGGATTTCGTCCCCGAAATCACAAGTAAGAAGGGAAGGGTGAGTGTGCAACATCTCATCACAAAACATCAAGTTATTTCTCCAACCTTAACTTCTACCAAACAACTCATCAACATATACTCCACAAGCATCTCGACATAGGTCAGGTTCTCAAGGATCACCTAGGTTCCATTATTTAGATACTCTTTTTAGGATATTTAACGTTATTTACATTTTTGGCTCATTAACATTATATTCATTATGATATCACATTATCACCATTATTTTAATTATGTCATGTCATAATCACTTTATTACCAAGGAAGTTATATTTCATTGTCATCCATGAAACATCGTATTTATATATTTCTTATGACACCTCATCGTATATATATATATATATATTTATACAACATATATGTCTAAGGTCATTATTGCCTAAAAGCAAACTATTTTAGACAATCCATTGCAACTTAGGCTAGGCCGGTATCATATGGATCTGGGAGTCCTCATAAACCAAGCAAGTGGTGTGGAGGAAAATATTGCCAGGCCCCAGAACCTGATCCTTTCTAGACACCTTTGCTTCAACTTCATGCCCTAACAGTTGTCTAAAGGCAAACCAACATTAAGTTATGCATATTTTAGTTATGAGTATTTTAGAGTTTTATTCATCATGATACTAATGTGGAACTATAGGGTCCTAAATCAACCTTTCATCATTTATAGATAAACTCTAGGGCAACCATGTCAACTAAAGGTACTATGTAAGGCATGGATTCTAATTAGGGAGACAAAACTAAAATAGTCAGATTCTAACTACCATGGGCTCTGATACCATGTTGTAAGGAGAGTGAGATCACCTCCTTATTAAAATATGGTAAACAAAACACCATCAGAATGCAGCGGAATAAAAAAAATAACTGACTATATTCAATTTCATAAAAGGTTTACAAAAATACATCAAATTCTCCCATTAGGGTTTACATCAAGATACCCAATCAAGATCTAGATAGAGGGAAGTCTAGACTACTACAATCTTGTCTCCAAGAAACATCTACATCAACTGAGTCCAAGCCAAAAGCTAAGATCTTCCTTGTCTTATCCATCACCTTGCTAAGCACCTGGGTGGTTCGGAAAGCACCCAACAAAAAGGGAAAGGAAACAAGGTATGCGTCACAAAGCTAATCTAGGATAACAAGATAAGTAAAGTAAATAAGAAGAGGCTAGGTTTCATTATATGATGAAGATAACAAGAGTATGAGGCTATATATCAAATAACCTTGCCATTAACAAATATAATAAAAAGGATTTGCATGTAAGATAGTTATGTCTACCTAACTAAGTAGGGTTGAGGCACCTACCAGACCTCTTACCTTAGGTGAGGGGAGAATAAGACATTCCCAGTCACCTACAATATTATGGGGAGAATAAGACATTCCCCAGGGCGATTATTTACATGCCCTCTATGGGTGGTTGTACATAAGTACCGCTACCTTAAATTAAATAGAACATAAATCCACATTCTAGAAAAAGTAGTCATGGAAAGAATAATTATATGAATCAATAAGCATGGTAGTGGGGTACCGAGACCCAAGATAATGTTCGAAAACTGATAAATGAGGAAAGTATAGAAAAATATTCTAGAGTATATGAAATAGGGTTTAATAAAGCCTCATTATAGAAAAATAGGTTAAGACACAATTATTCCCAACTTAAGGTGTAAATGCACATACATAAATAGGGATTGCACATACATAGCACATACATAAAAAGGGATTGCACATACATAGCACATAAATAAAGAGGGATTGCACATACATAAATAGGGATAGCACATACATAGCACATACCTTTCATTATGATTAATATTACCCACTTTCATCACTTGATTGAGTCCATGATCAATATTTCCTATTTTCATTTTGTATACATGTATTAGAATGATATATATGCTTTAAGGTAGAGAAAACCAATATTTTTACTTTTTTTTAGAAAAACCTTGATTTAGACTATGAAAACATCACCATAGACTTAGTTAGGCTCTTCTGATTAAGAAAACATATAATTTTGCATATTTTGGAGTTACGATTATTAGAGTGCATTTTTGGTGTTTTTTAAAGTGATTAAATCATTTTCTAGAAAACCACCATCGAAAAAACTCAAAACCGATACTTGGAAATATTATTATTGAAAATAAAATGTTTTTATGAGTTTAGGACGTATTTTACTTTAGTTTTTGGACAAAGGAATCAAAAGTTATGAATTATTGAAATTCGACCAATCAGAAACTGACACATCATCAAACCAAACGAGATAAGAAAAGAGAGAGAGGGGGGGGGGGAGGGAAAACACCATTCGACCTAATATCATGGTTTTCGATTAATACTTATCCAAACTAGATCTTCTAGAGAAGGTAAACCGGTAAGAAACCAAAACCCTAGATGAACATGGTAAATAGAGATGGAAATCATCAATTTTAAACATAGATGCATGAATTTTAAGCATGTAGCAAGCAATATATGAGAAGTGGGTTATGAAACTCGCCTCTAGGGAAGATAAGAAGGTCCAAACAGCAAGGATCCGAGATTAGAAGGTCTGGTTGCTCCAAGCCTAGCTCCTTTCTTGAACAAAGATCACCTTCTCCACTTAGAGGTGATAAACCCTAGCAAAAGAGCATAGAGATGAGGTGTTTTAAGGTTCTAGGTGGGGTTTCACCATGGAATTCTATGGTTACGACCTGTAATAGGGTGTAAGGCAGACTAACAATATGAAAATAGGGAAGAAAGGGAGGCAACTTACGAGGTTTGGTCGAATTCACCAAGGAGGAGCTTTAGAAACCCTAATAGAGCAATTTGGAAACCCTAGGAACCTTCTTCACCAAGCTAGAAAGAGTTTTCGAATTTTGAGTTGGGAAGGGGTATACATGGCTATATATAGAAAGAGGTGAAGCATGAGGTGTCTTAAGGGACTTTCCATGTGTCTTTAGCCTAGGGATTGATGGCCATGCAAGAGGACAACTTATAGAGGCTTCATGCATATCAAAAGTTGGACCTAAGAGCCCATAGATCCTTCTACACCATCCCCACCATTTTTCAAGAAAGAAATAACCTCATTGGTTGATAGCTTTTAAAGATAAGCACCTTTATAAAGAGGGTAATCCCTATAATGCCCTTGGAAAGAAATACCATCAAACCAAGGTGAAACTAGGTTCTCGAATGGTTTCAAATCTCGTTAATGGTAAGGGAATATCTAAGGATTAAAATTCAGTTGATAATTTGCAAAGAAAACCTCCCAATTGGGTAAATTGCATAAAAGTCCAAAATGTACCTAAAATTGCATAACTTGCACAAACAACATCCAAATCGAACCAAATTTGAAAATTAGGATAATTTTATGTTTTCAAATCATATAAAAAAGTTAGATTAAGGTTTGGAGCACATAATTATGGTAATTAAGCTTTCACTAAGGTATTTATGCATAAACCCTTATATTGGTACAATTAGTGAATAAATGTTCACTAAACCACTATAAATTCCACTAATTAAATAGAAAGGCCAATAAGGATAGAAATGAAATGAAAAGATAGGAAAGAGGGTCAAAATATAAAATTTTAGAATTCAGTATGTTACACTAGTCTTGTGTGTCATTGTTGTCTATCTACCTTCCACAATGACACCCGACTAGGGACATAATAAGAATGTACAAACTCTTAGCATCTGTATGATCTCATCGTTCAGGTCCTGAACCTAAAAGCATACGTCATTGAGTATTGTCATTCTCTAGACATTCAATATGTTCTATCATTATCTCTTATGATTCAACTAGAAAGAATTGGAAGCTTTCCTTTGATGTTTATCAAATCAATCTTAATATATCCCACCAATCATCCCATGATTGGCTCTCAGGGCATACATACCAACAATGCCCATTTTCTAATCATTTTGAAGAAAGAAGAGAAAAAAGTATGCACACAAGTATGGGATTAAGAGAGTCATTATCTTCCCCTCTCTCACACATGTGGTGGAGGCTGAATGCCCAGTAGGGTGGTAAATCAAGGAGGCAACTGGGTTTTGAACCCAGATCCCTTGGTTAGGGGACACCGTGCTTGACCACTTGAGCCACTCCTTGTCAGCTACCCCAGACAAGTATGATTGCATTGTTTATGTTGAGATTCCAAAAAATGAAGAGGGCCCCTTATTATATGAGATGATTTTGAAACATATGATTCATTGTCCATTTGGAACTCACCTTGCATGCTAGATAATGCATGTAAATCACACTTATTGTCAACTTCCAATTGGGGGAATAAACTCATACCCTGTATATAGAAGAGGACATAATGTGTCATGGTAGAAGTGACATATTGTACAATTGATATCAGTGTATTGTACCATATAATCCTTACTTATCGAACTGCTATAATTGTCATATAAATATTGAGATATATTTCTTTTTTTGGGGTAAGCCAAGTGACTATCTATTCATCACACTGTCCTTGTGCATGTAAATATAAAAAAGAATTACAAAACCACAAATTATGTGTATAATCAAACGTTGTAGTGTTACTACCATTACAACGATCCATGTACAACAAACTTATATCCTCCTGGGGAGGTCTTATGTAGGTGAAAAAATGATTATTCTTCTTAAGTGGTCTTTAGCAATCAAATCTGCCATTTGTTCATCTCACGGTTATCTAAGTGTAGGACCCAGCCCGGCTGAATTAGTCTTTGTATATTACCCACCCAGTACGCATACCTTGGGTTGTAGATAGTGTCTTATGAAATCATATGGTTCTTGCACTGACTATCTAATGACACCTCCACTGAATGACACCCTGAATTTATCAACAATAACCAAGGCTAATGTAATGACCCATAGTTCTTCTTTGAGAATGTCCTCCCAGCCAACTCCCCTCGATATCACATGCCACTAGGGCTAGGCCGCCAGAACTCTCTTACCAAAAACATCAGTATTGAGCCTTACACAGTTCCCTTGAGGTCTCCTCTAAATGATCTGTGTCCTTTCCTGAGATGTCCACCTCAACTCCTCCTTCTGCATCTCGATAAGTGTCGTTTCTTTAAGGATTGAATTTACTGTATGAAGCATATGTATAACTTTGTTTTCAAAGACCTTGTTGTTCTATGTCTTCTAGATAGACCGGTAAGCTATAAGAAATGTAGTAACATGGATATTGTATTGTTTCAGGCTTCACCTTACCTAGTTCATCAACTGATTTTCACCTTGGAATGGGTTTCTACCCACATCACCAAGAACAAGTGACCAACTATCTTTGACTTTCGTGTTATCTCATAGGGTGTGCAACATGGTCTCCTCTTGAGAATTACATTTGAGGCATTGGTTCTCATCGTCACACATCTCCTCCTCACGCAAACTGTGTTGATTAAAATTGTGTGTGGCTAACTAGCCACATGAAAATTTGGTTCATGTCTGAGGCCTTTGTCTTCCAGATTTTTCACCATTCTCCTTCACATCTGATTTTATTATGGTTGCTCGAGATCTCTTCACCGTTGGCAACAGGGCATTCAACGCGTACTGGCCTATACTAGATTTTTGGGACTCTCATGCCCTAGAACCTTTGGTCAACGAGAAGCCCTGCGCCTCCCCTATTCCTGTGCCGACTGGGACTTTGGACCTCTCGGATCACCGATCTATAAAGGTAAACCCCCGAAAATGATCGCGAGGCTTCCAAGAACTTCATCCCAGCCTCGTTTTTCCTTTGCACATCTCGCTCCTTGATCCCCATGAGATTTCCTTGCTATAGCCGGATCAGGTTGGCATTTTGCCGGGTCAGCTCTCGGCTACCACCCCCGAGGCACCGAGAAGCCTCCTCATAGTCCCAGGAAGGTTTCCCTAGGTCCAATTCGGTCGATTCTTCAGTAAGTTCCATTTCCCCTTTTTCTTCTTTTTCTACAGTTGTTTGCAATCCGCATCTAAGCCCATCTTTGGTCTAGTATTTTTGTGGCTTCACCTTCGCTAAGGTGTACTGAAGCTACTTGCAACTCCCGTTCTCCCGGCCTAGACTTCCCTTCTGAACATTGCTCCAGCCAACTCTGACAGACCTGGGTGGCACTGGTGACCCATCGCTGCCATCCAGAGACGTCACGCGATCTTCTAAGACTACAAGGGAGCGCTTCACATCGGGTTTTCTTCAGAGAGGTAATATTTTTATCTGCTTTCCCCATTTTACTTGGTTCCTGGGAGCTCCGATAGGATCCCCTGTTTCCCCTCTGCTCCATCAGGGAAGCTTGCCATTTCCCCTTCCCGGACCATCGCAAGACCCAGGTTTGGGCTCCTCATGTTCGTCATGTCTCAAGGAAGGTGCTCAACACCTTGGTTCTTTACAAAAGTGGCAAGATCTCTATTTAGCGTTTCCCTTCATGCAGTTCATCGATGTTCTCCATTGCCCTGCGAAAGAGCAATCTCAATGGTTTCGGTTCGCTGGCTTTTTTTTCCCTTGAAGTACGCTGACTGGGCCGTTGTGTTATGCTGGCGATACTGGATTGGTCCAAGTCGTTATCCAGTTGGCCACACTGGTGGATTTTAAGGATTTTGTAAACCATCAAGAATCTCAAATTGGTTGATACAAGGAAATTTTTATCTTTTTATCGCTACATCCAATGGGGTCAAGTTATATATGGATTTTGCTCAATTTTTTGAGATATAGACGATGGATTATGTTTCAAAACCTGATTTAACACCATTTTTCCATGTTTTAATCAAGAACCCCAAAACCCTACACATTAGGTTGAATAATAATTACTAATGAATGATAACTTTTATAACAGGGTAATTAGGGTTTCTTAACCCCATGATCGTATTTAGGGTTTTGTAAACCTAAAGAAGCAACTAGGATCTTCTCTAAGAGAGAGGTAAGTGGTCCATGCACTTTGAACACAAATATTTGATTGATTGTATATATGTATGCATAATGAATGTTATGAATGCATTATTTACTGTTGTAATTGTTAAAAGTCAATGAATTTATACTGAATCGAATGCCATGTTTAATGTCAATATTATTGTATCATCCTCATGAACATTAAGAGTAAATTTAAAGTTATGTTTTAAGAGCAAATTAAGAGTTTTCAAGAGAAATATAATGTAAAAGATAGCTTATATAAGGTCCTCATTAAGAGGCTCCTCAGAGCAAAGCTAAGATGCACTTCGGTGCATAAGAGAAGAGACACTCTAGTGCAACCCAAGAGGCACTTCGGTGCATAAGAGAAGAGGGACTCCGGTGTAACCCAAGAGGAACTTCGGTGCAAAACCTGAGGATCCTTATATACGTCAAGATAAAAGACATAATTTAAAAGCAATTGTCTCTTTTTAAATATTTAAATGTTTAAAGTTTATTTTTTGTTTATATGTTTTACTTAAGATATAATATGTTCAATTCCACTTATCAATTTTTTTGATGCATGTCTGGGGGCGTGATGCCCGCAGGGAAGGAGCAACATCAAGGATAAAGTCATCTAAGGACCAATTGTAGAAGAAGCTCAAAGACATCTAGACCAAACCCGGTGGGGTGCCAACTATCCATAGATTAGATTTCCTTTATGTTTATGAATCATCTGTTTTAGTTTTAGCGTGATTTTTATGAGAAAGTGTAGGATGTTTAAGAGTAATCATGTTTAGATTTCTCTATGTATGAGTTATGTTGGGGACTTGAGTATGAGAACTGTTATTTTATCATGTGTTGGTACATATGAACTTTATTTTTATGCAATGATAATCATGTTTGTGACATCCCAATGATATTTATTCTTTCGCTTAGTGTTGTGTATTTTTTTAAAATTGGGGTGTTACAATATGATATCATATCTAAAAATATAGTTGGCCACCAAGATTTTATCAAAATCGCATATAGTTTATGTTGTCTTTTGTAGATGGCTCCCAAGAAGAGATATGATAAGGGTAAGGAGCATGTAGATGGAGAGGGAAGCTCTTTAGATGGGAGAAGTGATCACAGTGCTTCTGGAGGGGTTAACCTTAATGGTAACCCTAATGCACATCTAGAAGTGCTTATCAAGGCTCTAACTGATGCTATCATTGGACAACAAGGAAGACCGCATCAACCGAGGAACTAGGAGTTGACCTTAGTTGACTTCTTGAAGATCAAGCCTGATTCTTTTGCTGGAGAGGAAGAGCTAGATGTGGTGGGCAAAACCAAAAGTTGGTTGCAGAACATGGAGCATTGTTTCTGTGACCTAGATTTCCCTAACCCATCTAGGGTTCATTTTGGGACTCACATTCTCAAAGGTGCTGCTAAGACATGGTGGGAGAACCTTCTAGGATCTCATGAAGTTGATGCTCCTCCACTCACATGGGAGGAATTCACAAAAGCCTTTAAAGACCATTACATATCTGAGGCTATGATTGAGAATAAGATGAGGAGTTCTATAACCTTTGCCAACGTGGTGATATGACAGTCACCCAATATGCCATGAAGTTTAGGATCTTGCAGAAGTATGGATATGATTACAATGAACGACGCAAGGCAAAGAAGTTTATTAGTGGTCTCAAGGAGAACCTTTGCTTTTCTTTATCTGGACGAGGACACTGCACCATGCAAGGTGTCCTAGATGATGCCCTTGAACTAGAAGATCGCCCTAGAAGAGCATGGAAGAAGGACAACCACTCCAACAACAACAACCACCATAATGACAAGAAGAGGAATGCTCCAGCTGAGGTTGTTGCAAGTCAACCTGCCAAGACCCAATGTTCCAAATGCTCTAAATATCATCTAGGAGAATGCATGTTTGGAACTGGAGTGTGCTATGCATGTGGTGAAATGGGTCACATTAGACCAAACTGTCCCAAGTTTCAAAAGAAAGAGTCCAAGGTCAATGAAGCACCAAGAGAGAAGCGACATACTAGAATGTTCACCATGGTGGATGATGATGAAGATGATAAGAATGAACAAGGTATGATTTAAGTTATTAAATCTCTTCAAGGTTATAGGTATGGTTAGTCTCATCTTATATATGAACATATGTAGAATTATAAGTTAATCCTTTCATGTTAAGCATAAGGAAAACCCTAAGGTGGGTAGAACTTTGAAAAATTTGAGGACAAAATTTTTATAAGGTGGGTAGAATTGTAACATCCTAAAATTTTAATCCTTAGAAAATGACCCCAATTTGAAACCCTAATTTTGCTTTGTTTTGAAATTGATAATTAAAATCTATAAAAATGTGATGATGGTTCCCAAATATGTTACATAAGTCAAATTTGATAACTTTTGCACTAAATTGAAAATCAATATCATCAAGTTAGCCATAATTATTAAATAATGGACATTTATGGTTTTATATGAAATTAATCGAATCCACATTCTTTTTATGGCCCAATCATTTTAAAACAAGTTGGTTATGATAAGGTTGGGATTTTCCCAAAAGAATATCCTCAAATTTATTTTAAATAATCTTGTTTGAAAAATTAAATGTTTATTCTAAAAGAGAGATATAAGAACCTAAGTTGGTCAAATTGGGAAAATAACTATATTTTTGGGTTCCTTGTGTCCCAATTAGGTAATATAAAAATATGAAAATTTTTGGAATTTCCTAGCTACTCCAATTTGAACTAGAAAATAATTATCCCAAATTTATTATAAAACCCTGATATATCTAATCTTTTTTTATCTGGACTTTGGTCTAGCGTCTAAATAAGTGTCACGCTGAGAGGAGTCCGCTCCATTTTGGACATTCAGACCTGGAGGAATATGCGAATGGGAGGACCTCTTCCTTCACCCGAGTCCCACATCTGCTAGATGCCACAATAGTCGCCTCCTCTTCTGGCCGCATCTTCCCTCTACTGAGTTCGGTTGTTTGAGATGTCTTAACTGTTGGCAAGGGGCCTCAATGCGAACTGGCCTATACTAGATTTTTGGGACTCTCATGCCCTAGAACCTTCAGTCGACAAGAAGACATGCGCCTCCCCTATTAACGCACCGGCTGGGACTTTGGACCTCTCAGATCGCCGATCTATAAAGTTAAACCCCCGAAAATGATTACAAGGCTTCCAGGAACCTCACCCCAGCCTCATTCTGCCTCCGCACATCTCACTCCTGGATCCCCGTGAGATTTCCTTACTGTAGCCAGACTGGGTTTCCATCTTGCAAGGTCAGACCTCGGCAGCCACCCCCGAGGCACCAAGAGGCCTCCTCGTAGTCCCATGAAGGTTTCCCTAGGTCCAATTTGGTTGATTCCTTAGTAAGTTATGTTTCCCCTTTTTCTTCATTTTCTACAGTATTTCACAATCTGCATCTAAGTCCCATCTTTGGTCTAGTTTTCTTGCGACTTCACCTTCACCAAGGTGCACTGAAGCTACCTGCAAGTCCAGTTCTCCCAACCTAGCCTTCCCTTCTGAACCTTGCTCCAGCCAACTCTGACTGACCTGGGAGGCACCGGTGACCCATCGTTGCTATCCAAAGACGTCATGCAGTCTTCTAAGACTGTAAGGGAGCACTTCACATCAGGTTTTCTTTAGAGAGGTAATATTTTTATCTACTTTACCCATTTTACTCAATTCTTGGGAGCTCCGACAAGCTCCCCTATTTCCCCTCTGCTCCATCGGGGCAGCTTGCCATTTTCCCTTCTCGGACCATTGTGAGACCCATGTTTGGGCTCGTCGGGTTTGTCGGGTCTCAAGGAAGGTGCTCAACACCTTGGTTCTTTACGAAAGTGGAAATATCTCTATTTTGTTTCCACAAATCATGATGCCCATCTTGCGGTTCATCGATGTTTTTTGTTGCCTTGGGAAAGAGCAATCTCATCGGTGTCATTTTCCCAATTTGCCCCTGATCTATTTCGATGTGTCACACAATGCGATGGGTGTTTTTAGAATTAGCTGGCTTTTATTTTTCCCTTGACGCACGCTGACTAGGCCAGCCACTGGGGCAGGTTGGCGTTACTGGATTGGTCCAAGTCGTTATCCAATTGGCCACGCTAGTGGATTTTAAGGATTTTGTAAATCATCAAGAAATTCTCAGATTGGCTGATATAAGGAAATTGTTATCTTTTTATCGGTACATCCAATGGGGTCAAGTTATATATGGATTTTGCTCAGTTTTTTGAGATCTAGATGATGGATTAAGTTTCAAAACCAGATTCAATGCCATTTTTCCTTGTTTTAATCAAGAACCCCAAAACTCTAGATATTAGGTTGAATAATAATTATTAATGAATGATAACTGTTATAACAGGGTAATTAGGGTTTCTTAACCCCAGAATTGTATTTAGGGTTTCATAAACCTAAGGAAGCAACTAGGATCTTCTCTAAGAGAGAGGTAAGTGGTCCATACACTTTGAACATAAATATTTGATTGATTGTATACATGTATGCATAATGAATGTTTTGAATGTATTATTTACTTTTGCAATTGTTAACAATCAATGAATTTATACTAAATCGAATTCCATATTTAATGTCAATATTATTGTATCATCCTCATGAACATTAAGAGTAAATTTAAAGTTATGTTTTAAGAGAAAAGCAAGAGTTTTCAAGAGAAAGATAATGTAAAAGATAGCTTATATAAGATCCTCATTAATAGGCTGCTCGGAGCAAAACTAAGAGGCACTTTAGTACATAAGAGAAGAGGCACTCTGGTGCAACCCAATAGGCACTTAGGTGGAAAAGAGAAGAGGCACTTTGGTGTAAAACCCAATGATCCTTATATAGGTCAAGATAAAACACATAATTTAAAAGCAATTGTCTCTTTTTAAATGTTTAAATGTTCGAAGTTTATTTTCTATTTACATGTTTTCTTTAAGATATAATATGTTCAATTCTACTTACCAATTTGTTTGATGCATGATTGGGGGTGTGATGCCCACAGGAAAAGAGCAACATTAAGGATAAAGCCATCTAAGGACCAGTGGAAGAAGAAGCTCAAGGACATCTTGACCAAACCTGGTGGGGTGCCAACTATCCATAGATTAGATTTCCTTTATGTTTATGAATCATGTGTTTTACTTTTAGTGTGAGTTTTATGTGAAATTGTAGGATGTTTAAGAGTAGTCATGCTTAGATTTCTTTATGTATGAGTTATGTTGGGGACTTGAGTATGAGAACTATTATTTTATCTTGGGTTGGTACATATGAACTTTATTTTTATGCAATGATAATCATGTTTGTGACATCCCAATGAGATCTATGCTTCCTCTTAGTGTTGTGCATGTTTTAGAAATTGGGGTGTTACACAATACATGACATTCAAGTTATATTAAAACCATGGGAAAAGATATCAAAGATTTTGATTTTCCTATTAACTCTTTGGAAAGATATTTAAATAATAATATATCAAGAGATATACTAGATGACCTAGCAATACAAACTCCTATATATAGATGATATTCACACTGCAAAATTTTTAAATGATGGACAAAAGTATGCATTAATTTTTATTGAAAGAATAAATTACAAAGGAAATGGAATTTTATTTGTTGACCAGGGGGGAGGGAAAACATTTCTCTATCATGCAATTCTAGCTCATGTGAGAAGTAAAAACTAAATAGAAATTTCTACTACCACATGTTGTGTTGTAGCATTGATATTACAAGGAGGATGTAGTGCTCACTCCAAATTCAAAATACCACTTGATGTCAATTTTTCATCTACTTGTTATATTAAAAATAAAGTGATATAGATGGTTTATTCATGAAGCAAATGTCATAATTTGGGATGATGTTGTATTGGCTAAGAAACATATAGTCGAGGCTTTACATCGTCCAATGAAAGACATACAAGAAAATGAAGAATTTCCTTTTGGTGGTAAGGTAGTCATATTTGGTGGATATTTTAGATAAGTGTAGCCTCTTGTCCATAAACAAACACATTCACAAACTATTGAGGAATCATTGGTCAAATCATTTATGTGGTCATTGATTGAAAACTTGCATCTTACTAAAATATGAGAGCTGAATTTGATAGTGAATTTTTAGAATTGTTAATGATAAATGGATAATTGAACCATATGAAGTCAAGGATATGATTCGTATTCCTAAAGATACGTTAATTAAATATGATAACAATCGTATGTGTAAATTTAGAATAATTGACAAAATATTTCCTATATTACTTGAAATGTTGATTTCTATAATTATATGACAACTAAAGCAATATTGGCAACCAAGAATGAATATGTTGAAGATATTAATGACATGATAATAAATTTTTTTCCTGGAAATGAATATACTTATCCCAATTTTAATACAAAAACCGATGAGGCAAGTCATTACTATCAAGTAGATTTTCAAAATGGTGAAACACCTCCTGGAATGCCACCACATAAGTTGATTCTTAAGAAAATTGTTCCATTATGTTGTTGAGAAATTTGGATCCTCCTAATGGTCTTTGAAATGGAACAAGATTGGTTTGTGTTGATTTTTGACAAGATATCAATCGACCAGGAATAGTTGTTGATTATAATGTTGTAAGAGAAGTTAGTAATGCAGAAGATTGCAATGTTTCCAAAAGACTATACAACCTATCCTTTCTCATTCAGAAGAACACAACTTCCTAGTAATTTTTCTTTTTCTATGACTATAAATAAAGCACAAGGCCAAATGATTCCCCATGTTGGCTTCACTTTCCAGAAGTCGTATTCTTACATGGAAAATTTACATAGCAATGTCTAGAGGAATTTCCAACTCAAAGACTAAAATTACAATTCGAGCATCAACTACTGATGAACACAAATATTGCACAAAAGATATTGTATACACCGACATATTTGTGTTGGTATGTATGCCCAGAGAGCCAATCATATGATGATTGTAATAACATAAGTTGTAAATGATTTGATTAATAATTAAGACAATCTTCCACTTTATTTTATTTTATTCAGTTATAAGATAATGAAGTAGCATAATAAATGTCTAGATAATGATATTACTCAATGACGTATGTATTCAAGTTGATGACATGAACAATGATTCATATGAATGCCAAGTGTACATACATTCTTGATATGTCCCTAGACAAATTTCATTGTGGAAGCTAATAGAAAACAATAACATATAAAACTAGAATGTGTGTTGGTTGACAATAAAATCTCATTAGTCATGATATGTGATATCAAGACAAACACATAAATACTTGTTAGAGAATAGTATATTAGACATACACACCATAAGATTGATACATGGAAATCATAAATGACAGTCAGAATCATCTTTTAGTATTGGTGGTGATTGTGGTTCTTAGACCTGAAGTCACTACACTCGTCATATGTCATTCAATGTACTTTGAAATCATCATTCGTTACCTTTAACAAGGGTTTCCATAAAGATGGGATGACTATGAGTGATGTAGATGGGATTTGTCCCTCCTCTAGGAGTATGATATCCTGGCCACTAGATTAGCGTGACTAAAAAATGAATGGACATGCACATGTGAGTCAATATGTGATATTGAGCTTACATATATCTCAAATAGTCTGCTCTAGTTCAAGGAACATGTATTGACTAATGAAGAGGATGACTGTTCTCGAGTTCAATCTGGATATCAGTGACAAAGGAATTATACAAACACTATAACACCAATCACATATTGTAGGTTGAAGTTGTTCTTGAACTTTCCATTTACTTGGGTAGCAATGATGTGGTTCAAGATACTGCTCTTTACTTGTGATGTCATAAACTAGATATGGACATTCACTGCCAACGTAAATTGGAACCTATAGGGTCACACACATAGGATGCACTTGGAATAGGAGTTTTATTTATGAATGATATTTAATTTGATTGCTAAAAGTGTTTAAATATTCAACTTAAACAATAATTAACTCACTGGACTTTGAATCAACCGGTTGAAGGGTTGAACTGACTGATTGAAGTGTTATGTTGATTGGAAATTTCATTGTCTGAATTCTTGATGACCCAGGGCATAACAACTAGTTCACATAGTGAACCGGTCATCTTAAGGTCACTAGATGAATGTCTCACGAGATGAGATGCACAGTTCATGGATCAATTCGATTGTATCAAGGATTAGTGTTGACGTCATGTTATGCATTAATTGGATTGGAAATTTTCAATAAAATTGTGATCCACTTGTATACCAATCGATTAGTTCACCCGCAAACTGACCATTTTGTTGTCCTAAGTTTAGAAAGTTCATGAAATTCCATTCCCTTCCACTCCAAAATAGACTGGGAACTCTAACCTTAACCCTCCTATATATAAAGGGATACTATGGGCTTCCTAGAGACACAACTCAATAGCCCGTGTCAATTGTTGTCTTCTTTGGTTGTGGTAACTGAGAGAACCCGAGAAATTACCACCTAATAAAGGAAGGGATAACAAGGGAGAACAATTGTGGGCGAGAAATTTGGTTCTAGTACACCAACGTGGAGGGACAACTCCTTCCTATATGTTCTTCTAAAATGACAGGAGTTCCATGTGGTTCACATGGACTACTATAGAGGCGAGGAACTTTTCCTACTAGCAAGACAACGTCAGGCTACTGCATGTGGTGATCAAATAGGAGCTGATGTGGACGATATTCGAGTGCGATTTGAAGAAAGACACACTAGACAATGAGGAGATTGTCACTAGATTTGGTCTACCAAGTATATCCTCGAAACAATCATTTCCATTATATAGTTATTAATTTGATCTACTATTATAAGGGGAATATGGTAGTTAAATTTTTGTTTCCACTGCCAATTTTGTAGCCATATTTCCCTAAAGTGGAATTAAAGCCACATCAATTTACTATATTTTGGGATAATCAATATGATCATATTTCTAGTTTTTCATTGTTTATTTATTGCATATGATGCAAATATTTATGTGCTTGTCCAATTAAGAACCACGTACAATCCCAAATTTATGTATATGATTTATATATTTGCAATTAACACATGTCACCCTAAAATCTGGTCATGATGTTGGATGTGTAGCATATTGTTTCTAGTTACCCTAATTATTTGTTCATGGTGGTTGTGTGTTTATTCCTATCTCATCTCGGTTTGCATATCAAGCCTCTACCTTATTTTCCAATTGTAAAAGTATTATTATTTCCTACCTTTTATCCCCTAGAATGTAACTCAAGGTTTTTCTATAATCATGTAATATTAGGATGCTTTAATTTCTTATTTCAATGAAGAAGATGCGCCATCTGAGGAGCCAAACTGATCACCTGGAGGACTAGACGATCAACTGGAGGATTAAGAAGATGGTGGACTAGAGACCAGATGACTGGGGAGATGAACAACCAATAGGCTAAGAGATGAGCTGATTGATTCAAGGGTTGACCCAATCGGTTTGAGGGTATGCAGGTATACCCATATCCATTTACAACCCTACAATTAACCCAGATTGGAAAGCACAAATCTTCTTCAACAACATGTTTCTGCATGAGATGTAGACCCTAGGTTGTGGTAATTCCTTGTGGCTCCAAGGAATTACAGTAGAATGGCCATAACTATCACATTTATTATCATTCATGTTTTCATTTGTGTGATATAGCATGTATACTATGCGTACTATATATGTGGTGATTGGATATGTATATGTATTTATATGTACAAACTATCTCAATAACATATTGAGTCTAAGATCCTTTCCATTAGTAACATGCATGAAAAGCTTGATCCACAATGTGCGGGCATCCCAATCGTGGTGTGTTGTTCATCTCGTATAAGTGTGATGGTAGTAATGTGGGCATGCCAAGTGGGGTGCATTATTATCGTGTTGGCTTTTGGGTAAGGCTTAACTGGGTGTCCTTAATGAGATTAAGCACCTAGAAGCATGCAGATGATTATGGCAAGGAGTTGCACATACCATATATCCAAAAATTATAGAAGATGAAATTGGGAAATGTTTCCTTCCTTAATGATTGATTATGGACATTGGCATTGTCCGGGTAATAATTAAAACATTTTGGATCTTTGCTCACTAGAAGGTTGTACATTGCAATCTTATGAATTGATATGTGAGGGCTATCAATTTGAAAAAAATAGTGGGAGGTGAAAATTTATTACAGATCTAATTAAATAGTGTCAATTATTCAAATCAAATCATATCAAATCAAAAGTATTTAAAAAAATGCAATTTTTCTCTTATAGAATGAAATGACAATCAAATCATTATTGTGATTAGTCCTTAGGAAGGACAAACTTGACGAGACAAATTCTCACAATTAATTTTGGACTTTGAGAAGGATTATCTATGATGAGCATAAGCACTATGTCTGAGAAACCAATGCCAGAAATACTTGCTCCTGGTGTGCCTAGGGTTAAGGTGGATGCTTATTAGAAGCATGCAAACTGATGCTTTAGATATAAAGGACCTTATGTTAAGCTTCATGAACTATGAGTTCATTGATAAATGTGAAGACATGGGGGTACTTGAGATAGTCACACATGTTAGGAACCTGAACCATTATCTCACAAAGCAATAAAGTTACAATGTCTCAAAGGCACTCTTTTAGTGTAAGATGACATAGGGATATCTAGTAGAGACCCACATGCTCAATTTGATTGGACACATGGAACAACTAGAAGAACTGGGATTCTCTTTGAGACAAGAGATGGCCACAAGTATGATTATGCGATAATTGACTGAATCATATAGCCATTTTATCAAGTGTTACCACTTGAATAATATAGCCAAACCATTGTCAAATTTGCTTGGCATGCTGATTAATGTCAAAGCAAGAACGAAGAAGGACAAATCCGTGATAATGATCAGTGGAGCAGAATTTAAGGATGAATACAAGTCCATGAAAAGTTTTGAGGCTAAACATAAATCCAGATCATCAACACTCACGATAAGGAGAAAGAAAAGTACAAGAGGAATATGTCCTTTGCACTTGAAGTCATTCAAGAAAAAGAACATTGGGATAGAGATATCCACTTTAGGTATATATGTTATTGAGATAAACTTACAAATTCTTCATTTTGGGTACTAGATACCAGATGTGGATCTCACATATGCTCGAATATGCATGATCTGAATGAAGTAGTCTTTTAAGAAAGGGCAAGGTCATACTACAAGTTGATATTGGAGCAAGAGTTGTTGTCACTGCAGTTGGAGCCTATAGTTTATCTCTACCCGTAGGGCTTGTAATAGAGTTAATTAACTGGTATTATGTACCTTCCATAAATAGAAACATCATTTATGTATCTTGTATGGACAAGGATACATATGAATTTCACATTAAGAATGCTCGATGTTCTATTTTAAAAGATGGGATCTTTTATGAAAATGCACCAATCTCTTATGGTATTTATTTTCTAGATCTAAAGACATATATTTATAATGTAAATACTAAAAGACTAAAACTCAACAATTCAAATAAAACATATCTTTTGCATTGTCATCTAGGGCACATAAATGAGAATCATATATGTAGACTCCATAAAGATGGTTATTTGGACTCTTTTGATTTTGAATTAATAGAGACACATGAATCTTGTTTGTTGGGAAACATGTCCAATACCCCTTTCACTAGTAATAATGAGAGGGCTGGTGATCTATTAGAACTCTTACATAATCATATGTAGCCTATTTAGAACAACTAATAGAGGTGGGATCAATACTTCATTATCTTCAATGATAACTTCAGTAGGTATGCTTATGTTTACATGATGAAATGTATGTTAGAAACACTTGAAAAGTTGTAGGAATTCATGAATGAAGTATAGCACAAACTTGGAAAAAATATTAAGGCACTTCATTCGGATTGAGGTGGAGAATACTTAAGCCAAGATTTTAAGGACCTTTTGAGAGCCCATGGTTTCATATCACAATGGACTCCTCTAGGAACACCACAACATAATGGTGTATCATAAAGAAGGAATAACACATTTCTTGACATGGTGTGATCAATGATGAGTTTAACTGAACTTCTGGCTACCTTCTAGGGTTTTGCTCTTGAAACTGGCATGTTTACACTAAATTGAGTACCATCTAAATCAGTTTAAAAGATACCATATGATATGTGGTATTGGGAGATTCACAATGTGTCTTTTATGAAGATTTGGGGCTGTGAAGCTTATGCGAGAAAGCAATTTCCCAAAAAGCTTGGACCCAAATCAAATAAGTGTTATTTTGTTGGATATCCTTAGGAAACCAAAAGATATTAATTTTATTCCCTATTTGACAATAAAGTGTTTGTTTCCAGAAATATTACATTCCTAGGAAAAAATTATTTCCATAGGAATCAGTGGGGAGGAAAGTTGAAGTCAAAGAATTTCAAGACCAACAAGAAAACATTGAACCAGTAGATGAATAAGAGGAACAAGGACAATCACGAGTGGTTGTAGAAGCTCAAATTCCTCAATTAACACCTGAGCCTTGTAGATCTAAAAGGACATGCCTTGAACCTAAAATATTTGGTTATCTTGTGACTCAAGAAAGCAATGAGTTGGTCATAAATTATGAGCCTAAAGCCTATCTAGAAGCTACTGGGGGACCAGAGTCTGAGAAATGGCTTGAGGTCATGACATCTGAGATGGAATCTAAGTAACCAAGATGGTATGGACCTTGGTGGATCCACTTGAAGGGGTAAAACCCATAGAGTGCAAATGGGTTTTCAAGAAGAAGACCGAAATGGATGGTAAAGTAAAAACATGTAAGGGTAGATTGGTTGCAAAGGGTTTTAGACAAGTTCAAGGCGTTAACTACGATAAAAAAATTTCACCAGTTTCCATGGTTAAGTTCATCATGATCATTCTTGCCATTGCAACTTATAATTACTGTGAGATTTGGTAGATGGATGTTAAAACTATATTCCTTAATGGGAATCTTCTTGAGGAAGTGTACATGACACAACTAATAACATCCAATTTTGTTGACATTTGTGTGCTTATTTTACCTTCATAATTACATGTATCTTGTGATTTATCTAGTCAATTTAAATTGATTCAGGAAAAACCTGATATGACTACCTAAACTCACCACCCCTTTCTACTCTATACATAATTCTCATCGGTCCCTACACCTAAAGCCAACCTAGCAGTCGATGAATGCAACATTGAATCAATTTGGCACTCGATACTATTTTAGTTTTCCTTTCTACCAAAGGGAAAGGAGTTCCTCCTACGGCCGATGGACCAGTGAGGTCAATTCTTTAACGGTCGCTACAAGCCATCCAATCCAGTGACCGGTAGATCATCAAGTCCAACTCCCCTACGATCTCTACATGCCACGATGTAGTAACCAAAGCCAATGCCAGTGTTTCAACCAAAGGTAAAGACAACATTATAAATGAATAATGTGCATGTGTAGTGAATGAAGCTACTCTTATGTCAGTTGCCTCACATATATAAATAGACCCCACCTCTTCCACATAGTGGGTTGTGATATTAAGGAGGCGATGATGTGTTTCTATACTCTACACTCACCATTCTTCCTCTCCATTGTTCTTGGATCTCTGAAAATGGGAGTTGGAGGAGAGAGAAGATTTGCATTGCTACCATCATCCTAGACTCATCCTTTTCAAGGAATACCACCTGCTTTCTATCACCCATGTCGGATCTAGGTCTAAAGACAAAATTTAACAAAATTGTGGTTGTTTGGGATCATTGTTGGTGTATCCCCTTTCTTCCCTTCTAGATCTATTCATCTGTGTGTATTCACTTTGTTGTCATCCTTAATGTCTATTCATTTGTGGAAATCCATAATGGTACTCACTAACATGAGTGGCTAAACTCTTTGCTTGGGTTGGGAGTAGCCAATAAGTCTCTCCCAACATGTATATACTTGCTTAGTTTGAATATATATACCCTAAGAAAAGATTATATCCATTCACTTGTCTTTAATGATTGACTTGCATGGTTGGCTACCTTCTTGTGATGTTTTATTATTAGTGTCTTAAAAGAGTAGCACTAATCCTATCTAAGTGTTTTCAAAATGCATGAAAATTTTGGAATTCTTAAGCTAATGGTCATATGGATGTAATTGTGATTGTTTGCTTGCCACTCAAAAGAGAGATAACCTTATTATCTAGATCTATCCTAAGATCGAGAGAGGAGGGAATAGACATAAATGGTGATTGCTTGTAATCCTACTAAGGGTATACAAAGGGTGTGAGTATTGCATGTTGGTGAGATATCTTAGTAGGTCAAATTCAATCCAAGTTCCCTTTCATATTCGTTACCACGTGCTTTCTTTTCTCTGTTCTTTTATTTTGCTTTGTCTACCTTTCTTTTACTATTTTTTTTTGTTTGGTTTAACATCATTTTGTAAGGGACATCATCTCTATCAAACCCTTTCATTTGGTGTATAGGAGTCATGGTTCTATGTTCTTAGCACTTACTATTACCTATCCCCATGCTTTAACCCAGATCTAATACTTCAGACCTTGTATAATAGTTGTAGGGGCCTGAGTGTGAGGTTATAAATTCAAGAGTCTGACTAATCTAGATTTGCTCCATTTTTGACGTGCAATTTAGGAAAGACAAATTTTTGGTACCATTGTCAGGGACAAGGCAAATGGAACTACTGAGAACCCAAACCTACTCACTATACACCGATGCCTCAAGTCTAGCAATAGGCTCGACTACATTTTACATGTCCAATTTTCTAACTTGAATGTGTGAATTGGTTAGGTATCTTAGAGAGAAGCAAATTTTTACGATCATCTTACCGTCATCTCACATCATAATTATGCCTAGTAGAGGAGGACATACTAGAAATGACCAAAATGTGTAGGTGGAGAACGTCCGAGGACATACTGGAAATAACCAAAATGTGAGGGTGGAGAATGTTTGACCCCCTCCATAGACTGAATCTGAGAATGAGAATGGTAACTCTAACATGACTGAACAATATCACATAGCAATACCTCACAATGAACCTCGAGAAGATGAACTTGAGGAATTACGTGAAGACAAGTTGTGCGAGGAAAGATGCCATGATGAAAATTGTCACCATCGAGAAAGAATAAATTAGAGAAACCATCGTGAGAACAAAGATAATAACCACAACAATGAAGAAGAAGAAGATGATAGAGGCCCTTCCCTCCGAGACCTAGCCACTACAAGGGAAAATGAGTCTAGATTCCCCATTATCTTCCAAGATTTGATGCTTCCAACTTCAAACTGAAATAAACCGTCATTGCCATTATTAAAAACAAGTATTTTAGAGGAAATTCTAGATATGAGAACCCCTACCATCACCTTGATTCCTACAAAAACATCTATGACTCCATCAGATGAGGGGAGTCCCACAAGAAGTATATATTTAAAATATTTCAACTTCTCCTTAAGAGAAAAAGCTCTTTCATGGTACCTTTCTTTATGCAAAAATAATATTAACGGTTGGAGACCCTTAGATGACGCTTTTGTCACCAAGTTCTACCTAGTGGATAAGACCCTTAGAAATAGGCAAAAGATAAATGGATTCAAGAAGAATACACGAGAAAACTTATATGATGCATGGGAACAATTTCATGAGTACTAGAGGGATTTCCAACATTAAAACTATGACAAAGGCCACCTAGTAACAACTTTCTATAATGGTCTTACTTCTACTAAGAGAACTTTGTTAAACGCCACTGTAGGAAGTGATTTCCTAGGAAAAACCCAAAGAAGACTATGAAGATTATTGACAACATAGCTTCTCTGTAGCCATGAAGGGATTTCGATAGAGGATATAGAGATTCAACAAAGAAGATGACATCTGAAGGATCTTCTATTGAATTAAAGGCTGTAGAAGCTATCACTACCTAGATTTAAAAGATTGCTACAAATGTCAAGCAACTAAAGGACTCTGGAAGAAAGGGCAAGAAACCTATAAAGAAAGTAATGAAATTTCTTACATGTGGGGAGAGAGACCACAAAATTGATAATTGCATCTATACTTAACTCGAGGAGGAATGTAAAGAAGAAGAAGAGACATAGAATGTCTCCTATGTTAATTTTAAGAGGCTAGATCACCCTAGTTTCAACTATGGAAACAAGGATGATGAAAGAACTCCCGTCAACTAAGCTTTTTGTCTAAAACACTACTAGCATTTGGGAGAGGAGGAGGACCAACCATGTCCACCAGAACCACCAACTTCCTACAAAATAGAAAGAACTACCAAAACCATGGGCAAGGTCAAGGGCAAAACAAGAACACATGCTGGAAAAATCAAGATCAAGGTCAACCTAAAAGCCTCAACCAACCTGACATGATGGGTCAACTGTTTGATTTCACAAAAAGGAAAGTTTCATTGAATGACCAGCTGACCCAAAGCACTATCACAAACTCAGGTGTTTTAATCTCAATGTAGAACCAAATGCATGATATGAAAACACATCAAAGACAAATTGACCAATAGCCGACACAATTGTTATAGCTCATAAAGAATCCTCAAGGAAAAATATCCTCCAACATCGGGACTGTAAAGATGGTCATCCTTTGATCTATAAGAACTCTTCATAACTCTAACGACAAAAATGCCCCAAAAGAAGAAACACATGTAGATTCACAACATGTACTAGTTGTAGTGGAATAAGTGCATGAGGAGGAAGAGTCTACCAAGAAGGACAACCCTAAAGAGAAAAGAAAGTGGAAGAAATCTACAAAAGTAAGGGGATCAGACCCATCAAAAGTGGTTTTTGATAATAAAAACCCATATTCCCCAAAGGTTCCCATTATGTACAATTTAATCAAAGCCCATCTTAAGATGAGGTATGAAAAGTTTATGGAAGTCATGAAGATACTACATTGAGATATCCCTTTCTTGGATGCCAATGAAGAAATGCCTAGCTATGGTATGTTCTACAAGGACCTCATCGCAAAAAGAAGAAGAGGATATCATGCCGAGTTAGTGCAATTGGACAAGATGTCCAATGTATTATTTCAAGCCAAGATGCTGACAAAAAAGAAGGAATTTGGTGCATTCATTATCCCTTTCAGCATTGGAGATAATGTGGAAAGGAAGGGGGTCATAGACCCAGGAACAAGAATCAGTATGATGCCTCTCACCTTGGCACAGTGACTTGGACTCACCAACATGGTGAAGCTGGGAATGTGGATTCAACTGCCAGATCATACTTCCACTAAACTTGTGGAGGTAGTAGAAGTTGTTCCTATTTGTGTAGGGCATTTCTGTATACCTTGTGATGTTGACATCGTTGACACTGTAGAGGACCCCACGTGCCCTATGATTTTTAGAAGACCTTTTCTCAAAATTGGAAGGGCACTCATTGATGTCACAGAAGGAATCATCACTCTTCATGTCCAAACTGACCATATTAATTTTTCAAGTCCAAGATGCTATGAGGGGGCCCTCTCTATTTGAGTCAGTCTACTTCATGGATAGATACACCTAGTATTGTGAAGAAGTACAAGACGATCGTTCTATTTTTTATCCTCTCATCAGAGCTCTAAATAACCCATACCCCAGTATGGAAGACCCTGACGTAGTGGAGATTCTAGATTATCTAAACCAGACAGAGGAAGACTACAATGATGAAGAAAGCACTATAGAGACTTCAAGGTATGCTTTGTTGGAGCAAATTCTGGAATAAAAGACATCACCTAATCCTATACCTAAGTTGAAGCAACTCCTTGTGGGCTTAAAGTATGAATTTCTTGATGGTGAGGAAAGAAATCTTGTCATTATAAATTCCACCTTGACGACTTACCAGGAGAAGAAGTTGATAAATGAGCTCTCGCTGCATCGAAAGGCGATAGGATACTTTGTTGAAGATGTAAAGGGTCTAAGCCCGACTCTTTGTATGCATAGGATAAATTTGGAGGATGTAGATAAGACATTAGTTTAACCACAACGGAAGGTGGACCAAATGCTCAAGGAGGTGGTCAAGAAGGAGGTCATAAAACTACATGATGTTGTAATTATCTACCCTATTAGCAATAGCAACTGGGTCAACTCGATCCACGTTGTACCCAAGATAGGAGGGATGATTGTTGTTATGGGGGAGAATGCAAATGAAGTGGCAACACAAACAGTTACAAGTTAACATATGTGTATTGACTACTAGATATTTAATTATGCCACAACAAAGGACCATTTCCCCTTACCCTTTATTGATCTAGTTCTGGAAATATTTGCACATTACTCATATTTCTATTTCTTGGATGGATATTCAGGATACTATCAAGTGTCGATTCACCCATATGATCCGGAAAAGACCACCTTCACTTGTATCTACGACATTTATGCATTTTAGAGAATGTCATTTAGTCTATGTAATGCACCTGCCACCTTCTAGAGATGCACGCTATCTATGTTCTCGGATTTCCTAGAAGACATACTAGAAGTTTTTATGGATGACTTCTCTATAGATGGAGCTAATTTTGACATATGTCTAGAGAACATATCTAGAGTCATGCTGAGGTGTTAAGAAAAAGAATTCGTTCTTAATTGGGAAAAATGTCAATTCATGGTACGATAAGGTATTATTTTGGGACACAAAGTATTAGAGAAGGAAATTGAATTTGAACTTAACAAGATCGAGGCAATATCAAAGCTTCTGCCTCCCAAATTTGTGATCAAAGAAAGAAGTTTTCTGGGATGAGCTAGATACTATAGAAGGTTTACCAAATATTTTATGAAAATTGTGAAACCTCTATCGAACCTTCAAGTAAATTACATTGAGTTTGATTTCACTGAAAAGTTCCTTGAAACCTTTAACACTCTGAAGAATGCTCTAATGACAATTCCAAGTTTGCAAGCTTTAGATTGGGAGTTGCCATTTGAAATTATGTGTGATGCCAATGATTATATCAATAGAGTCGTTCTGGGGAAAGGGAAGAAAAATAAATTCCACATGATATGTTATCTTAGCAAGATACTAGATAATGCCCAGATCAACTACACAACCACTGAGAAGAAATGCTAGCAATAGCATTTTCCTTCATGACATTCAAATCCTCTCCGATAGGTCCAAAGGTGAAAGTGTATACAGATTATGGCACAATCAAGTACCTGATTCAAAAGAAAGATAGCAAGCCCAGACTATTAAGATGGGCTCTGCTACTACAAGATTTAATCACAAAATTATTGATAAAAAGGGGTTAGAAAAAGTGGTTTTCAAGCACCTATTAGATTACATGTTTCCAGTTAATGATAACTACGTTGAAGAGTCTCTAATGATGGCCAAGTCCATTGACCCAACCTTCCATGGTTTGTTTATATATGTAACTATTTAGAATGTCAACAATTTCCTCCTGAAATTACTTACAATCAGAAGAAAAAGCTATTCGTGGATATGGAGAACTACTATTGGGATGGCCTACTTTTATTTAAGAGAAGTGTTGATGGTCTATATTGGAGATGCATACTAGAAGAAGAAGTACCTCAAATCTTGCGAGAATGTCATTCTTCATCTTATGGAGGGCATCTGGGAGGAGAGAGGACAACAAAAAAAGTCCTTCAGTCATGAGTATATTGGCCTACCCTTTTCAATGATGCTCAATCTTATGTTAAAACTTGTGATGAATGCCAAAGAATGAGAAACATTATAAGAAGGAATGAGATGCCAAAGTTTGATTGGATAGAGGTTGAAATTTTTGTTGTTTGGGGAATTGACTACATGGGACCGTTCCCGTCTTCAAGAGGAAATCAATATATTCTAGTTTCTCTAGACTATGTCTTTAAATGTGTAGATATTGTCGCTACGCATACCTGTAACTCCAAGGAGGTGATACAGCTATTCGAGAAAACTATTTTTTTGAGGTTTAGGGTCCCACACATAGTCATAAGTCACGGGGGATCCCACTTTGGGGAGAGATAATTTGAAGCTGTGTTTAAGAAATATGGAGTCAAATAAAGGTAGTGACACCATATCACACAAGTAGAAGTGTCTAACTGATAGATTAAGAATATCCTTGAAAAGACGGTCAACCAAACCCAAAAAGATTGGTCTATGAAACTCAATGATGCTTAATGTGCGTACTGAACTGCTTACAAGACTCTTATAGAGAGAACTCACTACAAGCTTATCTATGTAAAGTCATATCATCTTCCAGTGGAGCTAGAGCACAAAGCCTTCTCATCTATCAAGTTTCTGAACATGGACCCTAAGGAAGCAGACAAGAAGACATTTCTACAATTACAAGAACTTGAAGGACTAAGGCTGCAAGCATATGATAATTCTCATATTTATAAACAAAGGACACAAGTGGGGCATAATGCCAACCTAAAAAGCAAGAACATTTATGAAGTGGACAAGAACCTTCTAATCAATTCCAATATGAAATTTTTTCCTGGTAAGCTCAGGTCCAAGTGGTCTGGCCCCTTCCCTATTACGAAGATATACCCCTCTGGAATGATGGAAATTACCAGTAAAAGGATTGGTACATTCAAAGTGAATGGGCACAGTGTAAAGAGGTATTGTGAGGATGAAGCTTTTATGATAAGGTCGGAACTCTAGTTGGAAGAGCCACAACTTGCCCCACCCCAAGAACCATGAAGAACCAAAATAGAGAGTCAAGCTAAAGGATTAGTGCTTCTTGGGAGGCAATCCAAGGATTTTGTTCTTTCTTTAATTTTTTTCCTTTTCTTATCTAGTCTCTAGAGAGCTTACAATTTCTAATTTTAGTTCTTAATCGCTCTATTCTTCTAAGTAATAAGCATACATGTACTTTTCTTTTGAAACTCCATCATGATTTCTTTAGTAATTTCAAGAGTACTTAGAATAAAGTCTTAGTCCCAATTCACACTCCTTTAACGGCTAGAATGAGTAGTTAGTAGCAAACCAAATTGACTAAGGGGTGTAGTGACCTCTAAACCTTTAACACATGAACCCTTTTATTTGTAGCAACCGCTACACCCCCACTTAAGCGTAAAGACCACTACTATCCCTTTCATATGTAACGACCGCTATGAAGGGTTTGTATTGACCTTTACTCTCCTTGTCATATGTAGTGACTGCTACAAACCTATTGATAGAAAGGTATAAAGACTCATACCATGAACCATATCTTCCCTCCCCTCACTCTCTTATGGAGAAGCCCTGGAAATCTAAGGATCCAACCAAAGAACTGCGTCGACAACGACATCATCATACATGGGCACTTCTGTGACCGACCAAGGCCAAAGAAACACCAACCCTTGCTTCCACCGTCCCATTTTCTCACTCTCCTTACTCTTAGATGGTCGAACGGTAAGTCTCTTCTACCCTAACTCATTTTATTTTCCATTAGTTCTCGACTCATGTCTTTCTCCCTTCCTCCCCCCAGCTGTTCTGCAACTCTGGAAGTTACACCACCCTCGATCACCACACCCCGCATTGCATTACCAACTTCCTTCCTAGGGTTTCTTCCCCTTTTCACTGACGTGATGAAAACCCAATCTCCAATCATCATTGGGTACCCTCGTCTTTGCCCTTTTGATTGCTTCAGCTTCTGGCTTTTATTGCTATGTTGCTTCGAGTTGAGTTTTGACAGTGTAGAGACTGTAGTGACCGCTACAACACTAGCAAACAAAGAAGCAATCCATCAAATGATGGAGGGCGTCATCTATTTATAGGTGAAGATATGGGAAGCATCGACTTAACTACCACGGTTGCAGCTTTCAGTAGCGGTCGTGGTACTCCTCAGCACGACCATGCCGGGTGTGCGCTCGATCATGCTGACGTGTCACGATCATGGTCATGTTTCAAGGTTGAGTTATCAATCACGGTCTAGCTAGGGAGATGCGGCCACATGCAAGTTTTTTGGTCAAGGTAGTTGTGTCACGGTCGCGGTGGGGTATCAATCATGGTACCTTGGCCTCGGCCCAACCGTGCTGAGTTGGGTTCGGTTGTGTCGAGTGTCGGTCGATACTACATCTTAGCTACAGTCATGACATTGTCTTCTTGGCCGCAGTCACAACATCATGGAACAAACCCACCCCCGCGGGCGGGGGGGGGGGGGGTATTGCTATTGGTCGATGGGCCTGCGTCATTGAATCCTCCAACTGATGAGGATGCTTTCTGATGAAGGAATTATCCATAAAAAAGGGTCCAAATTATCCAAAGTTTCTTGGGACCACCGTCTCCTACACTATTGCACTTAGTGTGATGCTTAATCTTGCAATGGAGATGAATGTATTTGATCAAAACTCTAAATAATAATATAAAACTAAGGAAAATTTAATATGAGTAGATTCAGAGGACATATGAGAGCTTTCAGTGCAAAATTGGGCCAAAAATGGCGACTAAAACTAAGATGAATATGCATTCATCAAAACACCCCAAAATTAAACATTGCTCATCCTCGAGTAACACATAATCTGAAATAGTCACCAATTGAATAAATTTCAACTCTTATGATTGACTCATCTTCGCATCACATTTGTTTCTTTGCTGCTATGCATAGCAGAGCATCTCAACTTACTGAGATCACTGAATACATCATACAATTTCTTCATTCCCGAGTTCATTTCCCAAAAGCACTTCCTCCCCAGTTTTTCCAACATCAAGCATGTTTAAGAGCTTCGTAAGAGTCCAGAGATACTCGCAAAACAACAAGTGTGCATATGATATGATACTGGTGTTTTTCAAGAGAGTGGCAAAAAGGAGGCATTCATTGTGCCTGTAGGTGGAAAAGGGAGTGAAGGGGATATGGAAGGAAGAAGTAAATCTCTCCTCTATTCAACTTGAGATTTTTATTATATGGTTGCAATTACATTGATTGCAACATTTTTTGTATGTGAATCACTCCCCTATTTGACTCAAAATTACATTTTTTTCTTGTGTGCACATTGGCATATTTTCTTTTTCATTTTGGTAATACGCCCCTATTACATAGAGAGGGGTATGGAAGAAGTGAATAAATAGAGGGGAATTGTGCCACCCTGAACTTAGGGTTTGGCACTATTTTTATGGCTTTTTTTTCTTTTTAATGGATGCAGACGTATGAAGATGGTAGAAGAAGTGTAGAAGAGGGTTCAGATCATAATGCAACTTGATTTACAATTCAGTGCACCAAGTTGTTCTCCTTATCATACTATGCTCAAATAATGACTTGCTGGGGTTCTGGTGGAGATTCCATGCTATTGTTCCACTAGTCAGTTAGGAAGCACGATGTGTTTGATCCCTCTCAGTTCGATAGATACTTGCCATTTTTACTAAAGGATCATGATGTTAGGATTCATAAGCCTCACATAGTGATTTCTAACCATTATTTAGTTTCAAAAAATTGTCCATCTTGAGGCTTTTCTTTGAATAAGGAGGGTATAATGATTCAAAATTGTATGGAAAAAGAACTAGCCGGCTAGGTAAAGGCTTTGATTGAAATAAAAGCATCAAAACTTCATCAAGTTTCTATACAAAACTACTTGAAAAACTTAAAAAAAAATTGAAAATTTTGATCAAAATGCTTCAAAATTGCAATGATGGAATCTTAAGTCTGAAATAGATAGGTGTAGGTGGAAAGTAAAGTACCTACCACCCACCCTCCACCCTGAACTTAGAAATTTTCTCGTCCTGAGCAAACTCTAAATCCAAGATGGAGGGGAAAAATAGTGCCAGTTGAACCACCATATGTAGTTGCATTCCACTCAGCAATGTGTCCTCCATCTAAAATCTCAAAAATAGAAACTACCAGAACTTAAGGTGCAAAATTTTCTAATTCAAAACTGAAATTAAAATCTAAGATAAGGATCGGGTTGCCTCGCGATAAGAACTTTTGTCTTATGTCATTGGCTCAACATGCTTCTTTCAATTTTTTGGTAGATATACTGGTTTGGAAAGGTTCAGTGATACCTCAATGCTCATGTTAGCAGTGGTGAAATATCTCTTCAAGCGTTGGCCATTTGCCACAAACTCTCCTGACTTTTCACTCAATAAAATGAAGGCACCATGTGGGTAGATGCTCTTGATAGTGTATGGTCCAGACCATCAGGAACAGAGTTTTCCTGGAAACAATCTCAATCTTGAGTTAAATAGTAGAACTTTGTCTCCCATTTGTATGTCTTTCCTTTTCAAATGATCATCATGCCATAATTTTGTGTGTTCTTTGTAGATTCTTGCATTCTCGTAGGTTGTCATCCGAAATTCTTCAAGCTCCTGAAGTTGTAGAATCCTGACTTTGCCAGCTTTCTTCAAGTCAAAATTTAGTTGTTTGATTGCCCACCAAGCTTTGTAATCAAGTTCTAAGGGAAAGTGTGATGATTTTTCATAGATTAATCTAAAGGGTGTTGTTCCGAGAGGAGTCCTAAAAGCAGTTCTTTTGGCCCACTCATTGATTTTTACTAGACCAATCCTTTAGGTTGCTGCCTATTGTCTTTTCCAGGATAGCTTTGAGTTGACAGTTTGACACCTCTACTTGTCCACTTGTTTTCATATGGTAGGGGGAATCTACCTCGTGTGTTACACCATATTTTCTCAATAGTGCCACAAAATTTCTTTCTAGAAAATGAGAACCTCCATCGGATATCACAATGTGTGGAATTCTAAAATGGGGAAAAATAATATCTCTAAACAATTTGATGATAGGTTTTGAATCTCTACTGATGGTTGGTATGGCCTCCACCCATTTAGATACATAATCCACCGCAACTAGAATGTAGCAAAATCCGTACTAGAATGGGAATGGACCCATGCAGTTCACTCCCCAAATGTTAAAAATCTTGACTTCTTGTCAAAGCTTAAGGTGCATCTCATCTCTTTTTGTTATGTTACCCACTCTATGGCACTTGTCACAAGACAAGACAAAGTTGTAAGTATCCTTGGATATGGTTGTCCAAAAGAAGCCACATTGTAGAACTCTGAATGCGGTCTTCTTGGAACTCATATGGCCTCCAACGGGGCCTTAGTGGCATTGCTCTAGAACAAGTTGAGCTTCTTCCTCAATGATACAACATGTGTAGAGACTACCAACATAGAGCTTGAAGAGGTACGACTCATCACAATGATATTGTTTCATGTCATGCATGAGTTTCTTTAGTGCAATGTTAGTGCACTCAGGGTGGATGACACTGGTTGTAAGGTAGTTCACATTGTCCGCGTACCAAGGGATGGATTCTGAAGCTTTGATGAGTTGGTAATCTAGAAGAGAGTCATTAATTGGGATCTTTTCAGTGTCTAGGGTGTGGATATGACTTAGTTGGTCTGCTACAACATTCTCTGATCCTTTCTTATCTCTTATCTCAATATCAAATTCTTGTAATAGGAGAATCCATCTGATTAGTATGGGTTTTGCATCTTTCTTTGAAAGGAGGTAATGAATTGCAGCATGATTAGTGTAGACAATGGCCTTTGAACTGATGAGGTAGGATCTAAACTTGTCAAAGGAATACACAATTGCTAAAAGTTCCTTCTTCGTAGTTACATAGTTCCTTTGAGCTTCATCAAGGGTCTTAGATGCATAGTAGATTACATGATGTTTCTTTTCTATTTATTGGCCCAAAACAGTACCGACTACATAATCACTAGAGTCACACATTATTTTTAAATGGGTGCCCCCAATATGGATCTCTTATGATAGGGGTTGATGTTTGGGCATGCTTTAGATTGTTGAAACTCTTGATGCATTCTTCATCAAAGTGGGAATCATCATCCTTTAGCAATAAGCTTGTCACAGGCTTGGTTATCTTGGGGAAATCCTTTATAAACCTTCTAGAAAATCATGTATGACCAAGAAATGCACGGACCTCTCTTATATTAGTTGGGAGATCGAGTTTATAAATCACTTTGCTGTTTTCCTTATCTACTTTGCTCCTTCAATAGATGACCCTATGGCCAAGGACAATGCCTACTTTTACCATGAAATGACATTTCTTCCAATTTAGCACTTGATGTGCTTCTTCACATCATTTGAGTACCAAGGAGAGGTTCTTTAGGCATGAGTCCTATGAATCCCCATATATAGAGAAATCATCCATGAAAATTTACATAATAGTTTTAGTGAGTCCAACGAATATGGCTACCATGCAACGTTGGAAAGTAGCAGGCGCATTGCAAAACCCAAAAGGCATCCTTCTAAAGGCATATGTTCCAAAGAGGCAAGTGAATGTTGTCTTCTCTTAGTCATCTAGATGTATGGGAATTAGAAATAATCCATAGTAACCATCAAGATAGCAAAATTATTCTTGGTGATACAATCGCTCTAAGACTTGATCTTGGAAAGGCACCGAGAAATAATCCTTACGCGTGGCCTAGTTTAGTTTCCTGTAATCGATACACATCCTCCAGGAAGTGGTTGTTCGAGTGGGGATGGGTTCATTATTTTCATTTCACATCATAATAGTTCCACCTTTCTTTGGGATAACATGTTCCAGACTTACCCATGGCGAGTCAGATATAAGATAGATGATTCATGTAGTCAACCATTTGATGACTTCAAGGCGGACTACCTCTTTCATATTTTAATTTCATCTTTCATTGATGTTCAACATTCGTCTTGTGGTCTTCCACCATGGGGATTTTATACATGCAAAGTGCTTGATAGACTCTGATGCGGTCACTCATTTTGTAGCCGAGGGCCTTTCTTCTTTCCCTTAATTCTGTCAAGAGTTTATCTTCTTGTTCGGTTTTTGGGTCAGAATATATGATAATAGGGCAAACCTTGAGATCATCCAGAAACACGTACTCCAGTCCCTCAGGAAGGGGCTTCATTTTGGGGGCCTATGGTTTCTTGCATAGATCTTTAGTTACGTTCAAAGCTTTGAGTTCCTCAAATTTAGCTTCAAGATCTTCTTCTGTAGTGTTGAGGTGGAGAACACAATTCTTTACTTGTTTGTCGATGGAATCATCAACATATGGGTTTTTTAAAGACACTTTTAAAGGATTGTCTGATTCATGATTCTCTTATGTGAGGAGTGACATTTGCTCTATGCAATCAATCAAATAGACTTCTTCTTGCATGCTCAGTCTTCACATACTTTCAAAATCTCTGAACTTGAGTATTTCCTTTCCCAGTCTGAGGAGCAAGGTTCCTGCTTCAACATCAATCAAAGCTCTCACAGTGGCTTGAGGAACGGATAGCCAAAGATAAGATGGTATCTAGAGTCCTCTTTTATGTCCATGATTATGAAGTCGCATGGGACATAAGAGTCTTTGCCAACCTTGATAGGAACATCCTCAATGATTCTCAAAGGGAGAGTCATAGAATTGTCTGTAAGGTGTATGGTCATGCCAGTTGGGAGAAGTTCTGCAAACCCTAGCCTCTTGCAAAGACTAAGGGACATGATAGATATGCTAGCACCGAGGTCAGCTAGTCCCTTCTTACATGTGGAGTCACCGATATGGCATGAAATCCTAAAATATCATGGGTCTTTTTGCTTCTTGGGCATTTTGCTGTGAATAATATCGGAAGTAGTTTTTGCTAGTTTGACTGTCGCATAGTCCTGGGTTATACACTTCCTTGTTAGAAGAGATTTTAAGTACTTTGTCTAGGTTTGTATCTCATGAAGCACATCTAGAAAGGGTATATCAACATGAAGCTTCTTCATTGCTTCCTTGAACTTCATGAAATGACTGTCAAGCTTTTTCTTATTTAGTCGAGCTTGGAAAGAAGGATGAGGTTTGTAAACTGGTATAACTGGCTCGTGCATCTCTTCTGCTTCTGTAACTACAAGTTTCTCAGAACTTGCTTTGTCTTCCTTATCAGTGGTCAATGGTTCTCTCGATTGAGATTCAGATATATCAATGTATTGGACAATCACCGAGTCATCCTTGTCTGTAACTACCACATGTGTCTTGACAGGAGGACCAGAATAGTCTTTTCCAGACTGAGTGGAAACAACTTTCAATTGCTCAGGATGTTTAGTATTGTTCACTAGTTGGCCAGCAAAAGCTCCAGTAGGTGGCTTGAGGCTAGCAGAAAGTTGATCTAATTGGGATTTAATAGCCTTTTGACGGCATTGTTGATTTGCTATCATAGTCTGTTGTGACTGTAACATCTTCTCAATGGCTGATAGTTTGTCGTCAGAAGTGACCAGACCAGCTTGTTATCCTGGTTGTAATTGTTGATGTGGGACTTGGTTGATATTCTGGAACTGAGAGGTGTTTTGATACTGGTTGTAATTTCTATTCTAAAAGTTACCCCTGAAGTTCCCTTGATTCCTAAAATTTTGTTGTTGATTATACTGGAATCTAGGAGTGCCTCATTGTTGATTATCTAAACTGAGTTGTTGTGAGTTTTCTACTCCAGAAGGATTTCCATACTGAAAACCAGGATGGTTCCTATTCTGATTTGGAATATAATACCCTTGACCAGGGATAGCATGGATGGCATTTAGATTTTCCATCTGACCATTACCTCCTTCGGTACAAGCATTTCCCAGAATGACATCATAGATAATATTATAGGCTAGTGTAGAATGATCAGTTCCTTGACATGCTTCACAAAATAGTGAAGCTAGCGTGACTTGTTCTTTTTGTCGAGGCGGTGAGGGACTCCTTTTATAAGGATTGAAAGACGATACAAGGTTGTCTTGCTTGGCAACTACTAGCTTTTGAGACTTGGTGATAAACTTGTACTTAGGACTACTTTCTATCATAGCTACCTTTAACACTCCTTTGCCTGCAGATCTACCCTAGTTGACTTGATTTTCAGCTCTAAGGGTGATGACTTCCACACACTATCATAACTTTTGCACATGAAGTTTCCTCCAATTGAGGAGTCTAAAAATTTCTTGATATCATCATCCAAACCACTATAAAAGATTTTGATGAGTTGATTCTTAGGTATGCCATGGTGTGGACACTTGTGTAGTAACTTATTGTATCTTTCCCATGCTTCTGCCAGGGTTTCTCTAGGGACCTAAACAAATTACGTTCCCCTAATATCATAGGTGAGGGAAGGAGGGTATAATTTTTCCAAGAAAGCATTTTCAAGTTGTTCCCAAGTCGTTATGGGGTCTAATTGCAAGGATTTATACCAAGTCATGGCTCTATCTCCAAGGTAATATTTGAAGAGATGGAGTCTAGTGGAAACATCTGTAACTCTGTTCTACTTTGTAATAGCACATAAATCTATGAATCTCAGAAGATGTTCTTTACTATCCTCACCATGCTTACCATAGAAAGGGTTGTTTTGAAGTAGTGCAGTCCAATGTGACTTGATCTCAAAGTTTGGAGCAGTGATGGGAGGAGGTTGCACTAGGTGTTTGATACAACAACCTTAGGGATTGAGAACTCTCTAAGGTCCTTTTGTAATATGGCTTGTTGTGATGCTTGATAACACCCATTTTATGGTTGCTAGAGCTTATATTTTATTATAAAAATAGCCTCCAAATCTAACTTCCTCTTCATTTTATCTTATTTGTTATATAGAAATCATGCCCACTACACCCCGATAATATTTCCCATCTTTTGCAGAGTTTCTCTAATTTCTTCCACAAAAAGAGCACCAATGGGCCCTTCAGGCCCATCAGAAATGAAGTACCCATCTCGGTCCAATAGCGTGCGAGGCGACACACCCTCCTACCTGTCATGGTCGCTGCCTGATATGACAACAACCTGACACATGTGTGTCATGCGGGAGCCCTGGCCACTGCAGCTCTTTACCCGATAAGATTCCTTACTCGTCATGGTTTGCCACCCTACGAGGTTGATTACACAATATGGATACCCCTCGATGCAGCAGTGCACCACGGTCCCAACCTATCACGACTATGCGTGATGCACTCGTTGTCGGACATGATTGATGGCCCGACACACATGTTGGGCGATAGATAAATCGACCCCCTCCCGATGACCTCGATAGCGGAGCCGGAGTGAAGGACACGTGGTCCAATAAAAGCCACAACTCCCATCAACTCACTGCCTATAAATAGTAGCTACAAGCTTACGATGGGACGGCTCGGACCCTACGAGAGCTAACTCTGAGAGCACAAGAGGTAGCACGTCGAGTTCCAAAGTTTGTCTGGAGATACTACGTGAGCACACCCCCAACCCGAGAGGGATGGGAGGAGTTCATTTGGGAACCATTCCGATAGGGGAAAGCAGTGTGATATGACCCTCAAGGCTACTTCAACAATGTCGGGTTCCTATCTGGGCTTCAACCTGAGACAACTCACCCACCTATACCTGACATCAAGAACCCAAGAGCCTTAGGATAATGTTTACCTGATATGTATCCTAACCCGACATGGTACCCAACCTGATATGGTCTATACCCGTCAAGGCTACAGCCTGACATGGCCAGAAGCCTAACATGACCTTATCGGGTAGATAGTCCTATCCTAATATGTCCCTACCCATCACGGTTCACAACCCGACACAGTCAAGAACCCGACGCGGTCGTATCCCGATCAGGCCCCTACCACATTATCTTAGGTGTTCGCTGCTATGTACTTTGATCTACTAAATCAGGGAAACTGATACCTATCTTCCCTTTTACAACATTTACTTTCCTTTAATTACGACATTGTAATTAAACCTTTATCAACTGTGGGAGAAAGCTAGACCTTTGTTGCCATACTACCTTAGGGAAATGGAGGATGTGCTGCAATTCAAGGATAACAGCAGCAAGCTGCTCATTTTATCTTTGCTTTACCATATTTGGTTATGTAGAAACCAAATCATTTTTATAGTGTTAAACATACTACCAATGTGGTATTGAATAGAGTAATAAATGATTATAAAAGCCTTGTATAGATAGGTCTTTTGTTTGTTCAAGAGTTCCTTTGTTACTCCCCCCCCACTTGTAAACATTTTTATTTTGGTTATATAGAGAGTGGCATGCTTACTGATAAAAAAAACTAAACCTCTATGTCACTTTATGATTATTGGAATCCATGGAGTTTATCTCATATCGTTCTGTGTATGGCTTCCTTTCGTTGGATGATTTCTTTATAGCATCTGAGTTCTAGTCTTCTCTTTCTGAATCACACTTTTAACTAGCTATCGAATTATGTTTCTTGTTTTGACTCTTTTGAGAGAGGGATGTCGTTAACTCTAGAGCTTGGTCTGATTCGGGTGTATGAGAGTACCCTGAATCAGGGCTTCCCCGGCCTATCATTCCACTCCAGTCCACGCCTGGTACCCTTGAGAGAGGAAACTTAGTGCATGTCTAGTTGGCGTCTTCTTTAAGAGAAGAAGGCGTAGGATGTAGGCTGTCATTGCTTGTTACAATTAGGTTTTCTTCCTTCGTGCTATACTCCAAAGATAGTCTTATCTCCTCATTTTACTTTATACAAAAACTTCCATTAAAATTTCTAAACCACATACCTTAATCTTTTTGGTAACTCCCTTTGGAGATAGGTTTTTAGTTTGATTCTTTATATTTCTTTCTTGTTACATCAACCTTTATCCTTCGACCTATCGACATGCTTAGACAAGTAAGACTTGATTCCGAAGCGTTATTCTTCCAATCCCTGTTTTCGACCCCGAACTACTTCGACCCTATGCTAGTTGCAGGAGTCTTAAACATTCGGGTATTATAAATTACTAAAGTCTGATGACCTAGACATGTCTCCATTTTTGGACCCACATTTAAGGCTTGTCAATGCTACTTGAGCTGCTTGGATTTCCTCTTGAACCGCAGCTCAGGCTTCTTGCATAAGCCTTTCCCTTTATGCATTAAGGTCTTAATTTACCCTTCAAGAAATTTCCTCCTATTGTGCCATCCTATCTTGGCTCTCTCTACTTTGATGATGAAAACTTCATTCTATCTCATGATCAAAGCTAGTTGTAAGGCCAGTGTTGTTGGAGTGTGGCATGCACTAGTCTTAGGGGGTACCTGGGATAAAAAAGATCTTTCAGGAGTCAAATTGGCAGAGTAGAACCAAATTCAAGTAGATGGTTAATAGTATCAAAAGTGAAAGTAAAATCCTAGATTAGTCTCAATAGGAATAGATTTAACTAGATGATTTTTTTGTCCCCGACAATGGCACCAGAATTTGATGTGGTTTTTACTACACTAACAAATCCACCTTGGGCTGAAATCTCTAAGTTTTTACCAAAACATTGTGCAATAGTACAACCCGCAAGTGGATGGGTCTTATCCTAGTATAGTTAAGGATCAAATCCCAAGGGACAACATTCTTAAGAATCTTGCTAGTCGAATCTGGATCGACTAAGACTAATATTTAGAACAAAGAGTTGATTTGGGTTTAGTTAAACTAATTGCAAGAAAAGTAAAAGAGAGGAATTAAAGATGAGTTAAGATTAATGATGGGAGTCACTGGGGTACTATGAAAAATATGGTCTTTAACTATAAAAAAAATTATTGCAAAAACTCCAAAATTTGTAGCTAAAATCTTTGGATACATTTATCCTTACATTTATAATATATAGCTAATACCCATGTAGCTAATTGTTTAGGCTACATTTTTCAAAGTTGTAATTAGTTATTCCTCTGGCTAAAAATTCATATGTAACCCTAATTGTAGGTAAAAAATATCCTTATACATAAAAATGTAGTTTCCATTATAGCTAAATATATGACTACAATTCAATTTGTAGCTATGATATGTAGGGAGAGATGACATTGGTTACAATTTGTATATCTCGTTCATGTATAGAAACAATTAGCACTTGCAACACATGTAATTATAGTTAGTGTGTAGTAAAAGACACCATGTACTACACATACATATGTAGTGAGAGACATTATGTATCCAATCAGTTGCTTGCCAATATAGAGGGGTTTTCAAAAAGAAAAAAGTTGAATGTTAATCAAGATCAATTTGTGCTTACAATGTCAACAATGATACTTTTATTTATATTTGAACAATGAGTACACGTGGGGAGGACATTAACCTGGCCCCTGTTTTACAATATGCATGGAAAAAAGATACATGTTTGCAATATCTTCTTCTGACTACCTCTATCCATTGTAGACTCTATATGCCATATGATCATGTGCATCTTCTTCTATCTTGATTCTTCTTTTATATTAGTTCCGCCACTTGTATCGTCAACAAATATGATAATGTTGATAAACTCATAAGAAGAGAAACACTGCTAAGGTATTGTTCTTCTTGATTGAAATAATATAACTTCTCCATTTACGTGCTCTGCTTCTGATTGGCTATAGGAAGCTCCTGTAGTTGATATTGATTCATGGAGATTTTTGAATGACAAATCATTCTCATCAACAACTAACAGTTCCACCCGGTCCCCAAGTTTGAGGTTTCCATATATCTCAGTACATATTTTGTGAATCTGAGACTATATATTGGATAATTCCTTTGTCCTATCTTCCTTTTGTTGTGGCAGTTGTTCCTGTATAAGACATATGGCATCCAACTATAACTTAACCTGTAGTAAAATGAAAGGCAATATCCTTTGTTCAATCATGTGTATCTTTCTTAAGGTTTGAGATACCTGCGACACAATTTCAAATCACCAATATAAACATATCTAGGTTGGAAATTGAAGCAGTAAGCACAACTAAGTTTAAAGTAATGAATTACAATCTATATAAGATAAAGGTCAATATTCTACATGAAAATAAAGGACTATTTGTTTGAATGTGAAACCTTGATAAATATGTACAAGGGTCCAACTGCATAAGTTGTTTGAACTATAGGAGGTTCTTACAATTATTGCATCAATACAATAGATTTAGTGTTAGATAAAAATGCAGATGGTATAATTCCCAATTTTATTTTTGATATATGTATTGATTAGTGGGTATGTTAAATGAACAATGATGATAACCTTTACTATTGAAGGAAGTGCATAAACACAAAGAAATCAAAACAGTCAACGATTGTCTCCTAGACCCCAAGTTAGATGTTTCCCGTCCTAAAACACCATTACACACTGAAGTATCCAAAGCCTATTCGCCTCTGCCAAAGAAAATAGTTGAATTTATGTATACACTTGCTATTTTAGAGCCATACACATAACTAAAATTATGTGCACAAAAATGCACTTTCACGGTACCACCGCGTTAAAACATAGAGCAGATATATGGACTAAAGAATGATATCATACTATCACTACTACATGATCTATATGCTACTGTGAATGCCATCATGGATCATGATCCGTATAAATATAACTTGGTTGCATTCTAACTAACATATTAGGAGTCGTCAATTACTACTGGATGGCCATCTTCATTTCTTCTACAAAAATTATGGAAATGATGGGTTTGTATACCTTAACCTTCAGAGTTACAAAATTCTATCTCAGCATGATAAAGATTATATATTAATCTTACCTTACCCCCTTCGAATACATGTTGGATGCAATCACCATAATGTTACCTTACCTCCATAATGTCCCTTTTCACAGAATTCTGTATATCAATTTAATACTCGCCGCAACTCCCGTCAAGATTAACACCTCTCTACCCACAAGCTTCCTACATACACTATGGCGAGCAATGTAACATCCCCATTGAAACCAGCAAGAGTCGTAGCAATTGCCTTTCTGCTCACACACACACGAGAAGCCATCATCATGCTCTGATTTCCCACATTGATTCCCATTCTCCTCACCTTACACGGTTGATACATCCTGACACAAGATCCTCATATGTTGTTGCATAATGTATGACTTGGAGCCCTATCTCACTTGAATCACATACCATTGACTATCACCAACAATCCTCTTGATGTCTACGCATGTTTATTAGGGATTTCATATAATATCTACTCCATCTCATCCTTCTTCCTTCTACTTCTGTATAGTTTACTAAATCCTCTATATTACTGCTACTTTTTGTGGCAGAAACTAATCAACTAACTAGGTTCAAGTTGACATAGATGGGGAAGCAAGAAACCCACTCAAATCAGTAGGCAAGAATAATATATCAACATTAAATAGTAGCATAGATAAAGCAGGGGCAATAAAATGACTAGCATAGATACACTAAACATATTATGACATGCTCCCAACAAAACAATAGCATGATTAGACCACCCTAACTAGACAAGGTGAGTATCCTAAATGACAAACAAGTGAACTGGCCTAGAATTTTCATATAAAACAAGATCCACAATGTGCATCAAATTTCTTGTCAAACATACCATTAGATAAATCAAATGTCACAACAGTTGGATGCGCAGATCCAATTGAAGATATGTATGAACCATTTATTGGAACACACTACCAAATTCATTGTTTTATTATGCATGGCTACAAATTTTGTAGGACTCTACTGTCATTAGTCACTCCAAATTTGGATTATATATAAGCTGAGGAGGATAAGGATCAATCTACCCCCAAGTGATGAGAAGAAGAAGACCATTGAAGACATTGGCAAAAATAGGAAGCACACTATTGACGCTGCCTTGGTAAGGATCATGAAGACCCGTAAGACTCGAGGATATCAGACTTTGGTCACAGAGTGGATAGAGAAGCTCAGTAAGATGTTCAAACCTGACCCCTAGATGATCAAGAAATGGATAGAAGATCTCATAACCAGAGAATATATAGCCAGGGACAATGAGAATGCCAACATGTTCAATTACCTTGCTTGATCATCTGCTGGGGCAGCCCATACATCTATTACCAATTAGACATGTGATTATCTGTTTGTAGGATTTCCATATGTTTTACAATGGTTGGATAGACACATTTTTAACATATGGTGATTAGTTTTCCATGCATTATGGATCCTGCAGCCTGATTTGGCACTTGCCACTAAAGGATTGGATCGTCTCACAACTCTACCTGTATTTTTTTTTGGAAAAATATAGTACTTTCTATCTAGATATTTTAACATAATTTGAAGTGTCTAGGAGCTTCAAATATGAATTATTATATCCTAGCTAATTGTTGTTAATATTTCCATAACGAATGTATATATGGCTGCTATATTGTTACAAAAATAGCAACCTGACACTGTGAATGACATCTGACAGGAATGGTTCCACCATAAAGAACATAGTTGTTTGATAGACCCTGAGGCATTCTTCGATGCTTGGTCTTCTAAATATGACAGTAATAGAATGTTAGACTCCTACTATATTTCTAGAGGGTCTGTTTCTGGCTGATTTAGTTGAAAATTTAATGGCTAATTCTGCTAAGTCTGCAAAAGCAGACAATCACCTCCTTTGACGATGACACTTATCATGACCACCTGGTTGTCAGCGCATTTGGGATCCCCAGTAATAAACATATATTTTAAGATGAAATTTGAAATCTCTTTTAAGAGGTGCAATTGGACATATAGTCTTTAAACTGTAAGAAGGATTATGATTTATGAGTACTACCCTTGGCAAGCTGCATCTGAATAGGACAACCTTTGGCCCATTACATCACAGCTCGGAATACTAAGATTTTTATTCAGAATCCAGTTGTTCAGAGACCACACTCTGACTATAGAATAGGTATTTGAGGTTTCACTATCTATGAGTTGCATAATTGATGTGTGATTAAGATGGATAGCCTTCCATGCAATTTTTTTTAGTATGGCTACATCTAAAGATAACAACTATAAAAAGGCTTGGAAGGTAGAGGCCAGGGACAAACTTTTTCCAAATATGATAAAACAGTGGTCTAAAATATATGATAAATAAGTCATTATTGAAATAATATTATCTAGTCAATAAATTTGAAACTATGAACAAGTCTGAATTATTGCCTCATAACACAACTGGGACCACCACAAAGCAATTAAAATATCTTTTATGAGATATTCGGGGCGGACCAACTCGCTTCCTTCCCTCCATTTTCCGGTATATTTAGAAGATCATATGGTTGCAAGTGATGTCGCATGAAGACAATACATGGGATGAAGATAATCTAATAGAATGGTTCTCAGATACAACAATAAGCATCATTCAAATCATGCAATCTCCACACTAGTTTTTCAGTCATGATGGATTGAATTGGAAGCCCAACATCTCTAGCAAATTTACAATCAAGTTAGCATATTAGTGCCCATTGGAGAGAAGAGATGTCACTAAATATGGAAACAGGAAAAGAATTAGGCAGCTTATCTTTCCACAAAATATCAAGATGCTTCCCAAGTGTTTGCAACCTGAGAGATTGATGATTGAACAAGCTACACATTATTAGGCAAATGATGAAAGATGGAAGGTGTCTTAGATGCAATGGCCACAAGGAATCAGGTCACTACACCATGCAATATAGTTATGCGATCCGAGAATTATGGTGGGATCTACAACCACCGGGTGAGGTACATTGCTTCAGTGAGAATGATACAAAAACATGTATTGCAAACAACTTGAACACTACACAAGGAAATGTGAAATGGTGCATCGTATATGCGACGACATGCTGATTATTATGGAAGGAAATGAACATTCATATCTTGAAGAACCAGACTACCAAGACACAAGACTTATAAATCAAAATATAGAGCACAGACTGAATCATCAAGCGAGCGTTCAAAAAAATGTTTGGGACATGGATGACAAAGAAAAGAGCTACAACAAGTTGGAAAGTACCAATTCTAGGCTATTCTGTTATCAATGTTGACACTACAGTTAAAATGAACCAAGAAATGCAAAGCACTACTTATGCTACTAGAGATTGTAGAAGTAGGTGGTTATAAGGAGTTTTCAAGCATCTTGGAAAAAAATCATTGGATGGGGAAATCCTGGTAGTACTAAGGGGGATCCAAAAAGGCCACAAAGAAGACATAAAAAGATTGTGATAGTTGTAGATTCCAAAAATGCACTGAATTATAAACCCAACACACTACAATACAAAATTGTATAGATCAACCAACACACCTTAAAGGTTGAGTAATAATCTACATAGGCACCAATTCATTTGTAAAACACAGAAACAAGATTTTCTAATGTAAATCCTACTCATAATTGGGTCTAGAACAGAACTGGTATGAAAAGATACTAACTACATGCAAAAGTAGATTCTATTTTGAATATGCATTGTTTCAAGAGTGTGACTCGTACCTTTCTTTTTCTTGATGACTCGTTAGATACAACACTCAAACAGACTTGTGTTGCTCATATGCCAAAGCTATATACAATGCAAACGGCCCAAAAAGGAATATCAAATGTTTAAATTGTATATCTTAAATTTATTACAGGAAGATATTGAACAACTATAGGTGGAAAGAGAGCTCTGATGAGTTGCTAAAAGTGGTGGCTACCTCAAACTTTTAGCTTTCCAGAACTTGTTGTTGTCTTTGTGATCTTCTCCATGAAGGCATCCATGGACTCTGGAGAGGGTCAAACCACCGGCATGCATAAACAATGCATGTAGTTATGTAAGAAGAAACACAAGAGGGTTTTACTTTCCACTAACTAATCTATTCCATACTTCGGTAGTACCCATGATACTTGTTTCATCCTTCCTTAAATGGAAATATATTTTCTTCCAATCATACAGTATATACTAGGTAGACTAAGTTTATCTTCCGTAAGAATAAGTATACTTATACAACTTTATATCACCCCATTTTTTAAAGAATTGTATGAAGAATTCCGCATGAAAAATATTGTGAACGATATAGTAAGTGTGTTAGGACACCCATATTGTGAATAGTACTGGATACTAGTACATAAAGAAAATATCCATTACACATTACGACATAATCAAGAATATCACTAATAAATAATTCAAACATAGAAAATAGAGATGTGGTTAACACAGTGACTAACCTCTGTGGAAAATGGATGCACTTTGGATTGAATAATGCACATTGATGCATCATGAATTGATATGTAACATTGTTGTTTACTTCCTTGTATATGATAAGAATTGAGAGAGAACTCTTATTGAAATCCGTATTAAATAGCATTAGAAATAGAGCTGGAGTTCTAGATGTCTGGCAATAGAGACAGATAACATGAAGAAAATGGTTTCCCTAGTTTGCCTACATATATAGGAAATACTTTGCTGTAACAAGCAATAATTATATATCACAGAGATAATGCACTTATTTGTGAGTTAGGCATCTAAAAATACACAACCTTCATCAGAATTATATTGGGGTACACTTTTGGTGTGCAGAAAATATTAATACATAACTATGAGAAATTTCAAAAATCCAATTGGAAGTGAAAACAAGATAGACACTACTCACAGTATACATTTCAGATAATCAATTCTCTCTGTCTCTACTACTGTACATGATTATGGATCATGGGGTCTTCATCCAACTGGACTTTGTAATCTCTTAGAGTAGTTTCAGAAAGCCTAAGGGATCCCTTAAATGGGCATCAGCTACATCTTTCATGACATCTAGTTCTGGTTGTAAGTAATGCAAACCTCATAGGGTTCCTGGTGGCCTCCAACGTTGTAGCTTCATTGCTCTTAGAAGCACTGCCAAACACACAGACAAGGTTGCTATAGTAAGACAAGGCTTACTCATGTTTAAAAAAATCAGACAATGAACATGAAAGAGACTTGTTTTGTGATTTCAGTTAAGCCATGAAGCAAACATCGATGAAGCAAATTTAATGACTTGGTGGTGAGTTTGTGACGTCCCCGGATTTTCTAAAACTTAATCTGATGTGTGACGTCCAAATTGAAACCTCACCTCGGTGAGAATCCCAATTCGAATACCACACACTAGGCTAAGAAGAAGAAAATCAGAGGAAGTCGTAAGGAAACAATCAGTAGCACATGTACATGAACAATAATAAAACCATACACACATGTTCACCATTCAACATATAATTACAACATGAATTGTTACAACATTTGATATTACATATTGAACAACAAACTATCCATATACATGTACTACCACTAAACTACAGGATCTTAACACAACAGGTCCACCTGTACATCAGCTCGCTACACAACTCTCGACTATCCTAGATCTTCAAGAGCATAACCACAAACTAAACAAAGGATTACATGCGGTACACGTCAGAACAATATTCAAGAATATTGTACTGAGTACGCCTACGTGTCTTTTATATACCTCTCATCATATCTTGGCAATAAGATAAAACTAATATACTTGGCAGTAATAGAAGAATATAAGAAAAGCATATACTTGCCCAAAGATATTCATTAACAAAAGAGAACACATATATTAAGCTTAATTTCCATTATATCTCAAGGCCTTTATGATCACTACCAAAGAGTTGGATCATATGTACAATGTGGCCACTACCAAAGAGTTGGGTCCAAGCACACTACCAAAGCGTTGGTGCTTCCATATGTACAATGTGACCACTACCAAACAGTTCGGTCACTTCCAAGCACACTGCCAAAGAGTTGGTGCTTTCATATAATGGAACAGATATGTTATGTTTGATGTGTTCATAGAAGTAAGTATAGAAAACCAACCAACATATCATACAAGAACAATCATTTCATCAATACCATATGCCAAGTCTTTACTACCATATAACACAAGCATAAAGTATAATAAGCCAAGTAAGAGGTAATGGCGTACCTTCCAAAGAGATAAATCATTCTAATCACATATTCCTCATGTCATATATATCCTTGATCAACCCTGATTAAGATAAGATCATGTACTATCATCAGATTCCCATCATCATACATCTCATCTTAACCCTAATCGTGTTCATTAGGGTTTCCCTTATCTCTTTAGGTTATATACATTATTACTTATCTTATCTTCATCCCTATGCGGGATTTATGCATCTGATGTTATGTTCCAGATTAGGGTACATAATATGATTACTTAATTACATATGATTATGTGCACATGTTAACCCTATGTTACATGTATTAATCATATTAGGGTTTATATCATATTAAGAGCAAACATCAACGTATAACATGGATTAATGGTATCATCCTGATCTCATATTTAAATCTGAGGTTCCGGATACTAATATGAGCTTACTCTATAAACTTTCATCAATTATTCAACATGCATGTATTTATTGCACATTAATTAGGGTTATTAGTCCTAATTAGCCATATGGAGTAAATTACATGATTTCGTGTATCAACATCATGATTACTGACATCAGATGGATTACAGATATGATTTTTCACTTACTGATATTTTCTCATAATTTTATATCCTCATTTGATATTTATTACTCATCAATTAAGAACTTCACAACTAATAAGATATCACTAATATTAATGCATTAAAATCCTGATATTATCATTCAAATGTGTTCCACTCATTTTTCTGAGATTTCAGTACCTTGTTTGTATTGTTCTGATCATCGAGATATTTATTGCGATTTATGCAAGATCTATACATATTAGAGGGTAATTACCTTTTCGGCCTATCAGACGCCGCCATGTGACCTCTGTGGGTGTTGGCCCTTCATGGATCCGCCTGGTTCAGGATCGAACTGGCCGGTCTGGTTGGATAGCTTGATGCGGGCCTATACTTGACCCGGTTCACCCGTCCTCCCCTTTCTTCTCGCGTGACACATCCCACCGCGCCTCTGTCTTGTGGAGACGATGCCGCACGGCTCTTAGCCGGTGAGGATCCGGCCGTCCTCCAGCGATATCCTCCAATCCGTCTCCAACAGCTTTGTAGTAGTAGCACGCAGCCATGGGGCTCTGCTCCGGTGTGCTACGGGCAGCGATTTCCTACTCCTTGTGAGTCCCCCCACCTAGTCGCCGCTATGACCACGACTCTCCACCGTCGGGGACTCAGTCGCCGCAGGATCTCCTCCATTGGACTCTCTCTTCCTCCTTGTGATCTCTGATGGCGCCAACAACTCTTCTGCTGTCTTCCATTGTTGCCGGCCTCCAAGATCATGTTCTAGCTTCATATCACAGCCTTCTTTCAGAGGCACAATCCTCTGTCTTTCGTGGATGTAGTTTTATCATCTGCTGTAGATCCAAGCACTGCCTGGACTCCTCCTCACAATGAACTCCATCCCCGATGCCCATTCTGTGCAGTCTCTCCGGTATCACTCCTCCTCCACGATCTGCCTCCATGTGCACCTATGGCTCATTCTTGTAGAGATATGGAAGATGGTTGTACCTAGTTACCGTCACAATGGAGAAGAAAGAAAGACAAGACTTCTCGTGTCTTTGAGTTATGGTGGAAGGAATTTGAGGCTGCTCCATTTTTTTTCTCCAGTTCTTCTCAGCAGCGTCTATGAGAAGTAGTGAAGATGGGTAGGGAGTGAGATTTTGATCTCCACTATCTCTCACCCACTAGCCATAGATCAACTGCTCATCCACAAGAGTTGCCTCTCCACGTTCACATCATGGTGGGGGTAAAGGAGCAGGGCCTCCTTCCCATGATACCCACTCGTCCAGTCATTTATCTAACAGCCTTAAACAGGACACATCACATATCCGAAGTCACCCATTCACTCTATAGATCCAAGGGTCTCTTTTCCTTCATGACATCTCAATACATCAACAAACTTAGCTAAAATTGAATATTTGCTCAATAATACACATTATTTCATAACAATCAAACTTACACAACTTCTTTTAGGAACTTCCGATCTCCATGAAATTCGAACCATAGCTTTGTTGTCACCATATCTACATTCTATTAAATTATGGTACCAAGTTACCACTATTTGACCAACCAATCACTTAATTCCAAAAATCCAGTTCATCACATCCTACACACCTTAAAACAAATTTCGTCCTCAAAATTAAGCAAAAATCTAGTCTTTCACATCATATACATCTTAAAGGAACTTTCGTCCTCGAAAGTCAACCCTACTCGTACTACCATGTCTTCATCCACATGTAGGCACTATTCTATGTGTAACATATCCACAAAAGTTACCTAGAACCATGTATTCAAAGAACTATTAGGGGGGGTTTTACAACCATCTTGGTGCACAAACACTCCATTCAAGGTTAAACTCAAGATTTAGAAACTTAGGTTATGTCATGACATATCTCATATATCAGGGTTGCATCCTTATCTTAACCTATGCATTAGGGTTCCCACATCATATTACCATGTTCTAAAGGAGTTAACTAAAGATTAACTCATACATTAAGGTGTTATCAATGTTTTATTGAGATAATTGTTAGAACATGTTCAACATTAACATATGCTTTTTAGGAGGGAGTTACTAAATGTGATGAAGTGGACTTTTGGAATCTAAAAATGTCCAATGACACAAGTGAAGTCATGCATGTTGAGTTGTTTTGAGAATTCAAAGCATTTTAGTAAAGTTGGAATGTTATTTGAGTTTTATATAATGATTAAGATCCATAAGTTTACGCCTATTTGAAGAATTTAATTGAATGGTCAAATAGTTGAGTTTTTGCACCAAAATGGAATGAATTGTCCCTTGAGGTATGGTGAAGCTATGGTTAAATTTTGGTGGCAATTGGATGTCCCTAGAGGAAGTTATTAAGGTTTGCAATTGGTGCAATAAAGTGCTTATTTGATGACTTTTATACCTAAGTAGGGCTTGATATTGGTGTCACGCGCCCCTTTTGTTTGGAGCCGGATGCATGGCCCTTTTTCTAGCCCTAGATCTCAGATCTAACAGCCCAGGCCCTTGTAACAATGAAGCCATGGATTGGCTTGTAGTTGGCTTTGATCCGGGCAGTCTATGACTGATCTAAGGGCTACAACTTGTCACCAACCTACAACCATTTGGGGCACATACGTGGAGCGGTTGTGTCCCACCTGCTATGCCACCACCACTCTGGACGTGCATCGAGGGGTAAAGTGAGCAGACAGTTAGCCTCACATCACTAAGAGTAATCTTTTCAGCTAGTCGATGCCTCATTTGCAGCAGACGAGCCTGACGATGGAGAGCAACCTCTCGCCCACCAATGCCTTTCAATAGTAGTGAGATTTTGGTAGTCGAGGTAGAGTCCGAAGAGGAGAAAGTAGTGTTTGAGAGTGAGTTAAGGAGAGGGATAGAGACTCTTCGATTCCATGGGAATCTCAACATCAAGATTCCTGGATAGCTAAAGGCAGCGCACCCCGCACTGGCCTCGTGCGACGCCCAGTCTGTAGAGGCATGTGTTGGCGCCCAGACGATGGAGGATCCACATAGAGGAAGAAGGTGGCGTTGATGCATCTGGCCTTGTAGATTCATGTTGAGGAGGAGCGGAAAGAGCGGGAAGGGTCATCTTTGTTCAGGGACGCCACAGCAGTAGGCTTCCTAGAAGCCTCGTCGACCTGGACATCTAGAGGGCGTCGTAGGTTCTGGTGAGGCCATAACCTCACGGACATATGGGGTCTTCTTCCGGAGAATAGAGGAGTCTGGAGGAGATCTTAAACTGACTAGGATAAAGAAGTGAATGATCATAGATGGTGCAACGCCAGTTCTCGTCGGCGTTGGTCTGGGCGGCGGCGCACCAGAGACCGAGTCACGCAGACTCGTGCGTCGGCGTTAGGCAGAGTCGATGGGGTCGGATCTCGCCGCTGGAGCTCGTGACCCAGGCGACATTGCCCTCAGCGAGAAGGCAAGAAGAGGAGGACTCAAGGTGGCAGCCATAGAGGAGCTCCGCAGAGCCCTAGCCCCAACGGCGGCGCAAGAACCCTGGTCGTGCATTGAGAATCGACGGAGCATGCATCGTGCGAGGAAGAAAGAGAGGGACCGGTCAGCCTAGTTTGAGCAGACCAAGATTGCTTAGAACCAGATCCAGTGAACCCGGCTCAACTTGGGAAAGGAGGAGATGGAGGCCACACCCCTGAGTCACCACGTGGCGGCTAACAATCGGCCAGAAGAGGTAAAAATCCAATAATCTTACAGATCTTTAATAAATCGCAATAATTAGCTCAATGCTCAGAAAAATACAAATAAGGTACCAAACTTCTCAGAAAAATGAGTAGAACACAAATAAAGCAAAATATCAGGATTTTGATGCAAGAATATTAGTTATATCTTATAAGTTGTGAAATGCTTAATTGATGGATAATAAATATCAAACATTGGCATATAATTATGAGAATATGTCAGTAAATCAATATCCATGCTTATAACCCATTGGTTGTCAGTGATTATGAAGATGATGCACGAAATCATGTAACTTACTCCATATGGTTAATTAGGGCTTTTAAATAAAATGCAATAAATGCATACATGCTCAATAAATGCTGAAATTTACAGAGTAAGCTCATATCAGTAATTAGAAGATAATATGTAACTCTGAGTCAGTTTATATAAATGGAATTAATGGAAACATGATAATGATTCTTCACGTGATATAAAACCCTATATGCTAAATGAATATGATCTAGAGTTAATATGTACACATAATCATATGTAATCGAATAACCAGATTATTGATCATAATCTGGAATACAACATCGGTAATGTCAATCCTAGATAACAAGATGAGATGGATAATAAATAATCATGAGAATACCATAATGAGACAAGATAAACCCTAATGGACACGATTAGGGTTAAGATGAGATGTAAGATGATGAGAACCTGATGATAGTATATGGTCTTGTTTTGATCAGGAGTTTGACCAAGATATAGTTGATATGAGGATATGATGATTAGGTTTCTCTTTGGAAGGTACTTCATTCCTCTTACTTGGCTTATTATACAATATGCTTGTGTTATATGTGTACTAGAATACTTGGCATATGATATTGGATGAATGATTGTTCTTGTATGATATGTTGCATGATTTTCCATACTTATGGCTATGAACACATGAAACATAATGTATCGGTTCCATTATATCTAAGCACTTCAACTCTTTGGTAGTAAAGTGCTGGAAATAAGTACTTCAACTCTTTGGTAGTAAAGTACTTGGAAGTGATCCAACTCTTTGGTAGTAGATCACATTGTGAAATGATCCAACTCTTTGGTAGTAGATCATAAAGGCCTTAATGCATTCAACTCTCAGGTAATAAATGCATGGATGATATAATGGAAAATGTGCTTAAAATATGTGTTCTCTTTGTTGATGAATATCTTTGTGCAAGTATACACTTTTCTTATATTTCTTTATAACTGCCAAGTATTAGTTTTATCTCATTGCCAAGATATGATGAGAGGTATAGAAAAGACACGTAGGCGTACTCAGTACAATATTCTTGAATATTGTGCTGACGTGTACCGCATGTAATCTTTTGTATAGGTTATGGTTATGCTCTTGTAGACCAGGACAGTTGAGAGTTGTATAGCGAGATGATGTGCAGGTGGACCTATTGTCTTAAGATCTTGTAGTTTAGTGGTAGTACATGTATATGTATATAGTTTGCTGTTCAATATGTAATATCAAATGTTGTAACAATTCATGTTGTAATTATATGTTGAATGGTGAACATATGTGTATGGTTTTATTATTGTTCATGTGCATGTGCTACTGATTGTTTCCTTTTTGACTTCCTCTGATTTTCTTCTTCTTAGCCTTGTGTGGGATGTTTAAATTGGGATTCTCACTGAGGTGAGGGTTTCAATTTGGACGTCACACATCAGATTAAGTTTTAGAAAATCCGAGGACGTCACAGGTGGTATCAAAGCATGAACAATAGCAAAGCCTGACATTTGCTCATTATGCAACTCAAAACTAAAGAACCTTGAACATAATAATTCTTAGGGTTAGATTAGTCATCTTTTAGAGACTAGATCTGACCTAACCTCTAGGTTAGCACCTAGATGTCTGAGAACTAGGTCTAGACTGGTGCTTGTTAAGTAGCAGGTCCTTAGATGTCGTTCTTTCCTTGTAGTGCAGCAGTATGGGACGTTACACTATTTGGAAATGACGTGCATCAAGGGAAGAGAAAACCTAGACATATTGTGCATGTTGTCTAGAGTAGCTACACTAGTCTACCCCTTGTTCTCACCCTTTTCACTAGTTTTCATGACACTTTACTCTCTACTATGTGTGGGACATTCATTTCTGGATTTGGTTTTTGATTCCAGACGGATCGAACCTCGATAGTTTTCTCTGACGCTTGTTTTATCAGAGAAAAACTATATAATATTTTATTATGTATATGTATTACAAAAATGTGTCCCCACACATGTACGAGTAGGAGGTGGTCATGCAACCTAAGTGAAAGTGAATGACATCAGTCTAGAAGAGAGAGTAGTTCTAGATTAGATGTCTAGAGCCTTGTTGGATATATATGATAGATGGAATAGATGATATAAGTCTTGATGATATGATGTAAGTCTTACATAGATGACATAAGATGGTTATGATGATCTATGTGTTTGTCTTTGAGGACCCAAGTTCAGTTTGAGGATGCAAGATGAGTTCTGATGATGCAAGTAACTAGGCTTTTATGAGATAAGATAAGCTAAGCTGAGACAAGGATGTGAGTCAGCATGAGCCTCAAGCTCTTTTACAAAGGAGGACCTCTAGTGTTAGGACCAGTTTTGGGGTTAGCTCAAGAGAGAGCGAGACCCATAGGGAGAAGGTTAGAGAACCTAGACTCCATGATATGAGAATTATGAGATATGTGATATGATATGTCCTAAACTAGACTACTCCTGAGTGTTTGTGATGAGTTGCTTTATGCATGATTCCTATAGTCTTGTTGAACCCTAGATTTCCTTGGGGAACATCAAACCCTAGAGTCAGAGAGAGGCTGGCTATATGTGAATATGTGAACATGAATATGCGAACATGCCATCTGGGTGAGGGAGAGAGCCCAAGACCCTGGAGGAGGTAGTTATGTTAGTTTCTGTGAAGCCTCATGCTCGGGTTGGTGGTTTCCCGCATAGGAATCTAGTGGTTGCATGTATAAGAGAGTTTTGGGTAAGCATGTTTCATGGGTAGAAGACCTATGAATAGTATGTTGTAGTATGTTTTGGTTTGTGCTTATGTGGCTAGAGCTTGTAAGGCTATCTCTAGTGCCAATGAGGTATACCTGAGAACCCTAGACCTAGAGGGAAGATATAGTCTGTACATATGAGATGTTTAGAAAGTTGTTTTAGCTCAAAGAGGCTGAGCATGGAAATACCCTCATGATATGGATCAGGAAAACCTCAGTTGGACTAGATAAAAGTTTTGATATATGTTTAACAAGCCACTCACATAAGTTTCTTAGCACAACCATGATATAATATATGTAAGGATGTGATCTAATCTTGGCATATGATTTATAGACATGATATGATGAAATATCTAGAGATGGTTTAATGACATGAAAGTAGAAATGTTAACCATGTACATGAATAATGATGATTAATGTGAATTGTTAATTAATCTTGTGATGACATCACTAGTAATGTTGCAATGTAGTTATGAGCAAAGAAAAAAAAGATCATATTAATGAAATATGTTACATGAAGTGTTAACCTTAGTGCTTAATAAAAATGATATATATATTTTGATAGTTAGCACAACATAATGTTGATGATACCTTGATATAATGGGTTAACTTTAGTTAACACCTTCAGAACATGTTAATATGATATGGGAACCCCGATGCATGGCTAAAGATCAGGAAGCAAATCTAACATATGAGATATGTAATGACATAACCTAAGCTTATAAACCCTAGTTTGAGCCTTCTATGGAGTGTTTGTGCACCAAGATGGTTGTAGAACCCCCTAATAGTGCTTTGGATACATGGTTCTAGGTAACCTTTGCGGATATGTTACACATATGATGGTGCCTACATGTGGATGAAGACATGGTAGTTTTCCTTGGAGTACGAGTATGGTTGACTTTCGAGGATGAAAGTTCTTTTAAGATGTATATGATGTGACAAAGTGGTTTCTGGCTTAATTCTGAGGACGGAATTTCTTTTAAGGTGTGTAGGATGTAATGAAGTGGACTTTTGGAATCTAAAAATGTCCAATGACACAAGTGAAGTCATGCATGTTGAGTTGTTTTGAGAATTCAAAGCATTTTAGTAAAGTTGGAATGTTATTTGAGTTTTATATAATGATTAAGATCCATAAGTTTACGCCTATTTGAAGAATTTAATTGAATGGTCAAATAGTTGGGTTTTTGCACCAAAATCGAATGAATTGTACCTTGAGGTATGGTGAAGCTATGGTTAAATTTTGGTGGCAATTGGATGTCCCTAGAGGAAGTTATTAAGGTTTGAAATTGGTGAAATAAAGTGCATATTTGATGACTTTATACCTAAGTAGGGCTTGATATTGGTGTCGCGCGCCCCTTTTGTTTGGAGTCGGCTGCATGGCCCTTTTTCTAGCCCTAGATCTCAGATCTAACAGCCCAGGCCCTTATAACAATGAAGCCACATATTGGCTTGTAGTTGGCTTTGATCTGGGCAGTCTATGACAGATCTAAGGGCTACAACTTGTCACCAACCTCCAACCATTTGGGGCACAGACGTGGAGAGGTTGTGTCCCACCTGCTATGCCACCACCACGCTGGACGTGCGTCGAGGGGTAAAGTGAGCAGACAGTTAGCCTCACATCACTAAGAGTAATCTTTTCAGCTAGCCGATGCCTCATTCGCAGCAGACGAGCCTGACGATGGAGAGCAATCTCCCGCCCACTAATGCCTCTCAATAGTAGTGAGATTTTGGTATTCGAGGTAGAGTCCGAAGAGGAGAAAGTAGTGTTTGACAGTGAGTTAAGGAGAGGGATAGAGACTCTCCGATTCCATGGGAATCTCGACATCAAGATTCCTGGATAGCTGAAGGCAGCGCACCCCACACTGGCCTCGTACGGCGCCCAGTCTGCAGAGGCATGTGTTGGCGCCCAGATGATGGAGGATCCACGTAGAGGAAGAAGGTGGCGCTGATGCATCTGGCCTTGTAGATTCATGTTGAGGAGGAGCGGCAAGAGCGGGAAGGGTCATCTTTGTTCAGGGATGCCACAGTAGTAGGCTGCCTAGAAGCCTCGTCGACCTAGACATCTAGAGGGCGTCGCAGGTTCTGGTGAGGCCATAACCTCACAGACATATGGGGTCTTCTTCTGGAGAACAGAGGAGTCAGGAGGAGATCTTAAACTGACTAGGCTAAAGAAGTGAATGATTGTAGGTGGTGCAGCGCCAGTTCTCGTCAGCGTTGGTCTGGGCGGTGGTGCACCAGAGACCGAGTCACACAGACTCATGCGTCGGCATTAGGCGGAGTCGATGGGGTCGGATCTCGCCGCTAGAGCTCGTGACCCAGGCGGCATCACCCTCAACGAGAAGGAAAGAAGAGGAGGACTCAATGTGGCAGCCGCAGAGGAGCTCTGCAGAGCCCTAGCCCCAACGGCGGTGCAAGAACCCTGGTCATGCGTTGAGAATCGACGGAGCATGCATCGTGCGAGGAAGAAAGAGAGGGACCGGCCGACCTAGTTTGAGCAGACCAAGATTGCTTAGAACCAGATCTAGTGAACCCGACTCAACTTGGGAAAGGAGGAGCTGGAGGCCACACCCCTGAGTCGCCACGTGGCGGCTAACAATCGGCCAGAAGAGGTAAAAATCCAATAATCTTACAGATCTTTAATAAATCGCAATAATTAGCTCAATGCTAAGAAAAATACTAATAAGGTACCAAACTTCTCAGAAAAATGAGTAGAACACAAATAAAGCAAAATATCAGGCTTTTGATGCAAAAATATTAGTTATGTCTTGTAAGTTGTGAAATGCTTAATTGATGGATAATAAATATCAAACATTGGCCTAAAATTATGAGAATATGTCAGTAAATCAATATTCATGCTTATAACCCATTGGTTGTCAGTGATTATGACGATGATGCGTGAAATCATGTAATTTACTCCATATGGCTAATTAGGGCTTTTAACCCTAAATAAAATGCAATAAATGCATACATGCTCAATAAATGCTGAAATTTACAGAGTAAGCTCATATCAGTAATTAGAAGATAATATGTAACTCTGAGTCAGTTTATATAAATGGAATTATTGGAAACATGATAATGATTCTTCACGTGATATAAAACCCTATATGCTAAATGTATATGATCTAGAGTTAATATGTACACATAATCATATGTAATCGAATAACCAGATTATTGATCATAATCTAGAATACAACATCGGTAATGTCAATCCTAGATAACAAGATGAGATGGATAATAAATAATCATGAGAATACCATAATGAGATAAGATAAACCCTAATGGAAACGATTATGGTTAAGATGAGATGTAAGATGATGAGAACCTGATGATAGTATATGGTCTTGTTTTGATCAGGGGTTTGACCAAGATATAGTTGATATGAGGATTAGGTTTCTCTTTGGAAGGTACGTCATTACCTCTTACTTGGCTTATTATACAATATGCTTGTGTTATATGTGTACTATAATACTTGGCATATGATATTGGATGAATGATTGTTCTTGTATGATATGTTGCATGATTTTCCATACTTATGGCTATGAACACATGAAACATATTGTATCGGTTCCATTATATCTAAGCACTTCAACTCTTTGGTAGTAAAGTGCTGGAAATAAGTACTTCAACTCTTTGGTAGTAAAGTACTTGGAAGTGATCCAACTCTTTGGTAGTAGATCACATTGTGAAATGATCCAACTCTTTGGTAGTAGATCATAAAGGCCTTAATGCATTCAACTCTCAGGTAGTAAATGGATGGATGATATAATGGAAAATGTGCTTAAAATATGTGTTCTCTTTTGTTGATGAATATCTTTGTGCAAGTATACACTTTTCTTATATTTCTTTATAACTTCTAAGTATTAGTTTTATCTTATTGCCAAGATATGATGAGAGGTATAGAAAAGACACGTAGGTGTACTCAGTACAATATTCTTGAATATTGTGCTGACGTGTACCGCATGTAATCTTTTGTATAGGTTATGGTTATGCTCTTGAAGACCAGGATAGTTGAGAGTTGTATAGCGAGCTGATGTGCAGGTGGACCTGTTGTCTTAAGATCCTGTAGTTTAGTGGTAGTACATGTATATGTATATAGTTTCCTGTTCAATATGTAATATCAAATGTTGTAACAATTCATGTTGTAATTATATGTTGAATGGTGAACATATGTGTATGGTTTTATTATTGTTCATGTGCATGTGCTACTGATTGTTTCGTTTTTGACTTCCTCTGATTTTCTTCTTCTTAGCCTTGTGTGGGATGTTTAAATTGGGATTCTCCCTGAGGTGAGGGTTTCAATTTGGACGTCACACATCAGATTAAGTTTTAGAAAATCTGGGGACGTCACACTAAAGTTAACTCACTTTATCCATGTAGGTCATATCAAGGTATCATAATCATTATGTTGTGCTAATTATCAAACTATACTTTTCATCTTTGTTAAGCACTAAGATTAACACCTCGTGTAACTTATTTCATTAATATGATCTCATTTCATTATTTATAATAAACTATAACCTTTATTGGTGATTTCATCGCAAGATTAACCAATAGTTTTGCATTATCATCATTATTCTTGTACATGGTTAACCATTTATGCACTGATCTATATTAAACTATCCCTAGGTTTCCATCATATCATGTCTATGTATCACATCTCAAGATTAAATCACATCTTGCATGTACTATATCATGGTTGTGCTACACAAACTTATGTGAGTGGCTCATTAAACATATATCAAAACATCATCTAGTCCAATTGAGGTTCTCCTAACCTGTATCATGAGGGTAGTGCCAGGCTCAGTCTCTCTGAGCTAACTCAAATCTATGAGTATCTCATATGCACATACTTTATCCTCCCTCCTTGGTCTAGGGTTCTCAGGTATACCTCATTGGCACTAGAGATAGCCTTATAAGCTCTAGCCACATAAGCACAAACCAAAACATGTTATGACATGCTCTTCATAGGTTCTAACCATGAAACATCATACCCAAAGCTCTCTTATATACACCACTAGATTCCTATATGGGAAACCACCAACCCGAGCATGAGGCTTCACATAAACTAAAAACATAGCTACCTCCTCCAGGGTCTTGGGCTCTCTCCCTCACCCAGATGGCAGGCACTCATATTCATATTCACATATACACATATAACCAACCTCTCTATGTCTCTAGGGTTTGGTCTTCCCAAGGACATCTAGGGTTCAACAAGACTATAGGAATCATGCATTAAGAAAGATAACTCATTCACTCAGGAGTAGTCTAGTTAAGGACATATCATATCACATATCTCAGAATTCTCATATCTTGGAGTTTAGGTTCTCTAACCTTCTCCCAATGGGTTTCACTCTCTCTAGAGTTAACCCCAAAACTGGTCCTAACACTAGAGGTCCTCCTTTGTAAAAGAGCTTGAGGCTCATGCTGACTCACAACCTTGTCTTAACTTAACTTATCTCATCTCATAAAAGAACTCATACTTGCATCACCAAAACTTATCTCAAATCCTCAAAACTGAACTTAAGTCCTCAAAGACAAACATATATCATCATAGACTATCTTATCTCATCTATATAAGACTTAAATCATATCATCAAAACGTATTTCATCTATTCCATCTAACATATATATCAAAAAGGCTCTAGACATCTAATCTAGAACTACTCTCTCTTCTAGACTGATGTCATTCACTTTCACTTAGGTTGCATGACCACTTCCTACTCGTACATGTGTGGGGACACATTTTTGTAATACATATACATAATAAAATATTATATAGTTTTTCTCCGATAAAACATGCGTCAGAGAAAACTACCAATGTTCGATCTGATTGGAATCAAAAACCAAATCCTGAAAATGAGTGTCCCACACATAGTAGAGAGTATAGTGTCATGAAAACTAGTGAAAGGGGTGAGAACATGGTGTAGACTAGTGTAGCTACTCTAGACAACGAGTGCCATATGTCTAGGGTTTCTCTTCCCTTGATGCACGTCATTTCCAAATAATGCAACGTCCCATACCGCTGCACTATAAGAAAATAATGACATCTAAGGACTTGTTACTCAACAAGCACCAGTCTAGACCTAGTTCTCGGACATATAGGTGCTAACCTAGAGGCTAGGTCAGATCTAGTCTCTAAAAGATGACTAATCTAACCCTAAAAGATTATTAAGTTCAAGGTTCTTTAGTTTTGAGTTGCATAATGAGCAAATGTTAGGCTTTGCTATTGTTCATGCTCTGATACCACCTGTGATGTCCCTGAATTTTCTAAAACTTAATCTGATGTGTGACGTCCAAATTGAAACCTCACCTCGGTGAGAATCCCAATTCGAATACCACACACTAGGCTAAGAAGAAGAAAATCAGAGGAAGTCGTAAGGAAACAATCAGTAGCACATGTACATGAACAATAATAAAACCATACACACATGTTCACCATTCAACATATAATTACAACATGAATTGTTACAACATTTGATATTACATATTGAACAGCAAACTATCCATATACATGTACTACCACTAAACTATAGGATCTTAAGACAACAGGTCCACCTGTACATCAGCTCGCTACACAACTCTCGACTATCCTGGATCTTCAAGAGCATAACCACAACCTAAATAAAGGATTACATGCGGTACACGTTAGCACAATATTCAAGAATATTGTACTGAGTACGCCTACGTGTCTTTTATATACCTCTCATCATATCTTGGCAATAAGATAAAACTAATATACTTGTCAGTAACAGAAGAATATAAGAAAAGCATATACTTGCCCAAAGATATTCATTAACAAAAGAGAACACATATATTAAGCTTATTTTCCATTATATCTCAAGGACTTTATGATCACTACCAAAGAGTTGGATCATATGTACAATGTGACCACTACCAAAGAGTTGGTGCTTCCATATGTACAATGTGACCACTACCAAAGAGTTCGGTCACTTCCAAGCACACTGCCAAAGAGTTGGTGCTTTCATATAATGGAACATATATGTTATGTTTGATGTGTTCATAGCAGTAAGTATAGAAAACCAACCAACATATCATACAAGAACAACCATTTCAATCAATACCATATGCCAAGTCTTTACTACCATATAACACAAGCATAAAGTACAATAACCCAAGTAAGAGGTAATGGTGTACCTTCCAAAGAGATAGATCATTCTAATCACATATTCCTCATGTCATCTATATCCTTGGTCAACCCTGATTAAGTCAAGATCATGTCCTATCACCAGATTCCCATCATCAGACATCTCATCTTAACCCTAATCGTGTTCATTGGGGTTTCCCTTATCTCTTTAGTTTATATACATTATTACTTGTCTTATCTTCATCCCTATGTGGGATTTATGCATTTGATGTTATGTTCCAGATTAGGGTACATAATATGATTACTTAATTACATATGATTATGTGCACATGTTAACCCTATGTTACATGTATTAATCATATTAGGGTTTATATCATATTAAGAGCAAACATCAACGTATAACATGAATTAATGGTATCATCCTGATCTCATATTTAAATCTGAGGTTCCGGATACTAATACGAGCTTACTCTATAAACTTTCATCAATTATTGAGCATGCATGTATTTATTGCACATTAATTAGGGTTATTAGTCCTAATTAGCCATATGGAGTAAATTACATGATTTCGTGTATCAACATCATTATTACTGACATCAGATGGATTACAGATATGATTTTTCACTTACTGATATTTTCTCATAATTTTATATCCTCATTTGATATTTATTACTCATCAATTAAGCACTTCACAACTAACAAGATATCACTAATATTAATGCATTAAAATCCTAATATTATCATTCAAATGTGTTCTACTCATTTTTCTAAGAATTTTGGTACCTTGTTTGTATTTTTCTGATCATCGAGCTATTTATTACGATTTATGCAAGATCTATACATATTAGAGGGTAATTACCTTTTCGCCCTATCAGACGCCGCCATGTGGCCTCTGTGGGTGCTGCCCCTTCATGGATCTGCCTGGTTCAGGATCGAACTGGCCGGTGTGGTTGGATAGCTTGATGCGGGCCTATACTTGACCCGGTTCACCCGTCCCCCCCTTTCTTCTCGCGTGACACATCCCGCCGCGCCTCTGTCTTGCGGAGATGATGTCGCATGGCTCTCATCCGGCGAGGAACCGGCCATCCTCTAGTGATCTCCTCCAATCCGTCTCCAATAGCTTCGTAGTAGCAGCACGCAGCCTCAGAGCTCCGTCTATGTTGGATCGCCTCTGTGGATTTCTGTTGGAGGTTCCTCCTCCATGTCCAAGGCTTAGGCGTCGCCGCCATGGGGCTCTGCTCCGGCTTTCTATGGGCAGTGATTTCCTTCTCCTTGTGAGTCCCCCCACCTAGTCACCGCTATGACCATGAATCTCCACCGTTGGGGACTCGGTCGCCGCATGATCTCCTCCATCAGACTCTCTCTTCCTCCTTGTGATCTCTGATGGCGCCAACAACTCTTCTGCTGTCTTCCATTGTTGCCGGCCTCCAAGATTGCGTTCTAGCTTCATATTACAGCCTTCTCTAAGAGTCACAAGCCTCTGGCTTTCGTGGATGTAGTTTGATCATCTGCTGTAGCTCCAAGCACTGCCTGGACTCCTCCTCGCAATGAACTCCATTCCCGATGCCCGTTCTGTGCAGTCTCTCCGGTATCACTCCTCCTCCATGATATGCGTCCGTGTGCACCTGTTGCTCATTCTCGTAGAGCTATGGAAGATGGTTGTACCTAGTTACCGTCACAATGGAGAAGAAAGAAAGACAAGACTTCTCATGTCTTTGAGTTATGGTGGAAGGAATTCGAGGCTGCTCCATTTTTTTTTCTCCAGTTCTTCTCAGCAGCGTCTATGAGAAGTAGTGAAGATGGGTAGGGAGTGAGATTCTAATCTTCACTATCTCTCACCCACTAGCCATAGATCAATTGCTCATCCACAACAGTTGCCTCTCCACATTCACATCATGGTGGGGGTAAAGGAGCAGGGCCTCCTTCCCACGATACCCACTCGTCCAGTCATTTATCTAACAGCCTTAAACAGGACACATCACATATATGAAGTCACCCATTCACTCTGTATATCCAAGGGTCTCTTTGCCTTCATGACATCTCAATACATCAACAAACTTAGCTAAAACTGAATATTTGCGCAATAATACACATTATTTCATAACAATCAAACTTACACAACTTCTTTTAGAAACTTCTGATCTCCATGAAATTCGAACCATAGCCTTGTTGTCACCATATCTACATTCTATTAAATTATGGTACCAAGTTACCACTATTTGACCAACCAATCACTTAATTCCAAAAATCCAGTTCATCATAGAGTTCTCTACCCAAAAAGCACTTTTTGTGTAGGTTTAGAAGTACTTTCTCCAATGTGTCATCCAATCCAATCTGTTGAAGCCTATTATGGCAAAATACCCTAATGTTAGAATAATGGATTTACTAGACATGTTTCCTAGTTAAACACAATGACATGAGCGAAGACCATCTATATAATTTAGAATGTTTAATGTGCAAACTTCAATCATCAAAACACCTTTGAAAATGAAGAAATAGTTAACAGAATAACTATACGAAGAGGCTACTAAGTCTAGGGGGCAAAACAACTGAAGTTAGAGGATTTAGGAAAGATGTGGAGATAGATTATTTGCCCTTATAGTTAGCTAGTATCCTAGAAGGAAATTTTTTTCTATATGTCATCTGTATTTGCTAACCATTGATCTACTTATTAACAAAAATAAGTCATAATACTAGTTTGATTTCAATTCCATATAAAAATATATTAGCCAAAATATAAGAATCACAACAGGAACCAGTTGCAACCATTGGCCACATCCACTCAAAGAAAACAACCCACAATGTCAAAATTGTGAGTTATTCATGCAAGTCAAAGTGTTGTAGAGATCTAATACCAGAATAGATCAACATTTTTTTGGATTTTACTAGCCCAGCTAGAACAACCAGGATATTACAATAGAATATTAGTATATGTAAATTTGAATGAAACACCAGTGATAAAGATCATCAAAGCATAGGTAAATTAAAAAAATGTTTTCTGCAATAAGTGATCCAAAATATGATTGGACTACGTGACAATAGAGGTAATCTAAGGTGGGGTATTTACACAAATTGTTATAGTAAATAAGTCACCTAGAAACATACTTGCTTTCATGACTTGTTCCTACAGGCTTACAGTTGAACCATTTTTTTATAGAATCAAGACACATTAAATTTATACAGTTTCTAGGACATTTAAAAAATATGATAAAAAAAGACATGAATACATGTAGAAACCAATTGCCACCCTTAACTTTTCTCCACTCAAACAACACTCACTTTTGTCAAAAATTGAGTCATTCTCATATAAGTCATAGAGCTGCTAGAGAACAATATATAACAACTAAATATAGGTCTACACCACTATGAAAGCCCAAAAATGTGTATGGATGACATACCTTAGGCCTTAAATACTCGTCAAAATGGAAAGTTTCTATAGTACCATAATTCATCTCTATGTCCCACAACTAACGCACCAAAAATATCACAAGAAAGTGAGGCAGTAATAGACAAGATACAACATAGACTTCTGTTGTGAGTATAGTAATCAATGATAGATTGTGAGATTAGTTTGTGGTTCCAATGAGAAATAACAATGAACAAATAACCATGCAGCAGTTAACATCCACAACATAATATATTTGAAGAGATAAGATGCACAACCCATAGGTGACAGGAAGCTTAAAATTTCCAGATTAAGTATTTCTTAGCCAATAACTCCATAATCAATTGAACAACCTTCCCTCTCAGGGGAAAAATGAAGATAGCCACAACCAAAAGTTGCATATACCTTTGTAATGGTTGTTGATTCATGCATTGTTGTTCATGCTAGTAGAGTTCACAAAGAAATATGAGAATAAAAAGCAATATACATGACAGAGAAATTAATCCCATAGTTATACAACTGTATTTAACAAGAAGCAAAAATTGAGATATCATTATATTTTGCTAGATAGGAATCATAAACACATGTTTAAACAGATGACTTAAACACATATTTGTTACAAGACATCTGATCATCAAAATATTTGTGCCACCAATCTGATTGACATGACAGGATAGTAGGAAAAAAAAGCAACATCTAACAATGACCAAGGAAAAGGTAGAAAAAATCAATGGCTTACAAGTTGCGTCAGGTATAGAAGTCTTGAATACTCAAGATTGACCTCAATAAAACATTATTCAATATGCATGGTAATATCAGACATCAATCAACCTCAAATGAGAATAACACAAGAAAATAGGATTCATAGGTAATCTCCAAGACTGAATGAAACCAATACAAACATAATGAGAATAAAACAAGAAAATAAGATTCAAAGGTCCATCAATTAAAACCAAGACAATGAAATAATGAATGGTACTACAATATGTGTAACATACACATTTATTTAAAACCAACTAAATATAATAAAGAATGAATAACTTCTATTTTTACTAAATCCTATCAATTCATATGATATGTGAATATCTATATTGATCAAATGAGTGCTACTATTGGTTTCCACGTCTCCAAATGGTTCACCTACAATGATGAAGAAAAAGTTAATAAGTACACTTCTAGTATTGAGATTAATTTATAAAATGTTACTTAACAATGAGTAATGTCTTTGGTCAAGCTATCACTGTCCCAATTACATCCTCAATGACTTGGTGTTGACCAAAAGGCCTAATCAACTACTCTTGAGGTTGGATTGATATAGTAATGGACATGACAACAAATGAGGAACCCAACAATGCTCCTCCTATGACATAAGTTGGACTTGCAGAAGTAACGTGTCCTTATGCTACAATTGATTTCCCGTCATCAAAACTTAACAAGGAAATGACCTTTAAATTTATAAATACTGTGTTAAACATTATTTTTACCTAAAAATCAGATAAAAAAATTATTCAATAAATGTTTGGATATAATAACATGTCCTTTGGTAATGGGTGTTCTACTACTTGATTGATTTGGTCTGGGTAGTCTTTCGTTGGTGGTCCTTGTGATATTCTACAAAATAAATTGTTCACTATAAGAAAATCATTTTTTTATGATATCACAATATAAGAATTTGAAGATTTACCTCTTTGGGCTGAAACGAACCACTCAGGTTAGAATTTCTCAGCATCATAGCTTCAAGATTTTCATATTTTTTCTTCATTTCTAACAACTCCATTTGTTGAGCCTCGTATATCTAGGTATGAGCATCAACAACTAGTTCTAAGTATTTGAATTTATTTTCATAAGAATTATGAGACACATGTATCGCATGTTTCACAGGATTCTTCTTTGGGCCCAAAATATGATCAAATATCCCGTCTTCATTGAGATTTTCATCATTACTTGCAAGTGCCACATTCAACTTGTCCTACATTACAATATTAATGAGAATATTTTCATTAAATGTAAAGTAAATTTGTTAAACGATTGCTTACAATCAATTCTGTAGATTTTGCATCCACAATAGTACCATCCTTCTTCAAATGGGTGGCCTTAAACAAGTCTAATCTGCTAACAGTGCCACCGTTTTCCTTTTCTAGTAACTATTTGTAACAGTAGTAGCATATATGAGCTTAGTAGTATGAAAGTGTAATGCACATTTCAACCAGAAGATAACTCCCATTAGCCTTCACACAAGCATACGATGTTGATCCTGGTGTATGTATCGTCATTACGAACTTTCTACTCATAACATTTTTAGCACTCCCTAACTACATACATTGAATTATAATATAATTATATACAATATGCACTATTAAATTCTACAAAGTTAAAGAAGAATTTTTTTACCTTTCCATCATCAGAATCCCAAAAATTCACAAGAAATTTCCATTTACCAAGATCAACACGAGAGGGGCAATCATTAAGTCGGTCAGATTTTTCTTTGTGCCTCATATAGTGGTTTTTTTATATCCACTTTGAAGTTTCTCCAACAATCCCACAATATTTGCAAAACTGAATTCTTCCCCTTTATGTCGATAACAAACTTGGTCTGTAACAAAATAATAATTTTTAAATAAAAAATTCATAGCATTATATTATATCTCAAAGACTAGAATTACCTCCACATAATTCCATATTACGCTTTTGTTTTCTCCAGGTACTTGTCGCCAATCAAGATAGTTTAATGGTGCAAGATCAGAATTTCTAGCAACAGTTCCCAAAAAGGAAGATAGGTCATTCTGATGTGGTCCTATTGGATCTCCATTCTCATCCAAAGTAACTGGCAGATTTTTATCCCCTATCTTACCCAATAATTGGATACACTTAGAGTAGCCCCTTGTTTTTTATTTGTAGTTCCCCCAACTAAATCATGAATATGATGCAAGTAATTACAAGGATATACATATTATACACATATAAATAAGTAATAGTTTGTGAAAAATGTAATGCATCTTTGTATCTAAATTTTCTTACATTTACTCTGCCCAGTATCAGTAGTAGGAGAATCAACAACAAAATGTTGATCTTTATCTAAATTATAAATTTCAACCTCTTGATTGTTACTGACATCAATTACCAAACATTGCATACTTGCTCCTACATGCACTCCTAGATGACTTCTTTTTTCTAAGTGTCTTTTAGAATGACTTCCTCCTCTAACATTATTTGATTTCGCCACCGCATGACTTTTACCAACGGTGCCAACTCCATCATTTGATACAGAGGGAATTTTTTCTTTTGCAAGGTTCAAAGAAGAACTTCTATTGTTGTTTACAGAAGACCCCCCCATGGTTTTACGAGTTCTAAGTCCTTCTTTTACAGTTGAACAACCCCAATCAGCATTTATCGAACCAAGATATCCTCCTTTTGGTCTATTGGAAATACATGCAACTAAAATGATGATATGAACAGTTCTAAGAAAGATATTAAATGATGTAATTTTTTATTTTACCTATCATACTCCCATGAATTAATCCTTCATTGCAGACATCGTCAGTAAGTGGAGACAATAGATGACTGCATTTTTTCATTCTCCTAAAAAGACAATTGATATCAAAAATATTGAATTACAAACTAAAATCATGGCATACATTCTCTAATTGTGTTCCTCAAATAAAATTCAAAATTTAAATAATATTTATAGTTTTTGATGAAGCCAACATCCAAGAAACAAACTCATTAAGTAGATTAACCCAAAAAAATTGTGCAACAAATGTATAATCATGTAAAAGAATAAAAGACCATTTTATAAATAAAAGGATAACATGAGTGTTTCCACTATTTGACCCAACTAATAAAATAAAAAGAGTTACATAAGATCAATCATGGGGATCATGACCCCCTTCATAAAAGGTCACACCCTCCATGTCTTCTCTGACTAAATTAAATTCATCACAAACGTCACTTAAGATATCTTCCAAATCACTTGGAGATTTATCTTCAGATAAGCAGGTTCCATCCATGAAATTATCATGAAGCTTCTCCTCCATGTTATAAGTATCACAAGGTGTAGTGTGCACAACAAAGCTCCATTTTTTTTTACTTATGTCTTTTACACAAAACACTTGTTGTGCTTGGGAGGCCAATGCAAATGGATGATCAGTTACAACAATATGTTTTAAATTGACCATTGTGAAGTCATTTTCAGATTTTTTTATGCCTCTGTTTGCATTGACCCAATCACATTTAAACAATACAACTTTAAGTTGCTCGTAATAACTGATCTCAAAAGCGTCCCTTAACACCCCGTAGTATGTAACTTGACCCGTTATAGGATTTTTGTCCTTGGAACTGGCAAAACTTTATGTCTGAGTATTCACCATAATTCCACTATTTTTTGTTTTTCTATCACATTCTTGATCCTTGGTGTGAAATCTATAACCATTTGTTACATATCGCGCATATTACATCACCATTTTTTGTGGTCCTCGAGCCAACACTAAAAGGTTTGGTGACACAATTATCAACTTTGCCTTCTCCTCAATATGAAAACATTATGAATTTTATTATTTATATATTTTTATTATTATGATAATGGAAATAACTTATTTAGACTTACATGTTTCTTAAACCATTCATCAAAACTATTCATATGAAGATTACTGATTTCCCATTGTCGTGCATGTGGATTGATTTTCTTCAAGTATCGGATGTGCTCCCTGCTAACAAACACGTGTGACACACCTAGACGTAAATATGAAATTACATAATGAAAAGTAAACAACGATCTTACTTCATATATGGATCAATTGCATCATAGTTGGCTAAAATATATTGATGCACAACTTTGAGCATTGCGTATCAAGCGTAATAGGAGTCTTCTTTCCTAAATGACACCATTTATGAAAAAATATAGACAACTCTTCATCATTATCCATATATTCATCTTCCACATCATTTCTAGACAATTTAGTGAACCTTGTCTCAACTCCTGAGAGATATCTCGAACAGAATGTTAAGCATTCATCTGCCAAGTACCTCCTATAGAAGCTTTTGGAGCAGCTTTATGTCACACATATCTTTTTAAAGTTTGTAAGTGTCTACAATAAGAAGAAGAAAAGATTTTGTAAGAACATCACATACGATCGGATGCAAAGTCTGAACAAATTTAATTGTTATAAAGATTACCTCTCCACGGGGTACATCAAATGATAGAATATCAGTCTGGCTATCTTCGCTTCTTGTAGAAGATGAATGACCACATGCTCCATCACATCAAAGAATGATTGTGGGAGAATCTTTTCTAGGTTACAAAGAGTCACTTCTATTCTGGATTCCAACTTCTCAAAAGTATTTGGATTTATGACTTTAGAGCATAAGTCTTTAAAAAACTTACACAACTCAATTACAACAGATCTAACATTTTTGTTGGGTAACGCTACTTATAAAGCTAATGGGAGAAACGGTTGCATCAATACATGATAATCATGACTCTTCAATGCCATCAACTTTCTTTCTTCGACACGTACATTTCTAGCTATATTAGAAGAATACCCATTAGGAACTCGATCAGACTTCAATACCTTACAGAATAATTCTTTTTCCTCCTTCTTCAAAGTAAAACATGAAGGCGGGATGATATTTTTATTTTCATCCTTGATAATGTGAAGTCTATGCCTTATGCCCATCTCTTCGAGGTCATATCGACAATTTTCAGTGTCCTTTGACTTCTCCATTCCTAGCAGTGTGTGAATCAAACTCTCACATACATTCTTTTCTATGTGCATCACGTCAAGATTATGACGTATAAGGATATGCTTCCAGTATGGCAACTCAAAAAATATACTTCACTTTCTCCAGTTATGCAGTAAATTATCTACATCTCTAGTTTGATCTAGAACTTGACTTCCAGACATCATCTTAGGAGCACTTCTAAATTCTTCTTTTCTGTCAAATGATGAAGCATCTTTACGAAATTTATGATCCATTGGGAGAAACCTCATGTGACCCATGAAACATGCTTTCTTACTGTATGGTAGTCTCCATGAGCACGCATCTTTGTTGCAGAAAGGACATGCAAGATACCCACTAGTTTGCCAACCAGATAGATAACCATATGCAGGAAAGCTACTTATCATCCACAGTAAGGCAGCTTGCAACTTGAATACCTCTTTACGATCAACATCATAAGTATCAACACCAGCTTCCCACAATTCTTTTAACTCCTCTATCTATGGTTGTAGGTAGGCATCTATTTCCATTTCTGGTTGAGTTGGACTAGGAATAATCATCGACATGATAAAATTGGGAGACTTCATCCAAAACCATGGTGGCAAGTTGTAAGGAATCAATATGATGGGCCAAATGCTATATGATAGACATAAGAGGACAAAAGGATTAAATCCATCGGAAGTTAATCCAAGGCGAACATTGCGAGAATCAGAAGCAAACTCAGCATGCATATTATCAAACATCTTCCATGCTGGTGAATTTGCTGTATGTCAATGAATCTCGTCCTTGGTATGACTTTCATCGTGCCACCGCATTAGGGGTGACAGTTTCGAAGACATGAACAATCTTTTCAACCTAGGAGTCAAGGGAAAGTAGTGCATGACTTTACAAGGAACTCGTTTCTTGTTCATATGAATATTTTCTACACCTGCTTCATTAATTTTGATTTCTTTATATCTCGAAGCACCGCATTTTGGACATGAAGTCTTATCTGCAAAATCCTTTCGATACAAAATGAAGTTATTTTTGCAAGCATCGATTTTATCATAGTCAAGTCTGAGGTCCCTGATTATTTTCCTGAATTCATAATAAGAGTCGGGCAACGTCTCACCCTCTAGAAGCAATTCCTTCAAAAGCTCAAGCAGCTCAGAAAATGACTTATTACTCCAATTATTGACACATTTTATGTGAAACAACCTCACAACAGTGTACAATTTAGAGTACTTCCTACTTCCAGGGTACAATTCCTATGTAGCAACCTCTAACAGTTTGTAAAATTGCTCAGCTTCTACATCATCAACAAATACAAATCGATGGTTGTCGTCTTCCATATTCTTTCCATCCTGTGATACCCCATACGCATCATGCAACATGTCTCTCATGTCATCTTTGGACGTGTCATTTTGTGTTTGTGAATCCTTAGAGCTATCAAATGAACCCTCACCATGAAAAATCCAATTTGTGTAGGTGGTCAAGAATACATTCCATAATAAGTGTTCAGTTGGGACTTGCCAGTTCTGCCTATACATATTTAAGCACTTCTTACAAGGACATAAGATAGTCCCATCTCTGTTGGATTTTGAAAATTCATACTCTATAAATTTAACCACCCCAAGTAAATATATCGTGCTTGTTGTATGTTCCTCATGGATCTAACTTTTATTTATCATGACTACCTATAACAATTAAGAGAAAAAAAGGATAAGAATACAAAGTATTAAAAATTGTTGCATAACTTAGTTTCAATAAGATTTAAGAGCTCTTTCTCAGATCTTGGGCAGAGTTTGCCCAAACTAGTCAGAAATTGGACTTTTCGAAGCCTGATGAGAGACAGTGGCACAGAGGCCAGCCCAACCTCTACCAATGAAGAAAGCATTAGCTACTCACTTTACAAAGCTATCCCACTTGTTTACCATTGTTGGGAGAATATAGTATAATTAAAATACAATAAAGTAGTCTCAATATTAAAAAAATGAGAGTTGCATGTATGTTGTGAAAGGAGAACCATGCAGCTTATAACATAGTTTCCTTGTGGAGTGACCTTTTCTGTTGGGTTTTAGGGGAGACAGAGAAGGTAGCGGAAACAAAAATTTTCTCCCCAACCCATACCGAGGAAACGCGTCAACGTCTATATAATAGGAAAGGATGGTTTGTGGAATCATACCTTGTCCCGAGGCTTGCTCAGCGACAATACCTTGCGCAATGCGCGGTCTTCAACTCCGGTCTTGGACGACGTCTGTGCAGCTCCTGGTCGCACCGGGACTGACGACTCCTCCTCCTATCGGACTGTCAGATGACAGTTGTCCTCCTGAGCGGCAGTGTCCTCCCGCCTCTGTAGTAGTCCATACGGACCACCTGGAACTCCACTCTCCTTGTCCCACAAGGAAGTGGAAGGAGTCGCACCCTCTTGTTGACGTACTAGTCGCCAGCACACTCTCCTGCTACCAGTTGCAACTGCAGTTGTCCTTCCCTTGCTGCACCTCCCTTTGCGGGAAGCACTTGCTCGGGCTCTCTCATGGTTACCAAAACTAGAGAGAACGACAACTTCGCAAAGCAACCGGCTTGCATTGAGTTGTACTCTGAGAAGCCCCCAATACCCCTATATATATAGGCGGGTCATGGGACAAGGTTCTCTGTGCCCGACAATATGGGACTAAAGCAGGAGTAGAAGGGTTCGAGAATTTTCCACAAAAAGCAACCGGTTCGCAACTTGAAATGATCGGTTCACAACTGAACCGATCGGTTCGACCATTGAGCCGATCGGTTGGACCTGAGCCGATCGTTTGGGGCACTCCAACCGATCGGTTGGTTCCCTGAACCGATCGGTTCATGGTCCTAATCCGGCTCAAAAAGACTTTCCTTGTTTCGTTCTCAATTGGTATCAAATACCAATGTTATTCCCAATCGAATTGGGCAATTTGAAACCAAAGGAAAATTCTTGCCGACATGACTTTCCCAACTGGTCGGTTGCACCAGTTGAGCCGATCAGTTCAACTCTTGAACCGGTCATTTCAACCTGGGTATGAGCCGATCGGCCTGGACACTCCAGCCGACCGGTTCAGCAACCTCAGCCGACCGGTTCATCACATGAGCCGATCGGTTGGGAGCACAGGTTGGGCAAAATCAGTCAATTGTGATTTCAATCAATCCGATACTCCAATCAATGCGTCCAACACCTTGAACCATACGATATTGAGCCATCGACTGATTGAGTGTTTAATTGAACTACTAAACTCCTTTAGTAATCAATCTAAACATTGCTTTGTGGACAAAACTCCTCTTCCAGGTTAAATCCTATGTGTGTGACCCTACAGGTCCATTTCACGTTGGCAGTGAAAGTCCATAACACTTATGACTTCACAAGCAAAGAGCGGTGCCTAGTCACACATCAGTGCTACCCAAGTGAAAGTAGAAAGTTGGATAACAACTTTCATCCTACAATCCATGAATGGTGTTACAGTGAATGTATAATTCCTTTGTCACTGATATCCCGAATGAACTCAAGGCATGGAACAGTCATCCTGTCAACGTTCATTCACTTTCTTGATCTCAGAGTAGATTGAAGGAGATATGTATGACATCAATATCACATACTGATTCATACATGCGTGCGCACACCTATCTCAATCCTACTCATCAAGTGGCCTTGGATATCATACTCCCTCAGGAGGGACAAATCCCATATCTATCACTCACCCCTCAAAAGCCCCATGTGTCAAAGCCACCCAATCATCACCTTTATAACAACCCATGTTTCAGGACTGCGTTTGATGATGTCAAAGTGTGCCCAACGACATGTGTTGAGTGTAGTGATTTCAGGTCTAAGAATCACACTCACCACCATCACTGTGAGTAATGACTGTGACTACCATCTCATAGTTCCATGTGTCAAACTCACGGTGGGTCTGTCTGGTACACTTGTTCTCTAACAAGTACCTATGTGTTTGGTTTGATATCTCTATATCATGAATAATGAGATTCTGTCATCAACCAACACCATAATCTAGTCTTGTGTGTCATTGCTGTCTATCTACCTTCCACAATGACATCCGACTAGGGACATAACAAGAATGTACAAACTCTTAGCATCCGTATGATCTCATCGTTCAGGTCATGAACCTGAAGGCATACGTCATTGAGTACTGTCATTCTCTAGACATTCAATCTATTCTATCACTATCTCATATGACTGAACCAGAAAGAATTGGAAGCTTGCCTTTGATGTTTATCAAATCAATCTTAATGTATCCCACCAATCATCCCATGATTGGCTCTCAGGGCATACATACGAACAGACTCCCACTTGCACTGCGAGCCAATCACCCTTGAATCATAGTCATAGTGATCTTCAAACATGTCCCACATGTTACTGTGCTCTTAGTGCGAACATAGTGAGTAATGGAAACACCTTGCCAAAGTTAGTATAAATTACATGTCTCTCATCTCTTCGCTGTACGTCACACGTATGAGATGGAGTTGCCGTAATATGCGATCTAGTATTCCATTGCTAACCTTTAGCCACATTGCATGATCAAGGATTCCAAACTTGTCATCAATGAGTGGAATATAAGTTCATCTCATGAACCTTCAGATCCATATAGTATCCACTGTTGTTCTCTAACACACAGATACTCGGCATTTCTCTTTTAAATGGTTTTTATTGGAACACTTCCAATTATCAACAAACTTTCACTTTTATATATCCTATATATATTTTGCGATTTATTTTCTGTCCTTTCGGAAGTTCGCATCAATGTAACTCTTTACATCGAACTCTTCCTTATCTCCATAGAACTAGTACTTCCCAAGTACTTATCAAGTTCTTATGGTATTCCAGTAACCCTTACTGGAATCAGACAGACATCCACTCGTCATGTCTCACATACGAGTTATCAGGATGAGCACATCATATTGTCATGTCACACATACAAGATGATGAATGCAATATATTCTTTCCATGTCATACATGCAAGACAATGGGATGATTACATACATGATAGATCCATATCTATTCTTAGTGTTCCCATTCTTCATAAGAATTGGACACTTGGCCTTGGGATACTAATATCCATATAACATGGACAAGTTTTCTCCCACTGAATCTGTGCATACTGAACCCTTCAGTACAGATTGCCAATGTATGCTTTCTCTTTCCAGGTCAAGAGATTTTTCGAGAACTATCTCTATAGATCTCTATTCCTATCATATAGGAAACATCTCTATCTTCGTTAAAGATAATTTCCACTTTTGGATTTCCATTTTAGAACATTTCCATTTCACATCAACATGTGGAATGTGAACACTCTCCCACTAAATCACAGATCCTCCTTTATCTTTGACATATCAGTCAAACCCTTTGACTATATCATCAAAGTAAAGATCCAATTTTGAGTTGCTTGTACTCAATCAATCACATTGATTAGTCCATTGTAACTTATAGACTTCATTTGCATTAGTGGATTCATAAACCTTATAGGCTGTGTTACGTACACATCCTGGTTTTATTCCTCATAGGAATGCAGTTTGAGTATCCATATGCCAAAAGTCTTAGTCATTACATTGCAATCAACAAGCATCATCCTTGTCAAAATGTTATCCATGTGTCTTAACACTTAAGACTTATTTGCACTTATGGATACGATCCAATGAGTACTACCATCAAGGTCATACCTTATGGCTCACATGGAAGTCATTTAGGATGTAATGGTTCTATACCATAACTCAAAATCGGATTCCTCATATTCATCTAGATAGTTGACTCATCATATGAACAACTCATCACATAGATGATTTAGGTGTATCTGTCAAGGATATATGAACTCACAACCCTTGTGGTTCTTAATGTCCTTTATTAGTGTGGGGTATTCATTTATTAAGAAGAATTCAGTTATTCGATAATCATTCTCTAACTCCTTAGAGTATGATTCCTTCTTGATTTAGACATCACCATGCCTTAATCATGAGCTCACTATGATACATTATCATAATCACTCATAAGGATCTCAAACATTTGGTTCAAGTGTTTCATTCATTGATCTCAACAAGAATTAACACTTCACCAAATTTGCATTTCATCTATGAAAATCTTGAACACTTCAAGATATTCATATTGGTATTTCTCTAAACACCATTAGAAGTATTAGCACTTATTCCAATAGGTATGTAAATACATCACATGTATTATACCTAATAGGATAATCATTCTCCCACTACATTAGTGAAGATTGATTAATCATGTCCAAGATATTCATGTCTCTTACTGGTTCTCTAACCAAAAGAGTCTAGATTTATCCATCATATGGAAACTAGAAATGAATTTCTTATGATATATGCTAATTTGATGGTTTGAGTTATCAATAACTTTACGTATCATTTTATCTTATGCATACCATGTATCACAAGATAAACAAGGCATTGCCACAAAGATCATATCTTTAAGATTGAAACATCAACTTTATTAATTGCCATCATTGTCATACAATATGCAAGAATAAAGTGTTTCTATCTATTGGCAATATATGAAATAGTAGTTCTCAACTCTATTTCATGCCCTTTAGACTGAAATAAACTGAAAGATACTCCTATATATGGTAGCAACACTTGCTCCAATGATGGGTACTTCTTTCTTGGTCCTTTCACAAAGGCCATCACTTCTTTGCGGATATTGCATATCATATATGACATATCCATATCTTGGTATCATATACCTCGGATAAAGAAGCGGTTCATTTCATGATACCTTAGGTGGAGATCTCCATCCCCTCCTTCATCTTCTTTTGTTCTTCCAGATATAGAGGGCAATCCCTCATACACCCTTTCCCCATGTGCCTTGAGGCTGAAGATGGCTTGGATTTCTGGCTAGCATCAGAACACTTCTTAGCTTTGCCCTTATCCTTACCCTTAAGAATTACCTTTCTCTTTGATCACATCAAAGATTATGGTTTGTCTTTCTTCATCTTTGCCTTTACTATCCTCAACATGTCCAACAACTCTGTCAACGTTTGTCAAAGTTGTTCATGTTGTAGCTTATCATGAATTGTATGATCCTCACAACATTTGCAGTATCATACCAATAGCCAACTCTTGGCTCAGAGGGAATCCTTCTTAGTCAGGTTTTTCCACATACCCAATCACATTGAGTGTGTGAATCCCTTTGCTGGATCTCCTTCTGTCATGACATACTAGGACAATATCTTGGAGACATCATATGTCTCATGTTGTCTCTGCAACTCATAGTTCAGAGAACACAGCATCAAGCACTCCTCATCAATGTCATCCTCGGTATGCTTCCATAAGCATACTTTCACCCATTGATGTGGTGGGATCGAGTTCATCTGGTTCTGGTATAACTAGGACTTAGAGCTTCCGCTCTTTGATTGAGAACACTTCTCATCATCATCCTAACCAGTCGTGGAATTATTCCCATTTAATTTGTTGGTCTCAAAGACCGATCGCAAATAAAGTGATTTGTTGATTAACCATTTATTTTAACAAAAGGAAATATATGCAATTTTAGTCTAAAAACTCATTTTTTGATTTATTTGATTGATTTAAAAAATTTGACGATATAATTAGGCCTTTAATTAATTATCGCTCCCACTATTTTAGTTCAAATTGATAGCCCTCACCATCAATTCGGAAGATTGCAGCGTACAACCTTCTAGTGGGCAAGATCCTGAAATCCTCTAAGCCACGGACCAGCTAGGGCTGTCACCCACAATATAGATCTCTCAGGTAGGCAACTTTTGCCAATTGCATCATATGCAACTCTTGATAAGATGTCATATACAACTCCTTGTAATGATCATCTCCATGCCTCAAGGTACTAGATCCCATCTAGATCACCTTGTTAAGTATGACCCAAAGCAAACACGATGAATATGCACCCTGCTAGGGCAGACCCACACATTCATCCTTCACGCTTCCACGAGGTAGACGGTGCACCACGCTAGGGCGTTCCCACACTTGGTCGAACAAGCTTTTCACGTGTGTCGCATTTGGAAGGCATCTAAAACTTAATATTTTAATGAGGGATTTGGTTTTATATATATATACATATCCAATCACCACAATACATAGTACGTATCATATACATGCTATATCCCACAGATAACATGCACAAACGATAAAAAGCGATGATTATGGCCATCCTAATGTGATTCCTCGATCCAAGAGGAATCACGGTCATCTAGGTCTACATCATATGCAACCTGTACAAGATGAACTTCTGTGCCTTGCCTTCTGAGTTGATCAACTCTTCTCATGAATGATCTGTACTCTCCAGCCGATCGTCTGGGTGCCACCAGCCGATCGGTTGGCTCCTCCAATCGATCAGTTCGCCTGGTCATCGTGCATCTCGTCATGTCCGCCACCCGCTAGTCTCGCTCCTCGAACCGATCATCAACCGATCGGTTCACTCCTTGAACCGACCGTCTGGAACATCAACCGATCGGTTCACGCCTTGAACCGATCGTCTGAGCAGTCGTCTTGATGTCCGCCGGTCTTCGACATAACAGGAAATAAAAATCTATCATATTTATTACATTGCTTCAAAAAAGGGAAACCCCGAGTTACATTCGGGGGGAGTAAAGGTAGGAAAGAATCTCGAATTATTTCGAGTTACATTAGGAATAAGAGAGGGAAGATCGGTGCGCAGACCGAGATGCAAGCAACCACAAACAACCAATCACAGATAGGGGTTTATAGGCCATAATCATGCTACACACATCCACCACAAAACTCATTTTAAGGGCGACGCATATCGAGTGCATTAATAATACATATCATATATGTAATTTGGGATTTGTGGATTTAGGATTGGACATGCATAAAGCCAATATTATTCGCATCGCATGCAATAAATAAAGGCGACAAACCAAAATCGATCATATCCATATTCCTAAAATGTAGAGCAGTTGACGTGGCTCTGATACCACTGTTGGGTTTTAGGGGAGACAGAGAAGGCAGCGGAAACAAAAATTTTCTCCCCAACCCATACCGAGGAAACACGTCAACGTCTATATAATAGGAAAGGATGGTTTGTGGAATCATACCTTGTCCCGAGGCTTGCTCGGAGACAATACCTCGCGCAATGCGCGGTCTTCAACTCCGGTCTTGGACGGCGTATGTGCAGCTCCTGGTCACATCGGGACTGACGACTCCTCCTCCTACCGGACTGTCGGATGACAGTTGTCCTCCTGAGTGGCAGTGTCCTCCCGCCTCTGTAGTAGTCCACACGGACCACCTGGAACTCCACTCTCCTTGTCCCACAAGGAAGTGGAAGGAGTCGCACCCTCCTGTTGACGTACTAGTCGCCAACACACTCTCCTGCTACCAGTTGCAACTGCAGTTGTCCTTCCCTTGCTGCACCTCCCTTTGCGGGAAGCACTTGCTCGGGCTCTCTCATGGTTACCAAAACCAGAGAGAACGACAACTTCGCAAAGCAACCGGCTTGCATTGAGTTGTACTCTGAGAAGCCCCCAATACCCCTATATATATAGGCGGGTCATGGGACAGGGTTCTCTGTGCCCGGCAATATGGGACTAAAGCAGGAGTAGAAGGGTTCGAGAATTTTCCACAAAAAGCAACCGGTTCGCAACTTGAAATGATCGGTTCAAAACTGAACCGATCGGTTCGGCCATTGAGCCGATCGGTTGGACCTGAGCCGATCGTTTGGGGCACTCCAACCGATCAGTTGGTTCCCTGAACCGATCGGTTCATGGTCCTAATCCGGCTCAAAAAGACTTTCCTTGTTTCGTTCTCAATTGGTATCGAATACCAATGTTATTCCCAATCGAATTGGGCAATTTGAAACCAAAGGAAAATTCTTGCCGACATGACTTTCCCAACTGGTCGGTTGCACCAGTTGAGCCGATCGGTTCAACTCTTGAACCGGTCATTTCAACCTGGGTATGAGACGATCGGCCTGGACACTCCAGCCGACCGGTTCAGCAACCTCAGCCGACCGGTTCATCACATGAGCCGATCGGTTGGGAGCACAGGTTGGGCAAAATCAGTCAAATGCGATTTCAATCAATCCGATACTCCAATCAATGCGTCCAACACCTTGAACCATACGATATTGAGCCATCGACTGATTGAGTGTTTAATTGAACTACTAAACTCCTTTAGTAATCAATCTAAACATTGCTTTGTGGACAAAACTCCTCTTCCAGGTTAAATCCTATGTGTGTGACCCTGCAGGTCCATTTCACGTTGGCAGTGAAAGTCCATAACACTTATGACTTCACAAGCAAAGAGCGGTGCCTAGTCACACATCAGTGCTACCCAAGTGAAAGTAGAAAGTTGGATAACAACTTTCATCCTACAATCTGTGAATGGTGTTACAGTGAATGTATAATTCCTTTGTCACTGATATCCCGAATGAACTCAAGGCATGGAACAGTCATCCTGTCAACGTTCATTCACTTTCTTGATCTCAGAGTAGATTGAAGGAGATATGTATGACATCAATATCACATACTGATTCATACATGCGTGTGCACGCCTATCTCAATCCTACTCATCAAGTGGCCTTGGATATCATACTCCCTCAGGAGGGACAAATCCCATATCTATCACTCACCCCTCAAAAGCCCCATGTGTCAAAGCCACCCAATCATCACCTTTATAACAACCCATGTTTCAGGACTGTGTTTGATGATGTCAAAGTGTGCCCAACGACATGTGTTGAGTGTAGTGATTTCAGGTCTAAGAATCACACTCACCACCATCACTGTGAGTACTGACTGTGACTACCATCTCATGGTTCCATGTGTCAAACTCACGGTGGGTCTGTCTGGTACACTTGTTCTCTAACAAGTACCTATGTGTTTGGTTTGATATCTCTATATCATGACTAATGAGATTCTGTCATCAACCAACACCACAATCTATTCTTGTGTGTCATTGCTGTCTATCTACCTTCCACAATGACATCCGACTAGGGACATAACAAGAATGTACAAACTCTTAGCATCTGTATGATCTCATCGTTCAGGTCATGAACCTGAAGGCATACGTCATTGAGTATTGTCATTCTCTAGACATTCAATCTGTTCTATCACTATCTCATATGACTGAACCAGAAAGAATTGGAAGCTTGCCTTTGATGTTTATCAAATCAATCTTAATGTATCCCACCAATCATCCCATGATTGGCTCTCAGGGCATACATACCAACATTTTCTTCCATAATGAGTACACTCCTTTTTTTAATCCCATGTTCTTTTTTTTGTATATGTCAAAAAGTGAGTCTTGAGCCATGAAAAGAAAAACTATAAAGAAACACACAAAACAAACTATGTACAATAGTTCATGCAAACCTCAACAAGCCATATGACTCAAAGCAAACTATCTATATTAATCTTTAGCCTGATCCAAATAGGTAAATAGTAGTCATATTCATGGACAAGTTGATCATGATTAATGTATATTGTCCAGCATGAGGGGGAACCTTAAAGTGAAAAGGAGGTTACATAGTATTAGTGGGCCTATTAGGTGTAACATGATTATCATTAATTAATATATATTAGACATACATTGTATAATTAGGGAATTTTTCTTCTTCCCAATGCCTATTTAAGAGGTATGCTGTATCCATTATGGTAATCAAGCAAAAATCTTTCTCCTATTTAATAGAAGAATGTGCTGACAGAAATGTCAAACATTCCTCTTATTGCAGATGTAGGAATGATATAGAGGGGAAGAAAGAGAACAATTGCTCTCACAAGTGTAGGAAAAAATGGAGGCCCTTACAGAGGGATGGTATTCAACAGAGCGTAAGGTATGTGTGCCACTTCTAATATGGGATAAACCTATGAATATTCAATGGTATTCCTAATGCCTACTTTTACAGGTATTGTGTATCCACATCAAGCATCAAGCAATAATCTTTCTCCTATTTCATAGAGGAAGGGGATGACAAAAATATCGAACGTTCATCTTGTTGCAGTTGTAGAATTGATAGAGAGAGGAAGAGAACTGGATATAAAATATATATGATATATATAGAGAGAAGAGTAGAGGGTAGGCATCGTCATACTTTGGAGAGTGTAGGCAGTCGCAGGAGCACCGCTGGAGAGAAGACTAGATGGGAGATGCTGCCAGAGAGAGCAAAAAGCAGGGGAGCACTGTGGGAGAGAAAACCAGTAGGAGCACTGTTGGAGAGAAGACAAAAGGTGCGCTACCAGAGAGAAGACCGGAAGCTGTGCCACCAGAGAGGGGTACCACTGGAGAAGGCCTGCTGCTGGGGGAAAACCTCACCAACCATCCGATCGGGTAGGGGGGCGTAGAGAGATGTTTGTTCGAAGAATAGGCGGACGGCTTCAGAGTCGGAGGACGCAAGTCGGCTTCAAGCGTCGGACGACGGAGGGCTTCAGGTTTTGATGACGCACGACGTGCAAAGGGTGTTGAGGCTGCGTGCAGGGGGCACTGTGAATTGGGGTTAGGTGTCGGGGGCGGGGGGGGGGGGTAATTGTCTGCTATGCGTTGCGTAATGGGGAGAGAGTACGGGCTTCGTAAATGATCTCCTTACATTTATTTTTCATACAATTAAAATGGAGTGAAAATTTGTAGCTACATCTTATTTACTGAGGTGGCTATAATAATTTTAGTTATATAAATATATTTTATAAGTAAAAATGGCTCTCGCTACATATAAATCAATTGTGACTGAAGCACCCGGCTAGCGTAGCCCGGGCGGTCAAGCCAGCGCGCCCCTCATGAAGGGTCGCTGGTTCGATTCCCCACTCAGGTCAGCTGTATTTACCAACCTCTTGGGTCATCCGGGCTCTGGCACCTATTTGGAGAGGGGGTGGGCTTCGGCCCATGCAGATCCAAAAAAAAATTGTGACTGAAGCAATTGTAGCTAAATCATTGTTTTTTTGTAGTGGGCTGATGTGGAATCGGGTTTCACCACAACTACACATGAAAACACATCTAAAACACATCCAAGAAAGATACAACTATCCAAATTGAGTAGCAAACCATATGTTAGGAAATAAAGTTTGCATAAGCTTCTCCATGGGGTCGATGTCTTGTTACCCACAGGTCACACACTTATTATTCCAGAAATATCCCTTTGGAAGTTCTCATTTGGGCATCAACCATGTTAATCGATATTCAAATCCTAAGTAATAAAGTTCTCACAACAAAGGAATATAATAGATCATGCAAGGTACATGATCACTCCACAAAGAATGCATTAAACTATTAATAATGAAATGGAAAATTATATACAAGCCATGGAATGTTATAAAATGGACATGTTAGAGTAGGCATTGGGGCTAGTCCCCGCACCCCAGTGAAATGGAATACTCACTCCTCATGATAGAAACAAAAATAACAAGAGAGATGGAAGATTCTGCCATGGTTATGGTGAAGAAGATGGTCCCAGCTCAGTGGATAAATAGTCTTCTACATGATGACGGGGCATATCTATACGAGGAAGGGAAGAACACCAAGATGGAAGAGGATGATCTCCTCTCCTTCTTCCTTCTCTTCTAATGCTCTTGCTTGTAGGAGATGGAGCTATAGATGGCTGGTGGATGAAGGTGCTACATATCTGAAATCCAACCACATTCATGGCTAGGAGATAGATCTTGATGGAGCAGAGTGAGCGGGGTAGTAAGGACACCACAGAGGTAGTCTTGGGCAGTGGTTGATCATCTTCCTTGGATGGGCACAGAGTGGCATCCTTCCAGTATTGTGGAGCAGAATTGATCCCTCAAATGAAGGAGAGGGTTGTCTATTTATAGGTGAAGATATGGGGAGCACCAGCTTAACTACCACAGTCGCGACCTTTAGTAACGGTCACAGTACTCCTTGACACAACTATGTCGGTTGTGCACTTGGTCGTGCCGACGTGCCGCAGTCGCGGTTGTGTTTCGAGGTCGAGGCATCTATCACAGTCAAGTTGGGGTGTCGCGTTTGTGTTTCGAGATCGAGGCATCTATCACAGTCAAGTTGGGGTGTCGCGGTCGCGGTCATGGGCAAGTTTTGTGATCGAGGCAGTTGTGTTGCGGTTGCGGTGGGGTATCGATCGCGGTACCTTGGCCTCAGTCTGACCGTGCCGAGGTGGGCCTGGTTGTGTCGACTGTCAGTTGACACTACATCTTAGTTGCGGTCGCAACATTGTCTTCTTGTCTATGGTCGCGGCATCATGGAACAAACCCACCCCCGTTGGGGGTGGGGGGGGCTATTTCTATGCGTCGATGGGCCTATGTCATTGAATCCTCTGACTGATGAGGATGCTTTCCGATGAAGGAACTGACCATTGAAAAAAGGATCCAAATTATCAAAAGTTTCTTGGGACCACTGTCTCCTACACCAATGCACCTAGTGTGATGCTTAATCCTGCAATGGAGATAAATGGATTTGATCAAAACTCCAAATAATAATATAAAACTGAGGAAAATTGTATATGAGAAGATTATGGGGGCATATGAGAGCTGTCAGTGCAAAACTGGGCCAACAATGGCGACTAAACTAAGATAAATATGCATTCATCAATCCCTATCTAGCACCCCATCTCCCCCCACATATAGTCCTTCTCCTAATCCTAGGTGTGTGATCTAAGTATCTAGTATAGGGTTTAGTGGTGTAATTGAATTGGAGTTTGCTAAAAGCTAGGTGGTGAGTAATGTGGGGTGAAACATCCTCACCTATACTCCTCAATTCTACCTTTGGTTCCCAATTACACAAAGAAACCCTATGCTAGAAACCCAAATTCGTCAAATCCTAGTGAAATCTCACCTATACCTTAGGCTAACTAATAGTGTAGGGTAATTTCTTAGCATTTGACTAGTTGTTTGGTTTAAGTAATCTAGAATGAATGATTAAGCTTCTTTCTTCTATCTTCCCTCCAATTGGAATATTAGTATCATTCCCAAATGACCCACCTATCCATCTCATTACTAAAACCAATCTTGCTAATTTAGCTTGTTCATGCTAAGTAGTTTCTTATTCTTAATTGCTTCTTAGTTAATTGCCTGAGTCTTACTAGTTAGACCTTGTTGGAGTAGTTAATGCTCTTTTGAGCTTGATAGCTTTTCTCTTATTAGTTAGTGATAAACTAGGTCCTTAATTGATCTAGTGCTTAACTTGTCTCTTAGGTGTTAACTTGCATTGCTAGTCTATTGTAGCTTAGTTGTAATTCCTTATTCTTTCTTAGTTAATTATTTTTCCTTGATTATTAGACTTAACTTATTTATGATAATTTAAGGTTGTTGATAATCTAGTGTCCATTTATCTTTAATTTATTTCACCATTAGTATAATCAACAAAACCAACCTTCAAACCCTTCAACCCTAGACTCCACAGTAGGAACCTAGCCCAAAAGTTAACCTAGCTCTATTGCCCCCTTTTCTCCCTGTGGATGGACCCTATACTTGTCTCCCTCCTATATTATGACACGACCCCATGTGCTTGTAGGTGTAGTGTTTTACTGTATGTGAAGTGTGCACGTTTAGGTCCTTATAAATTTTGAAATTTATCCCACCGTTTATTCTAATCTCGTGGGGCGCATCTATCCAAATAATAATCAGTTAGTGTGCGCACCACTGGTAGGACACACCAAGCTTTCTTATGTTGTTGCCAGGGATAAAGGCACTCGACGTAGATAGTTAGTTTATTCTTTATTATTTACATTCTTTATGCATATTGGTTTACTAACTTGCCCTCTTTTGTTTGATTGTTCTTTGTGCATGTGACAAGCCACTCGAGGAAGACAAGATGGAAGGCCAAAATGCACATCACAAGCCACTTCAAGATTACTTCAAGCCTAGCAACTACAAATCGCCAATTGCTAGTAGAGTTGATCAAATGCCAGGGGAGCGATTCTCCATCTCTCTAGGTCTTCTTGGGACCCTTCCCACCTTTTAAGGCTTGGAGGATGAGAATATCTACAAGCACTTGGACTCATTTCTTGAAGTATGCTCCACCTTTAGGACACTAACGCCTAGTGATGATGAAATTTGGTTGACCATGTTCTCTTTCTCCCTCAAAGACAAAGCTAAAGATTAGTATGATTCAAGAAGAGACATCATGAGTTGGGAAGAGATGAAGAATGCTTTTCTAAGGAAATTGTACTCTATACCAAGGTTGATACAAATGTGGTGTGCCATAGTGATTTTTAGTCAAATGGGCAATGAGCAGTTTCAGGATGCTTAGAAAAGATTTATGAATATATTGAGAGAATGTCCGCACCATGAGATCCCTTTGTGGCAGCTAGTTCAGTCCGTATAATCCGGTCTATATCCAAAGAGTCAAGCTTTAGTAGATTCTTCCTATGGAGGAGTCTCATGGCTAGGCCACCTGAGGATATATGGTCATTGTTTGAGCAGTTGGCAGAAGGTTTAAGAATTTGAGCTTCTAGCATGATGAATGACAGTGGCCATGCCTTTGGTGTGACATCTCTTACTCATAATGACTCAAGCCCACAAGTGATGAAGATTCTTGGTGACATGGTGAGCTTCATAAAGAACCAACTGACAAATGTTCCTCGCCACTCGATCAATTCTATTGAGTTCTACGGTGAAGAAAAGAAGACACCTCACTCGTATAGTTACCAATAACCGCAAAGACCAAGATACATCTCAAGGTTTGAGGTAGAGGTTTTCTCTAGGTTGAAAAGTTTTGATGATGTCCAAAAGAATGTTACAAGGCTTGAGGAAAGGATAGAGCAACTGTCTTCCATATTTTCTATCCAAGAAGAAAAATTGCCTTCAAAACCCATCTTAAGTTTCAACAAAGCAAGTGGATCACATCCTTCCTCATAAGTTTTCTATAGTCCACCTCCCATGGAAGTGCAGGCCGTATACCACTTCCAAGGCCATCCAAAGCCATACATACCTCCTCTCCCTCCATTAACACAACATTCTAAACAATTCACCTTCCAAACTCAATTCCCCCCTCCATCTCAATTTCAATACCAAGTGCCACCTCCACCTCCTCCACAACCACCACCAGCTCCCACTCTGAACCATAAGCAAGGAATTGTTGTGATAGTTCCATGGAGTGGAAAATCTCTTGAGAAGCTTGCAAGTCAAAGAAAGGTTGATGAAGCAAAGAAAAGGCAGACAAGTTGTGATACTGTGATTGAGATTGCAGAAGATGATGTTGTGATACATATTGTTGAGTTTGGGATACCATGTGATCCACCTCGCACTCCATTTGAATGTCCTACCATCCCTAGTGTTCTAGTTCACGACATGCCACAAGAGAATCATGTTGATGCAAGTAAGGTCAAAGCAAGTGAGCCACCATTAATGAAAGAATTAGATGATCCATCAAAAATAAGGAGGATACAAAAGAACAATTTTGACATTCTTGAGGTGTTTTGCCAAGTGAGGGTCAATATACCATTGTGAGATGCTATCAATAATGTCCCATCATATGCCAAATTCCTCAAGAACTTATGCACTGTGAAGAGAAGGTCAACAAGGAGAATACCAAAGAGAGTCAAGTTACCAAACAAGTGAGCTCAATCCTCCAACACTCACTTCCCGTGAAGAGGAAAGACCCAGGAGCCCTAACCTAGATACATTGGGGGACATCACATAGAAACATTCCTACTTGATTTGGAATCTAGTGTGAATTTGATGCCATATAGTGTCTATTTTGAGTTGGGCTTAGGAAATTTGAAACTGACACATTGAACTGTTCAATTGAGAGAGTGTTCCATCAAAGTGCCAAGAGGAAGGGTGGATGATGTTTTGGTGATGATAGACAAGAAAAGGGGAACAATGTTCCCGGCTGATTTCATTGTTCTTGGCATGGAGTCGGGTGATAGGAAGATCCCATCATCTTAGGAAGGTCATTCTTATCTATAGTTGATGCCGCAATACATCTTCATAGTGGCATAATGACATCCTCTTTCATGGACATAAAGATAAAGATAAAGATAAAGATAAACATATACAAGTCCTCAACCTAGTGAGTTCGAGATGAGGATATTGGACATGGTCACTTTAAGAGTCTGATTGCTCATTTAATAGGAGGAGATATGGATGAAAGACTTGATGACAGATTTAGTGATCAAAGGGATTAGAAAATAGGTTGAGTGCAAATGAGAGATGCATTTATTGAATGAATGGACACATGATAACTCCAAATGGATGAATGATGCTAGAATATCCAAGAGGCCCAGCTGAAGGCATGAAACTCAGCACTTTTGGGACACAACCCACCTAGGTTTGGGGAATTATCACCCAACCACTCAATTTGGATACTTTTTGGTTGTTTTTACACTTTTCCATGAAAGCACACACACACACACTATACTTGGTGGTTTTGTTGTTTTTGAATCATTTTAGAATAGATAAAATGGAAGAAAGATGATGCATGGAAGATCCAACCAAGGAGAAGATCATAATTGAAGAGAAGATTGCAAAATAGTAGAAAAGCTATAGGAAGGCGACCAACACGTCCATTCTGCACAACACAGTTGTTAGGACCCTGACCCACATTTTGGGATAACCCTATTTGTTTTGCTTAAGTTTGTTTCTGAGATCCTTTATCTAATCATATGAGATGTAATTAAGGCATTCTAGAGGTTTGTGCTCCTTGTTTGAGCTTGTTTGGTTGATGTTTGTGTTTTGTGGAGAGGTTTGGTGCAAACTTGCAATTTACCTAGAGTAGGGGTTGATCTGCAAGTTTTCCACCTATAGAGTGTTTCTTCTCTCTTTTGGAATCATCTAGAGGAGAAAAGAAGTGTCGGGCTCCTTGTTTTGGCCTTGGTTGAGTTTTGACATCCTTGGTGATGTTTTGGGCACATGTTTGAGGTGTGCTTTGCTCATAAGAGTGTTGTTTTGGGCTTGAGAGCCTTAATGAGACTTTGTATTGATTTGTGGCTGACTTGAGGAGGCTTGTTATTGATTGAGGGTATCTTGATGGACATACTATTGGTTTGTGGTACCTTGAGGATCACCATATCGTTTTGTGAAGACTCTAGAGATGTGCCTTATCAGTTTGTGACCTAGGGTTTCATCCTTATCAGATTGTGAAGGGGATGGATGAGTGTATCGACCTTGACCTTCCTTAGTGACCAAGTGGGAGAGAGATAGATCCTATCACCTTGTTGGATGGTGTTACATGTGTCCTTTCTTCTTGTACATGTGTCTTCTAGGGTTCTAAGGTGGTGACACATTCCCCTTGCTCTCTCTCTCATCAGACATGTATATATACATGTTTCTTCCAATGCAAGAGAACCCTTTTAGTGATGCTTGCTTTCTCTCCTTGGTGGCTGACATTGAGCTTGAAGAGCACTCTCCCTTGGACCTTAGTGGGTGAGCCAAACACTTGTGGTGCTCTCATTCATCTTCTTACTTGGTAAGACATGGTTTTCTAGCTTTCTTTCTCTCCTTCTTTCTTCTTCTCAGCCATGGACCTTGGTATCTTCTTTCCTCTCTTTTTCTTTCCTAACAATGGTCCTATCTTATCTCTTGGAGGTGTTGTGCTTGGAGGATGTTCTTCCTATACCTTGAGTTTGTGAGCTCAGAGCTTGACCTTGGAGCTTAAGGCTTGGTGGTTGTTCTTGAGGCGGGTTATATAACTCTAAACCTACTTTGTTATCATCACCTTTCTACTTGTTCTCTTGCTAATTGTCCTTAGCTCGTTATTCCTTGCTTGTTAGTAGATATTTCATGGAAGCCTTACGTTCTATTTTTTAGAATAGAACCTTGCTAAGTTGCTTCCATGATATGCACCTTTCTTTTGCCCTATTAGTATCATCATCTTGAGGTAGAAGATGACTAAACCGATATGCAATGCAATTTGACATGCTAGACCAATATGCTTCTAGTTAAACGGATATACCTATATGATGTGGCTTGTTATGATCTAGTGATGACTAGTGAGGAAGAGTGTTGAATCTCTTTGCTTTTAGTTGAGTATGGAAGTCAACATGGGTAACCCTAATTGGATATATACATGTATTCTTACACACATGTAGCCCGATATACCTAGAGTTGAAGAGGGACACATATCCCTTGAGGTTCGACTGATATTACTCTAAACCCTAGTGTTTGATACCCTAGTCATTGGTATGGCCGATATCCTATGATGATGAAGGTGGTCGATATCTAAAGGGATACTTAAACTGATGCCCTGTGAGATTATATGGCTGATACACTTTCCCATGAACCTCTAAACTGATATGTTTTGTGGTGCCCGATACAAAGTGATGATAGGCTGATACCATACCTTAGTATAGTGGCAGATACCCTACCTTAGTATGGCGGTTGATACCCTACCTTAGTATGGTGGTTGATACCCTATATTAGTATGGTGGTCGATACCCTACCTTAGTATGGTGGTTGAAATCTTCATGTGGTTTCCCAATACATTTGGGGTTAACCGATACCATTGGTATAAACCCTAGTCGGCACCTTGTGATGGTGGTTGAGACATACCATGTTGATGTTAGGGTCTCATAGTGATGATGTATATCCTAAGGGATAGTTATGTGTATGATGTGAGGGTTATGTTCCTATACCACATAACATGTTTTATAATGATGATGAGAAACATGCTTATATGTCTCGTAAAACATCTCATAATAATGAGGAAAGTGATAACCTAAGGGTGGTTGGTGATCCAACCTTGTAAACCCTAATCGGGAGAAGTGAAACTCTAAATGTGTGAAGTAAATGTATAGCATGAGTTCTATGAGATGATGATGCTTTTTCTTCTTGCTATCAACTTCTAACCATGTATGTGACATTGATTGATGTACATAGTCAGGTATGAGCTATGGTGGTTATGATGTGATGGACATTGGTCCTTATGATGGACATTGGTTCTTGAGATGTGCATATAATGAATAACAAGCATAAAGTGATGATGTGATTCAATTTGCTCTGGTGATGAGATATACTCTATTTATGTAGATCATGTTTAGAGGTTATACGTTGTAACTTGATTGATGCTTAAAGATGATCAAATTGATCTCATTAATCAAGTAAAAACTAGTAGTGTAGTTTCTCTATGCCATAGATCCATTTAGTGTTAGCACTTGCTGAATGGTGAAATGAGTTTAACTCAGAGCACATATTATTGAATATGTAGGGTGCAAGTTGAGGTATTTCCTCGTGTCCTGAATGTATTTGTATTACATGATTGACGGTAAGTCATACCTGGAATTTGTATCAAAGAATTGATTGTAATTCATGCTTGGAATTTGTATCATGGGATTGACTATAAGTCAAATCTTGGAAGAGAATTGTTGTAAGTTGTAGCTCAATCTCACTAGCATCATAACATGTACCAAGGTGGGCTAAATCTGCACAGCTAGACTAAAATGTCCCTAGAAGCAGATGACTCATGATGTCACTGCATATTTACTTGTACTGACTAAGAAATGTGAGGTTGTGGATTCCAGCCTTCCATTAGACCTTGTATATCACTTACTTCGACTATATACATATAGTCGTCAGTTGGATTTGGATGGTATGATTCAAATCCTTAGGGCATAATGAATGTGTAATTAGTCGTGTAGTATAATTGTATAGGATCATATACAAAAACATTGGTTGAGGCCTTGCTTGATCTTTATACAATGTTCTTAATAGAAAATATACATGTTCTTCATATTCCTTTTAAATTATTAATATGTTTCACAATTTAACAGTAATTGATATTCATGTTAATAACCATTGCCTGCTACATCTTAGTTGTATTTATACTACTACTCAGTTATCTTTTCTATGATAATAATAGAGTTGGTGGTGAGTTATATCTCCCGCTGAGATTTGGATTCTCACCCCGTGGGTTTCCCACACCCTTTTTAGGTGGACAAGTATGAAGAGGTAGAGATTGTGTAGAGGAGGTTGAGCACTAGCTGGAGGAGTAGTAGCTGATACAGTTGGAGGTGTTGCTAGATGTCTTTTCTTGGTAGAGTCCTAGAGTTGTTCCTGTACACTCGGGTTTTTGGGAACGTTTTGCAGATGTTTTTCGAACGTGTTATCTTTATGTATCCTTTGTATATCAGATAATATGGAATCATGAATATATGTTCTAGGACAGTGCTTTCATTACAGGTTGACAACATGCCTTGTGAATGCTTTGAGGCATGAAAGTACTCATGTGTAAAGGTTCTTGCTATATGGTTGTTTTATGCAAAAATGGTTTTTAAGTTTTAGTGTTTTCCCAGTAATTTGTTCGCTAAAATTTCTTCCGCAGTTATGTTTTTTGATTAATCTCGCTTTGTGTGGTGTTGGGCATCACAACGACCATGTTGTTGGCAATCCAGAACGGCCATTTTGTGTAGAGCGGTCGTGGTGGCTCGGTCATACACGAGACACCTTGAGATCACCATCCCCCACTTGGTGTTTATCTACACCAACTCCATGTCCTCTACCCTATGATCCTAAACTTGTATTTCATGTTGAGGACAACATAGTTTAAGAGTTTGGGTTGGTAGGGCGGTAAGCCCTTTCTTTACCTAACTTTCCTCTATGTTCCTTGTTCTAAATTTTTTCTTAAGATGATCAAATAGTATAACCATCTCTAATACTTGTGTATCCATACTTTGTGTTCTTTCTTTACATACATGCATATCATATAGGTAAATTTCATGCATTATTTGCATAATTTTCAAAAAAAAATTGCTCTTTTTGTCATTCATCACATATCATGTGATTTTTGTAATTTTTGCATGTTTTTAGCTTGGATTTGCTTGTTTTCTGCTTTATGTTCCATAATGAAGGCTTAGATGTGATTGAAGGTAGTTTGGCACCATTTTGGTCAATTTTGCCCAAATTTAAAACTTCTTCCCTAAAAGTGTGTTTTGACCCAATCTCTACATTTTGGATTGAAAATGATGACCTTTGACAAATGCAAGTGAATTATCATGGTTTATTGCTAAATGGCCTCAATCTTGACTTTTTACTTATGCATCACCTCTCTTATGCTTGCGAACTATTCAATTGAATTGTGATTGAAGAAATTGACAAACACTTGGAGTTTTGTAGAATCTCATGATAGACATGTGGTTTTAATATTGATCATTCATGTGTTGTGCCATTGATTGATAAAATTGTTGGAGTAACTTTCATGCAGGAGATCTCATGTTGAAGTCCATATTAGTAACCCCTCTTTGACTCACTTTTCTTCTACCATCTTCTTACATCTCTGCCTCATTAAAGGATGCCAAAGTGCACACATTCATCCTTGGCCACCTCCAAAAGTTTGGGTTGTCCATATCCATACCCCCGACTTCACTCTCATCATCATGTACCCCATCCATATCAAGGACAAAGAAAAATAAAAAGAAAAAAGGAAAAGAAAAAGACAATGAAAAAAGAAAATAATAGATGTTGTTGTTTAAGAGCATCTAAATAAAGAAAATATGAGTATGTAAAAGTACTTCAAACTCTTACCGCAACCCTTTCATCCTTTTGCAAGCCCATGGAGCTAGGAAATATCAAACCTAGCTCATTTTTTTCCTTTTTCACAGCCACATGGGTTACTTAGTGTTGATGGACATATGAGATTGAATTCATGAATGTAAAACCACAAAATTAGTCATATTTAACCTTTGCTACCATGAAACGGTTACTCGGAGTGATATGACAACCATATGGATTGATTATGCTTTCTATGCTCTACATTTGCAGTTTGCAGGTTAAGTTCTCTAATCATGATTGGTTTGTGAAAGAAGTAGGAGAGAGGTGGAATGCATGTACCTAGTCATCTTTGAGCCCATCTAGCCAATATTTACATATTGCATTGCATTTGTCATTTCTTGGTTGCGGAAAAATTGCAGAGAGATTGAGTTGGAGCATACTTGAGAATAAGTATGTTTCAAATTTGGGGTGATGATGTAGTCCTATTTTAGGGCTTCATCTTGTGTCATATTGCATTTCAGTCTCATCTATACATGTTAGATTACATGTTATTTCCCCTAATATGCATATTTGTGTAAAATGCACTTATGGACGTTATTTGTATGTTTTTCAAGCATTTGGACCATGCTTGATGGAAGAGAGAGAAGGAGTGATCCTAGGGTTTCTCTACCCTTGAATAGGCCCAAAGTTAATTCCAAGACTCGTACAACCTACCCCTAGTGGTCAAAGATCATTGAAACAAAGATTTCCAAGAATGAACAAAGATTCAACTCAAAGTGATGATGCAGAGAGCAGCATGGTCGTGCTACCATGACCCAACATGGTCGTGATGCATATCATGGGCATGCTACTACGACCCAACATGGCCGTGCTGCATAGCACGACCGTGCAACCATGACCCAACATGGTTGTGATGCATAGCAAGGCACTTCTACCATGACCAAACAAGGTCGTGTTTCATAACTTGGTCATGCTACCATGACCCAGCATGGTCGTGTTGTGTAGCACATCCGTGTGGCATACAGACTGGCATGGGCATTCCACTTAGAACGGGCAGCCAACTCCAAGCCACCATGACTATGGTGACTACCACAGTTGTGCTACCCTTCACTACTAAAAAAATGGTCTTTAACTACAAAAAAAAATTGTAGTGAAAACCCCATATTTTGTAGCTAAAGGCTTTAACTACATATTTCTTTACACATACAAATTATAGTATATGCTCGTATAGCTAAAGCCTTTAACTATATTTTTCAAATATGTAGTTACATAATCCATTTGCTACAAATTCATATGTATCCAGAAGCGTAGCTAGATATTGTCCTTACATATTTAAATATAAGTATAAGTATAGCTAAACGTATGACTACAATTGCATATATAGTCATTATGTAGTAAAAACATGAAGTTAATACATTTTAAATGTATTAATGTGTAGGGAAAGGCAGCAATTACTATATACATATATATGTAGTTGATTATGCATCTAGATACATATGTAGTGCCATTTAATACACATACATATATGCTTAGTTTGACTATATATATATATATATATATAGTGTAATTTGTTTGTACACAAGCTCTTTTAATAACAACATTGTATGCTCAATATTATGCCAACAATCTTACTTTCATTTATAATGAAGAGTCGAATGTACATGGGGAGTACGTATACCTTGCCCCTGTTATAAAATGTGTACAAAAAAAGTTTATACATATATCAATGATTCAGTGGTCTACTAACATCTTTGTGAAAGAGTTGTCTTTCTCGGCCAGTTTTAACATCCTTATTGTCTTCTTCTTTTGTTCGAGCTCTTGTTGTTGTTGCAACATCATGAAGAAGAGCATGCGTTGGATTAAAAAAAATAAAAAAGACAATCTTGACTTGGTTGAGTAGGGTTGCCCTCTAGCAAAGATGTTCTTTCTCTTATCTTAGAATCAATCATTTCAGCTAAAACATGCCACTCTGACTTCCCAATTGTTTGTGTGGTGGCACCAAGTATTGACTTGTGGGCCTCTTCTTCATCAGAGGAGTCTCCGTCTGAGCTATCTTCATCTGAGCTTTCTTGCTTCTTCTTGGTACCAGGTTTAGCTACTGGCGTTGCCTTTTTATGATATCGAGTAGGCTTCACATGCTCCTGTGATTGGCATAAATAAAAAAAGAGCAACTTGTCAGAGATTTGTATATTAAAAGTAGAAATAACAATGCATCACAGAAACATATTCAGGAAAATATATGAGAATATAAGTACAAACAAGTACTCAAGAATCAAATTTGACTTGCATCATTAAAATCAAACTTGGATTTGCTTTCATTAGAGCTGCTTTCTTTTGTTACTTTCTTGCTTGCATGAGCAGCTGTGCCATTCTTGCATGAGCAGCTATGCCATTCTTTCATTTCTAGCCTGCAAAAAAGATCAGATGACCAGGGCCGACAACTATCAGAAAAAATATCCCTTACATGGAATAGAGAATAAAATTATTAGATGGCTCACTCATAAATGAATAGTACTTTGCCTTACTGGAAGAAATTATCTGTACAATTAAGCTTTGTTGAACACTTTGCTAACCAATCATAAGCCACCGCAATCCCTGATTCTTCCCACCAATTAGCTGCTTGCTAGGAGAAAGGGATCTGGACTGGGGTCATCACATAATGGTGGCAACATTTGATCAGCTGCCATGTTCAGTGGTGTATGAGATGGGAAAATATGGGAAGGTAGAGTAGATGTTCAAAAGGCCAAGTGCTAGTTTTAATGCACTAGTAAAGATCAACTACTGATATGTAATCATTCAACATGTCATGCTATATGAATCTGTAGTAAAGGAGCCTGATTTACTAGCTGACTTGACATAGTATGTCTGTCTAAGAGGATGCGTCTCGTATAAGTCTTTACCCAATAAAAGGATGGGATCTAGTACATATGTGCAAGCATTTAATGTATACAGGAGAACATCAATAATTATACAAATAAAGAACTCTAAATAATGAGACCAATGCAAGCATCACAAACTTTGAACCTGAATATGCTGAAACTGGTGCATTTCCTATGGATTGCATGTGGTGCACAGGAAGTGGTGTAAGATTGGGAAAAATGATGCAATTTTTACTTAATGCCATGTTCTATTTTCAGTTGCTTCTTAGTTTATTTCTTGAGGCTTTAGATTTGACAGTCCTCGGCCGCACACTGGTTCATTACTGCTCCCTACCATGTGTGAAGCCCAACAAGGACCATATTTAATGATTTAAAGTCTTCAACTCTCAGTGGATATGAGGCAGTAGTAGCTTGCTCCCCCAATTTAATTGGTCATATGGGCTGCATTAGATGCATTACCTAAGTAATGAAACTCTATCCAACAGATCTAAGAAATGTACTTTGGTAGTCAATAGAAAATATAGCATCTTTTATCCAATAGGACATTAAACATGGAATACAATGTTTTCTCTATCCTTGGAATGACTGGATTCAGCCTTAGGCCTATATTCTATACTCACACAATCTAAAAACCAAAGTCCACTTATGCATTCTCTTATCTACATCAAATCTTCTAGGAAGTGCATTCACTGGGAAAGTTTTTGTATCCCTATTTTATTTCACTGGCATCTTAATAACACACAATATTTTCTGTAGTTGAATTATAAGACTGGAAGGAACATAAAAATGCTTAGTGACTGTACACACACTCATTTCATAAACCTTCTGCAGACATGAATATCTCATTTTTTATGTAGAACTATGTACTAAAACAACATATCATATTGCAGCCTCGCACCTAAAAAAATCATACTAATTTGGGTATGAAAAATTCTCGACTTTTAGAGCACATATTTCCTCATATCTTCATTCTCTATTGAAAAGAATTTTTTTAATCAATTAGATCTTTAATATACGACTCTAAAACAAACATCTTAACAAAGAAGCACAAAGAGATATACCTAATTGAGAACTATGAGAAAGCAATTATAGAAGTACTGGCGATATGAGGATTTTGGAAACTATGTGGTGTATGTCGGATATTGTGTAGAAGGTTGAACCATATCAGGTGCACCATTTAGTTGACTAACATTTACACTGCTTGGTATCTCTATGAATATCATCGCACCAGAATCATATGCTTGCATTGGAAAGCTTGCACCAAAATAACCTACAGGACCCAGAAACAGAGGTGAAAAAAGCAATATTGGTGCTTCTGCTTATGCAGAATCATGCTCAATTCTAGCTTGTGATTCTACTTCACTTGCAGCTAAATATTATTGTAAATATTATTTAGGTGGAGACATCATTGGAACCATATTGCAATTCATGAAAATATTTAATGTGTATGCATAAAAGTCTTTTCACTAACTGTATTATGGGTTCAATAATACAAAACTTCTTAAATGTTAAATGAGGAATCTATATTTAAGTAACATAATCAATGAAGACATCAAGTGGCTCGAGAAAAGCATTTGCATGTCTTATATGAGCTAGTGGCTTTCTCTTTAATGTCATTTCTGTAAAGTTACGAATTGGAGTCATTAGTTGTTCCATGTAATATAGTTCAGTAAGAAAAATAAAGTAATTATGTACCACTCCTGCCTTAAAACCATCCACTATTTTATTTCCATACCAACTCTATTTTCATTTTCTTAACCCTACTCCCACCCCTCTATTCTAATCTCTCATATAACCCACTCAATTATTCCCTACACTATGACATCATAGCCCACTCAATAACGGACCCACAATAGAAATTCAATTGCTCATGCCTTCTACTATTGCTGGGTGTAGTTATAATGATGGAAAAATATTTCAAGATGTTGTTTTTAATAGGTAACCATAGATAAGATTTTGAGTCTAATAAATCTATTAGTACCTAAGAAACAACCATTCTAAGATGAACTTGATAGAGATAACAAGTTTCAACAAACCCAATCCAAGTCACATCTCCATATCAACTCTCATTTAATGTCTTGTTCCTTTCTCATATGCTCTACTCCCTCACTCTAACATGCAGTTTAGAACCACATACATACGATTAAGCTACTCATACCTACTGCAATTACTGAGTGTAATCATTCTAGTGGTTAAATTTTTTAGCTGCTTGTTATAACAAATTAATCATTTTAGATTCCTTCAAATCTCATAATATGGGAATTACATATTTGATTAAAGTATAAAGATATGGACAGACCTTGATACAACCAATGTAGTGAGTTTACAATGTTTCCTTGGTAGCTTACAAGTAAAATTTTTTAGATCGTATTATCTATTAGTAAGCATATGTATACTACTTTATATGGGATGGAGCTAGCTTCTAGAATGAAATGGCCAAGTGGTATCAAGATATCAAGATACTTAGCCTTAGGTATGAAATTTACTTCATTAAGATATCAACCAGAGCCAAGTAATGAAAATAGAATCCCTGAGTAATAAAATCCATAACTTCAAACATAAAGAAGGCTTGTGCACTATACGTCAAGATACAATAGTAATGCTCCAAATAATGTATAAAACCCAGGAGTAAAGCACACCTAAAATTCAGCCCTCCCTGACTCCATGTTATTAGAAAATCCTAACTCATATCTAAAACCAAATATCCACCATGCACACAAACGATGAAAAGGAGTAGGTAGACTCTAAAGTAAAAAACACATATCTTCTACTCTTGTAAAAGTGTTCCTTCCATGTATAGATTCCAGCACAAAATGACAATAGACTTGAATGTGGTCCATTTACTCATGGAAGTCTAGATTATTTGCAGTGAAGATAGCAGTAACATTGTCATAGTGCATGGGCATGGGATGAATAGGAATAAGGCCTGGTTCTAATTAAAAACTCTTGAACCAAATCATCTCACATAGAGTATGAGCCATTGCCCTATATTCGGCTTTGGCACTAGATTGAGCCACCATAGCATGTTTCTTGCTTCTTCCTACACCATTACCTCTCCTCCCTTATTAACTCTCTTTCTTTTTAATCTTGCACCATTTCCGTCGCAGTTGTTTCCTCATTTCTAGGAGGGTGATCCCTATGGTTTATTCCTCGTTCTGATCTGCCTTTATTCCTTGTTGCATAGGCCTAACTACTGATGTTGCTTCATACTTACAACTGAAATATCTACTGACTTCATCTATACTGATATCTATAGTTGATTCTCCTCGCAATCAAGTGATTATTGTCCTCCTAGCTGATAAAGTTTACCTCGAATAGCATTGTCCTTTAAAGGTTTATGTTATTGCTCATGATCATGAGGTGCATCTGCCTACTTCAGGACGTCCATCCTCCTGCTACTGCTGACTCCAAAGCAAAACTGTCTATGCTATTTGTCCAAAGAACGACTCACTTGTCATGAGTTGGATCATTTCTCTTCTTTGTCTCTGTATGGTGAAAGACATGCGGGATCAACTCGCTCGTGTATCTATTTATAAGCACAATCCTTAGAAGGTGTATCATCTCTATTAAAAATTAACTACGCTCAAGATCGCACATGGCACTGATATTAAAGACCACTATGCTTACTTTAAGGCTCTTTGGTAGATATCTTGTGATGTGCCATGCCATAGAGGATGATAGCACTAAACAGTAAAAGCAACGACACAAGCAATAGCTTGTTCAATTCTATCCAGTCTCCCTGATTTTGTTGCAGACATTATTTATCATATTCTTCTTATCATAAGATTAGATTATTGGTAATATGTTTAGTTGTCTTGTTATATGGATAGGAATTTCAAATCTAGAGAGAACGAACTCAAGTTGTTGAAGATCAGAACAGGCTTCTGCAAAAGCTCTATAATTGGCTTTCTTGGTTGATTGAGCAATAAGCAGTGCTTCTTGCTCCGTCGTGCAACATGATGTTTGCTTATCATAATGAAAAACCATAATGTGGATCATCTGTTTCCTGTCCAATCAGCATCCACATATCTAGAAACTGATATGTCCTCTTTTGAGCTAAAAAAGGGGCTATGATTTAGCGAGAACATGACAGAGTCAATTTTTTATTTCATTCATTCAAATGTACTAGGTCCAAGTTTTGTACATCCATAATTGGTTAAAAAAATTGTTGACTTTAATGATCATTCTCTTTTTCCTGCTAATTAAGAATTGAGCAACAGAATGAATATCTTATACTAAAAAAGTATTACATAAATCATTGCAGTCTGTTGAACCACTATCACATTTAGTGTGTAATATTGCTTTTTGAGTTTCCAACATACAAGAAATTTAAAATTCATGGTATAGGAGTGCAGTGATAATACACTACCAAAACAGCCATAGGCACACAAGTGCAGAGCATTGGTAAATATAAAATATCTGCAAAAGAGGCAATTTAGAAGATATAGAAGAGAACCAACTATAATATCTAGCAAGAGTGGTGACGAGTAAGATGATCATATATGCATGAAATGGGCAAACTGGGGGAATATAAAAAGAGTCCAAAGAGATGAGGCATAGAAAGCCAGAGGAGTATAGTCCTCTAGGTTTTTATAACATGTGAAAAGTAGCACTAGTAACTCCTATCCAATAAATTATTTGTTTCCGAGAAAAAAATTGCATCAGTGAATTGAAGAATATAAGTAGAAAAATTTACTAACAGGCCTCAACAAACCTGAATGTATATATCAAAGGATCTTCCAACAGTCAATCGATCAGGTGCGTTTGGAAAAGCAGTTTTTGCAAACTGAAGCCTCACAGTGTAATTCCCATTTTCAAGTGCCAGACCATAATATCTTAATGAAGAAGGAGACCGCCTTGCCGACTGAAATAATTCCTGGTATGGTGTACCATGGAACCTCACTGATGAATTAAATTCCAGATAGTTAGGGTTTGGTGCATATAAAAACCTTCCAGTGCTACTCACTGCCCATCTTTTATTCTCGGAAACATAATAGGAAGCGGTAGTGAGATTCTTATTATCAGCTTCATAATGAATTCCTTCAGATGTGAAAATTTCAGTACCACCACAATTTATTGCAAATGAATAGTCTGCACAAAATCAAAGCTTGTGTTATCTTTATCAAGTAGAGTTTTCAAAGAAAAGACGGTAAAAAAGTGAGCTTACAAACAGGAGATCCACAAAAGCATGGAAAGTTATTCTGTAGACAGTTCAAATCCCATCTAAGATCACAATGCATATGTTAGATATGAATAATAGTAGGGTGCCAATAACACTTGGAAGTTCATCATCATCTCAAAATCTAAGATCTGTATCACCCATGCGAGCTTTTCATACGACATTATTCTATTCGTTGAAGCTTCTCTACACCAAGAAAAGGTTATAAAATCCTACCTCAAAAGGTTCAGGGATGCTTCTGGCTTATTTCTGCCGCACGACAAGTCCACACTATTCTTTTCCTTCAACACACCTAGGGGCTTGAGGAACATAATCTACAGGAAGCTTGGGATCCAGGAAACGAGGAATTTGGGTCACCATCTTGGGGTCCCAATCGTCCACAGAAGGAAGAGTAAGGAGTTATTCCTCTCACTCATCGAGAAGGTCCACAATCAAATAAATCAATGGAAGAACAACCTCCTTTCTCTATTAGGAAGGACCACACTGGCAAGATATGTGTTGCAATCACAAGCTTGCTACATTATGCAATCCATCCAACTCCCTTTATCCATCTATGAGAGAATTGACAAATCTATATGGAAATTCATTTGGAACGGGAATTCCAACAAACACCTTAATCTTGTGGCCTGGAAGCATGTCACGAAGCCTAAGGATCGTGGAGGCCTGGCCATCAAGCGAACCAAGAACTTCAACATTGCCCTCCTGATGAATATGGCATGGAATTTCATTAAACATCATCGCATCCCATGGGTGGACCTCATGGTAGGCAAGTACCTCAGCAGGGGACATCCCAACACCAACAACTCTCATCTCTAACGCACCATCAGGACCCTAACACCTTTTCTTCTCAACAACTCAAGACGAATTACCATCTATGGCCACCACACTCTCGTCTGGTCGGATGAGTGGGTTGGTAACGGCCATACACCTTCTATCAAGACAGGCTTGTCCATCCCGAAAGACCTCCTCGACCGCAAGGTATCTAGCATGGTCAAGGAGGATGGCAATTGGGATGCTGACTTCATCCGCTACTGGTTCAATAACGAAACTACACAGTCCATCTTGAACATGCCTACACCCAATGACTCCTATGAGCAGACAAATGCATATGGAAGTTAACACCATACGGAATGTTCTCGGCTAGCTCATCCTACACCTCCATAACTCAAGCAGATGAGGAAGATTTGCCGTTGTTCAAGGCCATCTGGGCCATTCGAGTTCCACATCGAATCAAAATCCACCTCTGGCTCTTGCTCCATAATAGACTCCTCACGAACACTGTGAGAAGAAGATGACTAAGGACCCAAAGTGTCCTGTATGCAGTGACATAGATGAGGACTACCTCCATGCCATAAGGGACTGCAATGCAGCTAGAATGACCTGGACCATGCTCCTTCCCCCTGACACACATCTCTTCTTCACGAACCAAGATGTCCACTCATGGCTCGAGTATAACCTCAACAGCCTCCACCAAGTTCCTGATTAGGACATGAAATTTGTGGTGGCCTGCTAGAAAATTTGGAAGAACCAAATTTCTCACATCTTTGAGCATAGAACTATCCCTTCTTCGGTCCTCGTTGTCCAATGCTTGGCCGAGGCCTCTTCGATTTCCCAAGTCTTGTCTCACTCTCCTTCTTCCTCCAACTGCAACTCAGAAGACATTGGGCCCGCTCCTTCTCTGACAATCCAATCGTCTGCAACTATCATCCATGTTGATGCTGCCCTCTCAAGAAATACACATTCTATGTGCACTTGCGCCATCGCCAGAAACCACCTAGGAATATGGATAAAGGGATCTGCCTGTGTCTCCCCTGGCTCAGACGCCATGGAGGGGGAGCTGAAATCTATCTTACATGGCACGGAGCTTGCCTTCCTTAACAACCTCTCTGAGGGACTGATTGTCTCTGACTCCTAGAACGCAGTGCAATGGGTTACCCAACTGAAGAAGCCCCCGAACAAATATCTTACTCTCACCCTAAAGATCATTGATTCTCTAAGGCAGGCCAAAATCGTGAGAGTGGTACACCAGAAAAGAAACTAGAACAAGCTCATCGATGCTTTGGCGAAGTTCTATTTAAAGCAACCCTCGTCACCTCTGAACTGGAATGAATGTCCTTCTCATATCCAAAATTTCTATCATTTCGATCTCTAACTTTTCCCCATCCTCTTCAATGTAGCTCCTTGATGTAACTGGTTTTACCAGTATCAGAAAAAAAAAAACTATATTAAATTAGATCATAGTGGTTCGGCTAAGTTAAATATGATGCCACTTGACAATCTACTTCAGTTTGAGTGATTTATAAAACAAAGGATAAGTTCATTTTGTGGTTTCAATTCACAATAAACTCTCCCCACCCCATAATACAAACATAATTTACCTAAACGTTATTTCATGACAATTTTAAGACTATCTTGGTGTCATTCAACAATTCACAGTTCATGGAGTTTGCAGATTCTATGAATAATATTCAGAAAACTTGTGTTCATACTTGGGAAAATATATGTGTGCAAAGTAATTCATGTATATCCTTGAACTAAAAATGTAGATATTTCTACATATTGCAAAGATTGAAGAAAGCTACTATGATGACTAGGAGTCAAACAAGAAGGATGGCTGAGAACCGCGATGAAATCATTCTGTTCATTAACAATTTATCATAGGAATGTATGTTGACAACGTGCATATGACTCATTTTCAGTGGAACATGACATTTTATTTATTCATGTATTACTAAACATAGGCTATCAGTTCTGAACACAACAAGTAAAAAGATAATTGGCATGGCTTTTCATGTTTACAGTCTTAGTTAACAATGCATTTAATAAATTATTTGTCTTTACCGTATCTGTATTAGAACTTAGTTGTGTCACTGTGCACTCATAGACATTGTCTGACTCATAGATGTTGTTTAAATTATTTTTCTCCTCTTCATTGGGGAGAACTTTATAATAAAAGGTTCATCCTTTCAAAAGAAAATGATTCTGTCTAGTGAGTTCCACTACCGAAGCTATTATATAGTGATCAGTGTTTAAAACCATGGGATGTTGTTGGAAGAGCTAATCTTCTTAACTATCCACCTAAATCACCTTGTGACAAACTCACTCAACAGAAGGAAACATCAAAGATACAACGATGGGTAATTATCACACGGAACAAAATATGTTGTAATATAGAACAATAGTTAAAATAACATAACAAAGTAATAATAGATATTTCAAGACTTGTAACACCATAGATAACTTTGATGGTGTACTACTCAAAGAATAGGCCATTGTTTTCTCTTCCATAGATCAGGTTTTGGAATCTCTTCCAAGTTTCATGAAATTTATCATTTTCTTTTTGGCTGAAGTAGGTAATGTACCTTCTCATTTAGGTTAACTCAGCAATAGGATAAAACTTCTTCAGAAGTTCATTCTTATTTCCTCCCATGTGACAATCACTGTCTTTGAAGAGTACCACTTCTTCACCTTATTCTAAATAGAGAAGGGGAGCATGATGAGATGAATAGAGTCATAAGTGGCTATATGATTTTTGAAAGTAGAGAAATTTAAAAAAAAAGCATGTGCTTGTACAATTTTTATTTTCAAACCCATAGAACGTGAGGAGAAATACAAGAAGTGTCGGTGTGATTGAGAACTTCTTCCCTAGCATCTGATCCACCCTAGCGACAATTGGAGAAGTGTAATTGCTAGGCATAAAGTTGTCATGAACCGGCTTGGGATGTGAAGGAGGAACAAGTGGTACATCCTCAGGGCAATGTCCTTCACCATCTACCATCTCAAACTCTTGATGTTGATGTTGTCTTCATCCTATGTCAGGGTCTGGTAGGAGCAAGTCAGTAGAATAAGAATGGTGCACCATCATGCAACACTTCACATACACAAGGCACAAGTAAAAGATGTAGGTATGTACTATTGTGAAACTTAGTTCAAGGTAGATACATGCATGTATTGTAACCAGAAATGAAAAAACCATGCATGAATGTCTTATGGAGAAGTGTAGCATTGAAATTTTAAAACAAGAAGTATTGAAAGAAGGAAAAGAAGATGCATAGGACAATTTCACTTCATTGGATATTTTGATCTTCTTAGGGAGCCTCTTGTCATTTTCACACATCTAGTTTTACATATGGAGACACAAAATGGAGATACTCCAGCAGATGGATCCAAGTCCTCTTGAAAGCATTGGCCTCACAATCCCTTTTGTTTCCAAATTTCTGATTGGAAGGGTAGAACCTACTCACACATCCAGGGATCGTCTTTTCTGGTTGAGAGGCATAACATATTATAGAGATAACTCCTATACATATTGACACACAAAAAAGTATATGATCTATCATTATGTTTGCATAAGAAGCAACTAGAAGAAAGTAGTATACCTCTTTTCCTCAAATAATCTAAAATTGGAAGTTTGTTATGACGGGCTTCGACATATGCGACATATATATCTTTGGAGCTTTGAACGTTATAATCCACTTAAAAGAACTAGATTCACTCCTCTATGCAATCTCAACCATTTGTTTTTTTTTGGAAGCATTGGGTCTCTAGTATAGGTTTGGGCTAAGGCTAGAGAGCTAGGTTACTAGCTAAAATGATCATGAAGATGAAACAAACATGGCACATGTTTTTGACTAGCTAGCATATCAGTGAGTGATATTCATAATGTTTGTGATCAATCTCATAGATAAGCTTGTCTGTAAATATATGATGAAAACAATAAAAAATAATGATAAGGAGAAAACCTCTTTCAAATATTGGAACTTCACATGTGTAAGGACTATTACCAGTCACGTCAGTAGTTTGACTTAAACCCAGGTATATCAGAACAGGTTCATAGGTGTTGGTGATCATAAAAGACATTTCCCTATAGATTCCTATGAAATATTTACGTATAGATATAAATGGGAAAAATAATACAAAGACTTGTTAGCTGGAAACATTATAGGCTAAGTAGAAGGTAGAACCAGGCTTTGAAAGAAAGATAAATTGAAATCAAACTTGAAAAATGAATAAAACTCGCGAGCAAAATTTGTATGTGTATGCAAAGTATGTTATGAGCATGTGTTCTTATACAAAAGCCATATGTTGTTCTTACAAGCTCACCAAATATGAGTATAACTTAAGTTTGCTATATATCACGTGTGGCCTTGCAGAGAACAAGGGAGATGAGATATTTAGCAAGATCTTGCAAATATATAGAATCTGAGGAAAGAAGATACCTCATGGAACGATGCTTAGTGCTAAACATTAAGATATAAGATGGATGTTAAGAAGAACTCATTTCTGAATGCAGCAAGGGCTCCCCTTGAGGTGTTAATGATAATCTCATGTTGAGGATGATACTGGAAAGATTGAATTTGTACTAGATGCACTTCGTCATGACCACACACCTCTAAAGAAAATGTAGGGCCTTCACTGTTAAATTAAATAGATCTACAGATCAAAAACAAAAATAGAAATCACCTTAAGTATAAAGAATTATGTATGAAGGCAATATCATATAAATTCTCATCATCTTCACTCTCGTATCATCATCCCCAAGCCTCTATAGATCAATACAAACATAGAATAGCACCTTTCATTGCATGATTTGACGAACTTCAAGAACAAAGAACAAACTACAGGATGTATGAATCTATACAATAGTAGAAGTAAAGAGCATCTTTTTGAGGACAAAAAATCCAAATTTTATGAGGTATTCCTGAAAGGGTAGCATAATCAAGCAGAGTACAACAAAATAGGAATCTGATCAGGTATTAGAAAGACAAACTAAAGGATCAGATCAATAGGTCCATCATTGCATCATTGCATTTGCGTTTCAGTAAGACTAAAAAATGACAAACAAGATCTATCAATTCAAGAAATAATACTTCTACTAACCAAGAACATAAGAAATAATCAAAGGCAAAAAGATTTGATTATAAAAGATTGACCATGTGAAGTATCAGTTGAATGGACCCATGAGGCTCAATAAAATCAACTAATAGAAAAACATCAGTATCCCCGTCTAAGAGAAAAGCTCAGATTGACTGACATCATACATCATTTTCTCAAGAATTTTGGTTCAAGTCGACAAAATAAACAAGTGAAGTATCATTTTAAGACACTTGGATCCAAAATGAAACTCTAGTAAAAATAACCATGTCAAGTCTCAGTTTCAAACACCTGACTCCCATAGATCTCAGAAGGATACAAGGAGGGTTTAAATATGAACAAATGATATACCTAACTAAAATTGCATCCGGAAACTTGGTGCCCTAAATAAAAAATAACTAAAAAGACCCAACAAACTTCTGGTTCAACACTGGAGATTTTAAAAACAAGATCAACTATTAAAATATGGACTCATCCATTGCAAAACGAAATCACTAGAAAGAACAACTTAGAGCCATGTTTATTTTGCTATCTAAAGCATAACCAGAAGCAGAAGCAATTCTAGAATAACCAAGATTTCATATAGGGAAGATGGTCTCTCCCAAAGTCAAATTTGGATGTAATTCTAATGTCTATACTCAAGCTTTTCTAGGGTGCTTAACAAGATCTACAATAACATGCACGAGTTCATACAGAAAGTAGCACAATAAAAATACGGCATACCAAACTAAAATCAGTAGTTTGATATCGCTTTAGTGGGTTTGAACTTGGTATCTTCTAAGTAGATTGCAGATTCTACAAAATGCAAAGTGCAGTATCTATGGAAAGCTACAATGGACTAGAAATATTTTTCTGAAGGAGACGGTGGGAGCTGGGAACTGAAAGAAAGTATTTTGGTTGTGGTGATAAAAAATTAGTTTTACCTACAATAATACACTATTTAGTATCTAGTGGATTGCTAGCCAGTATATTTTGGCATGAACCATGATGTACTCATTCAAGTATGGCTTAGTGTTTTGTGTGTCTACAAATAAGGAAGTGATAACTAATATTTCCTCTAAATGTTTTTGATATCAGGGTCCTAATTTCATTATAAAAGGGAGAATGTATGATCCCACATGAATCAAATTATTTCCCTTTGGGTCTCTATCAATTATTTCCCTTGATGTGCTAAAGCTATTTACATTAGCCTAGTGTTTGATTTCATTACATAAAACAATTTATACACAGGGAAAATGCTAGAAAACAGAACATCTTCTGCCTAGTATCCACTCCCCTAACAAAAGGATAAAAAGAAACAACCAACAGCTGAGAGGCCCCCTTTACAAATTAGCAACAAACAGTAAACAATTCCAAAAACATTTTGTGTCATAATACCACATTTGATAACTGTTGCAAGCTTCCCATTAGCTCTTTGAGAAAATATTGGTAAGGGAAATGTTGTAAAAACCTTCAGGTATAGTTTAGGCCCTTATACAGAACTTATCACAGGAACAAAGAGAAAAGACAAAATCTGGACGGACTAAATAATATTTAGTCATGTAGCGGCCATGATGTGGTCACAATAATTAAGGTGAGCTCTTTAAAGCAAGTAGAATAACATTATATGGTACCAAATTGATACCTGAGTTGCAATTTCACTAGTAGAGTCCAAACTTCCCTCTGTGTGGCTCTAGATAGTACAGTGCCAAACTGATATTAGCATCTTTGTCCATGGCCAGATAGATAAGGACCATGGGGTTTCCACACAACTTTGTGCTGATTTTATCTGGGCTTATGGGTCAGGGAGACTGATTTATTTATTATTGGGGAAATCCATCGTGCATGTGCAGTATCGGGGCAGAACGGGACATGAACAACATAGAGGGAAGAGGTTAGCTTGTCATGAGAAAAAAATGATATCACATGTACCTTTTGTTCTTATAGTTCATACATGGGGAGGCATCGCTTCCACTAGACATCGTTGGAGAAATCATGTTTGCCTTTGCGCTGATGTTCTTTGCAACCAAACTACTCACTGAATGGAGTATTGATTGATGAACCATTGCAAATCCCAAGGGAGTAAATGAATATTCTAGAAGGAATTGAAAGGGAAATGATGAGAACGATCAGTGAGGGAAAACAACAGTCACCACAAAATCCTCTACTCACGCACATCGGTGACCAGCACCACCCTCAGAGGCGTCGACGAATCATCACTCTGCCACTGTCACTAGAGACGACTTCACCACCTCCACGGGCGACACACACCGGATTTCCAAATTAGATACCTCATGTGATTTCCCGTCGACACTAAAGAAGCCACACCCTTCTATGTCCATCGCTCTGTCCTGCAGGAGGACGCTCATGAAGGGAGAACTCCTCAGCGTCCCTGCCGATGAGGTCAAGAGGATGTTTGAGAGGACGTAGTCGACGTCACCTGCTGCGGCGTCACATCCAGTAACTGACTCATCCGGCTCTTCCATGTTTCTGTCGTTGTCACCTTCTTTAGTGGCGAGTCCGGTGACGGGATAAGCACGAGATCAATAAGCATTAGAGGATGGAAGCACTGCTATAGTGTGATAATGAGGAAAGATCGGGAGGAGGACAACATTGTGTGTTCTAGGGGTGCGGGTGACTACTGATGCAACCAAATGGGGGGAATGTGGGAAGGAGTGTTTCCGTGTACGTGATAGAAAGAAAGGGGTTTCATTAAAAAAAAACACGGGTTGAATCCCGCGGATGCCTTTTAGAATGAAAAAAGAGAGCAAATGGTTATTTGAAATGTAGCTTGTTTTGTAGTTATTAGTTCAACCCGTCGTTAGCTATACTTTCTTTGTTTGCACTTGTAAAAATTTATAAAGAGAAGTATCCTTTAACTACATACAAAGTATATGTCATCAAATTAAATGTAGTTAGATCATAGTTTTCTCGTAGTGCTTGCCCCACCACGGATGTGGTGACCACCATAGCCATTCCACATTCAGTTCATAATCCAACAACTTATTGTGATTTTCCCCCATTTTTCAGCTTGGTCATTTCCCCACACCATTACCATGTTCCCCTACACCCACCATGACACGCTACTAACAAAAATGTAGCTACTTTTCCATTATATTTCCCACTTTACCCCTACTTGAGCTATTGCTTCCTCCCCACCTATATATATATATATATATATATATATATATATATATATATATATATATATATATATATGTTACACCCCGATCTCACAATTTCCTCAAATCATGAGATTAGGGCATAAGATAGGATTTATATGTAACATAAAGAACACCTTTAATTTATTTCTTTTTCTTTTAAACTCTTGTTTCCCTGCATTGAACCACATATCATCTTAACAATGGAATCTGAACATTTCTTTTACTAATCAGACTTCAATAGTAAAGATACATGTATAAGCATTCACGATGTCTTTCACACATTATGCACATGAAACTTGCTAATTAGCATACATATCAAAGAGGAAGAATATTACACATTTTAATTACAACTCTCTCTCTAAACTCTTACTGAGGACCTAGAGTGATAAGGACCGACTGACTCAACTAATCTCGTACTTGACTCTTGTGGCAGGTCTACACTGATGCTCTGACCATCTTCAAGTCCACGCGGTTAACCCTAAAAATGTTTGAGTAGAGGGGTGAGCCTACTCGCTCAGTGAATGAGTACTTTATGGAAACAGACTAATGCACTAATGTGATTACAGATATAATTTGAATAAACGATATGAAATTTAACAACAATAAATACTACACTGAGCAGTTCTAAAACAATATAATTGAAATAACCAAGAATGTAAATATTGCATCCAAAGAATAACTACTAGAAGACTATGCTTCTAGTCTTTCTTAACTCTTTCATTTATAAAGAACTCTGTGAACCTATATGATCATATTTTAACTTATGCCCTAATCATATGCAGTGTACTCTGCATATAAAGATCCGTAACAAGTCCATGCTACGGTCCCACCGTACAAGACTTAGCGAAACACCCGGGAAGTGCTAAGTCTGACTACTCGTCCTGGTCTGCACAGGACCCTAGGCTCCACGGCCTCATCGCACAACCACGTGTGCTGCACAACCACGTGTGCTCCTGACTCCTCCTTTAACCTGAGTACACTGGCGGAGAGTCTCACAGGGTTACCTTCGTGACACAAGCACGAATGGTGTTAGATAACCAAGTTTTCTCTTTTTCGCAGTGCCATCGTGACACAAGCACGATTGTTGTTGGACACTGCCTCTCTTTCCTCGTTTGTCCGTGACACAAGCACGGATGATGTTACAACACGAGTTTCACCCCAAAGTTGCAGACCTCTCTAAGGGGTTCTACGGTGTTAGGGCATCTAGGTCTATTAATTAATTAACAGATAAATATCATAGCTCATGTATTCAACATATACCATGTCTCAGTAACATCCCTTTCTAAGGCATGTCATATCTCATTACCTGCAATTTACGAGATATGTATTGAAAATAAGAAGCCCTGCAGTATGTAGATATCAACTCAGAGAGAACAAGCATATAAAGTTAAATGCACTAGAAACATACAATTCAACAGTTAAGTATCACCACATCTCATATCGAGACCTTTCATGTCACCATAACATGATTCATTGAACACCCTATCCTTAGGGTTTCATTCGCCTTATTCATTCATCACATGCCAACACCCTACTCTTAGGGTTTCATTTGCCTCATTCACTTGTCACATGGCTCTTATCATGATCTCATAAGATATAAGCATTCACTAAATAAAGAATGTTTCCAACAAATCATATATAATCAATATAGATATGAAATCATGGAAACTTAACTAAATTTAGATTTTCCATATCATTTACTGAGATATCATGTATCAAGAATAAAATTCAATTAAGATAACCCATGAGATACATCCTAACCACTTATAGGATTACTAGTCCTTTTCAATAAGGTTGAAACACTAGTGATGTCTCAATTAGGTTAAACCCTAATTACATCATTTGATATAAATCTGAAAGCATTCTCACTAAGAAGTGTTGTGTACGTATCTGATATGAATCTGCCATCAAAAAGTCATTCAAACAGAGAAGGAATCCGTATCATATCAATTTACAATAACTTAAATCAAACGGACATTTCAGGATTTAGAATTCACATGCTAAGCATTTAGGGATTTGGATGTTATAATCAAATTCGTGCATTACACTGTTTGAAGGAAGAACCCACTCACCCTAAGGTGTGAAAACACCTCACAACTGCATCTCAACTCAGGGAATCTCGAATTCCTATCAAATCCCTAGCAATTCTCCCAATTCTTCTTCCTCGGAAACCTTGAAAATGAGGGATTATGAAGAAAGGGTGAGAAAAGAGGGAATTTCGACATCATCTTGGATCACATCAGAGCATGGATGGAATCTTGACATGAGAGAGAAGATCCACCATAAAAGTCTATGCAAAGAATCCAAACTTACTTGATTTCACCCTTCCTGGAATCGCAAAACCCTAATTCAGCAATTCCCCCACTTTCTCCACTCAAGCCCTAACTCTCCCTCTCTCTCTAGGTTTTCGTTTCTCTGGAGTGAATGACGAAGAATGAGAGCTGTGTGTGTGTGTGGTTGCTCATATAAGTCAATTGAGCTGCTTGGGTCAATTGCATATTGACCCAACACTTAACTTTAATTATATAGGCTGAATATTCAGTTATACAAAAGTTACTGTAATTCGTTTATTTCAGAGATAAAACATTCTCCAACAATTATGGGAATTTAGCAAGTTGTTTATAATTTATCTATAAAGCTTCAGTTAAAATTTTAGATCATTTGGAGTTACCAATAAATAAATAAAAATAGAACAGTGCACTGCTATATTGCAGTCTGCAATATATTCGGCCGAGTTTGTCCTGCACAGAATTCGACCGACACCCTTACTGTAAAGATCAAAAGTCATCCAAAAATTATTCCAATTTAACAGAGTGTCTAAAACTGTGTTTTTCAAGCACAGTTAAAATTTTAGATCAATTGGATATACCAATAAAAAGATAAAATTCAATTACCACACTGCTGTAGAATTCTGGAAATATGATCGGTCGAGTTTGAAACTCGGCCGATAAACAGGTCAGAGCATTCTTCAAAAATTCTGATATTTTCCAATGTTGTTCACATTTTATATATACAAATCATATCCAAATTTGAAGTAAATAAGAGTTACACATAAAATACTAAAAATCATTTAGTGAGACATTCTACTTATCAAATTCTGTATTCATGCATCATCAAAATCCTATTCTTGGGCCGATTAGGGTTTATGTTTCTCAAACCCTAATTCTCAAGACAAAAGAACATTTAGACTTCTTATCATAATTAAAACATCCTAATTGTGTTATCGTCATTAATTAGATTTCAAGAATGATTATTCCAATTAATCTTTCAATTGTCTAGGTAAACCCTAGTTTACCAATTAAGCTCAGATGGGGTCGTAACAACTCTCCCCCCCTTAGAATGTTTCGTCCTCGAAACATGAACCTACAAGAAAAATACATTCAAGGTTATTCTAAACTTATAAATCCTTCCATGCCATTATATTCTTGTATTTCATACCCGAATGTAGTTTTCAACATTAGATCTTTTAATTCTTTACTAAATCACAACATATTTCAAATAGTTCTCAATGATATCAAGCAAATTCTTTATGCCACAGTCAAACATAGAATGCAAAGATAAACCACCACACTTTCACTGTGCAACTCTGATACTCTGATACAACTATCTCAACTTACGCTGTTCAGAGAGTTCTATTGTTCTGTATCATCTTTAAGTGACAAAAGCAAGTTCACCATGTTGTTTTAAACTTTAATAACATGTTGCTCAGATAGCAAAACAGTCTTGAATTAAAAGACTAAATTCAACAATCAATTTCACAATACTACTCTTGGCATCCCCATTGGGTCATGGATGCATGAGTTGAAGCATTACCACCTCATTCCATACTATCATGTTTCGATCCTGGGACCTGTGGGTTATAGGCCCACACACAATTCAAAGTGTAACCATCGTATTATATCATTTTAGGGTTTCAACAACAGTAATAAAGTAATCCACCATTGCATCAGTCATTCAAGCATTAATCATACTCAATTACCATCACTCAGTTATATTAGAGCTAGGTATAACAAGCTACACCTCATTAGGGTTACTTGTCCAGAAAATCTGATTATCATCCCTTTCTATTAATATGAGTGGATAAGTATGACTACCTTGTTCAGGGTATCTCTCCATGTGTTCTGACATCATCCAAACCGTATCACCATATCACAAATACACAATAGTAAGATGCATATCAGGTATGAATTACTTCAACTATCATACGCCTTTAATTTAACATATAGCTTGCACAAATATACTGAAATCATATGTAGAACCAACTTTCATACCTTAATATGCCTTCAACAAATCATACATGTAAAAACAAATTCACATATTACACAAAGCTAGTGTTTTCCCATATCTCTCTGCTCATTCATTACTTCTTTACTTTTTGCTACCTATCCTTTTCATATGATTATATACAATAAACATCATTAACATTGAAGCATTTAAGATAGAAATAGATTATTCATCATTCTTGCTATCACTCAAGAATTTATTTCTTATCGCACTTCATCATATTGTATGCCACTATTACATTCATTAGATGACCCCACCAAGGTAGTTATGCATCATATATGATTCATTTTCTCTTATCATTTCATTCCCACCTTGCTCTTATTAAGGAATATATGAAAGAGAAGATGATTTTAAGACTTGGAATACTTGTATTCAAACATTCCCTTAATACATTCTCATATGTAGTTTTACTTAGTTATCAACAGAGATATTTGATTAATTAGCACTTGCTTGAATCTCACAACCTCTTTATTTTATAACTTCTCCATCATATTTCAAACCCTTTCTTACATTTCATAGTCCTCTTTCCCTATACTACTCTTTAACCCGTCATCTTTAATTCTAAATTTTTCTCTTATGACCATGTTGCTTATTCATATGTATGGTCATGCATACCATGTTGCACATATTTCCTCCTTTATTTTTATACTATTGTGAAGTTAATGTTCTAAATTAATAGTCTTTCTATTAGTTCTTTCCTCATGTTGAATACATTACATATTCTTCATTTTTAAATCAAGTAGATCATGCATGGGTCAAACATAGTTTCTCTTTCAATCAAGTTTTTCTCTTCTGAATACAGTCTACCTTTGTATGATTTATTCATTCGTTAAACTACACCTATGTTCTTTGCTTAGAAACTAGTTTGTTGTTCTAGTATTATGAATTACATGTTCATACGATCCTCTTTACTTTTATGGACCTATTGAATGCTCAACCCTATTCTCTACTTAGCCTTTGCTTTAGAATTCATAAAAGCATTATACTCTATTATATGATTCATTCTTCATGATTGATTCTTGCTATCTTGAACCATACATACATTTCACATATCTTTTCTATATTTCATATGTATAGTTCATATAATATTAATCAATAAACTGATTATGAATCTCATATCATGTTCCATTATTCCCAATTAAGGGTTTCACATTTGAGACCCCAAAGTTAAACCTCAGATATCAGTTTCAACTAATTCTTAGTTTTTTTTTGATCTTGCCCATATGTTTCAACATCTTACTGTATGTACATTCTTACTCTGATGTGGGTCTAATTATTCCAATTATATTCTTATTATGCTATTGATAGGATTCATTAGATCCTAATAACGCATCCTGCCAACCGGACCAGGCCAAACCTGAAGTCCTAAAGCCAAGAATTACAAAGGATTACATTCTTCCTGAACTGCCACTCACAGCTCAGAAACTCGGCCGATTGGTCAGAAACTCGGCCGATTGCTTCACAACTCGGCCGATCCGCTTGAAACTCGGTCGATCAACTTGCCGTTTGATTTTCTGAAAAAGGAAACTCGGCCGAATTACATACAACTCGGCCGAATCGCGTACAGACTGAAAACCTAAACAGACCTGCTGATGTCAATTTCACTCGAATCAGCGGGCAAAACTATAGAAACAAAAGCTCATTCAAAGGTCAATTCCAGTCTACTTGTTACAAAGAATGAAATCAATAAATGCTACAATTGCATAGTGTGCAACAAATATTAAAGACCCATATTTCAAAGTATTGAATATTTCAATTCAAACGTATAAGAGCATTTCTATACATTTCCAACAAAAACAACATTATGAAATGTAAGTTCTATCTCCTTTTACATTTATGCTCTTAATTCTTGTTTCTTTTCTCATTTTTTAACCCTAACATTTTTAGGTTTCATCTCTAGCCCATTCTTCCACTGTATACCTGGCCAGGGTATACGTGAGAGAATAGACAAAGTAGCTTGTACTGGCTGATCCAAGTACTCAGATATCGGGCCAAGATATCCAAATACTCAAATCCCCAAAGCTAACATCAAACATCTCCTATCTGCCACACATAGGACTCTAACTTACTAACTTAATGGTCCTTGACAACTCACCCTAAGCTATGATACCAAGCTGTTACACCCCGATCTCACAATTTCCTCAAATCATGAGAGGGCATAAGATAGGATTTATATGTAACACAAAGAACACCTTTAATTTATTTCTTTTTCTTTTAAACTCTTGTTTCCCCGCATTGAACCACATATCATCTTAACAATGGAATCTGAACATTTCTTTTACTAATCAGACTTCAATAGTAAAGATACATGTATAAGCATTCACGATGTCTTTCACACATTATGCACATGAAACTTGCTAATTAGCATACATATCAAAGAGGAAGAATATTACACATTTTAATTACAACTCTCTCTCTAAACTCTTACTGAGGACCTAGAGTGACAAGGACCGACTGACTCAACTAATCTCGTACTTGACTCTTGTGGCAGGTCTACACTGATGCTCTGACCATCTTCAAGTCCACGCGGTTAACCCTAAAAATGTTTGAGTAGAGGGGTGAGCCTACTCGCTCAGTGAATGAGTACTTCATGGAAACATACTAATGCACTAATGTGATTAAAGATATAATTTGAATAAACGATATGAAATTTAACAACAATAAATACTACACTGAGCAGTTCTAAAACAATATAATTGAAATAACCAAGAATGTAAATATTGCATCCAAAGAATAACTACTAGAAGACTATGCTTCTAGTCTTTCTTAACTCTTTCATTTATAAAGAACTCTGTGAACCTATATGATCATATTTTAACTTATGCCCTAATCATATGCAGTGTACTATGCATATAAAGATCTGTAACAAGTCCATGCTACGGTCCCACCGTACAAGACTTAGCGACACACCCGGGAAGTGCTAAGTCTGACTACTCGTCCTGGTCTGCACAGGACCCTAGGCTCCACGGCCTCATCGCACAACCACGTGTGCTGCACAACCACGTGTGCTCCTGACTCCTCCTTTAACCTGAGTACACCGGCGGAGAGTCTCACAGGGTTACCTTCGTGACACAAGCACGAATGGTGTTAGATAACCAAGTTTTCTCTTTTTCGCAGTGCCATCGTGACACAAGCACGATTGTTGTTGGACACTGCCTCTCTTTCCTCGTTTGTCTGTGACACAAGCACGGATGATGTTTCAACACGAGTTTCACCCCAAAGTTGCAGACCTCTCTAAGGGGTTCTATGGTGTTAGGGCATCTAGGTCTATTAATTAATTAACAGATAAATATCATAGCTCATGTATTCAACATATACCATGTCTCAGTAACATCCCTTTCTAAGGCATGTCATATCTCATTACCTGCAATTTACGAGATATGTTTTGAAAATAAGAAGCCCTGCAGTATGTAGATATCAACTCAGAGAGAACAAGCATATAAAGTTAAATGCACTAGAAACATACAATTCAACAGTTAAGTATCACCACATCTCATATCGAGACCTTTCATGTCACCATAACATGATTCATTGAACACCCTATCCTTAGGGTTTCATTCGCCTTATTCATTCATCACATGCCAACACCCTACTCTTAGGGTTTCATTTGCCTCATTCACTTGTCACATGGCTCTTATCATGATCTCATAAGATATAAGCATTCACTAAATAAAGACTGTTTCCAACAAATCATATATAATCAATATAGATATGAAATCATGGAAACTTAACTAAATTTAGATTTTCCATATCATTTACTGAGATATCATGTATCAAGAATAAAATTCAATTAAGATAACCCATGAGATACATCCTAACCACTTATAGGATTACTAGTCCTTTTCAATAAGGTTGAAACACTAGTGATGTCTCAATTAGGTTAAACCCTAATTACATCATTTGATATAAATATGAAAAGCATTCTCACTAAGAAGTGTTGTATACGTAGCTGATATGAATCTACCATCAAAAAGTCATTCAAACAGAGAAGGAATCCGTATCATATCAATTTACAATAACTTAAATCAAACGGACATTTCAGGATTTAGAATTCACATGCTAAGCATTTAGGGATTTGGATGTTATAATCAAATTCGTGCATTACACTGTTTGAAGGAAGAACCCACTCACCCTAAGGTGTGAAAACACCTCACAACTGCAGCTCAACTCAGGGAATCTCGAATTCCTATCAAATCCCTAGCAATTCTCCCAATTCTTCTTCCATTCAACTCGGAAACCTTGAAAATGAGGGATTATGAAGAAAGGGTGAGAAAAGAGGGAATTCCGACATCATCTTGGATCAAATCAGAGTATGGACAGAATCTTGACATGAGAGAGAAGATCCACCATAAAAGTCTATGCAAAGAATCCAAACTTACTTGATTTCACCCTTCCTGGAATCGCAAAACCCTAATTCAGCAATTCCCCCACTTTCTCCACTCAAGCCCTAACTCTCCCTCTCTCTCTAGGTTTTCGTTTCTCTGGAGTGAATGACGAAGAATGAGATCTGTGTGTGTGTGTGGTTGCTCATATAAGTCAATTGAGCTGCTTGGGTCAATTGCATATTGACCCAACACTTAACTTTAATTATATAGGCTGAATATTCAGTTATACAAAAGTTACTGTAATTCGTTTATTTCAGAGATCAAACATTCTCCAACAATTATGGGAATTTATCAATTTGTTTATAATTGATCTATAAAGCTTCAGTTAAAATTTGAGATCATTTGGAGTTACCAATAAATAATTAAAAATATAACAGTGCACTGCTATATTGCAGTCTGCAATATATTCGGCCGAGTTTGTCCTGCACAGAACTCGACCGACACCCTTACTGTAAAGATCAAAAGTCATCCAAAAATTATGCCAATTTAACAGAGTGTCTAAAACTGTGTTTTTCAAGAACAGTTAAAATTTTAGATCAATTGGATATACCAATAAAAAGATAAAATTCAATTACCACACTGCTGTAGAATTCTGGAAATATGATCGGTTGAGTTTGAAACTCGGCCGATAAACAGGTCAGATCATTCTTCAAAAATTCTGATATTTTTCAATGTTGTTCACATTTTATATATCCAAATCATATCCAAATTTGAAGTAAATCAGAGTTACACATAAAATACTAAAAATCATTTAGTGAGACATTCTACTTATCAAATTTTGTATTCATGCATCATCAAAATCCTAATCTTGGGACGATTAGGGTTTATGTTTCTCAAACCCTAATTCTCAAGACAAAAGAACATTTAGACTTCTTATCATAATTAAAACATCCTAATTGTGTTATCGTCATTAATTAGATTTCAAGAATGATTATTCCAATCAATCTTTCAATTGTCTAGGTAAACCCTAGTTTACCAATTAAGCTCAGATGGGGTCGTAACAATATATATATATATATATATATATATATATATATATATATATATATATATATATATATATATATATATATATATATATATATATATATATATATATGTGTGTGTGTGGTGGTTGGAGGCTGAGGTTGGCACCCCTACAACTGCTCTAGATCTTCCGTAGCCATGTCCTTGCATTCAAGCCACTCACCTACCTCCCACCTTCCATTTCCACCCTAAAATCCTAGTTTTCTAGTTTTCCACCATAATCCCCCATATTTCCATGCCATTCATCCATCTTGGAGGAGGTTTCGCATTCTACAGTTGCTAGGAGGTGAAGGAGGAAGATCTACCACGATCTCCATGGATTTCTACCTATTTCCTCTCCTTTCTTTGCCCTTTTGTTTAATAATGTGTAGCTAAGCCATTTGTGGTGGGTTGTTTAGGGAAAGAATAATACTTTGATTCCGTGTTGGGGGAAGTTAATTTGCAAAATCTATGATTTCATTCTATGATGATTTTGTTCTACTTATATCCCATTTCCCATGTCTCTACTTATGGTTTGTATCTAAAAATATGAATTGCTTATGTTGGTGTCTTGAAACCACCTTAGTCTAGAAGAAGATAGCATATATGGGGCTGTCTTGGGACTTGATCATAGGTCCAATTAGTGGATCCCTAGATAGCACCCATCCCCACTACATATAGTCCTTCTCCTACTCCTAGGTGTGTCATCTAATTATCTAGTATAGGGTTGAGTGGTGTAATTGCATTAGAGTTTGCTAAAAGCTAGGTGGTGATTAATGTGGGGTGAAACATCCTCAACTCTACCCCCCATTACTACCTTTGGATCCCAATTACACTAAGCAACCCTATGCTAGAAACCTTGATTAGTCAAATCCTATTGAAGTCACACCTATACCTTAGGCTAACTATTAGTGTAGGGTGATTTCTTAGCATTTGACTAGTTGTTTGGTTTAAGTAATCTAGAATGAATGATTAAGCTAGCTTGTTCTATCTTCCCCCCAATTGGAATCTTAATATCATCCCCAAATGGCCCACCTATCCATGTCATTACTAAAACTAATATTTCTAATTTAGCTTATTCATTCTAGGTAGTTGCTTGTTCTTAATTTCTACTTTGTTAATTGCCTATAACTTGCTAGTTAGACCTTGCTTGATTACTTAATTCTCTTTTGAGCTTGCTAGCTTTTCTCTTGTTAGTTAGTGATAACCTAGGTTCTTAATCGCTCTAGTGCTTAACTTTTATCTTAGGTGTTAACTTTCATTGCTAGTCTAGTGTAGCTTAGTTGTAATTCCTTACTCTTTCTTAGTTAATTCTTTTTGCCTTGTTTCTTAGACTTAACTTGTTTAGGATAATTTAAGGTTGTTGATAATCTAGTTTGCTTTTGTCTTTAATTGCTTTCACCATTAGTGTAATCTATAAAACCAACCTTCAAACCCTTAAACCCTAGACCCCGCAGTAGGAATCTAGCCCAAAAGCTAACCTAGCTCTAGTGCCCCATTTTCTCCTTGAGGATTGACCCTATACTTGCCACCCTCCTATACTACAACACAACCTCATTCATGTGTGGGTGTAGCATTTTAGTGTATGTGAAGTGTACACATTTAGATCCTTAAAAATTTTTGAAAATTATTCCACCGTGTGTTTTTATCTCAGGGGGTGCATCTATCCAAATCATATTTGGTTAGTGTGTGCACCTCTGGTGTGATACACCATTGTGGGGCTTTGAGCTGAAGTTAGTATAATGGTGATGTGACAATCATCATGATTTGACACTTCCAAACATGATATTGAAGAAGGTTACCATAAAGGTAGTGAGTGTGATGAGAATCATCTTACCCATTGTGAGTTATCTAGAAAGAACTTGTCCCTCCCATATGACTGGAGTGATATCAAAGGCCTCTTGATAAGTGAGACTAGAAAAATTAATAGTCCTCATGTGAGACAGTATATGATGTTGAACTCATATGAATTACTTGGAGATCATGGAAGTTATATTAAACATAGAGAGTATGATGTGTCTGTGACTCTAGGTCAATCTAGATTTTGTTATAAAAGGATTATACAACATGGTTACACTGGTAGTTGATGGTTTAGTCTTATCTGACTAATGCTACTACTTGGGTGGAAATGATGTATGACTACACATCACTCATTTACATAATATTGATTAGTGAATCCATTTTCTACATAGTATGGTTCCTCTAGGGTCAAACACTAGAAATAGCTTGTAGAAAGGTTGAACTAGACCTTTTTGTAATAGTTACAACAAAATATAAGGACCTCAAAAGTAAGTTTTTAGGAGCTGAAAATAAACATAGATTCAGACATTGGAAATCAGTTTCCATAAGCCAAAGAGCTATCCCTAGAGGAAAAAGACAAGTCTACATGATATAAGGATTTGTGGAATGATGTGTTCCTCAAGACCCGGTGCATGACTTATTCCCTCATTTTGCAAGGGAGTCCATTTCATGCCCTAAAAGGGATTTAGAAACCCTAACCACTATGCTCTTATATATATATATGATATGAGATGAGGTAACCAAGGCCAGAACTCGATCCTCTCATCATTGCCTCCAAGGTTTGAGAAATCCAAATAGCTACTTAGAAAGAGAAAGAGGGAGAGGAGGATACTAGGAACTCTAGGTCATCTTTGATTACTAGTGTTGATACTATGGAGATAAGTTCACATAGATAATTAATTCCAGAAAAAGATCTTCACCGAGGCACATGAATCAAGGAGATAAACTTCATGGTGATATGCCACAGAGAGCATGCAAATTGAGAAGAATATCTTACATGATTTGCCACACATATTCACCACATAATGATGCAATCTATCAGAGGAACCTTTGGGACCATATCTGGCTCAACATAGCCAATTTGGTGACCTTAGGATCTATGCTAGTCACCGAAAAAAATTTGATGATCCACCATTGTAAATCAGTGGAAAATTTTTATGATCTACCACTAAATATCATATCTCTACACACATCTTACGACAATTTTTAGAGTGCTAAAGACACCAAAAATGATTTCTAATTTTTTCATCTGACAAAATTCAAAAGATAAATCAATTCGAGGGTCCATATCTACACCAAGCATTACAATTTGAATTGTTGGAACCTCTTCCAAAATAAGGTATGAACTTGTAAACCCCAATCTGGATTTATTGCGTTACATAGATCCTACTTGAAGGATTCTTTGGAAAATTTTATTCCTCTATGTTTTCCACTCCCAAAATTCCTACAAAAGCATCCTAATACACATTAATGTCTTATAGCATTTTCTTCATCTAACAGACTTGGGCACAAAAACTACCGGAGGCTATGTATTTAGCCTTAGTCATCAATAGTGACACGATGTTTTATTTCTTAGAAAATCAAGAAACTAAATCCTTCCAAGGAGGAAGAAAATGCCACTTGTGCACTTTCTAGCAATCAAGCACCCGACATAATCTGCACTGTTATAGATAGTTATAGGTAAAGTCCCTTGATTTAGAGTACCATATACCAAAATTTGAGTTCTTTAGTAGGTACCTTAAATTAAATCCTATGTACTAATACAAGATGAGATTATATGGGAATTGATTGATCTCTAGCACACAAGCTAGCACTAAATATTATATCCAGTAAGGGGTAGTAAGATGTAATAAGATACAACCATATCTCTATAGAGCTTCTGATATACCTTTTCACCTTTTTCATCTTCGTCATTGTTGGTGGCGTTGGAAGAGGGAGTATAAATTTTTATTTATTATACATCCTAAAGATCTTTAAGAGTTCATTAATGTACTTGATTGGTTGATGAAACTCCCATACTATGTTTTCTTTATTTTAAATACAAGGAAGATGTGAGCTCCCCACCCTGCTCATCTCAAATTCACTTTGCATGGGGGAACTAAATTCCTTGCAAACATCAAAATTATTATCGTTAAATATAATATCATAAACATAAATTTGGATAACCAAGTTGTTGTTAGAAGTATGTTTGAAAAAGAGAGAAGTGTCAATTTATCTATAACATATCCAAAATGAACAAAAAAATCTGTAGCTTTTCATACCAAGCTCTACGGGCTTGTTTGAGAACATAAAGATCCTTTTGTAATATATAGACTTGATTAACATGCTTGACAAGCATAAAGAAAGGATTTTGATATGCAAAAACTTCCTCCTATAATTCTTCATTGAGAAAAGTACTTTTAACATTCATTTGATAAAGTGAGAAATTTTTATGACTAGAAAAGGCAAGTATCATATGAATAGATTATAGGTCAGCAACAGGAGCATAAGTTTCACTTAGACAATACCTTCATATTGGTTTTAACATTGTACTATGATGAGTGCATACTCATCATAATTTTCAGTTACCTTTTTGGAACAATTTAATATCTTTTCCACATCTTTTCACCCTAATATGAATCATAACGCACAAAACTACTAAATGATTCAATAATCAAGGTTTTAACTAAATATCTTTCATTTTATGCAGGTACAGCAGGCAACTCCATGCAAACGGTCTCAAGATCGTTTGGATCCATGCGGTCTCAAGATCATTTGCTGGAATACACAAAGAAACAAGACGAAACCAGTTGCCCAAGAACTCCATGCGGTCTCAAGACCGTTTGGTCCCATGCGGTCCCAAGACCGTTTGGTCCCATGCGGTCCCAAGACCGTTTGGTCCCATGCGGTCCCAAGACCGTTTGGTCCCATGCGGTCCCAAGACCGTTTGGTCCCATGCGGTCCCAAGACCGTTTGGTCCCATGCGGTCCCAAGACCGTTTGGTCCCATGCGGTCCCAAGACCGTTTGGTCCCATGCGATCTCAAGACCGTTTGGTCCCATGCGGTCCCAAGACCGTTTGGTCCCATGCGGTCCCAAGACCGTTTGGTCCCATGCGGTCTCAAGACCGTTTGGTCCCATGCGGTCCCAAGACCGTTTGGTCCCATACGGTCTCAAGACCGTTTGGTCCCATGCGGTCTCAAGACCGTTTGGTCCCATGCGGTCTCAAGACCGTTTGGTCTCGCGCGGTCCCAAGACCGTTCGATGCAAGCACAAGGATCGTTTGAAGAACTAAAGCCGCGCGACCACACCAAAGCCAGACTGATCAAAGCAAGACCGTTTGGCGCTCAAACGACCTCCAAACCGTTTGATGCCCAACCGGTCTCAAGACCGTTTGGTGCCCAAACGGTCTCAAGACCGTTTGGCGCCCAAACGGTCTCAAGACCGTTTGGTGCCAAAACGGTCCCCAGACCGTTTGGCGTCAGATCTAAAACAATAAATAGACCCCCAGGGTCCCCATTTGAGGCATCGGTTCCGGACGCCGAAAGGCTGCCAGAGCACCATCCCGATCAAGTTCCACTCCACCTACAGCTGGTGTTGCATCCAAGGAGGCTAAGAAGGAGAAGAAGACAGAGCAAAGAGCGCATCTTCTTCACCGGGCTGCGTCCACCTTCTGCACCGAGCTCATGGCGGATCTATCTTCTTCTTCTATCCTTCTTGTACCTCGCATCATGAGCGAGTAGTCCTCTTTCGCTGGGGTGCGGGGACTAGCCCCGCTGCCCATGCAAACCATGTTCTCTTGTTAAACTTTCCATGGCAATGTATATAACTCTTCATTTTGTCGTTTATCGTTAAGCTTGTGAGTTGGTTATGTGCGTGTTTCCATCTTTGTGCTCCCTATGTTGCGAGAACTTCAATGCATAGGTATGAATGTCGTTTAGCATGTTAGACTCCTTGACGAGAACTTCCGATAGGATTCCTTGAGGTAGTAGGTGTAGGATCCGCGAGGGGACGGTCTGCCTAACCTTCGGTGACACTTGTGTGCGCCTGACGCCCGTAAGGGGGGTTCACAGCCTTAGTTGGATTTTGTATCTTCGTGCTTTTCGTCGATGCTTACACGTACAATAGTCGCTTGTTTGCTTTACGGTTTGCGCGGTTGACTCCCTGATTAGAAATAGGATGGGATTTCATCGAGGTCGTAAGTGTATGATCCGCGAGGGGACGGTCCGCCTAACCTTCGGTGACACTTCTGTGCGCCTAACGCCCGTAAGGGGGGTTCACAGCTTCCGTGGATTTCTGTATCTTCAGAGCCATAAGACGTATGATCCGGATGGCGATGAGAAATCGGCTGCCTATGGTGACGCTTACGCGGACCTGACGCCCGTAAGGGGGGTTCTGCAGCAGCTCTACTTGGAGTGTTATTTCGTGCCTGGATTGTTCGCGAGAGAGTATGTTTGTGTGTGTAGCGGTGGTCAAACCCGGTACCATCCCAGCGATTTCATATCATTAATCTAAACCCATCTTTTATTCCGCATTTACTTTCTTACAATTAGTTTAATCAAACCAAAATCAACCTATTGTTCTAAATATTAGTTTTACTTGAGCTAGATCTAACTGACAAGGATTCTTAAAAACGTTGTCCTTTGGGTTCGATCCTAAACTATACTGCGATAAGATCCGTCCGCTTGCGGGTGGTATTGTTGCACTTGGTTTTGGTAAAAGCTCGGGGATATAAACCCCGAGTGAATTTGTTAGTGCATTCAAAAAGCCACATCAAATTCTGGCGCCGTTGCCGGGGACAACGGAATCAGTCAGTCAAATCAAGTTCTTTTAAGACTAATCTAGGATTTTGTTTTTCTTTTTGAAACTATCGCTCATCTACTTGATCTTTATTCTACTCCAAGGATCTCACTTTCAAACCTTTTTAAGTTTCAGGTGCTCTTGACGATTAGTGTATGCACCGTTCGGATAGTCTCGGACTGACTGCGAGCTTTGATCCCGAGATCGATAGAACCTTCCATCGTCAGATCCGAGAGAATCAAGCCAGAATGGCGTAAGAAGAAGAAGTAGCCCGTAGGGTGGCTCAAGCCATCAATGCGCAGAGAGAGAGGTTCATGCAAGAAGCTAGAGCTGCGGTTCAACAGGAGATCTTAGCAGCACAAGCAGCAGCGCAGGCAGCGGAACTTCAGAAGGATCTTAGAGAGTTCTCTATCCCAAAGGCCGCAAATGTATATCATCCGGTGCAGCCTCCTCCCGTCGAAGCTGCCAACTTTGAGATTAGAGCACATTGGATAACCTTGCTTCAGAACAACCCATTCTACGGTAAACAAGCTGAAGACAGCCAAGGTCATCTTCTCAGATTCATTGACCTGTGTGCCATGACGAAGCAAAATGGAGTCTCTGATGATGTTATTCGACTCCGTCTCTTCAAGTACTCTCTGGCTGACAAAGCCATTAGTTGGTACAACTCACTGCAGAGTGATGTACCCATCACCACCTGGGAGCAGCTTCAAAACGCCTTTCTGGAAAAATTCTACCCCCCATCTCTTACATACGAAATCAGGGGACGAATCACAAATTTCACTCAAGTCCCAGGTGAAACTCTTTCCGAAGCTTGGGATAGGTACAAGGAGCTCCTACGAAAATGCCCACACCATGGAATTCCTAAGAACCAGCTGATCGAGATATTCTATAGGGGTGTGGAAGATGATGTTAAGATGTTCCTTGATTCCTCGTCCGGAGGGAATTTCATGCGGCAAAGTTACGACAGCGCATGGAGAGTTGTCACCCTGGGAGCAGAAAACCAAGCCAACTGGGGTAGATCTGTTGGTAAAGGAGTCCTAAAGGTAGCTATGGCTGATGCTATCCCAGAATACAAATCTATAGCTGAAACTTTGAAAGTCTTGGTCGCAAAGCAAGATCACATAGAATCATCCCTTGCTGCGATTGGAAGAGGACATTCTCCAACTAGGCAACCAGAACAAGTCAAGTCCACTTCTTTGTTTTGTGAAGCGTGCAAAGGCACTGACCATTCAACACTATCATGCAATGTTCTCTATGATGTTGTTTTAAGCAATGCCTGTGGACAAGGAGATAGTTGCCAGATGGAAAATCTTAATGCTATTAACACCAACCCTGGGCAGAACTTTTACAATCCAAATCAAAATAGGAATCACCCAGGCTTCCAGTACGGAAATCCTTCAGGAGCTATGAACTCACATCAATTTGTTCCAAATAATCAACCAAGAGGCCCATCTGGGTATCAGTTTAATCAGCAACAGAACTTTGGGAATCAAGGAAACTTCAAGGGAAACTTTCAAAACAGAAACTATAACAATTATCAGAACAACTCTCAATATCAAAACTTGAACCAACAACAGGGTCAAACAGGACCCATCCCTTCTGATGACAAGCTATCTACCATCGAGAAGTTATTACAAACACAACAAACGATGATAGCCAATCAACAAGCCCAGCAGAAGGCTATTGAAACTCAACTAGCTCAACTTGCTGCTAGTATTAAGCCACAAGCTGGGATCTTCGCTGGACAACCTGAGAACAATCCGAAACATCCGGAGCAGCTGAAGGTTATCGCCACAAGATCAGGGAAAAGTTATTCGGATCCACCAGCGAAAACAACTATGGATATCCCTGAGGAGAATGAACCCTTGACTGATCAAAACTCAACAACATCAGAACCGCAACCAAAGGAGAGAAATAATGATAAGGGGATTTCTGAGAAACCTACCAATGAAGAAGTAGAGACTCCTAAACCAGAAATTCCTGTATATAAGCCTCGTGTCCCTTTCCCATCCCGTCTGAGGGAAACCAAGTTTGATACTAGATTCATCAAATTCAAAGAAGCTATGAAGAAGCTCCATGTTGATATACCATTCTTAGATGCTCTTAATGAGATACCAGCATGGACCAAATATCTAAAGTCGCTTCTCACCAAGAAGTACATCACGGAAGAATGTGAAACTGTGAAATTGGCTGCAACTACATCAGATATCATATTAAGCAAGATGCCGAAGAAACAAAAAGATCCAGGATCCTTCGGAATCTCATGCCACATTGGTGATTCATCATGTAAGAAAGGATTGGCAGATCTTGGCGCAAGTATTTCTATTATGCCGCTGAGTCTATGCAAGAGATTAGGATTCGAAGAATTGCTTCCAACTGCTATGACAATCCAACTTGCGGACAATTCAGTAAAAAGACCGCTAGGAATTCTCGAAGACATCCCGGTCAAGGTAGGCAAGGACGCATATGTCCCATGTGATTTTGTTATCATGGACATAAAAGAAGACACCAAATACCCTATTATCTTCGGTCGTCCATTTCTCGCTACTGCTAGAGCTCTTATAGATGTTGAAGCCGGAACCTTACTGCTCAGGTTAGGAAAAGAAACTCTGGAATTCAAGGTCTTTGAAAGCATGAGAAGACCAAGTATACAGGAGGAAGTCTATCTGATAGATTGTGTTGAGCAGATGTCACAACTTACTCAAGAATATCACGAGTCATGCGATCCTTTGGAAACTTCTCTATATGACCTTTTTAATGATGAACCTACTGACCAACAAGATAAGGATTGCGCCAAACCTCCCGACTCTGCTGAGGAGAATCATGAAGCTACCTATGAGGAATTAAAGGTTACCGAAACCCCAGAAGAAATCAGTAAAAAACCAGAACCTCCTGAAATGAAGCCCCTACCTGAAGAGCTGAAGTATATGTTTTTAGACGATCTCGAAGTTTGTCCTGTCATTATAAACTCTGGTTTAACAACCAAACAAGAAGAGCAACTTCTGGAAATATTAAAGGATAGCAAGAAAGCCATAGGCTACAAAATGAGTGACCTCACAGGGGTCAGTCAAGCCTTGTGCATGCACAGAATTCCCATGATGGAAGACCATAAGCCAACAATCGAGCATCAACGAAAGTTAAACCCGAATATGAAGGAAGTGGTCCGTCGTGAGATCATCAAACTCCTTACAGCTAGAATAATATACCCGATATCGGACTCACCATGGGTGAGCCCAGTTCATGTTGTACCCAAGAAAGGAGGTACCACTGTCACAAGAAATGAAAACAATGAGCTCATCCCCACCCGAACAGTGACTGGGTGGAGGATGTGTATTGATTATAGAAAATTAAACAAGGCCACTCGGAAGGATCATTTTCCTATGCCCTTCCTCGATCAGGTTTTGGAAAGATTGGCTCACCAAGAATACTTTTGTTACCTAGACGGTTACTCTGGATTCTATCAGATCCCCATACATCCAGATGATCAAGAGAAAACAACTTTCACCTGTCCCTTCGGGACATATGCTTTTAAAAGGATGCCATTTGGCTTGTGTAATGCCCCTGCAACTTTTGAACGTTGCATGACTGCCATTTTTGCAGGGCTTACTGAAACAGTTATGGAGGTTTTCATGGACGACTTTTCTGTATATGGTGACTCCTTTGATTCCTGTCTTAAGCACCTCTCCATGGTACTCAAACGCTGTGAAGAAGCACATCTGGTGCTAAATTGGGAGAAATGCCACTTTATGGTAAAGGAAGGCATAGTTTTGGGCCACAAGGTTAGCAACAAAGGAATTGAAGTTGATAAAGCCAAGATAGAAGTCATATCTAAATTGGCAATACCCACAAATGTGAAAGAAGTTCGTGCTTTTCTCGGTCACGCTGGATTCTATAGAAGGTTTATACATGATTTTTCTAAGATAACAAAGCCGATGACCAATTTACTTCTCAAAGATGCTAATTTCAATTTCAATAAGGAATGCATCAAAAGTTTCGATACGCTGAAGAAAGCCCTTACGACTACCCCCATTATTAGAGCTCCAAATTGGGAGCACCCCTTTGAAATTATGTGTGATGCCAGTGACTACGCAGTGGGTGCAGTCTTAGGACAATGCATTGAGAAGAAACATTATGTTATCTATTATGCATCGAAAACCCTCGACGAAGCTCAAAGGAACTATGCCACTACTGAAAAGGAACTTTTGGCAGTCATCTATGCCTTCGATAAATTCAGATCCTACCTTACTGGTTCGAAGGTAATCGTTTACACAGACCATGCTGCCATCCGTTACCTTATGGCAAAGAAGGATGCTAAGCCAAGGCTGATCAGATGGATACTCCTTCTACAAGAATTTGACCTAGAAATACGAGATAAGAAAGGAACGGAGAATGTCGTAGCAGATCACCTGAGTCGCATCCACACTCTGGATGCTGAAGGAATTCCGATAAACGACTCTCTACCAGATGATCAACTTATGAGAGTCTCAGAATCTGAACCATGGTATTCAGACTTAGTAAACTACCTTGCCGCCGGAGTCATCCATCCTCAATACACAGGGAACGGTCTGAAGAAATTTATGCATGATGTGAAGCATTACTATTGGGATGAACCATATCTTTTCAAACTCTGCGCGGATGGATTGTATAGACGTTGCGTCGCAAAAAAAGAAGCCCATTCCATTTTGGAACAATGCCACTCAGGACCCGTGGGTGGGCATATGAGCTCTAAAAAGACTGCCTTAAAAGTTTTGCAATGTGGATTTTTCTGGCCAACTTTATCCAAGTACTGTTATGATTTTGTCATATCATGTGATAAGTGTCAAAGAGCTGGCAATATAACCAAGAGAGATGAAATGCCACTGAATCTATGGCAAGAAGTAGAGATATTTGACGTCTGGGGAGTAGACTATATGGGGCCATTCCCATCTTCTAATGGATTCTCTTACATCCTTGTGGCAGTGGACTACGTCTCCAAATGGGTTGAAGCTATACCAACCGTCACTTGTGATTCGAAACCAGTCATCAAACTATTCAAAGATATTATCTTTCCACGGTTCGGAGTGCCGAGAACCGTGATTTCTGATGGAGGCTCCCATTTCATCGAAAGAAGCTTCGAAGCTCTATTAAAAAAATATGGCGTCTCACACAAGGTAGCTTCTCCTTACCATCCACAGACCAGTGGACAGGTAGAAGTCTCTAATCGACAACTAAAGGCTATCCTTGAGAAAACCGTTGGGCGTAATCGAAAAGATTGGGCGACAAAAATCAACGATGCCCTATGGGCTTATCGCACTGCTTATAAAACTCCCCTTGGTACTACTCCTTTTCGTTTGATATATGGAAAAGCTTGTCACCTTCCGGTCGAATTAGAACATAAGGCATGGTGGGCAATTAAACAATTAAATTTCGATATGAAGGAAGCAGGGCAAGCCAGGATTCTGCAACTCAACGAGCTGGATGAACTTAGAATGACGGCCTATGAAAATGCTCGAATCTACAAGGAACATACAAAACTTTGGCACGATGGACATCTGAAAAGAAAAGACATTCAAGTGGGAGACCAAGTTCTGGTTTTTAACTCAAGATTAAGGATATTCCCAGGAAAACTTCGCTCACGCTGGTCTGGACCGTACATTGTCAAAAGCATCTCTCCTCAAGGCACTTTCTCTTTATGGAGTGCAGAGTCGGGTGAATTCATAACCAATGGCCACCGCCTGAAGAGATATTTCACCACAACAGACATAGGCACCAAATCAACGCTAGAACTCACCGATCCTAAGGATCCCACATGAAGACGAAGGACTAGGTCGAGCCATCGACATAAAACAAAGGCGCTTGTCGGGAGGCAACCCGACCAATAAATCTGTTTTACCTTTCTTTTCCCAATTTTGTTTTATAGTTAATTTTCCTTAAAATAAAATTTGCCTTATGGATAGTTTTCTTTCAGGATACGAGATCGGATTGGTGCTGATCACAACGAATTCATTCTCGGCAGTCATACCTGGTGTTTCCTTTCCCCTCCATCTTGAATTTAGGGTTTGCTCGAGGACGAGCAAATCTCTAAGTTCGGGGTGGAGGGTGGGTGGTACGTATTCCACTTCCACATACACACCCTCTTTTATACTCAATATGTCACCCTCTTTTATACTCAATATGTCTCTATCATAAAATTTTTCAAAATTGTGAACAGATACTTGATGGAATTTTGTCTTTTATTGATAAAAATGTAACTAACTGTTTGCTATGCATCTTCTATCATAACATCCTCCTTATTCGAAACAAATCCCCAAGAGGACTGACTTTTGAAACTTGCCTGAAATCATCCTGTGAAACTTATGATTCCTAACATCATAATCCTTTTTACATAATGACAAGTATCTGTCAAACTGATAGGGATCAAACACGTTGCGCTTCCTAACTGACTAATGGAACAATGGCTCAGAAACCCCACCGGATCCGCACCAAGTCATTATTTGAGCAGAGTATGACAAAGAGAATAACCCGGTTTTGAATTGTAAATCAAGTTGCATCCTGATCTGAACTCTCTTCTACACTTCTTCTATCATCTTCGTATCCCTCCATCCATAAATACCACCAAAATAGCCAAACTTGTGCCAAATCCCTAAGTTCGGGGTGGCACGCCACTTTCCCCATATCCGCTTCTTCCATACCCCTTCCAATAAGTAGGGGCGTACCACCAAAAATGCAATCTCGAGTCGAATAGAGGAGAGATCTGCAATAAAAAGATGCCAAAGTGCACACAAAATAAATGCAATCTCGAGTCGAATAGAGGAGAGATCTGCAACAAAAGATGCCATAGCGCACACAAAAAAATATGCAATAAATGAAATTGCAAAACAAATAAAAATCTCGAGTCGAATAGAGGAGAGATTTTCTTCTTCCTTTCATACCACCTTTCACTCCTTTTTCTACCTAAGGGCACAATACATGCCCTACCATCCTTAACAATACCAGTGTCAGATCAAATGCATACTTGTTGATTCTGCGGGTATCTCATAACTCCTACGACACTCTTTGACATGCTTGGTGTTAGAAAAGGCGGGGAGGAAGCGTTGTTGGGAAACGAACTCAGGAACGAAGCTATCGAAAGACATGTTTAGTGGTCCCAGGAAGTTGAGGTACTCATTCATACTGAGCAGAAAGAAAATACTTGTGATGTGAAGATGAAGAAATCACATGGATCGAAAGTATTTCATTAGGCAACAGTTTCAAATTTTATGTTACTCGAGGACGAGCAACGATTTAAGTTCGGGGTGTTTTGATGAGTGCATACTCATCATAATTTTCAGTTACCTTTTTGGAACAATTTAATATCTTTTCCACATCTTTTCACCCTAATATGAATCATAATGCACAAAACTACTAAATGATTCAATAATCAAGGTTTTAACTAAATATCTTTCATTTTATGCAGGTACAGCAGGCAACTCCATGCAAACGGTCTCAAGATCGTTTGGATCCATGCGGTCTCAAGATCGTTTGCTGGAATACACAAAGAAACAAGACGAAACCAGTTGCCCAAGAAGTCCATGCGGTCTCAAGACCGTTTGGTCCCATGAGGTCCCAAGACCGTTTGGTCCCATGCGGTCCCAAGACCGTTTGGTCCCATGCGGTCCCAAGACCGTTTGGTCCCATGCTGTCCCAAGACCGTTTGGTCCCATGCGGTCCCAAGACCGTTTGGTCCCATGCGGTCCCAAGACCGTTTGGTCCCATGCGGTCCCAAGACCGTTTGGTCCCATGCGGTCCCAAGACCGTTTGGTCCCATGCGGTCCCAAGACCGTTTGGTCCCATGCGGTCTCAAGACCGTTTGGTCCCATGCGGTCTCAAGACCGTTTGGTCCCATGCGGTCCCAAGACCGTTTGGTCCCATGCAGTCTCAAGACCGTTTGGTCCCATGCGGTCCCAAGACCGTTTGGTCCCATGCGGTCTCAAGACCGTTTGGTCCCATGCGGTCCCAAGACCGTTTGGTCTCGCGCGGTCCCAAGACCGTTCGATGCAAGCACAAGGATCGTTTGAAGAACTAAAGCCGCGCGACCACACCAAAGCCAGACTGATCAAAGCAAGACCGTTTGGCGCTCAAACGACCTCCAAACCGTTTGATGCCCAAACGGTCTCAAGACCGTTTGGTGCCCAAACGGTCTCAAGACCGTTTGGCGCCCAAACGGTCTCAAGACCGTTTGGTGCCTAAACGGTCCCCAGACCGTTTGGCGTCAGATCTAAAACAATAAATAGACCCCCAGGGTCCCCATTTGAGGCATCGGTTCCGGACGCCGAAAGGCTGCCAGAGCACCATCCCGATCAAGTTCCACTCCACCTACAGCTGGTGTTGCGTCCAAGGAGGCTAAGAAGGAGAAGAAGACGGAGCAAAGAGCGCATCTTCTTCACCGGGCTGCGTCCACCTTCTGCACCGAGCTCATGGCGGATCTATCTTCTTCTTCTATCCTTCTTGTACCTCGCATCATGAGCGAGTAGTCCTCTTTCGCTGGGGTGCGGGGACTAGCCCCGCTGCCCATGCAAACCATGTTCTCTTGTTAAACTTTCCATGGCAATGTATATAACTCTTCATTTTGTCATTTATCGTTAAGCTTGTGAGTTGGTTATGTGCGTGTTTCCATCTTTGTGCTCCCTATGTTGCGAGAACTTCAATGCATAGGTATGAATGTCGTTTAGCATGTTAGACTCCTTGACGAGAACTTCCGATAGGATTCCTTGAGGTAGTAGGTGTAGGATCCGCGAGGGGACGGTCCGCCTAACCTTCGGTGACACTTGTGTGCGCCTGACGCCCGTAAGGGGGGTTCACAGCCTTAGTTGGATTTTGTATCTTCGTGCTTTTCGTCGATGCTTACACGTACAATAGTCGCTTGTTTGCTTTACGGTTTGCGCGGTTGACTCCCTGATTAGAAATAGGATGGGATTTCATCGAGGTCGTAAGTGTATGATCCGCGAGGGGACGGTCCGCCTAACCTTCGGTGACACTTCTGTGCGCCTAACGCCCGTAAGGGGGGTTCATAGCTTCCGTGGATTTCTGTATCTTCAGAGCCGTAAGACGTATGATCCGGATGGCGATGAGAAATCGGCTGCCTATGGTGACGCTTACGCGGACCTGACGCCCGTAAGGGGGGTTCTGCAGCAGCTCTACTTGGAGTGTTATTTCGTGCCTGGATTGTTCACGAGAGAGTATGTTTGTGTGTGTAGCGGTGGTCAAACCTGGTACCATCCCAGCGATTTCATATCATTAATCTAAACCCATCTTTTATTCCGCATTTACTTTCTTGCAATTAGTTTAATCAAACCAAAATCAACCTATTGTTCTAAATATTAGTTTTACTTGAGCTAGATCTAACTGACAAGGATTCTTAAAAACGTTGTCCTTTGGGTTCGATCCTAAAGTATACTGCGATAAGATCCGTCCGCTTGCGGGTGGTATTGTTGCACTTGGTTTTGGTAAAAGCTCGGGGATATAAACCCCGAGTGAATTTGTTAGTGCATTCAAAAAGCCACATCATACTACTAACACTATCTTATTTCTAACGACTTTGCCATGCTCATCTAGATTCTTCCTATAAACCCACTTGATTCCAATGATCTTTATATCCTTTGGTCTTGGCAAAAGGGTCAACACCTTGTTGTTTTCAAATGGCTCAAGTTCTTCTTGCATAGATAGGATCTACTCATCCTCAAGAGATTCTTTGACATTCTTTGATTCAAGCTGTAAGATGAATGCACTATTTGCTTATCTTTATTATAATTCGCTTGTGTGTTCACTCTCTCAAAGAGATTTTCTATGATAAGCTCTTTTGGATGATCTTTTTCAAAGAAGGGAGTAGGATTCTTTTTTTCATCTTATTGTGATCATTCCTCCTCAACAACCTATTTACCTTTTTGTTTGATGTATAGACTTTTAATTTAGGAATCACAAAATCTAGAACATTATCAATAATATTCTTGGATGAAGAGGGGTTACTTTAAAAAAAATGACATTAATAGATTCTTCTACTTTAGACATATCAATCTTTAAATATTCTAAATGCTCTCTTGGTAGTGATATAGCCAAGACATAAAGCCTTGTAAGATTTTACATCGAACTTGTCAAGTTATTCTTTTGTGTTCAAAACAAAGTATGGGCAACCAAAAACATGAAAGAACTCAATGGTTGTCTTTCTACCATGTCATAAATCATAGGGAGTTGTATTAAGTAAAGAATGAGTAAAACCTAGTATTGAAAAATTCATGTGTTGCTAACGGCTTTTCCAAAAACTTCTTATAAGTGTCATACTCCAAGACAATTCTCCTAGCCATCTCTTGCAAGGACCTATTTTCCTCTCCACAACTCCATTTTGTTGAGGTGTACATGGGGAAGAAAAGTTATGCACATAACATAACTTTTCAAACAAATCATTTTCAAACTCTACCCCATGGTCATTATGGATAAAAAATATTTGACAAGACACTTCATTTTCAATACTTCTACAAAATGTTGAGAAAAAATTAGGAGTATAACTTTTCGTAACTAAAAAGAAAGTCTAAGTAAAGCACGAAAATTATCCAAATTCACCAAATAATATTGGCTACCATGAAATGTTTGAGCACACATAGGTCCAAGTAGATAAATGTGAATAAGTTAAAGAGCTCATTCACTAATAAGGACTCCTTTGGACTTGAAAGAAAACTTGGTTTTCTTTCCATGTGTATAAGGTTGACATTCTTCATCTTTTGCAAAGTCCAATTTAGGGAGCCATTTGATTGTTACCTTTTTTTCTTAACCTTTTCAATTGATTCATATTGACAAGACCAAGCCTACAGTGTCACATAAATATATCATTCTTATCAACTACATGGCATTTACCAACATTAGGCTTAAGAGAGATAATAACAATAGTATAAATATTTCCAATGCTAGTTCACTTATATTTGAAATTTTAAGTGGGGGGAACCTAGAAGAAAGCATTCAAGTGAGGTAAAAAGAAAAGATAACCATTATCACATAATTATATGACACTAATTATATTGTGATGTAGGCCATCCATAAGAAGTGAAATCAATATGTATAGTAATGTAAAAGAGTGAAATCACCCCTTTACTAAAAATTTGAAAAACTAAAACATCCATCCCAAACATACTCAAAAGTTATGTTGAAACAGGTGAAAAAAATTTCAAATCTTTATATATATGGTATGCAAAAGACCAACGCGTAATGCAACAAAATATAATTTCATGAATATATTTAATTTTATAAAAGTGTACATCATCATTCTCCCATAAAGGGTTATACAACATCAAAAGGATCTAGATAGAGGGAAATCTAAACTACACCAACTTTGTCTCCAAGAAATATTTTCACAAGATAGATCCATGCTTAAAGACATGTAGTCCTTATCCTATTCCTAGGATGGTCCTCTACGCTCCTGTTGCACAACTCTAATCCTAAGCCTTGCTCAACTCCTTGATCAAACCCTGGGTGGTTGGGAAAGCACCCAACAAAAGACAGAAGCAAGGTATGTGTCAGAGAAAATGAACAAGAACAAAAGATAAGAAAACTATATGGAAATAATGGCTAAGATTTCATCATAATATGAAGATGATCAAAAGAATGATGCATAAGTAAATAGATGTTTGCCATAATAAAAATAGTAAAAAGGTTGCATGCATGATTAATATTGACTACCTAAACTATGTAGGATTGAGGCACTTACCTAACCACAACTAATAGGTGAAGGAGAGTAACACATTCCAATCACCTACAAATATTCTATATTGGGGAGAGTAACACATTCCTGGGGAGAATTTACACATGCCCTATCTATGGGTATTTGTAAAAAAGTACCACTACACTAGTTTAATAGTCTAATAAAATCAACATGCTAAGAAATATGGCAAGTAAAAGCATCAAGTAAAAGTAAACATAGAAGTGGGGTACAAGACACAAGAAATAAACTTCAGAACTGATTTTGAGGCAATTATAGCTAAGGAATTGTCAAAAAGGAAAATTAGGGTTTCATAGAAACCTCATCAGGGAAGCTAGCTTAAGTCACAATTCTTCCCAACTTACATGTAAGGAAAGCACATAGCTTCTTTAGTAAGTTCTTATAACTTTATTCCACGACTTGAATCAAGTCGAAGGCCTATATTTCCTATTTCCAAGTTATAATCAAGAATTCGGGTTTGTATATGTATTAAAGTGAAGAAATCCTAACTTTTGGACTTTTCATACAAAAATCTGATTTAGACTTCAAAAACATCACCACTGATCTTATTAGGTTCTCCTAATTAAGAAAACATATACTTTTATCTATTTGGGAGTTATGAGGTTAAAAGTGAATTTTTGGTGATATTAATATATTTAATTCATTTTAGAAAACACTCTTCATAAAAACTCAAAACCAAGTCTTGAAAATAGTTTTACTGGAAAGTTTGCATTTTTTTATTCCAAAACAAATTTTACTTTAATTTTTGGACATACAAATCAAAAGATATGATTTTTGCAAAATTGACCAATCACAAAAAGCCACATCATCAAAACAATGTGAGAGAGAGGAAGAGAGAGTAGGCGCATAACGAGTTGGCCCAATCATTGCAAGCCACTCATCCAGTCCCATAGCTAACTTAGGATCCAAGAATCACAAAGGCAGAGAACAAAATTGAGGCGAAAGTACAAAATTGTCCTTCATTGTAAAATAAAAGAAGGCAGCAAATCATAGGGTACTCTTGGGAAACGACATTGGGGATTCATCCCCCTTGCTGTGATCCTTCCATGGTCATGGAGCAACTTTAGGTGGAGCAACAACTGTAACTCAAACCTCCTTGCAACCGGGAGGATGAGCGGTTGGCTTTATGCAAACTGGGAGAGGTAAAAGAGCCTTAGCTCGACGTTTGCATGAGTCTGAAACACTCTGAGCTACCCCCGCCAAAGAAGTCGGTAACCAAGAAATTGGGAACAAACATAGAAAGACCAAAAGCACAAAGCTGAAGATCTCATCTTCAACCCCATTGTAGGTAACACCCAAACAATGGGGTCAAGATTCACCCTGGTTCCCCTGAATTACGGGAACAGAAAAATAGAAGACAAAAAGAGGGAAACGTAAATCACTCACCTTGGGGACCAATTGAGCAGGGTCGATGCTTCCTGAGGCATACTTGAGACATTCGGAACCTACTATGGGCAGAGATACCGTGAGATCAATGTTGTCGATCTCTAGAAACTTACACAGGCGAACTGAGGTAGGGGAACACCGTCGCGGAATAGGAGAGCGATGAAGGACTAACAAGGATTCATTATAGGAGTCTGAGGAAGGTGGTAGGAGGGGTATTTATAGGTCAGGGAACCCGTTGAAGTGAGGAAAATGGGAAATAGAGGGCTTATGGTAGAAATAGGGGATGTGAAGACCCCCTTTTTGTCGACCGGACAATAGAGAAACCCAAACCCTAACAATCCAATACTTGTCCAATTTGGTATCACAAGAGGAGTGCGGAGGGTAAGAAATCAGGAAGAGAGGAGGAGAGAAGAGAGAGATCGAGAAAAAGAATCATCATTGATACTGTGCAGAGTCTAGGTATCCTGGGACTTGAGGTACGAGAAACGGTAGGAGTCGCGAGATCTAGATCCGACATCGAGAAGATCTGCATATCAAGGACCCGCGTGACAGAAAAAATTAAGGAAAATCTTATCCAAATCAAATTCTAATATAGTGAGGCATTAATTTGTATCCCTTTTTCTCTCTCCACTTTTGAGGGTGCAAACAAATCCTAAATTAAATGAAAATTGACACATCCTATTTTTGATACGAGGAATTCAAATATGAAATTAGATTTGCCTTTTGAGAATTTTGATGTGTTAAGTAAATTGAATCCTATTTTCTCTTTCTTCCTTCATTAATAATTATAAGATTAAATAAATTTCATTAAAACTTCACCCACAAGTCATAATTAATGTTTTGGATATGAATTTGCCATCAATTTTGTCCTCTGGTATTATTTAATACATTATTTAATATTTTGGACTTTCTCTCACCTAACTTCACATGTATATTAAAGATTATCCAAATTACATGAAAATTCACCTTAAGGATATTTTTAATGTGTAGATCATGAATCCAAGATTATTTTCCACATTTGGAGTCATTAAGTATTTTATTTTGTATTTTAAGGAAAACTCACCTTTTCCTTTTAAAATAGAAGAGATATAGTTATTAACCTCCCAAAATTATGAAACTTGGGCTCCAAGACAAATCAAATCCAAGGAAAATGAATCTCAAGTTATTTTTAACCAATTCATATTCCTTTTATGAATTTTAATCCATTAGCTATTATTTCCAATATTTAACATATTAAATATTTCCATATCACATTAACATGTTTAAAGTATTATTATTCATTCCTTTTTCTCTTCCTTGCTCCTCAAGGCTTAGGGAATGATCTAGAATGAATTCCTTTTATTAATATGTCACATAAGTGGTACAATTGCATATTAGACCCTTATTAAAAACATTTACTCAGGTATTTGTGCATAAACCCAAATGTTGGCATAGATGGTGATCAAAATCACCCCAAACCACTAATAATTCCATATATTGAACATCAAAGCCAAAAAGAAAGGTATAAAAAGAAGGAAAAAAGGATAATATGTCCAAGTTTCGATATGTTACAAGTGAACAACCTACATCACTAATGCACTGAATAATTGTCAATTTTCAAAAGTTGTTTTACTATGTATTTTGTGCACTTATTCCTAATTTTCATATTATTTGTGCATGATTCATCATCTTTGGCATGTGACACCGAATTGCATCAATATTCATTATTTTTATTATTATTTATTGATTTATTATTATTTTGGGGTTTATGTTCTTTCTTGTTTACATTTTAGGTGAATTTACAAGAATTGAATCAGCTCAATACTATCGACATGTCTATCATTGGTACAAACATTTGATGAAAAGGAACATGGATCAATCGAGGAAACTCGCTAGTACTGATACAAGAATCAGTACTATCGACATTATTATAGGAGCATTCTAGAGGAGTCTTGTTACTATCAATTCCTAGCTCAGTGCTACTGACATTTACCAAAAATCCAACAAGAAATGTCAAAACAAATCTCAGTACTACCGAATCGACTCGGTAGTACCAACAACTTACAAAGGGATCACAAATAAAAGAATGCATCAATACTACTAGCACCACGTCAATGGTACTGACATGGCGCGATGAGGACAGATCGAAAATCACAACTAATCCAAAGGTCGGGACTTAATGACGCCCAAAGTCAATCCTATGACTAAGGGAAAGTGCGGCCAGACCTAAGTAGGATGTCATATTCAATTTTATGACGGAGGAGATTAGAGAAGAGAGAAAGGAAAGGAGAAAGCCACATTCCAGATGGTTCGAGTACTTCTGATGGCTCAATTTTCAGTCGAAAGATGGAAAATCACTGTGTTCGTCAGAAGGAATCACCCAAACTGTCTTTCTTTGGGGGCTTTCCATTATTCTTGATGTTTTCCTCATCTCTTTCTTACTTTTCTATGTATAGAGCAACTGAAATAATGCGAGGCTAATCCCCTAATTCCTTAGGACCCAAGACTAGTCCAGTATTGCATTGCAATTGATGATTATGAATTAATATCCATATTTCTCTTAATGTTTGGACATATCTCTACGATTGCTTCACAAATTATATAATCATGATCACCATAGGTCATTTATTAGATCGTTAATTACTTCAAGAGAGGGATTAAGGGTTACAAAAATTGTATATTTACACAATTTATGGTTCACCTCGAGAGAGGGATTACCACTGTGAAGGGAATAACTCAGAGAATTCGGTAAAGTACCTAAATAAAAATTAGATCACTACAAGAGTGGGGATTATATTATATTAGGTAGTGAATTATGTTGTGAGAGAGGGAAATTCTTGCTACATGTCCCTCCAGGGTTAGGAGGAATCACTAAGGAAATGATATTAATTACAATGTGAATTGTGGCAAAACCGTAATCCTAAGGAATCCATTCCATCTTTCATCACCAACCAATTCATTTAGCTTACTCTTTGCAAATATTTAGTTAATCAACCAATCACCTTTTTCATAGGTCTAGCTGATTGAGTCATAGTTAGTAGTAGTTTCTAGAGTATGTTTCCCCACATTCGATATATGGGCCTCTTTTGGTCCTATATTACTCTGATATGTGCACTTGCCTTTTATACGTGTAGTTTACGTGCATCAAGATTTTGGTAGTGTTGTCGGGGAACGGTAACTTCAACACTACGAGTGTTCTGATCAGCCACTGTAGGACGCATATTTTATTTTATTTTTACCATTTCTAAGTTGAATTCCAAATAATTATTCAAATTCTAGTATCTATTTCTCACACTGATTCTATCAATTTTAGGTTCAATGCATGGTTCAGACCAGAGAAAATGATCATGGAGGGTTAATTCCATAGAGTGCATTCCAAGATGAATTCTTACACAGAACACAGGAGTACAATAGCTTTGTAGGAGGACTAATCCAGACTTCACCACCTGAAACTCCACCCCCATAGGTGATTCAAGAAGATCAGCCAAAAATGGGTGACGGTAATCCAAAAGTTGAAGAGCAGACTGTATGAGAGAAGATCAAGGCTTCTTCAGCCACAGCTCAGCTGGGGCCAATCAAAAGGCAAACCATTAATGTGGGCAGTTACAACATAAACTCAGGGCTAGTAGCACTGGTGAAATCACATGCATTCCATGTTCATAGCATGTAGGACCTAATGGTGCATCTTAACAATTTGGTAGAGAGCTATGGCATGGTGAAGATTGACAGGGTTCCAACGACAATGATATATTTGAAGTTGTTCCCTTCATCACTGATAAATAATGTGAAATTGTGGTTTTTTAGCCTTCCGCTAGAGTCTTTAGAAATGTGGGATCAAATGATAGATGTCTTCTTTGAGTCATACTCTCCACCCCAAAAGACCAATAAATTGGTTGGAAAGATCTACAACTTTAAGAAGCATGCTGAAGAGTCATATTCTGAAGCTTGGGAATAATTATAGAAGATGATTAGGAAGGTCCCTCATCATGGGATTGATTTATATGTGCATGTGAAGACATTCTACTATGGCCTACATAAAGGAGAGAAGACTAGTATGCATAGCACAGGAGCATGTTTCTTTCTAAATAATAAAGCAACTAGGTGTCATGAAATTCTAAAGAACATGGATAAAAATCAATCATGGGGAGAGGAAATATAAACTTCAGAAATAGTCAAAAGTGTTGGAGAGTCCAGAGTCATCATGGAATAGAGTGAGAAATTGGACAACCTCGTATGGAAGCTTGAGCAAAAATCTAGCACCTCATCTGGAAGTGAAGAGGAGGATTGCATGTACCTGCGTCAGCAGTATCCACAAAACATGGGCCCCAATAAGATAGATGAAATTGAAGATGTTCTAGGTAGGCTAGTGAGTCAAAATGAGACCTTACTGGACCATACAAAATGGATTCAACAAAATCATGAGGTGCATATCCACAACATCAAAAATCAATCACCCTCACCTACCACCTTACCCTTCTTATTTTCAAAAAATGTCATTCATCCACTTTTTCTCCTTGTAAAAGTGTTGAAGTGGCTCTTTTCTCCAAACATGTTCTTGGATCACCCACTATCAACTGCCCATTTTTCATTTGCCTAAAAGGAAAGAAAGGTTGGTGCCGAATTCAAATTTTGGCATCTGAGTTTAGCTTGGGGATCCAAATCATCTTGGAGTTGGTCCCCTTGTTCTTGTAAGAACACAAACTAGAGTATGATCATCACTCTTACAATGAATGCAAACCATATTAACCTTTACACCAGAACACTCTCATTGGAATATTGGAGGTCCTCCACCCTTTTTCTTCTTCTTTCTCTTTTAGTCACCCTCAAATCTCAAACTACTTTCACCCACTTGTTGAGTATAGTGATGTAGCACTTAATTGAGTGACTCCTTCCCCTTGAGGATTTTTACAAAAAATAATTGAGCATTGGTTGTCATCATTAAGAGTCATAACAATAGAAGATAGACTAGCACTGACATTTTGAGCATGAAAAGGATTTGCCTCTACATAGAGAGATTTAGTCAAGTAAGAATCTTTCTCAAAAGTAATACTAGAAACTACTCTAGAAGGGAAGTTAGGTGTAAATGCAAGATCATTAACTTTTGTAAGTAATCTAACATTTTTAGTTCTAAGAAAAGTGAGTTCACCAACACAAATTTGGTTTTTATCTTTATGTACATTAAATTGCTTGAGATAAATACCATTTTCAGATTCTAATCCATGGTATTGAAGTTCAAGATCAAATTAAGCTCTTGCAATGTATATATGCTACCCGTCAAAGTAGTTTTATTTTGCTAAAGAATTTCTATTGTAGCCAACAAGTCATCAATGATTTTATCTAAACTTTTCTTTTTAGACGTGCATTTAGAGAAAAAAGTACGAAAAGCGTGGATAATTTCAATAAGAGCATCTTTAGAAAGTTCGTGGTTGGTTTCAATTCGTGGGCTCAAATCTTCCACCCTAGTTACGTACAAGGAGAGGGGTGTAACACGTTGCATACTACAACACTTTAAATTGTTTCATCCACGTTGTAGGGCCCAATAGAGAATCTAATGCTCTAATGCTACAAAACATTATTAATATGGAACCATCAAGACAAGTGGATCTGTCACACTTATATGAAGAGATTAATAGATATCCTAAACCCTGAGTGGGGAGTGTGAGTGAAAAAGGGACAACAAGACTAAAGTCAAGGCCTAAGGCCTCGTTTAGTTGGCAGGTTAGGAAATCGAGCGGATAACTCGGGGGTTTGGATTGGAAGGGAAATAGATGGGAAAACAGATTTAATCCAGTAGTGCGTTTGTACTCTTACGAAGGATGGGAATAACCGTTGATGTGTGACTACGTCATTCTTGCTCCCAATTTGCATATGGATCCCAAATTTACTCCTCACCGTTCTATATCTGCCCTCCTCCTCACTCCTCTTCCTCCTTAATTTAGCCCTAATTCTGCCATATATGTTTTCTGGAGAAAAAGTGGTTGAGAATCATCATTATTGTTTCTCACCATCCTCATCAGCAACGATAAGTAATAGTAGGATTTGAATTATAGTCTCCATGGCGTTCAGCAAGGAGGTTGTCTTTTGCGAATGTCAATTTTCATTGTGCCTTGGCAGTGGGTGTTCACGTAGAAGATTCTGCTGCTGAAGAGAACTTTGTGTTGAATACAGATTCATAGGTTGATATTAGTTGTCACTGGTCGAGCATGCTATGCGATAGGATAAGCTCAATCTTTTTTGTTGGTGGTTGTAGCATATCTAGAGGAAAAGGACGCCACACATGGTTGTAGCATATCCAATACCGCTTCTCGATACTCACTAGTGGCGAGGTGAACACGGACAGTGTCCGACACCCACGCAGGCAACGAATCGGGTTGAGAAAGAAACAAGGTGGATGAGATTGCTCCGCACATGATGAGATAATGACAGGGCTTTGTGCAGATTAAAATCCAACACATACAGGTTATAGTTTCCATTGAATTTATATCTTAGCATGCTATTTGCACAATCAAACAATGGAAACGGATATAGCACTAGTTATGTATACAATCCCACGCCACATCCAGCCTACCAAACGAAGCCTATAGGGAGAAGAACGATGGCACAAACCCCCTCTTTAACAAGGGCGGCTGATGAAACGAACCACAGTTATATATCACCGAACTATGCTTCGTACTTGTTTGTTTATTCTTATCTTAATGGATGCCTGCTTAAACCTTTCAACTGCCATGCTTCTGCTTGGTTCTACCTACCGGTTAAGGGGGCTACGAAAAGATAAAATGGCAGGTGCCGGGTATTGGTGTTTTCTATAGCCCATGATTTTTGCCTAATTGATCATTGACTGGGTTCGTGTTGCAGAGGATGACTAGGATCTAATCCATCGGTGCCGTAGCGCCGAATAATGTCAATTGAGTAGACAGGATGAAGCACGCAATCAAATAAAAGAAGACGATTGGAAATGCTAGCTAGGTTAGTACCGCAAAGCTTCGCCGCGAAGTTCTTCAAATTTCAACCTTGCTCCTTGATGGCGACACGCACGGTAGCAACGTCTACGGTGCCGGACAGCCTAATTAATAACTAAACTGTCCATACCCGAAAAAAACCAAACTAAACTCTCCTGTCATGACCGACTCGATGCAGAATAACACCAGAGGGCCCAGATTTAGTCCCTATACTTCATCAACCACTCCTACCCCGTGCTATTTTCAGTGAAACCCCACTATAGTCGTCGTCTTTTTGTTTATTGTGTTTGTTTGAGAGAAAGAGGTCGCCCGAGAAGTCAAGTGTAGGATGTTTATTCCGTCGTCTCAACTCTCAAGTTACACCTCCCATTCTTCCCTCCTCTAACGCCGCGTGATTTGTTGAACTGTCCATCCAGTGCTTTGACACCAAGGCACCACATATACCCTTTTCCAACGAAACCACTCCACCTTTCTTTCCTGATGGCTGGTTATATTTGTTCCGTTGCTACCGTCCGTCGGCTGTGAGTTCACATTCATATCCACATGTTAGCAAGTACCGTGGCCCTGGTCTAGCATTTTAAACAAAGATTATTGTGAAAATTGTACTCAAACTCATTAATAAGAACTGATCTGCCCACAAGAAACGAGGTGTGGGTTTAACATTTGTCAAATGATTCCTCCTAGTCCTAAATGATGTTGCTGTCCCTGATGAAATTGGATTGGTAACACATTAACACTGTTCAATATTTATGTCATACCTTAAGTCATCATAATATATATATTACAGATAAAAGATGATCATTTTCATAATTATTTATTTATTATTTTAAATATAACAAATTTATAGAATTCGGATTCATTTTTGAATTACACATTAACACTTTGTCAAAATTTGTGCTCAAACTCTTTCAGGGTTAATGGATTTTGCAATGGTCAATATACCTACAAATCCGAAACTGGTCACTTATCTTTTTTCTCCCTTATTTGCAAGAGTGCAACCTTAGAGTGAGCCACAAATGCGGTAATCAAAGTCTTCAATCTGGAATGTTTATTCTAAATAGGATACATAAATGTTTATTCTAAATAGGATACATAGTTATCTCTTGTTACCAAATTTATGCTTAATTGTTGTCACCTCGTTACCACACTTGTGGTAGTTTTTGTAATATAACAAATGTATAGAATTCAGATTCATTATTTAATTAGACATTAACACTTTGTCAAAATTTATGCTCGTACTCTTTCAGGGTTACTGGATTTTGCAATGGTCAATATGCCTGTCAAATCCAAAACTGACCATTTATCATTCTTTTCTGCCCTAATTGTGAAAGTGCAACCTGAGAGTGAGCCACGAAATGTGGTAATCAGAGTCTTCACTCTGGAATGTTTATGCTAAATTGGATACATAGTTATCTCTTGTTACCAAATGTATGATTAAGTGTTGTCACCTCGTTACGACACTTGTGGTAGTTTTTGTAATACAGGGTGCCATTTTTGCGCATGCTGCCCGCCATGAAGCAAGACCGGTATTACATCCCCTCTCTGATGCTCTAACTAGGAATTGAACTAGTGACATGCGGCTAAAAAACCGAATTGATCAATTGAGCTAATTAAACCGTGTAACTATGCTATTTTGTAAAGTAATCATTTCATATATCATTTAGTTATCAAACTTCATGAGAGCAAGATTGTGATTCAAAAAATAAAATAATTTCTAACAAAATGGTAATAAAGATTCAGCGATACATGGTTGTGGGTTTTCCTATTTAGGACCTTGGGTGTTTTCAAGTACGCAAGTTACATTCCATGAAACTCAATATTATTGTTAGAGCAAAAGAATGCCCTTAGGGCCGGCCAGACTTGTTAAAATATAATCTGAATTGGTCTTTAACAACCATAGCTGTCAAAGTACACTATAAAGTACCACATACAAATTTTTCTAACCAGATTTTAGAAATACACATGAAAATATCTAAAAATATCAATCCATAGCTAGGTAATTTACATAGGTCTTTAAGTAGCCCCAAGCCTTAACATTTTCACTACAAAAAACATATGTAATTTTCCACGCTTCAAGGCATGGGTTTTCCACGCTTTAAAGCGTGAAAACACACATTATCCACGCCAAACAAAAGCGTGAAAAAATTGAGTGTAGAAAAATATTCACACTTTGAAATACACACTAATTTGTGTGACACCTAACTATCCACGCATTTTGATGTGATATGTTTTAAACATTTTTATGTGTGACAAAAATATCCACGTTTTCTGGTGTGGTATTTTTTCCACATTATATTGTGAAATATTTGAATATTCACGCTATTTGGTGTGGTAATTTTTTCACATGTTTTTGTGTGATACCGAGATATCCATACTTTTCCGTGTGATATTTTTTTCACATCCGTATGTGTGACATCATATTTTTACACTTTTTTGTGTGGAATTTTTTCTATGATTCTATGTATTCTGCACTTTTTAGCGTGAATATTTCTTGTACTTTTGACATGGGAAAATTTTATCTATCCCAAAAAGCGTGAAAATTGTCCAAGATAACGTGTGGATAAATGAAGCATTCACCACAATAGATAATATCCAGTCTCTAAACATAGAAACATATGCGTGTATGCATTCTATTGAACATAAAGTATGCCATTCATCAAACAATATGTATAGCAACATAACTTTAACTGAAAATGAGCCTTCATTAAAAGAAATGTCATTTACATTAAGAAATCCATCTAGAAAGTAAATTCATAAAAGACGTAGTCCTTTGTCTTCATAACAAGCAATCGAAATAAAACAACTATAGCAGCCATGCATAACATTGATCTGCTATGAACTTGTAGAAGTAAAATCTGATATCCTATTCAATTCTGAAGTCATGTCTTGAATTGTTCCGATTCATGCTCTTGTCATCTTGTCCATTCAAATGTCATTAAAAACCTACAAGATCCAAATAAAAAATTTAGAAAATCACAAAAATATATAGGGGAAAACTTAGAAATAGGATAGAATCATAATTTAATTCCATCTTTTGATCTAGGAAATTTCGATATCATAAGATTTCGAGAAAAGATTTAAATGTCAGTCTATTGCTGGACTTGCAGTCCATATAGAGCAGACCTGTGGCTTTGCGTTCCACAAAATGTGGCCTAACAACCACTAAATGTTTAGACGACAAGTTGAAATATTAGTCTCAAATGTTAAAAAATATTAAAAAGTTACGTAATGTATTATATCTCCAGTAGCGAATGAATAACAAATTCGACCATTCTATTTGTCTAAGTAGTACTATATATGGAGAACACTCAAGAATTGTAGAATACCACAAGCACAACTTGTTAGCATGCATCAAAAATATCAGTATATACTAGGAACTAGTTATATCTTTTTTATTGTATCTGCTGCAATTTCCTGGACTAAATTACATAGGAATTCAGCTATGGCACAGACAAGAAATGCAAGTTGCACAGGCATAAATTAGTAAACAATGATAATATAGGATGAAAAGCTTCTCCTATCCTAGATACTACCTCCACTACAGTCTCCCTTCATGGAGAAAAATAGAGGGAATATGTAGAGTAGATAATGGTGGTTTCTACTCGCTACCAGCATCATGGAAGGATCTAATGAGGAGGGCACAATGGGTTGTGTTGAATCGAATTGGAATCCACAACAAAACAATACCTACATGATGTCAGAGCTGATGTTGGCATGTAGATAACAAATGACCAGGAGACCGTGAATGCAATTGTTTTTCTAAGAACCTAAAAAAGGAACTGTAATCCATGTGATCATAGCAATGTCTGGTTTCAAACTGATCAGACATGATAAATGACCAGCTCCGACTAGATTCCACATTCTATAAATGAATATGTATTGATCAACCCACCAAATATAGGAAAAAAAGGATATGATATATATCAAAAACAACAAAAAGAATTCAATGGAGACAATCGATCTAACTTACTAAGATTAAAGGATGCTTGGGGGTATGTGTGTCATTTTCATAGAAAAAGAATAGGTCCATAGTCATATTGGAACTGAGAAGACAAGAAAACATATGCAACCACTATGCAAGTAAAGCCTCGATCCAATATTACAATCAAGGCTGCAAGGCATGTGCATAAAGGCAAGCAAACAAGATAACATGAGCAGATGTCAAATAGGAATGCTATTAATAAACCAATAAATTATCATATACTTACATGTGTGTGATCCTAGTCCTACAATACATACAAAGACATATCATATTTGAATATAACCCAGCCTAAAGCTAAACTTAGTACCTACATAAAGACAAACATTAGATGTATAAAGTATACATTCATGTCAGCTAGGTAGATAAAAGTTTGAACTTGAATTGTGCATTTTCTATAGCACAAGTTCATCAGAAATGAAAATATATAAGAGTCACAACTCCAATACTTAAAATGAGCCCCTCATGCAGCAAAAAAATGAACTGAGCATGTGTTTGTAAGGGTATGTTCTGCCAGAGAAGTAAGGCAACACAAATATATAGGATCAACGGATGAAATATGTAAGAAACTCGCATGTGATACATAACTTATTAATGGCATTATCCATATCTTTCATTCACTTAACTTGTTTTATGCATTGAGTGCCTAAGCCGCTACTAGAAAGTAGAGCATAATGACCGGAAATCTATCAAATTGTCAATGACATAGATTGCTCTCTTCTATTTGCTTTGCTGACAGAATGTTGGTCACCGGGGAGGCATCCACCAAGAAAATTTACACAAATGTAAAGTTCTTAAAAGACTTTCCAAATGTTGTGGTGGTTGGAAACTCTGTAATGAGAATCCCTTATGTTCTTTTCCTAGATTAAACCTACACAAGCTTTTGACTCCTGCTAGAGGGGCAGGAATTTCTTTCAATAACAATCTTGCTGAACCCATGGGTGTCCCTATTATCCAAGAATGGCTCAACAAAACTAAATAATTAGAAATCAGCTGAAGAATTTGATGGTTATGAATACCTAGTTGGAGAAGTTCATGGGCGACTAGCTTATAATGATACTATTTGGGACATCTTTTCTGATCATGATGTTCTCTGGTGCAAGGTCCTCAATGAGAAATATGGGATAACCCTAAAGTTTGAAGAATCACAATGTCCACTTTGTAGAGGACCATACAGAGGCTATGGATAATAGTTAAGGAACATTCAGCAAAGCTCATGCTCAACGGAAATAACACCAATTTATGCACCGTAAAATGGGTTCATGGTGACCATGTCCAACTCCAAAATGACAAGTCCATCTCCCATGAACTCATTGACTTGGAAGTTCATATGATAACTTCTTTTACATCTATTCTCTGCATGAATAGTTGCAATATAATGGGCATGCATGAACTGGTTAATCAGCTTTAGCTAAGAATAACAATGATTTAAATGCCAATATTCCTCCAAAATACAATGCCTACAGATCTAACCAATCACTCATGCAATGAATAAGATAGCTTCAAACATACAACAAGTACTGGAAAAGTACACATTGCATACTAAAGTGTAGAAATATATCATGCCAATGGGATCGGTTCACATCCATTTCAATGCAAATGAAAGGAAAGCCATAAGCCTCCAAACCACTAGCCTAGCTATCTCTGACAGAAGTTGCATATGGTGCTATGGGCACACAGAAAAAAGAGCAGGCAGAGCAAACAATATGCCTCTATTGTTTCCAAAAAAATATTATATGATATAGTTTTCTAGGAATATACACTTCACATTCATCCCATTGACCTATATTTTTCTTTTGTGAACATTGTGAACCTTGAAGCTTACTTGTAACTTTTTAAACTTCTTGATCATCATCCCTACTGTCTATAGTAGACTGAACGACCTGTAGGAATGCATAGTGTCATGAAGGATACATAAACTATCTCTGTTAACAGGGGATGGGGATGTATTCATCTGATCCATGATTTTTGCCTTGGCTTTGAACCCTATCTATAGCTTGGAACTGTTCTTCTTGAGTTAGGACTCTCATCTACTAGTTGTGGGTGTGAGAAGCTACTAAGTAGGAAGAATAGATTTGGGGGTTCACCTATAAGCATGGTAGGAAGAATTTCTTCGGCTATGTTGGCTTGGAATATGAACTAGAAGGCATGCCTTAGATGTTGAACAATGTCTATACCTAGATGTTGAACCATTATCTAAACAATGTCTATACCTAGGTTTTGAACTAGAAACACCTACTACCATACACCAGTAGACGATAGTGAGTGGATTCCAGACTCAGCATGATAGGGCAACTGTATTTTGTTTCTTACTAAACCAAGATACTAAAGTTCTTCTTAGTAAGAAACAACCTCCACTTATGCTCTTGCGATCAAGTTGAACCAGCATAATCGGCATCGGTGTAAGCTTTTAAATCCAGTGATTGTCCTTTGGGATACCACAAACCATAGTTGATAGTACCAGCTAGATATCTTAAGATCCTTTTGACAACTTGAAAATGAGAGTGCATTGGTTTTGACTGAAATCTCACGTAAAGCCCAATGAAAAACATGATATCCGATTTAGAAGCGGCCAAATATAGAAAACTACCAATCATGGCCCTATATAAGGAATCATCAATGGGTTCACCATCTTCATCCTTGTCAATTTTGGAAGAAGTAGCCATGGGTGTGGTAGCATGTTTGCAATTTTCCATACCTAATCATTTTTAATGAGAACACTTGTTGGTTAAAACACAAGCTTCCCGAAATTTATAATATCGGTTTGGTCAAAAACTTAATGGACAAACCCGTGGAAAGTTGCATATAGTCTGAAGACAATAGGCAATTATAGTATTTTGCAAGTTACCCATTTAGTATACATGTTAAAGGAAAGCCAATGGGATGGGTTCACATTCATTTCAATGCAAATGAAAGGAGATCCATAAGCATCCAAACCAACAACCTAGCTATATCTGATAGAATTTGCATATGGTGCTATGAGCACATAGAAAAAAGAGCAGGCATAGTAAACAATATGCCTCTTTTTTTCCAAAAAAAAATCATATGATATAGTTTTCTAGGAATATACACTTCACATTCATCCCATTAATCTATATTTTTCTTTTGTGAACATTGTGAACCTTGAAGCTTACTTGTAACTTTTTGAACTTCTTGATTATCGTCCCTATTGTCTATAGTAGACTGAAGGGCCTGTTAGGAATGCATAGTGTCATGAAGGATACATAAACTATCTTTACTAACTGGGTATGTATTCATATGATCCATGACTTTTTCCTTGGCTTTGAACCCAATCTGTAGCTTGGGACTGTTCTGCTTGATCTCATATACTATTTGTGGGTGTGAGAAGCTACTAAGTAGGAAGAATAGTTTTGGGGGTTCACCTATAAGCATGGTAGGAAGAATTTCATGGGCTATGTTGGCTCGACATATGAATCGGAAGCATTCCTTAGATGTTGAACAATGTCTATACCTAGATGTTGAACCATTATCTAAACATTGTCTATACCTAGATGTTGAACCAGAAACACCTACTACAATACACCAGTAGACGATAGTGAGTGGATTTCAGACTCACCATGCTTTTGAAAATGAGAACACTTGCTAGTTAAAAGGCAAGCTTCCCAAAATTTATAATATGGTTTGGTCAAAAACTTAATGGACAAAACCGTGGAAAGTTGCATATGGTCTGAAGCCAATAGGCAATTATAGTATTTTGCAAGTTACCCATTTAGTATACATGTTAAAGGAAAGCCAATGGGATGGGTTCACATCCATTTCAAAGCAAATGAAAGGAAATCCATAAGCATCCAAACCAGCAGTCTAGCTATCTCTACTAGAAGTTGCATATGGTGCTATGAGCACATAGAAAAAAGAGCAAGCAGAGTAAACAATAAACCTCTATAGTTTCCAAAAAAATATTGTATGATATGGTTTTCTAGGAATATACACTTCACATTCATCCCATTGAGCTATACTTTTCTTTTGTGAACATTGCAAACCTTGAAGCTTACTTGTAACTTTTTAAACTTCTTGATCATTGTCCCTACTGTCTATAGTAGACTGAAGGGCCTGTTAGGAATGCATAGTGTCATGAAGGATACATAAACTATCTTTACTAACTGGGTATGTATTCATATGATCCATGATTTTTGCCTTGGCTTTGAACCCAATCTGTAGCTTGGGACTGTTATGCTTGATCGCATATACTATTTGTGGTTGTGAGAAGCTACTAAGTAGGAAGAATAGATTTGGGGGTTCACCTATAAGCATAGTAGGAAGAATTTCTTGGGCTATGTTGGCTCGGAACATGAACCAGAAGCATGCCTTAGATGTTGAACAATGTCTATACCTAGATGTTGAACCATTATCTAAACATTATCTATACCTAGATGTTAAACCAGAAACACCTACTACCATACACAAGTAGACGATAGTGAGTGGATTCCAGACTCAGCATGCTTCTGAAAATGAGAACACTTGTTGGTTAAAACACAAGCTTCCCCAAATTTATAATATGGGTTTGGTCAAGAACTTAATGGACAAAGATACCTACCGTGGAAAGTTGCATATGGTCTAAAGCCAATAGGCAGTTATAGTATTTTGCAGGTTACCCATTTAGTATGCATGTTAAAGGAAAGTCAAGGGGATGGGTTCACATCCATTTCAATGCAAATGGAAGGAAATCCTTAATCCTCCAAACCACCAGCCTAGCTATCTATGACAGAAGTTGAATATGGTGCTATGGGAACAATGAAAAAAGAGCAAGCAAAGTAAACAATATGCCTCTATTATTTCCAAAAAAAATGTCATATGATATAGTTTTCTAGGACTACATAAATACTAACTTAGAAATCCAAATGTCTTTAAATCATCACCTTCCATCATTGAAACATTCAAAGCAGCAAGTCCAAAACTATCACACAATTAGATAATAATATCACCTTCAACATGGCTAAGAACCTAAAGAATAGCTTTGGGGATTTGCCTATAAACAAGGTAGGAAGAATTTCCTAGGCTATGTTGGCTCGGGCTTCTTGGTCTATCTTGCTTACCTTACTCCCAAAAACTGCATGTGACACCAATCTTGCTTTGTATATCTACTGATTATTTCTCTTCAATATATACCTTGTATAAAAACTAGGTACACACACCATCCATAGAAACCAAAATAAATAATCCCCTATAGGCATATGATTAGCAGATATTTGACTCCATCTACATAGCTATTGTGGGTAGTTCCCACATGCCTTGTCTTTGAATTGATCATCTAGTCTTTACATTCTAATCCCAAGGTCACTACTGGTATGTAAGCCTACGATTTATAATCCCACCTTTAGAAACTTTTACATGGCATGCATTATATAACCATGATAATTGTTTCTAGAAAGCATTTGGCTAAGCTATGCAAGGTGGAGTGTCCCTTGAATACACACCTTGTCAAGAATGAATTAACATTAACAACCATTCAACAGTTGAATACAGAACATAAACAAATAAATAGTTATATGCAATATTTTTTATTAATAGAGATAAAATTAATTGAATGACATTAACAATACTTACTTCTTCATGATGTGTGTTTCTTCCACTGTCATCCCTACCCAAAGGATCATGAAGCACAATCCCATTCCTAGAAAGTGCAGAAGAAATTTGATGAAATTGAGTTTTCCAACTAGCACATTCCTTCTTCAAGAGTTCGTTCTCTTTCTGCATGGAAACAATTTTATCTGCAACATCCGTGGTGTCGTTTGTAGAAATAGAATTCCTCAAGTCAGCCTTCAACCCAAATACTCGACTACGAGATACTCCATGGCCATAACCAATCACTTGCTGAGTAGTGTTCTCCTCGTCATACATAAGCTCGTTAAAAACCTCATCTTCTATTGTAGTTTTGGACACTTCCGGCTTCTCAACAAGACGTTCATCTACCAATTTTTCAGCTGTGTCCTGTATCAATTTCATCAATATATATGACATATTAATAAATCAATTTGTATATAAGCATTCAAATATTGTTATTTAACTAGAATGAAATAATGTGTCATACCACAAATTCTTTGGTATTTGTATTATCAACATAGCTTCCATCTTTCCTTACATGAGTAATCTTCCATGCTTCCAAGATGCTGGTTTCCCAGCTTTCCTTATTTACCTATGAATAAGACAATATTTATTGAAGGAACTCAAACAAATTTTGGTATTCAATTATAAATCGCAAACTCAAAATATGAAATCTTACAAAATCATATTTCTTTTGTGCAAAGCTCTTTGATCCAGTTGTATGACAATGAGCTTTTTGAGACCGAGATCTTTTTCCTATTATTGAAAGTTGCTACACATCATAAAAAACCACAAATTCAATAAATAGAAAATTAATAAGGGAATAGTTATTTTTTCCATGGTTAAGCTTACCTTCCCTTTATCAGAAAACCAATATCTAACCAAGCACATCCATTGTTCTTTAACAATATTCTCTGGCACATTGCTTGCAATTTGTTTCTCTGTCTTGCTTGGGTCAAAGTAGAGCTTTTTCAACTTATGTCTAAGCGTTCTCCATTTCCCATTTAAATGTGATAGAATCATTTCATCAAGCTCTAAGTCAACAGGATATGAAACTTGCTTAGAGTCCCAAAAAAAGATCAATTAAAATTGAAAATAGTTTATGATCACTATATTTCTACTAATAATTAATCATTAGATAAATATTAAAAAAATGGTTATAAAAATAGAGTCTAGTTTCTTACCCGAGTTAATTTCACAGCATCTAATTTATAGCAGTCATGCACATCGTGCCAACTACTCTCCCCAATTGGGCACAGACTCCCTTGTTTTGCCACCTCTCCAAGAAATTTCACCAATACATGCCCTCCTTTCCCTATTGGCTGTTTAAATTTATTGAATTTGACAATAATTTTCAAACCTGTCTCAAACACCCATACTTGAGAAACTGGAATTTTCCCTTTCTTTTTCACAATTTTACCTTCAGAATCTGCAACAAAAATACATGTTAATACTATCATTCCATTCCACACCTTTGGAGGGATTTGAAATAGGTTGGGAGTCTTCAGTTTCATCCAAACAAGCGTGCTCGGTGTTCTGGGTTGGTTGAGTCATTGATTCTCTATTTTGATCTCCATGATTATGTGATGCAAATTGATTTTCATTTTCATTTTTACTTGGATCCCTTGACATGATGTCTACTGTAGTTCGCTTTCTTCGTCACATCTTTCACCTTTTTCATGTATAGATAAATTAAAAAAAAGAGTAGTACATGATATAGAAATTGTTTCTTATTCACTTGATAGGCTAAATTTATTTTTTGTATAAAAGTGACTGAAAATCAGTATAAAATCAAAGCAGCATTATGAGGAACAAGCATTGATTACGAAAATTCAACAAAGGGGGAGAACACTGGTAAACTTAGGCCTGGTAAGGGTCTAATATAATTATAATATATAATTCATGCCAAAACCTGTTCGAAATTAGTCTAAATCAATAGCCTAGAGGTCAAGTTAGGAAGTCTAAATGAGGTGGCCTCTATTAATGATCAATAGACTTAGGAGGATGTTAAGAGATAAAAAGTCAAAGTAGCTATTCAACAGGTCAAATAGTAAAGGTAAACTACATAAATAGTAAAAGCAGATATTGTTTAGAACAAAGGGACAATTTTCTAGACATGAAACTATGAAATTGTTCAATTTATGAAAAATCAAAGCATGTGACTGTAATTTAGGAGTTGCTATGGGTAACCAAGTGTAGCATGGCTCAATCCCCTATTGCTCATGTTCCCATGCAAAATGGAGTGAGATACAAACCACAAACAGATAATTTTTCTGGTGATAACATCCTGAATAACAACCATTCTTGTTGTCATCAACCATGAGAATATGGATTTAAGATATGATTCAGAGACCCTAGTGCTTCATTATGATTATCCACCTACTCAGTAACTAATAGCCAAAATTATCTATAGTTAAAGTTTCTGATGACGCAACAACCTGTATGACATGCAGTTTACAAATCCAATAAGACAACAGTTAGTTGTTCCATGTCAATGACTATAGACCCTAGATAAATGCCCAATTAAAAAGAGCAATACTTTTTTTAAATCAATTGACAAATTGAACAGAAGTACCTTGCACAAGTCAGCAAACATACTTAGTAGATCATAGTAAGTTGGTAAGAAATACTTATATAAATAAAAATGAAGCTCAACAAAAGAGGTTACAAGAACTTTTCCAAGATTATAGAAAATATGTGTGTCAATGTCATCATTAACCTATTCAGATAAAACCCCAACATCAAAACAATATCTAGTCTTATAGTCAACAACATGTAACCATGATTTTTCTATCTCATCCTCTATGTAAAATACTTGTTTAGCTTGAGATGAAAAAATGAAAGGATCGTCTTTTAATGATCGACCAGTGTGCATCAACTTAGAGAAATTCACACAAGGGTGGTTTTTCCCATCAACCTTGAACCCCCTTGGTGAATTTATATCTACCCAATCACATCGAAAGAGAACTACTTTACAAGTCCCATAATAATCAAATTCATATATATCTTTGATTTTTCCATAGTAAGGAATCCCATCAGCTTCAACCATTACTCCAGAATTTTATGTCTTCCTATTTTTTTCATGGTCCATCGTGTGGAATTTATATCCATTAACCATAAATCCCTTACAACTCTTGACATATGCATTCATTCCACGAGATAAGGCTTTTATTAGCTCTCCTTCTGTTTTGCTGACATCAATGTTAGGAACCTATTATAGGGAAAATATATTAGGCACATTAATTACATAAAAATGTTTAACGCTTACCAACTATGACCAAGTCAATATTACCTGAGAATTAAGCCATCTTGCAAAGTCTTCCAAAATCCACTTATATTCTAATGCTTGATCAACTCTTACTCCTTTCTTGCGACATTGTTCTCTCTTTTGATCTAAGAATTCTCTACATTAACATTTTGAGTTAGCATATTTTCTGTTTATTTTGGAGATGATGTATGTCAATTACTAAGACACATCTTACATTTTTAGGTCCTTCATAATGTCTTCACTATGGAGTAGAACATATCAGTGTGCTTGAGACATACTTTTTTCATCAATACAAATAGATTTAACAGCCCCAACACAACGACCGCCGGAATTGAATAAGTACATACCCTTATTTGGAATAGTGTCATCGTTTCTTTTTGGTTTGTTAAAGACCGTCTCAGTGCCTTCCATATATCTAGAACAGAACGTAATTGTCTCTTCTAAAATATAGACCTCTGCAATGGAACCCTCTGGTTGAGCTCTATTTCTCACATATCCTTTTAGATGACCTAGATACCTAACAAGGAATTTATTGGGGTTAAGAAAACTATATTACCTTTTTGATAACTTTATCTAACTAAAAGAAATTATCAAGGGCCATAAATAAATTCTAACCTTTCAATGGGATACATCCATCCATTCTGAACAGGTCCACCATATTTCACCTGCTCAACCAAATGAACTATGAGGTGAACCATAATAGTAAAGAAAGGAGGAAGAAATTCCATTTCCAGATGACAAAGTGTTTCAATAATCCTTGTTTGTAGGTCATCCAGCTCATTTGGATCAATATTATTGGAGCATAATGACTTGAAGAAATATGATAGATCGGACAATACATCGACAACTTCTATTGCTCCAGATGCTCGTAAAGCAATAGGAAGTATATCTTGCATAAGAAAGTGATGGTCATGACTCTTAAGATTGATTAACTTCCGTAGATTTAAGTTAGCACATCTAGAAATATTGGAAGCATACCCATCAGGCACTTTAAGCTTAGCCAATACATATAGAAAGCGTTCCTTTTCTATTGGAGACATTGAATATGGAGCTGGAGGCATAAGAAAACTGCCATCTTGCTGAGGTTGGAGCCAAAGAGAGTTCCTTATATTTCTTTCCTCAAGAAATCTTCTTGCATTCTCATCATCTTTGCATTTCCCTCAACATTTAGAAGTGTAACAAGCACATTTTCACACACATTCTTCTCAATATGCATGACATCAAGATTGTGACGGAGAGGATTATACTCCCAATACGGAAGATAAAAAAATATGCTTCTTTTCTTCCAAAATCCCATGCATTCATTATTATCTACATCCACACCATTACAATTGGTTGTTGCATCTCCATGTTTTCTTCCTCTCTTCTTAGTCTTTCTCTTTGAAGCCTTTCCATATATAAATTGAACCTATTGTTGTGCATGTAAAACATCACTTCTAGATTTGGGATTTGGAGAATGTCCATACTCCCTAGTTCCATCAAATAAAGTGTCATCATTACGAAAAGGATGGTTATCTGGTAACCACCTACGATGACCACCATAATAGATCTTTGAACCACGTCGGTATGAATGAGTGGATTCTGCACAACGAGGACATGCATGATATCCTTTTGTGCTCCAACCTGATAACATAGCATAAGCAGGAAAGTCACTTATAGTAGACATCAACGCTCCCCGCATCTTAAAGGGTTCTCCTGCATAAGCATCAAATGCATCAACACCTTCCCACAACAATTTCAACTCATGCAACAAGGGTTGCATGTATACGTCAATATCATTTCCTGGACCAGATTTTCCTGGAATGATCAAAGATAGAATTAAGGAGTGTGATTTCATACATAACCAAGGTGGCATGTTACTGATGCTAAGAATTACTGGCCATATACTATAATTTGTGTTTTGAATCCCATAGGGATTGAACCCATCACTAGCAAGGGTAATCCTCACACTCCGGGGGTCTGAAGAAAATTGTGGATACATCACATCAAATTGCTTCCATAACAATGCATCTTCTGGGTGTCTTAGTTTTCCATCTTTCACACGATATTTATCATGCCATATCATGTCTTCTGCTATTTTGGAGGACATGTACATCCTTTTCAGTCTTAGAATTAAAGGAAAATACTTCATAACTTTTGCAGGAGTCCCTTTCAAACCAGCATTATCATCTTTACCACCATTATCTATATCACCTTTTTTTCTTTCCCACCGAGGAGTTTGACACACATTGCACCGAACTTTATTCGCATTTTCACCCCAATACAACATACAATCATTTGGACACGCATGTATGTTTTCATATCCAAGGCCTAAGTCATTAATCATTTTTTAGCTTCATAGTAGGAAGAAGGGAATGAGGTCAATTGTGGAAAGGCATCTAGCAGAAGCTCCAATAACTGAGTAAAAGAATTATTTGGCCAATGAAACATACATTTAAGATTGAAGAGCCGTAAAATAAATGAGAGTGTTGAAAATGTTTTGCACCCAGGATAAAGCTCTTTATTAGAAAGTTCCACCATCTTTCTATATTTCACATCATCTTCAAGAGTATCAATATTATGGACATGATGATTGTTATAGTCGTCAACATGAGGATCATCAAATGCATTCCCTTCATTTGCTTCACCATTAGATGTATCATCAATATGTGCAATATTTACTCTCAATGCCTCCCTTAATAGTGTTTCCATGTCATCTTGGCCTACCATATCAGCTTCATGAATTGTAGATGGTTCTCCATTGTCTATTTGTCCATTTGCAGTGAGATTTTGAGCAAGACTTCTTGGACCATGAAAGATCCAATCCTTGTAATCTCTAAAGAAGCCATTGTATAGAATATGATGTTCCACCTCATCAATAGGAAGTTTCTTCTTGATACTCACTTTGCATCTCCTACATGGACAAATAATCTTCCCTCCCTCCATTCCAGTCTTAGCATACTCAAGAAATTGACAGATTCCATCAATGTAAGCTTCAGAGCAAACTGGTTTCTCAATCCAGCTTTTATCCATCTTTAAAATGCTTCAATCTAAATTTTAATGGGAAAAAATACTTTAGTTTTTTTTCATGATTTCTCATATAATATAAATATAAAATAAAAAGTAGTTGCACATAAGAAAATAAAATGAATTTACGCAAATATATCAGGTACATACTTAGAAAACATTAAATGGACATATTTAAGATACATATAATTTAACCAATGGTATAGTACCAAAGTGATGTATTTGAGAAACTATTTTTTTGAACAACAAGTTTAGAACTACATCGTTGAGTGAAATACTAGAAGAATTGTACAGTTGAATTAACAATAATGGAATAACATATATGAACTTATTACATCTAACCATACTTGTCTAGCCGTCTCGGTGGTCCTTCCCACCCAAGGGAAGCCTAGGGGCCTAGGGGGGAGCCTAGGCATTTCTAGGCTTTCTTCATATTTGTTTATATTTTACATATATAGTGTAGTTACCTAGAAACAAGGTGATATTTCAAATAGGAAAATTCCTAAGAAAGCTACTAGTCAAGCAAGGATTCTCACAGAAACTCCTTGGGCTCAACATGTCAAGTTGTCCGACAAAGACTTGTGAGCTCTAATGCAAATTCTTGATGCAATTTTATAAAAGGTTTGTTGCAACACTAAAGGGATCGGAGAAACCATCTCTATTATCTGGTCAGAAGGCAAATGGGTTCCAAGTAGAAGTTGAAGTAATAAGAGCACATCAAGTAACACTTTCAGCAACATCTCTATCACATGCCAACCTATGTTAATCTACAAGGGCTTCTGTTGATGCATCATTTGCAGAGCAGAATGAGCTAAATACAAAGCTGAATTGTTTGAAAAGATCAAGAGGATCAAGTTTCTACTTCTATCCAGCGTGGAGAGGAATGGAGAGCTACTGAAATTATTGAGACTTTGCCTGCCACCCAACCCACTGGTAAGCTAAGTCGCAACAAGCTAAAAGGCATAGAAATCCTAGTTAAGAAACTAGGAGGTTTTATTTACTTCATGCTCACTCACTTGTAAAGTAAATGTAAGACTCTCCACATAACAACAAATTTATAATAACCTTGTTATTGTTCTGCTTCCCTTTTTCCCAACACCATAGCTTGTGTACATGTACAAATTAAATAAACTCCATATGTAGTCTGATATTTCGTTATGCTACACATCTGAATCAGAAAAATTACTACACCACATGTTCCAGAACGTAGACTCTTTATATTTTTGTATAAATAACGTTATGGTAAGCTATAATGTTATGACTTTACTGTTGTACAATGTTCTCCCTCACATCTACCTTGTTGGTGTTGAACATAAATTATTCACAGGTCTGAAATCCTTTCCTCTATTTTCTTTTCCTATTTTCACCTTCACATATCACAAAAAAATATGGTGCATACTAATGGTTGAGGTGAATATTTTTATATCCATTTATTAATGCAACTATCAATCAGAAAAAGTGATGCTCCGCCACCACCCACAAAGGGCCTATAGTTTACACGCTTATTACGTCATGTGTCTAGGTTGGGCTTTATTGAAAAAAAAACATGCCCTTCATTTCGGGTGTATGTGTCCTATAATTTATAAAATTCTTGTGTTTGCATACTCTCGTATTCCTCAAATATCTCTCTGCAAAAATTTATTTCCTGTCCCTAAATGAAATAATGTCACTCTACGCTCAATCATACCAACTCTGTCATACCCAGTTGCTTCTCTCCAGAAAGTATGTGTACGATTTTTAATCATCTATCACAATAATGCATTTATCCATAGTCCACATTTTTTTATTTTAAGTCTCACATACTTTTTTTAGCATCATTCGTCTTTATTCTCTCAACTGAAAAACAACACATGCCGCCATTCAAAATGATGCAAACTCACTCTCTTCTATCCTTTTATCTAACATTTTCTACTTCTATTAACAATGTTCTTCTATAGCAAAACCACCCATCACAACCACTCCTTTCCACGCCGCCTCATTATTTCAAATAACTCTCACTATCCTAATATCTCTCTCAACCTCTACGGTTTCCAATTCTATAGGAGTTGGAGAATCTAATTCAAATAAAAATCAAGTTAACTATGAACGTTTTATTAAGATCGAGAAATAGGAAGAACGAAGAGTCAGGAGGAGGGTGGATGATGGAGAGAGAAATAAGTTTCAATCTCACGTAGAATTGACTTGAATAAGATAGATTATACACACAAAAAATGAATTCACAAATATATCAACAAACTGCATCGTATTCCTTTCAAGTAGAATATAGACTTTAATCTCAACAACTCTCATGTACACCTTCTTAGTTCTTATTCTTCACTTGACAACCGATAATGACTATTCTATAGAGAGTCCATAATTGTTTCAAAAATTCAAATTTTTGTTATGGTAACTATTCAAAATGAACCGTGTTCATCGCCCACTAGCTCCACTCTCTCCCTCCACCATCACAATGGCGTAAGAAATTTATGTTTTCAATTGAAACCAAGTCAATTGTCATACATCTTTCCTTATTAAAACTCAACAATAAATGGTCCACCCTCTCTAGATCTGTTTTGTTTTTTATTGAAACTCAACCAACTATGTTTATACTATTTCCTATATATGTTATAAAAATGATGAATGTATTAGTGTCTTTTTGTTGTTTAGTTTTCAAATATTTATTTATTTGTTATGTTAGACGTAGTTGTCGTATAGTTTGATTCAAAGATGAAGCGTTTAGGATAGTCTAGAGAACGGAAATGAAGGGATGTAGAATGTGGGAAGGAAATAATTGCGGCTCTAGTAATTGGAGATGGAAAGTGAACACAAGGAGATAATTACATCATTGGCTGAGGGATGCGAACAGACAAATATCTCGGGGATGCGAATAGACAAACATTCTTAATCGAAGGAATGGAAATGAAGGGATGTAGAACGTGGGAAGGAATAATTGCATCTGTACTAATTGGAGATGGAAAGTGAACATAAGGAGATAATTATGTCATTGGCTGAGGGATGCAAACAGACAAACATCTCAAGTATACGAATAGACAAAGACTCTTAGTCAAGAAGGTACAGGAAGGAGATTGGAAAGTCATAAGTAAAGAGAGAGAATTGTAGCCATTGGAGAGAAATGTCATGGTTGGATGTATAATCAAATTTACATTAAAAGCAACAAAGAATTAATGACAGCTTACATAAGTAAAAAAATTAAACTAGAATTATGACCAGTAATATCGTATTAAGTTAAAATCATGAAATACATGATATTTTCTTATTTATCACTCATTTGACCTCGCACCTATTATTTTCTCACTCTTGATTCCAACTACACATTCCTTATCATTTAAGAAATTATTGTACAACATTCATTTCATATTAGAAACCATGCAACCACGCTAAATTCTCAATAAGAAATTTTGAATAAGTCTTCCTATGTTTGCTATCTTGTTATTATATATTTTTCCTTAAATTTTGTCCCAGCGATCATTTTTCTCTGTCGCCACTCTATGTTAAGAACTAACCATATACCCAACCAGTGTAGCACAGATGGTTTGGCTCAATCTGTCCTCCCCAGAGGACTCCAGCTTGAAACCTCCTACTGTGCATTGTATTTACAATCTTTTGGGTCATCGGAGTTCTATCACCTGTTTGATGGAGGGGGGAGACTAATGTCACTTCTAACTCAAAGAACTAACCATGCAATCAATCAAAAGAAAATAAAAAAATCATATACATATAATACAGAGTGAGAGAGAGAGACATAGCTTATTTATCAAATTTATAAATGTTATTCTATTTTTCTTTTTGAAAATATCAAACTAATCGGGCTGTAACTATTTGATTATGTTATATTCAGTTTGATTTTTCTTTCTTTGAACATTTTTTTTTCGCTTTCCTGATATTTTGAAACTGATTTCCTCTAACCCCTCATTGATTTTCTCTTATCACTTTACGTTCCCAGAACATGTTAGTTTTTATTCAAATTAGAATCAACCACTTATATGTTTCCCCTACGATTTAGTTCATTGTATGATTTTTTGGTCAGCTGGTTGATATATATAAATGTGAAAACATGCATTTATTATAAAATAGTAATTATATTTTTCCACATCTATGCCCCCAACAAAATAGAAATGGTTAAGTGTATTGAATTGGTCATATCTGTTGTACTGATATGATTAGTTATATTACTATCACAAGTGTTTATTCTTTGATTCATAGATATATTCATTTTCTTATTCTTATTTTTTAATTTTTATGTAAAAAATGTTTCTTTATTGTTGAATCATCTAATATAATTTTGACATTTAAAATAGGCATGTACATATGCACGTGTCTATTTACTAGTAATCAAATAAGTATATATTGAAACTTGTTACATCTTTGTATTAAATAATAGGGGGCTTTCACCTATCTAGCATATATATGTAAGCAAATAAGGGACTAAATTAGTCTGCAGTTCATTCAAATCGATCACAAAGAGTGAAGAGATTGGATAAGCAATAGTATGCATGGACAATCTATAGATATGACATTAATTTATGTTAATAATTTGGAATAGGGATAAGAATCCAGGAAACAGCAGTATGTTCTTGTGAATCTGGAATAGATTTTATAAGTTAATAACTCTGTGTAGTCCTGTTTATGTATCCAAATAATCAATATGGTGTTCTCCAACAGTCATAAAGACAACTTTAGATAAAAAGAAGAAACACCCACGCACACATAGAGACAAAGGTAAAATTGAATATGTTGCACATGTCACATCCCTCGACAAACTTTCAGCAAACTTATTTTACATAATACTATGTCTTATATCATAAACATTCAATCCAATGGATAAGAGGACGTTAACATAGTGCAAATTTTTGGAGAGAAAGAAAGTTGTATCACAGCAGAGAAGGAGAGAAGGAAAGAATAGATAACCTGTCGTTCTCTTATGGTTGGACGATTCACAACCAACTGTACACCAGAAGTTGAAGCCGACCAAAGACTAGTCCTTGTCTCAATTCTCTCCCAGCGTCCAAGCAGAGCCTAGTGTAGTCGTGCGTCCCAGCAGAGTTTAGCGCAGCTGACGATTCTCCAGAGCCACTGCTGCAGTGGGTCTCCGACAACTAAGGTCACCTAGTAGCATTGCGGTTTACCGGTGCCGCTGTCTTCACCTACCAGTGCCGTCGTCTTCTCCTACCAGCGCCGCCGATACAATAGGTTTTCCCCCAATGTATCAGAAGACTCCGATCTCCTCATCTGTCGATGCCGCTGCCATCTCCTGGTGCCTTGTAGTTTACAGCGTCGGCGGTTGCTGCTAATACAGGAGAAAATCGCCCTCCAGGGAGCGCTCGGCGGGGTGATAGAAAGGGGGGGAGAAAATGTGCAGTACATATGGGAAGACAAGAGGGCACTTTCGACAGCGTGGAGAGAGGGGAGCGAGAAAGAAGAGTGAGAATGACCGGGTCATGGCACGATCAGAGAATAGGAGATGTTCACGGGAGCATGGGAAGCGGGAGTCGGGAGGTGGGAGAAGACGGAAGTCGATAGGGATTTGGCTATTGAAGAAAAAAAAATCTCGTGCATCTGAAATTGGCTGCACGGTCCACGGGTCGGGGCGGATGCCAGTCCTCCAGTAAAACCAACACAAACGTGTAATTACTGTGTTACGCTTTAAAAATTGTGAAAAAAAAGCGTGTATTATAACATGCTTTTCTAGTAGTGTTTTATAGAAATGATGGTACTCAAGTTAATTCCTTAATTAAGCCATTTGCATTATGATCAATATCATAATTCAAACACGAGCCGTGAATACCCCATATTCAAAACTCATTCTTAGGGACATGAATATACATGACAAATTTAAGGATAGTAGTACAACTGATAGTTCACAACTTTGTATATTTCTGCCTCCGGAAGGGAACTCGTATCCAAAGTGTCCCTAACGGGATGTTGAGATCTTAAAGAAGTATTAAACTACAAGTGCGAGATCAAAGTCCTAGTGGGAACTAAAACATCTACTAAGAAATATAAGTATGCGAGATCTATATATACATTCAATTGGGACCCAAGGAAGACATTTTATAACTATATTTGAGTTTCAAAAAAAAATTAGCAGTTCTAACATAATTAAGATTTTATCTCATAACCATTATATTATTATAACATTACATCATTATCATTATTTTATTATTTAAATATTATTATCTTCACACTACTATCAAAATAATTACATTTGGTTATAATGCGTAAAATTCCATATTCTATTTATTTCACATATTTAGTCCATCAATTCCTCTTTTACTTAGATGTCTGCACATAAAAATTCCAATTTTTATTCTAATACATGTTTTAGGTACATTATACCTTTTATTTATCCATTATATGAATATTGGTTAGTAAAGGAAGCATATGTGACATATTTCATGAACTTAGTCACATATTAGCACATATACATATTATTATGTTAATATGCCACTTAATATTTTATATTTATTTTCATGCATATATATGTTATGGGTTATCTTTGAGTTATACATGTTATATTTGTTAACTTTATCCTTGTTTGGTCAAGTCTAATGAACTAAACACTCTAATCTCCTAATCATGGAAATATAATTTCTATAGTCGAGATGTTAGGTTTGGGTATGTTACAGCCACTATCATGTTTATGTGAAAAATTGAGGAAAATGATGCTTCTAAAAGTTCAATGGATAAGGAAAATAGGAAAATCAGAAGGATAAAAGGGAAGGTACCAAGTACACATGAGGAAGGTATTAGGAACGACCATGACATGCTTGTAGTATCATAACTCTTGTCAATGTCATTACATTTTTGCTTTTTTATTATAAGGTTTCCATGCAAGAAGAAGAGTTAAATGATACATAACTTCCTACAAAATAATAGTTAGAGGTAATAAATGTGTACATGTAATCATCCACCTCATGCTCATATCATCAAACCACTAAGGGGTTGTAAAAAGGCAGGAAGAAGAGAATATATCACATTGTGATAGGTACGTGGGTCTACCTTGCTTGATTGTTGTTGGGTGGGGAGATGTTCCTTCTCACAATAGAATATTGACTGCAACGACTCTACCTGCTGGAGGATCCTCATATTGGCGGCAGTGAATTTTGGTGGATGGCGGTTGCTGAGGGTGATTATTGTGACATATGGCGACTATGGCGGTTAGCGGGAGGCGGTGATGGTTAGCAGTGGTCGGTGGCTGGCTATGGCACAAGAGGGTGGTGCTAGGTATCAAATTGGAGGGTGGTGACTATGTGTCAAAGGTAGGAAAAAGTTTCATGGTGGAATGACGGGGAGAATAGAGGAAGACATGAGATATAGGAGAATAGAAGAAGAATGAAGAAACAAAGACTCATATAGTGTTACAACTTTGCATCTTGAAGTTACCTGTTGCTTGCTGATTTGCACAAGAGGTTGTTCAGTCCAGCTACACCGCCTCTACTCTATATCTCTTGTTTGTCATTTTATACGTTCACTACTACTCTACTTGGGATCCAACAGTCTCTGGAGTGCTCGATGATTGTAGTGATAGAGATTAATCCCAAGTACATTCCCACTACAATCTCTCTCTCTCTCTCTCATATATACTTTTATACATTGACTATTCTCTACTTGGAATCCAACACTCTATGGAATACCCGACGATGCTAATGACTGAGATGATGCCACTTGCTTTGATTATCACCACATACAACTTCTCCAGATGCCACTTATCTTTATTAAAATAAAGAAGCTCCTAGAACTTAATTTTGACCTATTGGGAGCGTTATAGAGTTGATTGTTACAGACAATACACTCACTCTCTTGTTTGCTTCTTAAAGATTATTTGAACTATAAGGCCCCTAACCTAACTTTAGGCTTGAAATTGCTTTTTTAACATAATAATATTCTTAAAACCTTAATATAATCATGTGATGAGCCTTAATAACATGTGACATGAGTATGTTTTCAATTTGGCCCAGTTTTGATGATGGTTGAGCTAGTTACACACACACACACACACACATACATATATATATATATATATATATATATATATATATATATATCTGTGTGTGTGTGTGCTTGTGTTGGACCTAATTGCAATTTACTCATGCTTAGGGTTTACCTTGCAATTTGTCACATGCTTGTTGTGCCTTACATGTTTTGTCATCATGTTGGAGAGAGTGGTGCCCTTGGGCACTTTATGGTACCTTGGTTTGATGAGGAGAGATGTGGTGACATCTTCAGTGTTGATGTTTCTAGGGTTTGCTTGGATGCCCTAGTTTGGTGTTGACCATGTGTGTTAACCGTTGAATTTTTGGTTTTCAGCAACCATTTTGATGTTTCTTGATCATTTGTCTATGTTCAAAGAGGTTGTGAAGTGTTCCATGTGTTCTCTGTGATTGAAGAACCTTTTCCCTCTCTCTTTGGTAGATGAAGATATAGGGTTATGGATGCTATGTGGTTGATTGGTTTTGGTGTGTTTTTGTGGACAAGTGGGTTGATGGTTGTCCTTGGTTTTAATGACTTTAGTTGCATCTATGATCTTAGTGCTTGCATGGATGTGCATGACACCTAACCTCCTTTATCTCTCTCTACCCTTGGGTATTTATACCCCACTCTTTGCATGCAAGTGATCCTTTTGCTCTCTCTTCTTTCTCTATTCTCCTTAGGGCTCATCCCTTGTTTTCTTGGTGGAGAAGGAGGTTCTCAACCTTGGAGTTGTGGTCGAACCCTTGCATGTATTGAGCTAGGGTTTTGGAGCAACTCTTGTTTGGTGATCCTTTGGTGATCTTTAACCTTGGTAAGTGATCTAGCTATCTTGATCTTGTTTTCTTGCAACCCTATTTCTCTTTCTTCTCTTGGCCACATCCATGGTTCTCCATGGTAGTGCTTCTTGAGGAATTTCTCTCTTGTTGGCCGAATCCATGGTTATCCATGGTAGTGCCTAAGTTGAGATGAAGATCTCCTTTCTTTCCTTCCTTTTAGCCTAGGGTTTGTTCTCTCTGTCTTGAGATTTCCCTAGGGTTTTTCTTCTTCCTTTGAGGTGATGTTAGATTGTCCATGGTGTTGATCAAGCTTGATTTTTTGTCTCTTTCCTTGGATAATCTTGCTTTTGGAATTTTTCTTTGCAATCAAGGTGAGTTATATAACTTTCTCCTTGATTATTATTGCACTTAATCTTGCATGAAAATTTATCTACTTATAAAAAGGTGCTTCCTAGTAGTATGGTGATGATACCTAAACCAAGGGTTTGTGATTATGAAGTGATCTTGAGTATATTAACTCTTTTTCTTGAAGCCTAATTCTTGTACCCAAAATATTATTGATGGAGGAGATGTTTGTTCTTACATGTACATGTTAAACAATTGATTTTATCGTAATGATCATGGTTCTATTTTCTTTCTTGGTGATTGAGGTTTATGATACTTTTGATGATTTGAATGTTGGTTCTCTCTTCCTTGAATCATGGTTTAGTTTTTGTTTATGATGATGATCGAATTTTATAGTTTTGGATGATGTTTTCCTTCATGCATCTCACTCCTTGATTGGTTTCAGTCTCATGGTGGTAATCAGCTTGTTGATCTTGTGACCATAATGTTTTTCTCTCTCTTGATGCCTTCAAGTGGTGCCTTGAGTGGTCATTGAGTTTTGAATGCCTCCTGTGTCGCTAAGGATGAATCCTTTGTGTGGTCGAAGAGATGATCATGTTTTCTTCGGTGGCAAGGTTTTGGATTCTTGAGAATGTTGATGGTTGAACTTCTCTTCGGTCGATGAGAGTGTGTGGTTGTCTTCAGTCGCAAGGTTTTTTTCAACCTAATCTCTTCAATCAAAGGTATGGTCCTTTATTGAGTAATTAGCAAGTGGATAAAATGTTTTCTCTCTCTTAAACTATTATAACCCTAATCTATGGTCATATTAGCATTGTTCTTGAATGCATGCTTATGTCAAACATATGTTACACATTGTGGTGATTATGAGCCTTGATGATGCATGGAGAGATAATGATGTTCTAGTAGGGAATAATGTGAATGGTCCTATGGCCTGGCAATGGCTTTGTACTCTATTTGAGGTGATATCCTCTAGTAATGTGATAAGGGAATTGAAATCCCATAATGAGGTGATAATGATGATGGCCATATGTGTGACAGTGAATCAATATCATATGGTGATGTAATCAACTTTAAGCTTTATATGTTTCATATCTTATGAAGTTGGAACCTACCTTATCTTTTGTAGAATCTTAATATGGTTTTCTTGGTACTTGATTGATGTAATTAAAAGACACTCAATTGGGTTTAACTAATCAAGTAGAAAGCCTAATCATGTAGTTTCCCTAGACATAGATCCATTCTAGCGTCAGAACTTGCTAGATGGTGAAATGAGTATTCCCAAGGGAAACTCAGAGCGCATACTGTAGAGTAAGTAGGGTTCTTGGAGAGTACATCTTTGTCATCCAGATCTCAAGTGTTTGGTGAGGATGGTTGTGGTCATACCAAGCCCTCAATTTGAGAATGGTTGTGGTCGTGTCTCGGTGATTATATGTGTGATGTGATTGGAGGTCAACTGTGGTTGTACCCTGATGGTAGGGTTTTGCTTTCATACCCTGCAGGGTAGTGTCGTGACCTATACCAAGGATAGACTAGGTGTTTTCAGCATGACTATATGTCTCTAGTGGCAGTTTAGCTGATATGACATTGTAGTGAGAAGATCTTAGATTTTCGCTCTTCGTAGATCTTGCATGGCACTGATTTCAACTTAGCAGTGGTTAGTTGGATTTGGGTGGTATGACTCAAATTGATAGGGCATTAATTAAAAGACATAATATAGTTGTTTAGTATATCTACTTAGGTTTAAACACGCTTCACATTGGATGTTTACCCTTGAGTACTTTTTATTACTGCTTAGTTGTTATATAATGTAGTAAGAGAAATCAATTGTTGTACATGTTCTTCATATTTCTTCTAAAACTATATGATGATTTGCTTATCTGTTAGAGATGTTACATCTACCTAACTTGTGTAATCAGTTTAAATTATTCACTTAGCTAAATCTTCTCATCCTTCTTAATAATGGTATATCATGTGTTGGTTGAGAGTTATATCTCTAGTTGGGACATGGGTCTCACCCTTGTGGTTCACTACATATTTTTAGGTGGTCGTCGGTGGCGTGGGTAGGATCATGATATTGAGGAAGAGAAGCTTGAAGACAATAGTCACAAAAAGGTTGGATGCTGCTAGTGCCATGTAGTAGTGTCATATGTGTCTTCCATGAACTGTCAGGTCCGAGAGGGTTGTGTTTTTAAGATGACATGTACATCGATAGATGTTTTGGTAGTATGCCTTGGTTGTACATATGGCTTGTATATGTGGCTCATATATGTGAAAATATCTTTTGTAACCGGATTGTGGAAGATGGCCATTGTACAAATGTTGATACTTGATATGGTAGGTGATATGTTACAGGTTGTGGACCTTGTTGTATTAGTTCTCTACACAGTGATGATAATATAAATTTTATTTTAATTTACCTGTTCTTTTGGTAATGTGGATGGTTAGTAGTTAATCACGCACTTTGTTTGAGTCATCTCACTCATGTGGCATCGGATGTCACATGAAAAGTTTGGTATTAGAGCTCTAGGTTTTTTGAGTCTATAGGGATATAGGATAAGGGTTGTGTCTATTCTGTCATCCTCCAACATATATGATTGTAGCTTATGCTTATGGATATATGTCTAGATAGCATGAAGAACATGTTGAGAGTAGTGTTGCTGCACAGGAGGTGGTGCCAGGAGGCTGACCAAAGTAGATGGAGTGCCTAAAGTGCCTCAGTTTGACCCAACAACCATGGCCAATCTCACTTTTCAGCCCATTTTTGGTTAATTAATGGACACTATTTTGCATATGGAGGATAGAGCGCATGTACCTTAAGAAAGGGTTGTTCCCAATGCGGAATCCTCAAGTTCTAGGAAGACCTTTGACAGGTTGAGGTGTGTGGAAGCCATAGAGTATGTTGGTATGGCAGATCTGGTGGGTGCATACATGTGGATGATGGACTTCGAGAAGGCATTTAAGTTTCTCAGTATCTCAGAAGAGGACAAGGTGAAGCATGTGGTGTATCTGCTGAACGAAAGTGTTGGCCAGTGGTTGGCCATTGAGGAGGAGAATAAACCAGGTGTGGTGATCAGTTGGGAGGAGTTTTGGCAAGAGTTTGTGAGTGATACCTCCCAAAGACATATCAACATATCGATGATGATCAATGAGTATGAGGCAAAGTTTGTGGATTTGTTGAGATTTTGTTCTCACATGGCTACAACAGATAAGGATAGGATCCGGTGGTTTGAGAAGAGTTTGAGTACCAAGTTGACAACGATGGTGCCTTCTTTAGAGAATAGAGAGAGGTTCTCAACCTTTGTGGAGTCAGTTAGAAGGATAGAATGTTCAGTTATGGAGAAGCATGCAGCCAATGCTAATAAGATATCGGCTCAGTTATTGGGGCAGTCTTTTGGAAGCTTCAAGAAATAGATGTTTTTGTCACCTCATACACAATAGAGATCAACAGTACAGTCACAATGGTCACCAAGCCAGGGCAGAGGCCATAGTTTTCCACCAATAGGAGCTCACAACACAATGTCAGTATCAGTGACAGGTCCATCTAGGCCATGGTATGAGAGCAAGACTTGTTATAGGTGTGGTTAGACTGGGCATACAAAGTGGTTTTTCCCTATGAACACTACTACAGTACCTACCTTTAGTGTCGGTTATTTAAGGCCTTTAGTGTCAGTTTCTAAGCGACACCTATGTGGGCGACACTAAAAGCTCACCCATTACGCGTCGGTTCCAAAACCGACGCCCAAACTCTTCCCGCACCACCGAAATCATGCCTGTTTGCTGTGGCGCGAAGGTATAGGCGTCAGTTATTAGATAAGGAACCGACACCATATACCTTCACGCCATAGAAAGGGCGCCATCTTGGCCACTATCAGTGTCGGTTATTAGATAATAAATCGACGCCATATACCTTCGTGCCACAGGGAACAGGCGTCAGTTATTTATATAAAACCGACACTATAACTTTGTGTGTCGGTGTTATACAAATAACCGACGCCTATTGTTTTTTTTTCTTTCCTGTCAGTCTGCAGACCTGTTGTGGCTGGTCGCAGGATGAGAAACCTGCAGTTAACTGCAGGTTTTACGACATCCATTGATATCAACCAACAACAGACCACAAACCTGCAAATTTAACAACAAAAATATTCACACATGCATTTAGCAATACAACCTGCAATTCCATTTTATTTTCACACATTTAGAAACATTCATGTAGCTAGCAATCTGTAGTTCCATTCATTCACATTCACACATGTAGAAACATTCATATAGCAACCAACACTTTCATTCATTTTCACTCAGACACATGTAGAAACATCTAGACATGTAGAAACATTCACACATATATTATAATTCAGAAATTCATTTACAAAATATCATTCTTTAGTCATTATTCTCTATCAACATCCCAATTATATTTTAAAACCCCCACTATTTGTATGGTTGTTGCCCATTCTTCTCTTACTTCATTTAATTCTCCCATCATATAGGGAGCATGTACATCTGGTAAGTCCGTTCTTGTAGTGGGGTCAGCTTTAAACACCTGTAAAGAGAATGATGTATATATATAATTAATGAGCTATAAATAAGATTGATATATTTCATATTATCTAATGAGACTATATAATACCTGAGCAATACAATCGATGTCCATACAACATGACAGACTAACACATATATAGTACATAACAACAACAGCGTCGAATTTACATACAATACTAACTTAGTACATATATAGTGGGACTAAGGTGACGATCCCACCTGCTAAAATAGGTTACCGACAACTACATGTTACGACTGGGAGGTCGTGATTCAGAAACCGTATTCATTAGCAGGAGGACAAATAGATCCACCTGCTAATGCATACGGTTGCTGAATCACGACCTCCCAGTCGTAACATGTAGTTGTCGGTAACCTGTTTTAGCAGGTGGGATCGTCACCTTAGTCCCACTATATATGTACTAAGCTAGTGTTGTATGTAAATTCCGAGTTGCTGTTGTTATGCACTATATATGTGTTAGTCTGTCATGTTGTTATATGAATCTGAAGCACTTGTGTGTGCTGCACTTTATGTATTGTATCTATATCCTACTTCTCTTCATTGGGGCTTCTTTTGCTGTTTCATGGCTTGTTGCCTATATATCTATATAACCTTTGGCAAACGCCTGCATATCCTCTTGGACCCATTGTGTGGTCGTAACATGTAGTTGTCGTTGAGCATCGCTGATAGCCTAGTTAGTTAGCACATTGATTTGGTTAGTAACAATAAAGGTTAATCTTGAATAGGTGAATACATAAAAACGTATATTAATTAAATTGGGAGTGGCACTTAATACCTTGAATTAATCTGTTTTTCTTTGGGTAACAAACTCCTCCCAGTCTTTGGGGTCCAAGTAGTTCCATTGTTGTGTGGCTTCCTTCTTCCTATATTTATTTTTCAAAGAGAATACAAACAAAAATTATTAGTGTAGAGTTAGTGAAATATTGATCAATGTCTAGAATTGGAATCAATCAAGAACCTATTCTCAGCATCATGTATGTAATCTCGGGTGAGATTGGTCCTATAGTTCTTTAGCACCCTCCCACAATGTTTAGCATTTGTATTAACTAGAAGATAATGAAACATCAAATCAGAAAATGATATTGATATTAAAAAAGTAAACATTTAGCTTCAATAAAAAAATATAAACATGCATGCCTCTAAAATTGTGATCTTTTATCAATTAACAATCCTTCATTGTGATCTCCGCGCACATATAAGTCATCATTAGCTTCAATATTTTGTGGAGTTGGCAACCCAATTGAGAATGGACTGGAGTCATCATATTTATCATAGTACTCTTCTTCATCTATAGGATCTTCAATGAACTGTATTTTACCATGAAGAACACCCGACCATTTATCATTTGTAGGATCATCGATATAAAATACTTGTTTCGCCTGTGATGCCAATATGAATGGTTCAGCCTTCTCGCCAATCTTTTCAAAGTTCACTAAAGTGAAACCCAATTCATCCACTATAACTCCTTTGGTGTTATCAACCCAATTACATTTGAAGAGCGGAATTTTGAAATCTATGTAGTCAAATTCCCATATCTCTTCAATGACACCGTAATATGACATTTTAGCTTCACGTGGACTCTTATCCTTTGCACTTGCAAAAAACATAGTCGATGCTTGAAGGGTGACCCCACTGTTTTGGACGACACTCTTATCATCTTGGCGCTTTGTGTAATATGTGAATCCATTAATGTCATACCCTTCATAAGACATAACAGTCAACTTTGGTTTAAAGGCGAGGCATTTGATAATTTCAGTAATATCATCTGGTGTTTGAGATAGTTGATGTAAAACTTTATCTTCAAACCACTTAATAAAAGTGTTGTTATGCTCTCTAGCAAGCCACATTGTATTGGCTCGAGGATATTGTCTTTTGATGAAATTGGTATGTTCCTCGATATAAACGTTCACTTCATCCATGTTGTGTAAATATACAAATGACCTTGTTCCAACTGCTCACGACTGATTACTTTCACACGTGATCCCAAAATTCCTTTGCCAAATAGCTCGTCAATATTCTTGTCATTATCAGGAGTGTCATTACCACTGAGAAAGTCATTGCAGAAATCTATAACCTCTCTCGCCACATAACCTTCAATAATACTCCCTTCAGGCCGATAACGGTTTCGAACATCACCTTTAAAAATGCTCATGTATCGTTCAAAGGGATACATCCAATGCAAGAAAACCGGTCCCAAGATTTTCACTTCCCTAGTCAAGTGGACAACAAGATGTACCATGATATCAAAGAACGAAGGAGGGAAATACATCTCAAGATGACATAGGGTAACAACCACTTCTCTTTGCAAATTATCGAGAGTCTTAGGTTCAATAACTTTGCTGCAGAGACTGTTGAAAAAGAAACAAAGTCTGGTGATTGCAAACCTTACATGCTTCGGAAATATAGATCGAATTGCCACGGGCAATATTTGTTGCATTAGAGTGTGACAATCATGAGATTTAAGACCTATCAACTTCAGATCTTTCATTGATACCAATCTACGGATGTTGGATGAGTAACCATGTGGCACCTTAACATTTACCAAGAATTCACAAAAAGCTTTCTTCTCCTTTCTAGACAACGTGTAACAAGCGGGAGGTAAGTATGTTCTTTTATTACCCATTTCACATAATTCTATTAATTCTGACCTTATTCCCATTTCACGTAGGTCCAGTCTAGATTTTATCCCATCTTTAGTCTTACCTGGTATATTTAACAGAGTACCAATGATGCTATCACAGACATTTTTCTCAACATGCATTACATCGATACAATGTCTGACTGTCAAAGAACTCCAATAAGGAAGATCCCAAAATATTGACTTCTTCTTGAATGAAGAATTGTCACTCCGTGTAGTACATTGTGATCTCTTACCAAATTCATTGACAAAGTCTTTTACTCTTTCATAAACAACCTCCCCTGGTATAGGTTTAGGTGCACTGCGTTCCTCATTCAATCCATTGAATGCTTTGCGCTTCCTACGATACAGATGGAATTTTGGAAGAAACCTTCGATGACCGAGATATAGATTCTTACCGCCATGTTTTAGTCTTGTTGAATCAGTGTTCTCTTCACATATAGGACACACTTTAGCTCCTTTGACACTATATCCAGACAAATTCCCATATGTTGGAAAGTCATTAATAGTGCAAAACAACATAGCATGCAAACGAAATGTCTCTCTTCGTGAAGAATCATATGTCATCACACCTTCACCCCAGAGTTTCTTTAAGTCATCAATCAGAGGTTCAAGATAAACATCGATGTCATTTCCAGGTTGTTTAGGGCCCGATATCAACAACGACAACATTACGTACTTATTTTTCATACACAGCCAGGGAGGAAGATTGTATATAACAAGCATGACTGGCCAAGTGTTATGTTGGTTGCTCAATGTCCCGTACGGATTCATCCCGTCTGTATAAAGCCCAAGTCTTAGATTCCTAACTTCTTCACCAAATTCAGGGTACAATACATCAATCTTCTTCCACTGTGGGGAATTAGACGCATGTCGTAGGATCCCATCATTATTTTTCTTAACATATGCATGCCACCTCAAATTCTTCGCATCTATCGGATTGGCAGACAAGCGTTGAAACCGTGATATTATAGGTAGATACCACATCACCTTGGTAGGAGAACCAGTTTTGGACTCCCCCGAAGTCGTCAATTTATACCGTGACGCACCACATTTTGGACAATCTTTCAAATCCGCATAGTCCTTTTGAAATAATACACAATCATTAGGGCATGCGTGTATCTTCTTGGCATCCATTCCCATTGGGCACAACAATTTCTTTACCTGGTATGTTGAGATTGGCAGCTCGTTTCCTTCAGGAAGCATTTCTTTCAACAAAGACAGCAATGACGTGAAGCTTTTGTCGCTCCATCTATTGTTACCTTTCAACTTATACAATCTCAACACAGCGTTAAGCTTCGTAAACTTAGTACAACCTGTGTATAACTACATCTCAACATCATGCAAAATGTTTCTAAAAATGGGAGGTGGATCGGTGTGCTCTACCCCACAACTATCCAGCATCGCATCAACGATGTCTACTGGAACTGGTTCATTCACATCTACGTCATCGTAGGCAATTTCTTCTTCCACACAAGTACTGCTATTGACATCCACTGGTTTCGGGTTTGAAATCTCTCCATGCCAGTGCCATTCTGTATAGCCTTGTATAATCCTGTTGCACATGACATGAGTTTTAATTTCGTCACCAGTGTTGACTTTCAAGTTGTTACTGCAATGCCTACATGGACAGTAGAACCTATCTCCAGGTTGTTTCCTATGTTCCTCGGCAAATCTAATGAACTAGTCAAGACCAGAAATAAACTCTGGGGTGCAGCAATTGCGAATGGACATCCATGATCTATCCATTCTATGATCAAAGAGAAAACAAGTATATATTAGGACAAGATTAGGGTCTAGGGTTAACAAATACATGTAATGTCATTATTATATATAATAAATGTGTACCACCTATCCATTCTTGAACACCTAATCTCACTAGTAAGTGTATAATGTGTATTGGGTTTTCAAGAAAATTCCGGCAGCATTTCCCCGCTGTTCTCCAAGTACATATGTACTTAGAGAACAAACGGGGAAATGCTACCGAAATTTTCTTGAAAACCCAATACACATTATACACTAACATCCTAAGCGAGATTAGTTGTTCAAAAACAGTCCCAAACTGGGGACTATCCAAGATTTACTCCTAATGAGTAAATCTTGGATGGGTTTCTAGGCCAACAAATAATGTGTTGGACGGGTTTCATGTAGCAACTTTCAGTTCCATTCATTAATCTCTTTTTACATCCAAACACAGGGGTGTACCCCTAAACAGTAACTAAACAAAGGGGTTGGTGTACCCCTAAACATGCGCATAATTAAAAAAACTATTAATACAGACAAGTCTAGATAGATAGACAACTAAATACTACACCAACATGGTCCCGCATTAGTAACTTCGAGGACGTATCATTGTGGCGATCTTCTCCTGAAGTTCAGAATAGAAAGCAGCTATGAGTATTGATTTCTTGACAATTATATTTGTTAATTGGACTTACCGTGGTCTTTTTCATGATGAAGCTGTGTCACAAAGCTCCTCATTGTATTTAGACGAATCTGAACTGACAGGGGCCTCAGATTCAGATTCGTCCGAGCTAATATGCGATGACGTGCGCTCATACCGCAGTAGATGATCGGGGGTCTCACAGTTGTTTTTGGTTATCCAAACTTTGATGGAATTATGGCCAACTGGATGGAGAAAAAGCATGTTGCAACGGACCACATGCATCTCTCCAATCCAATCACGCCAACCGGATTTTGATACAAGATTTCCCTCCAAATCATACTCAACCTCGATAACATGTGAATAATTGCCAAAAGTTAGGGTCACTTTACCAAGCATGTAGTGTCTTCCTTTTAGAAAACGCCAATGTTTGGGTATGACCAATTGGTTTAAGGAACGATCATCTAGGATGATGTACAATTGTTCTTCAATAGGGAACGTTAACATTGACATAGAGGCCCAGTTCATAGTGACTGTTATGGGTGGACAGAGACTGCATAATATTAGTATTAACAAAGTGTCAGTACATATAACGATGTTATATATTTTCAGAAAAAGTTGTATAACATCAGTTAACCTTTTATTGCTTGTCATAACCAACTTTATTGTGGTAGACATGATAGCTTGAAAAGAAGTCTACATATGTACTTAGAGAACAAATGAGGAAATGCTACCGAAATTTTCTCGAAAACCCAATACACATTATACACTTACATCCTAAGTGAGATTAGGTGTTCAAGAACAGTTCCAAACCGGGGACTATCCAAGATTTACTCCTAATGAGTAAATCTTGGATGGGTTTCTAGGTGCTTACTAAAATAGAACCATTATATGGAACTAATCCTACATTATACACATACTTTTCCTGAGTAAGATAATGTGCACTTCATGGAATTATTAAGATCTAAATATATATAAGTTGTTTCTACCTACTTTGATGGGATTTTATAACATTCGAGTCTTCCATTTAAGGCATTAGATGCATATATTGCAGTCCATTGTGTTGAGATAAGAATCCCATGTGATACACACGATTGAGAATCTTTCACGATACTAGGAAAATTACATGTATTGTATAGACAATAGAGGATTCAACTCAGTAGAAGTACAAAATCAGTACCTAAACCCTAAACACAAATAAGTAAATAACTTTAAAAAAAAATGCCCAGCAGCTGCTTGGACATGCCTTGGCACCGCCCATCAGCTGCTTGGGTGTGCCTTGGCACCGCCCATCAGCTGCTTGGGCGTGCCTTGGCACCGCCCAAGCAGCCGCCGGAGAAGAGGAAGAAGGCAGGGCAGGCAGGCATACCTTGAGGGCATAGGAGAGCAGCAGCCGGAGCCAGCAGCCACCGGCGGAGGCGGCGGCAAAGAGAGGAGAAGCGCCGGCGAGGACATGGAGCAGCGGCGGCGAGGGCACGGAGCAGCGGCGAGGGCGCAGAGCAGCGGCGAGGGCACGGAGCAGGAGCACGGACGGCCGCCGGTGAGCACAGACGGCAGGAGCAGGAGCACGGCCGCCGGTGAGCACGGAGCAGCGGCGAGGGCAGGAGCAGGAGCACAACAGCGGCGGTGGAGGAGCAACGACTGGCGGGGGCGAGCAAGAAATCACCAGACCTAACTGAAATCGAGAATGAAAAAGGGAAAGCGGAAGAGAAGCTCGCGCTGGTGAGCTATTAAGTTGACAATAAACGTCAGTTATTCTAAAAAATCAACAAATAAACCAACTGTGTCGGTTCTATTCCAAAAACCGGCACCTATACTAGATTATAGTCGTCGGTTTTTAACTAAAGGACAACCGAAAACTATTCCTATCTCGTGAATACCCTTTAGTCGTCGGTTATTTATTTATGAACCGACGACATATGTCAAATTTTGGAGGTAATTTTTTCACTGGAATTTTGGTTTTGGCAGTTGATTTTAGGTGTCGGTTTTTTATTAATTAACCGACACTTAATAAAAGCGATACTCATGTCTGGTCGACCTTCACAGATTGTATGTCGGTTTATGTTATAAACCGACACTGTAGAGTTTAGGTTTCCGTTTATGTATACAACCGACACCTTGAAAAGTGACTTTATAAGCCATTTATGTAGTAGTGGAAGGAAGAGGAGGTTACACAACAATGTAGGTAGAGTCAACAAGGTTCTTAGCAACCTTAGTTTGATAGTGGTGGTGGTAGAGGACACGGACAGACATCACATACAGGTTCTTTTGGGCAACACGGTTGAGGACGGGGACAACAACAGGCAATGACTCAATTCTTTTTTTTGGTCAATGACTCAATTCTATGCCATGAGTCTACTAGAAAGAGTGGTCAATGAACGAGTCATGATAGGTCAGATGGAACTTTTTCATTCTGATTTGTCTACTTCATCTTTTGTACCCGTTTTGGTTGGTCTGGGTGTGACACACTCTTTTATCACTAGAGAAGTGATATATACTTGTTATTTGCATGTTAGTCTTAGATCTGATTGTCTCCATCTAGAAATCTCTCTTGTTGGTTCCACAATGTTGCTAGAGGTGTGTCCATCCTACGTTCTTTCTCAAGATGTAGCATTCAAGTGGACCTTATGCCACTTGACATGCATGGATTTGATGTGATCCTTGGAATGGATACCATGGAGAGGTATCAAGTGGTCTTGAACTGTAGTTCCAAGGTGGTGACATTCTTTGATGGTGATGTTCCGTGGGTCTTCCAAGGAGATAGGAAGATTCTTCCGACGTGCTTGCTGTTAGCTATGATAGCAGCAAGGTTGATTAGGCAGGGGTGTGAGGATTTCTTAGCAGATGTGGTGGATACCAAGGTGAGGAATCCTAGTAACCAGGAGGTCCCTATTGATTGAGAGTTCAAGGATCTGTTTCCTGAAGAGTTTCCTAGAGTTCCCCCTCCTAGAGAGACTGATTATGAGATTAATCTGGTTTCTAGTCTACAATTGATAGCATGGTCATCAAACACGATGGCATATGTGGGGATGCAAGAGTTAAAGAAGCATTTGCAAGAGCTTATAGATAAAGGCTTTATCAGACTGAGCACTTCGCCTTAGGGTGCTCCCGTGTTATCTGTGAAGAAAAAGGATGGTGTCACGGAACCAGAATCCCAGTCGCATGAACCAAATGAATACAAAAGGCAACATGTTGAAGCGTATAGCTTAGCAGACATGAAAAAATAACAAGATAAAGGCACCAACACAGTCTCAACATTCAACAAGTATAAATTATATAAGGTACATCATATTCATGAGTTCAATTACACGTTTCCAAAGTCGAGGTACAAGTCATTCATGTGCACTAAATCTGGATCTTACAAAAAGAACACCTAGCATATCTCACCAAGTCCATCAACCTTCTACCCATCTATGAACCTAAAAACAAAATGCGAGAAATGGGTCAACACACAAGGTGTTGAGTACGGGGCAGAAAGATACATATATATGTATAAGCTTTTCATAATTTGAAAAGATTTCAAGACTAAATGAACAATAATAAACATGTTAACTTCTTAACAAAATTTGAAATCATATTTTATGTCATTTCACTCCATTATACCAACAATATCAAGCATGTTTAAGGTCTTTGACCATCTTCCCATCGGAAGGGTCCCTAAGGGTGCTCAAGATTAGCTAACCCTTTTATATGACAGGGACCTCAAGGCCATAGCCAAGAGCTAACCCTTTATCAACAATATTATAATGGAGTTCTATATATATGTGTGTTCAAGTTATAAAAATGATGAGGCAAACATTGAGTAATACATAGTAATACTACATGGAAATATTTGAGAAAGTAAACAAACAAGCATACAATACATGTCTTTTCAAGAAAGAAAGTGATATTCATATAACTAGATAAGGCCCATACCTAATTTAGAGATTCCTAACTTAACACGTCTATTACCATCTAGATCATAAGCCAACCTGATTAAGAACAAGATTACATATATGCATTAGATTCTCATCATTAACCCTAATTAGATGCATTTTAGGGTTTTAGCCAGGATAGGTTCCAAGTTGCTTATTCATTCATTAGATGATCTTGCACTGATTTATAGGTCATCATGATAGTGTGGTTTGAGTTTTATGCCATTCCAACATTCCATGCATTATATATGACCATTACAAGGTTCATGTCCCTTAAGTACATAACTAGGTCAAAAGACTCATAAAAGGGCAACTAAGATAAATTTTCATCAACTAATAAGAGATAGGAAAAAGGGATAGTTTAGATCATCAAGAAAAGGACATAAGAGGCATTAACAAAGTTGGGTAGATTTCCCTTAGGGTCTAGGTATCATTGTCCAAATTTGATATCATCATCAACATTCATATTAACATCAACATAGTTCATGTATGCCATCAATATTCAACATGAGACTAAAGTGGGACATCTACATACAAGATATCATGAGGTATAGAACATGTCTAATTTAGAAGATTAAAGAGAAGAGATTAAGATCCATATCAGGATTGGGGCACTATGAAGACAATTGAGTAATGCAAAATCACATAAGGTAGCCACTAGTATACTTAGGGCTATACCCACCGACATAGGTCAAGAGGAGATGAACCTAGGCATTAAGATCCCATAACATCACAAGCTTACTAATTACATAGTGAGGAGGGTAGAGATGCATCCATGTTTCAAGCTTTAATCATAATCAAGCATTCATCATGGTCAACAAGGTTAAACTTCGTATTTTAGCAAAACAATAGAACAATGAGGAAATTTAGGGTCTGGAAGTTGGTCCAAGTTGTAGGTCTAGTCGAGAGGATAAAAAAAGTATATAGGTTCACTATATTTGGCCAAGCATGTTAGGAGTTATACATTTTATAAGATACAATCCAAACTATAGGAGTTCACATTGGGTGTTACTTTAATAATTTATTGGCCAATCTGGGCCGTCGCTTGCTGAGCCATCAATCCGATGGTCAACAACTGTCTTGCCTTCCTGCATGGACTCCTCGCGGGATTCCCCTATTCCAACATGGGAGCAGAGGCCGAACATAGGACTTGCACCTCTCTATCTCTGGTGGCCTCGACGGTTGCAACAACCTGAACGAAGTGGAGACTAGGTAGCTAGGGCCTTGGTTGTGCCTTCTCTAGCCGTCGTTGGTCTCCCTGGGGCTTGCGTCTAGGGGTGAGTCCATGATTTGTATCTAGCGGCTATGCTAGAGTTGTTGTCAGAGGAGATGACAGTACACCAAACCATGGTTTATTGGGCGAAGAAGAAGAAGAAGAGATGGGAGGAGGAATAGGGTCTGGTGGCTAGTTCACTTCCTACCACGGTGCCAAAGGTGGTGGTGTTGGATTTCGCCCATGAGTCACAACAGGGCTCCACTATAAAGGGAGGGTAGTGGCAAGTTGTTTTCAACAGGTTGGCGGCCAGCCCTAGGACAAGATAGGAAGGGTGGAGTGATGAGGGGAAAAGGGGCAAGAGTAGAAAGGAGAGATTTAAATAGTGTAAGGGGGGTTAGGGCTTGTGTTCCCTTCAATTGTAGTAGGCTCTTCATTGCTTTCCAGATCTGTATGGAGGAGAGGGATGACTCTCCATTCAATTGCTTATTTCCCTTTTGGGATGAAGGAACAAACTAGCTAGATGGGTCGCACGTCTATGATTGGGCCCAATAAGGGTTGCAATCCAAGAAATCAAGTAAACAAAGGTCAAAAAAAAGAGTAACTTTAAAGTATCATAACTTGGGTTGTAGATGTCCGATTGAGGCAATTTTTGTGCTATTAGATTTGTTATAGAAAATTATAAAATATGAAATATGTAATAGATAAAAGTGATTACAATGGATAGGTTAAATTTCATTTACAAAAAGGTGACATGTTATGGAATAATTCTTAGTTCAAAAATGCAAATTAAGTTACACATTGTGAAATTAGTCATCAAGGTGATCAGAATGGGTCATCAACACACTCAAGTCATGTAATTGAACTCATATTGAGTGATATGAGTAACTAATAGAGAGAGAAAAATTATAATAAAGGAGAGAGAAAATCGGGGATGTCACAAATGGTTCTATGAAGTTGTGTATCGACTATCGACAGTTGAATAAGGTCAAGATCAAGAATAAGTACATATTATCGAGGACAGATTATATGTTTGATCAATTGAGAGGTGATGTAGTGTTCTCAAAGATAGATCTCAGGTTAGGATACCATCAATTACATCTCAAGACAGATGACATACCCAAGTCAGCTTTTAGGACTAGGTACGGTCACTACAAATTTTTTGTTATGTCGTTTGGGTTGACCAACGAACCAACAACGTTCATGGGTATAAAGAATAGGGTGTTCAAGCCATATCTTGACCAGTTTGTGGTAGTGTTCATCAATGACATCCTGATATACTCCAGAAACAACCAACAGCATCAGCAACATCTACGACAAGCATTGACGTTGTTGAGGTAGTACAAGTTGTATGCCAAGTTCATTAAGTGTGAGTTCTGGTTGAAGGATGTATCTTTCCTCAGGCATGTAATATCAGCTAGAGGTGTCTGTGTAGACCTCAACAAAGTACAATTAGTATTGGAGTGGGAGAATCCTAAGACACTGACAGAGGTTCACAGTTTCTTAGGCTTGGCAGGATATATACTACATGAGGTTTATCAAGAACGTCAGCATTGTGGCATTAACCCTAATGAAGTTAGTGAGGAACGGTGTATCGTTCCTCTGGGATGACAAGTGTCAGCGTTCTTTCTAGATTTTGAAGGAGGAGCTGACCAGTGCAACAGTGTTAGTTCTTCCAGAACAAGGGAAAGGTTATATTGTCTTATGTGATGCGTCGAAGAATGGTTTGGGATGCGTGCTAATGTAGAATTAGAATGTGATTTCTTTTTCTTTACAACAACTTAAGAAACATGAAGTGAGATACCTGATGCATCATCTGGATCTTGTAGATGTGGTGAATGCTTTGAATATTTGGAGACACTACCTTTATGGAGCGAAGTGTCAGATCATTAGTGACTACAAGAACCTTCAATACAGTTTCTCAAGATAGGTGTTGAACATGCGGCAGAGGAGATGGATGGAATTGATCAAGGGTTATGATTGAACCATAGACTACCAACTAGGGAAGGTGAACATGTTGGTAGATGTTCTTAGTAGGAAGATTTCTTTGTCATCATCTAAAGAGAAGGCACAATGATGTTCCTTGGTGTGCCATAAGCGAGACGTGTTGGTGTCATGCGTCAGATGAATGTGAAGTCAGAAGTCTCCTTGTTGTCAGGTTTTTTAGCATAGTTGTAGTTGAATCCCACATTAATACAACAGATTAGATATGCATAGTGGGGTGATACTGTGATACAACAAGTTCGATCAGAGTTTGCCAGTGAGAAGCATGAGGGCTTCCATGAGATAGAGGATGGGATAGCTTGTTTCCATGGTAGGATAGTGGTTCCAGTTGATGAGGGTCTGAGGAATATGGTCCTTGAGGAAGATCATTCCTCGATGTATGCAATGCACCTAGGCAATACCAAGATGTACCATAACCTGAAGGATCTATATTGGCGGCCCAACTTGAAGCATGGTGTGGCATAGTTCATGTAAAGTATCTTGTGTGACAACAGGTCAAGAATGAGCATCAGAAACCTATAGGAATGTTGCAACCATTGCCATACCGCAATATAAATGGAATCATATCACTATGTACTTTGTGTTTGGTCTTCCTAGGACAATCGAAGGTCATGATTCCATTTGGGTGATAGTGGATAGGTTGGCCAAGTCTGCACACTTCCTTCCTTTCAAGATGACATATACATCAGAGAAGTTGGCACAGATATATGTAGATGAGATAGAGTGTTTGCAAGGTATCCTAATGACAATAGTGTCTAACAAAGGTCCTCAATTTACCAATCACTTTTGGGAGCTTCTGCACATATATATGGGTAGACAATTAAGGTTCAGTACATCGTTTCACCCACATATAGATGGTCAGTCAGATTGGACCATTCAGATCTTAGAGTATTTGTTGAGAGCTTGTGTTTTGTAGTTTCTTAGAGGTTGGGATGTACATATTAGTTTGATAGACTTTGCTTATAATAATAGTTATGAGAGGAGTATTGACATGACAGCATTTGAAGACTTATATGGGAGGCATTGTAGGTCTTGGCTTTGTTGGTATGAGACCGGTGAGTATCAGCTTTTGGGTCATGAGCTAGTACAATAGACGATAGAGAAGATAAAAGTGATATAACAACAGCTGAAGGTAGCCCAGGATAGACAAAAATCTTATGCTTATAATTGTCACAAGACCTTTGAATTCCTTGTGGGAGATAAGATCTCAAGGTCTCTCCATGGAAAGGTATGATGAGGTTTGGGAAGAAGGGTAATTTGGCTCCTAGGTATATGGGACCTTACCCTATGGTGGCACATGTTGGGAAGGTGGCGTATAGGTTGGATCTACCAATAGAGTTGCATAGGTTGCATCCAGTGTTCCATGTTTCTATGTCGATGGAGGTTGAGGTGGAGGAGGGCATGTTGTATGTTGAGAGTCTTGTGTTGATCTTGGATAGGAAGGTGAATAAGTTGAAGAAGAAGTATATAGTGTTGGTTAAGGTTTTTTGGCATCACCTTGGTGTGTAGGAAGCCACGTGGGAGTTAAATGATGAGATACATAGGAAGTACCTGTCTCTTTTCACATAGGATTACGGGGGCAAAATCCTTGTTAGTAGTTTATGGTTGTAAGGCCCCTAACCTAAATTTATGCTTGATCTTTTTTTCTTAACATACTAAGACGCTTAAAACCTCAATCTAATCATGTGATGAGCCTTAACAACATGTGACATGCTTATGTTTACAGTTTGGTTCAGTTTTAATGATGTTTGAGCTAGTTACACATATATGTGCCTTTTTTGGACCTATTTGCAATTTACTCATGTTTAGGTTTTATCTTGAAATTTGTCACATGCTTGTTTTTCCTCACATGTTTTGACATCATTTTGGAGAGAGTTCTTGCCTTGGGCTCTTTGTGGTACCTTGGTTTGATTTGGAGAGATGTGGTGACATCTTGAGTGTTGATGTTTCTAGGGTTTTCTTGGATGTCGTAGTTTGGTGTTGACCATGTGTGTTGACCATTGAGTTTTTAATTTTCAACAACTACCTCGATGTTCCTAGATCATGTCTCTATGGTCATATAGTTTGTGAAGTATGCCATGTGTCCTATGTGGTCAAAAAAAACCTTTTCCCCTCTCTCTTTGGTCGATGACAGTCTATGGTTCTAGATGATATGCGAACGATTGGTTTAGTGTGTTTTGGTCGCAAATAATCCATGTGATTGATGGGTTTTCCTGGACAAGTAGATATATGTCTTTCCTTAGTTTTAACGGTATTGGCTTCATGCCATGATCTTAGTGCTTGCATGGATGATGTGTGGTGCACAAGTGGTACTTATGAGCATGACACCTGACCTCCTTTACCTCTCTCTACCCTTTGGTATTTATACCCCTCTCTCTGCATGCAAGTGATCCTTTGCTCTCTCTTCTTTTTCTCTTCTCCTTGGAGATCATCCCTTGTGTTCTTATTGGAGAAGGAGGTGCTCAACCTTGGAGTGGTGGCCGAACCCTTGCATGTTTTGAGCTAGGGTTTTGGAGGAACTCTTCTTTGGTGATCCTTTGGTGATCTTTGACCGTGGTAAGTGATGTAGCTATCTTGATCTTGTTTTCTTGCGACCCTACCTCTCTTTCTTCTCTTTTCCAAATCCATTATTCTCCATGGTAGTGCTTCTTGGGGAATTTCTCTCTTCTTAGCCGAATCCATGGTTCTCCATGGTAATGCCTAAGTTGAGATGAAGATCTCTTTTCTTTCCTTCTTTTCGCCCTAGTGTTTGTGCTCTATTTATTGAGCTTTCTTTAATCTAGGGTTGTTCTTATTACTTTTAGGTGATGCTACTAGCTTCACAGAGATGTTAATCAAGCTTGTGTTTTCCTCTCTTTCCTTGGAGCATTTTGCTTTTGGAGTTTTTCTTCACAATCAAGGTGAGTTATATAACTTTCTCCTCAAATTTTGTTGCCTTAATCTTGCATGAAAGTTTATCTACTTCTAAAAAGGTGGTTCCTAGTAGTATGGTGATGATACCTTGTGCCAGGGTTTGTGATTATGAAGTGATCTTGAGAAGATTAACTCTTTTTTAACCCTAACTCTTGTACCCAAAATCTTGTTGATGGTGGAGATGTTTGTTCTTACATGGACATGTTAAATGATTGGTTTTCTCCTCATGATCATGGTACTATTTTCTTTCTTGGTGGTGGAGGTTTTGGATGCTTTTGACAACTGAAATGTTATCTCTCTCCTCCTTGAATCATGGTTTAGTTTTCCTCTATTTTTATGATCAAATTTAGATTTTAGATGATGTTTTACTTGATGCACCTCACTCCTTGATTGGTTTTGGTTTCATGGTGTTAATCAGCTTGTTGATCTTGTGATTGTAGTCATGTTTTCTTTGGCGGCAAGGTTTTGGATTATTGACAATGTTGATGGTTGACATTCTCTTTGGTTGATGAGAGTGCGTGGTTTTCTTCATTCACAGGGTTTTTCTTCGACCTACTCTCTTCGATCGAAGGTGTGCCCTTTCTCTTTGGTTGCTAGGGTGATGATTTTTCTTGGATCATGTTTGCTTTTTTGTCTTTGGTCGCATAAGTATGTGACCTAGGTCTTCCTTCGATCGATGAGAATCTCCAAACACGCGTTGGCTTTGAGTTATTGCCTAATTATGATGATAGTTGACCTTATATCTTCCATGAATGTAGGAGATGGTGATAATTAGGTTTTAATGATAATTGCTGATTTGAAACCTTAACACAGTTACATTGTTGAAACCTAACCCTAATTTGAGAGCATGGAATTTCTTGAGTAATTCGCTTGTGGATAAAATGATTTCTTCTCATAAACTGTTATAACCCTAATCATTGGTCATATAAGCATTATTTTTCTTGAATTCACGGTTATGTCGAACCTATGTGACACATATGCAGTGATTATGAGCCTTGATGGGGCATGGAGAGATAATGATGTTCTTGGAGGGAATAATGTGAATGGTCATGTGGCCTAGTAATGGATTTGTACTCTATTTGAGGTGATATCCTCTAGTGACTTGATAAGGGGATTGAAATCCCATAGTGAGGTGATAATGATAATGGCCTTATGTGTTACAATGAATCAATACCATGTGGTGATGTGATCAACGATATGCTTTATATGTTTTATATCTTCTAAAGTTGCAACCTACCTTATATTTTGTAGAATCTTTCTAGGGTTTGCTTGTAACTTGATTGGTGAAGGTAAAAGATACTCAATTGGCTTTAACTAACCAAGTCAAAACCCTAATCATGTAGTTTCCATGGCCACAAATCCTTTCCAGTGTCAGAACTTGCTGGATGGTGTAATGAGTATTCCCAAGGGAAACTCAGAGCACATACTTTTGAGTACGTGGGGTTCTTGGAGAGTACATCCTTATCATCTAGATCCCAAGTGTTTAGGGAGGATGATTGTGGTCATACCTAGCCCTCAGTTTGAGAATTGTTGCAATCGTGTCTCAGTGATTGTATGTGTGATGTTATTGGAGGACGACTATAGTTGTACCTAGGTGGTAGGGTTTTACTTACATACCCTGGTGGCTAGAGTCATGACCTGTACCAAGAATAGACTAGGTGTTTTTAGCTTAACTACATGTTGTTGGTGACCGTTTGACTAATATGTCACTACAATGTAGACTCGTACTGACCGAGTATGGAGAAGGTCTTGGATTCTGCTCTTCCTAGAACTTGTATGGAACTGATTTCTACTTAGAAATAGTCATTTGGATTTCGGTGGAACGACTCAAATCCTCAAGGCATTAATTAAAAGATGTAGTATAGTCATGTAGTATATCTTCTTAGGGTTAAACACACTTCACATTGGATGTTTACCCTTGTCTTATTTTCATTACTACTTAGTTTTTATATAATGTGGTAAGAGAAATCAACTATTGTACATGTTGTTCATATTCCTTCTAAAAGTATATGATGATCTGCTTATCTGCTAGAGTTGTTACATCTGCCTAACTTGTGTACTCAGTTTATATTATTCATTTAGTTGAATCTACTCATCTTGCTTAATAATGTTATATTCTATTTTTTAAATTATTGTTGGTTGAGAGTTATATATCTTGCTAGGACATGGGTCTCAACCTTGTGGCTCGTCACATCTTTTTAGGTGGTCTTCAGCGATGTGGGAAAGGTCATGTTATTGAGGAAGAGTAACTTGGAGATCAGTAGTCATGAAAAGGCTGGATGTGTAGTAGTTTCATATGTCTCGTCCATGTACTCTCAGGTTTGGGAGGGTTGTGTTTTGTAGATGATATGTACATTGATACATGTTTCAGAAGTATGTCTTGGTTGTACATATGGCTTGTATATGTGGCTCAAATATGTGAACAGATTTTTTGTAACAGGTGTGTGGCTGATGGTCACTATACATATGTTAATACTTGATATGGTATGTGATATGTTATAGGTTGTGGACCTTGTTGTATTATGTCTCCGCGTAGTGATGGTAATATAAAATTGGTTTAATTTTACCCATTCTTTTGGTAATGTGGATGGTTAGTAGCTAATCATGCACTTTGTTTTGAGTCATCTCTCTCAAGTTGCATTGGGGCTTCACATGAACACATTTTGATTATATGTTTAATAGGAGAGTTTTTTATTGTAATATTTCTTTTTGGTCCTTCAAATCTTGTATCTCTCTTTGATAATAACGAAGTAAGTTTCTATAACAAAAAAGCATAGAAAAAGCTATGTAGAAAAAGGTGAAAATAAGGCAACAAAACACTATAGAAAACTATGTATCCCTATCTTTACAATGTTAAAAAAAGTATCAAAATTATGTTCTTGATCACTTCAAAAATACTACTATTCCTTTTTATCCACACTTTGTGAACATAGAACATAATAAAGGTTCTTATTTTATCACCAATAATAATGGACAAAGAATGCAAGTCATCAGGAATGTTTTCCACATATTCTTATATCTTTGTCCTATGCCATACTTCTTCACCAAACCTGCATTGAAATAGAATGTGTATTAGGCTTTCTTCATTCTCCTTGTAAAGGATGCATCTTAAGTCACAATAAAATCCTCTCTTCTTCAAGCTATCCAGAGTCAGCAAACTTCCTCTAAAACACCTCTACACCGTTATAATACACTTCATCAGAGATTTAGCTTTGCACAACCACCTTGCCCAAGAGATAGACAACTGACTATCTCTCAAAATATACTAGAAATCCTTCCCCTTCCTTACCTCTTCTCCTTTGAAGAGGATAACATCCTCCTTACCATCCGTGAAGGAGATCTTTCCTTTAAGAACATCAACAAAAAGATTTATATGTCTAGATCTGCTAGACACCTAACCACCATCCCCAATATAATAACAATTTAGTTGTAACATACACAAATTTAGGTAAATACTATCTTTTATCTCTTTATTTAATAATCTTTTATTTTGAAACCCCTTCTTATGTTGGATTGAGATAAGTTGTTAATAATATTCAATTATAAGAGTTTTAGTGTATAAATATTTAAGGTTTAAAAACAAGAAATAGGAGTAATATGCTAATTTGAAGTTATTTGTGCAAATTTTTCAAATTAAGGGATTTTGGTTCAAATAAATCATCTTGAAAGTTTCCTATGGACATATTCAGGTGAAATAAGTTACACACAAAATTTGGTCAATTAATGATAAACTAATACATTAATAAGGTAAAAATAAGTTTTTCCTCAAATTGTGGATTTTTGTTATTAAATTTCCAAATGGCAAATTGATTTTAAATTTGATTCTTTGGGTCCCTATTAGATTATCTGTCAAATTTCACTTTATTTGGATATTAGTTGCTCTCCCAATTTCGGTTTGATAGGAAAGAAATATTAATTATGTGTCACTTTAGGGAAATTAGTTTTGGGAATGTATTAGATGTTATATTACCAATGAGTCTAGCTAATATGCATGTTCACCTCCTTCATTAGATCACAATCAGACAACCTATAGGTTGTCATCAACCTTGCGCCAATTATGGAAACATGCAATAATTTTTAGGTAGTTTAAGAAGGGGATTTCTCCCTCTACAATCAACCTTTACACCATATTTCTTCTCCAACTATTTGCTTATCAAATATTACATCCAATGATGCCTTAATTGATGCCTGGAATTGAGTATTTGAGAAACTCCCAAAACTTGGCACACAGGTCTCTCAAAACCACAATACAGAAACCCTATTTTTTCACATACCACTATGTCTTTCCACCTTGCCAATTTCTCCTTTGGCTTCGTGTTTTGTCCCCAACAAACCAAATACTAGTACTTTTGCTCTTGGCACCGCGTCTATAGAATCCTCCGCCCCAAAAAAATCCCATGCAGTGTTAGTCTTGTCGTCTTACAATCAGTGTATTTTTGATGTTTCAATCATTGAATTTTGATCGAGCTTATTTTCCCCAATCTGGAGTCAACCTTCCCTATCCATAGCCATGGCATGCAAGCAAATAGGGAAGATGATTCAGGGGAAAGTTACTAGTGTGCCTCCTCATCTCCTTCTATAACTGAATTTCCTTTAAGGGTATTCCTGTCAATATAATGTCTTTATTCAAAATTGCCGCACGACCCGTGATTATAAACATGGTATTTTTACCCTATCACGACCTAAAGTCCCAATTTCTTATGCAAGGGTAACTCGATCTTTTCCAAATTTAATTTGATTAATAAATCAGTAAAATGTATGATTCTTGTAAAATTCATATCTTTTTATTAGAAGCTCCAAATATTATAAAAAAAATATGTTTTATAATTGTGGGATTTTTCCTCCATCTTTTGGCATGGTTTTCATCGCCTAATACCCAAGTTTAAAAATTGGAATTTTTAGGATTTTGATCTCTCTTAAGGTCATATTAATAATTAAGTGAAGCTTTATGATTAACAAAGTTGAGATTTTGAGTCAAGATATTAATAAGTAACCTTGAACCCCATGTCATGTTAATAACAAGAGTCAACCTAGGGTTTTGACGGAGGATTTAGATTTCTAGGGTTTCATCTTATTTCATATAAATTGAACCCTAATTGATGTACAATATATATATATATATATATATATATATATATATATATATATATATATATATATATATATATATATATATATAGACGCACGCACACACATGTGTGTGTGTTTATGTATATATATCATACTGAAACTATCCTTTTGTAATTGCGGGAAAGGTTTACTCTCTCTTATTGGATATCCCTAGGTTCTATTTGTCTACCTATGTTTTTAAAAACTAGTCTATGTATATGATAGCCTAGAAGTCTCATCCTTTTAGCCTCTGTCAAAATTTTAACCATTGTAAAGGGTGGACTAAGGGCTATAATATTATAGTATCTAGGGGGTACCTAGGGTTATGGTTTGGTTTGGGATGTTTCTCAAGTGAAAAAGAGGTTAGAAGGTGATGGATCATGTCATTGGCAGTTGTCATCCTTCTAGAGGATTCTAGGTGTCATTCAAACAACATTGAGTTTTTTTGTCAAAGTGTGGAATGTGGGGCATGCACTACCTTCAAGAGCCTTCTAGGGGTGTTTAAAAACATAGAGTTGACCAATTAAGGAGGGAAATGTAGGGGATGTAGGGGTATATTCCTGCCACACACCCATTCTTCTAGATGCTTCCAGTTGGCATTCAAGGTGGGTGGATGCATGCTAGGTAGGCACCCTACCTCTCGAGGCTCAGTTAGGCTTGAGTCGAGCGAGTTATGGTCAGTTTGAGGTGGAATTCAATGTCCCAAATTAGGGAAAACTCTTAGTAGGTACCCAACCTAGCCTCGTCATGCAGGCATGTGGTTCAGGTTCAGGTGGATTTCAACCCAAATATGGACATGGGTCACAACCATATGCACATTTTGGGTGTATTTATGGCAACACAGACAAGGTTAATGGGATGGTCTCAGATTGGACATTGGTGATAACATCAAAGCAAGGTACTTCATAATGAAACATGTATGAGTTGAGTGTTCATTCTAGTCTATTCAGGGAATTTGATGTTTCATTCGTACAAAAATGACTTCTAATCATGAGGGATATAGAATCATGTTTTGTTAATTCACCATGTGAGATTTCAACTCTAGTTTAATATTGAATCCTAGATATTCGATCATGAATCTAGATAGATTGCTAATGGTCAATTTGATAAGTTTAACATTGCATTTGAATCATCTCTTCTTTTCTTAACACCCCTTAGGACAGTAGTCATAGAACATAAGATGTTTGCAATGCTTCCTATAACCTAGGATGACCTTTTGTACCTTTCATCCACATTCTAGTGACTATGGTTTCATCCATAGTTCACCAAAAAAATCTTTTCTGATTTCAAAGCTTGTTCACATATCTATATTTAATTTATTAGTCATCTTGGTTGACACTTGTCACTATTCTACTCATTTCCAACTCGATCAGGAAGACTAAAAAATAGTGTTACTAGTTTCCCCTCTTAAGCCGAGGTTCAATTACGACTGATGAATATGTTCATGATATGAAATAAACTCTTGAGACTCACAAAGTATCACATTTTAGATGTATTTGTCAGTCAGATGACATCTAGTGTGGGTTGATACACGATAAAATCTTACTCATGGAAGGACTAATATTGATCTAGGAAGACATTTTTGCTTACATGAATAAGGTTTTGAACTCAAATACAAGACTTCATGCTCTCTTTAAATTAGGCTTTGAAGGAATCAACAAAACTACCTACAAAATACAAGGCTCAAATTTTTTGTTTGGATCGGGTACAAGGCTAAAAATTGTTAGGGAAGGAACATGCTACACCTTCAGTTATCTTTCTAAAAGTATAAATATAATTACAATTTTTAGTTTAAATTAATTTCCATCTACGCATGACATTAATATTAGAGGAGAGTGTAGGTTACTCCATGTCCAAATGAGAGTAGCAGATCCTAAAGCACATTGGGTGGATATTTGATACTCTTTGTTATGGAAGGATCATGCTACACGTTTGGTTATCTTTATAGCATGTAAATAAAATTAAAATTTGTAATATATATTAAATCATGTTGACATCTTATTTTAATCTAGTAAAAGAGTATAAACTACTCTATGTTCACACGGGATTAGCAAATCCTACTACACACCGAGTGGATATTGCTAGTCCTAGTCATGGAAGGAACATGCTACATTTTTATTTATCTTTCTATGCGTGTAAACACTATTAGAACTTTTAGTTTGAATTAAATATCATTAACTTGTGACATTAATCTTGTTAGGTGAGGGCAAGTTACTTCGTGTCCACATGAGACTAATTCAAGGTAGAACCTGCTACATCTTTCATTATCTTTTTTTTATAAGTTAAATAGACAAATTTCATTATAGAGGAGTCATATGACATCTACATGAGGAGACAAATAAACTAAAAGAACACACAAAGATCAAGAATAGATACAAACTACTACAAAAACTCATATCAGAATCTGATAAGGACAATGATGTATAGATCCCTCTTCTCCTTCGCTGGCTAAGACAACTTTCTATGAGGAATACATTTCTTTACCTGCACCAAATCGATGTTCCAAAATGATATTTTTCTCGCACTTGTTGTCATACAAACTCCACAACAAAATTGACCGAGAAAGAAAAATCTACCACGAGAAGAGAAAGCAGTGCTGATTAACAGCGAGATAGACAAAACAAGAGAACAATCTAAACAGAAAGCTAGTAAAAGAGAAAGGGGATAGAAAACTCGTCGTAGCCGGGCTCAACGATAGGGAGGAAGATGACCGCTGCCTCCAAAGACACCACGCCCACACATCTCTCGAAGAAGAGACCCTGCTGATGACGGGCGAGAAGAGGCCGAGGGGGAGTGGGGCTTTTGCGGCGGCCAAACCCCCTCCCCCCAGCCAGCCGCCTATGGAGGAAGAAACCCTAGCGGCACTAGGGTGAGAGAGCGGGGAGATTACGTCTTTCATTATCTTTATACACATGTAAAGCCAAAAATAATTGTTAGTTTGACTCCGGTGGACATGTGACATTAATCTCCTATGCGAGCTTAGGCCACATGGGACTACATATCCTAAATCATACCGAGTGGATATATAACCCTCCTAGTTATTTAAGGAACATGCTACACCTTTAGTTATCTTTTTACACGTGAAAATATAATTAAATTATTAATTTGCATTCAATTCAGCCAGCTTAAAATTATTAATTTGTATTAAATTCTGCCGCATGTGACCTTAGTCTGGTAAGGGATATAGTTATGTATTAACATGGAATTAACGTATCCTAAAGCACACCAAATAGTTAAATGGTTCATAGCGTTAGCGAGGCATATGCAATCGAGGCATATGCAATAAACCATTAAGTATTTTGACGAACTGTTGACGGTGAGGCCTTTTTGTTGAGAATCGAATTTTGTAGATTCGTTAGAAACGAGTGTGGATTATATAAAAAAAACTGATACCTTTTTTGACGGTAAAAAAAAATTGTCAACTTAAACAATAATACATGCTGACATATCGCATTTGACAATTACCAGAAATGCATAGTTGCTTTCCTACTGGAAAGAAGCAAAAATCATGAAGTTGATAAGCGAAAGCAAAACATATGGTCAATACAGGAGACATTTGCTCCTGTTTTAAAACGGAGACGTCCTTTGCAATTAACATACTCACTGCACACGCGCTTTCCAACAGGTCGCATTCCGCCTGCATCACACGGGAGTGGAAGAAGCCTCTTTCCGAAGGCAACTGCCTACGGTAACCCCTTCTCTTCGTCTTCCGTCGAAACATCGTCATCCCGCTGGACTATTCCCCCTCCTATAAATCTCACTAGACGATTTACACCCTTTCCATCCCAGTTGAGTTTCATTCTTTTGCTCATATAAATCCCACTCGGCGATTTACACCTCCAGCATCAACATCAGTTCATATCCCGAAAATCTCACCAACTGAAACGCCAATCTAGCTACCAATCCATGGCGGACAAGGCCCACGACGGCCTAACAGGCGCCTACTACGGTCCCCCAGTCCCTCCACGGCACACATCCCACAGCGTCGGCCGCGGCAGCGACTGCTGCTGCTGCCTCCCTTGCTGCCTCCTCAGCACCCTTTTCAAGATCATCTTCGCCATCCTCGTCTTCATCGCCATAATCGCCGTGGTCGTATGGCTCGTCTTCCGCCCCAACCGCCTCGTCGTGTACGCGGAGGACGCAACCCTCCCTCAGTTCGAGCTCACCACAGACGGCCGCTCCCTCGCCTACAACCTTTCCCTCGACCTCTCTATCCGTAATCCCAACCGCCGCATCGCCCTCTACTACGACCGCCTCGAGGGTGCGGCGTCCTACGACGGTTACCGGTTCGGGTATGACTACGAGATCCCGACCTTCTTCCAGGACCACAAGAATACATCCCTGATCCGTACTGGGTTCAGCGGGCAGCAGGCCCTAGTGGTCGGCTCCGTAGCTGATAGGTTGAGGAAGGACAAAGGAGATGGGTGGTTTGATATCCAGGTTAAGCTTTACACGAAGGTCAGGTTGAAGGTGTGGGCAATCAAGACCAACAAGTACTCGCCGGACTTCACTTGCGATCTGCGCTTCCCAGCGCCTACACCTAATGGAGCCGCCGATGGGTTCTCCCGTACCAAGTGCTCCGTCGCCTACTTCTGATCTGATGAGTAGACCAGCAGCTGAGGGTCCGTTCTTGGACCGGCCGGTCTGCATCTGTTGCTTTACGCTGCAGTTATCTGTCCTTTTCTCTTGTAACCTACATGGTCATTTGATTACGCCGTCATTGCTATCTCTTTATCTTTCATTTATTATTTATACGCGCTTCCGTGTACATGTTTCTCTCATTGAGAGTGGTCTTAGGGGTAGCGCTGAGATGCATTGTACATCTACATTTTGTTATTGATTATTATATACTGTTTGATATTTTGTATTGATTGTAAAAAATGCTGACTACTCTTTCTTATGGTGTGATTATGATTTAAGAAAGGACGTCTAGTAAATTAAAAATAATGGCATGACCATGCGGCTTGCACGTGATGTTGAAGATAAAGATGTTTGCTTCCACAATTCACATTTGGATGTTTAGATTTTGTGTGCACAACTAAGAAAGGGCAAACACAAAAAATTTAACTATGTGAAGAGAAAGACCTCTATGTCTCTTTGTTTGTTTCTGGTAGTGCACTCGTGGATGAATGCCAAATGCAGGTGACAGCTATTGCCCAACTGCTGACACATAAACCCTACACATGGGAAGCCCTTCAAGGGATAATGACCTAGAAGTTGTCACTAAAGACCGTTTTTAGATAGACTCATAACTAAATTATCATAATCCAACTTGTAGATAGAATGGATATACAATGGATAGATCAATGGTCGAGATCATGGAGGTCCCTTTGTGGGTAAGTGGTGCGACTCCGCTAGAGGTGCAACACACTAGCCGGTTTGACCCGACTAGATGCGCCCCACGAGGTCGGAACACACGTGATGGATTCACTTTCGAAATTTATAAACCTAAACTAGCTACCTACGTCTACTAAGACAATTACACCCGCAAGCGCACGGGGTCGTGTCGTAGTATAGGAAGGTGGCAAGTATAGGGTCGATCCACATGGAAAAGAGGGGGCACTAGAGCTAGGTTAGTTTGGCTAGGTTCCTTCTGTAGAGACTAGGGTTAAGGGTTTAAAGGTGATTTGATTGTTAAACTAAGGATGAACAAGAAAGCAATTAAAGGCGAGAATGAAATCTACGTTAACCCTAGACTAGATTAAGGCTAAACAAGCAAGAAAGGATTAAGCTAGGTATGAAAGTGCAAATTACACTAAGGCAAGCAAGAGAGAAGCAAAAGAGAAATTAAAGAGCTACACTAGCATGAACAAGACAAGAGCAAGGAAAGAAGCTAACTAAGCAAGGAAAGAGCTAATTAAGCTAAGCAAGCACAAAGCTAGGGTTTTAAGCAATGAAGAGAAGTGTGGGCTGTTTAGGGGTATGAACTTACCACTTAAGTTGGGGGGTGACATATGAACATTATGATTCCATTTAGATTATCCAAACCAAACAACAAGTTAGAGTCTAATGAATTAACCTAAGTTACTAACTGGCCATGGATATGCTAGGTTGTGTATAGGGGAACTAGTCCCTAACACCCCCTACTACCCTTACGAGGCTCAATTGGGTTAGGGGTTAGGTTCAATTCAATTAGAGTCCAATCAAGTCTAAGTTTCTAGATTAGGCATTCCTAGGGCAATTAGGGGTCGAGTGTAGTAATGGGGAGGTGAGATTAGGGTTTTGGACCCCAATTCCCCCACATTCTAGCCTTGAGAAAGCTCCATGCTAATTGCACTAGAATTATCTAATCTAGATACTTAGATCTCTCACTTAGGTTTAGGGAGATTGATTAGGATGTAGTAAGATGGGAGGCAACCTAGGGATCCAAGAATTGGACCTAGGGGCAAATCCCAAAATTCACACATATAAACAATTTGCCTAAATTCCTAGGTGATTCCACACACAAATCAACAAGCAATCCATGGAGAATGAGATGCAAATAGAATATAATCATTAACAAATGGAATTACAACGTTTACATGTCATTTCCCCCCAACATGGTATCAAAGTAACATAATTTCCCCCAAACAACCCACCCACAGGGGCCTAGCTACTCATAGAAATGGAAAATACAAAAAGAGAGAAGAAAGGGGTAGAAGAAGCCATGGAGCTTGGTGTAGATGAAGGACTCCTCCTCTCCAGCAGCTGCAAGGTCGTCCTACTCCTTCTTCTTGGATGGAATGGAGTGGGATGATGGTGGGAAGTGGATGGAAGGCTTAGATATGGGGGGTTATGTGGTGGAAATGGTGAAATGGAGTGGATTTTGAGGTGGAGGTGAAGTGGAATGGAGTGGAGGTGACTAGGGAGAGAAAATGGGACTGTAAACAGCCAACCCCCAACCCTCAGCCGCCACTAGGGCTTATATAGGGATCTAAGGGGTCTAGGGTTAAGTTAGGGGCAAAATGGGGAAAGTAGTGAAAACTAGGTGGATTTTGTGAGTAGCACGACTGTGGTGGGTCACCACAGTCGTGGTGGGTAGGGTAGACCACAGCCGTGGTGGATGGGCATGGTCGTGGGTTTATTAGAATGTGGAGATCATAGGGAGCTGTGCATGGATGGCCACGGCCGTGGGGGGTCACCACGGTCGTGGTAGGGACCTATGGCCATGGTCGTGTTGATCACCACGGTCGTTTTGGCCATTTTCATCAATTTCTGGGAGTTTTACTGATTTTTTGTACTTGGGGCATGTCCACCACGAACGTGGGGACTCACCACGGTCTTGGTGGTGTCTCTCCCATGGATTTGAGCCTTGAACTTGATCATCCATGGAGGGTATTGCTTCAAAACTTTCTTTGACCACTTGGGGTAGGTTGGAAGTGGTTTTGGCCTCATTTTGAGCTCCTCCAAGCCTGAGGAAACCCTAGACTGGACCATCCTCTTTCCATGCCATCAAGTAGTGGAAAAATTACCTATAAAACATGCAAAAAGCCTCCATAAGTGCATTTGATATAAATAAGCATATTGGGGGAAATAACATGTAATCTAACAAGTATAGATGTGGCTGAAATGCAAAATGACACAAGATAAAGCCCTAAAATAGGGCTGAATCACCACCCCAAACTTGAAACATACTTGTCCTCAAGTATGTTCCAACTCAATCTCTCTACAAACTTTTCACATTCAAGACATGAAAAATGCAATGTAAAAGGTGATTATTGCTGAATGGGTTCAAAGATGACTAAGTACATGCATTCCACCTCTCTCCTCTCCTACTTTCACAAACCAATCATGAAAAGAGAACAAAGCATATGAACTTCAAATATAGTGCTTAGAATACACAAGATATCCATATTTCTTTCATGTAGTTCTGGGTAGACCGTTTCATAATGGCATTAATCCAAGATGACTAGGAGTGTTGTTTCACCTTCATACTTTTAATCTTATGCTTCGAATCATGCCAAATGACCCACGTGGTTGCGGAAAAGGGCAAAATGAGCTAGGTTTGATGTTTCCTAGCTCGATGGGTATGAAAGTGGAAGAAAGGGTTGTGGTAAGCTTCTTGGAGTGCTTCTACACACTCATCTTTTCTTTATTTGAATGCTCTTAAACAGGAGCATCCTTTTATTTTGTTTTTGCTTTTCTTTTTCTTTTTCTTTTCTTTTCTTTCTTGCCCTTGGTGTAGATAGGGCATATGGTGGATAAAGTGAAGCGGGGAGATAAAGATATGGCCACCCCAAACTTTTGGAGGTGGCCAAGGCTGATTATGTGCACTAGGGCATCTTTTTATGAGGCGGAGGGGTATGAAGATGGTGGAAGAAGAATCGGGTCAAAGAGGGGTCATTGGTATGATTTTCCACATAAGTCATCTTGCATGAAAGTTAATCCAATACTTCATCCTAGATATCACACCACATGAATGAACAAGATGAAATTGATATATCAAATAAGTGATTCCACAAACACTAAGCGTTCAAAGCTTGCTCAAGTTCACAATTAAGCCAAATCAATCACAATCATGCGAGAGGTGATGCACATGTAAAAAGTTAAACATTGATACCACTTAGTAATAAAGCATGACATTTCACTTGCACTAGTCAAAGGTCGTCATTTTTACTCAAAACAGTAGAGATTGGGTCAAAACACACTTTTTAGACAAGAAATTCCAAATTTGGGAAAAATTAGCCAAAACGGTGCCAAGTTGCCTCCAAAATGAGCCTTGAACTTGATCATCCATGGAGGGTATTGCTTCAAAACTTTCTTTGACCACTTGGGGTAGGTTGGAAGTAGTTTTAGCCTCATTTTGAGCTCCTCCAAGCCTAAGGAAACCCTAGACTGGACCATCCTCTTTCCATGCCATCAAGTAGTGGACAAAGTACCTATAAAACATGCAAAAAGCCTCCATAAGTGCATTTGATACAAATAAGCATATTGGGGGAAATAACATGTAATCTAATAAGTATAGATGTGGCTGAAATGCAAAATGACACAAGATAAAGCCCTAAAATAGGGCTGAATCAGTAAGTCCTCAGAGATGAGCACCTCTCTAGCTTCTCCAGGTATATTGTCGAGGAACTTGGAAAGGGTCCTTGTCTTACTAAATGTCAAGAAACCATTGAAAAGAATCCATAATGAAGGATGCCAAATGGAAGGTAGTTGATGTGGAACTTAGATATGAGCGCCTACCTAGCTTTTACAAGTCTATATTGTGGAAGAATTTGGCACATGTCTATAGACTGTCCCTTGTAGGAGGACAAGAATGAGTTCAATCCTAAGAAATGGGGGCATGTATGATATCATCCCCCTTGAGACTAGAGCTAGTGTCTATGTTCTATAAAGGAATATGGAGAAGTACAACCACACAACAAAAATCATAACTAGAGATAAAATCTCACAAGATAGTGGTGAGGGAGGATATCAAGCATTACCTTCAAAGATATAAAAATAAGGGGGTGATCACATATTACAAATTATGTGTGTCGGTCGATGAGAATGTCATAGAGGCAGTGAGTATAAGGAATTCAGGGACCGAAACCACACAATGTCCAATTGAGATGACTTTTGCCTTTCCTTGAGGGCCTTTCTCACATAAGTTATGTGAATCCTAAAGAGGGGACATGTGAATCAACAAAAGCACCTCTAAAGCTGGAGGCAATGTTGAAGACCTACAGAAATAATAATGAAATACCTTACCTATAAAATTTATTACTCTTCAATTGCTATTGATATCATGGGTGGTCTTGGTTAGGATGACAATTACCATAAAATACAAACTTAAATAAAGGCACCATTATTTTTGTATGTGAATGGAGATGCCACTAGTAGCAATAAGAAGAAAGGAAGTCCTAATGAGGAAAGTAAAAAGAGATTAAAAGAGATTACTAAGTAGCATGCTAGTGTTCAGTCATGATTCCGATGTTGGAATAGTAAGACATGCAAATAAGAGACTTTCTCCCGAATGTGTAATACTATAAGACATTGTGTAACGCCCGGGCCCACTACCCTAGGCTCTAGTAGAGTTTCAGGAATGACGACTATCCCCACAGACCACCACTAGCCTTAACTGCACACTTTGTCCTCACTCACGCGCAAGACAGAGTCAACTTCCCAACAGGTCACCCATCCCAGTACTACTCCAAGTCAAACACACTTAACTATGGAGTTCTTTAGTGATGAGCTCCCAGAAAAGGAGGTGCACCTTGGTGATATGGGTAGTCCAATCATTCCTTTTAAGATCATCTTATCCAAGGCCTCAAATCCTGGGGCGTTACAATCTAGATGATCTTAAAAGAAATGATTGGACTACCCATATCACCAAGGTGCACCTCTTTTTTCGAGAGCCCATCACTAAAGAACTCCATAGTTAAGCATGCTTGACTTGGAATAGTACTAGGATGGGTGACCAGTCGGGAAGTTGACCTCGGTTTGCGTGTGAGTGAGGACAAAGCACACAGTTAAGGCTAGTGGTGGTCTGTGGGGTCAGTCGTCATTCCTGAAACCTTGCTAGAGCCTTGGGTAGCTACAAATGGTATCAGAGCCATAACCCCTCTGGTAGGTGGGGCCCATATGGGCCTGTGGCATGCCAGTGTTTGAGCCGTGCGGTCCACGCATGTTGGAAAAGGCTATCCGAGTTGATGGAGCCGCCCATGTGCTGGTAGTGTCTAGGCATGTTGGAAATGGATATCCGAGTTGATGGAGCCACCCTTACGTTGGTAACTGTGGTCGGGAGCTGGGTGTACATGGGTCATTTGGGTCTACACTGAACTGGGGAAAAGATTATGAGACCATATACTTGAGCCTTGACGAGGACGTCAAGAGTCTAAGTGGGGGAGATTGTAACGTCCCAGGATTTGAGGCCTTGGATAACATGATCTTAAAAGGAATGATTAGACTACCCATATCACCAAGGTGCATCTCCTTTTCTGGGAGCCCATCACTAAGAACTCCATAGTTAAGTGTGCTCAGCTTGGATTAGTATTGGGATGGGTGACCTGTCGTTAAGGCTACACGCTTTATCCTCACTCACGTGGAAACTGGGGTCAACTTCCCGATTGGTCACCCATCCCAGTACTACTCCAAGATGAGCACGCTTAACTATGTAGTTCTTTAGTGATGGGTTCCCAGAAAAGGACATGCACCTTGGTGATATGGGTAGTCCAATCATTCCTTTTAAGATCATCTTATCCAAGGCCTCAAATCTTTAGACGTTACACATTGTATGAAACAAGGGATGCTATAATGGGAAACGAACAAGAAACAAAATGGTATAGGAGGCATACTTCCATGTTGTGGTTGTTGGTGATGATCAACATGGTGAACATTAATGAAAATGATGTGTTGTAATGGCCAATGAGAAGGGGAAACCATGGAACAAATCAAAACATAGTGCAAAAAAAAATACTAGAGGGAGAGCCTTAAATTACTTTTTTGATGGAGATCATGATTTAGGGGAGGAGTTTGAAAAACCTAAAAAAATGTGGGTATTTAAAATTTTGTCTCTCAAATGTGTAGATTGTTGACACTTAATTTTGGTACACCCGATATGGTTGTTGACACAAAATTTATCTTGTAAGGCTGAAATCTCAAGTTTCACCTAAACTAAGTGTACACAATCACACCCACAAGTGGACAAAACCTTTTGTAGCATACTTATAGGATCAAACCCAAAGGGAATTATTTTCAAGAATCTTTTGATCAACTTTACCACAAAATAATTAGTATTTATCATAAAAGTTAGTTTTGTTTGATTAGACTCAGTTTGTTATGATTAAATGGTTGGATTAATATTCTAAACTATCAGATGATGGAAATACTAGGGTGAGTGGGTATCACCACCACTACGTATTGTTCATTCTTTCATTGCATCGCAACACACATGAGCATATTACATTGAGGCTAGGTAATTGTGATTAAAATTGAACACATATTACTTTGAGCACATTGTTGCATTACCTAGAAATCATGTATCTATTGCCTCAAAAAACACCTATCTAAAATTCTTATCAGGAATTGAATTGTAATATAAACAATATCCTTGGAATTAGGTTGAAAGTTCTCTAGACCCAAGTTCAGGTAAACATGCATATATGTCGGACAAACATAAAATAATAAATAAATAATATATTCAAAATGTAACATTGTTAAAATGAGTTTAGATGCAGATAACAAAAAAAGAGGTAGTTGGACTACTCGCCATAACCTAGTGAGGGGACTATTCACTCCACATGGAAGATACAAGTATAGAACAAAATGCCATAGTCACAAAACAATTGAATGAGAAGTCATGATGTGTGGATGCTTGTCTTGTTACTTAATGACATCTTAAGAGGAGCACAACAACACATCATTCGACTAGAGGATGGAGCAGAGGTCGATTTTTGTTGCGTGGAGGTCAATCACTACTAAACGAAGGTTGATCAATCTATCTCTTTCAAGGTCGATCAGTCAAACTATGGAGTGATAAAGGTCGATCGAGCTTCCTCTGTTGATGTCCGGCTATCTACCTGAGGTAAAGGTCTATCAAATGAACTATATCTCTCGATGTGGTCAATCAAGCTACAATGGTGGCAGTTGATTAATCTAACTCTTTTAAGGTCAATCACTCAGTATGGAGAGCAAGTCAATGGATCTAACTCTTTCAAGGTTAATTTCTTGTACTGTGTTATGAATGGAGTAAAGTGAATTTTCAGAGAGAGTTCCACAACCTACCGGTGTTTGCTAATGTCTTCAAGTGGAGTAAATTGCCTTCTTTTTATGGGAGATAGATTGGAAGGATAAGAGCCTCTAAGGAATGTGATAAGGAACCTATAGTGAATGCATCAAGAGAAAGAAGATGATGTTTCCCATGCATTAGTTCGCGTATGAAGGTTGGTAAGTTCAAGTCGATCAATGGAGATTGATTAGTAAAGGTCCATTACCATATGACCACTCGCCCCACACTTGATTAATGGATCTTGATTAGTTAGTGTATTGTTGAATGGTTGATCACCAAGCGGTAGAAAACTGGAGCTAGATTATTTGAACTTGATCAGTTCGAGTTTGCTCAACAGAGCTCAATAGGATGGCGTCAATTAGTGAATCTCGATCAATATAGGTTGATCACCAGGTCGATAGGTAATTTATTTATAGGAGTATCAATTGGTGGACCTCGATTGGGCAGTCAATCAAGGGGTTGATTAGGTGGTTGACTGAGGGTGTCGATCAAGTGGTCAATCCATAAGGCCAATCATGGACTTGAGCAAAAAATATTGACTATTTTCCCTTCTAAACATGCTCAAAATCCATTTTGGGCTAGGGTACTGCCTTCCACCTTGATAGAGACATCCCCTGTCACATCCCAACTTTAAGATCTAATTTAAAACATAGAATGGGACTTTTCCCAAATAACAAATAATTAAGGGGTTTAATACAAAAAGGCCATGAATATACTCCTTTAGAAAAATAAAGTGAGAAAAATGAAAATAAGACAATAATTACACTTTCTGTCATACGTATGTCATAATAAGTTGCAATTAACATAAAATGTTGAATATATGTTTTCCTTTTCACCTTTTCTCTCTCCTATCTATTATGAGATTAAAGAAAATGATAAAAAGAGAAAATGCTTGAGATATGAATTTACCACCTTGGGATGAGATTCCTTGGTCAATAAGTCCCCCCCTCTCTCCTAATATAACTTTTAATAATAAGGAGTAACCAATAATCCCCTTTTTCTCTCTCATCCAAGATAGTTGCTCAAAAAGGTGTGAAACTCATAATACATGACATTTTTCGTGGTTAATAATTACTCATAACTATTTGTAGACTCAAAGAAATAAGTATGGGAAGATATTGCACGTCATTTCACCCATTATATACATAAATCAACTAAAGTTACTTTTAAGGAATTGATAGACATTATATGGTTAGAATGGTAATCCATGTATATGGAAAGAGTCTAGACACCATTATAGGCGTATGGTCCAAATCTGGTGTTCTTTTGACTTAGTTTGACCCTTCAAACCTTTTTTGGAAAGGTTTTCTTAAAGTTTAATTGGATTCTGACTACAATTTCATTTATTGCATCGAATTGGCCCATAGTCCGGAATTATTCATTGTCACACCCTGATTTATTTGATTTTCCTTCTATCTGCCTCATCAGATGGCCAGGGTTTGAGCTACCCCCGATCCAGCGGCCTATCCTTTGTCCTCTACCTCACGACAGGTAAGGAAAGTTGGGGAATAGTACAAAAATTTCTCCACCTCCAGATCTCCCTCATCACTACATGAAATCACGCGATTCCTTCTCCTACATGTTCGTGAGGCTTTCCCGATTCGAACAATCCCTAGTTTTGTGGGGTTTCGTTCCCTAATGAGAAAATGCCCAATAGGGTAGGCGCCTCCCTCGCCGCCCCAGTTATGCAGAGACGACCTCAGGCGCCCCATGCCTATATAACTACCCCAAAAGATCTGCCGCCCCTCTCACTTCTCTCCCCCCAGGAAATTTCATCTCTAGTGCCTCAGACAAGCCCAACCTACTCGACCTACAGTTCCAGCAATGGCAGTCGTATCCTCATCACTCTGACCACCCCTGTCCAATTACCGCCTCTGTGAGTATCCTCGACTCCCCTACTTTTTTCTCGACTCCTTGGTTTGCCCTACGTTTTCCCCAAGCAACAGGTCTTGTAGGCCGCTGTGCAACTCTTGCTGGCGCTAGTCGCCAAGCCACCTCAGTGGCTCTACAACCCCTGAGACCTCTGTTTTAGAATTTCCTAATCTCCGCTACTCCACACCCGGTCCCGATGGTTCATTATTGCCGATTTTTCTTGTTGTTGGATCTTCGACTCTTCTTTCTCTTTTTTCCTTTGTTTTTCGACAATTGATGAACAACTGGATCTTTTTCCAGTACTGATGCTTCCTCATTTTCAGTTTAGGCTTGTGAGTTGGTTTGCCTCACCTTCTTTCTGTAGTCACAGTCTTCCTCCCATGTTGCTTGTTCTCGGCCTGTGCCCTACTATGGCCAGAATCGGCCCTGAGCTCCATTGCTCCTCAACACCCGAGCCTAGGCTTGTTGGGTGTGGTTTCCTTCTAGGAACATAGTGGGCAAGGTAGCTCATCTAATGAGAAGTGAATCAAGATTAAAGATCACCAGTTTTGGTTTCAGGGTATCAAGTTCCTGAGAACCCAATTCTCTCCTGTGCGTCTGGGATAGGAGGGACCCGCCTCCAAGTGGACCACACCCATTGGTCCACCTAGACGTGGGCCCGATATCTACTGATTGGATTTTGTTTGGCCCAGGTGGCTTTTTCCCAAATTTTCATTGGTCAGAATTTTGAATATTTATAGTAATTCAATCGTTGGTCAGAAAAGTACGAATAAATACTCATTGGATTTGATTTTTTGAGCAGAATACAATTTTAAGGTTTTCAGACCATGTTTCAATATCCTATTCTGATGTTTTGTTAGAACCCATGTTTGGACTCATGAAACCCTAATCATGCATCAATGTGATTAATGAGACCTTGGTCCATCCAGATTTTCTTAATATAATAATATTGATTCATAAGACTGATCCACATACACTCAAGCCCTAAATCACCTAAGATCAATACTATGTATTGATTCATTATGTTTAATGATTATGAACAAGTTTGTAGAGCTAAGTCAAGGGAAGGTTTGACCTAGATCTGACTCAACGATCATCCTTGCTCCAAGGTAAACAGGCCATGCTGCTGAGCACAAATAGTTATGGTTGCTTGCATGTTAAATATGAAATAAACATTACTGCTTCAAATTTAATGCTTTAGTCATGTTTACCATATTATTGCTTGTTGATTCCTACATGTTATGTTTTATGTTATGATGTGCACTATGATTATTGTTATCATTAAAGACTCATGGAATTTATGTTAATGATCAAGTGGGAGAAATCCCATCATGTTTAAAATATCATGTTAATGGGGAGAAATCCCTTCATGTTAAGTTTAAAGAATCATGATTTATGTTAATGTCAACATTATGTTAATGGTCAAGTAATTGGAATTGAAATAGTTTTTTATGCTCCCGATCATGGACCTTAAAAGTGTCGTCAAGGGCATTCCTAGCATCAAGGGCCTTCCTAGAAATCATGTGCTCCTAAGGGGGAGTCATAGAGGGACGCATAGGATTTTTTAATTCTTTATATTAATAATGATGATTCAAGAATGCTTAAAGTTAATTCATGTCAATTTTCTTACATGTCAAGTATATTTACTTTGTTTATTTTATAAAGTGCCAGTACCATTTACTGATGTGTAGTTTTTCCCTTTGCATGGTTGGGGGCGCGATGACCCCAGGATTTGGAGCAAGTAAGGATTCAAGAAGAGAAAGCCAAGACTAGAAGACATCCAAGAGTTATCTAGTGGGGTGCCGCCCATTCTAGGAGATCCAATCATATAGAGTTGCTTATTGTTATGCTTAGTTTCCCATGTTGAGAGATGAATATAATTCTAGACTTGTTGTTTGTAGTTTCCTATTCATAGAATAATGTATGAATCTCAATGGTGAATTATTTGTTTACTTGCAATGATTACCTTTTTGTGACATCCCCCAAATGTGAATTCTTCCACTCAAATATGTTGTGTATTAAAAGGGTGGGGTGTTACAATAATGGTATCAGAGTGAATAAATGGATGGCCACCAAAGATACAATTTGATTCATATGTTCTAACCCTAGGTTTATATGACCATTTTCCATATGGCCCCTAAGAGAGCATACAAGGGAAAGGATAAGGATGATGGTGCTGATTGTCTAGTGGGGAAGGTGGACCATGAGAGAACAATAAGCCAACCATAGAAGATCTTGTCCAATCACTCACCAATGCCCTAGCATAAGGCCAACATCAGCCTAGGCATCATGAGCCCACTCTAGTAGATTTCCTAAAGATAAGACCCGAATCTTTCTCGGGTGAAGGAGAGATCGATGTAGTCACCAAAGCTGAGGATTGGATTAGAGGCATGGAACATTGTTTCTGAGACATGGACTGCCCTCAACACTCCAGGGTTCGTTTTGCAACCCACATGCTCAAGGGAGCAGCCCGCACATGGTGGGAAAACCTCCTCAACTCAAGCGTAGCTGATGCACCTCCACTCACACGGGAAGTATTCGTTGAAGCCTTCCAAGAGCACTACGTGTCTTTAGCCATGATAGAGAAAAAGGAGCTAGAGTTTGCCAACCTGGCTCAAGTGGGTGACATGACTATTACCCAATACACTATGAAGTTTAGGGTCCTCCAAAAGTGTGGCTATGATTATGATGAACGTCGAAGGATGAAGAAATTCATCCGAGGACTCAAGCCCGACTTGAGCTTTGCCTTGTCAGGAAGAGGCCATAGGACCCTCCAAGCAGCCCTGGATGCAGCCTTAGAGCTTGAAGATCACCCTAGGAGATCCTATAAGAAGGAGTTTCCCCAGAAGAACAACCAATACTAGCCTCCCAACAACCATAAGAGGAAGGTACCATAACCTATTGTTGAAGTTGAGAAGCCCCAATGTCCAACGTGCAAGAAGAACCATGCAGGCCCATGCATGTATGGTATGGGTGCATGCTACTATTGTGGAGAAAATGGACACCTCAGGACAAATTGCCCAAAGCTGAAGAAGGCTACATCCCAAGATCACAATCCACCTCCCAAGAGGCAAGCTAGGATTTTCACTATGGAAGTAGAGAAGGAAGATGAAGAGTGATGTAATAATTAGCTTATGTTCATTTGGAACTTTTTATGAAATAAATTCACTTTCCATGAAAATTTTATTAATGTTTTAATTATATGAAGAAGTAACAAAAATCCTAAGGTGGGTAGTACCCTAGGAAATTTCGAGGACGAAATTTGTTTTAAGGTGGATAGAATTGTCACATTCGAACTTTAAGATCTAATTTAAAACTTAGAATGGGAATTTTCCCAAATAACAAATAATCGAGGGGTTTAATACAAAAAGGCCATGAATATACTCCTTTAGAAAAATAAAGTGAGAAAAATGAAAATAAGACTATAAATACACTCTCTCATATGTATGTCATAATAAGTTGCAATTAGCATAAAATGTTGAATATATGTTTTCCTTTTCACCTTTTCTCTCTCCTATCTATTATGAGGATTAAAGAAAATTATAAAAAGAAAAAATGCTTGAGATACGAATTTATCAACTTGGGATGAGATTCCTTGGTCAATAAGTCCCCCCTCTCTCCTAATATAACTTTAATAATAAGGAGTAACCAATAATCCCCTTTTTCTCTCTCCTCCAAGATAGTTGCTCAAAAAGGTGTGAAACTCATAATACATGATGTTTTTCGTGGTTAATAATTACTCATAACTATTTGTAGACTCAAAGAAACAAGTATGGGAAGATATTGCACGTCATTTCACCCATTTATATACATAAATCAATGAAAGTTACTTTTAAGGAATAGATAGACATTATATGGTTAAGACGGTAATCCAAGTATATGGAAAGAGTCTAGACACCATTATGGATGTATGGTCCAAATTTGGTGTTCTTTTGACTTAGTTTGACCCTTCAAACCTTTTTGGAAAGGTTTTCTTAAAGTTTAATTACATTTTGACTACAATTTCATTTATTGCGTTGAATTGGCCCATAGTCCGGAATTATTTGCTGTCACACCCTGATTTATTTGATTTTCCTTCTATGTGCCTCATTAGACGGCCAAGTTTTTAGCTACCCCCGATCCAACGACCTATCCTTTGTCATCTACCTCGCGACTGGTAAGGAAAGTAGGGGAACAATACAACAATTTCTCCGCCTCCAGATCTCCCTCATCATTGCACGAAATTGTGTGATTCCTTCTCCTACATGTTCGTGAGGCTTTCATGATTTGAACAATCCCTAGTTTTGTGGGGTTTCATTCCCTAACGAGAAAATGCCCAATAGGGTAAGTGCCTCCCTCGCTGCCCCGGTTTTGCAGAGACGACCTCAAGTGCCCCCATGCCTATATAACTACCCCAAAAGATCTGCCACCTCTCTCACTTCTCTCCCCCTAGGAAATTTCATCTCTAGTGCCTCAGACAAGCCCAACCTACTCGACCTATAGTTCCAGCAACGGAGGCCGTATCCTCATCACTCTGACCACCCCTGTCTGATTACTGCCTGTGTGAGTATCCTCGACTCCCCTGCTTTGTTCTTGACTCCTTGGTTTGCCCTACATTTTCCCCAAGCAACGGGTCCTGTAGGACGCTGTGCGGCTCTTGCTGGCGCTAGTCTCCAAGCCACCTTAGTGGCTCTATGGCCTCGGAGACCTCGGTTTTAGAATCGCCCAATCTCCGCTACTCCACACCCGGTCCTGATGGTTCATTATTGCCAATTTTTCTTGTTGTTGGATCTTCGACTCTTCTTTCTCTATTTTCCTTTGTTTTTCGACAACTGACAAACAACTGGATCTTTTTCCAGTACTGATGCTTCCTCGTTTTCAGTTTAGGCTTGCGAGTTGGTTTGCCTCACCTTCTTTTTGCAGTCACAGTGCTTCCTCCCCTGTTGCTTGATCCTGGCCTATGCCCTGCCATGGCTAGAACTGGCCCTGAGCTCCATTACTCCTCAGTACCTAAGCCTAGGCTCGTTGGGTGTGGTTTCCTTCCAGGAACATAGTGGGCAAGGTAGCTCATCCGATGAGCAGCAAACCAAGATCAAAGATCATCATTTTTGGTTTCACGGTATCGATTTCCAGAGAACCCAATTCTCTCCTACGCGTCTGGGATAGGAGGGACCCACCTCCAAGTGGACCGCACCCATTGGTCCACCTAGACGCGGGCCTGGTATCTGCTGATTGGATTTTGTTTGGCCTAGGTGGCTTTTTCCTGAATTTTCATTGGTCAGAATTTTGAATATTTATAGTAATTCAACCGTTGGTCAGAAAAGTTCGAATAAATAGTCATTAGATTTGATTTTTCGAGTAGAATACGATTTTAATATTTTCAGACCATGTTTTGATATCCTATTCTGATGTTTTGTTAGAACCCATCTTTGGACTCATGAAACCCTAATCATGCATCAATGTGATTAATGAGACCTTGGTCCACCCGGATTTTCTTAATATAATAATGTTGATTCATAAGACTGATCCACATGCACTCAAGCCCTAAATCACCTAAGATCAATACTATGTATTGATTTATTATGTTTAATGATTATGAACAGGTTTGTAGAGCTAAGTCAAGGGAGGGTTTGACCTAGATCTGACTCAAGGATCATCCTTTCTCCAAGGTAAATGGGCCATGCTGCTGAGCACAAATAGTTATGGTTGCTTGCATGTTAAATATGAAATAGACATTACTGCTTCAAGTTTAATGCTTTAGTCATGTTTACCATATTATTGCTTGTTGATTACTACATGTTATGTTCTATGTTATAATGTGCACTATGATTATTGTTATCATTAAAGACTCATGGAATTTATGTTAATGATCAAGTGGGAGAAATCCCATCATGTTTAAAATATCATGTTAATGGGGAGAAATCCCTTCATGTTAAGTTTAAATAATCATGATTTATGTTAATGTCAACATTATGTTAATGGTCAAGTAATTGGAATTGAAATAGTTTGTTATGCTCCCGATCATGGACCTCAAAAGGGTCATCAAGGGCATTCCTAGCATCAAGGGCCTTCCTAGCAATCATGTTCTCCTAAGGGGACGTCACAGAGGGACACATAGGATTTCTTTTCAATTCTTTATGTTAATAATGATGATTCAAGAATTCTTAAAGTTAATTCATGTCAATTTTCTTACATGTCAAGTATATTTACTTTGTTTATTTTATAAAGTGCCAGTACCATTTACTGATGTGTTGTTTTTCCCTTTGCATGGCTGGGGGCGCGATGTCCCCAAGATTTGGAGCAAGTAATGACTCAAGAAGAGCAAGCCAAGACTAGAAGACATCTAAGAGTTATCTGGTGGGGTGCCATCCATTCTAGGCGATCCAATCATATAGAGTTGCTTATTGTTATGCTTAGTGTCCCATGTTGAGAGATGAATAGAATTCTAGACTTGTTGTTTGTAGTTTCCTATTCATAGAATAATGTATGAATCTCAATGGTGAATTATTTGTTTACTTGCAATGATTACCTTTTTGTGACATCCCCCAAATGTGAATGCTTCCACTCAAATATGTTGTATATTAAAAGGGTGGGGTGTTACATCCCCCTATCATTTCCTATTTTCTAAATGGTAGCATGGAACCCCTAGATCATGCTAGTATGGGGAGATAAAACTTCAAACCTGCATAGGACGTCAAGAAAGCTATTAAAACCCAGAAAGTCGGATATATCTAATAAAACTAATTGAAGCTATTGCTAAGGATCACTAAGATATTTAAATGCAAAAATAGTCTACAAGTGTGAGTGAAACTTTGATAAATATGTTTTTATCAAATAGCCTTAAACTTAAATGTTTCTTTTCATTTAGTAATGCAAACTCTGAGAAATAGTTTCTAAATGAATACTTTTAACTTATGTGATTGTCTCACCTTCACATCATAAATAATTCCCTAACTACTGTTGTTGCCAAGATTCCCAACTTCTTGAGATCACATTACACATCTATACATGTATTTTTTTTATTATATTTCCTAAAAATTAGTTCCTCACCACCATCCCCAATACCATGCACATCTGAGAGTTTCATGAGAGTTCAAACAATCTCAGAGAAGAGCAAATATGCTTATGATCCAACATTGGGGTGCATGAAAAGGAGCTCAAATGAGAAAGGCATATATCTCTAGCTAGACAAGGGGCTACGTAAAGAAGCTGCGAATATCTCCTCAATTCAACTTTAGGATTGCATTTTTTCTTTTACCTTAAATGATTGACAATCTTTTTTTTGTGCACATTGGCATAATTACTTTATTTTTTGTTGTAGGCCCCTATTACATAGAGAAGGATATGGTAGAAGAGGATAGAGTAGGGAGGGTGTATGCCTACCTGAACACGGTGTTTGGAACCTTTCATGACTTCATATTTTCTTTTTGGACGATGGAAGGTAAAAAGACAGAAGAAGTGTTGAAGAGAGGTTGGATCAGCATGCAAGTTGATTTACAATTTAGCCTTGTTCTCCTAGTCCCACTATGCTCAAATAGTGATATGATTAGGCAAACTCATTGTATTTGTGAATTTACTACATTAATCTATTAAAAGAATGATATTTTTTATCTCTCTCAGTTCCGTAAATACTTGTCATATTTTCTACAAAAAATGATGGTTGGGTTCCAGCCTAGGATGATGCCTAGCCATTTGTTTATTTCAGAAGTTGGTCATTGCAAGGTGTTGCATTGAATAAGGATAGCTAAGAATCAATGCATGTATGGAAGTAACATAAGAGTTGAATCTAAGCCATCTAGATAAAAGATTTGTTTAATCTAGATGAAGATAAAAAACTAAATACCATGTAGAAATGCTATGATGAGATCATAAGTTACATACATAGAGGTGTGAACACGAAGTAGAATACCCACCAACCCAAGCTTATATATTTTCCTGTCATCGAGCAAACACCATATGCAAGATGGAGGGGAACAACTATGTTGGTTGGACCATGACCTATGGTTGCTCTCAATTTAGAAATAGTCATTTACCTACAATTAGGATTGTTAGAACTTATGATATTGCCATGAGATGCACTAACTATCTAAACTGAAGATAAAGTAAAATGAAAAGGTAGCTAGAATTGAAAGTACCGCTCTAATTCTCTCTCCAGAAGTGACTTTGTTTAATGTCAATGATTCAACACATGAAGCTCAGTCATTATAAATAGGAGCAAGGGGCAGTAATGGTTTTCTGGCCCACATATCATCCATTGTGAAGTAGTGTTTGAGATGTTGGCCATCGACTTTGATCTTATCAGTCTTCTTGTTCCAAATTATAATGGTTTCATGAGGGAAAATATGCTTGATGATGGATGGACCCAACTAGCGGGTCTTGAGATTTCCTATAAAGAGTCAAAGATAAGAATTTTATGTAACAATTGAACTCCAACTTGTAGTTCATTCCTCTTCGAGTGGCCATCATGCCACATATTGGTATGCTCCTTGTAGATGCATGTTCTTTCATACTCTATTACTCATACTTCTTCTACCTCTTGTAGTTGAAGTAGCCCATTGTCTTTTGTTTTAAAGAGATCAAAGTTGAGTTGTTTGATGGCCCATCGAGCCTTGTGGTCAAGCTCCACTGGTAGGTGAAAAAACTTCCCATAAATTAGATAGAAAGGTGTAGTTCCCAAGGGAATCTTATAAGATGTTTGATAATATCAGGGAGCATCATTCAACTTGTGAACCTAATCTTGTCCTATTCAACCAAATGTTTTCTCAAGATTGGATTTTATCTAATAATTGAAAGCCTCCACTTGACCACTCGTATGAGGATGGTGTGGAATATCCACACAATAAGAGTGATCATACTTACAAAGGAGCATTTCAAAGATGTACTAAAGGAAGTGAGATCACCATTAAAAATGATAGCATGGGGAATCCAACGAGTGGAAATATGATGTCTTTGAAAATCTTGATGATAGACATTGAAACACAAGTGACTGTGGCGATGGCTTCAGGCCATTTGGAGACATAATAAAAATGACTAGAATGTAGGTGAAGCCATAAGAGGAGAGAAATGGGCACATGCAGTCCATGCCCCAAATGTTAAATATATCAAATTCCTACTAAAGATTGAGTGGTATCTTATCCCTCTTGGAAATATTACCAGATCTTTGACATTTGTTGCATGACATTATGTAGTTGTGCACATCATTGAAGATAGAGGTTTATAAGAACCCATATCAAAGGATTTTTATTGCAGTCTTTTTGGAGCTTGTGTGACCTCTAGCTGCACTAGAATGACATTGTTCAACAATGAGAGGATCTTCCTCTTTGGAGATGCACCAATGGTAGAGGCCATCTAAACATAGCCGAAGAAAATAAAGCACATCCCAATAGTAATGGAGGATGTTTGACATGAACTTATTTCTTTTATTCCCTATTAAGATATGGATGAATGACTCCTTCAGTTAGGTAATTCACAAAGTTAGTGTACCACAGGGTGAATGTGGATACCTTTAGCAACTTCTCATCAGGAACCGAGTCATTGATATGGATCAGATCACAATGAATATTAGGCTAGATGATCAATGATGGTAATTATCTATTAGATATTGAGACACATGTATATAACATAAATAGCAAGAAGTTAAAACATAATGACTGCAAGTAAATATAACTCTGGCACTATTGTCTAGGGAACATAAATGAGAAATGCATTTCTAGACTCTGTAAAAATATTTATCATAGAGACTTTTGATTTTGAATCAATAGAGACATATGAATCTTGTTTATTGGGAAAGATGACAAAAACACCTTCCACTAGAAAAACTTAGAGAGAGTGACATATTAGGAATCATACATAATGATGTGTGTGGATCTTTGAGCATAAGTACTAGAGGTGGATATCATTACTTCATCACTTACACTAATGATTTCATTAGATTTGGCTATGTGTATCTAATGAAACACAAGTCAGAATCCTTTTATAGGTTTAAGAAATTCATCAATAAAGTACAAAATCAACTTGAAAACAATAAAGCAATTTGATCAGACTGAGGTGGTAAATGCATAAGCCAAGAGTTTGAGGCCTTTTTGAGGTATTGTGTTATTCTATCAAAATTTACCCCACCTAGAACACCTCAACGTAATGGTCTATCAGAGAGAAGTAACCACACCTTGATGTACATGGTTCAATCAATGATGAGTTTATCTAAACTTCTAATTTCTTTATGGGGGCATGCTCTTAAACCTGCCATGTTTAAACTTAACCATATACCATCCAAATCCATTGAAAAGATACCATATGAGATATGGAAAGGGAAACATCCCAATATGTCCTACATGAAAGTTCATGGATGTGAAGCTTATTTAAAAAATTAGTTCTATGAAATCATAGACCCATATTGGACAACTATTTCTTTTTTGGATACCCTAAGAAAACAAAGGTTGACCACTTCTATATTACATCTGACAACAAAGTGTTTGTTGGTAGAGATGTTGTATTCCTCTGAAAAGAATTTGTTTATAGTGGAACTAGTGGGGGAAGATAGAACTTGAAGAAGTTCAAGTCCAACATGATAACATTGAACCAATAAAGGTCAATAAGGAACATGAGGAGCCATAAATTGTTGTGAAATATCAAGTCCCCATTGTAACATAAGAACCTCAAAGATCTATTAGGGAACATCTTGAGAAAAATTGATATGGATTTCTTTTGAATCAACAAGACGATGTAGTAGTCATTGAGGATGATGAGACAACAACCTACGATGAAGCTATGGATCACTAGATTATGAGAAATGGCTAAAAGACATGACATCTGATATGGAATCCATGTATACCAATAAGGTAAGGACAATGGTGGATCCAACTAAAGGGGTAAAGCCCTTGTGGTGCATATGTGTCTTTAAAAAGAAGAAAATCATGATGGTAATGTACAAACTTATAATGGTATATTTGTAGCAAAATGGTTAAACCAAGATCAAGGTGTTCACTATGATGAAATGTTTCACCAGTTTCCATGGTTATATTCATTAGGATCATGCTTTCCATTACAGCTTATAATGATATGAAATCTGACAAATGGATGCTAAAAGCACATTCCTTAATATGAATCTTCATGAGTATGTGGATAAGACACAATCTTACGACTTTATCTCTACAAATCAACTTTGTTTGCAAACAATAAAGGTCAATATAAAGGTCAAAGCAATATCTTAGGGCTGGAATCTTCTATTTATGAGATAGTCAAACCATATGGCTTTGTTCAAAATGAAGATCCACCTTGGGCTTTCCAGAAGGTTGGTGGGAGAAGAACTATATTTCTCATATTGTTTATAGATGACATACTATTGATGGGAAATGACATACCTATTTTATAATTGATTAAGACCTAGTTGGGAAATACCTTCTCCATGAAGGACTTAGGACAAGAATCATATAAACTAGGAATAAATATATAGAGAGATAGGTATAGAAGTATTCTAGGCCTAAGATAAAGTACATACATTGACGAAGTGCTAAAGAGATTTAGAATTCAAGAGTCTGAGAGAGAAAACTTTCCCATGCTACATGGAATGAGTCTCTCTAAATCCCAATGTCGACCTAACTCTTTGGAAGAGAAGTCATGAATGTGTAAGTTTCCATATCCCTCAACAATTGGATCTATCATGTATGGATATATACATGCCTAGATGTCTCATATGCTTTGAGCATGATGGTAAAATACCAATCGAATGCCCGTTATGGTCACTATAGAGAAGCAAAGAACATCCTTAAATACATGACAAGGCTAAGGATCAATTCCAAATTTATGGTAGCGATGAAAATGTGGTTGTAAAAGGTTACACTAACACAAGCTTCCAAACTAACAAGGATGATTATCAGCCACAAATCAAGATTTGTTTTTTGCCTAAATGATAGTTGTAAGATGGAAAAGTTCCATGCAAGAGACAATGACTAATTCTAAAAAAAAGACAAGTACATTACTACCTCCAGTGCAACAAAGGAAGTAGTATGGATCAATAAGTTCATTAATGAACTTGGGGTGGTTTTGACCATTCAAAATGCAATAGAAATTTACTTTGAAAATAATGTAGTTCATGAACAAGATAAGGAACCTAGATCGCATCAATGTTCCAAATACATACTGAGAGATAGTACAATGAGAAGATGCTAAGATTAGCAGAGTACCAAATGAAACCAATGATCCCTTATTGAAAGAACTTTCACATTAGAAGCATTCTGGTCATATTAGATCACTTGGAATTAGATACATGAGTGATTGACTCTAGTGAAAGTGTGAGATTGTTGATTATATGCGCTAACTTGAGAGACATCATGTGATTATAGTAAAAGGGACGTTTTTTGTTTGATTTTATTAATAATAAAATGAAATTCCACTCTTTATGTTCTTTATTATTGAGATAATGAATAAACCTAATAATGTCCTAATAATTGTATGACTTGATGACATATGGTTTGGGTTGTGGATCTAAACACGAGATCATACGTCTGTTTAGAGTACTCATTATCATTGTATCCCTAGTTAGTCATTATATTGGATAGTATATGACATCAATAATACACAAGACTAACATCTATGCTGAGTGATGACTATGACTCTTTGGTCATGATATTGGATATCAATTCAAATACACAGATACTTGTTATCAAACAAGTTGTACTACATAGATTCACCCTATTATTGTCATGTGACAATCATGTAACGACATTTCAAAGTCTTATCTCATTGTGATAGTCATGACTGTGATCCCTAGACTTTAAGCCACTATCGTATTACTTTGACACTAGCCCAACATAACATTGAAATAAGGGTTGCTAGAAAGGTGGTTATGGGGTGAACTATGACTAACCTCCCAAAGAAAGGGTCCATGAGGGTCATTCATTACCAGGGATTAACCTTGTTTTAAGTGTTGTGACCTTTCTTGATCATAATCAAGTAGGTGTACTGAGCCTTATTACCTCATCTAAAAAATTTAGCATGATACAATAAGGATTTGGCATGATAGACAAGTTCATTTATTTTTGCATATCTATCGACTTAATATTATCAAAACAAAACATTGTATTCATCGGGAACAAGTAGATCAAACAATTATACAACCAATCATTGAAAATCATACATAAAAAATAAGCATCAATATGATAATAAAGTTTAATAAGAGGTAAAGCGTACCTTGAATCCCAGAGATCTCCGCGATGAGTCGACAGTGACTCCTCCTGGAGGCTTAAGGGTGGCCGAAGGAGAAGGGAGTGTGCAAGGGATCCCCTGTATTCCTCAAATCCCAGAGATCTCCGCAACGCTGGGTGCTTCGTCCTCGACTAATACCAAATCCTCGCAGGCAGGACCTTCGAAGGATAACTCCAGAAATGATGCGACATCTTCCTTTGCGGACTGGCTTTTTGCAAGCCGTCAAGGTAGAACGATTGCAGACGTCTCAGTTGTCAACTTCATCAAGCCAACTATCAAAGATGGAGCCAAGTGTGGCTCGATCTCTAGCCAGGAAGGAGCGTCCCCAAACTGGAATCTATATTTGTCCACCATATTCGCTAGTAGGAAGCCTTTTAAAGGGCAGTTTAGTGGTTGGATCAGAAGACAATGGAGACCCAGTGGGACCTTCGAAATCATAGTTGAGGAGAATGAAGGGTTCATTATCAAGATGCCGTTGGCCACAGAGAAGGATCGTATCCTTGATGAGGCACCGTGGACAATGGACAGAGCTCTCATCATTTCTCAAGCTTGGGAACCAAGGTCTGCACTTCAGGCCCTTTCCTTTGATCGTGTCCCAATCTGGCTAGAGGTGGAGAACCCTGGAGTCCCATAGACAATCGATGGGATCACCAGTGTGGCTATCACCATTGGGAGGCCACTGGACTTCGTGGAATCCTCACTCACAACTGGCTGTATGGATTCCGCCACCTTGTGTGTGGAAATCTCATGCTCTGACAAGATCCCCAAGACTACCTTAGTGGAGGTTGATGGAGCTACAAAGCAGTTGAAGGTTAACGCTTTGTTGAAGCCTCTCTACTGCTCAGGATGCAAACATTTTGGTCACAAATAGGGTTCGTGCCCCCTGGTTAGAAAACACTTGATTCCTTCCAAGGAGGTTCAATTCTGATTTGGGAAGCAAGGTGTTCGACGTTTTGCCAAAAACATCCAAGCACCTGATGCTGAACAAAATGAAATGGATGCTAATCAGGAGAAGGATGATGAGGTTGTGGCAGAGATTGCGCATCATGTGATGAATACAGTCCTCGATGCCACCCTGGAGAATCGCCAGATGACCCTTCCCCCCTCCTTTAAGGAACCTGATATGTACGATTCCTCTCCAAGCTTCAATGCAGGCAGTCTAAACTGGGATTGGGAGTTGGAGCTCTACAGGAGAAGTGGAAAAGAGGTCTCGAAGTCTTGGAAAGTCAACAGGATATGGAAAAGCTGTGGTTTCTCTGTTGATTATAAACAGAGAAAGGTCAATCTGTTTGAAGATTTGTCTCAGGGAGACTCAAACTCAGAGGTCGACTTCGACCACTGGGGTTCTGACTCTGCTGTTCTTGCACACCCAAGATCTAAGAAAAAGGTAGGAAGAAAGAAGAGGGAGGACTGATCAAGTCCTTTGCTTGCTATTCTGCTATCTAAAATGAGATCATGTTGTTCTTGACATATGGGGCTGACAATTTCATTCTTTGTTTTGCCCTTTTCCACTCTTTGAAGGTGAATTTATTGCTAGTGGTGAAGTGGGTGGAATAGAGAAGGCGGGTTGGCATTCCTATTTGGATTGAACATGGGTTTCTGGCTCTATTTAGCAGATAATGCTTGCTTTGTTAGCAGTGGTCTTGATGATCACCTACTGAGGACTGTTGCTCAGCTTTAGGTTTGATCTAATCAAGTTAAACTATGGCTTTAGGTCTGGCTTGTGGTTCTTAGGAGTCAGGTCTGCATTTTCACCAATTAGGTCACCTGAGTTTGTTGTACTCCTGTTAACCTGCTTGACAACACTCATTTTTTGTGGGTGAGTTTAATGCATATGAGGTGGTTGGAAGGTTGGATGACTCTTGTACTCAGTCTTGGGCGTCTGTTATTGTTTTTATGCTTTCGTTACTCCTTAGGTCATGGCTTCCTGCGTGAAGCCTGGCATTGGTTTGTAAGTGCTTATAACACAGGTTTGAGGGGGCGTTTTTGTTCTGTACCCAAAGTTTTGGCACAAGATATAGTAACATGAATTTTTACCAACAAAAAAAAGCGTACCTTGAAATGAGTACTATACTAGAAAAATTTATTAGATTTTTAAAAGAGTTACTAGAATAGCTCTTGACATATATGTAAATTGTGATTTGATTACAATCAACAAGATTTAGTTATCTTAATGATATTCATCAAGGATGGATGTTTTCCCTAGTTAATGTGTCATTCATCAGATTATAGATTTCAACCTTTCAAAGTACATGCTACATCAATATTATGTCACATATTACATCATAGATCATTCATAACTCAGAGTGAAACATCATAACAAGGTTGATGATTTTTAGTTAGACTTTCCTTGATATTAACAGGTACATCATAAGATTTAAAATGATAATGAGTTAGTTACCAAAATATATACATTAAGTATTATTTCCAAGCCATGTAGTCATTAAAATGCACACGAGTGATCAAGATTAGATTTTTTTCTTCATGAGGCATATAAACCTATTGATTCAGATTCTATGTATGTATTGAAGATCATGTCCAAGATTATTGTTCTAGAATTTGAAATTCCATATTAAGCTTCACTACAAGCCAGAAGATCATATTAGGCACTCACGTGTGATAAAGGTTGAATCTTGGCTAATAGTTCATCAAGTATTCCTTATCTATAGTTCCAAGAAATATTTTTTTAATGATTTATCATGATTAGGCATAAATATGCATTTAGAATTTCAAAAGGATATAAAGTATTCATATTCCACAAAAAATAGGGAAATCTAGGGGATACAAAGGGTTTGGAGGGTGTGCTAAAAGGCTATAGACAAAAATTGGTGGATCTGATCATGATCATGAAGGAAGCGAAGATCCTACATTTTTTGTGAGTGGGGGCACACATACAAGACATTCAATGAGGACACATGATTCACGAGTAGGGATACCCATGTTGGAAGTAGGATTTCTAGTTCAACTCACAAGAATGCGGGGATCTACTATCCATGGCCAATCTATGGATTGGATTGATCAAAACCATGAGTGATTAAGCATAGAGAGCTGACCTATAAAGAAAACTCAAATGGTAAATCTAGAAACTTATCATTAGGAAGAATTTATAAACACCAATATGGGTATGGCAAGGGTAGAATAATCACATGGGACACAAAGCATATGTCCTCTTCTAGTGTGGTAATAGGGAACCAAGAAATTGATAACAAGTTTTTCCTAGATATGTTGTTTGAAGAAGACATGTCCTTTGTAGATGTTACATTATGGGAAACCAAGGTCATCCACTACTACAGAAACGGCCTTTGGCGTCGGTCTTTTAACCCCATTTGGCGTCGGTTTCCGACCAACGCCTATGTGGGCGCCGCTAAAGGTCGAACACTTCGACGTCGGTTTTTTAACCGACGCCTATTTAACCTATATGCGCAGGTCTTTTAGTAGATAACCGACGCCAAAAGGGTTCGCGCCACAGAAAACGGCGTCATCTAGGGCACTTTCTGCATCGGTGATTTACTAAAAGACCGACGCCTATATTCCATGTAGCGTCGGTCTTTTAGTAGATAACCGACGCATAAAGTGTCCTAGATGACGCCGTTTTCTGTGGCGCGAACCCTTTTGGCATCGGTTATATACCAAAAGACCGACGCCTGGTTGTTTAAATAGGCGTCGGTTCGATATGAATATCCGACGCCATTTCCAGGACTGCTTTGGCCACATCAGGCGTCGGTTATCTATACATAACCGACGCTGTAGGTCTTTGCTGACGGTTTTCTATAAATAACCGACGCCTATTTATATATATATTTTTTTCATATCAGTTTGCAGGCCTGCTGTGGCTGGTCAGCAGGATGAGAACCTGCATTTCAGTTTTCTGAACTGCAGGTTTACGACATCCATTGATATCAGCCTACAAACAGGCCGCAAACCTACAAAAGTCACAAGGAAAATTTCACACAAGTACATACATTCAGACATCAATTCAATTCTCACATTCACACATATAGAAACATTCAAATAAATGTATTAACATTCAGAAATATTCATTTACAAAGTATCATTCATTATCGCTATCAACATCCCAATTATATCTTACAGTTGCCAATGCTTGTATGGCTTTTGCCCATTCTTCTCTTACTTCATTTAATGCTTCCATCGTATATGGAGCATGTATATTTTTTAAGCGTTTACCTATAGTGTGGTCAGTTTTAAACACCTGCAAAGAGAATGATGTATATATATAAGTAATAATATAAAAATAAGATTGATATATTTCATACTAACTAATGAGACTATATATAATACCTCATGTATGCTATCGATGTCCAATGCGACATGTTTGATAATCATCTGCATAAATCGCATCACATAGTATGTGCATGCCCAGCCATTGTCTTGTGTAGCACACTATAAATTGAAACATACAAAATAATACAACTAAGCACAATTCACATCAATGATATATACATTGGAGTCGGGGAGTCGGGAACTTACTTGTACGTTCTCCCAATTTATTGGCTGGTTCTTTTTCCTTGGGACCTTTCCTCCAGCCTTTTTGAATGCATCTAAACCCCTACATGTTAATATAACACAGTAAATTGCATAAGTAAATAGTAATGTAATAAAAGATGTTAACGATATAAAAATGAAATATTTCTCACCAGAATAATGGCATTCTCATTACGTGTCCAATTTTAGGGTTCAATGTACTCCCCGCAGGATCTAGATAATAAACAGTGAATCTCCCGGGGACAATAACTAGTAACTCCCAATGTCTACTGCTAGAGGTAAGAAGTTAACAATTAATAACTCAAAATGCAAAATAAAAATGGAATTTTCTTAAGTCCAAATTATAAATAAAGTAAACTTACTTGACATTGAATGGAGCTATTATTATCGTCTTCTTTTGCTGACCAAAAATTGTAAAAGCATCTATACAGTATTGTTGAACATTATCAGGGTCTTTAGCTACCAAACTAATCAATGATGGAATCAAAAATCCCAAATGATCAAATGCAAATTGTTTGCAATGATCTTCGACTAAGTAGCTGCAAAACATATAGTCGTATGCATTAATATATAAGAAACCAGATCACCGGATCTTACACAAGGTATATGGATGTATAAACAAGATCTCACCTTATCCATGTCTCTATCATTGATGTATTCAGCCAATCATACATAAACAACACAATAATATCTTGTATAAATAAAGAGCTATCGTATGATTGACCTGCATAATCTGCATCTAAAGAAATAATTATAGGGCAATGTACATTATGTGCCCGTAGCCAACATGCCATTCCCCTACAAGCAGGACCTAACGGGTATGTTAGGTCAGTTGGAACCCAATAGGGTAATGCGGGAAGTGGAAGTGGAGGCCTAGGTGCTCCTGGTGTCTTCTTTTTAACCTGTACATATAATTTCAGATCAGTTGACATCATATATACACATTAACAGTCTAAATCAATGTAAATTTATCTTACAATTTCAGTCGTGTAGACGACATCTGCTTTGGGCCACAATATCACCCCGCCTTCTGCATTAGCAAGTCTATCAATATCCGGGTGGGGATATGGCAATGTAGCTTCTCTCCAATCGGGTAACACACGTATCGGGCTCACACGAACGTAGCCCTGTGGCATTGGAGTCCCGTGAAACATTGCCCCAGGAAGGGACGGGTAAGCCTGCGCCTCTGCAACAACGTAGTCTTGCATTCTTAAGCGGCATGGCTTCAATGCCTACAAATTTACGTAAAGAATATTATACATATATACATATCATCTTGAAAACATAACAACTTGAAAAGACTAACTACAATGTCATAAACAATACTTACAGCAGACGTGCTAGGCGATGGGTCTCCAGGATTACTCGCAGTCTGTGCATCAGGAGAAGAGTGGGTCGCCATAGGCGTATTGGAAGCCTGAGATGCCTGCCACCACAACAATTCTTCCTTGACCTTCTCAGCAACTACGTCGTTGACCTTCTTAGCAACTAAATCCTCAACTCTCTTATTCTCCTATACATGGTTAAAAGAAACATTAGATTCTTATTAATGAATTTCCTTTTGCACTAACATTCTAAAAAAAGAATAGGTTACCTCTTCTTGAGAAAGTCCCGCTCTGGGTTTGCGCTGGGATGGCCCAAAGAATGCTTTGATGCCAACACCAGCGCCGACACCTCTAACACGTCCAGGATGCTCTGGGTTACCCAGAGCAACTGTCAATTCATCCCTTGTGCCCTGAGGGATGAACGTGCCTTGTTTCCTCTGCTCGTGCAGCTCCCGCTAATCACCATAAACAGAAATTGGTAAGTTAACACCACAAATAATCAATATTCAAACGATTTCTCTAAGAGTTGTATTTTACCATTTTTGTAGCCGCCTCAACAGTTACAGGCTTCTTTATTTCACCCTTCTTGTTTTGCCTGCCAGCTATCCAGATATCATGGCGAGGCATGGGTGTGGCAGACTCCTGAGTAGGAGCAGACTCCTGAGTAGCCGCAGACTCCGCCTGTAGTCCTTTTGAAATAATACACACCACATTTTGGACAATCTTTCAAATCTACATAGTCCTTTTGAAATAATACACAATCATTCAGGCATGCGTGTATCTTCTTGGCCTCCATTCCCATTGGGCACAACATTTTCTTTACCTGGTATGTTGAGATTCGAAGCTCGTTTCCTTCAGGAAGCATTTCTTTCAACAAAGTCAACAATGAAGTGAATCTTTTGTCGCTCCATCTATTGTTAGCTTTCAACTTATACAATCTCAACACAGCGCTAAGCTTCGTAAACTTAGCACAGCCTGTGTATAACGGTATCTCAGCATCATGCACAATGTTTGTAAAGATAGGAGGTGGATCGGTGTGCTCTACCCTACAACTATCCAGCATCGCATCAACGATGTCTGCTGGAACTGGTTCGTTCACATTTACGTCATCGGAGGCAATTTCTTCTTCCACCCAAGCACTGCTATCGACATCTACTGGTTTCGATTTTGAAATCTCTCCATGCCAGTGCCATTCTTTATAGCCTTGTACAATCCCGTTGCACATGACATGACTTTTGATTTCCTCACCAGTGTTGACTTTCAAGTTGTTACCGCAATGCCTACATGGACAGTAGAACCTATCTGTAGGTTTTTTCCTATGTTCCTCGGCAAATCTAATAAACTGATCAAGACCAGATATAAACTCTGGGGTGCAACGATTATGAATGGACATCCATGATCTATCTATTCTATGATCAGAGAAAACAAGTATATATTAGGAAACAAGTATATATTAGGAAAAGATTAGGCAGCATTTCCCCGCTGTTCTCTAAGTACATATGTACTTAGAGAACAAACGGGGAAATGCCAACAAACACATTTGATGTCATTCTTATATATAATAAATGTGTACCACCTATCCCATCCTTGAACACCTAATCTCACTAGTAAGTGTATAATGTGTATTGGGTTTTCAAAAAAATTTTGGCAGCATTTCCCCGCTGTTCTCTAAGTACATATGTACTTAGAGAACAAACGGGGAAATGCTACCAAAATTTTCTCGAAAACCCAATACACATTATACACTTACATCCTAAGTGAGATTAGGTGTTCAAGAACAGTCCAAACCGGGGACTATCTTAGATTTACTCCTAATGAGTCAATCTTGGACGGGTTTCTAGGCCAACAAACACAATAATAGATATCTACAATGAAGCCGGACTCCATACAAACAGTATATAATTTAGTGATTGTTCATTCTAATTTATACCAATGTACAAGTAATATAAAAAACAATGATAGTTCACATTCTAGGCCAACAAACACATGTGATGTCATTCTTATATATAATAAATGTGTACCACCTATCCCATCCTTGAACACCTAATCTCACTAGTAAGTGTATAATGTGTATTGGGTTTTCAAGAAAATTTCGGCAGCATTTCCCCGCTGTTCTCTAAGTACATATGTACTTAGAGAACAAACGGGGAAATGCTACCAAAATTTTCTCGAAAACCCAATACACATTATACACTTACATCCTAAGTGAGATTAGGTGTTCAAGAACAGTCCCAAACCGGGGACTATCCAAGATTTACTCCTAATGAGTCAATCTTGGACGAGTTTCTAGGCCAACAAACACAATAATAGATATCTACAATGAAGCCGGACTCCATACAAACAGTATATAATTTAGTGATTGTTCATTCTAATTTATACCAATGTACAAGTAATATAAAGAACAATGATTGTTGACTTTCTAGGCCAACAAACACATGTGATGTCATTCTTATATAATAAATGTGTACCACCTATAAAAAACACATTGTCCAATATTAGGTTCAACACTTGAAACATACATTCGTTTTCAACATAAAAAATTTGTATCATTAGGGTCCAACATGTGGATTATATGGGACATACACATCAAGGTGGTCATAAGGGAGGATATTTCCTTATTTATGAGTAAGCGATATAAGATTAAGATCCATATAAAAATTAGGGCAGAAGGAAGAAATAAATCTTCTTTAGGATACAATAGACCCTTATGGATGTATTTAGGGTCATATGTACCATCATAGAACAAAAGGGGTACACTCTAGGATTTAAGATCACACTACATCATGTATTTTATACAAAATTACATGTATGTGTATATAAAAAATATATTTATAAGGAACTTCTATACATATCTAATCAACAAATCAGTAATTAACTAAGTATTCATCAATACTTACTATTAATCAGTATCTCTAATCATTAAAATCGGCAAGCAGATCAGTAATTGTAAATAACAAACTATGAATTGTTGAATTAAAGTAATCACTAAAGTAATACTAACCAGTAGTACCAATCATTAATCACTGAAAGCAGCAAGGAAATCAATAAAACTAATCATGCATTACTAGTATATAAGAGCAATAGGATATTTACTTCGATGCATTACAGCAGTACCCAATTATTTCAGCTTACATACCTTTCGTTAGCGGCGGCGGACAAATAGGCGAGCTCCCAGCAGTGGTGGTCGAAGCAGGAAGAAGGGGGTGGCGCCGGGCGTGAGCAGGAAGAAAGGAGCTAGGGCGGCGGGTGACGCTGGACGAAGCTGGCAGGTGGGCAGGCAGGTGGGCAGGCAGCGGCACACTGGGCAGGCACGCGGAGCGACGGCACCAGGCGTGGCGGCGGCGCCGGTTCTCAGGCGTGGCGGCGGCACAGGGCGATTGGAGCAGCAGGGCGGGCAGCAGGGGCGGGCAGCAGGGGCGGCAGAGAAGAAACTAGCCGGAGAGGGGCGCCGGAGATGGGGCGCCGGAGAAGAAACTAGCCAGAGAAATGGCGCTGGAGAAGAAATCACCGGAGAGAAATCGCCGCAGTAGAGAAATCGCTCGCAATGAAACAGAAGAAAGGGGAAGAGTCGGGCGATCGAAGGTTATGAAGTTCCCAAATAGGGTCGGTTGTTTACAACAACTGACGCCTAAACATCTTTAGCGTCGGTTGTTTGCAACAACCGACGTCCAATTGGACGATATTTTCAGGAAAATGTTTGGCGGGAACCACCTTCAGCGTCGGTTATACAAGGATAACCGACGCTGAAAGTGACATTTTCGGTGCAAATTTTCATCGCACATAGGCGTCGGTTTTCTAGGTATATAACCGACGCTGACAATGACACTATTTTTTTTATCAAAAAATGGATTTCGCGGGCGACTTTAAGCGTCGGTTTTTTATAAACAACCGACGCTTAATACAAAGCGGTACCCGTGTCTGGCTGGTCTTCGAATATAGATGTCAGTTTGCTTAAACAACCGACGCCTTATATGATAGGCGTCGGTTTTCCTTAATAACCGACGCCCAGAAAAGCGACATTGAATGCTATTTCTGTAGTAGTGATCGACACTACCTACAAATCCAAATGTGAAGGAAAAGTTGGCATCACAATTGAAGTATGAGGTGATTGTGCGGCTCATCGGATCAGAGATCAGATAAATGATGCTGAAAGAGAGGATGATATTTTTTCGATTACATCAGGTGATTCAACATGTATGAGTTGGACATGGAACGCTTTATGGTGCAATTATCATTTAGAAAAGTCTAAAACACTACCCTCACTGGAGGACCACAAAATTGTTCAATTGCATAATGGCCATATAGGAATGGTCATGAACCTTTACCCCAACATAAGACCTACTAGAGCATATCATCACTCGAGATTGTATATTCGATCTCCCTCTCCACCTCTATGTACCAACTATATTCAAATATATTGGGCTAGCTCTTGGAGGGCCGATCAAAGTCAATTCTCACACAATCAACCAAACACACAACATGTTTGCAAAACTTGCAATGGAAGTGAGCACAAGGAGGAATCTAATATCAACAATTCTCATCAATGTCATAGAGTACGAGGTTGAATATGAGGGATTCCCATTTGACTTCTTGACATGCGGAAAAGAGGGAAAAACATTGAAGTATTACAAAGTAAGCCAATCCCAACCAGAGAATAATACAGATCCACTAGGGAAGGAGACACAAACTGCTACAGTTTACCCAACTAAACGGATGGTTAATGATTGACAAACACAATGCGGTATGAGAAAAGGATGGAGTGAGAATGGACATGTGCCAGATAAACCACCTGATATAGGATACAACACGAATATATATGTGAGTCCAATGGAGGAGGATAACTTGGGACACCATGATGAACTAGGAGAGAAAATGTTGAATAGAAGAAGTAGAAAGAGAACCACACCAAACCAACAAATGTATGGAAGAAGAAGAAACACATGACTAACCTGGGAACTAAAAACCAAAAGAGAATAGTGTTGGGAGAGTTACTGAACAATGAGGGCAACATGCAACTGAATGATGCAACCATCAATATAGACCATGTGGGAAATAAAAGCAAGCATACTACAATGACCCTAATTTTAATGAAGTTATTGAAGTATTCCAAGAGAAAGATGACACTAAGAGGAATGTAGCACCAAAAAATCAGACAAACCGACCCACTTGTAGTATCCCCACTATAGGTGAAAGTCAAGTCACTAATACATCAACACCACCTAAACTGTCCACTTGAAATGTGATAAAAGGGAGTAGAACAAATATGAATAGGAGTGGAAAGGCAAGAAACCCTAGCAAAACAAATAGGAGAATCCCTATATTGGGATATAAGACCATGAGGGAAGAAAATGATAATGGTCGGGAAAAGGTAGAGAAGGCGGTGAAGGATAAGGAGAGCTAGGAACCATCTTAAGGTTACTAAACTCTACTATTGTTGTGCATCCTTTCATCACACTTCTCTCTATGATAGACCTCATGTTCTATAATGTGAGAGGGACTAGAAACTAAGAAACATGCCAAACCTTGAAGGAATACATTGCCATCAACAAGCATATTTTTTTAGGGATTATTGAACCACACATAAGCACCCAAAAAGCAATGGAAGAAATAAAGTGGTTGGACTTTACAAACTCAGGCATATTTGAGATTCAAGGATTTGTAGGTGGGATATTAATATGCTAGAACGATGGTCATTGTAAAGTGCATATTCTTCAAACTCTCCCTCAATTCTTCACATGTAAGTTGGAAAACTCCATCTTAGTCACGTTCATATATGCTAACCCTCACATAATATTAGAAATCTCTCATGGAAATACCTTATGGATATGGGCGAAAAATATATGGACATGTGGACTGATTTGGGTGACTTCAACACCATGGTAGTTCCATCAAAAAAGAGTGGGGAAGATATGTAACTATTCATAATCTCTACTATTAAACAACATTCTATGTGAAGCCGAGTTATCAACTCTATGATTCTCTAGATATAAATTTGCCTGCAAGAGGGGCCTTCTACAAGAATATCTTGATAGTGTTGTTTCTAAAGATGCATTCATCCTAAAGTTTCTAAAGACACCAATCACACACTTATTCATGGTGGAGTCAACCCATTCCCTCTGCATATCAAGACCATAAATAAGCATAAGGGGAATCAGAGATTTAAAAGGAAAGCTTCATGGAAGGAAGATATGAATTTTCATGGGACTCTAGAGATGTGCTGGCAGAGCTATGTGAACTTCACAAAGCTATGACATCCTTACAAACCAAGAACAAATGTTGGAACTATAATTCACAAAAAGGAAATGAATCAACAAGAACAGGCTCTTAAGAAATATAGATATGCTATAGAGAAATCTAGTTATGGATTATGATCCAATAAGTGATCAACTTTGAATCAACATGCAAGATGAGTTAAAACAAGTGCTTAAGGAAGAAGAGAAAGATTGGAAGAAGAGGAGTCATTTAAATTGGCTCAATGCCACAAATATCAACACAAAGTTCTTCCATACCTATCAATCAAACAAAATGTAGGAACTGTTGGGAAATATGCAATCATATAGGTAATGGATACAAAAAAGTATCTACCATATTCCCCTTTACAGATGATCATGTAAATAACTATGAAATGGGAAGTATTTCATTCACCATATCATGTTGATAAGAAAAATTTTGCATGCATAAACAATGAGGACTAAGTATACCTTAAATAGATCCATAACACAATAGGGCCATGGCCTAATGGGTGGCAACATGTATCCCTAGTGGAATTCAGATGGCCTAAACATGTAGCATTATATATAAGTACCAGTACTATAGATATTTTAGTCAAAACATTTTACATGCATAATCAGGTGGAAATATTAACATTCCTCTCATTAATCACATCAAATATTCATACGACGTAGAAAGATGAGTTAAAGGACAAATTATATAGGAATACTCAAGATTGATAAGAATTCAAACTATTTTAATTTAGCAAACATGATATTTCAACTCGAGTATAAAACTAAACAAGATTCAAGATGATAGCCTCATTATAGGAAATTAGGATGAAAGTCATGTAAATGCCCAAACAAAAATAGAAATTGTGCATACTTGATATTCATGACCAACCCTATTTCTAGTGGTAAAATTCACTATTTGTCCTTCTGCAACTACAAGGTTTTTATACACACATTAATATGTAATTGTCTAGTTAGAATTGAAACTATATCTAAACGTAATATTGGCTTCCTGATGTTCAATATCAAGGTTTAAATCAAAGGAATACCTTTTACATGTATGGATTATTAAAAATATATATTTACATTTCAAATTATTAGTAGTAAATATTCATAATAATTATTATAATTTCTTTATTTCTTTTATAATAATATAAAAAAAGTCTTTATCTAAACATGTAGGTTTCTTTCTCTTATACCTCATTTAATTGAGTTAGGTCATTGATAGGAACACAAACCCTTTCCTTCTTATTGAGTTTCTAGATACGATAAATTATGTGTATATTATTTTTATCCTAATTTCAATCATCTAATGGCTTTTTAGGGTTTACATTCAACACAAATTCTACTATTAGTAGGTTAATACTTTTCATGCTACTGCTTAGAATCTAATAGAAAATATGTCAATTATACATCTAAAATGTATCATATATTTACATTCATACCAAGAAATGAGTATACATAAATTTCATCATTAAAAAGTAAAAAAAGTACTAATAAATTGATTGTCTACTAGTTACATTATCCTACTATTCACTAATGATCATATTCATATTATTTAGGATAACCTCTTTCCAAGTAACTCCTATGATCAAGTTATGAATTTGAATCACCAAAATATATTATCTTCATTACCATTCATTAGCCTCATTATCTAGCTTCCTTAAGGTAGGGTAATAGGAATAATTTAGTGATCTTTAGGTGCTATTTATCTAATGGGTTCTATCGATTTTCCAGATTGGATAATATTTTTAAATTTAACATTCTGGGGTTTTCAAGTCAACATTAGTTTAAGTTTCCAAAATATAAAATAAATAAATGAGAGATTAACTTATTGTATAATCATTATTTGTTGGTATTTCATGATGTCCTCTTGAGTTCATGTGATTAGAGTATAATGGATAAGTTGATCAATACCTTAGCATAGCAAATCCAAGATTATCCCTTGCAACGATTATCCTTGGGGATCATAATAGGTTGGATATGGTCTGAAGATGCAACTTTGCCACCATAATAGTAATCTCATCATGAGGAGGTTGTAGTGGTGGCTATATTCTAGCTAAAAATGATTGTGATAGAGTTTTGGTATAGATAATTGTATCATCATCTATAAATCAAGAAAATGAGTTTTTATGGTGGTGGGAGTCAACTATGATGAGTGGGTAGTGTTGTTGCAAGTGTCCAATACCCAATTTTCTAGTCTATAAATAGGTTGTGACTGAGATGATTGACTTCTTGGTCATAGTGGAGAAGGTATAGTCCGCAAGGGAGGAAGATGATAGAAAAATTATATGGAGGTTGTCCTATACGTAGTGATAGACCAGGGGGTGAAGTGAAGAGTGATTCTCCAACAATCATGGTTTCTATAGTTGCCTTTATTGACCACTATCATTGTAGGTTATAATTTCCATTGTCAATACTCATGATGGAGCATTATGACTGATGTCCACATCTAAGGTTCCATTGGGTACAAGAGAGTTGCGATAAGGAGAAGGAAACAAGATTAAGAGAAAGGACTAGAGAAGAAAGATGAGCAAGGTGGGGAAGGGGTGCAAAAGATACACCACATATGGTGGCATCTTGAGAAGTCATTGATATCACAGGTAGTGGTTCCCCATATTTGTGTACCATAGTGTCTTGTAGGTATTAGGAAGATGGAGGTGGTGATCTCATGGTTTGTTGGTGGATAAAGGAATTTCTGATGGCCACTACACTTGGCAACAACATTGCCCTTCTTTCAAGGTTCTTTTCATGAGGGATAGTAAATAGTGATTCTAGGGTTGATGAATGATCAGGGAAGAAAGGGAGATGACGAAGTACTAAAGGTGAGGGAAAGGAGGATTAAACAGGTGCATGAGGGCATGAGGGGAAAGGCATAGTCTGGGGCCAAGGTCTTGATACAAAACACACAACTAGGGAAGAAGAAGTAAGCAAATATTTAATGGAGAAAGGAAGGAAGTATTAATGGTATAAAAATGTAACTACTAAGTGAAATAATGTACATTAAATGTAGAGTTTTCCAGTAATAGAATGGGTAGGAAAATGAATTTTGACTTCCTTAAATTTGGTACCTAGGCTAATTAAAATGTTGGGAATCAAACTGAAAGTAGAATTCTCACTCTGAAATATTTTCTATTTTATTTTTCTATGAGGGTGATAATTTTGCATTTAATGTAGTGAATTTCCCTTTTCAATCAATTTAATATTGTAAATCATTTTATTTATATACCTTTATCCACCAATCTTATAAATATTATAGATTGTCAATTATGGTGAAAACTAGTTAATTAGTGGATTTGTATAATTAACACCCCATGTGACAACTTATTAATTAGTTTACCGTTAGAATAATGAATAGTGGATATGTTGAAACATTGTATAATCTTGGGGTCTCCTATTAGTCCTAACATACTAAAATGGGGCTAAGAATAGGGAAGGTTGTAGGTTTGAGTATGTTACAATGCTCCACCCCTTAAAGATGATTTGTTCCCAAAATCCATCCATTCATAGCCTAGCCATGATTATGAATGGTGTCAAATAGATTCCTTTTTTTGTGTTACATACTAATTTACCTACTTTGATTCAATTCATTAAAAAGGCATCTTTGCTTCATTTTTCATCACTTGAATTTACTTATTAGCATGCGTTCCATGATGTAAATTCATTTTATTTATCATTTGAAAAAATGTTTCCTTACTTTTAATTGTCCTAGTGATGAGATAGTGCATAATATCATGAAGATCAACTTTTCATTGAGTTAGTGAGCTATTTACCTCCTTAAAAATCATATTTGTACTATCAACCAATTGGGTTAACCCAACTTAGAAATTGACCTTAATTTGATAGGAAATTTCTTTTCATAGACTCATTTTAGATATCTAACTAATTTCCCTGTTATTCATTTTTACAAGGTTCATACCCTTATTAGGTGGCATCTATATTTCTTTTACATTACTACCAGAAACTACTCAAACATAAATAATTACAACTACTATTAGTTTCCATCATCCCTTAATCTGTAATATTAATGAATGAAGAGTACAAGACTCCACCCCTTAAAGTATTAATGTATAACCTATTAATTATCTAGAGAGTTAAAAGTGGTAGGTTGGCGAGACATATAAATGCAGAACATCTTATTCACACATTCTACTTCTCACTTAGGGCTAGGGTCATAGGATAGACCTAACCAATCATACAGTTCTCTGTTAGAGGGCTTCTATACTTCTTCTAAATGATTTGGGGTGGTGACTTAATTTCAAAAGCCATACATATAATTTAACACCCAAACCCACTACCCAAGGCTCTAATAGAGTTTTAGGAATGATGACTGCCCCCACAAACCACTACTAGCCTTAAATATGCACTTTGTCCTCACTCACGTGCAAGCCAAGATTAACTTCCCGACTGGTCACCCATCCTAGTACTACTTTGGATTGAGCACACTTAACCACAAAGTTCTTTAGTGATTGGCTCCTTGAAAAGGAGGTACGCCTTCATGATATGGGTATTCGAATCACTCTGTTTTAGATCATACTTGAGTCTTCAAATCCAGGGAAGTTACAATCTCCCCCACTTAGACTCTTGATGTCCTCGTCAAGGCTCAACTATATACCCTCATAATCTCTTATCCATTTTAGTATAGACCCATAATATCCCATGAAAACCTAGCTCCCATCCACGACTACCAATCCAGGGTGGATCCATCTCATCTTAGTTGATAGCCCTTTCCAACTTACATGTACTGAATGACTTAAGATTGACATGCCACATGCTCATGCGAGCCCCACAAATTGGAATGAGATTTGGCTCTAATACCATTATGTAGTACCTGATCCCACTGCCCAAGGCTCTAGTAGAGTGTCAGGAATCATGACTGGCCCACATACCACCACTAGCCTTAATTGTGCACTTTGTCCTCACTCACGTGCTAGCCATGATTGATTTCTTGACTGGTCAGCCATCCTAGTACTACATTGGGTTGAGCATGCTTAACTATAAAGTTCTTTAGTGATGGGCTCCCTAAAAATGAGGTGCACCATGGTGATATGGGTTTTCCAATCATTCCTTTAGGTCATATATGAGGTCTCATATCTTGGGACGTTACACATAATATAAAAGATTTTATTTTTTACATATTGTTAATAATGAAAGCACTCTTAACTATGGAAACATTGTGATAAAATTCCCAAAATGGCATCAAAATCAACATGATAACCTATTCAACCATGTTCCACTACATTGAGCATATACTATTATTATATCATCACTTCATTTTACCAATAGAGTCTAGTTCTTCAAACCTCTACAAGGGCATACCAAAATGTATATATAACATCTAGAATAGGGAGGGGACAAGGTTTATCAAAACACAAAGATAACTTTTATTGGGTCCTAATAGGACATGATTGCAATCATTCTGCACTTCTATATAATCATAGATTACACTACATAGAGAAGTCATATGATTGTCCCATGAGTAGAAAATGAAATTTTATGGTTTTCCTGCCACGTTTTGGTGTACGGCCTTGGTTCCTTTACATTACAATGTAAACCATATAGTCAAATCACCTATCATCTTGTTCACTACAAAATACCAATACACTAGGTAGATGTGAGAGGTAAACTCATAAGTCCATTTAAACTTATATCTTTCATTAATCAATCATCTTGTAATAGGACTAAAAATTTTCATGGGGATGGTATTGAACCATTAAATTGGTTTATTTAGGTAAGTATACATTGAGATAACTCCACATTCTTGGCTAAGCCTGTCTAACAATAATAGAAAGTGATTTGGTTGTTACTTACCATCAAGGAATCATTATAATTCGATAAATAAAGTCCATGCATGTTTGTTATACATGCATGTTCATTACACAAAGTGTAGACATGGAAGGAATTCTAGAATCAATAGAGGAAACAACATAAGGTGAGAATTAGGGTTACACCAATCTATGAGAGTTCAAGTAGCCTACACTTCATAGATATCAAGATTTCATACTAAAAACAAGTGATAGGAATCAAATACTAATAAAGTCAACTGTCACTTGGAGACATTGGTAGGGGTGATATGGTTTACTAAGAACTATGTTTCAACCACTTAGGTAGTTCAGGGTGTGCATATGACCAAATTATGTATGTATTGAAACCTTAATTGGTATTCCATGAATCAGAAATAGACATATCAAAAATTAATAAATGGTTACCTAAATACCTAACTATGGAACCACATGGGTTATGTGTTGTCAAGTCATCAACTGCTTAGGCTCTGATACTAGGTTTTATAGAGTGGGACATGAGAGGGGATCTGCTCCTCACAATGCAAAACAAAACCATCCTATTCAAAATACAAAAGAAGGAGGAATTTTCTTATTTCCCTAATGGTAAACATATATCACAAAACATAAAGTATGTAAGCAAAACGACCAACTATTAAAAAGTTACATGATAATTCATCTAAAGTTGTTCTACACCATGAAAGGCAGTATAGAAAAGTAAAAAGGTATACATCTAACAAATCAAATAACATGAAAGACCCATTGAAAAGGAAAGCCAAGCCATTCCAACCTTATTTAAGTCCATGTTTTGCACTTGATCTTCCAGAGTCATTGTCATGTCATGCTCCTACATATTTTTGGTTTTGGAAACATCATCAGCCAAAGGAAACAAAAGATCTACATCATATCACTTTTTTTTTATATGCAAATAAATAATATTTGGGTGTTATCATGAGTTACAAGTAAAAATAGAGGATTTAGCTACAATTATTTAAGTTACATTTAATTTATGTGTAGAGAAAGCTATTGTTACTTACAAAATATATTTATGTAACCTAAATAACTGTAGTTAGCTCAATAAATAATAATTATCTATAAATTTTCTTTCTTTTTAATTGTAACCAGAATAAGTGTAATCAGGATGGCTTGGAGCGAAAAAATCCCACAGTTTCTCCTCATTATCCCCGTGCACATCCCTCTGGTTTCCCGAACAGTTTTGTGAACCATCTTCTTTTCCTCACACACAAGTTGTCCCCCGAGGCCCTAACCCTGCTTATATAAACATAGTTTTACAAATTTAAAATGCATAAATATATGTCAGAATAATTATACAGTTTTGAATGCGGTATTGAAACTTAAAAGTACATGTTTCAAATTATTGACGTCGACTTGAATCAAAGTAGACAATTTGCTATTTCTATAGTCCAATCCCCAAAATAAAATGATGGAAATTTATATCTCATAATTTAAATTTCTTCATCATTGTTGTAATACCTATACCAAAAAGTGTAATACCTATATATTGTGTATTAATAAGTAGTCTATAATATTTGAACAAGAAATTTTATATCTGACCATTATTTTAGTTCCTTTGCCTCTTTATGTGAAGAATCAATCTCAATGAGTGTGTCACTTATAGTAGTGAGGCCAAATATACCTACAATGATTTTAGTTAAAATCTAAGATCATTACAAAAAAATTAAGAATTCAAACGAAATCACCATTATATGTGTTTGCTTTAAGACAACATGATATCATCGTGACATTATCATCAATCATCTTTGTTATATCATCATCATATGATGCAAATACATTCCACAAGGTGATTACTATAGATTCTCTACACCTATACAACGTAACAAAAGGCTGATGACAACAATTATAGAACCAAATAATAAGAAATGAAATTGGAAAGAGAATCTGGATGAGCAATTTGTTATCAAGAAATGATGGCATTGTACAAGGGACAAATTTTTTTTTGTGACATGTCTCTTTGAATCAACATTAATCGAAATGCCAACTATATCCTAATAATGAATATAAAGTTAGCTTTATATTTGACAATTGTAATGGGAAAGTAAAGATAATGCTCACCTACATATGCACTATACACTTTACTATCATGCAAAGTTTTGATTGTTTTGAAGTTTTGGATGTTTACATCTTTGAACTCCAAATTGGTCCAATCTGAAGAACTTGATTCCTTTATATTGTTGAAAGAATGATATCTCATGCTTTAATTTTTTTTTATGAACTCGATATTGTTGTGGCACTTCCTTTAATAGTGGCATTTGATAGCTTATAGATATATTTTGATTGCAAAATAGGATTGAACTTGCCAATCTAATCATCAAACATCATTGCCTATATGCTTTGACCCAAAATTGTGTGCATATTGATATTATATATAGTTACAATATGCTTTACAATTTACAAAAAGAAATATCTTAATGTCTACAAATCTCAATTTGAAGTATTTTTCAAATCTTGTTGTGTTTGTAAATGTCTTGACATCATCTTTTTGAACCAACTTGCAATGTAATTCCCAATTTGATTGACTTGGTGTCAAAACCTCTATTGTAATGCTTTGCATATGCATTCTTTCACCTATAATATAATATGATTATTAACATTCCCAATCAGATATATCTTGAATTTTAGCTTATTGAGAATGGCACTTGGGAAGTATACTGACAAAGAAAATAAATATGTGCTTTGGATATATCTTTATTAATAAATAAATGAATAAAATACCTTGATTAAGTTTAAACATAACTAGTTAAATATGTATGTTGGCAGTAAAGCAATTTACTTACTAAATTATATTTCTTGCATATTAGCTCATATATGAAATTATACTATATGAAACATAAAAGTTGATTAAAATTTCTAACTTGAAAATACACATTTTTAAATAAACCTATTGAGACACATCTTTAATAACTTGTTTTAGTTTGGGTTCCTAAAACCTAGATATTTGAATATGATTAGTTGAGATTTGACTTAAATGTTACTTTGATACTTAAATGTTTTATCTCAACTAAACTGAGTTTTAAATTGCATAATTGAATTGGAAGTGATCTATGTTTTACTTGGAAATAACTACTAAAAACAATATAGAAACAATCTCGATCGACAAAATCTTCGACCGAGACAATTTCGGTCGAGAAATTGGTCGACCGATAGGATTTCTGCCTTAAATCTGTATTTTTTTGGAGAAATAGTAACATTCTCGGTCGAGAAAGTTGTCGACCGAGACAAAGTCGGTCGAGAACTTTGTCGACCGAGTGGAACTCTGACAGATCTGTTTAATAAAAACAAGACACTTAAATTGCAATCAACTTAAGTATGTAATAAACTTTACATATTCCTGTACTTTAAATATTTGAATGATCCTAATCAAAAGGAAGAATATATGAGCATTAAAACTTAATACTTTGCTTCTCATGAGATTATCTTGGTTCTTCTCCACATGGTTTGGCTTAAAACTGAAAATTATGGACCATGTTGGTTTAATCAGGGAAATTACTATTTTATCATAATCCACATGGTTTGTCCTAGCTATTTCTTGGTCTACCAATATAAAAACCATGTGTCTTGAAATTTGCTTTTAAATGATCATAATCATTTTATTTCATGAAATTATGGACATGCTTCTATTGTTCCATCATGATCATTGTGTTATAGATATGCCTTTATTGTTCAATCATGATCATTGTGTTCCATCTTTTACTTGGTTTGCCTAAAATAATATTTGATCTATATGTATAAAAATCATGAATGGATATCATTTTCAAAACAATCATAGTGATTCAACTCATTACACATAAAGATAATGTTATCATTGAAAATACAATTTTTGCATCAAGATAAATCTCTATGGCACAAATGCATCTTGACATAATACTTAAATGATTATCTTGTGCTTAGCTTATAAAAATGATATTCTTGTTGTACATGAATAATAGTCTGTAAGCTATGTTTCACATATTCAATCAAGTAGATCATTGTAAATGCTTAAATGGGAAATCTGTATAAATTGCCTCTTGGTTGAAATCAAGTTTGACCAAGGGGTGCCCAGGTCGAAGTCAAGCTCGATCTAAAATAAGTTTGACGCATCATTTGTATTATGCCTATATGTATCCATCCTATTTTGGATTTATCTTTTTTTTCATTCTTCTTATGAAGTTTTGTTTTCGAAGTAAGGGTATGTTTATTCTATTTTTAGTGTATTCAATTTGCATAGGAAATTCTCTATTAGTTATTCCACAATATAAATTATGTTTTCTTTGAGTAATCTTATCAAAGAATGATGTTTTAAACCCATCTGAATTTTCTAGTTTTAGCTCAGTACTTTGTATTTTATTGAACAATCTTCTATCTATCAGTACATCTTGCAAGAAGTTTCCTGCTTCTTCTTGGTATTCTTCTATTATTTCTTGCTCAGTCTGATTCAATATCTGAGAAATAATAGATTGATCCATTTGTTTATTCATCATCACTTGCTTGACCGAAATCGAGAATGTTTTCTATTTCTGACAATTCTTCTTTAATTATTTCTTCGAATTATTTTTGATTAATTTTCTTTGATCCTTTATTTGGACATTTGTTTGCATAATGTTCTTTTTCTTTGCATATAAAACATGTGCATTCCTTTGGGGTTTTTTATTAATACTTTTTCTTCTATAATATTTCTTTTTGGGTTTTAGTTTGAAACCAAATCATTTCTTTTTTTTAAATTTTTATTTATTTGATTTATTATATCTTCTGTATTCACATCCTATTGAGATAGGACGAGTTAACATTGAGCAACATAAGCCTTGCTTTACTACTTTATTTGTTTTTCTATTTAGTGTGGCTTCTGCACATCATTCTTCTAATTTTATTCTTAAGAATTTGATATGTCCTCCTAGAGTATCTGCTCTCTGTCCGATATATTGAGGATATAATTGCATTGCTTTGAATCCCCAAGGGTCTAGAATTTTTGCATAAAATAGGTTTAGCAAACTTTTATTTGTCATATTTTCTCTATGTGTTCTATCAAATGTTTTATAGAAATATTCTTGAAATTTACATATGTAGTCATCTATTCTACACATATCACATAACTTTAAGTTGTATAGAAGTAAAGTAAATCTTTGTTTTTCTTTTGCTTTTTCTACATCTTTATTTGTATTCCAAGTTTCTTCTAAGAATTCTCATCTTAATTCAATTTTATAATTATTTACTACATGTGCTAAAGTTTTTGTGGTTCCTTTAACAACTTCTTTATAAATATATAGTTAATCCTTGCCACCAATATAATACTATTCATTGAAAGGCTAGATGACAAAATCTTACAACTGTATATATATCATAACTTTGTGCTATAATAGCAAAATAAGTGGCTTTTTCCCATCTCGTTATGGCTTCATCTATGTTCCTTACACAATTGAGGATTAAGTAAATTCCATTAGGTCTAATGTACTCTTGTGTCATATAGTCTACTGGGCTTTCGAATGTTAAATTTTTAGGTTTCTTGTTCGACGCCCAATTTATCCCTTCATATCTATTTCTATTTGTAGGTTTTCTTTTAAAACTTGGTTCAAACCAATATCTTGATCCTTGTTGTTCTGGAGTTTCATTTCTATTTGATTGGATCATAGGAGTAGTAGTAGGCATAGGTGATGTCATTTGACTGCTTAATGCTTCTCCATCTATAGGTTTGATATTTATAATTCTAGCTTTCTCTGAAAGTCTAACTATTTCTTGGCTTAGGCTATCTAATTCTTCTGCGCTAGCCTCTAAGTATCTATTTTCTAATTTTTCAATTTTTAAATCATCTATTTCTTCGATCTGAAGAAAACATATATTAAGATGTATAACAAAATAGAAGTACAAGTACATTAAAATAATTCAAAAAAATTTCAAAAAATTCAAGAAATGATAGTAGAATTACAAAGAACAATTGAATATCTTATAGAGAAACAAAACAGAGAAAGAAACTCAAAAAAATTTATTCGATACAAGTAGAAATGAAATAAACTTATATATATGTATATATGTATGTATATGTATGTGTATATATATGTATATGTATATGTACATATATATGTGTGTATATATATGTATATATATATGCATATATTGGTATGTATATATATGTATACATATATATGTATATATGTGTGTGTCTATATATATATATATATATATATATATATATATATAATGTACATATATGTATATATGGGATTAAGAGAGAAAGATTTCTATATATATGTGTGTATATATATGTGTGTATATATGTATATATATCTGTGTATATATGTATGTGTCTATATATATATATATATATATATATATATATATATATATATATATATATATAGGATTAAGATAGAAAGATTTCTCCCACCTCTCCCGTAACCCTTGGCAGAGGTCGGACGCCCGGGAGGGTGATAAATCAAGAGATGCTTCTCCGTGTGGTTTCGAACCGGGGTCCTTTCATTGGGGACCAACGGAATTCGCCAACCGGGTGATTCCCTTGCCAGCGTATATATATGTATATATGCATATATATATATATATATGTATATGTATATATATGTGTGTATATATGTATATATTTATATATATGTATATGTATATATATGTGCATATATATGTATGTATATATATGTATATATATATATATATATATATATGTATATGTATATATATGTGTGTATATATGTATATATTTATATATATGTATATGTATATATATGTGCATATATATGTATGTATATATATGTATATATATATATATATATATATATATATATATATATATATATATATATAGATGCAATTTACACATGTCACTCTAAAAGCAGTTTTGATGGCGGATGTGTATCATGGTTATGGCCAATACCCTATGTTTGTGTGTGGTTGGATGGTTTGGTTTTATTCTTGTTTATTTTGGTCTGTTTACTAAACTCTACCTTCCTTCTTATGTGGTCATCCATTCATTGCCTAGTGGGTAGCACAGATTTTTGCTATTTGTGCATCCCAAAAGTAACTATATCATCAGAAAAGTAACTCATCAGATAAAAAATTAACTATTTTGATAAAAAAGCAACTATACGGCTAAAAACATAAAATCAGATAGAATACACAACAAATATATATGTAATTGTATATTTTTTATAGTTGTTACAAATGTATCTCTTTATGTATGAAAAGTAACAGTTTGCAAGATAAAGTAACCCTCTACGTGTGTAAGGTAAGAAACTGCACAAAAAGTAACCAAAAGAGGGGGCGGGTATCTACCCATGTGGGTAATTAATATGGACTATATATATATTTATATATATATAGGGTCCATCTTTAATACTCGCCCCCTATTTTAGTTACTTTTTTAGGTTCTTACTTTTGACATGTAGAGGGTTATTTTGCCTTGCAAACTGTTAGTTTTCATGCATAGATAGTTATATTTGCAACAACAGATTCAAAAATACGATTATATATATATATATATATATATTGTGTATTCTTCCTAGATTTACACTTTAGTCGTATAATTACTTTCTTATCATCATAGTTACTTTTTTGGCTAATGGGTAGCGAACTCTAGGCTAATATATATATATATATATATATATATATATATATATATATATATATATATATATGTATATATATATAAAGAGAGAGAGAGAGTCAGGCTAGTGTACCCTTGAGTGTACTGGAGGCATTATACACCTCAGTCATTTTTGAAGATGCAGTAAATTTTTAAAAAATATAAACCGTTTATCTTCTTAATTATCATAAGAACATACCATCTAATAAATTTTAGCTCATTTAGACACTTATAGGTCGTGCAACTAAAGGAGGCAAAAATCATGTATTTCAAATTAGTTTTGTGTGTTGATTTTGTTGTCCTTGGATGAGTGAAATGAGTTCAAATTTTGTATGTCACCTATTATTTTTGTAACCATGAAGATCAATAGATTAGATTTTAGAAAAACATGGTCTAGACAGGCAAACACCATTGGAGTGTATGACATGATCTATACACTCGAGTGTATTCTAGCTTGACTATATATATATATATCTGTGTGTGTGTGTGTGTGTGTGTTGGTATGTATGCCCTATGAGACAATCATATGATGATTGGATTGACATATATCATGATTGATTTGATAAATATCAAAGGCAAGCTTCTAATTTATTCTAGCTCAATCGATTATGAGATAAATGATGGAGCAGAATGAATGTCTAACGAATGAAAATACTCAATGACGTATGTCTTCAAGTTAGGACCTAAATAATGAGATCATATGGATGGTAAGAGTATGTACATTCTTTATATGTCCCTAGTCGGATGCCATTATGGAAGGTTGATAGAAAACAATGACACATCAAGACTAGAGTGTCTGTTGGTTGATGATAGTGTCTCATTAGTCATGATATATGATATCAAACCAAGCTCATAGATACATGTTAGAGAATAGTGTATCTGACAGACCCACCATGAGAGTGACACATGGAACCATGACATGGTAGTTAGAGTCATCTCTCATAGTGATGGTGGTGATTGTGATTTTTTGACCTGAAATCACTGCACTAGTCGAATGTGATTGGGTATACTTTGACATCATCAAACATAGTCCCAAAACATGGGTTGTTATAAAGGTGATGATTGGGTGGCTTTGATACATGAGATAGTCTGTGAGTGATAGATATGGGATTTGTCCCTCCTAAGAGAGTATGATGTCCAAGCCACTTGATAAGTGAGATTGAGAAAGGTAGGCGCATGCACATGTGAATGTTGAAAAGATGACAACTCCATACCTTAAGTTCATTTAGTATATCAGAGATAAATGAATTATACATTTACTGGAACACCAATCACATACTATAGGATTGAAAGTTGTTCTCCAACTTTTCTTTTCACTTAGGTAGCACTGATGTGAAACTAGGTATTGCTCTTTACTTGTGATGTCAAAATCTAGTTATGGACATTCACTGCCAACGTGAAATGGGACCTATAGGGTCACACACAAAGGATTAACTTGGAAGAGGACTTTATCCATGAATGATGTTTGGATTGATTACTAAAGTGTTTAGGTACTCATTCAAACATTCAATAAACTGACTTGACTCAGAATCATCAAGTTCAAGTGTTGAACCAACTAATTAGAGTGTTAGATTGATTGAGAACTAAATTGAATGTGTTCTACACAATCTGGACCACCAACTGACTGGTTCACTGGGTGAATCAATTGGCTCATGGTCAGTGAAATGACTGGTTCACTATGATAAACCGGTCGGTTCAACTGGACCAAACGAGCAGTGTTGGGTTGTCCCGGTTTGTGAGAAAAAGTTTTCCATTTTACTTGTTCAATTCGATTGAGACAAGAATTAATGTTTGCATTAATTAGAAACAAATAAGGAAATTCAATTTTAGGTAGGTATGGGAACTGAAAAGACTAGTTCACTAAGTGAACTGACCGATTCACACTCCCAATCGATCGGTTCACTAGTGAACTGATTGGCTCACCTTGCCAAATGAACATTTCATTTATGAAATGACCGGTTTGCCTGTCACAGTACAAATTATTCATGGAAATTTTGAACCCTTCTATTCTCACACAGACTGGGAACCCTGACCCTACCCTCTACTATAAATAGAGGGGTACAAGAGGCTTCTCTAGAGACACAACTCAGAATATTCGTTGCTCTACAAATTTGTTGTCCTCTCTGGTTGTGGTAACTGAGAGAGCCCAAGGAAGTTCTACCCATTCAGGGAGGAACAATGAGGGAAAGACAACTATAGAAAAGTGATTGGTGGTGGGAGAGTGTGTCAGTGACTAGTACACTGACAGAAGGGGACAACTCCTTCTAGTCTGTCTTTTAGGATGACTAGAGTTTCTGGTAGTCCGTGTAGACTATCTATGGAGGTGGGAGACTTCTACCGCTCAGGAGGACGATAGTCAACCATAGCACTAGTACATAACCGACCTTTAGTGCCGGTTATTTAAGGCCTTTAGCATCAGTTTTAATCCGACACCTATGTGGGTGCCGCTAAAAGGCCAACCGTTAGGCGTCAGTTTTCAAACCGATGCCACAACCCTTCGCGCGCCACTGAAAATGCGCCAGCATGGGGGTATAGGCATCGGTTATTAGTTTTGTAACCGACGCCATAAACCTTCGTGCCACAGAATGGGCGCCATCTGGGGCACTATCAGCGTCGGTTTATTAGTGATAACCGACGCCATCTCACCTGCTGCCACGGTCGTGCTAGCCAGCCCGGCCGTGTTGTCTGGCCTCATTAGAAAAATCGATGTCGGTTATTAGTAGGGCAACCAACGTAGAACCATCAATGTCAGTTTATTGTTGATAACCGACGCCACATCACATGCATTGGACATCAGTTATAATTATTTATCTGACATTGTAATCATTTGTCGTCAGTTTTAAACAAATAACCGACGCCTATTGCATGTTTTTTTTTCTTATCAGTCTACAAGCCTGTTGTGGCTGGTCGCAGAAAGAGAAATCTACAGTTCAGTTATGAACTGCAGGTTTTATGACATCCATTGATATCTAAAAAACACTAGAGGGGGGGTGAATAGAGTTTTTAAATAATTTTAACAATTTATTTAACTCAAACAACCACAATTAAAAATTAGAAGAAGGAGACAGGTGTTTAGAGTGGTTCCAACTTTAGCAACTACTAAAGTTGTCAGTCCACTACCCGGTTGCTTACCCAACTGGGATTTTGAAAGTATTTATTTTATTACCTTCCCAAGGATTTATACAAAATACAATACTTTCCTTAACACCCTTTGAACAGCCTTCACTTGAAGTAGGTGCACCAACTTTGAGGTAGCCTTCTTGAAGTAACTCCAAGCTCCCCCTTGAAGTAGCCTTCCTCTCTAGAAGTAACCTCCCATTGCACCAGCCTTCTGAAGTAGCTCAAAGTCACCTTCTTCACCAAGAAGATCTTCACCCTCTCCAATCAGCAGCCTCCAACCTAGGAGTAGCAAGGAGAGTACAAACGGTAATAGAGAATAAGAAAGAAAAAGGAAATTACAACTTATCCTTTGTAGCCCAAGGCTTGATTTGCCTAGATCAAGCGTATAGATCTCCTAACCAAGTGTGTGGACTTGTGATTGCAGTGGGTAGGAGATACTAGCCTATAGGACACGAATTATGAGCTAAAGAATGAAATGGCCAATTATCACAATACTCAAATTGCTCACAAACAGATTGCTCAAAGTATGCTCAAAGAGTTCTCAAGTGTAACAAGTGAGTTTGAGTGTCCTATGGCTTGTCCTATTTATAGGAATGGCCTAAGGATGCTTAAGGACGTTCTAGACAACTTCTAGGGGTTTCTAAGTGCTTAACTAGCCGTTAGGTACAAAGTTGTTGCTTTAACAACGGCTAATTAATTAATTCTACAGTTGCTGTCAGAGACAATCTCGGTCGAGGAATGGTCGACCGAGACACCTACTCGGTCGAACTTTTGTCGACCGACAGGCACTCTGGAACAAGTGATTTGCAACGTCTTTCTCCAACTGCCAACTAACTTGTCTGTTGTGTCTAACGGCTACTTTGGATCTTTCTCGGTCGAGAAGATTGTCGACCGAGAGTGTCTCGGTCGAGGAGTTTGTCGACCGAGATTGATCATGTTTCAATGTTTCAATTTAGGCACTAATTATATGTATGAGTGTGCATATGTGATCCTATTCGAAGGGGATGACTTATCTAAATGTGATGTTTAGCTAGGGAAGATCTAACACTTGATTTACATGCAATCTAAGTACTTGTACATTATATATTTGTACAAGTTTTTACAAAGCGATTACATTGCATGAAAACATAAATGTAAGCATATGGATTTCCCTAGTTGCTTTGGCATCCACCTTAATCCTGCACACTCAAGTAGCTCGTTAGATCAATAAGAATGAAATGTTTGTCATAATCAAAACAAAGGGATTTATAGATGTCCATTTAGCCAACAATATCAGCGAACAACAGGCCACAAACCTACAAAATTAACAACATTAATTTTCACACATTTAGCATGCATGCAGTTCCATTTCATTTTCACACATGTAGAAACATTCATGTAGCAATTTGCAGTTCCATTCATTTTCACATTCACATATGTAGAAACATTCATATAGCAACCAACAGATTCATTCATTTTCACATTCACACATGTATAAACATTCAGACACATGTAGAAACATTCAGACATGTAGAAACATTCACACATATTATAATTTAGAAATTCATTTACAAAATATCATTCTTTAGTCATTAGTCACTATCAACATCCCAATTATATTTTAAAACTCCCACTACTTGAACGGTTGTTGCCCATTCTTCTCTTACATCATTTAGTTCTTCCTTCGTATAGGGAGCATGTACATCTGGTAAGACCTTTCCTATAGTGTGGTCAGTTTTAAACACCTGCAAAGAGAATAATGTATATAAATAATTAATAATATATAAATAAGATTGATATATTTCATATTATCTAATGAGACTATATATAATACCTCAGGAATGGTATCAATGTCCACTGTGGCATATTTGATAATCATGTGCATAAATCACATCACATAGTATGCACATGCCCATCCATTGTCTTGTGTAGCACACTATAAATTGAAACATACAAAATATTAAAAAATACAACTAATTAAGCACTATTCACATAAATAATATATACATTGCAGTCGGGAACTTACTTCCACGTTCTTCCAAATTATTGGCTGGTTCTTTTTCCTGGGGACCTTTCCTCCAGCCTTTTTGAACTCATCTAAACCCCTACATGTTAATGTAACACAGTACATTGCATAATTAAATAGTAATGTAATAACATATGTTAACGAATATGAAAATGAAATATTTCTCACCAGAATAATTCCATTTTCATTGTGTGTCCATATTTTGAATTCAATTTAGTCCCCTTAGGATCTTGATAATAGACAGTGAACGTCTCGGGGACAATAACTAGTAACTCCCAATGCATACCACTGGAGGTAAAAATGTTAAAAATTAATAACTCAAAATCCACAATAAAAATGTAATTTTCTTAAGTCCAAATTATAAGCAAAGTAAACTTACTCCACATTGAATGGAGCTATTATCACCGTCTTGTTATTTTGAGCAAAATTTGTAAAAGCATCACAGTAGTATTGTTGAACTGACAGAGGGTCTTTAGCTACTAGACTAATCAAAGATGGAATCAAAAATCCTACATGTTCGAATGAAAAATATGCACATATCTTGTCTAAGTAGCAGCAAAACATGTATTACGTATGCATTAATAATAAGAAACCAGATCACCAGATCCTACACAAGGTATATGGCTGTATAAAGAAGATCTCACCTTATCCATAACTCTATCACATATGTATTCAACCAATCATATCGAAACAACTCCAAAATATCTTGTATAAATAGTTTGCTTTCGTATGATTGCCCTGCAACATCCGCATCTACAAAAACATTTATAGGGCAATTTATATCATGTTCGCCTAACCATATTGCCATACCCCTACAATTAGGACCTAACAGGACAGGTAGGTCCTGTGGAACCCAACTTGGTAATGTAGGAGGTGGAGGTGGAGGCCTAGATGCTCTGGGTGTCTTCTTTTTAACCTGTATATATATAATTTCAGATCAATTGACATCATATACACACACTGACAATTTAACGTAATGTAAATTTACCATACAGTTTCAGTATAGAGGACATCCGCTTTTGGCCACAATATCACTCCGCCTTCTGCCTCACCAAGTGTTTCACAATCTAGGTGGACATATGGCAATGGAAGATCCATCCAATTGGGGAATATATGTACCAGGCTCACACAAACCCAACCATCTGGTAATGGAGACCCATGAAACATTTCCCCTAGTGGGGATGGGTAAGTCGATGCCTCTGCCATGACAAATGCTTTACTTTTTAGACGTCATGGCTTCAAACACTATAAATATTTGTGTAAAGAATGTTATATACATATATACATATCATCTTTAAAATATATCATCTTGAAAAGACTAGTTACTATGTCATAAAAATACTTAAAATGGATGTGCTAAGTGTTGGGTCTATAGGATTACTCCCAACCTCTGCAGTAGGAGTAGAGAGGGATGACATAGGTACTATCTACTGAGTGGCAGTTAGAGATGCATGTCACTTGCTCATTGCTTCTTTGATTTTCCTATCAACTATCTTATCTACCTATACATGGATAAAAGAAATGTTAGATTCTGATTATTGAATTCTGTTTTACAGTAACACTATGAAGAAAGAATAGGTTACCTCTTCTTGTGAAATTCCCACTTTTGGGACATGTTTGCGCTGGGATGGCCCAAAGAACGCTTTGATTCCCACACTAGCACCTGTATCCCTAATACGTCCAAGATGCTCTGTGTTACCCAGAGCAACTGTCAATTCATCCCTTGTGCCCTCAAGGATGAACTTGCCTTGTTTCCTCAGCTCGTGCAACTCCTGATAATCACCAAAACAAAAAATTGTAATTAAGTAAACACCACATATAATCAATATTCGAATGATTGCTCTAAGAGTTATATTTTACCATTTTTAAAGCCGCCTCAGTAGTTGCGGGCTTCCTTATTTCTCCCTTCTTATTTTTCCTCCTAGTTATCTAGACATCATGACGAGGTAGAGGTGTGGTACCTATAGTAGAGGACTCCTAAGTAGAAGCATAATGAGCAGTAGACTCATCCTATAGTCTTTGGTGAATGCCTGCATACCCCTTTGGACCCATTGTGTGGTCATGAACATTCAGTGCACACCTTGCTCTTTGCGCCTCATTGAGGGCCTAGTTAGTATGCACATTAATGATTTGGTTAGTAACACTAAATGTTAATCTTGAATAGGTGAATACAACATATATTAATTAAATTGGGAGTGACGCCTAATACCTTGAATTCATCAGTTTTTCTTGAAGCAACAAACGCGTCCCATTCTTATTGGTCCAGGAAGTTCCACTATTCAGTGGTTGTCTTCTTCCTCTTGTCACCTTCTTTTATGTATTCTCGAGTGAGATTTGTCCTATAGTTCCTTAGGACTCTCCCACAGCGTTGCATCATGCATTTACGATGCAACTTTTCATCCAATTCAAATATACTCTGCAAAATAGAATTACTATTAACTAGTATCCAAAAAATTAGTAATCTACAAAATAGAATTGCAAAATAATAATAACTCATGCATAAATCCTTCCATATTATGTCTTTCTTCCCCTTAGGAACTTTATGCCAATTATCTATCTTACAAATGCAATGTCTACGAGTAACATACCCAAGATATGAAACAAACAAATTGCGATTCACTCGAATTGCATTTCTTGCATTATCAAAATCCACAACAAGTTTGGGTCCATTACCCCTTTACGCTATTAACTTCTTCATCATAGTGACACACCTTCTCTTGTCAACTTTTTGGTGCTACTCATCAAGTGCCTCAAGTGCTTTAGAGGGTACATGTGCATCATCAACCTAAAATTTGATAAAATAAACACACTTACAGGATATAACTATAAATGGACATGTAGATATAAATATATGATATATTTTTAAAACTTACATTGTGAGGTAGCACATTGATGTCCTCACCCTCACGGTCATCATCAGCATATTCATCAGGAGAATGCTCATCCATCTGAAAGTTCACATTCACATTGTAAAGTAATTCACATTGTAAAATTCACATTCACATTGTAAAGTAATTCACATTGTAAAGTTCACATTTAGAAAAATAAAACATATAAAAAAATATAAGCATGCCTCTAATATTGTGATTTTTTATCAATTAACAATTCTTCATTGTGATCTTCACGAAAATACAAGGCATCATTAGCTTCAATATTTGCTGGTGTTGGCAACCCAACTGAGAATGGACTGGAGTCATCATACTTATCATAGTACCCTTATTCATCTATATGATCTTCAATGAACTGTCTTTTACCATGAAGAACAACCGACCATTTATCATTTGCACGATCATCAATATAAAATACTTGTTTCGTCTGTGATGCTAATATGAATGGTTCACCCTTCTCACCAATCTTTTCAAAGTTCACTAAAGTGAAACCCAATTCATCCACTATAACTCCTTTGGTGTTATCAACCCAATTACATTTGAAGAGCAAAATTCTGAAATCCATGTAGTCAAACTCCCATATGTCTTCAATGACACTGTAATATGATATTTTAGTTTCACATGGACTCTTATCCTTTGCACTTGCAAAAAACATAGTCGACGCTTGAAGGGTGACCCCACTGTTTTGGATGCACTCTTATCATCTTGGCGCTTTGTGTAATATGTGAATCCATTAATGTCATACCCTTCATAAGACATAACATTCAATTTTAGTTTAAAGGTGAGACATTTGATAGTTTCAGTAATATCATCTGGTGTTTGAGATAGTTGATGTAAGACTTTATCTTCAAACCACTTAATAAATGTCTTGTTATGCTCTCTAGCAAGCCACATTGTATTGGACTGAGGATATTGTCTCTTGATGAAATTGGTATGTTCCTCAATATAAACACTCACTTCATCCATGTTGTGTAAAATATACCAGTAACCTTGTTCCAACTGCTCACGGCTGATTACTTTCACCCGTGATCCCAAAATTCCTTTGCGAAATTGCTCCTCAATATTCTTGTCATTATCAGGAGTTTCATTACCACTGAGAAAGTCATTGCAAAAATACATAACCTCTCTCGCCACATAACCCTCAATAATACTCCCTTCAGGCTGATAACGGTTTCGAACATCACTTTTAAAAATGCTCATGTATCGTTCAAAGGGATACATCCAATGCAAGAAAACTGGTCCCAACATTTTCACTTCCCTAGTCAAGTAGACAACAAGATGTACCATGATATCAAAGAACGACGGAGGAAAATACATCTCAAGCTGACATAGGGTAACAACCACATCTCTTTGCAAATTATCGAGAGTATCAGGGTCAATAACTTTGCTGCACAGACTGTTGAAAAAGAAACAAAGTCTGGTGATTGCAAACCTTACATGCTTCGACAATATAGATCGAATTGTCACATGCAATATTTTTTGCATTAGAGTGTGACAATCATGAGATTTAAGACCTATCAACTTTAGATCTTTCATTGATACCAATCTATGAATGTTGGATGAGTAACCCTGTGGCACCTTAACATTTACCAAACATTCACAAAAAGCTTTCTTCTCCTTTCTAGATAATGTGTAACAAGCAGAAGTGTAACGTCCCAAGATTTGAGGCCTTAGATATTATGATCTTAAAAGGAATGATTGGAATACCCATATCACCAAGGTGCACCTCCTTTTCTGGGAACCCATCGCTAAAGAACTCCATAGTTAAGCGTGCTCAGCTTGGAGTAGTACTAGGATGGGTGACCGGTCGGGAAGTTGACCCCGACTTGCATGTTAGTGACGAAAAAGAGTGTAGTTAAGGCTAGTGGTGGTCTGTGGGGCCAATCGTCATTCTTGAAACTCTACTAAAGCCTAGGGAAGTGGACCCAGAAATTACATTTGGTATTAGAGCATAGGTTCCTCATTTAACCATTAATAATTATTAAATTTTACAAACTCCATAGAACCCAAGGGAGTTATTAGAGGATTATTTGAAAGATGGAGGTGTCTAGAAAAGGATCATGATCGGGGGATAGAAATATTTTCCTCCGCACCGCTAGTCAGAATACGAGGACTCCCAGATCCGTGTGACTTCCTGGCCAAAGTCTTAGGGTATGAATCAGAATAAGATACCTTTAGGACTTTCTCATCTTATTCATCCCTTCTCATCACAAATTCTATTAGGGACCTTAAGGATTAGGGTTCTCTCTCTTCTCCTCGCCCTTTTGAGGTATGGGTAAGGTTGATAAGTTTTAAGGAATCCTCCACCAAATTAATAAAAAGCATGTAAATAAGATGTCATGGACATAAGCTTAGTAGATTAAGCGTAAAGGAATAGATACATGCTTAGGTCGTATGACATAAGTTGTCATGCCTCAGGGGAGACCTGAGGCTAGACCTTCTTGTCAGGAGGATAAATAAAGATAGTTGGTCTTGGAGACAGAGATCTCCATTACAAGTAGAGACCTGGCACATCCTCTGAGGATGATGTTAACCCTAACCCTAAGTAAAGGTTAGAGAGAAATGACATGATGAGTTAGACTAGGTGTTTGAATGGGCATGCCTTGGATGACGTATGAGCCATGAGAGGTTGGATGACCTAGTACCTCTGGAGACCAAAACCTGGGAAGGGTCGTGCATGTTAGAGTGAAGGATAGATCCTTCATTGACGAGGTTAGAGAAGAACCTATGGAAACCCCATGATCTTATATGGGTAAAATAGGCACCCAGAGTGTGTCACTAGTGCGAGCAATAAGTTGAAACCGTGGTCGGGAGAGTTTGATGGATAGCTTATGAGAGTTATGGATGACCTTGAGCAAACGTTATAAGCTTCACCACGTAGGGGTATGCTAGTGAGCTTGATCCCTCTTGGGGAGAGAACCCCTCGTAGTAAGGTTGTTTGTAGGGTTGGCTCTAGAGAGAGAGAGAGAGAGAGAGAGAGTAGGACCCAAAGCCAGAAGGTTGGAATCCTAGACTCTGAGATATTAGGAAAAATAGGGAGTTGAGGATGATGCGACCTAAGTGGATGACAGTGGTTACCTTATGCTTGACCCCTGGAGGCTGATGATATCTTGGTTGCCTTTAGACGAACCAAACCCTAGAGAGGGGATGAGGCTCCTAGCACCTATGTGCCTATGGTATAAGTGTTTACCTACTAAGAAAGGAAGAAGAAGTTCTGTATACCCTAGAGAGGTTTAGTAATAGGTTATGAGGCCTTGTACCTTGTTGATTGTCCTTGCGGAGGACCCAACTTTGAGGTGTTGCTCGAATAAAAGATCATGGGAAGTGCATGACATACCTTGGACATTCTTGGTTCGTGGTTAAAAGTTGAACATGCAGTTGGATACCCAAAAGTGAACCTAGGGCTCCTAGGCCTAAGAGGGAAAGTGGTGTACCTAATGCTTATGATGAGAGTTGAGTTTCTATAGATGTGAGCATGGTACTTCTTATGTTGAGAGGAAAGGAAAATCCCTTAAGTTTAAGGTATGTTTGATGAACACTCACAGCTAAATGGATGACAAAGAAAGGAATGATCTTGATCCAATGCAGAGGATGAGAATAAGTGTGACCTAGCATGGTTAGTCAGTGGTCCACTTGTGCCTTAGTAGCTATTGGGTTAGGCATGCTCTTATGGATATAAACCCTAAGGAGGTTTGTGACCTCATTGTCAAGAGTTGTAGTTTCCTCCCATCCTAGGAGAGGGACCCTTTGGTAGGGTGTATACTAGTTTTGTAGATTTTGAGGAAACCTAAAGAGGTCTAATAGGATCTTGAGAAGCTAAGTGAAGAAGTACATGGTATGAGAATGAACCTGTAGACCCATAAATATCCACCTCTAAGTGCATGAGGATGTGTTACCATGGAGGTAACCAGTATGGGGCCTGACCAAGGTAGGCAGGTCACCATGACCCCTATGAAAGGATGAAAGTCAGCCCATGAATGTAGAGAGAGAGATGATGAAGGCTTGGGTAAGGTTCTAAGTTAAACATGTACTATAATAAAATCCTAAGTCTATCCTAGGATCAGGTAGGGATAAGACCGATGGAAGTAGGAGTTGCCTAATTCCCTAGTTGCACATGACCATAGGGTTGGGAGGTAACAACTATCATTGTCTAAGGGCCATGGGTTAGGAGATGGATCACCTTCATGAACTCATGGGACCCAAAGGGTAGATGAGTAGGGCACTCTCTGGATGCATAAGGGAAGAGGGATGACCCTAAAAGTGTTGGCACCCTATAGACCTAGAGGAGATGACCAAGGATTGTGTGGTGACCCAAGTAGGTTCAAAACTAGTTTTCCATGGAGGTAACTTTGATTGCAAGATGATTGTAATATAGAGGCATAAACGACAAGTTTCAACTTAGATTTAAAGGTGTACTGGCAAGGTGGGATGTACCATCTCTACTCTTAGAATAGGAAGAACTCTATATTTGGACTGCAGCCAAATGCTTATTTCCTCTTATTATGGGAGTGAGAGATAGGACAGTACGCATTCCATACACCAAGGATAAAGATGATGTGGGTTGGAACGTTGCCACAAGATATGGGGACAAAGAAGATAACATACCCTGGTAAAGTGAATGATACATGGATGGTTTAGAAACACTAAGAGGAATGAGGTAGTCACCTTAGGAGGATTTTTTTTATCATGAGATATGAGTCATACAAGGTTGATTTGATCAACAAGAAGACGAGCTCAAAGTGTTCTCAATGAAGATAGATTTAGAGCTGAGATGAGATAATAAGTGGAATACATGGAGGTGTATGTCATCAACATTACCTAATACCCAAGGATGTGAAGTGGTAATGGATTCTCTGGTTGAGATATATCTACCTAGTTTGGCTAGAAGAAGTTGTTAGACTAACCCTAAGTTTAGAAAATAAGATATGTTTGGCTAACACTAATGTAACGAGATCAGTTAATGGTTGTTTGGTTAGCCAGGCTAGTCCTTGATGCAATGAAAGGATGGTTGTAGAACTTCAATTGCACTTCTATAGAAAGGAAGGTGCTCAAACCCTGATTAGAGTTGTTTAGGGTTTCTGAGGTATCGATCTTGAGGAATCATGACATACAGGAGATTATGATTTTAAGATCACCATATATCGTACCAACAAGATAATAAGTGACAGTAGGACTTTGGATGCCTAAGATGAAGTTGCTTGTGGCATGTGGCCATGCAAGCCAGGAGGTAAAGGACGAACCCCAGTAACCCAATGTATCGATATAGAGGATGCAAGAGTCACTAAGAGGGAATGGGAGTTTATCACTATTGATGTTATGATAAGTCTCCCCTAGACCAAGGAAGGTCAAGATGCAATATGGGTTATTGTGGATCGCCTTACCTTGATGACATGAGAAAGAAAGAGTTCTGTCAAGGGACATATCTGGTTGATCTACCCATGAGAGAGATGGTTCAATTACACCATGAAGTGAGTTCAAAGGTTCTTGAGTTTGACCTAAAGGTTACCTTCCAAAAGGTGGAAGTAGGTACATGAAGAACTCGATGTTAGTATAATTTATCACCCCTAACTAATGGTTAGTATGATCCAGACTAAAGGGTCTGATGAGAGCATATGTGCTCGTTCAGGGTGATAGCTAGAGACAATTTTGTCCTATGAAAGATGTGAAGATAACCACCATAGCTAGTATCAGGATTTAAAGAAGCTCTGTAAGAGAGGTTGTGTCGGTCACCACTTCAGTAAGGTGATGTTGGTGAAAGGACCACATGATGGTTAAGAAAGGACCACGGTGTATGTAGATGAAGTCTCTTTGATTTTGCAATGGCTGAAAGGAGCCTAGAGACGATGAGAGTTGTGAGCGGATGCAAAGTAGGCTAACATGTAGTTCACTGTTGGAGAATGTGGCATGAAAATCCGACCCCTCGAAATTATAGCTAAGAGAGTTGAGTCCCCAATACATGGGTTCTTTTGACATGGTTTGGTGGAAAAGGTTAAGTATGACCTTACCCCTTAGGATAAAGTAATGTGTGATGAGTTACATGTGTCCAATTTAGAGTACTATGTGTGGTACCCAGACCATGTGTTGAGTAATGAACCTAGTGAGCCCTAAGGGAGGCTGAAATGACCTGAGTCACCTATGAGGTTTATAGATGCCAAGGTGAAAGAACTCAGAGAAAAGAATATGTGATGATAAAGGTTCTTTGGAAGCACCATGGATAAGGCAAAGCCACATAGGGGCCAATGATGGACATGGAAAAGTCTTATCCTAAGTTGTTTGTTGCTTGATGGAATTTTGAGGACAAAATTCTTATAAGAGGGAAAAGATGTTACAACCCCAATTTTGTAAGTGTTTTCATAATTGAAATATAATGATTTTTGTGAATATGGACTTAATTAAAGGTTGGCTACTTTGCTTCAAATAATGGATTACTTTGCCATTATCCCTTTTGATGGGAATTTTGTGATTTCTATTATTAGATTAATCCAATAATGGATAATAATAATAAAAAAAGTCCAAATAAAAGGAAAAGATACAAGATAATGGACATTAAGCAATGTAATTACAAGAAATACATAGAAATCTCTAGAAAGTATTAATGGCCACAATTGAGTGAAATTCATTACATAGGATTTCTAATAAAAGAAATATGAAAAGATGAGAAAGGAGATAAAAGATAATGAGAAATCCTTATCTTAATAAGAAAGATAATGTGAAATAAAGGAAATAGGAAAAGAGATATCATAAGAAATTATAAGAATATTATAAGGTGCCTTTTGGGGCACCAACTAAGAAGTTTGTAATCATTCGTGGATAAATGTTTTACCATATTGGGGAAATAATGAATAAAACCATGCATGTGTCCCCTACGCCTATTTGTTATAAGAGAGAAAAGAGATAAATCAATTAAAGGAAGAAAAGGATGCATTGACTACTTTCCAAATATGAGTCCTAACTACAGACCACTTGGGATCATGCTACGGATCTCTAAACCTAAAACTATATAAGCATCCATATAGTAAAAAGATAGAGGAAAAACGATTGCCTTCTCCTCCCCATGAACCATCCCCTCCCTGTAGGGCGGCAGCCGAGGGTGCCGGGGGTAGGTTCCTTCTCCACGAACGGTATGGGTGATAGCCTATTGACGCCATCTGCTATGAGTGGACACAAATGTACGACAGAGAAGATAAGAGTACTGAAACTCCTGGTACTATCGTGTCGGTGTGTGAAGGCCAGGGGAAAGGTTTCCACTCACCTGCTTGGTGGACACCCCTAAGTAGAAAGGTGGCAAGGACCGCCACTAGGTTTCGGCACAGGGAAGGCAAACCTTCAATCAGGACTTGCTCCATAACAGACCATGAACAGAGATGGTCTCAGTGAGAAGGGAGGGTAGAACCTCCGGTGGGCGTATCATCCTCTGCATCGGAAGTACAGGAAGTCAGGCATGTCCGTGCAGGCAGGAGCAGAAGGAGGGGAACCTTGCGAGAAGAGGCTAGGCAAGGAGGAGGATGGACCTCACACCACCATGATCTGGCTGCTCGGTGGAGAGCTGGGTGGCGGGGACGCAGGGCCACAGAAGGCCCTCACGGCCGCGAGCGCACGGCTTCACGTCGTTGCAGTCATCGCGTGAAGGAAGGAGAAGATAAGAGCCAAATTACGACTCTACCCCTCAAGAGCCTATAGATCAAGAACAATGAGAAAAGGGCAAAGCTTCCCTTTCAACAATAAACCAGCCGACCGCCTAAATGAATACAATTGGGTAAGTCGCTGACGTGTCACCTAGGAATTGGTCAGAATATATCCTTTTCTTGCAAAAATCTTAACTCAAAATTGGTAACTCGAATGGCAATATATAATATATGAAAGTTGCTTAGAAAAATAGGAGGAATGTAATAAAAATATAATGGAATCCTAATTCTATTTGCAATTCAAAAAGTGTATAATGTTATCATCTTTAATGGTTTAATTAATGAAAAACCCTTAGAATTGATGATAGTTGAATATAATGATGTTCCCTAAATGTTTTGAATGAATATTAACCTATTGATAATAAAAAAGGATGATCTTTGTACATAATTGGCTTAAATTAGGGTTTCATATACCTACGTTTGCATTAATGGGCTTAGAAACCCTAATTTAGGAGAATATGTCTTTTAATGTTTTTAATTGTGCAAATCCACGAATAAGACAGACTTATGTTGTTATAAATACAATTTGAGTATAAAAGATCATTAATGTGGATAATTTGGGGTTCCTAGCGTATAAAGTGGAATTAATGATACATTAGGGTTTGCGGACATAAATGATGAGAATTGTAGTAATTAGGGTTCCTTGAGAATTGAACTATAATTCTTTGTTGAGTTTTAAATTCAAAGAAACTTGAACATGATAAATGCGCCTATGATGTTGAAAGTAGGGTTTATGGACTAATAGAGCATTAAAAGTGGTAAATGTATAATGAGGGCTAAAACCCTAATCAAACCCTAAGGTCGACCTAGAAATCATAAGGTGGAATCCAAGTCGATCTTGAGAATGTTTTGAATAAAATAATGACACTTGGATGTTATGCTCTATTTTTCAGGATATTGTTGATTGCTTGTTTGATTGTATTGAATATTAATGCTTGGACATCAAATTGCTCTGGATCAGGTATGTGGTTACGCTTATGAATAATCATTCTAGTTTCACGGCGATTCTCGGACGTTTTATCGGTTGCTTGAAAAATAACTATTGGATGTCTATTTATTGCATGTAACTATGATTATCACCATAAGTACATATATAACTGGCTAGATTCGGGTCCACCTCTGTTGCTTTGAAAAGGCTAAAAAAGGGGTAATCCTAGAGCAAGGTCTAGGTTACCGAGAGTTAGAAACTTGGCTACCTACGTGTAGTGCCATGAGACTCTTTAGCATACCATGAGTTAAGGAGTGGTCTACATATGGGTAGTTCCATGTGACTCAACCCTAGAAAATGGTTCACTTGATAGGTGGATCATGAGGGGTTTAATGGGGACAACACAGAGGATAGGGTACTCTTGGATCGTGGAGTTATATTTAAAATGTAATCTTGGTTGTTAAATGATTACGTTGTTAACGTATTTACATGATTATTGTTTTCCCCACATACCAGCTTCGGCTGACCGACGTTTTGTTTGTCGGCGTTTTAGGTACAAACCCAAAAAGGACAAACAATAAAGTGGCACTTTGTGAATTCACAAATTAAAGAACAAGGACGATTAGTTAGAGTAGAAATTCATCTGTGGATAGATGTTTAGAATTCCAACTTTTCAAAGGTATGCAAAATTTTATTTATTACAACTTTTCAGTATAGATTGTTGAAATTTAATAGTTGTTCTTGGTTAAATGCCGAACCTTTGATCTGAAAGTTATGGGTGCAGCTTCGACCTCTCTGTCTCCCTTAATTGGGGGTTACCGGGAGGTGGGGTCGTAACATTTGGTATCAGAGCCAATTCCCCTCCAGTAGGTGGGGCCCACATGGACATGGCATGCCAGTCTTGAGCCATACGGTCCAGGCATGTAGGAAAGGGCTGTCCATGGTTGACGTAGCCACGTTTGTGTTGGTATTTTTTGATTGGGAGTTGGGTTTCCATGGGCCATTGTGGGTATGCATTGAAATGGGGAAGAGATTATGAGCTCTTATAGTTCAGCCTTGATGAGGACGTCAAGAGTCTAAGTGGGGGAGATTGTAACATCCCAAGATTTGAGGCCTCAGATATTATTATCTTAAAAGGAATGATTGGACTACCCATATCACCAAGGTGCACCTCCTTTTCCGAGAACCCATCGCTAAAGAACTCCATAGTTAAGCGTACTCAGCTTGGAGTAGTACTAGGATGGGTGACCAGTCGGGAAGTTGACCCCGACTTGCACGTGAGTGAGGAAAAAGCATGCAGTTAAGGCTAGTGGTGGTCTGTGGGGCCAGTCGTCATTCCTGAAACTCTACTAGAGCCTAGGGCAGTGGGCCCAGGCATTACATGGAGGTAAGTGTGTTCTCCGATTTCCCATTTCACGTAATTCTGTTAATTCTGACCTTATTCCCATTTCACGTAGGTCCAGTCTAGATTTTATCCCATCTTTAGTCTTACCTGTTATATTCAAAAAAGTACAAATGACATTATCACAAACATTTTTCTCAATGTGCATGACATCGATACAATGCCTGATTGTCAAAGAACTCCAATAAGGAAGATCCCAAAATATTGACTTCTTCTTGAATAAAGATTTGTCACTCCGTGTTGCCATAATACATTGTGATCTCTTACCAAATTCATTGACAAAGTCTTTTACTCTTTCATAAACAACCTCCCCTGGTATAGGCTTAGGTGCACTGCGTTCCTCATTCAATTAATTGAATGCTTTGCGCTTCCTACGATACAGATGGAATTTTGTAAGAAACCTTCGATGACCGAGATATACAGTCTTACTGCCATGTTTTATTCTTGTTGAATCAGTGTTCTCTTCACATATAGGACATGCTTTATCTCCTTTGACACTATATCTAGACAAATTCCCATATGCTGGAAAGTCATTAATAGTGCAAAACAACATAGCATGCAAACAAAATGCCTCTCTTCGTGAAGCATCATTGGTCATCACACCTTCACCCCAGAGTTTATTTAAGTCATCAATCAGAGGTTCAAGATAAAATCGATATCATTTCCAGGTTGTTTAGGGCCCGATATCAACAATGACAACATCACATACTTATTTTTCATACACAACCAGGGAGGAAGATTGTATATAACAAACATGACTTGCCAAGTGACATGTTGGCTGCTCAATGTCCCGTATGGATTCATCCTATCTGTACAAAGCCCAAGTCTTAGATTCCTGACTTCTTCACCAAATTCAGGGTATAATAGATCAACCTTCTTCCACTGTGGGGAATCAGACACATGTCGTAGGATCCCATCATTATTTTTCTTAAGATCTGCATGCCACCTCAAATTCTTTGCATCTCTCAGATTGGCAAACAAACGTTGAAACCGTGATATTATAGGTAGATACCACATCACCTTGGTAGGAGAACTAGTTTTGGACACTCACGAAGTCATCCATTTATACCGTGACACACCACATTTTGGACAATCTTTCAAATCCACATAGTCCTTTTGAAATAATACACAATCATTCGGGCATGCGTGTATCTTCTTGGTATCCATTCCCATTAGGCACAACAATTTCTTTACCTGGTATGTTGAGATTGGCAGCTCGTTTCCTTCAGGAAGCATTTCTTTCAACAAAGACAACAATGATGTGAAGCTTTTGTCGCTCCATCTATTGTTAGCTTTCAACTTATACAATCTCAACACATTGCTAAGCTTCATAAACTTAGTAAAACCTGTGTATAATGATATCTCAACATCATGCACAATGTTTCTAAAAATGGGAGGTGGATCGATGTGCTCTACCCCACAACTATCCAACATCGCATCAACGATGTCTACTGGAACTGGTTCATTCACATCTACGTCATCGGAGGCAATTTCTTATTCCACACAAGCATTGCTATCGACATCCACTGGTTTCGGGTTTGAAATCTCTCCATGCCAGTGTCATTCTATATAGCTATGTATAATCCCATTGCACATGACATGAATTTTGATTTCATCACCAGTGCTGACTTTCAAGTTGTTACCGTAATGGCTACATGGACAGTAGAACCTATCTCCAGGTTGTTTCCTATGTTCCTCAGCAAATCTAATAAACTAGTCAAGACTAGAAATAAACTCTGGGGTGCAACGATTGCGAATGGACATCCATGATCTATCCATTCTATGATCAAAGAGAAAAAAAGTATATATTACAACAAGATTAGGGTCTAGGGTTAACAAATTAGAGTTTTTGCATGGTTAAAACTTTAGGATAACAAATACATGTGTTGTCATTCTTATATATAATAAATATGTACCACCTATCCCATTCTTGAACACCTAATCTCACTAGTAAGTGTATAACATGTATTGGGTTTTCAAGAAAATTTCGGCAACATTTCCCCACTCTTCTCCAAGTACATATGTACTTAGAGAGTGAACGTGGAAATGCTGCCGAAATTTTCTTGAAAACTAAATACACATTATACACTTACATCCTAAGTGAGATTAGGTGTTCAAGAACAGTCCCAAACCGGGGACTATCCAAGATTTACTCCTAATGAGTAAATCTTGGACGGGTTTCTAGGCCAACAAATACATGTATATATGTTGTCATTCCAATGCCTACAATCCTAGTTTCATCATTCATATCTTAGGTTTCATGTAACATCATTTAATCTAGGTATCATATTCTATAACATTGATTTCAACATTTTGAGTGTCCATGCATGTTCATCATCAAGATAAAGACACACATAATTAAATTAGTATGACCTAGGGATGGAGAGATTCATAATTGATTTCAAAATTTCAAACTAGCTCATACATTATCATCAATCTACATCATACAATATAGGGATTCAATGTATCTTTAACACGCATGTTTCAAGGTTCAAAGCACATAATCAAATCAAATTAGGATGCTAGAATGGACAAGTTTAAATCTTATTTCAACATGCATCAAAATTTACTGAATTAGGTCAAGCATGAGGATTAGAAACACAAATATATGCAAGCACAAAATTTGTTCATATCCTAGGTTGATTTACAATAGCAACATCTAAATAAGTAAACTCAAAGCATTAGATAAATAAATATAATCAGTAGATAAACAAATGAAAAGCCATAGATAAAAAAGTACAACTCAGTTGATAAACAAATATAAATCACTAGATGATTAAATAATTGTAAAAAGTAGATGAACAAATACAAATCCCTAAATTTAAATAATGTTATGAATAAACAATCATTAGATGAACAAATGAGTAGATAAGTAAATACAAATCAGTATTTAAGTAAATATAAATCAGCACATAAGTAAATACAAATCAGTAGATATGTAAATACAAATCAGTAGATAAGTAAATACAAATCAGTAGATATATCAATTCAAATCAGTAGATAAGATGAATTCAAATCAGTAGATAAGTACTCAAACATGTATAACATCCAACCCATTTCCAGCACCCTGAGGGTAGGGGGGTAGGAGCAGGAGCAAGGAGAAATAAGAGGAGGAAGAAGGGTACCAAGTGCAGCGAGCTGGTGGCTGAAGCAGCAAGTAGGAGAGAGGGTGGCGGTGGTGAGTGGACGGTGACGATGAGACGGCGACCAGGAGGCGGTGAGCGGGCGACCAGGAGTAGAGCGTCGGCAAGGAGAGGAGTAGCGATCAACCAAGAGCGGGCGACCAGGAGGCAGCGTCAGCAAGGAGAGGAGCAGCAACAGTGAGTGGTGGCGGCGTGGGGGAGCAACGACAGCGGGGGCAACGACCGTTGGGGCAACGATGACGGGAGCAACGGCAACGGGAAGCACCAGCAACAATCACCAGACCTAGCAGGTTCATAATGAAACAGAGATAATGGGGAAAAGTTCTCTGTTTTGCGGGGATATTAACTGTACCATAGTCGTCAGTTGTTTCAAAAACCGACACCTACGAACCAATAACATCAGTCACCGAGAAAAACTGACGCTAAATGGGGGTAAAAATTTTCACGGGGACAGCGCGTGAACACTCATTAGTGTTGGTTATGTTACGCAAACTGACGACATAAAGGGATCGATAAAAAATATTTAGTCATCAGTTATTAGTTAAACAACCGACGCAATATGTGAAATTTTGGAGGTAATTTTTTGTACTGAAAAAATTGGATTTCGCTGGTGATTTTAGGCGTCAATTTGTTAATGAGAAAATGACACAAAATAAAAAGTGATACCCTTGTCTGGCCAATCTTCACATATAGATGTAGGTTTGTGTATACATCCGACGTTGTAGGGTTTAGGTGTCGGTTTCTTATAAACAATCAACACATCGAAAGTGACGTTATAAGCCATTTCTGTACTAGTATAGTCTGTGCAAGACCAGGAGCTACACAGATGCTGTCAAAGATAGGTGGTTGAAGACCGTACTAGTTATGAGGTATTGTCGCTGAGCAAGCCTTAAGACTATGTATAACTCTCTAAAACCATTCTTCTCATTACATAGATATTGATGCAATCTATTGGTTATGGGTTTATGGTCAAGTAACTATTTTATTTTCACTACCTACTTAGACCATGCAAAACACAACAATATATATATAAATATATATACATATATATAAATATATATACATATATACATATATAAATATATATATATATATATATATATATAAATATATACATATATATACATATATATACATAAATATGCATATATATAAATATATATATTTATATACACATATACATATATATATATGTACATATATATGTATGTATGTATGTATATATATAAGGCATGTATTTAACACACACATAGGTAGCTACCCACCCCCTATTTTGGTTAATTTTTTTAGAGTTTCTAACTTTTGACATGTAGAGGGTTACTTTACCTTGCAACTGTTACTTTTCATGCATAAATAGTTATATTTGTAATATGTATAGTTATTTTTTTATCATCATAGTTACTTTTTTATCCAGTGAGTTACTTTTTTTACTGTATAGTTACTTGTGGGTTGACGGGTAGCAAAAACTAGCTTACCCGTGTGGGTATCAAATTAACACCCATTTATATATATATATATATATATATATATATATATATATATATATATATATATATATATATATATATATATATATATATATATATATATATATATATATATGTCCATTCATTTGCTACCCACATGGGTAACTAACTTTAGTTACCCGTGGATCTATTTTGTAATTGAAAGTTACCTTTTGTAATGAGACATGCATCGTTTGTAATGGGATGACCAAATTTGTAATACACACACTTGTTTTGTATTACATCGTAAACTACTGTCATATATATCATATAGGTATATCCACATATTTACATATATATACCTATATATAGGTATATATATATCTATATATAGGTATATATATATCTATATATAGGTATATATATATATATATATATATATATATATATATATATATATATATATATATATATATATATATATATATATATATATATAGACACATATATAGGGCGTTCATTCAATGTTCGCACGGGTATCCACCCGCTCTCTCATTTGGTTACTTTTTTTGGAGTTTCATTCTCTACATATGTAGAGGTTTACTTTACCTTCCAAACTGTTACATTTCATGCATAGATACATACATTTGTAACATTTATAACAAATATACAATTACATATTTATTTTATTGTATATTATGGCTGATTTTACTTTTTGAGTTGAATAGTTACTTTTTGGTCAACATAGTTACTTTTTTATTCACAGAGTTACTTTTCTAACCAAACAGTTATTTTTCAGACAACACGAGTTGCAAATTCTAGGATACTAGTGTGGGCATTAAAGATAAGACAGTACACACACACACACACACACACACACACACACACACACACACACACACATATATATATATATATATATATATATATATATATATATATATATATATATATATATATATATATATATATATATTAGTTTGAGATCATATGTGGTCTTTAATAAAATACATGTATTAATCATTTTAAGTATTTGCATCATATACAATCAATAAATGGTGAAAATAAAAAATAGATCATATCAATTATCTTAAAATGTAGTAAATTGATGTGGCTCTGATAGACCAATGTAGAGAAATATGGGTAGAGAGTAGGCAGCAGAAACAAAAATTTACTATCCATATTCTCCATGATAGCAAGATTGTATCAAAAACTATGTCATGGGAAGGATGGTTTAACAAGGTCATACATGGTCCTAGAGGTAGTCCAACAACTAACACCTTGTTGTAATTGTGCAACTTTCTGCTAGTTGCACTTAGACGACTTCTACAGCACCTCCTGGTCTTCACCATAGACAACAAGCTGATATTATCCTCCTAGTGGGAAAGGTATCCTTGCCTCTTGGTAGTCCACATGAACCGTCTAGAACTCATGTCATTCTACTAGACTATACAGGAAGGAGTTGTCCCTCCTATTGATGTACTAGTCACCAACTTTCTCTCCTACAATTGTTCTCCCTTGCAATCCCTCCCTTTATTAGGTAGGACTTGCTCGGGATCTTTATTAGTTACCACATCCAAATAGGACAACAATTGACATAGTTAATTGAGTTGTATCTAAGAAGCCCCCAATACCCCTCTATTTATAGGAGGGTTAGGGTCGGGGTTCTCTGTCTGAGTGGGAATGGAAAGGACTAGAATTTCACAAAAAAATTCAACCTGTGGATGATGAAGCAGTTGGTTCTCTACGTGTACCGATTGGTTGGCATGTGAGCCAATTGGTTCACTTAGTGAACTGGTCATTTTGTTATGTTTCTCAATTGCATATGAATTGGCAATACTAATCCAATTAATACACGACATGACATCAACACAAATCCTTTATTCAATCGAATTCAACAACAAACTAGGCATCTTTCCCTCATGATATGGTCATCTCACAACCACCAGCCAATTAGTTTCCTAGATGAATCAGTCAATTTGTGCCCTTATTCATGTAGAACTCAACCAATGCAATTTCCAATCAACATAAAACTCCAAATGATCATTTCAACACTTGAACTAATCAGTTTCAGAGTCCATTCAGTTGATTTGTTTCTTGAAATTAATACCTAAACACTTTAGTAATCAAATCATCTATCATTGATGATTAAAATCCTCTTCTAGATGTATCCTCTATGTGTGACCCCATAGGTTCCTATTTATGTTGGCAGTGAATGTCCATAGCTTTTTTGTGACATGACAAGCAAAGAGTGGTGCCTAGTCACACATCATTGCTACCCAAATAATCACGAAAGTTGGAGAGCAAATTCAACCTACAATCTACGTCATGTGTTCTAGTGATTGTCTAATTCCTTTGTCTCTGATATCTAAAATGAACTCGTGACATGGAATCATCATCCTCTCAATGTTCAATCCATGTTCCATGATCCAGAACAGACTATCTAAGAAATATGTGACCCCAATATCATATATTGATCCACATGTGCATGCACATGGTTTTCTCAATCTTGCTTATCAAGTGGCAATGATATCAAACTCCAATAGGAGGGATAAATCTCATCTACATCATTCACTATCATCCTCGTGTGGCACAACATATCTGATCGTCACCTTTATGGAAACCCTTATACAGGATTGCGTTGGATGATGTCAAAACATATCAAATGACATGTGATGAGTGTAATAACTTTAGGTCTAAGAACCGCAATCACCACCTTCACTTTAAGACATGACTATGACCATCATTTATGGTTTCAAAATGTCACTCTCAAGGTGGGTCTGTCTAATACAATTTTCCCCAACAAGTATCTATGTACTTGGTTTGATATCACATATATCATGATTGATGAGATTTTGGCATCAACCAACACACACTCTAGTATTATGTGTTATTGTTGTTTATCATCCTTCCACAGTAAAATCTTATTAGGGAAATAAAAGGAATGTATATAGTCCTAACATTTGTATGATCTCATTGTTCAAGTTATGCACTTGAAGACATACATCATTTAGTAATATTAGCTATTAGACATCCATTATGTTTCCTCATTATCTCATAACTGAGTGAAATTGAATGAGTCAGAAGCTTGCCTTTATTATTATTAATCAAATCAGTTATATAATATCCCATCACAATCATCATATGATTGGCTCTCTGGGCATACATACTAACAAGGTCATTACATTTGGTATCATAGCCCCAAGTTTTCCAAATAATATCATATAGTTGATAATTTCAAATAAATATATGGAAAACTATCAAATCATATCTTGAGGGTAATAGTATCTTGAAGGATCACGACTGTGGGGGATGGAAATAGTTTCCTCTTCACCATTAAGTTGGTATACGAGGACCCCCAGACAAGGTTATACCTGCCTAGAGGAAGTAATGTTTTCTTTACGTCTTCTCATCTCTAAATTCATCCACTTCTCATCTCCTTACTAAAATGAGCCATAAAATGCAATTCCCTCCTCACCTCAAGTTAGGTTTTTGAGAAAAAGTAGGATTAAGGAATCTTCTGCCAATTAATGTACATGTAATATGGAAATAATGATAAAGTAAAGAAAAATATTTTATGGGTTTTACTTGCAAGGGTAAATCATAGATGGATCTAGGAATGGTTATGGAAAACCCTTAGTGGGTCAAGGGAAACATAACGCTCTAAGGTGAAGGGGCAGTCCCTATCATGAATCTTAAACCGTAATCCTAGGAAATGGAAGTAGTGTGGGTGAAATGGTCAACCTACCCATTTGAACCCTAGTTAAGGTAAAAGGAATAAGAAAAATCTAAATGAGTTTAGGTGAACCAGTATCTCATTCATGCATGTTTATGGAGAAAGGAATTCATGATTGATATGAAGGGTTTTTGAAAAACATAAGCAACCAGTGGCTACATAAAAAAAAATAATATGAAACCTTCAATTCAACTTTTTGGGTTGGTGTCCCGGCCAGGGGTGGGGCAACCCAAGAATTGGAAAAGGACCTTAGGGGGAGGCAAAATAGTCACATGGAGTCAGGTTGTGGTTAAAGAGCCTACCCACCTAGTTTGAGTCATGAAGGCACCCTAGGTTAGGATCATCTAAATGAAGGGAGAGTTAACTAATCAGTTTAAGAGTTGAGCTAATCTTGAATGTTGTGTAAATTTTGAATAATTTAGTATACAAAACATGAAAGAACATATATTCTTTGAACCCAAGTATGCCATCTTTGTGGGACATAAGGAATAGTCATTGAGGAAGAGGCTGACTATAAGAGGCCAAACCCGAAAGGAAGGATGCCATGAATAGTAAACCTAGAAAGGAAGGCCACTAAGAGGGTAATCCCGGAAAGGAAGGTTGTCATGAAGACCAAGACCAGAAAACAAGGTCACTAAGAGGCCAATCCTGAATAGGAAGGCCACCATGAAGACCAACCATGGAAAGAAAGGTCACTAAGAAGCCAAGACTGGAAGGGAAGTCCTCCATAAAGACGAAGCCTGAGAGGGAAGGTCACCATGATACCAATGTAAGGACATGAAGTAAATAATGTGTACCCTAAGAGATGAAGGAAATCTGGGTTAAAGAATTACATAAGAAAATAATGTATTCAAGGAAAATTTGTAATAAATTAATAGAATCTCATAAACCCTAGACAGAGAAGAGCCCTAGGTAAATCCTAAGATCAAGTAGGGAGATTAAAGGTGCATTTCCCTATGAGGGAACAAGGTGATCATGCCCTAAGTGCATAAGACCATGGGGTCCGAAGATAGCCATCCATGTTTTCCCGAGTCCCATGGGTGAGGAGATTTTCCACCTTCATGAGTTAATGAGGCCCAACGGTTTAATATGATAGGTACTATATAAATGCATAAGGCCCATGAAGTCAAGTGGAGGTCACTCCAAAGGTGCCTATGCCCCTAGAGACCTTAAGGGAATGACTAAGGTTAATGAGACATAAGATTTATATATAAAGAATAGAAGGAGTCTCAATTTTATAAAATTTGAAAGGGAGTTTTTCAACAAACTCAAGAGTTAGAAGGGAACTATCCAGTGAGTTCATTAAATATAATTATGTTTTGGAATTAAAAAGTATTAGTGGGTTGGAATTTTTCAAAAAAAAAGTGAAATTTAAGACAATGTGTGGGTACACCATCTCTGCTTTTGGGATGTGGTGAACTTTGTATTTGGGTTGCAACCAATGCTTGTTTCTTCTTATTATGAGTGAGACAGAATGGGTAGACACATGTTATGCATAAAATTAACATAGGAGTGAATACTCTAAGATGAATTTGATGGCATAATCTTGTGTTTGAGGTGTTACCTCACCCATATCTAAAAATAAATGAAGGATATCTTAGAAACCTATGAGAAATTGTAGTCTCCAAGAGAAATTGAAATCATCAATGAAAATATAATTTCCAAGAGGAGTTGGATTCACAAAGTGATCACTAATTTATAACCTCATGTAATGAATGAGTATGTGGAAATATCCTGGAATGGAATATGGGTTTCAACCTTAGTAATATAAGTGATTTGCATAATGGTAAAAGGTGTTAAATATATCAAAGAAAGGTTGCTAACCCTAAGTTTTGAATCTAAGTTGAGTTAACATTCACCTTGAATTTTTTAGTCGTGAATTTTGAGGGAAAAAATCTGTTTAAGGAGGGGTGCATGTAAGATCCTTAAATTTTTTATATTTAAATTTGATAAATATTAAGCTTTATTTGATAAGAAAATGCCTTAACTATAATTGATAGAATAATATTTTATCCACTTTGTGAAATGGGTCAACCCATGTCCCAAGTGAGGACCATGAGACTAGTTGCTTTGAAATAGTTCCTTGGAGCACAAGTTTAATAAATAAAAGGAATTCATCCATAAATAAATGATGGGAGAATTATTTAGAAGATAATAGAAATATGGGATAAAATGTAAGCTTACAAAAGATTCTAAGATGGTTTTTATTTTACATAATTAATGGAGTAATTATCTAACCATGACTTGAAAGACAAGTTTCTAGGTAACAAATAAAGATAACCCGTTTGGCTTTTGGAATATTTGAAGATAAAAAACAAACCAAGAGAATACTATAATTGGAGATAAAAGGAGTTTTCACATGATGTTGGTAATTGTGTTATGAAAATACTTGAAAGACACATTTCTCCTATGAAAGTGATCCCAATAAATATTAAAAATTAGATATAAGTTGGGAAAGTTATTGTTGAGTTTCCCTCCAAGTTTCAAAGCAAAAGGGTGTTTCTAGTGGCCTATAGAAATCTATGAATAAAGAGGGACCTATATTTAACTATTGCATAAGTTCCTATTTTAGAAACATATTAAATGGTCTAACTATAGTGTTAATGGAAGATCCCTTCTTGGTATGTCATTCTCATTGGGATTGTTTGATTTGAGATCAATGGATCCTCCACTATATCCTACCTCCAGTCCAAATATATGATAGAGAAATATTACTAGAAACTTCTCACACCTCTTCCTCTCTCTCCTCAGGCCTTATCTACCCCAAGGACCTCTCCTTTTAAGTCTGAGAGATCTATATGCAACTTCCTAACCCTACTTTTCTCCCATTTATTTATGATTGGGACTTCCCCCAAATCCATACATCGCTAGTCTCAAGAGGGGAACCAACACTACCTTTCCTACATCCTGTACCTATAATAGAGACTATGTAGTCTTCCCGCAACATAGGAGTTCCCTGACTCATACAATTCACTATTGTAGTCTAAGGACTCCCCTCAAGATCTAGATATTCTACATCATGCTCCCTTGGGCACGGAGGGTGATACCAGCTAGCCTTACGGTCGAAGCATGACCCTGACAAGCAACTAGGAGGTCCCCTACTGGTGCGGATGCCCTTTAGAGATCAGTGGCCCATGGATGTCCTTCCCAGTGTTCCCATGTATATCTTCTTCTATCCCAACCTCTATAGTTTCATAGGTTGGTCAAGGACAAACCCAAACCCAGTTCCTTTCCACCTTAACCCTCTATGGCTCATCCAATATACCTTTTTGGTTGTGAGAAAACTTGTTCATGGTCTTGGACCTTCACTCTACCCTCTAGTGCCCAAGATAATGAATACAACACTTCACTTGACTCGCCCATGTGCAACACTAGGCCTCACTGCAAGGAAGACGAAGGCCAAGGCAAACACTACTACAGAAACAACGTTCAACGTCCCTTTTAGAGGCGTCCATTTTTTAGTAAAACTGTCACGGTTAACATTAAATCAGTTAATAAGGACATCTGATGTCTATATTTGAAGACCAGCCAGACACGGGTATCGCTTTTCATTCAGTGTCGGTTGAAGAAAACCAACTGACGCCTAAAGTAGCCCGCGAAATCCAATTTGTTCGAGCAAAAAAATATTGCGCCAAAGTATCAAATACAATGTCGGTGTTTTATCTAATAATCGACGACGAATGAAGATAAAATTTGCACTAAAAGTTCCAATATGGGCGTCAGTTGTCTTAGCATAACTGATGTGATAAGGGTGTGTGCGCCGTCCCCGCCAAAAAATTTGGGTAAAGGAATGTCCAATTGGACGTCGGTTTGTTGCTATCAACCAACACTTAAGATTTTAGGTGTCAGTTTTGTAGATAACCGATGCCTTTTACAAACTTATTAGACCCGTGATCACCCGAGTCTTACCATTCCTTCTGTTTCATTGCAAGAATTCTCCTCTCCTGTTGCTCGCCTAAAATCGCCCGACGACGGCCCCGCCCACCCACATTCAACCTGCTGCTCGTCGTCGCTACTGCTGGTGCGTCTCTGCTCGTCATCGCTGCTGCTGCCACATCCTCCTTCTCTTGGTGCGTCTCTGCTCACAGTCAACCTCCACCGCCGCCGCCTGCTCTGCTCTCCGTAGTCAACCTCCACCGCCACCACCTGCTCTGCTCTCCGCCTCCTTCTCTTCTCACCACCGTTGCTCTCACACCATTGTCGCCGCTCTTCTCCACGATCTTCTCCATGCTGCTAGATAGCCCTCTTTTCTTCGTTCTCCCTTCAGGCCCCTCTTCTTCTTTCTCCTGCTCTCTCTCCTTACCAAATGGATTAAAGCAAGGCCACGACCATGTGGGCTGGCCATGATCGTGGCCTTGCTTTTATCCATTTGGTAAGGAGGGAGCAAGAAGAAGAAGATACATTTACAATTGAATACTAATGCTTGACCTAATTCTGTAAAATTTGATGCATGTTGAGTTAAGATATTAAAACCCTAATACACATTTCACCATAATCTTGAATTAACTATATTGCTTAAATCTTGTGATCAATCTATGTAAGATATTTAAACCCTAATGTTAAATCTCTGATTTTGTAGTGATGTGTCACCCTAATATCTACATGAATCCTTATTGTATGATGTAGATTGATGATAATGCATGAGCTAGTTTGAAATTTTAAAATCAATTATGAATCTCTCCATCCCTAGGTCATACTAATTTATGTGTAATATTTATCTTGATAATGAACATGCATGGACACTCGAAATGTTGAAATCAATGTTGTAGAATGATAGTACATGTATTTGTTGGCCTAGAAACTCGTCCAAGATTTACTCATTAGGAGTAAATCTTCGATAGTCCCCAGTTTGGGACTATTCTTGAACACCTAATCTCACTTAGGATGTAAGTGTATAATGTGTATTTGGTTTTCAAGAAAATTCCGATAGCATTTCCCCGTTTGTTCTCTAAGTACATCTGTACTTGGAGAACAGTAGGGAAATGCTGCCAAAATTTTCTTGAAAACCCAATACACATTATACACTTACTTGTGAGATTAGGTGTTCAAGAATGAGATAGGTGGTACACATTTATTATATATAAGAATGACAACACATGTATTTGTTGGGCTAGAAAACCATCTATGATTTACTCATTAGGAGTAAATCTTGGATAGTCCCCAGTTCGGGACTATTCTTGAACACCTAATCTCACTTAGGATGTAAGTGTATAATGTGTATTTAATTTTCAATAAAATTTCAGCAGCATTTCCCCGTTTGTTCTCCAAGTACATATGTACTTAGAGAACAACGGGGAAATGCTGCCGAAATTTTCTTAAAAACCCAATACACATTATACACTTACTAGTGAGATTAGGTGTTCAGAATTGGATAGGTGGTACACATTTATTATATATAAGAATGACAACACATGTATTTGTTGGCCTAAAGTTTTAACCATGCAAAAACTCTAATCCTAGACCCTAATCTTGTTGTAATATATATTGTTTTCTCTTTGATCATAGAATGGATAGATCATGGATGTCCATTCGCAATCCTTGCACCCCAGAGTTTATTTATGGTCTTGACCAGTTTATTAGATTTGCTGAGGAACATAGGAAACAACCTGGAGATAGGTTCTACTGTCCATGTAGGCATTGCGGTAACAACTTGAAAGTCAGCACTAGTGATGAAATCAACAGTCATGTCAGGTGCAACAGGATTATACAAGGCTATACAAAATGGCACTAGCATGGAGAGATTTCAAACCCGAAACCAGTGGATGTCGATAGCAGTGCTTGTGTGGAAGAAGAAACTACCTCTGATGATGTAGATGTGAATGAACCAGTTCCATTAGACATCGTTGATGCGATGCTAGGGAGTTGTGGGGTAGAGCACACCGATCCACCTCCCATTTTTAGAAACATTGAGCATGATGCTGAGATATTGTTATACACAGGTTGTACTAAGTTTACGAAGCTTAGCGCTGTGTTGAGATTGTATAAGCTGAAAGCTAACAATAGATGGAGCGACAAAAGCTTCACGTCATTGTTGTCTTTGTTGAAAGAAATGCTTCCAGAAGGAAATGAGCTGCCAATCTCAACATACCAGGTAAAGAAATTGTTGTGCCCAATGGGAATGGATGCCAAGAAGATACACGCATGCCCGAATGATTGTGTATTATTTCAAAAGGACTATGTGGATTTGAAAGATTGTCCAAAATGTGGTGCGTCAGGATATAAATTGACGACTTTGAGGGAGTCCAAAACTGGTTCTCCTGCCAAGGTGATGTGGTATCTACCTATAATATCACGGTTTCAACGCTTGTTTGCCAATCCGATAGATGTGAAGAATTTGAGGTGGCATGCAGATGTTAAGAAAAATAATGATGGGATCCTACGACATGCGTCTGATTGCCCATCGTTGAAGAAGATTGATCTATATATTGTACCATAAATTTGGTGAAGAAGTCAGGAATCTAAGACTTGAGATTTGTACATATGGGATAAATCCGTACGGGACATTGAGAAGCCAACATAGCACTTGGCCAATCATGCTTGTTATATACAATCTTCCTCCCTGGTTGTGTATGAAAAATAAGTATGTAATGTTTTCGTTGTTGATATTGGGCCCTAAACAACCTGGAAATGATATCAATTTTATCTTGAACCTCTGATTGATGACTTAAAGAAACTTTGGGGTGAAGATGTGATGACCTATGATGCTTCACGAAGAGAGACATTTTGTTTGCATGCTATGTTGTTTTGCACTATTAATGACTTTCCAGCATATGGGAATTTGTCTGGATATAGGGTCAAAGGAGATAAAGTGTGCCCTATATGTGAAGAGAACACTGATTCAACAAGACTAAAACATGGCGGTAAGACTGTATATCTCGGTCATCGAAGGTTTCTTACAAAATTCCATCTATATCGTAGGAAGCACAAAGCATTCAATGGATTGAATGAGGAGCAGAGTGCACCTAAACCTATACCAGGGGAGGCTGTTTATGAAAGAGTAAAAGACTTTATGAATGAATTTGGTAAGAGATCACAATGTACTATACCCACACGGAGTGAAAAATCTTTATTCAAGAAGAAGTCAATATTTTGGGATTTTCCTTATTGGAGTTCTTTGACAGTCAGGCATTGTATCGATGTCATATACGTTGAGAAAAATGCTTGTGATAGTGTCATTGGTACTTTTTTGAATATACCAGGTAAGACTAAAGATGGGATAAAATCTAGACTGGACCTAGATGAAATGGGAATAAGGTCAAAATTAATAGAATTACTTGAAATGGGAAATCAGAGAACATACTTACCTCCTGCTTGTTACACATTGTCTAGAAAGGAGAAGAAAGCCTTTTGTGAATGTTTGGTAAATGTTAAGGTGCCACATGGTTACTCATCCAACATCCGTAGATTGGTATCAACGAAAGATCTGAAGTTGATAGGTCTTAAATATCATGATTTTCACACTCTAATGCAACAAATATTGCATGTGGCAATTCGATCTATATTTCCGAAGCATGTAAGGTTTGCAATCACCAGACTTTGTTTCTTTTTTAATAGTTTGTGCATCAAAGTTATTGACCCTGATACTCTTGATAATTTGCAAAGAGAAGTGGTTGTTACCCTATATCATCTTGAGATGTATTTTCCTCCATCGTTCTTTGATATCATGGTACATCTTGCTGTCCACTTGACTAGGGAAGTGAAAATGTTGGGACCCATTTTCTTGCATTGGACGTATCCCTTTGAACGATACATGAGCATTTTTAAAAGTGATGTTCGAAACCGTTATCGGCCTGAAGGGAGTATTATTGAGGGTTATGTGGTGAGAGAGGTTATGTATTTTTGCAATGACTTTCTCAGTGGTAATGACACTCCTGGTAATGACAAGAATATTGAGGAGCAATTTGGCAAAGGAGTTTTGGGATCACGGGTGAAAGTAATCCGTCGTGAGTAGTGTGAACAAGGTCACTTGCATATTTTACACAACATGGACGAAGTGAGTGTTTATATCGAGGAACATACCAATTTCATCAAGAAACAATATCCTCGAGCCAATACACTGTGGCTTGCTAGAGAGCATAACAAGACATTTATTAAGTGGTTTGAAGATAAAGTCTTACATCAACTATCTCAAACACCAGATGATATTACTGAAACTATCAAATGCCTCACCTTTAAACCAAAATTGAATGTTAATGCTTATGAAGGGTATGACATTAATGGATTCACATATTACACAAAGTGCCAAGATGATAAGAGTTTCGTCCAAAACAGTGGAATCACCCTTCAAGCGTCGACTATGTTTTTTGCAAGTGCAAAGGATAAGAGTCCACATTAAGTTAAAATGTCATATTACGGTGTCATTGAAGACATATGGGAGTTTGACTACATAGATTTCAGAATTTTTCTCTTCAAATGTAATTGGGTTGATAACACCAAAGGAGTTATAGTGGATGAATTGGGTTCCACTTTAGTGAACTTTGAAAAGATTGTCGAGAAGAGTGAACCATTCATATTGGCATCACAGGCGAAACAAGTATTTTATATCGATGATCCTGCAAATGATAAATGGTCGGTTGTTCTTCATGGTAAAAGACAGTTCATTGAAGATCCTATAGATGAAGAAGAGTACTATGATAAGTATGATGACTGCAGTCCATTCTTAATTGGGTTTCCAACACCAGCAAATATTGAAGTTAATGATGACTTGTATGTGCGCGGAGATCACAATGAAGGATTGTTAATTGATAAAAACTCACAATATTAGAGGCATGTTTATATTTTTTATATGTTTTATTTTTCTGAATGTGAACTTTACAATGTGAATTACTTTACAATGTGAATGTGAACTTTACAATGTGAATTTTACAATGTGAATTACTTTACAATGTGAACTTTACAATCTGAATTACTTTACAATGTGAGCTTTACAATGTGAATTACTTTACAATGTGAACTTTACAATGTTAATGTGGACTTTCAGATGGATGAGAATTCTCCTGATGACCATGTTGATGATTACCGTGAGGGTGAGGACATCAATGTGCCGTCTCATAATGTACGTTTTAAAAATATATCATATATTTATATCTACATGTCCATTTATAGTTATATCCTGTAAGTGTGTTTATTTTGTCAAATTTTAGGTTGATGATGCACATGTACCCTCTGAAGCACTTGAGGCACTTGACGAGCAACACCAAAAAGTTCACAAGAGAAGGGGAATCACTATGATGAAGAAGTTAATAGCACAAAGAGGCAATGGACCCAAAATTGTTGTGGACTTTGATAATGTAGGAAATGCAATTGGAGTGAATTGCAATTCGTTTGTTTCATATCTTGGGTATGTTACTCATAGGCATTGTAGTTGTAAGATAGATTCTTGGCATAAAGTTCCTAAGGGGAAGAAATATGTAATATGGAAGGATTTATGCGTGAGTTATTATTAATTTGCAATTCTATTTTGTAGATTACTAATTTTTTGGATACTAGTTTATAGCAATTCTATTTTGCAGAGTATATTTGAATTGGATGAAAAGTTGCATCGTAAATGCATGAGGAAACACTATGGGAGAGTCCTAAGGAACTATATGACAAATCTCACCCGAGAATACATAAAAGAAGGTGACAAGAGGAAGAAGACTGCCACTGAACAGTGGAACTTCTTGGACAAAGAAGAATGGGATGTGTTTGTTGCTTCAAGAAAAATTGATGAATTCAAGGTATTAGGCGTCACTCGCAATTTAATTAATATATGTTGTATTCACTTAAGATTAACATTTAGTGTTACTAACCAAATCATTAATGTGCATACTAACTAGGCCCTTAGTGAGCCACAAAGAGCAAGGCGTGCACTGAATGTGCATGGCCACACAATGGGTCCAAAGAGGTATGCAGGCATTTGCCAAAGACTACAAGCTGAGTCTACTACTCAGTATGCTGCTACTCACGAGTCCTCTACTATAGGTACCACACCTCTGCCTCACCATGATGTCTGGATAGCTAGGAGGCAAAATAAGAAGGGAGAAACAAGGAAGCCCACAACTGCTGAGGCGGCTGCAAAAATGGTAAAATACAACTCTTAGAGTAATTGTTCAAATATTGATTAGTTGTGGTGTTTACTTAATTACAAATTTTTGTTTTGGCGATAAGCGGGAGCTGCATGAGCTGAGAAAACAAGGCAAGTTCATCCCTAAGGGCATAAGGGATGAATTGACAGTTGCGCTGGGTAACCCAGAGCATCCTGGATGTGTTAGGGATGCAGGCGCTGGTGTGGGCATCAAAGCATTCTTTGGGCCATCCCAGCGCAAGCATGTCCCAAAAGCGGGACTTTCACAAGAAGAGGTAACATATTCTTTCTTTATAATGTTACTGTAAAAGAGAATTCAATAATCAAAAGCTAATGTTTCTTTTATCCATGTATAGGTAGATAAGTTAGTTGATAGGAAACTCGAAGAAGCAATGAGAAAATGGCAGGCATCTCTGACTGCCACTCAGCAGACAGTACCTATGGCGTCCCGCTCTACTCCTACTGCCGAGGTTGGGAGTAATCTTGTAGACCCACCACCTAGCACATCCACTGTAAGTATTTTTATGACATAGTAACTAGTCTTTTTAAGATGATATGTTTTCAATATGATATGTATACATGTATATAACATTCTTTACACAAAAATTTGTAGGGGTTGAAGCCATGCCGTCTAAAAAGTAAATAATTTGTCATTGTAGAGGTGTCGGCTTACCCATCCCTACCAGGGGAAATGTTTCATGGGTCTCCATTACCAGCTGGTTGGGTTTGTGTGAGCCCGATACGTATATTCCCCAATTGGATGGATCTTCCATTGCCATATGCCCACCCAGATTGTGAAACACTTGGTGAGGCAGAAGGTAGAGTGATATTTTGGCCAAAAGCGGATGTCTTCTATACTGAAAATGTATGGTAAATTTACATTATGTTAAATTGTTAGTGTGTGTATATGATGTCAATTGATCTGAAATTATATATATATACAGGTTAAAAAGAAGATACCCAGAGCATCTAGGCCTCCACCTCCACCTCCTACATTACCAAGTTGGGTTCCACATGACCTACATGTCCCGTTAGGTCCTAATTTTAGGGGTATGGCAATATAGTTAGAAGAACATGATATAAACTGCCCTATAACTGTTTCTATAGATGCAGATGATGCAGGTCAATCATATGAAAGCAAACTATTTATACAAGATATTTTGGAGTTGTTTCGATATGATTGACTGAATACATATGTGATAGAGCTATGGATAAGGTGAGATCTTCTTTATACATCCATATACCTTGTGTAGGATCTGGTGATCTGGTTTCTTATTTATTAACGGATACATAATACATGTTTTCCAGCTACTTACACAAGATATGTGCAAATTTTTCATTCAAACATGTAGGATTTTTTATTCCATCTTTGATTAGTCTAGTAGCTAAAGACCCTCCGTCAGTTCAACAATACTGATGTGATTCTTTTACAAATTTTTCTCAAAATAAGAAGACGTTGATAATAGCTCCATTCAATGTGGAGTAAGTTTACTTTGCTTATAATTTGGACTTAAGAAAATCACATTTTTATTGTGGATTTTAAGTTATTAATTTTTAACTTTTTTACCTCTAATGATATGCATTGGGAGTTACTAGTTATTGTCCCCGAGACGTTCATTGTCTATTGTCTAGATCCTAAGGGGACTAAATTCAATTCAAATTATGGACACAAAATGAAAATGGCATTATTCTGGTGAGAAATATTTCATTTTCATATTCGTTAACATATGTTATTACATTACTATTTAATTATGCAATGTACTGTGTTACATTAACATGTAGGGGTTTAGATGAGTTCAAAAAGGCTGGAGGAAAGGTCCCCGGGAAAAAGAACCAGCCAATAATTTGGAAGAACGTGGATGTAAGTTCCCGACTGCAATGTATATATTATTTATGTGAACAGTGCTTAATTAGTTGTATTTTTTAATATTTTGTATATTTCAATTAATAGTGTGCTACACAAGATAACATATGGGCATGTGCATACTGTGTGATGTGATTTATGCACATGATTATCAAATATGCCGCAATGGACATTGATACCATTCCTGAGGTATTATATATAGTCTCATTAGATAATATGAAATATATCAATCTTATTTATATATTATTAATTATATATATACATTATTCTCTTTGCAGGTTTTTAAAACTGACCACACTATAGGAAAGGCCTTACCAAATGTACATGCTCCCTATAGGAAGAAAGAATTAAATGATGTAAGAGAAGAATGGGCAATAGCCATATAAGTAGTGGGGGTTTTAACATATAATTGGGATGTTGATAGCGAATAATGACTAAAGAATGATATTTTGTAAATGAATTTATGAATTATAATATGTGTGAATGTTTCTACATGTCTGAATGTTTCTACATGTGTCTGAATGTTTATACATGTATGAATGTGAAATAAATGAAACTGCTGGTTGTTATATGAATGTTTCTACATGTGTGAATGTGAAAATGAATGGAACTGCAAATTGCTACATGAATGGGGGTTTTAAAATATAATTAAATGATGTAAGAGAAGAATGGGAAATATCCATACAAGAGAAGAATGATGTACATATGAATGTTTCTACATGTGTGAATGTGAAAATGAATGGAACTGCAAATTGCTACATGAATGGGGGTTTTAACATATAATTAAATGATGTAAGAGAAGAACGGGCAATAGCCATACAAGAGAAGAATGTGTGAATGTGAAAATGAATGATGTACATCATAAATGAATTAAACGATGTAAGAGAAGAATGGGAAATAACCATACAAGATGTGGGGGTTTTAACATATAATTGGGATGTTGATAGCGAATAATGACTAAACAATGATATTTTGTAAATGAATTTATGAATTATAATATGTGTGAATGTTTCTACATGTCTGAATGTTTCTACATGTGTGAATGTGAAAATGAATGAAACTGCTGGTTGCTATATGAATGTTTCTACATGTGTGAATGTGAAAATGAATGGAACTACAAATTACTACATGAATGTTTCTACATGTGTGAAAATCGAATGGAACTGTAGGTTGCTAAATGTGTGAAAATTAATGTTGTTAATTTTGCAGGTTTATGTCCTGTCATTGGCTGATATCAATGGATGTCGTAAAACCTGTAGTTCATAACTGAATTGTAGGTTTCTCATCCTGCGACCAGCCATAGCAGGTCTGTAGACTGACAGAAAAAAAATTTACAATAGACGTCGGTTATTTGTTTAAAACCAATGACAAATGATTACAACGTCGGATAAATAAGTATAACTGACATGTAATGCATGTGATGTGGCGTAAGTTATCAATAACCGACGTCGATTTCCCTAATGAGGTCAGACACCACGGCCGTGTTGGCCAGCATGGTCGTGGCAGCAGACCAGACACCACGGCCGTGTTGGCCAGTACGGCCGTGGCATCGGGCCAGACAACGCGGCCGTGCTGGTCAGCACGACCGTGGCATCGGGTTAGATGGCATCGGTTATCACTAATAAACCAACACTGATAGTTCCCTAGATGGTGCCCTTTCTGTGGCGTGAAGGTTTATGGCGTCGGTTTCAAAGCTAATAACTGACGCATATACCCCCTGCTGGCGCATTTTCGGTGACACGTGAAGGGTTGTGGCCTCAGTTTGAGAATTGACGCCTAACGGTTGGCCTTTTAGCGGCGCCCACATAGGTGTCACATTAAAACCGACACTAAAGGCCGGTTATGTACTAGTGAAGATTGCCAAGCATGTCCCCGAGCGGGTGCATTTCATGTCCACATCACCAAGTGTAGTACTATCTTTTTGATGTGTCTTAGTGGCCCAGTGTGCATGGTGCATTGAGATGAGGTGTTTAGAAACCATTGTCTATGTTGGATCACATGACAATAGTGTATAAATAAACTAGTCACTAATGAGGCGGCATTCTATTGGCCTTAATCTAATTACCTTGCAAATAACATAGTAATTAAACCATAGATTAGATCATAGTGAAAGTATATATACTAGGTGAACGATGATAATCTAAATAAAATAGTTTTAGAACATGATTATGCTTCAAGTTCCAAAAATAAATGCAATACATAATTAACTATTAATTAATATATGGAAATTTTGATCTGACAATTGACACGTTGAGTTTAGTAAAAATGTCTACTTTTCCATATAAATTGATATGTTGAATATGATGTAATCATGTGATAATGATGATGATAATGATGATGATGATGATGATGATGATGATGATGATGATGATGATGATGATGATGATGATGATGATGATGATGATGATGATGATGATGATGATGATGAAAATATATAATTTGGGTTTCTAGTGTTTTGAAATCAAAGACCGTACCTTGCCATAATATTAATGCACATAATCTAATGCAAGTGTTCATAATGAAAGAATATGATGGATATAATAAAAAGGGTTTCACCTAACGTCTAATATGGGTTTATAATCAAATGGATCATGATGTGATAGAATTAGGTTTTGTACCCTTATTCCTTCTCCAACCTAAGAGAACCCTAAACCCTATCTTAGGACATATTCTTGGTATGTTGTGAATATGTATGGTGACACATTACGGCATACATACATGCATATATGTTGGTTGATTATGTTAAATGCTTGGATGTTTGGATATATTCTTGAAGTATGATTTCAAGGTCTACATGGTTCTCCTTTGAGGTATGTGGCTATGATTATGAATACTTGCATGTATTGGCTTCCAGATATTGTCGATTTCTCAAAGATTGATAAATTGATGGATGTTTATTTACATTCTTTTCAATTACAATGCCACTATAAGTATCACATAAAGAAAGTTGTCATATTTTGAACCCTAGGATAATATGTATCAAGGGGTGATGCACATGAGACCTGGGAGGGAAAGTCATCAGCCCAAGATATCATGTTAAGCATGGGTTAGAATCTATAGTGAAAATTTCAGTTGTTAATTACAAGTAATTGATTGATTACATGTTGTCATCTTACTGGCACACTCTTGTATGCACCCCACGCACAAAGTATAGAAATATATTGATCCATGTTTTGATTGTCGGCATTTTAGGTAAATGTCGTATGTGAAGATATCAAGACATGTTGAATCAGATGAAATGAACTCAAGACATTAAAGATAAATAATGGAGGATTAGTTAGATGCTTCTTCTCATATGTATTAGTTTCTTATAAAAAGTTCATGTAACTTCTCGGAGGAATATTATCATACATCTTGTAAACGATATTGTCAAAATGATGGAAATTATTTAATATTACTTATTATTTACTAAATTTGGATCCTTGGGAATTTAGGCAAAGCCTCTCAGCTTTAAGGTCCATTATTAATTGGGGGACACTAAAAGGTGAGGTGATTATAGATATGGACCTTCAAATATTTCTTTTTTAGAACTTGGCGTATCTAAAATTAGAACACTTTTTAGGTGTCTATGGAACTTTGAAAGTTGCCTCAGGTTGTGTGCAAAAGACTACTTTTTCTGTGATAAAATGAAGGAATCCATGAATAAAAATTAGTTAGGTGGAAGAACATCCTTTTTTGTGTATAGGGGATCATACTCCAAGGTAGGGATGGTTATATTGACTCCAAATATGACCCTAAATTTTCAGTCTACAAAACACACTGTTCTAATACTGATGTCATCTTGTATATGATGTCCTTCTATAGGGGGTCTTAATATATGGATGTGTGCAATGCTTTACACTATTTTTGGTGGAATGCTAAGTTTTGCAAGACATGGGCCACACAGATTGCTATGTTCCACCAAGGAGACCTTCTTCTCAAACATGTGATGTTGATGAATTTTCTCATCTGGAATGAATTAGTTGTGCAAATATTTCTCATGGTATACATGTGACTTCTCAAAGAAATAGTTATGGTGTCTCTTATCTCCCCTCTCTCTATTTCTATAAGGTCTCCCAAACCTTGAAGGAAATAATGAGAAAATGAGATGTATTGTCTGGAAATCATTCTATCATATCTTATATATAGTGGGCTAAAGATGGTAGGGATTTTTAAACATTTATTAGACCCATCTATAGACTCCCTTGTGGAACGAAGGAACCCTCCATGCATTAGGTCGTGTGGAACACACCATTATGTTGGTCCTAGTGTAAAGTGGACTGCCCTCTTTATCTAAGGAGAGGGTACCAGACATCTAGAAACCAATTTTTAAGTCCTAGATCCATATTTGGCTATAGGTCCTTGAAACTTACTTTTAGTCCCTTGTATTTGTAACAATTTCAATTGACTCCAAGTCAACCATTCTCAAGCTATCTCTACGTGGGAGACTCTATAGGCACCATTACATTGGCAATGGATTCAGTAGTCAGTATTAAAATCCATAATAAAAAAGTGGCATCTGGATATAGATTGTTGCTGCCCAAGTAGTAGGATTAGTCATAAAATACTAAACCATCAACAACTAGTGTTACCATGGTGTATAATCCCTTTTTCATGAGTATACAAATTGAACTAGAGGCATGGACACATCATCGTGATTATGTTCAACTCAAATTCATTGATATCCAAGTAGACTAGAAAGATGCATATAAACTTAGTGTTATATACTGACTCACATGAGCATGGTCATGTATTTATCTAGTATCACTCATTAGGAGGCATATGTATTGATCATTGTATATGGGGGTACAAATTCCTTCTACGTCGGTCTCAACAAATAACATGATTCTCATCACTCTCAATCTCTATCTTAATGGAAACCTCCTCCAAGATCACATTAGGTAGTGTCAAAAGATCACATTGGGTAGTGTCAAAATATCACATTGTGTAGTGTCAAAGCATGATGTTTATCATGTCACAATTTTAGTGACTTCAGGTCAAAGGACCAAAACACCACTATTTCACATTTGAAAGATGATTATGACAATAATATAAAAGTCCATTAATCACTCTCAAAAGGGGGTAATCCACTACTCATGTTCTCTAACAATCACATATATGTCTCACTTGCTATCAAACACATATGACACATGAGACATAGCCATCAATCACCATGCATAGTATTCTCACATACATTATGTTTGTCCAATCCACAAAAATACTTTAGTATGGATGTCAAGTAACATTATTCTTAGCATCCAATAGGATCTCATGTTCAATCACGTACTTGAATTCCCATATGATTGAACCATAAGGAAATTTATTATGTACATTATTTTTGCAATAATCTATTGTGCTTCAATAAATTGGAATTTCCTTTATTAATTAGATCATAAGGTCAAAGAAAATCTCTATATACATCTTCCATTGATTGTCTTCTAGGATAGTTACACCAAAAAATATCCTCCTATATGGAAGTTGTTTCCTTCTTTCAATAGTCTACTTGGACCTAATATGCTTCTTAGAAATCTATACCAAATATTTAATACAACAATATATTTTTAATGGTGTGAGATTGATTCAAAACATTATCCACCAATCTGAAGCTAAATTGAGACAAACCCCTGAAATTATTATTGAACATCCAAGGGTACATTCAAAACTTGATCAAAAGAAAAATAAACCTAAAAAATAAGTTTAGGCTATACACCAGTGAGTGCTAAAGAAAAAGTGTGAAATTCTTGAGTATTTAGAGCAATAGAAAATTTAAAAACTATTTATAATATACATTTCATCTATGACCATTCATGGAGAAACAACTCCCTCTTGAGGTTCCAAGGCATAGAAGCAATATGTGTCTCTCAACTTGCCACACTAACAATATTTCGGTTGTTGTTGTTGTATGATACTCCTCCTATGGAATTGAAGCTATCAAGAAAATATGTCCTTTTTATGGTGATATTTCTAATTTTAGCTCTAATATAGAAACTATTAAATATAGGACATTTACTCTTAAAGTTTTTCTAACCTCCCATAATTACTACATCCCTAAATTTCCACTCCCCAAAATTAAACTAGGAGGATTTTCCACAAGTTCCATACTGGGAACACCCTGTAGCTATAGACCTTTTATAAGATGGACACTCATGGTTTATCCTATGAAACCTATGTATAGAATTTCACACTACCAGAACACGTGTGGATTTACTATCTAAACAACATGTACAACACCACTACAACTTCCCTCTAAACAAGGAAGACGTCTTCCCAACTTCCCTCTAGAATTATATGATAGAGAATTATCAATCAACTCTCCTATACTCCTTGATGCCTCTAAACATATTCACAATTTTGTAGGATCTCTCATGCTAACAACTCATACCTGGTGTCTAATCTCAGAGTTCAAATCTGCTTCAAATCTTTAGCATGTCTCAACCTCACTATGGGACCAATAATGGAAAAACATTCACAAGAGTATGTATAATTACTTATACTCACTGAATCTCATAAAACCTTGACTCAAGCCTCTAAGTGCCATAGATAGGCACTCAAAAATGTATGTGGAACTTATATGCTATGGAATGTTTCTAACAAATCTTTCCATGCAAGGACTACACCTCTCCTCTACAACTTAAAATTATACCTTTAGGTATCTATATATCTCTTCAGAAGCTAGACTGTGAGCCAATAAGGGGGCCCAATAGGGGATCCACTATTCACTAAATATAAAAATAAAGAAACTAAAGGAAATGATGAATTTCATTAATTTTGCATATGGTATATATATCATAGAAAAAGATAGTTATTAAGTAGTAAAGACAAAACTATTACAAAAGTTGCATAATAAATCATATACAATTGTTCCACCCCATAAAAGGTGGCAAAGTAAACTAAAAAGGTATGCACCTAATAAATCTCATAACGTGCAAGACCTGTTGTAGAGGCAACCTGACATCAAGTTTAAAATTCCTAAATATGGTCTTCTTGAGTCCTTGTCCTCTATTGTACCTACACCTTGGTGGAAGGGGAACATCACCCAAAAAATAAGAAGTAAAGGCATGTATCTGTAAACTCAAAGTATATGCATATAAACAACATTTAGACATTATATAAGGTCATCTGTATAACAAGGATTTTACCATATAGAAGGGTTCATATAAAAGTATGTAAGTTTAATAGGAGTTAATCAAGAGATTGATGCATAACTTTTGTGGAGATGAATATTTCAGATAAAAGAAGCGTTCTTCCATGAAAAACATTCACAATTTCCAAATAAAAAATATTTATGCATGCATAAACAATGTAGACTAAATATACCTAAAATAGGTTAATAACTGTGGCATCCAACTCAAAAAAACAAAATTAACTTAAGCAGAAGCGAATTACTTGCAGTAGATTACTGAAAATAACTAAGAATTATAACTTTTTGCAAAGAGATCCACACATAGGAAATATTTTCCTTCAAAAACCATTGTATAACATTTACATTCTGGTTCAAATGTACATAACTTGTACCATCTCTTCTCAGAGACTACAACATCCGCTGCCCTATAAACATTATATACAGACAACATAAAACCTCAAGGCATCAAGCCAAAATCTCAGATCAATTTATTAAAAACTCTAACTATAAACTCCGAGGACCTGAGAGTACAGAGACGACACATAGGACTTTCTAACTACATAACTTGACAGGCAGGGTCTCCACCTGAGATCTCACTGCTGTCCAGGCTGTTGCTTTCCTTTTTCCAGCAAAAGAGTATCTACTTCTTTGTCTGCGTCCACCTAAAAATGTTGGATCCCATAGGGGTGAGACAATTGTAAATTGCCCCAGAGGGAGATATAACTCTCAGCCAAAACATTATTATTGCAGTTTAAAGATATGAAACTGGGCGGATGATAAGCATTCTCAACTTTGAAAGCATTGCAACTATTTATGATAGAGAAATATATCATCTATTCTTTTAATAAGGAATAGAAATGACATGTATATCATTTATACATCATATTATACCATCATATCAAACTTTTCTTGTGACACTCATCATCTTGTTATGTCACCCATGAAACACTCTTGTTTCATTCTGTTGGCCTTAGCCAACCTGTTTAACAGATAAGGAGATATATCTACCATGTACTCATATATCAACAATACAGTCACTGGGTCAATACCAATCATGTGTTACTATTACATGCATTGGTCTATTACCAATCATGTGTCATCAGTAAAGGCATTTAGCCTCTGCCAGGTATTGGACTCTTCCAAACCTAATTACACCGCCAGACATTGGACACTACTAATCCTGATTTCACAACCAGGCATTGGACTTTAACCAATCATGATTACACAGCCAGGCATTGGACTCTAACCAACCCTGATTACACAGCCAGTGTGGGCTCCGATCTCCAAACCACGAATTAATCCCGATTTAAACATGTGCGGAAGCAGTCGGTAAACAGCGGAAGACAAAAATCACGGGAAATTAAAACTTTTCGAGACAAGAGCCTGAAACCACAAACCTTTTCCATAGAAAAAGGATTTAACTGTTTACATCACTGACAATTACTTCTTGAGTAATTATATACAACATGATACAAAAATTCTCAAGAATTCATACTCCAAAACACTCCAGGACCTGAGAGTACAGAGGACACATAGGACTTGACTCTAACTACACCATGAAGCAGGCTAGATCTCCACCTGAGATATTTACTGCTCCTGATGCTGCTGTTGCTGGGATTGGTCACCTGAGTTCTTGTTCCTCCGTCTTCGACGACCACCTAAAAAGTAGAAGTCTACGGGGTGAGACAATTATACATAATTGCCCCAGCGAGAGTTATAACTCTCCACTAGGCTTTATAAGCAAAGCAAAGAATAACTAAAGCAATAAGAGCCTTCAAGATATTCACTAGCAGTTCTGATGATAAGCAAGAGTTCAATCAATATTAAAATATGAGAACATCTATGCTATTCAAGGTAACATCAATCACATAACTCGTAGTTAACTCTAACAGATGTACTACGCTGTTGATTATGTTTTTCAAACATTATTATGCCCTGTGGAGATGAGGCATACCACTCATACTCCAACTGATCACTAAGAAGTCACATCAGTATCATACATAGGTCATTAAAAGAGCCGGATTCTTATGACCTCATCTTCCTCAGTCAGTTAGAGGATTGATTGTTTGACATCTGGCGGGATGTCTTTGTAATAGCTCACCAGGGTACTCTGGTCCTTCGCTATTTTTAGAGTTACAGTGGCATTCTGTACTCTCTTCGCTATCGGAAGATTTCTTGTTTATCTTTCACCGATACGGTATTTGTGTCTTTAAGGGAGTGTAGAGATACATCTCACCTTTAGGACTTTGTGGTGGGGTCTGATGGACTACTAGAATCTACATCATCCACTCACCCTTTCTTTTATAGTGAAGGTATGACGGACTACAAGAATCTACATCAAATACCTACACTAGGATGTCAGGTTCTACACATCCATGTACCCCACATACTCAAAAGTATGTGATCCAGGAGTTCCCTGAGGAAAACCTGTTTCACCATCATTTAGACTCTGACAATGATGGATCTATGATCAGGGCTCTACATTTCACTTGATTAGTTAGGTACATTCAGTATTCATATCATCATACAAAAACATTAGCATCACAGCTATATATGAGAATACTAAAATGTAGCAGGCCTAACTCATTTCAATTACCAGTTCTCAATTATCTCATCACAAGTCATCTGTCAAGCATGACCTTGATGGTGTTTATGGCTCTTACAGCCCATAAATCACAAAAGATGTCACTTAGCAGTGCATCAAGATGATTCACTATTCATAAAGCTTAAGACATGCTTTCAATGAATATAACATGGTATTTCCTACCTAGGTATGACCATTATCTCATAATAACCTGCATGGTTAGTTCAACAGATAATAGTAAACAATTCAACAATTTAGGGTTTACTATTCATCTTTCAAGTCATCACCCTAAAATTAGGGTTTACTATTCATCTTTCAAGTCATCACCCTAAAATTAGGGTTTACTATTCACACCATGGTGAATGGTACTCATTACATCATCATGTAAGAGAAACATCATCATTAAGACTCTTAATTAAGATTAAGATCCATTAGATATCATATTTAGGGTTTCCATGACCTCACATAGGTGGGTCATTCCCTAATCATGCACATTCATGTGTAATTGAAGTATCTCACTAGAGTTTCCTCCTAAAAAGGGTACTTTCTCTCTCTAGGATACTTTCTCTCTCTAGAAATACTTTCTCTCTCCTCTCACTAGTAGATGGTGACAACACCACTCTAGATCAGGTTGAGATAAGTCTCCATTGACTAACATGAGCCAAAACATCAACATCATGTGATTAGGGTTTGATTAGAACAAGGTTTTACCCCTTTAGACCCCTCAAGGGTATTTTGGTAATTTGCCACATGATTACCATAATGGGTTAACTCACTAATCACATAGTCCCTTAATGACCTAGGTTACCATTAGGGTTTAGATTAGATCATCATTGAGCTAATTACACCATCAAATGGTTAAGTACAAACCATCACCAGTCTCCAAACGGTTTCAACCTTCAAACGGTTTCAACCACCCAAACGGTCTTGAGACTGTTTGACCCCAAACGGTCTTGAAACCGTTTGGATCCAAACGGTCTTGAGACCGTTTGGAGGTGAAGACCGTTTGGAAGGGTTGACTTCCAAACCGTTTGGAGCTTCAATCGGTTTGAGGTCGTTTGGACCAATCGACCTTGAGGTCGTTTGAGCCCAAACGGTCTTGAGGTCGTTTGAGCCCAAACGGTCTTGAGACCATTTGGCCCCAAACGGTCTTTAGACCATTTGGTCTCAAACGGTCTTGAGACCGTTTGGATCCAAACGGTCTTGAGACCGTTTGGTCCAAATGGGCTCAAACCGTTTGGACCTCCAAAGGGGTTCAAAAGTCACCAATGTTCCTGGATATGTGTGTTGAAGCCCTCATTTGATCAAAGCTATGCTAACCACTTATAAATTCAGTCAATTAGGGTTAGCCTTAGTCACTTAATCATCAAATTGACCCTCAATTGTAAGCCAATTAGGGTTCAATCGTTCTCAATTAGGGTTTCAAGTTGATTGGTCATCAATGTTCAACAATGTGAATCAATTCAAGGTTGAACCTATCAATTGACCTTCAATTGGGCTCAAACTTGTCCCAAACGGTCTTGAGGTCGTTTGGACATCATCCAAACGGTCTTGAGACCGTTTGCCCAAAGTTTGACCAAAATCCAAGTCGTTTGGACTAAGGTTGAAGTCCAATTAGGTCAAAATCAGCAATTTTCAACAATTCATCAATTCCCTACAATTGGACCCTCAAACCATTAGATTAACTCGACCCTAGACCTTCAAACGGTCTTGGGTTGTGCCCAAACGGTCTTAGGACCATTTGGAGGAATCCCCAAACGGTCTTGAGACCGTTTGGGTCCTTCAACCCAAAACTCAACAAGATCTATATGTTAAATCAGCACTTTTCCACCCGATTAGGGTTTCATGTTGAAGTGCCTTCAACTCTCAATCGGTTAAGAATTAGACTTTGATTCTTTGCAGAGATGAAATTCAATATGTTAGGGACAGACCCTCAAACGGTCGTCCCTTGGTCAACTCTTTCAAATGGTCTTGAGACCGTTTCAATCCAAACGGTCTTGCAAGACCGTTTGAGAGCAAACGGTTTGAAACCGTTTGAACCCAAACGGTTTGCAACCGTTTGGACCAAAAGGGTCCAAGGTCGTTTGAAAAAGTAACATTGGGAATCACGCCCCTCATCTTCAACCTCTAGCAAGGTCGGTTTCCCCACTGTTTTGCTTGCAAACGTGCAAGGAAGAAGGGAGGTAGAAGGAGAATTTACCAAGTAAATTGCAAGAATTAAAGCATGCATATAAAGCAAAAGTTTAGAGTTATAAAACCCGCCTAAAGGTTGATCTTAGAGCTCCAAGCCTTCAAGCTCCAAGCTTTAATGGCGTCCTTGAGCTTCCACAACTTGGTCAGAGGTGAATTCTCCAAGGAAACGTTGGTTTGGTTGGCTAGAACAAGAAAACTAAGTAAGCTAACCACAAAACCAACCTTAGAAAGTGAATTCCTCCATGAATTCGAGCTAGAAGGTGGTGTTTTCTTACCTAGAACAGGTTGGTCATCCCCCTGAGCTCCAGAGCTATCCTTGGCCGTTTGAGCAAGAAGAGAATAGAATGAGGGAAAGAAAAGATCGTTCACTTATCTTGTAAAGAGGTGGCTTATATACTTTAGCCCCTTTTACACCCTAAGGACCTTACAAGATTGGAAATCACATCTAGGTCCCTCCTTGCTCAAAGGCACGTCCAAACTCATCTATCCTTATGCAAATCTCATGAAATCTCAAGATCTAAGGGTAAGGGAAGCCAACCCACAACTAGGGTACATCCATGAAAGGTTTCTATACCCAAATTAGGTGTCTTTTACCACAAAGTTCACCTTTTCTTATCTGATGAACCTTTGATGTGCCCCTTTCATCATTTCCACTCTAAATGATGACAAGAGTCTTAAAAGATGTTCTAGATATTAAGAATTACAACTTGGACCCCTCAATTTGGGTAAATTGCACTTTACCCCAAATTAGGCTTTCTAAGCATGGGAATTGCTTCCACAGCTGCACCTTGGTGCTCAAGCTTGGGAAATCCCTCAAACTTTACCATAACCATTCTCATGATGTCTCAACATCAAAGGAACATCTTATCTTGTGAATTTTTGCAAGTTCAACCCTTAAACTGGGTAATTTGCACATAGGTCCCTACATACAACACAATGCTACAACTTTATACAAAAAGGAGCAAAATTGAAAGTAAATGTTCCTGAGGAACTTAATTACATGCCAGGGAGTGTTCCCAAGTATATTAATTACATATTTAGGCAAAACTTCCAGGGTTAGGTCATAACCCAGGTCAGGGGTGTTACAAATTCTTTACCCCTTCAAAAGGATTTCGTCCCCGAAATCGATAAAGCATATTATAAGAAAAGAGCAGGATATTTTCTTCTCATTTCATCTTCTAGTTCCCAAGTGGCTTCTTCAACACCACGATGGTTCCAGAGGACTTTTACAAGGCTTATATCCTTCTTCTTTAACTTTTTAGTTCTGTTATCGAGGATTGACACTGGTCCCTCCTCATACGTTATATCTTCATTCAATTCTACTTCCATAGGTTGTAGAACTGACTCGGTATCTGGATGACATTTCCTCAGCATGGAAATGTGAAACACAGGGTGCAACTTCTGCAACTCCTGAGGTAACTCTAGTCTATAGGCCACCTTTCCAACTTTTTCAACAATTGGATAAGGTCCCATAAATCTAGGAGCTAACTTTCCTTTCTTCCCAAAACGAAGGACTCCTTTCCAAGGTGAGACCTTGAGATACACTTTGTCTCCAACTTGAAATTCTAGGGGTCTACGACGTTTATCGGCATACGACTTCTGCCTATCTTGTGCAGTCTTAAGCTGTTGTTGTATAACTTTAATCTTTTCTGTAGTTTGTTGTACAAGATCAGTGCCTAACAACTAGTGCTCACCAGTTTCATACCAACACAAGGGTGATCTACAACGTCTACCATATAAGGCTTCATATGGTGCCATATCAATGCTATGTTGATAGCTATTATTATAGGCAAACTCTATCAAGCTTAGATGTAGATCCCAACTCCCGGTAAACTGGAGAACACATGCTATCAACAGATCTTCTAAGGTCTGTATAGTTCTTTCTGACTGTCCATCAGTCTGGGGATGAAAGGCTGTACTAAACCTTAGCTTGGTGCCTAGGGCTCTGTGTAACTGTTCCCAAAAGAGACTTGTAAACTGGGGACCTCTGTCAGAAACTATAGTGACAGGAACTCCGTGCAACCGCACTATCTCTTGAACATATATCTGGGATAACCTTTCAGCAGAATAGGTTGTTTTGATAGGTAAGAAATGCACTGTCTTTGTCAACCTATCAACAATTACCCAAATGAAATCATGTCCTTTGTTTGTCCTGGGTAGGCCAACAACAAAATCCATGGTCACATGGTCCCACTTCCACTGTGGTATGGGTAAGGGTTGCATTGTTCCTGCAGGTCTCTGGTGTTCAGCCTTGACCTGCTGACACACAAGACACCTCAGAACAAACTCAGCTACATCCTTCTTCATCCCATGCCACCAATACATATCCTTCAAGTTTAGATACATCTTGGTGCTCCCTGGATGCATAGCATACATCGAAGAATGAGCTTCTTCCAGGACTAACTTCCTCAGGTTGTTCACATCTGGCACTATCATCCTTCCATGATAGCATGCCACCTGGTCATCTGACTCATGAAAACCTTCTCGCTTCTCATCTCCAAACTCAGATCTAATCTACTGTACAAAAACATCTACTTGTTGTGCCTCCCTTATCTGCTCTCTTAAGGTAGGTTTAATCTGCATCTCAGCTAACAGACCAGCTAACAATGATGCCTTCATCTGCACATTGTCTTGCCTTAAAGAGATAAGCATATCTCTTCTAGAGCATACTAAGGAACTTAGTTGTGCCCTATCCATGGTTGATGTTGCTGATTTCCTACTCAAGGCATCAGCAAACACATTGGCTTTGCCCGGATGGTAATCAATTGTACAATCGTAGTCCTTGATTAACTCCATCCAGCGACGTTGCCTCATATTAAGCTCATGCTGAGTGAAGATGTACTTAAGGTTCTTGTGGTCTGTGAAAATCTGAAAAGTCTCTCCATAGAGATAATGTCTCCAGATTTTCAAGGCATGGACCACAGCAGCTAACTCTAGATCGTGTGTTGGATAATTCTCCTCGTGTTTCTTAACCTGTCGGGAAGCAAAAGAAATCACTTGTTTATCCTGCATCAACACACATCCAAGTCCATTCTTGGAGGCATCACAAAAGATTATATATTCCTTTCCTTGCTCAGGTAACACAAGCACAGGTGCACTTGTTAACCTCTCCTTCAACAGCTGAAAATACTGTTGACACTTATCACTCCAAGCAAAAGGAACATCCTTTCGGGTTAACTTGGTCAAAGGTAAGGCTATAGAACTGAAATTCTTAATAAACCTTCGATAATAACCAGCTAACCCCAAGAAACTTCTTGTAACACCCCTGACCTGGGTTATGAACTAACCCTAGAAGTTTTGCCTAAAAATGTAATTATATACTTGTGAAAACTCCCTGGCATGTAATTAAGTTCCCCAGGAACATATAATTTTCAATTTTGCTCCTTTTTGAATAAAGTTGTAGCATTGTGTTGTATGCAGGGACCTATGTGCAAATTACCCAGTTTAAGGGTTGAACTTGCAAAAGTCACAAGATAAGATGTATCTCTGATGTTGAGACAACATAAGAATGAATATGATGAGGTTTAAGGGATTTCCCAAGCTTGAGCACCAAGGTGCAGCTGTGGAAGCAACCCCTGTACTTGAAAACCCTAAATTGGTGTAAAATGCAATTTACCCAATTTGAGGGGTGAAACTTGTAAAATACATCATCTAAAACATCTTTTATGGCTCTTGGCATCATTTAGAAGAGAAATGATGAAAAGGTTACTTCAAGTGAATAATCATATAGTAAAGAACACCTTTGTGATTGAATAATCAAGGTGTATGTATAATAGCCCTTTTATGTGTATGCTTTAGTGATGGGTTGATCCTCTTTGCCTTCAATTCTTGACCTTAGAAGGAGTTTGTCCTTAGAAATAAGATGAGGGGACGTTCAAGGAAGAAAGGAAGGACTTAGATGAGAAAGGAGGAAAACATATGTCCTTATGTTGAAAATTCACCCAAGTATATATATAACTTTCCTCACTTAGCAAAGGAACGATCCTCTTCCTTTCATTTCTTTTCCCCTTGCTCAAACCGACTAAGGAGAGCTCTGGAGCTCAGGAGGACGACCAAGGGAGTGCAAGGTAGGTTTGGATCCTTCCTTTTTGCTCAATTCTTGGATGAAACTCGGATTTAAGGTCAAATTCATGGCTAGCTCACTTAGCTCCATCTTTCTAGCCATCTCTTCTCAACCTTCCTTGGAGGATTCACCTTGGCCGACCTGTGGAGCTTCTAGGACGCCATCAAAGGCTTGGAGCTCGAAAGCTTGGAGCTCAAGGAGAAAGCTTTAGGCGGGTTTTATAACTCTAAACTTTATGCTTGATTATACATCCTTTTCTATGCATATAGTTGCTAGTTCTTCTTCTTCCCTATCTTTCCTTGCATCCTTGCAATCAAAATCGTGAAGAACTGCCACTATTCTCAAGGTAGAAGATAAGGGCGTTAAGTCCTATGCTTATCCACGGATTTTCACTTTATCAAACGACCTCCACCTATTGCTCAAAACGGTTTCAAACCGTTTGGTGGGCAAACGGTTTCAGGGTCGTTTGAGGGCAAACGGTCTTCAAGACCGTTTGGTCCCGTTGACCAAGCAAAGACCGTTTGGGAATCTTGTTCATAATTATGTAGGTTAATCACCCACAAAATTTGAGAGGTTAACTCCAAAGTAATCGTGAGATATGAGCAAATCAATTAGCAAAACCAATTGAATTAAGTTCTGATTTTCAATCTGTTTAATTTGCCCTTTTTGGGAAAACGGTCTCAAGACCGTTTACGATGGTTGACTAAACGTTGACCGTTTGGGATTACTGTTCATAATGATGTCAATTAACGACTCACCAAATTTTATGGATTAATTCCAAACGAGTCATGAGTTGAAGGATGATTAATAGGGCAAACCCTAATTGAAATTAGTGCTGAATCTCCAATGAGTTAAGTTGAGATTTTGGGTTGCTTAGCCCAAACGGTTTCAAGACCGTTTGGGAATCACCCAAACGGTCTCAAGACCGTTTGGGGGTCACCTCAAGACCGTTTGGAGGTCTGGGGTCAAGTATAGTTGATCAATTGAAGGTCCAAAGGCACCAAATCATATTGCAATTAAGTATTGATGTGATGATCAACTCAATAGATCAAACCTTGATGAATTTTCACTAGAGTCCAAAGGATGGATGGGCAAACGGTCTCAAGACCGTTTGGAACTCATCCAAACGGTCTCAAGACCGTTTGGTGTCAACCCAAGACCGTTTGGAGGTCTAGGGTTAAGGTAATTGACCAATTGAGGGTCCAATTACAGTGGGTTAGTGAAACAATCAAATTGCTGTTTTCTAAGTATAGATCTTGTTGAGTTTTGGGTTGAAGGACCCAAACGGTCTCAAGACCGTTTGGGGGTTCCTCCAAACGGTCCTAAGACCGTTTGGGCACAACCCAAGACCGTTTGAAGGTCTATGGTTGAGTCAATCTAATGGTTTGAGGGTCCAGTTGTAGGAAATTGATGAATTGATGATAATTGCTGATTTTGACCTAATTGGACTTCAACCTTAGTCAAAACGACTTGGATTTTGGTCAAACTTTGGGCAAACGGTATCAAGACCGTTTGGATGATGTCAAAACGACCTCAAGACCGTTTGGGCCAAGTTTGAGCCCAATTGGAGGTCAATTGATAGGTTCAACCTTGAATTGATTCACATTGTTGAACATTGATGACCAATCGATTTGAAACCCTAAATTGAGGAAGATTGAACCCTAATTGGCTTGCAATTGAGGGTCAATTTGATGTATAAGTGGCTAATTCTAACCCTAATTGACTCAATTTATAAGTGGTTAGCATATCTTTGACCAATTGAGGGTTTCAACACACATGTCCATGAACATTGGTGACCTTTGAACCCCTTTGGAGGTCCAAACGGTTTAAGTCCATTTGGACCAAACGGTCTCAAGACCGTTTCGATCCAAACGGTCTCAAGACCGTTTGAGACCAAACGGTCTCAAGACCATTTGGGGCCAAACGGTCTCAAGACCGTTTGGGCTCAAACGACCTCAAGATCGTTTGGTCCGATCGATCTCAAGCAAGTTTGATCAAACGGTTTCAAACCGTTTGAAGCTCCAAACGGTTTGGAAAGTCAACCCTTCCAAATGGTCTTCACCTCCAAACGGTCTCAAGACCGTTTGGATCCAAACGGTCTCAAGACCGTTTGGGGTCAAACGGTCTCAAGACCGTTTGGGTGGTTGAAACCGTTTGAAGGTTGAAACCGTTTGGAGATTGGTGATGGTTTGTACTTAACCATTTGATGATGTGATTAGTTCATTGGTGATCCAATCTAAACCCTAATGGTAACCTAGGTCATTAAGGGACTATGTGATTAGTGAGTTAACCCATGATGGTGATCATGTGGAAAATTACCAAAATACCCTTGAGGGGTCTAAAGGGGTAAAACCTTGTTCTAATCAAACCCTAATCACATGATGTTGATGTTTTGGCTCATGTTAATCAATGGAGACTTATCTCAACCTGATCTAGAGTGGTGTTGTCACCATCTACTAGTGAGAGGAGAGAGAAAGTATTTCTAGAGAGAGAAAGTATCCTAGAGAGAGAAAGTACCCTTTTAAGGAGGAAACTCAAGTGAGATACTTCAATTACACATGAATGTGCATGTTTAGGGAATGACCCACCTATGTGAGGTCATGGAAACCCTATTTATAATATCTAATGGATCTTAATCCTAATTGAGAGCCTTAATGATGATGTTTCTCTTACATGATGATGTAATAAGTACAATTCACCATGGAGTGAATAGTAAACCCTAATTGACAGGGTTATTGAATTCAACCCTAGTTGAGGTGATTCCATGTGAAACCCTAGTTAAGGGTGATTCCATGTGAACCCTAGTTGAGGTGATTCCATGTGAAACCCTAGTTAAGGGTGATTCCATGTGAATCCCTAGTTGAGGGTGATTCCATGTGAATCCCTAGTTGAGGGGGATTCCAAGTGAAACCCTAATTTGAGAATGCATCCTTAATTGTTGAATTGTTTACTATTATCTGTTGAATGAACCATGCAGGTTGTTATGAGATGATGGACATATCCAGGTATGGAATGCCATGTTATATTAATGAACCATGCAGGTTGTTATGAGATGATGGTTATATCCAGGAATGGAATACCATGTTATATTCATTAAAAGCATGTCTTAAGCTTTATGAATAGTAATCCTTAGTGATGCACTGTGAGTGACATCTTTTGTGGTTTATGGGCTGTAAGAGCCATAAACACCATCAAGGTCATGCTTAACAGATGACTTGTGATGAGATGGCTGAGAACTGATGATTGGAATGAGTTAGGCCTGCTACATTTTAGTATTCTCATATATAGCTGTGATGCTAATGTTTTGTATGATGTTATGAATACTGAATGTACCTAACTAATCAAGTGAAATGTAGATCCCTGATCATAGATCCATTATTGTCAGAGTCTAAATGATGGTGAAGCAGGTTTTCCTCAGGGAACTCCTGGATCATATACTTTTGAGTATATGGGGTACATGGATGTGTAGAACCTTACATCCTAGTATAGGTATTTGATGTAGATTCTTGTAGTCCGTCATACCTTCACTAAAAGAGAAAAGGTGAGAGGGTTTGATGTAGATTCATGTAGTCCATCATTCCCCACCACACAGTCCAAAAGGTGAGATGCATCCCTACACTCCCTTAAAAACATAATCAACAACGTAGTATATCTGTTAGAGTTATCTACGAGTTATTTGATTGATGTTACCATGAATTGTATAGATGTTCTCACATTTTATTATTGGTTGAACTCTTGCTTATCATCAAACTGCTAGTGAATACCTTGAAGGTTTTTATTGCTTTAGTTATTCCCTGCTTTGCTTATAAAGCTTCTAGTGGAGAGTTATAACTCTCGCTGGGGCAATTATGTATAATTGTCTCACCCCGTAGACTTCTACTTTTTAGGTGGTCGTCGAAGACGGAGGGACAAGAACTCAGGTGACCAATCTCAGCAGCATCAGGAGCAGTAGTTATCTCAGGTGGAGATCCAGCCTGCTTCATGATGTAGTATAGAGTCTGTCCTATGTGTCCTCTGTACTCTCAGGTCCTGGAGTGTTTTGGAGTATGAACTCTTGAGAATTTTGTGTTGTATATAATTACTCAAGAAGTAATTTTTGTCAAGTGTTGTAAACAGTTAAATCCTTTTTCTATGGAAAATGTTTGTGGTTTCAAGCTCTTATCTCGAAAAGTTTTAATTTCCCGTGATTTTTGTCTTCCACTGTTTACCGATTGCTTCCGCACATGATTAAATCGGGATTAATTCGTAGTTTGGAGATCGGAGCCCACAATTAAGTGGTATCAGAGCTCTAGGTTCGCCGAGTCTACAGAGGCAGAGGACATAGGAAGTCGAGTCTATCTTTAGTATTCCTTCCTTATCTAATAGAGTCTTCTACTCCTCAGGAGAAGAAGATACTTAAGATGTCAGAGCCACATGATGAGTATGTGGGAGAAAGTAGTGTCAGTGCACCTCAAGGTGGTGCAGGAGTACCAGAGGTGGAACAGCCTGTACCAGAACAACTTAGAGAGCCACCCCAGTTTGACCCAGCTGATATGGGTAACCCAGCAGTCCAGACTATGTTTGGGCAGTTTATGACTGCCATGACACATATAACCGACAGGTTGCCTATGCCTGCACCTAGGGCACCTGTCCAACCAGAGGGGCAAGGTATCGGAAAGACGTTCGAGCAACTACGTCGTGTCGGAGCTACCGAGTACCATGGGACTGCTGACCCCGCAGATGTTGATCTGTGGTTGACAGAGCTGGAGAAGGCTTTCAGGATCCTCAACATCCCTGAAGCTGAGAAGGTTAGACATGCTGTCTATCTTCTCAAAGGAAGTGCTGGTCACTGGTGGACCATGGAAGAGCAGAAGAGACCTGGAATAGAAATCTCGTGGGAAGACTTTCGGCGGGAATTTGTCCAAAGATATTTCCCGAAGACCTTCCTAGACGAGAAGATCTCTCAGTTTGAGAGACTGAGACAAGGTATGATGAACATTAGTGAGTACGAAGCTAAGTTCATGGAGCTGTTGCGGTTTTGTCCTCAAATGGTAGTTAATGATGAGGAAAGAATTCGACGCTTTGAGAAGGGGTTGAACGCTGAACTGACCACTCCTGTGTCTGCTTTAGAGAACAGGGAGAGGTTTGCCATTTTTGTGGAATCAGTAAGGAGGATAGAGAGGTCTGAAATTGAGAAACGACAGACTAGTAGCAAGAAGGTGTACACTCAGACTCAAAAACAAAAGTCTGAAAGTTTTAAGAAGCCGAGATTTTCTGCATCGACAGCATCATTAAGATCCCAAACCCAGACACAATGGATGCCAAGTAAGGATAGGGATCTTAGTTATATTCCAAATAAGGCCTCCAATATAGCATCAACATCGGTGTCTGGACCTCACCGACCTTATACTATACCTAGAATCTATTATCAATGCAGACAACCGGGACATCTGGTAAAAGATTGTCCAGACGGGAATCCAATGATGACTCAACCTCAGGGGCAGAGTCAGCAAGGATCACAAAGGAGGCAGTTTTCTAGTAACAATAGAGGACGTGGACAGACGTGCCGGGCAGGTCAGAGGAAATAAAGTCATTCTGATATTTCATTTTCATGTTTCTATGTGTTAAAGATATGAAAATAGTTGTTTTTGAAATTATTTTGACTAGTCCTATAAGGACACAAGGGAGATGAGAACTTATATCTCACTCAATGTTCCTTAAAATGTTTTATAATCTCTCTTATCTGTATGTCAAAAGATGAGATTTAGAAATGATGCCTGGAGGAAATATAGGAATGGAAAACCTTGTGTGTATAAGGATATGAAAAGTGAGGAATGAGACAGTATGTAAGTGCATACTACTTGATCTCAGTATTTGTAAACCCTGGCCAGGTATACAGCTATTGATGATAAAGTGAGTATGGAAACTCCTAGATTGATATCTTTTTGATTTCCCTGATCAAGCAATCATTCTGATACAATCTAATGAGTATCATGAAATAAGAAATATGGAACAATTAAAAAGGGGAAAGCTATGTGTCATCCCCAACAAAAAGGGAAGAGCTATGTGTCATTCCCAAACAAACAAACAAAAAGGGAAGAGCTACGTGTCATTCCCAATCAAAAAGGGGAAAGCTATGTGTCATCCCCAACAAAAAGGGAAGAGCTATGTGTCATTCCCAAACAAACAAAAAGGGAAGAGCTGCGTGTCATTCCCAATTAAAAAGGGGAAAGCTATGTGTCATCCCCAACAAAAAGGGAAGAGCTATGTGTCATTCCCAAACAAACAAAAAGGGAAAGCTATGTGTCATCCCCAAACAAAAAGGGAAGAGCTATGTGTCATTCCCAATTAAAAATGGAAGAGCTATGTGTCATTCCCAATCAAAAAGGGAAAAGCTATGTGGCATTTCCAATTAATAAGAAGAACTATGTGAACTATCCCAATTACATAGAGTCGTAAAGGATTACTGAGTATATTATCCTTGTTAGATATATATGTTGTTCCTTTTGATAAATATTCTTGGGTGATGATAGAAGTATGTTCTTTTATGCCTCTTCTTTCCAATAATATGGACATCATATGTTAGGGGTTTATGCTCTGCATGAACATTGGTAAGGTTGAATTAGTGAAAGGAGCCTTGTGTGGAATTGCAGAATTCATGATACCTCCATGATATTAAGATAATATGTGGAGACTTGAGGGCATGATTAATGAATACTCTGTTTCTCCTTTTGTCTGAGATTTCGGGGACGAAATCCTTGTTAGGGGTTTATGATTTGTAACACCCCTGACCTGGGTTATGAACTAACCCTAGACGTTTTGCCTAAAAATGTAATTATATACTTGTGAAAACTCCCTGGCATGTAATTAAGTTCCCCAGGAACATATAATTTTCAATTTTGCTCCTTTTTGAATAAAGTTGTAGCATTGTGTTGTATGCAGGGACCTATGTGCAAATTACCCAGTTTAAGGGTTGAACTTGCAAAAGTCACAAGATAAGATGTATCTCTGATGTTGAGACAACATAAGAATGAATATGATGAGGTTTAAGGGATTTCCCAAGCTTGAGCACCAAGGTGCAGCTGTGGAAGCAACCCCTGTACTTGAAAACCCTAAATTGGTGTAAAATGCAATTTACCCAATTTGAGGGGTGCAACTTGTAAAATACATCATCTAAAACATCTTTTATGGCTCTTGGCATCATTTAGAAGAGAAATGATGAAAAGGTTACTTCAAGTGAATAATCATATAGTAAAGAACACCTTTGTGATTGAATAATCAAGGTGTATGTATAATAGCCCTTTTATGTGTATGCTTTAGTGATGGGTTGATCCTCTTTGCCTTAAATTCTTGACCTTAGAAGGAGTTTGTCCTTAGAAATAAGATGAGGGGACGTGCAAGGAAGAAAGGAAGGACTTAGATGAGAAAGGAGGAAAACATATGTCCTTATGTTGAAAATTCACCCAAGTATATATATAACTTTCCTCACTTAGCAAAGGAACGATCCTCTTCCTTTCATTTCTTTTCCCCTTGCTCAAACCGACTAAGGAGAGCTCTGGAGCTCAGGAGGACGACCAAGGGAGTGCAAGGTAGGTTTGGATCCTTCCTTTTTGCTCAATTCTTGGATGAAACTCGGATTTAAGGTCAAATTCATGGCTAGCTCACTTAGCTCCATCTTTCTAGCCATCTCTTCTCAACCTTCCTTGGAGGATTCACCTTGGCCGACCTGTGGAGCTTCTAGGATGCCATTAAAGGCTTGGAGCTCGAAAGCTTGGAGATCAAGGAGCAAGCTTTAGGCGGGTTTTATAACTCTAAACTTTATGCTTGATTATACATCCTTTTCTATGCATATAGTTGCTAGTTCTTCTTCTTCCCTATCTTTCCTTGCATCCTTGCAAGAAAAATCGTGAAGAACTGCCACTGTTCTCAAGGTAGAAGATAATGGCGTTAATTCCTATGCTTATCCACGGATTTTCACTTTATCAAACGACCTCCACCTATTGCTCAAAACGGTTTCAAAGCGTTTGGTGGGCAAACGGTTTCAGGGTCGTTTGAGGGCAAACGGTCTTCAAGACCGTTTTCTCCCGTTGACCAAGCAAAGACCGTTTGGGAATCTTGTTCATAATTATGTAGTTTAATCACCCACAAAATTTGAGAGGTTAACTCCAAAGGAATCGTGAGATATGAGCAAATCAATTAGCAAAACCAATTGAATTAAGTTCTGCTTTTCAATCTGTTAAATTTTCCCTTTTTTGGCAAACGGTCTCAAGACCGTTTAAGATGGTTGACTAAATGTTGACCGTTTGGGATTACTGTTCATAATGATGTCAGTTAACGACTCACCAAATTTTATGGATTAATTCCAAACGAGTCATGAGTTGAAGGATGATTAATAGGGCAAACCCTAATTGAAATTAGTGCTGAATCTCCAATGAGTTAAGTTGAGATTTTGGGTTGCTTAGCCCAAACGGTTTCAAGACCGTTTGGGAATCACCCAAACGGTCTCAAGACCGTTTGGGGGTCACCTCAAGACCGTTTGGAGGTCTGGGGTCAAGTATAGTTGATCAATTGAAGGTCCAAAGGCACCAAATCATATTGCAATTAAGTATTGATGTGATGATCAACTCAATAGATCAAACCTTGATGAATTTTCACTAGAGTCCAAAGGATGGATGGGCAAACGGTCTCAAGACCGTTTCGAACTCATCCAAACGGTCTCAAGACCGTTTGGTGTCAACCCAAGACCGTTTGGAGGTCTAGGGTTAAGGTAATTGACCAATTGAGGGTCCAATTACAGTGGGTTAGTGAAACAATCAAATTGCTGTTTTCTAAGTATAGATCTTGTTGAGTTTTGGGTTGAAGGACCCAAACGGTATCAAGACCGTTTGGGGGTTCCTCCAAACGGTCCTAAGACCGTTTGGGCACAACCCAATACCGTTTGAAGGTCTAGGGTTGAGTCAATCTAATGGTTTGAGGGTCCAGTTGTAGGAAATTGATGAATTGATGATAATTGCTGATTTTGACCTAATTGGACTTCAACCTTAGTCAAAACGACTTGGATTTTGGTCAAACTTTGGGCAAACGGTCTCAAGACCGTTTGGATGATGTCCAAACGACCTCAAGACCGTTTGGGCCAAGTTTGAGCCCAATTGGAGGTCAATTGATAGGTTCAACCTTGAATTGATTCACATTGTTGAACATTGATGACCAATCGATTTGAAACCCTAAATTGAGGAAGATTGAACCCTAATTGGCTTGCAATTGAGGGTCAATTTGATGTCTAAGTGGCTATGGCTAACCCTAATTGACTCAATTTACAAGTGGTTAGCATAGCTTTGACCAATTGAGGGTTTCAACACACATGTCCATGAACATTGGTGACCTTTGAACCCCTTTCGAGGTCCAAACGGTTTGAGTCCATTTGGACCAAACGGTCTCAAGACCGTTTGAGACCAAACGGTATCAAGACCGTTTGGGGCCAAACGGTCTCAAGACCGTTTGGGCTCAAACGACCTCAAGATCGTTTGGTCCAATCGATCTCAAGCAAGTTTGATCAAACGGTTTCAAACCGTTTGAAGCTCCAAACGGTTTGGAAAGTCAACCCTTCCAAACGGTCTTCACCTCCAAATGGTCTCAAGACCGTTTGGATCCAAACGGACTCAAGACCGTTTGGGGTCAAACGGTCTCAAGACCGTTTGGGTGGTTGAAACCGTTTGAAGGTTGAAACCGTTTGGAGATTGGTGATGGTTTGTACTTAACCATTTGATGATGTGATTAGTTCATTGGTGATCCAATCTAAACCCTAATGGTAACCTAGGTCATTAAGGGACTATGTGATTAGTGAGTTAACCCATAATGGTGATCATGTGGCAAATTACCAAAATACCCTTGAGGGGTCTAAAGGGGTAAAACCTTGTTCTAATCAAACCCTAATCACATGATGTTGATGTTTTGGCTCATGTTAATCAATGGAGACTTATCTCAACCTGATCTAGAGTGGTGTTGTCACCATCTACTAGTGAGAGGAGAGAGAAAGTATTTCTAGAGAGAGAAAGTATCATAGAGAGAGAAAGTACCCTTTTAAGGAGGAAACTCAAGTGAGATACTTCAATTACACATGAATGTGCATGTTTAGGGAATGACCCACCTATGTGAGGTCATGGAAACCCTATTTATAATATCTAATGGATCTTAATCCTAATTGAGAGCCTTAATGATGATGTTTCTCTTACATGATGATGTAATAAGTACAATTCACCATGGAGTGAATAGTAAACCCTAATTGACAGGGTTATTGAATTCAACCCTAGTTGAGGTGATTCCATGTGAAACCCTAGTTAAGGGTGATTCCATGTGAACCCTAGTTGAGGTGATTCCATGTGAAACCCTAGTTAAGGGTGATTCCATGTGAATCCCTAGTTGAGGGTGATTCCATGTGAATCCCTAGTTGAGGGGGATTCCAAGTGAAACCCTAATTTGAGAATGCATCCTTAATTGTTGAATTGTTTACTATTATCTGTTGAATGAACCATGCAGGTTGTTATGAGATGATGGGCATATCCAGGTATGGAATGCCATGTTATATTAATGAACCATGCAGGTTGTTATGAGATGATGGTTATATCCAGGAATGGAATACCATGTTATATTCATTAAAAGCATGTCTTAAGCTTTATGAATAGTAATCCTTAGTGATGCACTGTGAGTGACATCTTTTGTGGTTTATGGGCTGTAAGAGCCATAAACACCATCAAGGTCATGCTTAACAGATGACTTGTGATGAGATGGCTGAGAACTGATGATTGGAATGAGTTAGGCCTGCTACATTTTAGTATTCTCATATATAGCTGTGATGCTAATGTTTTGTATGATGTTATGAATACTGAATGTACCTAACTAATCAAGTGAAATGTAGATCCCTGATCATAGATCCATTATTGTCAGAGTCTAAATGATGGTGAAGCAGGTTTTCCTCAGGGAACTCCTGGATCATATACTTTTGAGTATATGGGGTACATGGATGTGTAGAACCTTACATCCTAGTGTAGGTATTTGATGTAGATTCTTGTAGTCCGTCATACCTTCACTAAAAGAGAAAAGGTGAGAGGATTTGATGTAGATTCATGTAGTCCATCATTCCCCACCACACAGTCCAAAAGGTGAGATGCATCCCTACACTCCCTTAAAAACATAATCAACATCGTAGTATATCTGTTAGAGTTATCTACGAGTTATTTGATTGATGTTACCATGAATTGTATAGATGTTCTCACATTTTATTATTGGTTGAACTCTTGCTTATCATCAAACTGCTAGTGAATACCTTGAAGGTTTTTATTGCTTTAGTTATTCCCTGCTTTGCTTATAAAGCTTCTAGTGGAGAGTTATAACTCTCGCTGGGGCAATTATGTATAATTGTCTCACCCCGTAGACTTCTACTTTTTAGGTGGTCGTCGAAGACGGAGGGACAAGAACTCAGGTGACCAATCTCAGCAGCATCAGGAGCAGTAGTTATCTCAGGTGGAGATCCAGCCTGCTTCATGATGTAGTATAGAGTCTGTCCTATGTGTCCTCTGTACTCTCAGGTCCTGGAGTGTTTTGGAGTATGAACTCTTGAGAATTTTGTGTTGTATATAATTACTCAAGAAGTAATTTTTGTCAAGTGTTGTAAACAGTTAAATCCTTTTTCTATGGAAAAGGTTTGTGGTTTCAAGTTCTTATCTCGAAAAGTTTTAATTTCCCGTGATTTTTGTCTTCCACTGTTTACCGATTGCTTCCCCACATGATTAAATCGGGATTAATTCGTAGTTTGGATATCAGAGCCCACACTTCTAATCTCCGTCGGTGTCTTCGGTTGTTCCCACTGCAGAACAGACTCTATCTTTGCAGGGTCAACACGAATTCCCGAGGCAGATACCACATGTCCAAGGAAGGATACTTCAGATAACCAAAACTCACACCTGCTAAACTTAGCGTATAGCTTATGTTCCCTTAGCAAGGTCAAAGTCTGGCGAAGGTGTTGCTCATGCTGCTGAGCATCCTTACTATAAATCAGTATGTCATCTATGAAGACGACAACACACTGATCAAGAAAAGGTCGAAAGACTCTATTCATGAGTTCCATGAATGCAGCTGGTGCATTGGTTAGTCCAAACGACATAACCATGAACTCATAGTGACCATATCTTGTCCTAAAGGCAGACTTGGATATGTCACTGTCCTTAATGCGGATTTGATGATATCCAGACCTTAAGTCTATCTTGGAAAAGACTATTGCACCACGCAACTGGTAGAAAAGATCATCAATCCTCGGCAAAGGATACTTATTCTTTACTGTTACTTTATTGAGTTGTCTATAATCAATGCATAATCACATCGATCCATCTTTCTTTTTAACAAACAAAACCGGAGCACCCCACGGTGAGGTACTCGGTCGGATGAAACCCTTCTCAAGTAACTCTTGAAGCTGTTTCTTGAGTTCTGCCATCTCAGCAGGCGCCATCCTATACGGAGTTTGGGCTATGGGTTTCGTATCTGGGACCAAATTGATCTCAAAATCAATTTCCCGGGGTGGTGGTATACTAGGAAGTTCTTCGGGAAACACATCCTTGAATTCCCTGACTATCGGAATTTCAGCAGGGTTGGAACTCTCCTTGGTAACATCTACCACATGGGCTAAGAATGCGTAGCATCCTTGCCTCATCAACTTATCAGCAACCATAGCTGATACAAGAAAGGTGGGCAGAATCTTTCTTTCACCTTGAAAGATCCATGTGTTGCTTTCATCAGCAAACACAGCCAGCTTGGACTCACAATCCAAGACAACTCGATACCTTTCCAAGGTATCCATCCCTAGGATTATATCAAATCCTTACATATCAAGCGGTATGAGATCCACTTGAATGCGATGCTTAGAAAAGAAAAGTACACAAGGAGAGCATACTTCTTGCAGAACAGCAGACCCACTCAACGGAGTCTCCAACAACAACTTATCTGACCTATGACTAGTTATCATATTGCAGTTACAAATCACTCTTCGAGTGATGAAAGAGTGCGTAGCACCCGGGTCAATCAAAACAGATACTACACAAGATTTTGACATATCAGAATATAAAAGTTCCATCTGACCTGTCACTACTTGTGGATTGACCACTGCCTCTGGTGGGTTCATAGCATAGAACCTCGCCGTAGCCTATTGTTGAGGTGGTGCTGATGATCCAGCTTGAGACGCTTGCCCGCGTCCTCGACCTGTTCCTTGAGATTGTCCTCCCTGTGATCCCTGTTGTCCTTGTCTCAGAGGCTGTGTCACACTGACAGGCCTAGATCGGCAGTCCTTCATCAAATGTCCCACCTTACCGCAGTTGTAGCATCTTCTTTCTTGTGGTCTTTGTGGTCCGGTAGCAGACATTGATGCAGAACTCTGTGTCTCCCGAGGTGGTTGTCCTCTTCCTCTACCTCTACTAGGAGACCACTGAGTCTGAGGACTAGATCTAGATGGTGGAGGGTTAGGTGCAGAGGATCTAGACTTCTTAAAGTCCATAGATGAAGAACCCTGGAACTGTGGATACCTTTTCTGTGTTCGCCTCTTCTCAACCACAGATCTCTCTATCCTTCAGACTGACTCAATGAAGGTAGAGAATCTCTCTCGATTCTCTAAGGCAGACACTGGGGTAGACATGTCAGCATTCAACCCCTTCTCAGACCTTCTGATTCTTTCTTCTTCTGTGGCAGCCATGTGTGGACAAAACCGCAACAACTCCATGAACTTAGCTTCGTACTCGCTAATGTTCATCATACCCTGTCTCAGTCTCTCAAACTGAGAGATCTTCTCATCTAGGAAGGTCTTTGGGAAATATCTTTGGACAAACTCCCGCCGAAAATCTTCCCACGAGATCTCTATTCCAGGTCTCTTCTGCTCTTCCATGGTCCACCAGTGACCAGCACTTCCCTTGAGAAGATAGACAGCATGTCTAACCTTCTCAGCTTCAGGGATGTTGAGGATCCTAAAAGCCTTCTCCAGCTCTGTCAACCACAGATCAGCATCTGCGGGGTCAGCAGTCCCATGGTACTCGGTAGCTCCGACACGACGTAGTCGCTCGAATGTCTTCCCGATACCTTGCCCCTCAGGCTGGACAGGTGCCCTAGGTGCAGGCATAGACAACCTGTCGGTTATATGTGTCATGGCAGTCATGAACTGCCCAAACATTGTCTGGACTGCTGGGTTACCTATGTCAACTGGGCCAAACTGGGGTGGCTCTCTAGGTTGTTCTGGTACAGGCTGTTCCACCTCTGGTACTCCTGCACCGCCTTGAGGTGCACTGGCACTACTTTCTTCCACATACTCATCATGTGGCTCTGACATCTTAAGTATCTTCTTCTCCTAAGGAGTAGAAGATTCTTTTAGATAAGGAAGGAATACTAAAGATAGACTCGACTTCCTAAGTCCTATGCCTCTGTAGACTCGGCGAACCTAGAGCTCTGATACCACTTAATTGTGGGCAACGATCTCCAAACCACGAATTAATCCCGATTTAAACATGTGCGGAAGCAGTCGGTAAACAGCGGAAGACAAAAATCACGGGAAATTAAAACTTTTCGAGACAAGAGCCTGAAACCACAAACCTTTTCCATAGAAAAAGGATTTAACTGTTTACATCACTGACAATTACTTCCTGAGTAATTATATACAACATGATACAAAAATTCTCAAGAATTCATACTCCAAAACACTCCAGGACCTGAGAGTACAGAGGACACATAGGACTTGACTCTAACTACACCATGAAGCAGGCTAGATCTCCACCTGAGATATTTACTGCTCCTGATGCTGCTGTTGCTGGGATTGGTCACCTGAGTTCTTGTTCCTCTGTCTTCGACGACCACCTAAAAAGTAGAAGTCTACGGGGTGAGACAATTATACATAATTGCCCCAGCGAGAGTTATAACTCTCCACTAGGCTTTATAAGCAAAGCAAAGAATAACTGAAGCAATAAGAGCCTTCAAGATATTCACTAGCAGTTATGATGATAAGCAAGAGTTCAATCAATATTAAAATATGAGAACATCTATGCTATTCAAGGTAACATCAATCACATAACTCGTAGTTAACTCTAACAGATGTACTACGCTGTTGATTATGTTTTTTCAAACATTATTATGCCATGTGGAGATGAGGCATACCACTCATACTCCAACTGATCACTAAGAAGTCACATCAGTATCATACATAGGTCATTAAAAGAGCCGGATTCTTATGACCTCATCTTCCTCAGTCAGTTAGAGGATTGATTGTTTGACATCTGGCGGGATGTCTTTGTAATAGCTCACCAGGGTACTCTGGTCCTTCGCTATTTTTAGAGTTACAGTGGCATTCTGTACTCTCTTCGCTATCGGAAGATTTCTTGTTTATCTTTCACCGATACTGTATTTGTGTCTTTAAGGGAGTGTAGAGATACATCTCACCTTTAGGACTTTGTGGTGGGGTCTGATGGACTATTAGAATCTACATCATCCACTCACCCTTTCTTTTATAGTGAAGGTATGACGGACTACAAGAATCTACATCAAATACCTACACTAGGATGTCAGGTTCTACACATCCATGTACCCCACATACTCAAAAGTATGTGATCCAGGAGTTCCCTAAGGAAAACCTGTTTCACCATCATTTAGACTCTGACAATGATGGATCTATGATCAGGGCTCTACATTTCACTTGATTAGTTAGGTACATTCAGTATTCATATCATCATACAAAAACATTAGCATCACAGCTATATATGAGAATACTAAAATGTAGCAGGCCTAACTCATTTCAATTACCAGTTCTCAATTATCTCATCACAAGTCATCTGTCAAGCATGACCTTGATGGTGTTTATGGCTCTTACAGCCCATAAATCACAAAAGATGTCACTTAGCAGTGCATCAAGATGATTCACTATTCATAAAGCTTAAGACATGCTTTCAATGAATATAACATGAAATTTCCTACCTGGGTATGACCATTATCTCATAATAACCTGCATGGTTAGTTCAACAGATAATAGTAAACAATTCAACAATTTAGGGTTTACTATTCATCTTTCAAGTCATCACCCTAAAATTAGGGTTTACTATTCATCTTTCAAGTCATCACCCTAAAATTAGGGTTTACTATTCACACCATGGTGAATGGTACTCATTACATCATCATGTAAGAGAAACATCATCATTAAGACTCTTAATTAAGATTAAGATCCATTAGATATCATATTTAGGGTTTCCATGACCTCACATAGGTGGGTCATTCCCTAATCATGCACATTCATGTGTAATTGAAGTATCTCACTAGAGTTTCCTCCTAAAAAGGGTACTTTCTCTCTCTAGGATACTTTCACTCTCTAGAAATACTTTCTCTCTCCTCTCACTAGTAGATGGTGACAACACCACTCTAGATCAGGTTGAGATAAGTCTCCATTGACTAACATGAGCCAAAACATCAACATCATGTGATTAGGGTTTGATTGGAACAAGGTTTTACCCCTTTAGACCCCTCAAGGGTATTTTGGTAATTTGCCACATGATTACCATCATGGGTTAACTCACTAATCACATATTCCCTTAATGACCTAGGTTACCATTAGGGTTTAGATTGGATCATCATTGAGCTAATTACACCATCAAATGGTTAAGTACAAACCATCACCAGTCTCCAAACGGTTTCAACCACCCAAACGGTCTTGAGACCGTTTGACCCCAAACGGTCTTGAAACCATTTGGATTCAAACGGTCTTGAGACCGTTTGGAGGTGAAGACCGTTTGGAAGGGTTGACTTCCAAACCGTTTGGAGCTTCAATCGGTTTGAGGTCGTTTGGACCAATCGACCTTGAGGTCGTTTGAGCCCAAACGGTCTTGAGGTCGTTTGAGCCCAAACGGTCTTGAGACCGTTTGGCCCCAAACGGTCTTGAGACCATTTGGTCTCAAACGGTGTTGAGACCGTTTGGACCTCCAAAGGGGTTCAAAAGTCACCAATGTTCCTGGATATGTGTGTTGAAGCCCTCATTTGATCAAAGCTATGCTAACCACTTATAAATTGAGTCAATTAGGGTTAGCCTTAGTCACTTAATCATCAAATTGACCCTCAATTGTAAGCCAATTAGGGTTCAATCGTTCTCAATTAGGGTTTCAAGTTGATTGGTCATCAATGTTCAACAATGTGAATCAATTCAAGGTTGAACCTATCAATTGACCTTCAATTGGGCTCAAACTTGGCCCAAACGGTCTTGAGGTCGTTTGGACATCATCCAAACGGTCTTGAGACCGTTTGCCCAAAGTTTGACCAAAAGCCAAGTCGTTTTGACTAAGGTTGAAGTCCAATTAGGTCAAAATCAGCAATTTTCAACAATTCATCAATTCCCTACAATTGGACCCTCAAACCATTAGATTAACTCGACCCTAGACCTTCAAACGGTCTTGGGTTGTGCCCAAACGGTCTTAGGACCGTTTGGAGGAATCCCCAAATGGTCTTGAGACCGTTTGGGTCCTTCAACCCAAAACTCAACAAGATCTATATGTTAAATCAGCACTTTTCCACTCGATTAGGGTTTCATGTTGAAGTGCCTTCAACTCTCAATCGGTTAAGAATTAGACTTTGATTCTTTGCAGAGATGAAACTCAATATGTTAGGGACAGACCCTCAAACGGTCGTCCCTTGGTCAACTCTTTCAAATGGTCTTGAGACCGTTTCAATCCAAACGGTCTTGCAAGACCGTTTGAGAGCAAACGGTTTGAAACCGTTTGAACCCAAACGGTTTGCAACCGTTTGGACCAAAAGGGTCCAAGGTCGTTTGAAAAAGTAACATTGGGAATCACGCCCCTCATCTTCAACCTCTAGCAAGGTCAGTTTCCCCACTGTTTTGCTTGCAAACGTGCAAGTAAGAAGGGAGGTAGAAGGAGAATTTACCAAGTAAATTGCAAGAATTAAAGCATGCATATAAAGCAAAAGTTTAGAGTTATAAAACCCGCCTAAAGGTTGATCTTAGAGCTCCAAGCCTTCAAGCTCCAAGCTTTAATGGCGTCGTTGAGCTTCCACAACTTGGTCAGAGGTGAATTCTCCAAGGAAACGTTGGTTTGGTTGGCTAGAACAAGAAAACTAAGTAAGCTAACCACAAAACCAACCTTAGAAAGTGAATTCCTCCATGAATTCGAGCTAGAAGGTGGTGTTTTCTTACCTAGAACAGGTTGGTCATCCCCATGAGCTCCAGAGCTATCCTTGGCCGTTTGAGCAAGAAGAGAATAGAATGAGGGAAAGAAAAGATCGTTCACTTATCTTGTAAAGAGGTGGCTTATATACTTTAGCCCCTTTTACACCCTAAGGACCTTACAAGATTGTAAATCACATCTAGGTCCCTCCTTGCTCAAAGGCACGTCCAAACTCATCTATCCTTATGCAAATCTCATGAAATCTCAAGATCTAAGGGTAAGGGAAGCCAACCCACAACTAGGGTACATCCATGAAAGGTTTCTATACCCAAATTAGGTGTCTTTTACCACAAAGTTCATATTTTCTTATCTGATCAACCTTTGATGTGCCCCTTTCATCATTTCCACTCTAAATGATTACAAGAGTCTTAAAAGATGTTCTAGATATTAAAAATTACAACTTGGACCCCTCAATTTGGGTAAATTGCACTTTACCCCAAATTAGGGTTTCTAAGCATGGGAATTGCTTCCACAGCTGCACCTTGGTGCTCAAGCTTGGGAAATCCCTCAAACTTTACCATAACCATTCTCATGATGTCTCAACATCAAAGGAACATCTTATCTTGTGAATTTTTGCAAGTTCAACCCTTAAACTAGGTAATTTGCACATAGGTCCCTGCATACAACACAATGCTACAACTTTATACAAAAAGGAGCAAAATTGAAAGTAAATGTTCCTGAGGAACTTAATTACATGCCAGGGAGTGTTCCCAAGTATATTAATTACATATTTAGGCAAAACTTCCAGGGTTAGGTCATAACCCAGGTCAGGGGTGTTACAGCCAGGCATTGGACTTTTAACCAATCCTGATTACACAGCCAGGCATTGGACTCTAACCAACCCTGATTACACAGCCAGGTATTGGACTCTAACCAACCCTGATTACACAACCAGGCATTGGAATTTTAACACATCTTGATTACAGGCATTAAACCTCTTCCTGGTATTGGACTTTAACAAATCCTGATTACAGGAATTACACCTCCGCCAGACATTGGACTTTAACCAATCCTGATTACACAGCGAGGCATTAGACTTTTAACAAATCCTGATTACACAACTAGACATTGGACTTTAACCAACCTTGATTACATAGCCAGGTATTGGAGTCTAACCAACCCTAATTACACAGCCAGGCATTGGACTTTTAACCAATCATGATTACATGCATTACACCTCTGCCAGGTATTAGACTTTAACCAATCCTGATTATAGGCATTACACCTCTCCCAGGCATTGAACTTTTAACCAATCCTGATTACATCGCATGTCTATTTACACAGCACTGGTCACCTTATTCTTTTACTAGAATTAAACTTTGACCATGCCAATCATGCTCAATACATTCTTTATGTATTAAAAGTATTCATCTTTTGTCCACACATGTATAATCTAGGTTTCATTATTATAACTGTATCCTTTTGTTATTATTATTATTATATTACTAAGTTCCCATTCTTTGGTTCATTATGAACATTATTATATCTTACAAGAGACTTTTATAATCACCTTATTACCTCATGTAATACAATAGTAACACCACTATTCCCTCAATAGGGTTAGGGCTTACTTTTCACATCACATTAGGGTTTTTCGTGTCCCACTACCCAATTTAGGGTTAGGGTTTTCCCATCTCACATTAGGATTTCATATTTATCAAATCAACCTTAATACATTGCTCCACACCTTTAGGAGCATCCATTAACATCTTGAGTAATCAATCACGTTTATTACTCTTAACATTTATCATTTAATGATTACCAATGCAAGATATGAGTTCATTTCCCATCCTTATGATGATATGATTACATCATACTCATGAGTTTGGCTTAACCCCATTCTCAAGGTATATTAGCCTATACTTATCAAAGTATATCAAACTCATTACATTTCATTGTAACAATTAATGTAACACACTTCATGTATTTCTTATCCAAGTATATTGGCTTTGAGGTGCATCAGAGTATATCAGCCCTGGAATGCTAAAAGTGATATCTATCACATCTTGATGTATCACTTTCCTCATCACTTCCAACTTTCTTGAGTTATCAACTTATCTTGGATTAAGGAATTTCCCATCTTAATCCTTTCATCCACTAACCTATCACTCTTACCATGAAGTACGCAGGTCACACATAAGAATGGTTCAACTATCTTTAATGATATGGACCAATTTCAGGTTAAGGCATTGCTTTCTATAAGGTTATCTATAATTAGTCACTTTAGGTACTTCCCTTATTAATTTATTAGTCACCATTCCATTATTAGGATTAGGGTCTCTCATACCATCACCCTTTATTAGGGTTTAGGGTTTCACATACTGTCATACTTCATTAGGGTGAGGATTTCTCATACTATCATACTTCATTAGTGTTAGGATTTCAATACCAACTCCCTTTATTAGGGATAGGATGGCATAAAGCATCACCCTTCATTAGGCTTTCACATCACATTGCCTATACTTGGGGTTTACTATTCATCGCAACCAGGGTTTCTCATGGCATCACCCTCAATTAGGATTTCTCATGGAATCAACCGCAATTAGGGTTTCACATGAAATCAACCTCAATTAGGGTTTCACATGAAATCAACCTCAATTAGGGGTTCACATGTCATATCAATTATAGATACTCATCCCAATTAGGGTTTCACCCTCCATTCCCATAATTGGGGTTTTACATTATGTTACCCTGAATTAGGGTTATGGTTCATTAACTTTCTGGATTAGGGCTTCATGATCTCTTTATTAAGGATCATAACCTTTTCATCACATGATCAATACTCATGTATGAATTCCTTTCCATCATCCTCTCAACTTGATTAGGTTACATCAACCCTTCAATCAAGTACATACAACTATGGTTAACATAGTGTACTAAGGCATTATTCTCATAACCTTTTAGGGTTAATTAATCTAAAGGTAGTGATCATCTAGGTACTTTAGGGTTTCAACCTTTGTACCTAGCCTTAGTAATCATCATTGGATCAATGGATCATTCATCATCTTAATTCTTAAGAGATTAAATCACATTGGACTTCCATTACATAAGGTATCCAAATGAATTGACCAATTGGATCTTCTATTACAATACATATCCAAGTGGATTAACCAATTGAATCCTCAATCAACTTTGACTACTTGAGCCCCAAACGGTCTTAGTTTTTCATAGTTCAAATGGTTTGAAACTGTTTGGTAAAGGTGGTTCTTGAGACCGTTTGCTAAAGCAAGTACTTGAAACCATTTGCTAAAGTACCTTTTGAAACCACATGGACTCAACCGGTTTGGGATCGTTTGGTCCCAAATGGTATTGAGATCGTTTGGTCCCAAATGGTGTCTTGAGACCGTTTGGTCCAAACCACCTTAAAATTGCATGGACCAAATATGGTCTCAACCAATCAAATTAAATTAGGATTTTCAATCTTGATTCCTTCAATCATTGAATTTATGTAACCAATCATCAATTGGTCCTATCATCCTACTTCAATTGAATTAAATATGTCAACCTTCAACTGATTTGACCCTCAATTAGTCATCAATTAGGGTTTGAATCCATTGGATTAGGGTTTGGAACCTATGATCCTTCAACATTAACCAATGTGAAACTAGTTACTTTAAAACTATTGGACCATCAACCAAATTGGGCATGACCTGACCCCAAATGGTCTTGAGGTCGTTTGAATGACCTCCAAACGGTCTTGAGGCTGTTTGACCATGTCAACATCAAAATCCAAGTCTATCAATCAAATTTTGGATCATTGGATTGATCACCAAATCAGCATTTGATTGCACTTCAACTTAGTACCTTTAGATCTTCAAACACCTAACCATAGTCAACCCTAGACCTCCAAACGGTCTTGGGTGACACCCAAACAGTCTTGGGATCGTTTGGATGACCTTCAAACAGTCTTGAGACCGTTTTCCCATCATATCATCATTAACCATGTCATTCAATTAGAGTTTGGATCCTAGGATTAGTCACCAAAGCATCATTTAATTGTATTTCAATTTGGTATCTTTGGACCTTCAAACACTTGAACATACTTAACCCTAGACCTCCAAACGATCTTGGGTGACCCCCAAACGGTCTTGAGACCGTTTGCGTGATCCCCAAATGGTTTTGAAACTATTTGGGTCAATCAACCCAGGTTTCCAACTTAATCAAATTACAAATCAACACTTAACCCGATTAGGGTTTTGGTGATTGATGGACCTTCATCTCATGAACCAATTAGAACCAATCAATAATAATTGATGGGTCATTAACCTAGATCATTTTCAAAAGATCTCCAAAGGTCAACCCTGGTCAACACCACCAAACGGTCTGAAACTGTTTGGTCTCATGTGGTTTGGTGAAACTGTTTGCTTCTAAACAGTTTGAAACTGTTTGCTCCCAAACGGTTTGGGAAACCGTTTGAGAAATAAAAATAAACCGTTTGTCTTGGATATTTTGGAGAGGTGTGTGCGTATCATATTCAAGCTCTGAACTCATGAAACCTACTGTGGTTTCCATGGTGACTGCATCAATCAACCAAAACAAATTTCAGGAATGTAAAAAGGATCACCAAGTGATAAGGAATTAATTGAAATAACAATATTAAGGGTTAAAGTTATAAAACCCACCTCCAATTGAGCTCCAAAGCTCCAAGATCACAGAAACAATGGTGGATGAAGCTATTGCAACTCCCCCTAGGCTCATCCTCAAGCTTTTTGTTGAAACGTTTGGCTAGGGTTGAGGAGGAGATCGAATTAAGAAGAAATCAATGATTTACTTTCAAGTTCCACCATGGAATCAAGGGAAAAAGAGGTCAAGAACCTTACCAACAGGTTGGGGTCGTCCTCCTCCTGTTCCTGAGCTTCTCCTGGGGTCGGCCAAGGCAAAGAAAGAAAGGAAATCCAAAAAGAAGTCCTTACGTGAGTGGAAAAAGGGATATGTATAAGGAAATCCCAAGGAGAGAGAAAATGGGATTATTTCCTTTAATTCCCAAAATGATTTCCACCAAATCCCCCTCCATTTCTTGACCACGAATCCATATTAATGTTCTTGAAAAACCTCTTCATTATCCAAGAATAAAGGGAAAAGAAATTAAGCACCTTAACCCTTATAATATTAATATCCATTTTTGAGTGGAATTTCTTTTTCTTATAATAAGGGTGAGTGGAATTTCACCTCCTTAGGATATGCTCGTGCCTTTGAAAGGATTAAGCTCGTAAACACACATATGAATCCAACCATTTTAATTTTGGTTGAAGGCCCCTACAATTATTTTATTTATTTTTGCATTAAATTGAATTAGGGTTCCAATCAGGCTTAAATCTTGATTATTTTAATATCAAGATTCTCTCTCCTCCAACTTAATTCAAATGAGGCGCCCCTCTCATTTTCTTTGATCTAAATGATGTCAAGAAACATTAGGGACCCTATTAAAGTGGTATTTTGCATATTGAACCTTAGGTTTTGGGTAATTGCACTTTACACCAAAACTAGGTTTTAATGCACAAACATTGTCCAACAAGCTCTATCTTGGTGTCCAGGCTTGTGGAAACCATACCACTACATCATATTCACTATTATGATGTCTCACCATCAAAGGAACATATTATTATGTAACATTTGTAAGTTAGCCCCTTAACTTGGGTAATTTGCACTTTAGTCCAAAATAAGCAAACATTGCTTCAACATTGTTCGAACATGACCAAAATTGAAACATAAGTTCCTCATGAGCCCTAATTACTTTTCACAAGATAATATTAAGCATATAATCATCTTTATTTATTAAAACACCTAGGGTTAAAGCATAACTCAGGTCAGGGATGTTACAAATTATCCACCCCTTATAAGGATTTCATCCCTGAAATCCCAGATAAAGGAAAACAGTTATTATTCATGCATCATATCATCATGTACTGACATAACACCTCATTATTATGGAGATACCATAGAGTTTTGATCAATACAAATTTATTACATACAAGTTTATCATGGAATGATTCACATGGAACATATACTCCCATGTTCCTTAATTAATTCAACCTTTCTCATACAAGATTTCACCATTATATTCTATCATTCACTTGGGACTATAAGTCTTTTTATGCTTTAATTGTGTCACCTTACCTGATGACACAACACAAGCTTTCCTTATTACATGCACTAACTATCTCATTAGTTGTGCCTTTTCTTGCCATAAGAAGAGGTTACATATCAACCAAGAACTTTTCTCAAGGATATCTTCAATTGTTATGTTTATGAAAAACATAAACCCCTAGCATGTGATGTTCATATTATTTTACATATTTAATTTGATTTCATGGTTGACCATTCCAATTAGTCAACATGAATCATCTGATATATCTTTAGATACCAAGATTTCTTACCTTGGTACCTATCACATGTATTGAAGACACATGACATCTTTATCTTGCTTTCATCTTGGAACATTACTTATTACATATATCTTCATCTTGGAGATAAAGACCAACATAAATTGATACCTTTCTAAGTATCCATCACATAAACATCTTTGTATTATGCACATCAAGTGTCCTATGACCCACTTGATTGCCATGTCCTTGAAAGGAAAGAAAACAAGGATTCATATTTCTCGTATTTATTCCTGTGTTTTCAACTATTCATGAACCATTTACTCTTCATCTCATCCTAAGTTCCTTGCCCTAAGCTCAGTAATCTATATGGATGATCACATAACATTATTCTTTTCTTTATTATTATCTAACATGTTTATGATCATCTTAGGATCTCATCACATTTTCCATTCCCACATCATGGAAGGGATCTTTATAATACTTACAACTTTATTGGATAAGATTCATCTCCCTTATTTTCATTCTTATCTTATGAGGAGTGTACTTTTAATTCCTCATGCAACCATGCTCATCTGAGGTTATCTCATATTTCTCTTTCTTATGCTTAGGACATGATACATTTATTCATTCCATACTTCTTATTTCATGATACTCATTAGATTGTATCAGAATGACTGGTTGACCAGGGCAATCAAAAAGATAACAATCTAAGAGTCTCCATACTCACTTTATCATCAATAGTTGTATACCTGGCCAGTGTATATAAAAATTGAGATCAAGTAGTATGCACTTACTTTATTTTATGTTTTTCATCTCTTTAGATTTAGTATATTTAATTCTCAGGTTTCTTCAGAGTTCCTTTTTCATCTCTTCCTTTTCTTAATGGAGAAAGAGAAACTTCAAAACATATAAAAGAATATTAAACTGAACACAAATTTCATACTACTATCTCTTCCTCATATCCTTAAAGGATTATGAAGATGAACTAATCAACAACTACTTTTCTTATAGTAAGAAACAGAAGGTAACTCAAAATAGAAAGTTCTATCTTGACAAGTCTACCTTTTACAAGATAACTAGCATCTTATCTAACCCAGAACATGGACTTAGTTGTTATTTGTTATTACCTTTGTCCTTTACTACCAGAAGTAGATGGACTAAACTATGACACTTGTCTTTGTCCTCTATCATATGCTCCACTGGACTGAGGTCCTTGTGGGTTCTGCAGATTATGCCTTGACTGCTGGGTCATTTCACTATTTCTCCTTGGACATTGTTGTCTAAAATGTCCTAGTTGTCCAAATTTATGACAAGGTCGACCCCAACTTGATGACCCCTGCATATGTGCACTATATTGTGGTTGGACTGGTGAAGATTTTCATTATCTACTACCACAACTCATTAGTCCTTGTGACTGTGTAGACTTTCTTTTGAGGTTTGTCTCATGTTTCTTTATTGTAGATCTTTCTATCCACCATATAGACTCCACAAATGTGGCAAACCTCTCCCTACTTTCTAGGGCAGATGCCAGAATGGACATCTCAACATTTAATCCTTTCTCAAAATGTCGAATCTTTTCCTCCTCAGCAACAACCATCTGGGGGAAAATCATAAAAGTTCCATGAACTTAACCTCATATTCACTTATTGACATGGCTCCTTATCATATTTTCTCAAACTGTGAGATCTTTTCATCTAAATAAGTCATTGGAAAATACTTATTGATGAATTCTTGACGGAATTCCTCCCAGCCAACCTCTTCATCATTCCTTTTTACTTCTTCTATAGCCCACCAGTGTCCATCACTACCTTTCAAAAGGTACACTGCATGTTTAACTTTGTCAGCCTCTGGGATACTAAGAATCTTAAAGGCTTTTTCTAACCCAGTGAGCCAGAGATCAGCATCTGCTGGATCAGATGTTCCAGCATAATCAATGGCTCTGACATGATGTAGTCATTCTAAGGTCTTACCAGACCCATATCCCTCATTGGGAACTGGTGCCCTAGGTGTTGATGCTGGCATCCGATCTTCTATATACCTCATTGTAGTCATAAGTTGCCCAAAAAGATTATGAACATCTGGGTTTCCTCTCATGTTTTCATCAACATGAGGATTTTCAGGCACTGGTTCCTCCCTTGCCTGATCCCTTGCACCTCCCACCGGTGTAGCAACATTGCTCTCAGCAACGTATTCTTCATGTCTTTCAGGCATCTTTAAGTTATATATCTTCTTCTGCATAAGCAGAAGACACTATAAGATACACTGAAGTACACTTAGAACAGACTTGATACTTTAGTCCTATGTCTCTGTAGACTCAGCGAACCTAGAGCTCTGATACCACTAAATTGTGGCATCCAACTCACAAAAACAAAATTAATTTAAGCGGAAGCGAATTATTTGCAGTGGATTACTAAAAATCACTAAAAATTAAAACTTTTTGCAAAGAGATCCACACATAGGAAATATTTTCCATCAAGAACCATTGTATAGCATTTACATTCTGGTTCAAACGTACATATATTGTGGTTCAATCACTAAAAATCTCAGAGACTAACCCGATTAGGGTTCAATCAACCCAAGTTTCCATCTTAATCAAATTACAAATCAACACTTAACCCGATTAGGGTTTTGGTGATTGATGGACCTTCAACTCATGAACCAATTTGAACTAATCAATCATAATTGATGGGTCATTAAACTAGATCATTTTCAAAAGATATCCAAATTGTCAACCCTGGTCAACACCACCAAATGGTCTGAAACTGTTTGGTCTCATACGGTTTGGTGAAACCGTTTGCTTCTAAACGGTTTGAAACCGTTTGCTCCCAAACGGTTTGGGAAACTATTTGAGCAAAAAAAGTAAACTGTTTTCCTTGGATATTTTGGAGAGGTGTGTGCCTATCATCTTCAAGCTCTGAACTCACGAAAACTGTTGTGGTTTCCATGGTGATTGCATCAATCAACCAAAACAAATTTTGGGATTGTAAAAAGGATCACCAAGTGATAAGGAATTAATTGAAATAACAATATTAAGGGTTAAAGTTATAAAACCTGCCTCCAATTGAGCTCCAAATTTCCAAGATCATGGCAACAATGGTGGATGAAGCTCTTGGAACTCCCCCTAGGCTCATTTTCAAGCTTTTGGTTGAAACGTTTGGCTAGGGTTGAGGAGGAGATCAAATTAAGAAGAAATCAATGATTTACTTTCAATTTCCACCATGGAATCAAGGGGAAAAGAGGTCAAGAAACTTACCAACATGTTGGGGTCATCCTCCTCCTATTCCGGAGCTTCTCTTGGGGTCGACCAAGGCAAAGAAAGAAAGGAAATCCGAAAAGAAGTCCTTAAGTGAGTGGAAAAGGGGATATGTATAAGGAAATCCCAAGGAGAGAGAAAATGGGATTATTTCTTTTAATTCCCAAAATGATTTCCACCAAATCCCCCTCCATTTCTTGGCCACGAATCCATCTTAATGTTATTGCAAAACCTCTTCATTATCCAAGAATAAAGGGAAAAGAAATTAAGCACCTAAACCCTTATAATATTAATATCCATTTTTGAGTGGAATTTCTTTTTCTTATAATAATGGTGAGTGGAATTTCACCTCCTTAGGATATGCTCGTGCCTTTGCAAGGCTTAAGATCGTCCACACACATCTTAATCCAACCATTTTAATTTTGGTTGAAGGCCCCTTTAATTATTTTATTTATTTTTGCATTAAATTGAATTAGGGTTCCAATTAGGCTTAAATCTTGATTATTTTAATATCAAGATTCTCTCTCCTCCAACTTAATTAAAATGAGGCTCTCCTCCCATTTTATTTGCTCTAAATTATGTCAAGAAACATTAGGGACCCTATGAAAGTGGTAATTTGCATTTTGAACCTTAGGTTTTGGGTAAATTGCACTTTACACCAAAACTAGGTTTTCATGCACAAACATTATCCAACAAGCTCTATCTTGGTGTCCAGGCTTGTGGAAACCATACCACTACATCATATTCATTATTATGATGTCTCAAAATCAGAGGAACATATTATTATGTAACATTTTTAAGTTAGCCCCTTAACTTGGGTGATTTGCACTTTAGTCCAAAATAAGCAAACATTGCTTCAACATTGTTCAAACAGGGCCAAAATTGAAACATAGGTTCCTCATGAGCCCTAATTACTTTTCATAAGATAAGATTAATCATATAATCATATTTCTTTATTAAAACACCTAGGGTTAAAGCATAACCCAAGTTAGGGGTGTTACAATAACATTATAGGATAATGGACTAAAGATTAAGGGTGGAAATGCACACCTCAGGAAAATTACAAAGTATCACATATGTGTGTTTGTACATAGGTACAACTATGTATATATTCTAGTCAAACACTTAGCATGCAAAAATAGAGTTGCAAAACTAGCATTCATGTCATAATTCACATTAGATATTAGATACATAGAATGTAACATCCCTGACCTGGGTAATGCTTTAACCCTAGGTGTTTTGGTTAAGAAAGGTAATTATATGCTTGATATTATATTTTGAAAAGTAATTAAGGCTCAAGAGGCACTTATATTTCAATTGTAGTCCATTTTGAATAATGTTGAAAGTAATGTTTTACTTGCTTTGGAGTAAAGTGCAATTTACCCAAGTTGAGGGGTTAATTTGCAAATTGTGCATGATAATATGTTCCTCATGTGTTGAAGCATCGTGGGAATGAAGATGATGCATAGGTATGGCTTGTGATAGCCTGAGTACCAAGAAAGAGCTGGTGAAGCAATGGTTGTGCATTAAAACCTAGTTTTGGTGTAATGTGCAATTTACCCAAAACCTAGGGTTCAATATGCAATTTACCACTTCAATAAGGTCCCTAATATTCTTGGCATCTTATATAGGCAAGAAAATGAGAGGGGCATCTCATTTTAGCTACTTTGGAGGAGAGAGAATCTTGATATTAAAATAATCAAGATTTAAGTATAAATGGAACTTTACTTCAAATTAATGCAAAAATAAATAAAATAATTGAAGGCCCTTCAACCAATAACGAGATGGTTGGATTTTTTCAAGTGTGAAAACCTTTGTGCCTTTTCTAGGCCACGAGAAGATCTAACTTGAGTGGAGAACCACTCACATTAAGTTAATGGAAAGTAATATCCACTAAAAATGGGATATTAATATAATATGATTAAGGTGCTTAATTTCTTTTCCATTAATTCTTAGATAATGGAATAGAGTTTGGAGATAATGAAGATATATTTGCATGCACGGAATTGAGGAGGAAGATGTGGGACAATTTTTGGAATTAAAAGAGTTTTATAAGAAATTTTCTCTCTCATTGATTTTCATATAAAATCACCCTTTCCCACTCAAACCAAGGACTTTTTTGGATCCACTTATTTCCTTTTCTTGCAAAAACGATCAAGGGAGCTAGGGACAGAATTAAGACTACCCTCAACCTATTGGTAAGCTTCTTGACCTTCATTCATCTTGATTTCATGGTGGAAATCACAAATTAATGCATGATTCCTTCATATCTCGATCCCATCTTCACTTCTAACCATCCCTTTTCACTCAAAAGCTTGAGGAATGATCCTTGTGGTGTGGAAAAGCTTATTCCACCATTGTTGACGTGAAGATCCAAGCTTTGAAGCTCTATTGAAGGAGGGTTATATAACTTGAACCCTTATTCATTGTTATTGATGTCAATTTCTCAATCAACTATGTTCAATTGCTCTTCTTTCGATTCATTTGATTAGTTGATGCAATTACCATGATAATGGCAATAGTTTTCTATGGTCTAAGTCTTGATTATGATGACATCATCTTAGGCTCACTTTCCAACAGATTTGTATTGCAAACGGTTTCAAGTGTTTGGTCCAAACGGTTTCACCAAACCGTTTGGAGGCTTGGACCTCAAACCGTTTAGAGGTGTTGACCGTTTGGAAGGATTGACCATTTGAGGTCAGACCCTAGAAAATGTTGGATGATGATCCAAGGGTTCCAATTGATTGATTCAATATAAAGACAATCCTCTAAGTGGAAACCCTAATTCAATTTGGTTAATTTAGATTTTTGGGTGATTGAGCCAAATGGTCTCAGGACCGTTTGGAGGTCACCCAAACAGTCTCAAGACCATTTGGGGGTCACACAAGACCATTTGGAGGTCTAGGGTTAAGTATAGATGAGTAATTGAAGGTCCAAAGGTACCAAATTGAAATGCAATTAAGTGATGATTTGATGATCAATCTAATGATCTAAACCCTAATGGAATTTCACAAAATCCAAGGATAGGATGAGACAAACGGTCTCAAGACCATTTGGAGGTCATCCAAACAACCTCAAGACCATTTCAGGTTAGGTCACTATATAATTTGATGGTGATTCATTGGTTTCAATTGGATTAGTTCCACAATGTTAAGCATTGATGGATACTCGATTCCAAAACCCTAATTGACGGAGTTTTGATTATAAACCCTAGTATAATTGGGTTCAAAACCCTAATCAATGGTCTAATTGAGGGGTGATTCTGTGGTTCAATTGATGAATGAATCAAGGATGTAGTTAGCTGGTTCATGGATTGGAACCTTGAAATAATTAAGTGTTGAAGTACCTTTTTGGTCCATTCGGTTTTGAGAGGGTTTGGGACCAAACGATCCCAAACCGTTTGGAGACCCAAGCTCATGTGGTTTCAATAATTTCTAGCTCATTCGGTTTCAAGGAAATGATTGCTTAAATAGTTTCAAGGGAAATATGCCCAAACTGTTTGAACCTTGAGAACCCAAGACTGTTTGAGGCCTAGGTAGGCAAGACCGTTTGAGGTTCAAAATGGTTAATACATTTGCATATATAATTTAATTTAAGATTCAATTGGTCAATGCATTTGAATATTCATTTGATTGAAGGCTCAAATTGATCAAATCTTCTGGACATCCTAGAAGAGGATGAGAGAGAGAGAGATTTATACATATAAGATAATCATATAGCAATCAAGCCTAACACATTCAAAATAAAGGTGATTTACAATTAGGGTATGATCCTTGGTAAAGAGATCATGAAACCCTAATTGAGTTAAGTAATGAACACAAACCCTAAATTAGGGCAATTCTGAGTGAAACCCTAATTTAGGAAGATAATGTGATATGAATTTAGGGCAATGAAATGAGTAACCCTAATTCATGGTATTTGATGTAAAACCCTAAATTGGATGAATAGTAAACCCTAATTTTGGGTTATTAATTATAAACCCTAACCTAGGGTGAGGTGATGTGAATAGTGAAACCCTAATCTTGGACAATGAAATGATGAATCATTGGTCCTGATTAAATAAAGGGGTGTGTAACCTTGATTGAAATAAAAAGGGAAACCCTAACCCTGGAATGGGAATAGTGATATTACCCTGGTATAGCATGGAATTGAAATATGATTGATATATTTGTTATCATGTGTGCTAACCATGCCGATATCCTGAGATGATGAACATAGCCAGGTATGAGCTATGATGCTTTATTTATTGAAATTATTTATTAGGCCTTGTGTGCCATAATATGCCTTGTTGCCTAGTAAGAGGTGACAAAAGAGTTAATGGGCCTCAAGTGCCAGATAAGATGCTTGTGTAGAAAGTGTCATGTTTACCTTGGTCAGATGACCTGAAGGTGATTTATTACCTAAAATAGTGGTAACAGTGCTCAATGATGTGCTGAGGGTTTGAATGCCCAGAATCATATGTTTATGTGAGGGACTGAGATCCGAATGTGTTTTAGAGACTGAGAAGTAACTGATGAAAATAGTACATGTTTCTTTATAGCATTTGTCCTAATAAGTTATGTTTGAAAACTTGATTGATACTAAAAGGATATGATAATGTACCTAATTAATCAAATGAAAGCTATTCATGTAGTTCTCTGACCATAAATCCATCATCGTCATAAGCGAGTGATGGTGAAACAGGTTTTCTTACGAGATCTCCTGGAGTTCACATATTTTGAATATGTGGGGGTCGATGGGTGAAAATATCCTTACGTCCTTATGAGGGAATTGATGGAAGGTAAACATTAAACCTCTCAATCCTTCATGCTTCTAGGATGGATGTATCACTAATCTCCCAATGGTGTTAATGCAGGATCGATGGAGGTAAACATGAAATCTCTTGATCGCAAAGAGAGTACAGCTGACACTATAACTCTATAGCTAGATGCCACTATACCCTGGCAAGCTAAGTAAGTAGAGACACAAGATGTCCTGCATGTAATCTCGCACTGACCGAGATGTGGGAAGTCATGGAAGTTGGCTCTTCCATTTGACTTTGTATGGTACCGATTTTGACTTTGCAGTGATCGGTTGGTGTATGAGAAGTATACCTCATCTCCTCAGATCTTAAGTATGTTGCAATTTTATAATTATCTCACCCCCGTGCGATTCTATGTTTTTAGGTAGACGCAGACAAAGAGGCAGAACCTATGTAGCAGAGGGAGAGTAGCAGCAACAACAGCAAGGACAATAGTAATATCCCAGGTGGGGATACTGGTTGTCAGGCTTTGTACATAAAGTCCTATGTGTCGTCTCTGTACTCTCAGGTCCTAGGAGTCAGTAGATAATGTTTGTATAATCAACCTGAGTTTTTGGTATGATGATACATGGAAAGTCCAATGTGGACCAGTATGTAAATATACTACTGTGCTTCTTGTTTAAAGAATCTTTGGTAATGGATCTTTTTATAAAAGGTTTTAGTTTTTAGTGATTTGCAGTAATTCTGCTGCTAACAATCGCTTTCGCAATTGATTAATCATGTTAGATGAGTTAATAACATTTTTCTCAAATGGTATATCACAATTAGTGGTATCAGAGCTCTAGGTTTGCTGAGTCTACAGAGACATAGGATTGAGGTCGTTGAGTTTGTTCTAAGTGTTTTCCAGTTTATCTGATAGTGTCTTCTACTCATATAGGAGGAGAAGATTTTGAAGATGTCTGGATCGCATGATGAACATGCTACTGAGAGCAGCGTTGCTGCCCAGGAGGAGGTGCAGGGGATCAAGCTAGGGAGGAACTTGTACCTGAGATTCCTCAACTTGATCAAGCTACATTAGGTAACCCATCCTTCCAAGCCATGTATGGACAGTTTATAGCAGCCACGACCCATATGACAGATAGGATGCCACTACCTGCGCCAAGGGCACTAGTCCATAATGAAAGACAGGGAGTTGGAAAGACCTTTGAAAGGCTTCGAAGGGTAGGAGCCATAGAGTATGTTGGCACAGCTGACCCAACAGATGCTGACTTATGGTTAACTGAGCTGGAGAAAGCCTTCAGAATCCTTATGATTCCTGAAGATGAGAAGGTGAGACATGTTGTCTATCTTCTGAAAGGGAGTGTTGGTCATTGGTGGACCATCGAGGAATGCAAGAGACCCGGTGTTGATGTAACATCCCTGACCTGGGTTATGTACTAACCCTAGGTATTTTGCCTAATGAAGTGATTAGATGCTTGTGTTTATCCTATGAAATGTAACTAAGGCTTTTGAGGAACTTAAATTTCAATTTCAGTCCTTTTTGCATAATGTTGAAATATTATTTTGTTAATAATGGACTAAAGTGCAAATTACCCAAGTTGAGGGGTTAACTTGCAAATTGCACATGTTGAGATGTTCCTCTTATGTTTAGATATCATAAGAATGAATATGATGTGTTGGTATGGATTCCACAAGCTTGAGCACCAAGATATAGCTTGTAGAGCAATCCTTGTGCTTTAAAACCTAGTTTTGGTGTAAAGTGTAATTTACCCGAAACCTAGGATTCAACACGTAAAATATACCTCTAGAGACCTCTCATGTTTCTTGGAATCAAGTAGAGCAAATAAAATGAGAATGACGCCTCATTTGAATGATCAAGGAGGAGAGATAATCTTGATATTAAAATAAACAAGATTTAGGCAAATGGCCCTTTAATATATACAACTTATTAAGATGTTTGGTTTATTTTCCTTTAAACCTTGGATAGTGGAGGAGTTTTGAATAAGTTTAGTAGGTGGAAACGTGTCCAAGGATGTAGCAAGCTTTGGTGGATATGTTTTGGAGATAAAAAGGAAATAACTCCCTTCTTTCCATTTTCTCTAAAAATCCATAAATATATAAGGAACCTTTTTCCAACAACACAAGGGATCATTTCCCTTAGTTCTTTTCCTTATCTTCTTGCTTTGGCCGACTACGAGAAAGCTCTGGACCAGAGGAATGATGACCAAGCTGGTTTGGTAAGTATGGATCATCATCTATCTCGAATTCATGGTGGAAACCATAAAACAAGGTTGGATTATTGGTTTTCTTCACACGATTCTCCTTTCTAGCCATCTTCTCCATCCCAAACTTGAAGAATGAAGCTTGCACAACCATTGGAGCTTCATCCACCATTAAAGCTATGGATCTTGGAGCTCTGGATCATTCCTAGAGGTGGGTTTTATAACTCTAACCCTTAAGCTTTGTTAATGCATCTTCCTTTCCTATAATCGTTGCTTAAATCTTCTTCTTTAGACACCTTTGTGTGTTCTTGCTATCTTTTCTGTGAAGAACAGCGCATGTTCTTGGTTGAACAGAGGTAGAAGAAGATTACATTCATTCCTATGTTTATCCAAGAATTAACTTTAACAAACGGTCTCCCAACTTTAGCAAACGGTTTGCCAAACCGTTTGGAGCAAACGGTTTCACACGACCGCATAGAAGCAAATGGTCCAAGACCGTTTGGAGGCGTTGACTAGGCGTTGAACATTTGGAGGACTGTTGAGAATAATTTAAACTAATTACCTACCAAACTCAACAATTAATTCCAAGTGGTTCACCAATTGAAGGCCCATCAACCACCTAAACCCTAATCGGGTTAATTGCTGATTTCAGTAATTGAATTAAGTTGAAGTTTGGGTTGAGTGACCCAAACGGTTTCAAAACCATTTGGGGATCACACAAACGGTATCAAGACCGTTTGGTGATCACCCAAGACCGTTTTCAGGTCTAGGGTTAAGTATAGTTGACCAATTGAAGATCCAAAGGTTCTAAATTGAAGAATAATCAATTGTTGAATTGGTGACTAAACCTAGGATCCAAACCCTAATTGAATGACTTGGTTTTTGATAAAATAATGGGCAAACGGTCTCAAGACCATTTGGAGGTCATCCAAACGATCCCAAGACTGTTTGGGGTCTGGTCAAGATCAAATTGAATGATGGTTCAATGGTTTCAAATCAATTAGACTCACATTGAAGCATGTTGAAGGGTCATCGATTTCAAACCCTAATCCAATTGATCCAAGCCATAATTAATGATAAATTGAGGGTCAATTGAGTGTCAAATAAGTTGGGGGATGACCTAATTGACTCAACTGATGAGTGGCTAACAAGTTCATGATCTATTGAGGGGTTCAACATTGGAAACCCTAATTCAATTGAAGTGGTTGAGACACTTTTTGATCCTTGCAGTTTTGAGGTGGTTTGGACCAAACGGTCTCAAGACCGTTTGGGACCAAATGATCCCAAACCTTTTGGTCTCATGCAGTTTCAAGGTCGGTTGTGTCCATGCGGTTTCAAAAGTCAAACTTGACCAAACGATCTTCACCCCATCTTGGGCAAACGGTCTTGAGTGTGCACTTTACCAAACGGTTTCAAAAGTCAACATAACCAAACAGTCTTCACCACCGAACGGTTTCAAGGGCAGTCCAAGACCGTTTGGAGGTTTAGTGTACAAGACCGTTTGAGGTCTAAAAAGGGTAAGATCGTTTGATGCCTTAGTGGTCAAGATGGTTTAGTGGTTGATTAACCTAAACCTCATAGATACTTAAAGTAGTTAAAGAACCAAGTAAGTAGTTGATTCTGACATGATGTAATCAATCGTGATTATAATAAAGATACCCTTGATGGGATAGAGTGATTAATACTCTTTTAATGAGTAAGCCTTAATGATCACAATAGTAATTACATAACCCATGATGTCAATATTGAATCGACTTAGCCTAATCAAGGGTGATGCAAACATTAACTTATAGAAAGATGAGAGAGAAGACTTATTATATGAATGTTAATCAAGTAATGGGTTCCCAATATAAATGAATACCTAATTAGGGTATGATCCATGTTAGTGAGATCATGAAACCCTAATTATGATGGTTAATGAATCATAACTCTAACTAAGGGCAATAATGGGAGTATCCCTAATATATGATGATGATATGATCCTAATTCATAATGATGACAATGTAACCCTTAAATTAAAGGTACTTTGTTGATCATTCCTACTAGGTGAATAGTAAACGCTAATGGTGAGATATTAATGATAACCCTAATCAAGGATGATTTAATGTGAATAATAAACCCTAATACAGGGTAAAGTGATGAGTATAATAAATCTTAATTCAGAACATGCTAAATAAGAACTCTAAACCTTAAGTGATGTGATATGAATAATAAACCCTAATCGGTTTGAAGTACTGATTTCATAAGTATAAAACAGTCGTGGTGATCTTCTGTAGCACGATCGTGCACGGTAGCACAGTCGTGGTGGCTTCCCCTTGCACAGCCGTTCTTGGCTACACGGTCGTGGTGCACTATACTTGACTTGAAGATTGTTTTGCAAGTAAACCTTAACCAATAGTGAGGCTATCATTATTGTACATTGTGCTGATATAGAAATAATGTGCCTGTTATCATTTATATTAATCATGCAGGTTTTTATGAAATAGTGAGCATAACCAGGTGAGATCTATGATTCAATATTCATTAAAAGCACTTTTTAAGCTTTATTCTATGTTGCCTAGTGAGAGGTAAAAAATGAGACTGATAGGCTGTATGAGCCATGAGAAATGTCTCCATTACTACTATCATGTTTATACTATCAATTGACTTGATGGCATTATGTCACTTGGTAACAAGTGTTTTGCTGAACTAAGGGTTTTAATACCCGTGATCTTGAATCATAATGATGAGATGATTAGGGATTGATATCGCAATGTCAACCAGATGTGAAATGAACTTGATACAAATAAGTACTCTTCCTTTATAGCAATTGTTTTAATGGTTTATGTTTGAAAACATGCCTGATGCTAAAATAATGCCATAATGTACATAAATAATCAAATATAATGACATCATGTAGAGCCCTGACCATAGATCCATCATTGTCAGGAGTTAAAATGATGGTGAAATAGGTTTTCCTAAGGGAACTCCTGGAGAGCATACATTTGAGTATGTGGGGGTTATGGACACGAATATCCTTACGTCCTAATGGAGGAATTGATGTGAGATAAACATCAAATCTCTCAATCCTTCATTATATGTTTATGCCAGGATGATGTATCACTAATCTCCCGATGATGTTGTTAATGCCACATTGATGAGAGATAAACAAGAAATCCCTCGATGGAGAAGAGAGTACAACATGCCACTGAAACTCTAATAGCGAAGTTGCCAGAATACCCTGGAAAGCTATTATAGCAGAGATACAAGATGTCCTACATGTTGTACCTCACACTGACTGAGGAAGATGAGGTCATAGGAATCTGGCTCTGTTGATGAACTATGTATGGTACCGATTTCGATTTCGTAATGGTCGGTTGGAGTATGAGTGGTATATCTTATCTCCTCAAGGCATAAATATGTTTGAAAAATGTAATCAACTGTGTAGCATAATTACTTAGGTTGAACTACGAGAAACAATGATGGATGATACATTGTTTATAATGTCCTAGTTAGACAAATAATATACATGTTCTTCATATTCCTTATTCATATATGTCTTGTCATTCAATCAATTTATAATTGAAATGATTGCTTAGAGAATACTGCTCTACTTAGTTTATTCAATAAATTGCCTGTTGTTGAGTATTTATAATTCTATTGCTCAGTGTTATTCATTTATTTGCAATAACAATGCTTTTGGTGAAGAGTTATAACTCTCGCTGGGACAATTCTTCAATTGTCTCACCCCCATGGGATTCAACTTTTTAGGTAGACGATGAGGACAAAGAAACCCTTCAGTGGGTGAACAGCAGCAACAACAACATGAAGGACAGTAGTGATCCACAGGTGGAGTCACTATTTGTTAGGTCTTGTGTATAGAAGGTCCTATGTGTCGTCTCTGTACTCTCAGGTCCTAGGAGTCAGTAGATGGTTTAATATAGATCTAAGATTTTTGGCGTAATGCCTCGAGATTTTTGTATACTACTCATGTACAGTTCAATAGGGCAGTCAATGTTATGACTCTCGAGATGTGATAATATAGAGATGTACTGATGAATCAGCTTGTAAATTACTTAACTTGTTTCTTTATGAAAGAGTTTTACCGTTTGAGGATCTCTTTACAAGAAGTTTTAAGTTTTAGTGATTTTCTGTAATTTTGCTGCTAATTAATCACTTATGCATTCGTTGATCTCATTTTCGCGAGACGGATGCCACAAATTAGTGGTATCAGAGCTCTAGGTTCGCTGAGTCTACAGAGACATAGGACTTAGGTTGCAGAGTTGTTCTAGTGTCTTCTAGTATATCTGATAGCGTCTTCTTCTCATTTAGGAGAATAAGAGAAAACTAAATATGTCTAGATCACACGAGGAACACATTTTTTAGAGTAGTGTTGTTGCACCTAGAGAAGGTGCAAGAGACCAAGAAAGGGAGGAACCTGTACCTGAACCACCCCAGTTCAACCCAGCTGAAATGGGGAATCCAGCTTTCCAAGCCATGTTCGGGCAGTTCATGACTACCATGACACATATGACTGATAAGATGTCGATACCTGTACCTAGGGCACCTACCCATCCAGAAAAAGAAGGATCCATCAAGACGTTTGAACGACTACGCCGGGGTGGAGCCACAGAGTATGCGGGAATAGCTGACCCAGTAGATGTTGACTTGTGGCTAACTGAACTAGAGAAGGCCTTTAGAATCCTGAACATCCCAGAAGCTGAGAAGGTTAGACATGTTGTGTATCTTCTCAAGGGGAGTGCTGGTCATTGGCGGACCATGGAAGAATCGAAAAGGTCATGTTGGAGATTGCATGGGAAGTTTTTCGATGGGAATTTATCAACAGATACTTCCCTAAGACGTTCTTTGATGAGAAAATCTCTCAGTTTGAGAGGTTAAGGTAGGGACCTATGAACATTAGTGAGTACGAAGCTAAGTTCATGGAGCTATTACGGTTTTGTCTGCATATGGAAGCTAGAAATGAGGAAAGGATTAGGCGTTTTGAGAAAGGATTAAACGATGAGTTGACCACCCCTGTGTCTTCTCTGGATAACAGGGAAAGGTTTGTTACCTTTGTGGAGTTGGTCAGGAGGATAGAGAGGTCCGTGTCAGAGAAGATACAAACCAAGAACAAGAGGATGTATCCCCAGTTCCAAGGATCCTCATCCAAAGATTTCAAGAAACCTAGGTTTTCTGTGCCTACACCACCACCTAGATTTAGTACCCAGACGCAGTGGACATCAAATAGGGGTAGAGGATGAAGCCTACCACTAGAAGGAGCTCATAGCTCAACATCTATGTCGGTTACAGGACCACCCAGACCACAACAATTGAACAAAAGATGTTACATATGTGGGAAGATGGGACATCTGATGAAAGATTGCAGAGACAGAGAAGTGAGTGTAACTCAACCTCAAAGACAGAGTCAACAAGGATTTCAAAGGCGACAGTTTCCAGGAAATGCTAGAGGACGTGGACAAGCATCCCAAGAAGGATCATCGACACGTAGTCATCGAGCACTAAATCAACCACAGGCAATGGCAAGATTTTACACAATGAATCCACCTGAGGCAGTGATCAACCCTCGGGTTGTGGCAGGTCAGATGGAGTTGTTTAATTCTGATATGTCTACATCTTGTGTTGTATCTGTTTTGATTGATCTGGGTGCTATGCACTCCTTTATCACTCAAAGAGTGATGCTTAACTACAACCTGACTACAAGTAATAGAATAGATAGTTTGTTTCTAGAAGCTTCGTTGATGGGATCTGCTGTGTTGCAGGAGATATGTTCTCCCTGCATTCTCTTCTTTTATGATCATCGCATTCAAGTGGATCTTATACCACTTGAGATGCATGGATTTGATGTAATCCTTGGGATGGATACATTAGAAAGGTATAAGGTTGTCTTGGATTGTGAGTCCAAGCAAGTTGTGTTCACAGATCATAGTGACACATAGATCTTTCAAGGAAATAGAAAGATTTTTCCAACCTATTTGGTGTCAGCTATGGTTGCTGAGAAGCTGATGAGGCAAGGATGTTATGCATTATTGGCCCATGTAGTAGATACCACCATGGAGATTCCTAATCCTGCTGAAGTTCCGATAGTCAGGGAATTTGAAGATGTATTTCCTGAAGAACTTCCAAGTGCACCTCCGCCCTGAGAAATCGATTTTGAGATTAATCTAATCCTGGACACACAACCTATAGCACAAACACCGTATAGGATGGTGCCTGCTGAGATGGAAGAACTCAAGAAACAGCTGCAAGAGTTGCTTGAGAAGGGTTTCATCTGACTGAGTACTTCACCCTGGGGTGCTCCGATCCTCTTTGTTAAAAAGAAAGATGGGTCAATGCGGTTGTGCATTGATTATAGACAGCTAAATAAAGTAACCATAAAGAATAAGTATCATCTGCCAAGGATTGATGATCTCTTTGACCAGTTGTGTGGTGCAACCGTCTTCTCAAAGATAGACTTGAGGACGAGATATCATCAGCTGCGTATTAATGAGTGTGACATACCTAAGTCTGCCTTTAGGACAAGGTATGGTCACTATGAGTTCACAGTTATGTCATTTGGACTAACAAATGCACCAGCTGCATTTATGGAACTCATGAATAGAATCTTCACCCCTTTTCTCGATCAGTGTCTTGTTGTCTTCATAGATGACATCCTGATCTACAGTACAGATGCTCAGTAGCACGAACAACATCTTCGTCAGGCTCTAACTTTGCTAAGAGAGCATAAATTATAAGCTAAGTTTAGCAAGTGTGATTTCTGGTTACCAGAAGTTTCTTTTCTTGGGCACGTAATATCTGCTTCAGGTATACGTGTTGACCCTAAAAAGGTAGAATCTGTCCTACAATGGGAGCAACTGAAGACACTGATGGAGATTCGAAGCTTCTTAGGGTTGGCAGGCTATTATAGGAGGTTTATTAAGAACTTTAGTTCCATAGCTTTACCCTTGACTAAGTTGACCAGGAAGGATGTGTAACATACTGAATCTCAGGGTCTTCCCTACAATTTACCCATATTCTATCTTTTCATTTCTTTCATGTCCTTTTGGACCAATTTCATAAATTTCCCTTCTTTTATATTCTTTTTGGACTCCTTGTGCAATTTGAGTACAATTTAAGGTTGAAATTACCTTTTTCCCTCATTTATATAAATGGAGGGGTGTTTGCACAAATAACCCACCTAAGGTAATAATTAAGGACTAATAATGCAAAATGGAGTTTTATGAGAGATATAAGTAGATAATATTAATTTGGAGCTTTTTGGATAAATATATTAGCAATAATGTGTATTTGAGTTAATGTATGAGAACATTAACCTTAATTGTTTCTCTCTCCTCAAAATATGATTTTCATTCATGAAAATATGTTATTTTGTTGATAAATGATTATTGAAATCTTAATGTGTTTAATATCTCGAAATTTACTCACATGTTTCATAGAAAGAAGTCTTTTCATATAACTCATTCATTTTAATATATTAATATACACTTTAATGAGAGATATATTTATTAAGGGCCAAATAATGAGTAAAATGAGAAAGTAATTTCATAGCATTGTTCTAGACTTTAATGTGAGCTAATGGTTCAAATTTGGTAGCTTTTGGAGTTGATTTGACCCCTCAAAACTATTTTATACGATTTTAATATAGTGTAAATTAAAATGGTGTGGGTGAGAAGGGATGAAAATAGATGAGTGGCGTCCTGGTGGCTCTGGCGATGGAGAAGGCGATCGAAGGAAGGGTGGCGGCACAGATCTCTGGGGTGGAGGGCGTCCTCCTCCTCCTGGTATCCCCCGCAGGCCTGATACTAGAAAGAGGCCTAATGTGGTCGGAGTTGAGAAGGAACCACAGAAATGGTCAGATCTGTTTGGAAATAAGGAGATGGTCCAGGATGCAGGTGTGTTAAAGCTGAAGGAGCTCATACTGAAAGAAGGGGCCATTTTATACTCTAGATCGATAGCTGAGAAGAATTCTAGCAAATGGAGTATGACGACAGCTGGGTATATTGTAGATCTAAAGCCACACTGGCCGTCTCTGCAGGCTCATCTCCAAGATTTGTGGAAGGTGAAAGGTACTATTGAGATAATCTCAAGAGGGAATGGATACTTTGTTATTAACTTCTCAGAGGCGGAGGATATGGAGACAGCTATTGATAAGGGGCCATGGTTCATAGCGGGGAAACCACTGCTAATAAAGAAGTGGACAAGAGGCTCATTGCTGGAGAAGTTGAAGTTGATGGAGGTTCCGGTATGGGTGAGATTGTTTGATCTTCCGCTGGAGCTTTGGGATGAGGAGATATTTGGAATGGTAGGTTCGTTTCTGGGAACGCCTATAAAGGTGGATAGGGCGACTTTGGAGTTTAAGCGACTGGAATTTGCTAGGATGTTGGTGCTTATGCCGGCATCTTCGGAGTTCCCTGCTACTGTTCCATTGGTTAGTGATGATGGGATAGAAGATAAATTGAATGTCCATTATGAGTGGTATCCTTGTAGATGCAGAGCGTGTGGTACTTTCGGGCATGAAGATGCTGGTTGTGAAAGTCAAGAAGAGAAAAGAAAGAAGAAAGTCTGGGTTCCAAAGAAGAGTGTGGACAAACCTAAGGTAGAAGGTCAGATGGAGACTGTTACACCCCGATCTCACAATTTCCTCAAATCATGAGATTAGGGCATAAGATAGGATTTATATGTAACACAAAGAACACCCTTAACTTTTTTTTCTTCTTTAAAACTCTTGTTTTCCCGCATTGAACCACATAACATTTTAACAAGAGAATCTGAACATTTCCTTTACTAATCAGACTTTAATAGCAAAGATACATGTATAAACATTCATAATGTCTCTCACACATTATGCACATGAAACTTGCTAATTAGCATACATATCAAAGAGGAACAATATTACACATCGTAATTACAACTCTCTCTCTTAACTCTTACTAAGGACCTAGAGTGACAAGGACCGACTGACTCAACTAATCTCATACTTGACTCCTGTGGCAGATCTACACTGATGCTCTGACCATCTTCAAGTCCACGCGGTTAACCCTAAAAATGTTTGAGTAGAGGGGTGAGCCTACTCGCTCAGTGAATGAGTACTTCATGGAAACAGACTAATGCACTAATGTGATTACAGATATAATTTGAGTAAACGATATGAAATTTAACAACAATAAATACTACACTGAGCAGTTCTAAAACAATATAATTGAAATAACAAAGAATGTAAATATTGCATCCAAAGAATAGCTACTAGAAGACTATGCTCTAGTCTTCCTTAACTCTTTCAATTATAAGGGACTCTGTGAACCTATATGATTATATTTTAGATTATGCCCTGATCTATGCAGTGTACTCTGCATAGAGACTCGCAGTGCACTACGACCACACCGTACAAGACTTAGCGACACACCCGGGAAATGCTAAGTCTGACGCCAGCCCTGTTTTGCTACAGGACCACAGGCTCTCTGGCCTATAGGCTCTCCGGCCTCAATGCACTAACTCCGAGTGCTCTAGACTCCTCCTCTAACTTGAGTACACAGGCGGAGAGTCTCACGGGGTTACCTCCATGACTCCGCACGGATAATGTTGCAATAACCCCTATTTTCTCCAGTGCCACCGTGACTCCGCATGGATTAATGTTGAACACTGCCTCTCTGTCCTCGTGTCTCCATGACTCCGTACGGATAATGTTGCAACACGAGTTTCACCCCTAAGGCGCAGACCTCCCAAAGGGGTTCTACGGTGTTCAGGGCACCTAAGTCTAACATTAATATTATAGATACATGTAAACTAGAAATCATAACTCATTTTTCATTTCTCACAAGGCTCACACGGCCTGCCATATCATATCATAAGAAACATCATAACTCATGTATTCAACATATATCATATCTCAGTAACATCCCTTTCTAGGGCATGTCATATCTCATCGCCTGCAATTTACGAGATATGTATTGAAAATAAGAAGCCCTGCAATATGTAGATATCAACTCAGAGAGAACAAGCATATAAAGTTAAATGCACTAGAAGCATACAATTCAACAATTAAGCATCAGCACATCTCATATCAAGACCTTTCATATTATCATAACATGATTCATTGAACACCCTATCCTTAGGGTTTCATTTGCCTTATTCATTCATCACATGCCAACACCCTACTCTTAGGGTTTCATTCGCCTCATTCACCTTTTCATTTACCTCATTCACTTGTCACATGGCTCTCATAAGGATTTCATAGGATATAAGCATTCACTAAATAAAGATTGTTTTCAACAAATCATATACAATCAATATAAATATGAAACCATGGAAATTTAACTAAATTTAGGTTTTCCATACCATTTGCTGAGATATCATGTATCAAGAATAAAATTCAATTAAGATAACCCATGAGGTACATCCTAACCACTTATAGGATTACTAGTCCTTTTCAATAAGGTTGAAACTCTAGTGATGTCTCAATTAGGTTAAACCCTAATTACATCATTTGATATAAATCTGAAAAGCATTCTCACTAGGAAGTGTTGTATACGTTTCTGATATGAATCTACCATTTAGGAGTCATTCAAACAGAGAAAGAATCCATATCATATCAATTTGCAATAATTAAAATCAAACGGACATTTCAAGGTTTAGAATCACATGCTAAGCATTTAGGGATTTGGATGCTATAATCAAATTTCGTGCATTACACTGTTTGAAGGAAGAACCCACTCACCCTAAGGTGTGAAAACACCTCAAAACTGCAGCTCAACTCAGGGAATCTCGAACTCATATCAAATCCCTAGCAAATCTCCCAATTTTTCTTCCATTCAACTCGGAAACCTTGAAAATGAGGGATTATGAAGAAAGGGTGAGAAAAGAGGGAATTTCGACATCATCTTGGATCAAATCAGAGCATGGATGGAATCTTGATATGAGAGAGAAGATTCACCATAAAAGTCTATGCAAAGGATCCAAACTTACTTGATTTCACCATTCTTGGGACCGCAGAACCCTAATTCAGCAATTCCTCCTCTTTCTCCACTCAAGCCCTAACTCTCCCTCTCTCTCTAGATTTTCATTTCTCTGGAGTGAATGACGAAGAATGAGAGCTACTTGTGTGTGTGGTTGCTCATATAGACCATTTGAGCTGCTTGGGTCAATTGCAAATTGACCCTACACTCAACTTTAATTATATTGGCTGAATATTCAGTTTCACAATAGCTTCTGTAATTCGCCTACTGAATAGCTAACAGAAGCTCCAAAGATTCTGGAAATTTTATATGTTATACCTAATGAAGTTCTAGACCTCCAGTAAAAATTTGAGATCATTTCTAGTTATCAATAATTAATTAAAAATAGAACAGTGCACTGCTATATTGCAGTCTGCAGCAGATTCGGTCGAGTTTTCCCTGCACAGAACTCGACCGACACCCTCACTGTAGAGATCAACAGTCATCCAAAAATTATGCCAATTTAACAGAGTGTCTAAAACTGTGCTTTTCAAGCACAGTTAAAATTTGAGATAAATTGGATATACCAATAAAAATATAAAATTCAATTAGCACACTGCTGTATAAATCTGGAAATATGATCGGTTGATTTTGAAACTCGACCGATAAACAGGTCAGAACATTCTTCAAAAATTCTGATATTTTCCAATGTTGTTCAAATTTTATATATCCAAATCATATCCAAATTTGAAGTAAATCAGAGTTACACATAAAATACTAAAAACCATTTAGTGAGACATTCTACTTATCAAATTCTGTATTCATGTATCATCAAAACCCTATTTTGGGCCAATTAGGGTTTATGTTTCTCAAACCCTAATTCACAAGACAAAAGAACATTTAGACTTCTTATCATAGTTAAAATATCCTAATTGTGTTATCGTCATTAATTATATTTCAAGAATGATTATTCCAATTAATCTTTGCAATTGTCTAGGTAAACCCTAGTTTACCAATTAAGCTCAGATGGGGTCGTAACAACTCTCCCCCCCTTAGAATGTTTCGTCCTCGAAACATAAACCTTCAAGAAAGATACATTCAAGGTTATTCTAAGTTTCTAAAGCCATCATATTCTTGTATTTCATACCTGAATGTAGTTTTCAATATTAGATCTTTTAATTCTTTACTAAATCACAACATATTTCAAATAGTTCTCGATGATATCAAGCAAATTCTTTATGCCACAGTCAAACATAGAATGCAAAGATAAACCACCACGCTTTCACTGTGCAACTCTGATACTCTGATACAACTATCTCAACTTATGCTGCTCAGAGAGTTCCATGGTTCTGTATCACCTTTAAGTGACAAAAGCAAGTTCACCATGTTGTTTTAAACTTTAATAACATGCTACTCAGATAGCAAAACAATCTTGAATTAAAAGACTAAATTCAACAATCAATTGCACAATACTACTCTTGGCATCCCCATTGGGTCATGGATGCATGAGGTAAAGCATTACCACCTCATTCCATACTATCCTGTTCCGACCCTGGGACCTGTGGGTTATGGGCCCACACACAATTCAATGTGTAACCATCACATTATATCATTTTAGGATTTCAACAACAGTAATAAGGTAATCCACAATTGTATTAGTCATTCAAACATTAATCATACTCAATTACCATCACTCAGTTATATTAGAGCTAGGTATAACAAGCTACACCTCATTAGGGTTACTTGTCCAGACAATCTGATTATCATCCCTTTCTATTAATATGAGTGAATAAGTATGACTGCCTTGTTCAGGGTATCTCTCCATGTGTTCTGACATCATCCAAACCGTATCACCATATCACAAATACACAATACTAGGATGCATATCTGGTATGAATTACTACAACTATCATACACCTTTAATTAACCTATAGCTTGCACAAATACACTGAAATCATATGTAGAACCAACTTCATACCTTAATATGCCTTCAACACATCATACATGTAAAAACAAATTCACATATTACACAAATCTAGTGTTTTCCCATATCTCTCTTCTCATTCATTACTTCTTTACTTTTTGCTACCTATCCTTTTCATATGATTATATACAATAAACATCATTAACATTGAAGTATTTAAGATAGGAATAGATTATTCATCATTCTTGCTATCACACAAGAATTTATTTCTTATCGCACTTCATCATATTGTATGTCACTATTACATTCATTAGATGACCCTACCAAGGTAGTTATGCATCATATATGATTCATTTTCTCTTATCATTTCATTCCCACCTTGCTTTCATTAAGGAATATATGAAAGAGAAGATGATTTTAAGACTTGGAATACTTGTATTCAAACATTCCCTTAATACATTCTCGTATGTAGATTTACTTAGTTATTAACAGAGATATTTGATTAATTAGCACTTGCTTGAATCTCACAACCTCTTTATTTTATAACTTCCCCATCATATTTCAAACCCTTTCTTACATTTCATAGTCCTCTTACCATATACTACTCTTTAACTCGTCATCTTTAATTCTAAATTTTTCTCTTATGACCATGTTGCTTATTCATATGTATGGTCATGTATACCATGTTGCACATATTTCCTCCTTTATCTTTATACTATTGTGAAGTTAACGTTCTAAATTAATAGTCCTTCTATTAGTTTTTACTCATGTTGAATACATTACATATTCTTCATTTTTAAATCATAGGGATCATGCATGGGTCAAACACAGTTTCTCTTTCAATCAGGTTTCTCTCTCCTGAATACAGTCTATCTTTGTATGACTTATTCATTCGTTAAACTACACCTATGTTCTTTGCTTAGAAACTAGTTTGTTGTTCTAGTCTTATGAATTACATGTTCATATGATTCTCTTTACTTTTACTCTTTTGAAGACTCTTTACTTCTATGGACCTATTGAATGCTCAACCCTATTCTCTACTTAGCCTTTGCTTTAGAGTTCAAAAAAGCATTATACTCTATTATATGATTCCTTCTTCATGATTGATTCTTGCTATCTTGAACCATACATACATTTCACATATCTTTTCTATATTTCATATGTATAGTTCATGTAATATTAATCAATAAACTGATTATGAACTTCTTATCATGTTCTATTATTCCTCAATTAAGGGTTTCACATTTGAGACCCCAAAGTTGAACCTCAGATATCCGTTTCAACAAATTCTTAGTTGTTCTGATCTTGCCCATCTGTTTCAACATCTTACTGTACGTACATTCTTACTCTGATGTGGGTCTAATTATTCCAATTCTATTCTTATTATGTTATAGATAGGATTCATTAGATCCTAGTAACGCATCCTGCCAACCGGACCAGGCCAAACCTGAAGTCCTGAAGCCAAGAACTACAAAGAATTACATTCTTCCTGAACTGCCACTCACAGCTCAGAAACTCGGCCGATTGGTCAGAAACTCGGCCGATTGCTTCACAACTCGGCTGATCCGCTTGAAACTCGACCGATCAACTTGTTGTTTGATTTCCTGTAAAAGAAACTCGGCCGAATTACATACAACTCGGCCGATCAGTTTGCTGTTCGATTGCTTATTAAGGAAACTCGGCCGAATCACATACAACTCGGCCGAATCGTGTACAGACTGAAAACCTAAACAGACCTGCTGATGTCAATTTCACTCAAATCAGCGGGCAAAACTATAGAAACAAAAGCTCATTCAAAGGTCAATTCTAGTCTACCTGTTACAAGAATGAAATCAATAAATGCTACAACTGCATAATGTACAACAGATATTAAAGACCCATATTTCAAAGTATTGACTATTTCAATTCAAACATGTAAGAGCATTTCTATACATTTCCAACAAAAACAACATTATGAAATGTAAGTTCTGTCTCCTTTTGCATTTATGCTCTTTAATTCTTGTTTCTTTTCTAGTTTTCTAACCCTAACATTTCTAGGGTTCATCTCTAGCCCATTCTTCCACTGTATACCTGACCAGGGTAGACGTGAGAGAATAGACAGAGTAGCTTGTACTGGTTGATCCAAGTACTCAGATATCGGGCCAGGATATCCAAATACTCAAATCCCCAAAGCTAACATCAAACATCTCCTATCTGCCACACATAGGACTCTAACTTACTAACTTAATGGTCCTTGACAACTCACCCTAAGCTCTGATACCAAGTTGTTACACCCCGATCTCACAATTTCCTCAAATCATGAGATTGGGGCATAAGATAGGATTTATATGTAACACAAAGAACACCCTTAACTTTTTTTTTCTTTAAAACTCTTGTTTTCCCGCATTGAACCACATAACATTTTAACAAGAGAATCTGAACATTTCCTTTACTAATCAGACTTTAATAGCAAAGATACATGTATAAACATTCATAATGTCTCTCACACATTATGTACATGAAACTTGCTAATTAGCATACATATCAAAGAGGAACAATATTACACATCATAATTACAACTCTCTCTCTTAACTCTTACTAAGGACCTAGAGTGACAAGGACCGACTGACTCAACTGATCTCATACTTGACTCCTGTGGAAGATCTACACTGATGCTCTGACCATCTTCAAGTCCACACGGTTAACCCTAAAAATGTTTGAGTAGAGGGGTGAGCCTACTCGCTCAGTGAATGAGTACTTCATGGAAACAGACTAATGCACTAATGTGATTACAGATATAATTTGAGTAAACGATATGAAATTTAACAACAATAAATACTACACTGAGCAGTTCTAAAACAATATAATTGAAATAACAAAGAATGTAAATATTGCATCCAAAGAATAGCTACTAGAAGACTATGCTCTAGTCTTCCTTAACTCTTTCAATTATAAGGGACTCTGTGAACCTATATGATTATATTTTAGATTATGCCCTGATCTATGTAGTGTACTTTGCATAGAGACTCGCAGTGCACTACGACCACACTGTACAAGACTTAGCGACACACCCGGGAAATGCTAAGTCTGACGCCAGCCCTGTTCTGCTACAGGACCACAGGCTCTCCGGCCTCAATGCACTAACTCCGAGTGCTCTAGACTCCTCCTCTAACCTGAGTACACAGGCAGAGAGTCTCACGGGGTTATCTCCATGACTCCGCACGGATAATGTTGCAATAACCCCTATTTTCTCCAGTGCCACCGTGACTCCGCACGGATTAATGTTGAACACTGCCCCTCTGTCCTCGTGTCTCCATGACTCCGCACGGATAATGTTGCAACACGAGTTTCACCCCTAAGGCGCATACCTCCCAAAGGGGTTCTACGGTGTTCAGGGCACCTAAGTCTAACATTAATATTATAGATACATGTAAACCAGAAATCATAACTCATTTTTCATTTCTCACAAAGCTCACACGGCCTTCCATATCATATCATAAAAAACATCATAACTCATGTATTCAACATATATCATATCTCAGTAACATCCCTTTCTAGGGCATGTCATATCTCATCACCTGCAATTTACGAGATATGTATTGAAAATAAGAAGCCCTGCAGTATGTAGATATCAACTCAGAGAGAACAAGCATATAAAGTTAAATGCACTAGAAGCATACAATTCAACAATTAAGCATCATCACATCTCATATCGAGACCTTTCATATTATCATAACATGATTCATTGAACACCCTATCCTTAGGGTTTCATTTGCCTTATTAATTCATCACATGCCAACACCCTACTCTTAGGGTTTCATTCGCCTCATTCACCTTTTCATTTACCTCATTCACTTGTCACATGGCTCTCATAAGGATTTCATAGGATATAAGCATTCACTAAATAAAGATTGTTTTCAACAAATCATATACAATCAATATAAATATGAAACCATGGAAATTTAACTAAATTTAGGTTTTCCATACCATTCGCTGAGATATCATGTATCAAGAATAAAATTCAATTAAGATAACCCATGAGGTACATCCTAACCACTTATAGGATTACTAGTCATTTTCAATAAGGTTGAAACTCTAGTGATGTCTCAATTAGGTTAAACCCTAATTACATCATTTGATATATATATGAAAAGCATTCTCACTAGGAAGTGTTGTATACATTTCTGATATGAATCTACCATTTAGGAGTCATTCAAATAGAGAAAGAATCCATATCATATCAATTTGCAATAATTAAAATCAAACGGACATTTCAGGGTTTAGAATCACATGCTAAGCATTTAGGGATTTGGATGCTATAATCAAATTTCGTGCATTACACTGTTTGAAGGAAGAACCCACTCGCCCTAAGGTGTGAAAACACCTCAAAACTGCAGCTCAACTCAGGGAATCTCGAACTCATATCAAATCCCTAGCAAATCTCCCAATTCTTCTTCCATTCAACTCGGAAACTTTGAAAATGAGGGATTATGAAGAAAGGGTGAGAAAAGAGGGAATTTCGACATCATCTTGGATCAAATCAGAGCATGGATGGAATCTTGATATGAGAGAGAAGATTCACCATAAAAGGCTATGCAAAGGATCCAAACTTACTTGATTTCACCATTCTTGGGACCGCAGAACCCTAATTCAGCAATTCCTCCTCTTTCTCCACTCAAGCCCTAACTCTCCCTCTCTCTCTAGATTTTCATTTCTCTGGAGTGAATGACGAAGAATGAGAGCTACTTGTGTGTGTGGTTTCTCATATAGACCATTTGAGCTGCTTGGGTCAATTGCAAATTGACCCTACACTCAACTTTAATTATATTGGCTGAATACTCAGTTTCACAATAGCTTATGTAATTCGCCTACTGAATAGCTAACAGAAGCTCCAAAGATTCTGGAAATTTTATATGTTATACCTAATAAAGTTCTAGACCTCCAGTAAAAATTTGAGATCATTTCTAGTTACCAATAATTAATTAAAAATAAAACAGTGCACTGCTATATTGCAGTCTGCAGCAGATTCGGTCGAGTTTTCCCTGCACAGAACTCGACCGACACCCTCACTGTAGAGATCAAAAGTCATCCAAAAATTATGCCAATTTAACAAAGTGTCTAAAACTGTGCTTTTCAAGCACAGTTAAAATTTGAGATAAATTGGATATACCAATAAAAATATAAAATTCAATTAGCACACTGCTGTATAAATCTGGAAATATGATCGGTCGATTTTGAAACTCGACCGATAAACAGGTCCGAAAATTCTTCAAAAATTCTGATATTTTCCAATGTTATTCACATTTTATATATCCAAATCATATCCAAATTTGAAGTAAATCAGAGTTACACATAAAATACTAAAAATCATTTAGTGAGACATTCTACTTATCAAATTCTGTATTCATGTATCATCAAAACCCTATTTTGGGCCAATTAGGATTTATGTTTCTCAAACCCTAATTCACAAGACAAAAGAACATTTAGACTTCTTATAATAGTTAAAATATCCTAATTGTGTTATCGTCATTAATTAGATTTCAAGAATGATTATTCCAATTAATCTTTGCAATTGTCTAGGTTAACCCTAGTTTACTAATTAAGCTCAGATGGGGTCGTAACAGAGACGGAACAGTTTGAAGATGCTTCTGATGCTCCCCCTGGTATGGAAATTGAAAGTAGCCTTGAAGCTGTTGTGCAAAGGTGTGAAGAGGTTGTGGAGAAGGTGAATTCTGTTCTAGAGAATGATCAAATTACCCCTGTTAGTAATGCTGAAAATGATGATGGATTCGTCCAAGTTACCCGGAGGAATAGGAAGAAGACGAAGTCGCCACCTAGGGGTCCTTCCAAGTCCACGGATGTTGTTTTTAGATCAAGAGTGAATATATCTCCTAATGCTTCTCAAAATTTGTTTTTTGATGAAGGAGGAAGGAGTAATGATCCTTTGATGGCAGTTGGAGGTAGCTCAGGTGTTCGAAGAAATGTTACTGAGACTGGCAGGCTTCCAGTCGCAGTAAATGGTAATGGATAGTTCTTTATCTATTCTATCCTGGAATGTAAGGGGACTAAACTATCCTGGGCATCAGTCTGCACTCCAGGAGATGGTTAGAAGGTGTGGGTGTGCCATTGTCTGTATTTTGGAATCCAAGCTGAGAAGGAAGAAGGTTAATAAGGTATTAAATAGGATGTTTGGCAGTGATAATTGGATCTCGAACCATGATTGTCATGCTCTTGGGCGTGTTATTATTGGTAAAACTAATGATGATATTGGCATTGTGAAAATTTGTGAAACTGATCAGTTGGTGCATGCTAGAGTCAGTGCTCCTGGTGGGGATTTTTTAGTTACTGCCATTTATGGACATAATTATTTCAGGAATAGGTGTTCGCTCTGGAATTCTCTTAAGGATTTCAGTGATGGGATTTCTTTGCCCTGGCTTATTTGTGGAGATTTTAATTCTGTTAGATGTGCGGAGGAAAGGTATGGTGTTTGTGGTCCTTGTTCTCAAGCTATGAATGATTTTAATGATTGTATCCTGTATACCTCTTTGGTGGAACTGGAATTGAGGGGTTCTAGATTCACTTGGGATAACAGACAACAAGGTGATGATTTGGTTATGTCCAAGATTGATAGAGTGTTCTATAATCTTGAGTTTCTTGATTGTTTTCCTGATCTGAGAGGAGAAATTGTTGCTAGTATTCATAGTGATCACAGAATGATTCTTACTCATCTCAGTAGTAGGGTGAAGAGGAATAAATCGCCTTTTCGATTTGTTAATGCCTGGTGTATGAGAGATGATTTCCTTCAAGTTGTGAAGAATGCCTGGGAGATTGATATTATTGGTAACCCTATGTATCAAGTTTGTAGGAAACTTGATAATGTTAGATTCCAGCTTTCTAAGTGGAATAAGGAGGTAGTTGGTGATCTTACTGAGGAAAGAAGGATAAAGGAGCAAGAAGCTCTTATGGCTCAATATAAGTTGGAAGCTAATCCGTCTGATTATAAGTTGGGAGAGGAAGCTAAAGTCAAAAGGAAAGATGCCTTGGTGGCCTATAATGCTGAAGAGTCTTTTCTTAGGCAAAAGTCTAGAGTGAATTGGCTTCGTTTGGGAGATAAGAATTCAAAATTTTTATACTCTTCTATTCAAACTAGAAGAATGAGGAATGCTATTAGAAAAGTGAGCATTAATGGGGTTTTTCTTATGGATGAGCAGGCTATTCATGATACCTTTGTGAATTATTATAATGAGCTTTTTAATGTTGGATGCAGTAAGGAGGAGGTTTACTGGAATGATGACTGGGTTTTCCCTAAACTCTCTGATGATCATATTAACATCATGTGTGCCCTGGTTTCTAAAGAGGAAATTGAGAACATTATCATGAGAAGTGATGGAGAAAGAGCCCCTGGTCCGGATGGTTTTAACTATGCTTTCTTTAAAGCTTCTTGGAAGATTGTAGGGAATGATGTGGTTAAGGCAGTTCAAAATTTTTTTAGAAGTGGATGTATGCTTAAGGAGATTAACAGGACTTTTATTACTCTTATCCCTAAGAATAAGAGTGCTGAGGATGTTAAGGAGTGGAGGCCGATTTCCCTTTGTAATACTATTTACAAGGTTATTTCTAAAGTTCTTGCTAATAGATTGCAGGTGGTTCTTCCTGATATCATCAGTAAATCTCAGTGTGCTTTTATCAAGGGCATGTCGATTTCAGATGCTACTATGCTCGTTAACGAATGTCTAAATATGATGATGAAGAGTAATGGTTCTAAGGTCTGTGTTAAAGCTGATCTTATGAAAGCCTATGATTCCATTAATTGGGTTTATCTCCAGAGGGTGTTGGATAAAATGGGGTTTCATGAATGCTGGAAGAGATGGATTTTTGAGATCTTGAACACCACTAGTTTTCAGATTCTCATAAATGGAAGTCCTTCGACCATTTTCTATCCTTATAATGGGATTAGGCAGGGTGATCCCCTAGCCCCTTATCTTTTTGTGTTAGCTATGGAGGGTTTCTTTGCAATGATTTCAGAATTTGTTAATAAAAAAGTTTTGGTTCCTCTTCGAGCTGGTAGGGATGTTGAGGTGTCTCATGTCATGTTTGCTGATGACCTCATTTTGTTTGGTGAAGGAAAAGGGGATTCTTTGGTGGAGTTAAAAAAGGTGTTGAATGAGTTTAGTTTGATTTCTGGGTTGAATATCAGTGATAGTAAATCTTCCTTCTTTGCTAATGAGGTGACTGATACTAATATGGTGGGTGAGATTCTTAATATCTGGAGGGAAAGGCTCCCTGTGAAATATTTGGGACTGCCTCTTTTTGTTGGAAGACTCACTAAGAATTTATGTTCTCCTATTCTTGATAAGATGAAGAACAGGTTGGAAGGATGGAAAGCTAGGCACCTATCTGTTGCGGGGAGAGTTGAATTGATTAATTCTACATTGTCTTCTTTTTAGAGATACTGGACTGCTTCTTTCCCTCTTCCTATGTCTGTGACTGAAGATATCGATAAGATGTGCAGGGACTTCTTGTGGGGAGGTGCAGAGCTGGAAAAAAAGGTTCATACGATCTCCTGGAAGCAGGTCTGTTTGCCTAAGAAGGAAGGAGGTATTGGTATAAGAAGGTCTAGAGATATTGTTCGTGCCTGTCTTGTCCTTAATCTTTAGAAAGTTGCTACTGGTAAGGAATCTTTGTGGGTTAGGTGGGTCCATGGGAGATACCTAAAAGGGGACTCTATTTGGAGGTGTAAAATCTCTCAATCTGCTTCTTGGGTCTGGAAACATATCCTTTACCTCAGAAAAGACATTGTGGATGATATTTCTTTTTCTGTGGGGAATGGGTTATATATCAAAGTGTGGAGAGACCCTTGGTGGGGGGGTCGTTATCTGGATGAGGTTCTTGGCAGCAAGGTTGTGATGAAGTTGGGCATGGGGAAATATGCTACTTTTCATAAGTTGTTCAATGGGGATGATTGGATTAAGTCTGATTCTAGACATATTAATGATGTTCTGCAGGTTATTAAGGAGAAGATTTCTCCTGTTTATGGGAAGGATGATTGCATTTTTCTGAAAGGGAAAGAGATTCACAAGTTTAAGGAGGCGTGGAATGCTATTAGGGTGATTAATCCTATACCCTCCTGGTCTGTGTGGTTATGGAGTACTAAAGGACTATGAGACAGTTGGTTCATGGATGGAGATGTTTTCTGGATGGTTTGCTGACGAGAGATCATATGATGAGGATGGGTTTACATATGGCTTCTAGATGTGCTATGTGTAAAAATGATATTGAAGATCTCAATCATATTCTTTTTCAGTGTGCCTATGCTAAAGATTTGTGGAGTTTGGCTGTTGAAGAAAAATATATCAACTCTGTGCCTGAATCTCTGATGGATGTTATCCTTTCAAGGGAGATGAAGGCTAAGATAACAATTTTGGTGATTTTCCATTGCCTTTGGGGAGAAAGGAATGGGAGGATTTTCCTTGATGTTAGTTTATGTGCAGATAGAAATTGGAGGAGGATTAGAAAAGACATTGAAACCTTAAATGTATAGTTCTCTTTCTGTTTTTTGTCTTTGTTTGGTTTTGATCCACTTTGGATTAAACCCTAGCTTGTATATATCTTACAAAAATCTATAAAAAGGAGTCCCACGCTTTCCCGATCAAAAAAAAAAAATTAAAATGGTGAATAATAACCCACCTTCATACCTCACTCTTCATATGGGCTAATAAAACTTGCAAATGCATTCTATTAGTGAGTGGAGGACTATTGGACTCCAAATATCGAAGTTGGGAACCAAGGGTTGCTTATAAAAGCAACACATGATTATTTGCCCAAGCATTATATTAATATATGCTTTAATAATAAAAATAGTTATTGTAGGCCAAAGGTTGGGTGAAATGAAAATCTAATTATATAATATGAATCTAGACGTCATTAGCAACCTGGGGTTAAAATTTGAGGTTAAGTGGAGCTCGTTTGACCTTCCAAATGCATTAAACAAGTTTTTAATATAGTGTGACTTAATAGCCATCCATATATCATTGATTTGCATCATTTAAGCCTTAGTTCGGCCTTTAAATGACTGTCACGCGCGCTTGGCCTACCATGGGTCACCATCCAATGATCTAGGTTGGACGAGGATCCCATCCAACGGTAGGCGCTTTGTCTCCTACCTTGGATTAACCGAAACAGTAGCCGGGAAGACGCGGCTCACTTCATCTCCCCCGTTCTCCCTCGTCTCTTCACCTTTTTCGAAGATTTCTTCACCCATGAGTTCGTGAGGACCTCCTGCATCGAATGAGCCAAGTCTCTTCGCATCCCATGCACTGTAGGCAAATCACCATTAGTGGCCGTCCGTAGCTCCTCACCTCCACCTTCTCTTTGACTCCTCTGACTTTCCCATCTATATATGACCACCTACACACATCCGTCGGCCCCTTAGCAACTTGCACAAACCATCAATTTCATCTGAGATCACGTGTGTAGCTGACAACGTGGAGTTTTTTTTCATCTGTGCTTGTGGCACCTGTCCCCAGAGCTAGAGTGCTCGTGTTTCGAAATTTATTAGTCTGGTGAGTTCGTCTTTTGATTCTCTTCGTTTCGAGTACCTGCACGACGATTTTGGTGGAGAAATGCAAAAATGCTCAAAATACCTAGCTACACCCACGACACCATGGCTGTGCCCTGAGCTTGAAGAAGCTCAGGTGCTTTTTACCATTTTGCCCTCGCACGCCCTTCCTTCCTGATCCTCTCTCCAAGGGCAGATTCGTCATCTGAAACCTTTCTTTTTGGCCCATTTAGCAATTAATTGGTCAGTTTTGTTTAATTCGTAGTAAATCACTCAGTTATTGGAAAAATATAAATAAATACTCGTTGGAAAGATAAAATCATTTAGAATCCTAATTTTCAAGTTTTAACCCTGTTTTATGTCCCAAACCTGATAATTAATTCAAACTCGAATTTAAATGTATAAATTGTTATAAAATGATTATAATAGTGTTTTAACTCTGTTTTTGAAAAGAAAATATGTTTTCTTGAGTAGAAAAATATTAGGAATTGTTTGGCCCTGTTTCTAGACCCAAAATCCAAAGTTTTAATCCATGGTTTATAATTGTGGACATTTTACACTTAAAGTACCTTTAAGTAACCTAATACATGTGTAATATTTGCAACTAGGAAATATGGAATTGGATACAATCAGATTGGTGAATGTGATGGTAATGAATTGAAACTAAGGTATGTGAATCATATTTATGTATGTGACACCTATTTATGTATGTGACATTTATGATGAATGTGAAATCTATGTGGAATGTATATGTGAAAATTACCTATCCTTCAATTGGGCTCTTATCCAACCCTACCCTAAAGATGTGCTAGCCTTGTTATCCTTCAATATTCCTTTATTTGTCTCTTTACATATTTGATGCTTTTGTTGCCATTATGACTCATCTATTCAAATTATGTGAATCTTGTTATTGCCTATGTTGGCTCATCTTTTTGAAATACTTGGAAACATTGTATATTGTTGTTTCTTATGTTGGCTCCTTTATTTATTTGGGTTTTATTCCCATTTTTCAATGTTGCAATCTTGTTATACTTCTCAATACTACCAAGTGACTATTAAGCATGATGTATTTTAGGCCAAATGACAATGTAGTGTACATGAGTACAAACCACCCATAGGGCACTGAGGTTTAGTCCTCATGTCGGGCACTGGGGTTTTAGTCTCCCTGCCATTTTATATATTAGGCACTGGGGTTTTAGTCTGTAACATACCCAAATCTGGGCATTTTGCCTTTTGGTCCTCTTTTTCCATCTTTTCCTTTCATTTCTATACTCTTTGGCCTTTCTATTTAATTTGTGGACAATATGATGGTTTCATGAACATTTGTTCACCTTTTATTCCAATATATGGGTTTATGCACAAATACCTCAGTAAGACTTTAGATAATGGGCCTAAAATGCAAATTGTACACTAAGCAATAAAAAGAATAAAATATTTCATCCTAGAACTTTCTAGCACTTACTAGAATAAGAGAAATAAGAGAAAATCCAAATTTGAAATAAAGGAGAAGATAAATGCAATAATTAAAGGTAATATGGGAATTAATGGGTAAAGAAGATAATGAGAAAGATTTTGCACAAAATATTATAACTGGAAACCTATCAGGATAATTTGATACTCAAATTCGTTTCATTGATCAAAAAGTAACTTAAGGGCCAAGTATCATTTAAAGTAGAACATAATATAAATATTAATGACATTATCAAAAGAAAATAGGAAATATGCCAATAAATTGAAATAAAATACTAAATGTTCTCAAATCAGAAAAATAACTCCAAATTCGTATTCTAAACACAAAAATAATCCTTTGGGCAAATTTGCATTTAATTTGGTCAATGTTTAATATTTTATTTTATTCAAGAGAGAGAAAATGACTTAAAGACCAAAAATATTAAATATATGTTGATAAAAATTAATTAATGTCAAAAACGTGTTCCTAACGTTTATTATTACTTGTAGACCAAGTTTTATATTTTTAGGAAGTTTCTAGATGCCACTAATAAATTAAAAAGATAAATAAGTGGTAAAATGTAAATGAATTAAATAAATAATAAAGTCTTCAAAAAAAATATTAATGCCAAATTCGTGTTATATAGGTTAAAATAGACCTTTGGGTGAATTTTGAATCAATTTGGAAAATATTTGGTGAGAACGTGAATTTAGGAGAGAGAACATGTGTAAAATATTCAAATCATTAATTAAAATAACTAACCAAATGAAGTTAATAACAAATTCGTGTTCCATATATTTTTTTTTCCTTGAGAGTGAAGTTGCACATTATTTGATAATTATATGAGTCTCTAATATATTAAGATAGAGAAAATATGAATTACTTTAAAGGGATTAAATAAAATACTTAGAATTCCCAAAAAAGAAAACTAATGTTACAATTGGGATCTACATGTATTAAATAGTAAAGGCTTCAAATTTTATATTTAACTGGATAATTCTTGCTTTCCCAATTGAATTGGTATTTAAAATCCTAATTATCATATGCTTTGAAAGTGGTATTTGATTAAACAAATTACAGTTTTCCAAAAGCAAACGTAAAGCAACACTGCGTTGCTTCCTCTCCCTCACGTTTCCCCCCTTCCAAAACGGGCAACACCCAACCCTTCCTCTACATATCCTATTTATATATCTTCATCCCTTCATTCCTTTTCTCCTCAAACACATGAAGCCCTAGCCGCCCAGCCTACTCTCACCTTGCGTCCAACCATGGCGAGCAACACCAAACAGAGTTGAGAATCATTGGGTAGCGTCACCTCCTCCTCTTCTTCTTTCTCTCCCCGAACGATGCCTGGAACTCGACGTCCAGCAACCCCGACGCTGCGTCAGTGTCGTTAACATCTTCACATCTGACCTTCGACGTCCAGCAGCCCCCGACGCTGCGTCGGCGTCACTAACGTATGCCCAACCGACGCCTCGACGCTGCGTTAGCATCTCCACCACCTGCCCTTCTGACGCCCTGATGCTGCGACGCCCCGACGCCCTGACGCCCCGACGCCGACAACACCACTTCCAGAGCAACCCCGACACCAACACTATGACAGCAGGGCATCGTAGCCACCAAGTGCAACGTCGTCGACCTTGATAATGACACTGTCATTCGCAACCGCTAGATCTGCAAGGCCATGACGTTTGCAAACCCCTCCATTCAACATGACGATGGTGACTATTTACATGCTGCTTCTTCCTGGGTCACATGATCATAGAGAACGTGATGATGTGTTTGGGTCCCCATCTTGTTGTGAATCAACCAGACATGCAACCCCCATGGTAACTCTAGACATATAAGTCTTCATTTCATTTTCAATAGTTTTGTTTTAGAAAATAGATTATAAAGATGGGATAAGAATGGAGTAAGGATAATCTAGTTATCTAAAACCATAACATGAACTAGTCAATTATCTTACCTATCAACTTTGTTGTATACAAATGTGAATATTAGATTGCATGAAATCAAACCTGTAATGATACGTTAAAGTGGAAACTTGATATTAAATAAAAGATGTTGTATAAGACCCGGGTAGATTGATATCCAAAAATGATTAAAGAATCACCCTAATTACTTATTGTATACTTACCGAACTCTAAGAATCATTAATGGTGTATCCTTGTGTTAATGTAACCTTTACATTAGAAATCATATATATATATATATATATATATATATATATATATATATATATATATATATATATATATATATATATATATATATATATATATATATATAGGTGCATTACATGATAATTAGAAATACATATGGATCTAGGGAACACTCTCATCTAAATTAATCCAAGGGAACTTGAAATCTGTATAAGAATTCATCTAATGATATAATGTAAAAAAAAAGATAATAATGTGTAAAGGAATATACTTTTATAAACATATATCTAGACGACATGTTAGTTGGATCAAATCATGTGTATATTAGTGAACCTAATAAATATTCATATAGAATATACTTACACCAATAAACATGGTGAGCATGATGTTAGGAATAATATGGACTCACATCATTACACCTATTTTGGCAACATATATATTATTATACACATATATATGAGTTACATAAACTTATGGGACTAAATATTGGTAACTAGAACTAAGATAGATATGTAAAGCATCACATATTATCTCAACAAAGATTAAAATCATAAACCCTAACATGACAGTACATGGTCGGGAATTGGGTAATAATAATATAAAAATACAATAGGAACGAATATGTTCACTTTGACTCGGCTAATATACATAATGTGTTTCTAGGATGAAAAGTTGACTTTGTGGACCAAAGTATACTATTCAAGTTAACCTTTATGTGTGAAAAGAGGTATGTGTTTTGTTTGTTCATCTACCTTTCAGATGGGGAATCATTAATCCATTACCCATACTTTCCTATGAGGTTTAACTTGATCTAAACCCTTGAATCTTGAAACCTAAATTGCTTATTGCCTCAAAAGTAGATGTAGTATTCTCTTGTTTGGGTATTCATACCCACTGCCATGTTATATATTCTTTTGCTTATTCTTGCCATAAATCTCTTGTTAGCATGAAATTAAATGTTCTATTTAATCTTTAAGTAGTGGTACTTATGTACAACCACCCATAGAGGGCATGTATAAAATCGCCCTAGGGGAATGTTTATTATTCTCCCCATTAAAAATTGTAGGTGATTGGAAATGTTTTTATTCTTCCCTCACCTAAGGTTAGAGGTCCGGTAGGTGCCTCAACCCTACTTAGTTAGATAGACATATTAATTGACATGCTAAAACCTTCATTTATTTTGTTAATGGCAAGTTTCCTTATAAAAACCTCATACTCTTTGATATCTCTTTTTACACCAAATATCTAGCCTAATTTACTTGTTACAACTTTCTTTGTCATTGTTAGAATATTCTTATAACACATACTTTTCTTTGTTTCCCTTTTTGCTGGGTGCCTTCCCAACCACCCAGATGCGGAGCAAGGTGATGAATAGGACTTGAAGATCATAGCTTGGCTTGGACTTAGCTGATGGATGTGTTGCTTGGAGACAAAAGTGGAGTAGTCTAATTTCCCTCTACTTAGATCCACTTTTTGTATAAAGCATGTACACCCATATTGGGAAAAAAATTTATGTACACTTTATTTAAATTGAATATAGTCAAAATTTTATCTTCCGCTGCTATCCCAATTGTGTTTTGTTTACCATTTTTTTTAGTAGAGAGGTGGATTGATTTCCCACTCTTTACAGTATGGTATCAGAGCCAATGGTAGTTGGATCTTTGACTATTTCAATTTTTCTCCCTAGTTAGAAACTTAGATTTGCCTAGTTCCTTTAGGTGACATGGTTACCTTAGATTTGATCTACCTTGAAAGGTTGACTTAGAAGTCAATAGTTCCACATTAGAATCTTGATGAATAAAACTCTTATATACTCATAATTAAAATATGCATAACTTAATGTTGTTTAGGTTTGCCTTTAGGCAACTATTAGGGCATGCAGTTGAAGCAAGGGTGTCTAGAAAGGATCAGGGTTTCGGGGGCTGGCAAAATTTTCCTCCGCACCACTAGCTTGGTATACGAGGACTCCCGTGCCCATATGATACCGGTCTGGCCTGCGCTGATACGAATTGTCCGAAATAGTTTGCTTTTAGGCAATAGTAACATTAGCTTCTATGTTGTTTATCTTTGGGAACCCTAAGTTGACTTGTTTGAGGATATATACCCTATAGAGGTTCCTTATGTCCCTTAGGACTATATGCTTGAATAGTTATCTGTAGAACCTAGACCTTGGAGTTTGGGTGTTTGTGAGAATATCAGAGTGCACAGTGAAGCATGATGGATCTTGATAATGGTTTAGTTAGACTTATCCTTTAACCCTAGTGTAGTAGGTCAAACCCTTTAAGGGGTGGAGTATGGTTAGTTGATGATGTTTGGGTGGTTAGATTTTGTGGACGAAATCCACTTTAGGGGGATGGAACCCTATAACATCTTCAAGTCTATCTAATCTATCTTTAGAAACCCTAACCTCATACTTAGGTGGTTAGTGTGCTTGAATCCTTAATTTTGACCAAACAAGTTAATAGTTGTAACCCTGACATGCTTGTTTATATATTAATGAACATATAATTATCATCTAAGGAATAAATCATATTCTTGAACCCTAATGAATATCCAATGCACATAATATGAATATCAATGCTAATAAGCAAGATGTTAATAATGTCATGAACCAATGAACCCTAATGATATGATGAGTAAGGTTGTAATGCGTAATTAATGCATGCTAAGGATGAATAAGTGAAATATAATGGTCATGTTGACCTAAACCCTAAGTTGTAATATCTAACCCTAATCTATGCATCCTTAATGCCTTTCATGATACATTAATGATGTTAAGAGCCATAATCAGTTAACATACTTTGATACACATAAATGATATATATGATCATCTAATCACATATTAATTAAGTCATCAATATGAATGAGTGTTACCTTGTTAACTAATATACATGTTATTAGTCACTTAGTGTGAATCAAATCATTAATATGACATATGTTCCACCTTGATCATTAAAATACATATAATGGCTTCAATGTGAATATGAAGTAATTGGATTCACATAAGTGTGCAAAATCAATAATATAAAGGAATAAATATGAATAATGATTAATGATGACATTAATGTGAGCAATAATGATAATGTGACATTGTGACAACGTTAATATGAATATAAGTAACTAATGTGACATTAATTGAAATAATTGAATGCTTAACGACAAATTGGATAGAATGTCGTATATTCATGTAAAATAATTTGATATAATTAATAAAATAGTAATATGAGGATAATGAAGTATAAATCTGAATTATTAAGGACAATGATCAAATATAATAATGAATATTGAAATAGTTGAGTAACAACTAATTGTGATAAAATCCTTAATAAGATAAATGAGAAATATATATATATATATATATATATATAAATAGTTTAATGGATAATAATGAAATATAACCCTTTTGACAATAAAGTGAATATGACATGACATAATTAAAATAATGATGATAATGTGATATAATGTTAATAAGTCAAATAGAATATCTTAATAATGGACCCTAGGTGATCCTTGAGAACCCAACCTATGTTGAGCTGTATGTGAAGTTTCTAAACCCTTAGGGGTAGTTGAAGTGTATGTTTTGGTGGAAGTTGTATGGTTGGAGGAACAACCTGAAGTTTTGGTGATGTGAGGTTGCACACTCACCCTTCCCTAATTGCTAGTGATTTCGGGGACGAAATCCTCTTTAAGGGGTGGAGTACTGTAACATACCGAAATCCGGGCATTTTGCCTTTTGGTCCTCTTTTTCCATCTTTTCCTTTCATTTCTATACTCCTTGGCCTTTCTATTTAATTTGTGGACAATATGATGGTTTCATGAACATTTGTTCACCTTTTATTCCAATATATGGGTTTATGCACAAATACCTCAGTAAGACTTTAGATAATGGGCCTAAAATGCAAATTGTACACTAAGCAATAAAAAGAATAAAATATTTCATCCTAGAACTTTCTAGCACTTACTAGAATAAGAGAAATAAGAGAAAATCCGAATTTGAAATATAGGAGAAGATAAATGCAATAATTAAAGGTAATATGGGAATTAATGGGTAAAGAAGATAATGAGAAAGATTTTGCACAAAATATTATAATTGGAAACCTACCAGGATAATTTGATACTCAAATTCGTTTCATTGATCAAAAAGTAACTTAAGGGCCAAGTATCATTTAAAGTGGAACATAATATAAATATTAATGACGTTATCAAAAGAAAATAGGAAATATGCCAATAAATTGAAATAAAATACTAAATGTTCTCAAATCAGAAAAATAACTCCAAATTCGTATTCTAAACACAAAAATAATCCTTTGGGCAAATGTGCATTTAATTTGGTCAATGTTTAATATTTTATTTTATTCAAGAGAGAGAAAATGACTTAAAGACCAAAAATATTAAATATATGTTGATAAAAATTAATTAATGTCAAAAACGTGTTCCTAACGTTTATTATTACTTGTAGACCAAGTTTTATATTTTGAGGAAGTTTCTAGATGCCACTAATAAATTAAAAAGATAAATAAGTGGTAAAATGTAAATGAATTAAATAAAATAATAAAAGTCTTGAAAAAAAATATTAATGCCAAATTCGTGTTATATAGGTTAAAATAGACCTTTGGGTGAATTTTGAATCAATTTGGAAAATATTTGGTGAGAACGTGAATTTAGGAGAGAGAACATGTGTAAAATATTCAAATCATTAATTAAAATAACTAAACAAATGAAATTAATAACAAATTCATGTTCCATATATTTTGTTTTCCTTGAGAGTGAAGTTGCACATTATTTGATAATTATATGAGTCTCTAATATATTAAGAAAGAGAAAATATGAATTACTTTAAAGGGATTAAATAAAATACTTAGAATTCCCAAAAAATAAAACTAATGTTACAGTTGGGATCTACATGTATTAAATAGTAAAGGCTTCAAATTTTATATTTAACTAGATAATTCTTTCTTTCCCAATTGAATTGGTATTTAAAATCCTAATTATCATATGCTTTGAAAGTGGTATTTGATTAAACAAATTACAATTTTCCTAAAGAAATGTAAAGCAACGCTGCGTTGCTTCCTCTCCCTCACGTTTCCCCCCTTCCAAAACGGGCAACGCCCAACCCTTCCTCTACGTATCCTATTTATATATCTGCCTCCCTTCATTCCTTTTCTCCTCAAACACATGAAGCCCTAGCCGCCCAACCTACTCTCACCTTGCATCCAACCATGGCGAGCAACACCAAACAGAGTTGAGAATCATTGGGCAGCGTCACCTCCTCCTCTTCTTCTTTCTCTCCCCGAACGACTCCTGGAACTCGATGTCCAGCAACACCGACGCTGCGTCGGCGTCGTTAACATCTTCACATCTGACCTTCGACGTCCAGCAGCCCCCGACGCTGCGTCGGCGTCACTAACGACTGCCCAACCGACGCCTCGACGCTGCGTTAGCGTCTCTACCACCTGCCCTTCTGACGCCCTGATGCTGCGACGCCCCGACGCCCTGATGTTGAGACGCCCCGACGCCCCGACGCTGACAACACCACTTCCAGAGCAACCCCGGCACCAACACACTATGACAGCAGGGCATCGTAGCCACCAAGTGCAACGTCGTCGACCTTGATAATGACACTGTCATTTGCAACTGCTAGATCTGCAAGACCATGACGTTTGCAAACACCTCCATTCAACATGACGATGGTGACTATTTACATGCTGCTTCTTCCTGGGTCACATGATCATAGAGAACGTGATGATGTGTTTGGGTCCCCATCTTGTTGTGAATCAACCAGACATGCAACCCCCATGGTAACTCTAGACATGTAAGTCTTCATTTCATTTTCAATAGTTTTGTTTTAGAAAATAGATTATAAAGATGGGATAAGAATGGAGTAAGGATAATCTAGTTATTTAAAACCATAACATGAACTAGTCAATTATCTTACCTATCAACTTTGTTATATACAAATGTGAATATTAGATTGCATGAAATCAAACCTGTAATGATACGTTAAAGTGGAAACTTGATATTAAATAAAAGATGTTGTATAAGACCCGGGTAGATTGATATCCAAAAATGATTAAAGAATCACCCTAATTGCTTATTGTATACTTACCGAACTCTAAGAATCATTAATGGTGTATCCTTGTGTTAATGTAACCTTTACATTAGAAATCATATATATATATACATAGGTGCATTACATGATAATTAGAAATACATATGGATCTAGGGAACACTCTCATCTAAATTAATCCAAGGGAACTTGAAATCTATATAAGAATTCATCTAATGATATAATGTAAAAAAAAGATAATAATGTGTAAAGGAATATACTTTTATAAACATATATCTAGACGACATGTTAGTTGGATCAAATCATGTGTATATTAGTGAACCTAATAAATATTCATATAGAATATACTTACACCAATAAACATGGTGAGCATGATGTTAGGAATAATATGGACTCATATCATTACACCTATTTTGGCAACATATATATTATTATACACATATATATGAGTTACATAAACTTATGGGACTAAATATTGGTAACTAGAACTAAGATAGATATGTAAAGCATCACATATTATCTCAACAAAGATTAAAATCATAAACCCTAACATGACAGTACATGGTCGGGAATTGGGTAATAATAATATAAAAATACAATAGGAAGGAATATGTTCACTTTGACTTGGCTAATATAGATAATGTGTTTCTAGGATGAAAAGTTGACTTTGTGGACCAAAGTATACTATTCAAGTTAACCTTTATGTGTGAAAAGAGGTATGTGTTTTGTTTGTGCATCTACCTTTCAGTTGGGGAATCATTAATCCATTACCCATACTTTCCTATGAGGTTTAACTTGATCTAAACCCTTGAATCTTGAAACCTAAATTGCTTATTGCCTCAAAAGTAGATGTAGTATTCTCTTGTTTGGGTATTCATACCCCACTGCCATGTTATATATTCTTTTGCTTATTCTTGCCATAAATCTCTTGTTAGCATGAAATTAAATGTTCTATTTAATCTTTAAGTAGTGGTACTTATGTACAACCACCCATAGAGGGCATGTATAAAATCTCCCTAGGGGAATGTTTATTATTCTCCCCATTAAAAATTGTAGGTAATTGGAAATGTTTTTATTCTTCCATCACCTAAGGTTAGAGGTCTGGTAGGTGCCTCAACCCTACTTAGTTAGATAGACATATTAATTGACATTCTAAAACCTTCATTTATTTTGTTAATGGTAAGTTTCCTTATAAAAACCTCATACTCTTTGATATCTCTTTTTACACCAAATATCTAGCCTAATTTACTTGTTACAACTTTCTTTGCCATTGTTAGAATATTCTTATAACACATACTTTTCTTTGTTTCCCTTTTTGCTGGGTGCCTTCCCAACCACCCAGATGCGGAGCAAGGTGATGAATAGGACTTGAAGATCATAGCTTGGCTTGGACTTAGCTGATGGATGTGTTGCTTGGAGACAAGAGTGGAGTAGTCTAATTTCCCTCTACTTAGATCCACTTTTTGTATAAAGCATGTACACCCATATTGGGAAAAAAAATTATGTACACTTTATTTAAATTGAATATAGTCAAAATTTTATCTTCCGCTGCTATCCCAATTGTGTTTTGTTTACCATTGTTTTTAGTAGAGAGGTGGATTGATTTCCCACTCTTTACATAGTCCCCCTGCCACTTTATTTAGGCACTGGGGTTTTGGTCCCCCTGCCACTGGTGAGGTCTGGTAGGTGCCTCACCCTACATTGAGATGGCTTTGTGTCTTAATATATTCATGCTATGTGATTGTTATTGTGGTGATTGATTATGGCAGTTTTCTCTCTCTTATTCATATACTTGCCTCATTTATTTTGAAATCTCTTAGTGTAGAGAATCTTTTATATTACAATGCTTTAGATTATTAAATTGACCTATTCCTCTTGAATAACACATACTTTTATCTTTCTCTTACTGGATGACCCTAACCATCCAGGCTAGGATCAGAGTGCGCATGGAAGCTCGGTGAACCTAAGGCTAAGGATAGGACAAGCAGAAAAAGAACATATAGCTTGCATGGTCATAGTTACCTTTATATATTAAGTTGTTTTGTTTGCAGACAATATTGGCTTAGTCTAAGTCTTCCTCTACCTAGATCCTATGTTTTGTATAAAGTTGTACTTCCTTTATGGAAATTTTGTAATGTACTCTTTATACATTTTGAATATAGTCAATTTTATTTCTTCCGCTGCCACACAATTGGTGTTTTTGTTTATCATGTTTACTAGTAGAGACTATGTCTTTACAGGATGTGCCTTTTCCCTGGAGTGACAAGTGTCAGCAATCATTCCAACTGTTGAAGGAGAGGTTGACAAGTGCACCTGTGCTTGTTTTACATGAACAAGGGAAAGGATATATAGTTTTCTATGATGCCTCTAAGAATGGACTAGGATGTGTGTTGATGTAAGATAAACAAGTGATTTCTTTTTCTTCTCGACAACTTAAGAAACACGAGGATAATTATCTGACACACGATCTAGAACTAGCTACTGTGGTTCATTCCTTGAAAATCTAGAGACATTATCTTTATGGAGAAACATTCCAAATTTTCACATACCATAAAAACCTAAAGTACATCTTCTCCTAGCATGAGCTTAACATGAGGAAACGCCGCTGGATGGAGTTAATCAAGGACTACGATTGTACAATTGATTACCATCCAGGGAAGGCCAATGTGGTTGTTGATGCTTTGAGTAGGAAATCAGCAACACCAGCCCTAGATAAAGCACATCTAAATTTCTTAGTGTGCTCTAGGAGAGATGTGCTTATTTCCTTAAGACAAGACAATGTACAATTAAAAGTATCATTGTTATCTGGGTTGTTAGCTGAGATGCAAATAAAACCTACTCTAAGAGAGCAGATTAAGGAGGCACAACAAGTTGATGTTGCAGTTCAACTAATTAGATCAAAATATGGTAGTGAGAAACGAGAAGGGCTCCATGATTCAGATGATCAAGTAGCTTGTTATCATGATAGAGTGATAGTGTCTGATGTGGATAACTTGAGGAAGATAGTCCTGGAAGAAGCTCATTCTTCAATGTATGCTATGCATCTAGGAAGCACCAAGATGTATCGTAACTTGAAAGATATGTATTGGTGGCCTGGTTTGAAGAAGGATGTTGCTAAGTTTGTTATGTGGTGCCCGGTGTGTCAGCAAGTTAAAGCTGAACAACAGAAGCATGCAGGAACAATGCAACCTTTACCCATACCACAGTGGAAGTGGGATCATGTAACCATGGACTTTGTGGTTGGTTTACCAAGGACAGCCAAAGGACATGATTCCATCTGGGTAATAGTTGATAGGTTGACAAAGACAGCACATTTCTTACCTGTCAAAACAACCTATTCTGCTGAGAAGTTGGCACAGTTGTATGTAGATGAGATAGTGCGGCTACATGGAGTCCCAGTTACCATTGTTTCTGACAGAGGTCCCCAGTTTACGAGTCATTTTTGGGAGTGACTTCATAAATCTTTAGGCACAAAGTTAAGGTTTAGTACAACCTTTCATACTCAGACAGATGGACAATCAGAAAGGACTATACAGACTTTGGAAGACTTGCTCAGAGCATGTGTCCTTCAGTTTGCAGGAACTTGGGATCTGCACCTAAGTTTGATAGAGTTTGCCTACAACAATAGCTATCAACATAGCATTGACATGGCACCTTATGAAGCTTTGTATGGTAGACGTTGTAGATCTCCCTGATGTTTGTATGAAACCGGTGAATATCAACTTTTAGGTCCTGATCTTGTGCAGCAAACCACTGAGAAGATTAAGATAGTACTACAACAGTTAAAGACTGAACATGATAGGCAGAAATCTTATGCTGATAAGCATCGTAAACCTTTAGAATTCCAAGTTGGAGACAGAGTGTACCTCAAAGTCTCACCTTGGAAAGGAGTTTTTAGATTTGGAAGGAAAGGAAAGTTAGCTCCTAGGTTTATGGGGCCTTATCCAATCATTGAACGGATTGGAAAGGTAGCTTATAAGATAGAGTTACCATCAAAGTTGCAAAAGTTACACCCAGTGTTCCACATTTCCATGTTAAGGAAATGTCATCCTCATACAGAATCAGTTTTGCAACCTATGGAAGTAGAATTGAATGATGATATATCTTATATAGAAGGACCTATGTTGATCCTTGACAAGAGAATTAAAAAGCTGAAAAAGAAAGACATAAGTCTTGTGAAAGTCCTCTGGAATCACCATGGTGTTGAAGAAGCCATGTAGGAACTAGAGGAAGAGATGAGGAGGAAATAACCTACTCTTTTCTCTTAATATGTTTTTGTAATGATTACGGGGACAAAATCCTTGTAAGGGGTGGATAATTTGTAACATCCCTGACCTGGGTTATGTAATAACCCTAGGTATTTTGCTTAATTAAGTGATTATATGCTTGTGTTTATCCTATGAAATGTAATTAAGGCTTTTGAGGAACTTATATTTCAATTTCAGTCCTTTTTGCATAATGTTGAAATATTGTTTTGTTAATAATGGACTAAAGTGCAAATTACCCAAGTTGAGGGGTTAACTTGCAAATTGCATATGTTGAGATGTTCCTCTGATGTTGAGACATCATAAGAATGAATATGATGTGGTGGTATGGATTCCACAAGCTTGAGCACCAAGATATAGCTTGTAGAGCAATCCTTGTTCTTTAAAACCTAGTTTTGGTGTAAAGTGTAATTTACCCGAAACCTAGGATTCAACATGTAAAATATACCTCTAGAGACCTCTCATGTTTCTTGGCATCAAGTACAGCAAAGAAAATGAGAAGGGCACCTCATTTGAATGATCAAGGAGGAGAGATAATCTTGATATTAAAATAAATAAGATTTAGGCAAATGGCCCTTTAATATATACATTTTATTAAGATGTTTGGTTTCTTTTCCTTTAAACCTTGGATAGTGGAGGAGTTTTGCCTACGTTTAGTAGGTGGAAATGTGTCCAAGGATGTAGCAATCTTTGGTGGATATGTTTGGGAGATAAAAAGGAAATAACTCCCTTCTTTCCATTTTCTCTAAAAATCCATAAATATATAAGGAACCTTTTTCCAACAACACAAGGGATCGTTTCCCTTAGTTCTTTTCCTTATATTCTTGCTTTTGCCGACTAAGAGAAATCTCTGGACCAGAGGAAGGATGACCAAGCTGGTTTGGTAAGTATGGATCATCATCTATCTCGAATTCATGGTGGAAACCATAAAACAAGGTTGGATTATTGGTTTTCTTCACACGATTCTCCTTTCTAGCCATCTTCTCCATCCAAAACTTGAAGAACGAAGCTTGTACAACCATTGGAGCTTCATCCACCATTAAATCTACGGATCTTGGAGCTCTAGATCATTCCTAGAGGCGGGTTTTATAACTCTAACACTTAAGCTTTGTTAATACATCTTCCTTTCCTATAATCGTTGCTTAAATCTTCTTCTTTAGACACCTTTGTGTGTTCTTGCTATCTTTTCCGTGAAGAACAGCCCATGTTCTTGGTTGAACATAGGTAGAAGAAGATGACGTTAATTCCTATGTTTATCCAAGAATTAACTTTAACAAACGGTCTCCCAACTTTAGCAAACAGTTTGCCAAACCGTTTGGAGCAAACGGTTTCAAACCGTTTGAATGCAAACGGTTTCACTAGACCGCATAGAAGCAAACGGTCCAAGACCATTTGGAGGCGTTGACTAGTCATTGACCATTTGGATGACTGTTGAGAATAATGTATACTAATTACCTACCAAAAATCAACAATTAATTCCAAGTGGTTCACCAATTGAAGGCCCATCAACCACCTAAACCCTAATCGCGTTAATTGCTGATTTCAATAATTGAATTAAGTTGAAGTTTGACTTGAGTGACCCAAATGGTTTCAAAACCATTTGGGGATCACCCAAACGGTCTCAAGACCGTTTGGTGATCATCCAAGACCGTTTGTAGGTCTAGGGTTAAGTATAGTTGACCAATTGAAGATCCAAAGGTTCTAAATTGAAGAATAATCAATTGCTGAATTGGTGACTAAACCTAGGATCCAAACCTTAATTGAATGACTTGGTTTTTGATAAAATAATGGGAAAACAGTCTCAAGACCGTTTGTAGGTCATCCAAATGATCCCAAGACCATTTGGGGTCAGGTCATGATAAAATTGAATGATGGTTCAATGGTTTCAAATCAATTAGACTCACGTTGAAGCATGTTGAAGGGTCATCGATTTCAAACCCTAATCCAATTGATCCAAGCCCTAATTGATGATCAATTGAGGGTCAATTGAGTGTAAAATCAGTTGATGGTTGACCTAATTGACTCAATTGATGAGTGGCTAACAAGTGCATGATCGATTGAGGAGTTCAACATTGGAAACCCTAATTCAATTGAAGTGGTTGAGACACTTTTTGATCCTTGCGGTTTTGAGGTGGTTTGGACCAAACGGTCTCAAGACCATTTGAGTCCAAATGGTCTCAATAATGTTTGAGTCCAAACGGTCTCAAGACCGTTTGGGACCAAACAACGATCCCAAACAGTTTGGTCTCATGCGGTTTCAAGGTTGGTTGTGTCCATGCGGTTTCAAAAGTCAAACTTGACCAAATGGTCTTCACCCCATCTTGGGGAAAAGGTCTTGAGTGTGCACTTTACCAAACGGTTTCAAAAGTCAACATAAACAAACAGTCTTCACCACCAAACGGTTTCAAGGGCAGTCCAAGACCGTTTGGAGGTTTAGTGTACAAGACCGTTTGAGGTCTAAAAAGGGTAAGATCGTTTGATGCCTTAGTGGTCAAGATGGTTTAGTGGTTGATTAACCTAAACCTCATAGATACTTAAAGTGGTTAAAGAACCAAGTAAGTAGTTTATTGTGACATGATGTAATCAATAGTGATTATAATAAAGATACCCTTGATAGGATAGAGTGATTAATACTCTTTGAATGAGTAAGCCTTAATGGTCACAATATTAATGACATAACCCATGATGTCAATATTGAATTGACTTAGCCTAATCAAGGGTGATGCAAACATTAACTTTTAGAATGATGAGAGAGAAGACTTATTATATGAATGTTAATCAAGTAATGGGTTCCAAATATAAACGAATACCTAATTAGGGTGTGATCCATGTTAGTGAGATCATGAAACCCTAATTATGATGGTTAATGAATCATAACTCTAACTAAGGGCAATAATGGGAGTATCCCTAATATATGATGATGATATGATCCTAATTCATAATGATGACAATGTAACCCTTAAATTAAAGGTACTTTGTTGATCATTCCTACTAGGGTGAATAGTAAACCCTAATGGTGAGATATTAATGATAACCCTAATCAAGGATGATTTAATGTGAATAATAAACCCTAATACAGGGTAATGTGATGAGTATAGTAAATCTTAATTCAGAACATGCTAAATAAGAACTCTAAACCTTAAGTGATGTGATATGAATAATAAACCCTAATCGGTTTGAAGTACTGATTTCATAAGTATAAAACAGTCGTGGTGATCTTCTGTAGCACGACCGTGCAAGGTAGCACGGCCATGGTGGCTTCCCCTTGCACGGCCGTTCTTGGCTACACGGCCGTGGTGGATTATACTTGACTTGAAGATTGTTTTGCAAGTAAACCTTAACCAATAGTGAGGCTATCATTATTGTACATTGTGCTGATATAGAAATAATGTGCATGTTATCATTTATATTAATCATGCAGGTTTTTATGAAATAGTGAGCATAACCAGGTGAGAGCTATGATGCAATATTCATTAAAAGCACTTTATAAGCTTTATTCTAGGTTGCCTAGTGAGAGGTAACAAATGAGACTGATAGGCTGTATGAGCCATGAGAAATATCTACATTACTACTATCATGTTTATACTATCAATTGACTTGATGGAATTATATCACTTGGTAACAAGTGTTTTGCTGAACTAAGGGTTTGAATACCCATGATCTTGAATCATAATGATGAGATGATTAGGGATTGATATCCCAATGTGAACTTGATACAAACAAGTACTCTTCCTTTATAGAATTTGTTTTAATGGTTTATGTTTGAAAACATGCATGATACTAAAAGAATGCCATAATGTACTTGGATAATCAAATATAATGACATCATGTAGAGCCTTGACCATAGATTCATCATTGTCAGAAGTTAAAATGATGGTGAAACAGGTTTTCCTAAGGGAACTCCTGGAGAGCATACTTTTGAGTATGTGGGGGCTATGGACACGAATATCCTTACGTCCTAATGGAGTAATTGATGTGAGATAAACATCAAATCTCTCAATCCTTCATTATATGTTTATGTAGGGATGATGTATCACTAATCTCCTGATGATGTTGTTAATGCCACATCGATGAGAGATAAACAACAAATACCTCTATGGCGAAGAGAGTACAACATGCCACTATAACTCTAATAGCGAGGTTGCCAAAATACACTAGAAAGCTATTATAGCAGAGACACAAGATGTCCTACATGTTGTACCTCAGACTGACTGAGGAAGATGAGGTCATAGGAATCCGACTCTTTTGATGACCTATGTATGGTACCGATTGTGATTTCATAATGGTCGGTTGGAGTATGAGCGGTATATATCATCTCCTTAGGGCATAAATATGTTTGAAAAACGTAATCAGCCGTGTAGCATAATTTCTTAGGTTGAACTATGAGAAATAATGATTGGTGATACATTGTTTATAATGTCCGAGTTGGACAAATAATATACATGTTCTTCATATTCCTTATTGATATATGTCTTGTCATTCAATTAAGTTATAATTGAAATGATTGCTTAGATAATACTGCTCTACTTAGTTTATTCAATAAATTGCCTGCTGTTGAGTATTTATAATTCTATTGCTCAGTGTTATTCTTTTATTTGCAATAACAATGCTTATGGAGAAGAGTTATAACTCTCACTGGGACAATTCTTCAATTGTCTCACCCCCATGGGATTCAACTTTTTAGGTAGACGACGAGGACGAAGAAACCCTTCAGTGGGTGAACAGCAACAACAGCAACAGCAGCAACATCAAGGACAGCAGTGATCCACAGGTGGAGTCACTATCTGTTAGGTCTTGTGTATAGAAGGTCTTATGTGTCATCTCTGTACTCTCAGGTCCTAGGAGTCAGTAGATGGTTTAATATAGATCTGAGATTTTTGACATAATGCCTCGAGATTTTTGTATACTACTCATGTACAGTTCAACAGGGAAGTCAATGTTATGACTCTCGAGATGTGATAATACAGAGATATACTGGTGAATCAGCTTGTAAATAACTTAACTTGTTTCTTTATGAAAGAGTTTTACCATTTGAGGATCTCTTTACAAGAAGTTTTAATTTTTAGTGATTTTCTGTAATTCCGCTGCTAATTAATCACTTCTGCATTCGTTGATTTGTTTTCACGAGACGGACACCACAGTTGAAGTCAGATGAGATGAATTCCGACGTGAGTTTGTTGCTAGATACTTTCCCAAGATGTATCTAGATGAGAAAATCTCTCAATTCGAGAGGTTGAGACAAGGATTGATGAACATTAGAAAATATGAAGCTAGGTTCATGGAGCTATTGCGGTTTTGTCCGCACATGGCAGCCATTGATGAGGAGAGGATTCGGCATTTCGAGAAGGGGTTGAATGCTGAATTGACCACCCCTGTGTCTGCTCTGGAGAATAGGGAAAGATTTGCCACTTTTGTGGAATCTGTAAGGAGGATTGAGAGGTTTTTGATCGAGAAGCGACAGACCAGTAATAAGAAAGTGTATCCTTAGTTTCAAGGACATTTGTCTGAGAGTTTTAGAAAGCCGAGATTCTCTACACCACCACCACTAAAGTTTAATGCCTCGACGCAGTGGACGTCAAGTAGGGGTAGGGGTCGTAGCTTTACTACAAGGAGAGCCCCCAGTACAACATCAACATCAGTGACAGGACCAGCCAGGCAGAGTTTGGGAAGCTATAATTGCTACTAGTGTGGGAGGTTAGGACACTTGAAGAGAGATTGTCCCGAGAAGGTCAGAACTGTGACTCAACCCTAGAGGTAGAGTCAACAGCTCTCACAGAGAAAACAATTTAGTAATAATGCTAGAGGACATGGACAAGCATCCCAAGATGGATCGTCGACACCTAAAAGCCAAGCACAGGGTCAACAACAACCAACGTCTAGATATTATGCCATGAATCATCCTGAAGCAATAGTCAACCCTCAGGTTGTGACATGTCAGAAGGAACTATTTTATTCTGATATGTCTTCATCCTGCTTCGTATCTGTGCTAATTGATCCGGGTGCTACATACTCTTTTATCACACAAGAAGTGATTTAGGACTACAACATGATTGTCAGTCATAGGGTAGATAGTTTGATGCTAGAAACCCCTTTGTTGGGATTTGCAGCGTTGCAGGAAATGTGTTCTCCCTGCAATCTTTTCTTTTCTGAACATCACATTCAAGTGGATCTTATACCACTTGAGATGCAGGGTTTTGATATAATCCTTGGAATGGACACCTTAGAGAAGTATAAGGTTGTCTTTGATTGTAGTTCCAAGTAGGCTGTGTTCACAAATAATGGTGACACATGGATCTTTCAGGGAGACAGAAAGATTCTTCCAACCTGTTTAGTGTCAGCTATGGTAGCTGAGAAGTTGATGAGACATGGATGCTTTGCATTCTTAGCTCATGTGGTAGATACCACAATGGAGAGCCCTCATCCTTATGAAGTTTCGGTAGTCAGGGAGTTTGAGGATGTATTTCCTGAAGAACTTCCAGGTGTTCCTCAATCCCGAGAGATTGATTTTGAGATTAATCTAATCCTAGGCACGCAACCAATAGCATAAATGTTGTATAGAATGGCACCTGCTGAGATGGTAGAGCTCAACAAACAACTATAGGAGTTGCTTGAGAAGGGTTTTATCCGACCAAGTACTTCACCCTGGGGTGCTCTGGTTCTTTTTGTTAAAAAGAAAGATGGGTCGATGCGGCTATGCATTGACTATAGACAGTTAAACAAAGTCACCATAAAGAACAAGTATCCTCTACCAAGGATAGACGACCTATTTGATCAGTTTTTTGGTGCAACTATCTTTTCTAAGATAGATCTGAGGTCGGGATACCATCAGTTGTGTATCAAGGAGGGTGACATATCTAAGTCTGCCTTTAGGACAAGATATGGTCACTATGAGTTCATAGTTATGTCGTTTGGACTAACTAATGCACCGACTACATTCATGGAACTCATGAATAGAATCTTTCAACCTTTTCTTGATCAGTGTGTATTCGTCTTCATAGATGATATCTTGATCTACAATAGAGATGCTCAACAGCATGAGCAGTACCTCCGTCAGTCTTTGACTTTGCTAAGAAAGCATAAGTTGTATGCTAAGTTTAGCAAATGTGTGTTCTAGTTACTAGAAGTTTCTTTTCTAGGACACGTAATATCTGCCTCAGGTATTCGTGTTGATCCTAAGAAGGTAGAATCTATCCTACAATGGGAACAACCAAAGATATTGACGGAGATTCGTAGTTTTCTTGGACTAGCAGGCTATTACAGGAGGTTCATCAAGAACTTTAGTTCTATAGCTTTACCCCTAACCAAGTTGACTAGGAAAGATATTCCTTTTGTCTGGAATGACAAGTGTCGATAATCTTTCCAATTTCTAAAGGAAAGGTTAACAAGTGCACCTGTATTGGTGTTACCTGAGCAGGGAAAGGGGTATATAGTTTTCTGTGATGCATCCAGGAATGGCTTAGGATGTGTGTTGATGCAGGATAAGAAACTGATTTCTTTTGCTTCTCGACAACTTAAGAAACACAAGGAGAATTATTTGACACACGATCTAGAGCTAACTATTGTGGTCCATGCCTTGAAGATCTGGAGACATTATCTCTATGGAGAAGCATTCCAGATTTTCGCAGACCATAAGAATCTAAAGTATATCTTCTCACATCATGAGCTGAACATGAGACACCGCTGCTGGATGGAATTAATCAAGGACTACGATTGTACAATTGATTATCATCCAGGTAAGGCTAATGTGGTAGCTGATGCACTGAGTAGAAAGTCATCAACAATAGCCTTAGATAAAGCACAATTGAATTTCCTTAGTGTGCTCTAAGAGATATATGGTTATATCCTTAAGGTAAAACAACATACAACTTAAAGTATTGTTGTTAGCCGGGCTTTTAGCTAAGATGCAAGTGAAGCCTACTCTGAGGGAGAAGATTAAGGAAGCACAGCAAGCTGATACTATGATTCAGCAGATCAGGTCTGAATATGGAAGTGAGAAATGAGATGGTTTCCATGATTTAGATGATCAGGTAGTCTGTAACCATGGTAGGATGGTAGTACCTGATGCTGATAACTTAAGAAAGTTAGTCCTGGAAGAAGCTCATTCTTCGATGTTTGCTATGCATCCAGGGAGCACCAAGATGTATCATAACTTAAAAGATATATATTGGTGGCCCGATTTGAAGAAGGATGTTGCTGAGTTTGTTATGTGGTGTTCGGTGTGTCAGCAAATTAAAGCTGAACATCAAAATCCCGCAGGAACAATGCAACCTCTGCCTATATCGTAGTGGAAATGGGATCATGTAACCATGGACTTTGTGGTTGGTTTTCCTAGAACAACCAAAAGCCAAGATTCCATTTGGGTGATAGTTGATAGGTTGACAAAGATAGCACATTTCTTACCTGTCAAACTACCTACACGGCTGAGAAGTGATAACCTCCCATTTTGTGATGTTAACTTAATAAATTTTCCTCAATTTTCCATACATTTTCTCAGATAAATTAGATAGAATCCTTAAATTTCCTCCTTTATTGCAAATATACCATTAGATTAACTTTTCTCCTTTTTATTCTTACAGAAAAATACAAAAAATCACAAAAGTTCCAAACGGCCCCGAGACTGTTTGGAGACCAAATGGTCCCAAGACCGTTTGCAGACTACCCAGTCCTGAGACCGCATGGAGTCATACGGTCCCTAGACCGCATGAAGTCAAACGGTCCTGAGACCGCATGGAGTTACATGGTCCCGAGACCATGCAAAGCCAAACGGTCCTGAGACCGCATGGAGTTACACGGTCCCGAGACCGTGCAAAGCCAAATGGTCCCGAGACCGCATGGAGTTACATGGTCCTGAGACCACATAAAAAGAAATGGTCCCAAGACCGTGCAAAGACAAATGGTCCCGAGACCGAATGGAGATCAACCGGTCTCGAGACCACACGAATTTACACGGTCCCAAGACCGAATAAAGGCAAACCGTTTCAAGACCACAAGGACTCAAACGGTTTCCAAACTGAGAAAGTCCAAACGGTCTCAGAACCCAAACGCTTTCCAAGACCGTTTGGGCTTAAACTGTCCAAACCGTTTGGACTTCACTCAAAGCCTATAAATAAGATCTAAAGGGTCCTCACACAAGGAGAGTTTTCAGACGTCCAAAGGCTGCCTCTACTGCTCCAAAGCTGTTCCATCCTACATCCACCACCCTGAGGCTGTCAGTCTAAGATCCACACTCCATCCAGAAGCTGCTTTCTCTCTCATTGCTAAAAAAGGTGGGAAGAGGAGGATTCTTCATCGAGCAACCTACGAAGTGTGAAGATCGTCGCACTCTCTCTCTCCAAGGGGTTGACCTTCCTCCCTCCTTTGTGGATATGACATTCTCTCTCTCTCTTCTCAACTCCTTCTTTGTCCTTTCCATGAGAGAGTAGTCTTATACACTAGGGTGTGAGGGGTAGCCCCACTACCCATGTTTTCATTTCATGCAATGTAATCCATAGTTTGCAACAGAGATATACTTTCTTTTCAGTTCAACATCAATCATTTAATGAATGCTTGTTGCTTGATCACCAACTCATGTTAGCTTTTATCATTTAGTATGAATTGTCTACATTTGTACTATTAGATTTGAATCTCGATTGAATGTTGGTTCTTGATGCATGTATCCACCATGCATCTGTTTCGGTATCTAGGTGTGTTTTTTCAAGAAGTGGAGTAAACTCACTTCCATCGTTGTACTTTCATACTATGAAATGGAATCAGTTGAAGTATGAAAGTACAACCTTGATAAGTCGAGGAACACACTTTGTGAAGGGAATGATGTAAAGTACGTGACCATTCATTTGGGGATGGCTGGCATTGCAACATTCCCACACTTCTCATAGTTAGTCCTCCGAAAGGAAACTAAATCTACAAAGATACTAACTGTTTAGAGACTTATTGCAGGTTATGTTTTTATGTTGCGTGTTTTGATCCATGTGTAGTGGTGTTGAAAGCAGATCACATCCTAGTGGCTTCTTAACATTGTTTACAACCTTAAATTTACTTTCTTTCTTTTGTTTTACTTGCACTTAGTTTAAAACAACCAAATCAACTCTTTGATCTAGATACCAACTATTAAGGAGTTAAGTGAAATTCTAACATTTTCTATCTTGTTAATCTCGACAAGACCGTTGTCCTATGGATTCGACCCTTAACTATACTACGATAAGACTTCCATGTATCCTAGCATACATGGGTGGAGTTCTCAATCTAGTATAAGCAAGGCTAAACCTAAAGACTTACCATCTTTAGGATTTTTAGTGGTGCACGAAATTCCACGCGAGTGGAAGCTCCATCAAAAATTGGCGTTGTTGTCAGGACAATGGAACGTTTTAATTTCATTTATCATCTTGTTAGTTGGTTAGGGTTTTACACTTTTTCTTTAAAAAATTACTCCATATCTTCTTGATTTCATCACACCTTCCGCATCATCTAAAAATTGTGTTTCTTCCTCTATTCAGGTAGAAGACGTGTATGCAACCATCGCATAATCTCAGATTCTCCCTTGATCCAGAGTATGACTCTGAGGTAGAGAGAAGCTTCCACTGTCGTATTAGGCTTAACCGCCAAAGAGCCAGACAAATGGATGAAGATCAACACCAAGCTGCACTAGTGATGGATAGGGTCAACACCACCATAGCCGCTTAGAGAGCACAACTCATTGTTGACACTCGTGCTCAGGTCCAAGCGGAAATCCAAGCTGAAGAACAGGCCCACATCCGAGCTGAAAATGAAGCAGCTAACGAAGCTGCCCAGTTAGAGCTAAGAAATAAGCAATTGAGGGACTATGCCATCCCCAAGAACTATGAAGATAATCATCCAGTCCGTCCACCAATCATCAACATACCCAATTTTGAAATCTGAACACAATGGATTCAAATCATGCCGGGCATCTCATTCTCTGGTGGTTCTGGAGACGACTGCATGGATCATTTGAAGAGATTCAAGTCACTTTGATGACTCGTCCCACAAGCCGGAGTTGCCTTTGACGTAATAATGCTACATCTTTTTCACTTCACCCTATCTAGAAGGGCTTTGAGTTGGTACAAATCACTTGATAGGGAGCCAATCATCACCACCTGGGCTCCCTTGGAAGAAACGTTCCTGGAAAAGTTTTTCCCTCCTTCATTAACCTACGAAATTAGGGGGCAGATCAACCACTTCGCCCAACTTCTTAGAGAAACACTTGTAGAAGCATGGGAAAGATTCAAGGAGATTTTAAGGAAGTACCCTCATCACGATATCTCCCAAAATCAATTAATAGAGACGTTCTATAGGGGGGTGAGTGATGATATCAAGCATGTGACGTCCCCCAATTTCTATATACTTTCCATAGTGACATTCATAGATATGCGTGCACTCATATCTATAGATGTCAAAAGGGAAAATATAAGAGACTAAGGTAGTCAACTAAAACAGAGATTAAGCCAAGATCTAGTCCACATCATCGTATAATGCCACACAAACATTCATTCATAAAGATAATAAAGTCATTACATATGGAGGGAAAATATTGTTCTAGAGAAAGTTAACTTTATTACATAGGATTTCAGTCATCCTCAAGATCACTAAGGAAATAAATAAACTAACATCTATCAAGAAATGAGATAAGTGGAAAACAATCTATCTATTACATCCTCCATGTTCATTATTTTATGCCTTCAGGTACTTTGAGCATGCAATTCATTTTGTTGTCAATTGTTCCTTGCACCTAGAAAATATGAGAAACAAAACATCAGCAGGGCTGGTACATGGTAAAAGTTACATTTAATAAGGTTGCATAAAGGAAAATATTTGAACAAGAAGAAAGGAGAGATAAAACCATTTCTTAAGGCGAAAATCAGGTAAACATCCTTTTTATTACAATCATTTTGATGCAGTTGTACTACACATATTGCACTTAACTTACATCTAGTGTGGGCAACATAATATCATCATACATCTAACATGGGCCAAGGAAAACATACATCCATGTTAGACAACATACATCCACACCAGGCTATGTGCTCTAGTAGCTACAACCCATCATAACCATTTATGTTTCATTAGGTTTGGCGAAGTATAACTCATACTAGTCAACCAAGCAATAATATTCAAATATGAGCATTCAAGGTATACATATCATAGGCAACCAGAAATCTAGTCATATACTTATACGACCACGTACCTGCTTGTTCAATCAAAAGTCCACAGATTTATATTCAATCAGGAATTTAGTCACCCTGCAAAGAAAGCAAGGGTACAACATTACTATTGGTCCATGTGACCCGGACTAAGATATGTTCTTAGTTATTATTCCTTTTATGTTATCTTAATTCAGATCAGGGATTTCCCATATCCTAATTGAGTTCACAAATATTATCAAGTCTGATCCATCATAAACTATTTGGATTAAAGATAATATTTAATTGATCAATTAGAAGATTTCAAAAAATTAGGGTTTCTAAGATGGTTGGAGAAAAGGGGAGGGTAACCCTCAACATATTAACCATTCATAACATCAGAGTTCGTTTTAAGGATTCAGACCAAAATAATAAACACTAATTATCATCTAATGATATTAATTTTGTCATAAAGATATATCTTTACTTTCATGTAGAAAGAGGAAGCTGAAATTAGGGTTTCTTCTAATTCCTTGCTCACTTATCAACATAGAGAGGCATTTCAATTCATTAGAAATCAGGGTCTAACCTAATGGTTAACAATACTTTTGAAATCGTATATCATCAAGAAAAACATTATTAATAAATAATTATGATCAAGGATGTCCTTTAAGCTTTAGATAGTTATTTTTGAAATAGGGAACGGATTCAGGTATTGATAACATTTTATATGGATAGACAATAATTTTCTGATCAAAATAGTATATTGGTTCGATATAATCTGATATTCGTAGCATCTTCTAGAATTTTTCTAAGAAAATCAATTTTCTATAGATTAAGATAAATAAGGAAGGAAATTACCTTGATCAATGGCCGGATCCGACTGGATCTACGGCTCAGATTGATCCAAGGATTTGCGGACGATTTGTGGATTGCTGAGATGACGATCAGTCCTGGTCCGAGTAACTTGAGGTTGCTCTTGACTTTAGCTGTTTGTTCTGAACAGGGGATCTGGTATTTGTTTGCTCCAATGGTGTCGTGAGAAAGGGAGGTGGTATGGGAAGAAGGAGAGGGTATGTGCAAGCTACGAGTGAGATGATACTGCCTTGTAGAAGATTGTGACTCTATGAAGCACATGTTCAAACCGATGGAGGTACAGAGCATGAGCTACCAAAAGTGAAAAGAAGGGATCAGTTCGACGGTACCTCGAGTGCTGATTAGCTGTGGGTCGAGAGAAGATCTGCGGTCCTTCCTGGAGTCCCCTGTAGGTGCCTGAGCTCAAAACAACAGCAAAAGTGGTTCGTGGAGGTGGTCGGAGCCTGGTCTGGTGACACCGCAGACTGCTCCAGCCGGTATCAGCCTCTAGACCAACACCCCCTTCCGCGAGTGTTGGGATGCCTCCGCCTCAGCACAAGGATGGTACAGACGGAACCAATTGGACGAAGAAGCTTTGAGGTGTGAGCAGGTTGCAATGGTTCAGGCCGAGGAATATGGAGTTGGGTGAAGAATAGGGGGAGTGATGACGAGAAATTGAGGGGTGTTTGCAGCTAAAGGTAGGGTTGTGGAGCTACTGAGTCCCTTAAATAGGCATCGCGAGGCCTAGGGTTGCCTCCCATGAAGCAGCCAACGGCTCCATGGCGCCGCCGTTTGGGAATTTTCGAATCCCTGATCGTTAGGGATATTTCTTTGGCTCGTAGGAAAGACGAGGAGAAACCGGAGCTGAGGAGCTAACTTTGACGAGATATGATCGAGAGGTGAGAGAGAGATGAGGGTTTGAAAAATGGCGCTACTGAGTAGGCCGTGCTCCATGAGAAACGGGTGAGGAGCACGACTCAGTCGTCTCTTCCACGAATCCGGATCCGGATCCGGGCCAGGGTCCAACAATTCCAAAAAGCTATTATATACATTGTTTTCAATCCTTTATATCTCCTAATTGGATAGTCCAAAAGCAATGAAATTTTAGGGGTAGCTCAATAATGTCAAAATGCAACTATGGTATAAATTTGGGGTCCAAAATCGAATATTTGATGTGTTCAAATACTAAATACATTAGCATATGTATTTTATCATAATAGCATACTAGGGTTCACATATTTTCTTACAAATTGTGACACATATTTGTCCAATTGAGTGAGGGAAGTATACAAGGGTATTTTGGTCAACAACTTTGATAATGAAACTTTTGAGAGAGAGAAAATACTATAAAAACTCACTTTGTCACATTCTCCCCTCCTTTTTAAGAATTTTGCCCTCAAAATTCAAGAAGCCTGAAAGAGATGTGGATATTTCCGCTCGACATCGGACTTGAGCTCCCATGTAGCATCAGTTTGATCATGGTGGCTCCAGAGAACTTTCACCATATCTATATTCTGATTATTGCAAAGCTCCTTTGCCTTGAAATCAAAAATTCTGACTGGTGACTCAACATACGTCAAATCATCTTTCAGCTTAAGAGGCTCATGATTCAGAATGTTGCCCTCAAAATTCAAGAAGCCTGAAAGAGATGTGGATATTTCCGCTCGACATCGGACTTGAGCTCCCATGTAGCATCGGTTTGATCATGGTGGCTCCAGAGAACTTTCACCATATCTATATGCCGATTATTGCGAAGCTCCTTTGCCTTGAAATCAAGAATTCTGACTGGTGACTCAACATACGTCAAATCATCTTTCAGCTCAAGATGCTCATGATTCAGAATGTGACTGGGGTCTTTGACATAAGGCTTCAGATTAGATACATGAAAGACATTATGCATGACACTATACTGAGGTGGCAGAGCAAGACGATAGGCACATTCTCCAACCCTTTCAAGAATCTCGAAGGGTCCCACATAACGAGGACTGAGCTTTCCTTTATTCTTGGCCAAAGCTTGAATCTGTCGGATCTTCAGAAAGACATGATCACCTTCCTTGAACGGACGTTCCTTCCGGTGAGCATCCGCATATGATTTCTGCCTATCATGTGCTCACTTCATTCTCTACCTGATCAGTGCAACTTTATCTGCATACAGCTGCATCTCCTCGGATTTCATCAAGGTGTGTTCCCCGACATCGTCCCAATGTAATGGAGATCTGCACGGTCGGCCATAGAGAGCTTCACATGGTGGCATCCCAATACTCGCCTGATAGCTATTATTATAGGCAAACTCAACTAAAGGCAGGTAATGGTCCCACGAGCCTTCCCACTCAAGCACACAAGCTTGTAGAAGATCCTCTAGAATCTGTACTGTTCGTTCTGACTGTCCATCTGTCTGTGGATGATAAGCTGTACTGAAATTCAACTTGGTCCCCAATTCTTATTGAACATGTTTCCATAGCTTTGAAGTGAACTTTGGGTCCTGGTCCGAGACAATGGACGCTGTAATTCCATGCAGACGTACAATCTCCCGTATATAAAGGTCGGCCAACTCAAAAAATTTCACAGTAGTCTTCACCGGTAGAAAATGAGCTGACTTGGTGAGACAATCCACGATGACCCATGCAACGTCGTACCCCTTCCTGGTCCTGGGTAATCCCACTACAAAATCCATAGTGATATGTTCCCATTTCCATTCCGGAATCTCGAGGGGTTGTAGTAGACCACCTGGTCTTTGATGCTCGGCCTTGATTCTCTGGCATGTCAGACACCTGGATACAAAATCTACAATGTCGTGCTTCATGCCTCTCCACCAGAACTGTCGTTGTAGGTCTTTGTACATCTTGGTCGTGCCGGGATGAACTGTGTACTTGGACCCATGCGCCTCGCTAAGAATGGTTGTCTTTACAACTGACTGCTCAGGGACCCACATACGGTTCTTGTATCGAAGACCACCATCAAGACCCACCGACAGATGTATATGAGGTTTAGCCAGGAGAGAGGAGAGCTCGACAAGCTCGGGACTAGCTTTCTGTGCCTCCAGAAGTTCAGAATGTAGGTTGGATGTGATAGAGATGTTGTTGACATGCATACGATCAGCCAGGAATTGTGGCCTCCAGCTTGCTAGGTCCTCCATGTTCCTCCATTCGGGTACAAATAGGGATGCACAAAAAACTCTTTTCCTACTAAGGCCGTATGCAACCACATTGGCCTTACCTGGATGGTAGCCAATGGTGAAGTCATAGTCCTTCAAGTACTCAATCCACCGTCGTTGTCAGAGATTCAAATCCTTCTGAGTCAGAATGTACTTGAAGCTTTTATGGTCAGTGAAGATATCAAACGTTGCCCCGTACAAGTAGTGCCTCCATATTTTGAGAGCATGGATGATGGCAGCTAACTCCAAATCATGCGTAGGGTAATTCAACTCATTGGGTTTCAGCTGTCAAGAAGTAAAGGCCACTATGTTCCCGTTCTGTTGTAGGACACAACCTAGACCATGTCGGGATGCATCAGTGAATATCACAAATCCTTCATTACCAGAGGGTAGAACAAGGACAGGTGTTGACGTCAACTTCTGTTTGAGCTCTTGGAAGCTAGACTCACAAGCAGCTAACCAAATGAAATGCTCGTCCTTCCGAGTAAGCTTAGTGAGAGGAAGTGCCACTTTGGAGAAATTCGGAATAAAACGATGATAATATCCAGCCAGACCTAAGAAAATCCAGATTTCATAAGGATTATGAGGAGGTTTCCAATCAAGTACAGCAGATACTTTAGCGGGATCAACATATATGTTACCCCCAGAAATGACATGACCAAGAAACATAACTTTGTCAATCCAGAATTCACATTTAGAAAGCTTGCCATAGAATTTCTGGGCACAAAGAATCTCAAGGACAGGCTTCAAATGCTCTCGATGCTTCTCCATAGAATCAGAATAGATCATAATATCATCAATGAAGACGACCACAAACTCATCAAGATAAGGTTGGAAGACTTTGTTAATCAAGTTCATGAATACGCCAGGTGCGTTGGTCAACCCGAACGACATTACCAGAAATTCGTAGTGCCCGTAACTAGTCCGGAAAGCAGTCTTAGATAGGTCTCTGAGACGAATGCGAGGAAGACTTTACATCCTTTAGATATGAGCTTTTTAGCTTTAAGAGAGGAAATTATTATATTATTACAAAATTCGCTTCCCCGAGGGATCACTACCAGAGAGGAATGAGGTTGAGAGAGAACTACCATCTTGTTTCTACAGTCAATGTAAGCATGATATGTGTACAACCAATCCATGCCAAGAATAACATCAAAGTCTTCCATGGTTAAGAGAATGAATTCAAAGGGCATGTCATGATTTTCAAATTTTAGAGGGAGAACATCGGTCTTCTGCAATGTAGTGAATATTTTGCCACTAGGAGTTGACACATCTAGAATGTATCCCAAGTCCCTTATATGTAAGTGCAACATTGAGGCCAGATTTCGAGAAATAAACGTATTTGTAGATCCAGAATCAAACAATGCTTTAACAGGATGTCCATTCAAGAAAACAATGCCTACACATGATAATTATATTTTAAATAATTGAAGGCATTGAACAAGATATTAGATATATGAAAAAGATTTAAGGTTACCTTCGACAAGCTGGTTCAGATTTACCCTAGCCTCCTCTGCTGTTACTGCGAACACCCTGGCATTACGGTGTCCCTGAGGGGGTGGAGCACCTACTAGGAGTTTGCCAAGGATAGATGCATTGGGGCACTTGCCAAGGAAATGTCCCTCCTTCTTGCAGTTGTAGCAGACCGGCTTGGTGTAGCGACAAGGCTCGTCATGTCCTCGTCCACAAGTCTTGCATTTGCTGCGGTAATCCATCAGCTTGTTATTCTTTGGTCCTTTCTTCCCTGAACCTCCTCCTTTCCCTGATCCTTTATTATGGCCGGGGTGGAACTTCTTGAACTTCTCCTCCTCGGTGGTGGTCAACCCTAAATATCCCATGCTAGAAGGCTTCTGTAATCCCTGCTCCCTTTCCTGCTTAAGGGCCATATCTAGGGCTTCATCAATGCTTCAGGGACGAGAGGCTATAAATAGGGTTTTCAGGTGTGCGGAGAGACAGTCTACATAGTGCTCAGTAAGGCAGTCCTTAGTCCGGATAGGGGCATAGCGTTCCAGAAGCCTAAACTTCCGAGTATAATCGGCCACTGAGAGACTACCCTGCCTAAGTTCCATGTACATCTTCTCTTTCCTCTTCCTCTCATCTATGGGCATGAAACGGTCGGTGAAGAGGGTCTTGAAGGCTTCCCATCCCAAGTTGTCTACTTCCTCTCCCCGATTCCCACCATAATTCTCCCACCAGATCTTCGCCCCTCCCTTAAGCAAATGGGTGGCGAATTTAACCTTCTTTTCTTCGGGTACTTCTAGGGTACGGAAGGAATTCTCTATGGAAAGGATCCAGGCCTCAGCCTTGTCCATGACTTTGGGTTGGTCTTCCCCCCCAAAAGCTATCAGGGTTGATCTTAATGAAGTCTATCACCGTCACTTCCTTTTTCCTGGAGGAGCTAGGTTCAGGAGTTCCTTTGGTGGAGAGGGTTTCCATAAAGTCTAGAAGGATTTTCTTCTGTTCCTCCCACCTTTCCTTGGCCTCAACATTGGGATCAGGTACTTCAGAGGTTTCGGGTTCCTTTCTTTTCTTATAGGACGATTCCCTGGAGGCCTTTGAGCTACGAGTTTTAGGAGGCATCCTGAAATTAGTTTCAACATATTAGATTTATTATTTCAACAATTATTCTCATCATTATCTTTATTATCATCACATGATATTTCATTATTCTCATTTATTAATAATTAATGTTCTGAATGTTATGATTTATGGAGGATATCCTAAAATCCTTATCAGTCGATCCTTAGGACTTTCTAAATAGAGAGACTCCTTCCTAACCGTATAACAAAGGTAAGAGGGAAAATTGAATTTATTTTTAAAACATAGATGAGAGGGAGAAATTTTCCTATAGAAGAGGTGAGAGGGAAAATCTATAGATGAGAAGATTCCTAAATTAAGGTATGCCCAAGAATAGGGGACACTTAGGATATCGGCTAGGTAGACTTATACTGCCATAAAGGTAGCCTCGTGATTGCCAAGCTAAGTGGCTCGGAGACTTTAGTCAGACCCATGGCAGATGCTATCCTAGACACCTCAACCCTTCACATCCCAAACTCAAGGACTACCCTAGACTCAAAATAGGGTGAATGAAGTTCATGTGACTTGATGTGTGGACATTGGCTCTGATACCAACTGTGACGTCCCCCAATTTCTATATACTTTCCATAGTGACATTCATAGATATGCGTGCACTCGTATCTATAGATGTCAAAAGGGAAAATATAAGAGACTAAGGTAGTCAACTAAAACAGAGATTAAGCCAAGATCTAGTCCACATCATCGTATAATGCCACACAAACTTTCATTCATAAAGATAATAAAGTCATTACATATGGAGGGAAAATATTGTTCTAGAGAAAGTTAACTTTATTACATATGATTTCAATCATCCTCAAGATCACTAAGGAAAGAAATAAACTAAAATCTAGCAAGAAATGAGATAAGAGGAAAAGAATCTATCTATTACATCCTCCATGTTCATTATTTTATGCCTTCAGGTACTTTGAGCATGAAATTCATTTTGTTGTCAATTCTTCCTTGCACCTAGAAAATACGAGAAACAAAACATCAGCAGGGCTGGTACGTGGTAAAAGTTACATTTAATAAGGTTGCATAAAGGAAAATATTTGAACAAGAAGAAAGGAGAGATAAAACCATTTCTTAAGGAGAAAATCAGGTAAACATCCTTTTTATTACAATCATTTTGATGCAGTTGTACTACACATATTGCACTTAATTACATCTAGTGTGGGCAACATAATATCATCATACATCTAACATGGGCCAAGGAAAACATACATCCATGTTAGGCAACATACATCCACACCAGGCTATGTGCTCTAGTAGCTACAACCCATCATAACCATTTATGTTTCATTAGGTTTGGCAAAGTATAACTCATACTAGTCAACCAAGCAATAATATTCAAATATGAGCATTCAAGGTATACATATCATAGGCAACCAGAAATATAGTCATATACTTATAAGACCACGTACCTGCTTGTTCAATCAAAAGTCCACAGATTTAGATTCAATCAGGAATTTAGTCACCCTGCAAAGAAAGCAAGGGTACAACATTATTATTGGTCCATGTGACCCGGACTAAGATATGTTCTTAGTTATTATTCCTTTTATGTTATCTTAATTCAGATCAGGGATTTCCCATATCCTAATTGAGTTTACAAATATTATCAAGTCTGATCCATCATAAACTATTTGGATTAAAGATAATATTTAATTGATCAATTAGAAGATTTCCTAAAATTAGGGTTTCTAAGATGGTTGGAGAAAAGGGGAGGGTAACCCTCAACATATTAACCATTCATAACATCAGAGTTCGTTTTAAGGATTCAGACCAAAATAATAAACACTAATTATCATCTAATGATATTAATTTTGTCATAAAGATATATCTTTACTTTCATGTAGAAAGAGGAAGTTGAAATTAGGGTTTCTTCTAATTCCTTGCTCACTTATCAACATAGAGAGGCATTTCGATTCATTAGAAATCAGGGTCTAACCTAATGGTTAACAATACTTTTGAAATCGTATATCATCAAGAAAAACATTATTAATAAATAATTATGATCAAGGATGTCCTTTAAGCTTTAGACAGTTATTTTTGAAATAGGGAATGGATTCAGGTATTGATAACATTTTATATGGATAAACAATAATTTTCTGATCAAAATAGTATATTGGTTCGATATAATCTGATATTCGTAGCATCTTCTAGAATTTTTCTAAGAAAATCACTTTTCTATAGATTAAGATAAATAAGGAAGGAAATTACCTTGATCAATGGCCGGATCCGACTGGATCTACGACTCAGATTGATCCAAGGATTTGCGGACGATTTGTGGATTGCTGAGATGACGATCAGGCCTGGTCCGAGTAACTTGAGGTTGCTCTTGACTTTAGATGTTTGTTCCGAACAGGGGATCTGGTACTTGTTTGCTCCAATGGTGTCGTGAGCAAGGGAGGTGGTATGGGAAGAAGGAGAGGGTATGCGCAAGCTGCGAGTCAGATGATACTGCCTTGCAGAAGATTGTGACTCTGTGAAGCACAGGTTCAAACTGATGGAGGTACAGAGCATGAGCTACCAAAAGTGCAAAGAAGGGATCAGTTTGACGGTACCTCGAGTGTTGATTAGCTGTGGGTCGAGAGAAGATCTGCGGTCCTTCCCGGAGTCCCCCGTAGGTGCCCGAGCTCAAAACAATAGCAAAAGTGGTCCATGGAGGTGGTCGGAGCCTGGTCTGGTGACGCCGCAGACTTCTCCAGTCGGTATCAGCCTCTAGACCAACACCCCCTTCCGCGAGTGTTGGGATGCCTCCGCCTCAGCACAAGGATGGTACAGACGGAACCAATTGGATGGAGAAGCTTTGAGGTGTGAGCAGGTTGCAATGGTTCAGGCCGAGGAATATGGAGTTGGGTGGAGAATAGGGGGAGTGATGACGAGAAATTGAGGGGTGTTTGCAGCTAAAGGAAGGGTTGTGGAGCTACTGAGTCCCTTAAATAGGCATCGCGAGGCCTAGGGTTGCCTCCCCTGAAGCGGCCAACGGCTCCATGGCACCGTCGTTTGGGCGTTTTCGAATCCCAGATCGTTAGGGATATTTCTTTGGCTCGTTGGAAAGACGAGGAGAAACTGGAGCTGAGGAGCTAACTTTGATGAGATATGATCGAGAGGTGAGAGAGAGATGAGGGTTTGAAAAATGGCGCTACTGAGTAGGCCGTGCTCCGTGAGAAACGGGTGAGGATGACGACTCAGTCGTCTCTTTCACGGATCCAGATCCGGATCCGGGCCAGGGTCCAACAATTCCAAAAGGCTATTATATACATTGTTTTCAATCCTTTATATCTCCTAATTGGATAGTCCAAAAGCAATGAAATTTTAGGGGTAGCTCAATAATGTCAAAATGCAACTATGGTATAAATTTGGGGTCCAAAATCGAATATTTGATGTGTTCAAATACTAAATACATTAGCATATGTATATTATCATAATAGCATACTAGGGTTCACATATTTTTTTACAAATTGTGACACATATTTGTCCAATTGAGTGAGGGAAGTATACGAGGGTATTTTGGTCAACAATTTTGATAATGAAACTTTTAAGAGAGAGAAAATACTATAAAAACTCACTTTGTCACAAAGCAATTTTTGGATTCCTCATCTGGAGGAAATTTTATGAGGAAGAACTACGAGGATGCTTAGAAAACCGTTACACTTGGAGCTGAGAACCAATCCAATTGGGGACGATCATCCACTAAGGGAGTCCTCAAAGTTTATAAGGCTGAGGAATCAATGGAAATGAAAGCTACCGCTGAAGCTTTAAAGACTATAGCTCACAAAGAGCAGGCACTTGAAACCTCATTTGGAGAATACGATAAGAAGAAAACCCCCCAAGTCCAACAAGTTAAAGCTGCCACAGGGACTTGTGAAGCCTGTCACACATCTGATCACCCTACACTGTCATGAGGCTTACTTTATAATGTAATGATGGATATGCAACCACCACAACAGTAGTACGAACCAATCATCGAACACACTGAAGATCAGATACCAGAACAAGTCAATTCCATTCATTCCATACTAGGGCAAGCTTACTATAATCCAAATCAACCAAGAAACCACCCTGATTTTCAATATGGGAATCTTGTGGGGACTGCTAACCCACAACATCAAACACAAGGCAGATCTTCTAATAGATTTCCACCTGGATTTCAAAGTAACTTTAACTAAAATCAAGGGAATCTTAGAAATAATTTCCCAAGATCCAACTACCCAAGAATCCCTTCGCCTACTATCAATATACCCATCCTCCTCTACACCCACAATTACATCCTCGGCTGTAGAAATTGCAACAACCTCAGTTAACACCACCTCCACAACAACCACCGCAGGGCAGCAAGAACTCACTCAGTTCTAACAGAAAAATGCTCCTTCCCAGCCAACAGATGAGATGACTATGATTAGGTAGATGTTACAGTCGCAACAAACCATGCTTTCCAATCAGAAAGCTTAGCAGAAGGTTGTGGAGGATCAACTAGAACAAATTGTCGCTCAATTAAAACCACCAGAAGGTACTTTTGCTGGTCAACTAGAGTCAAACCCAAGACATGATCAAAATAGACCATTGCAATTGAATGTCGTCACTATAAGATCTGGTCGTGTCTTTCATGAAGCTATGAGAATCGCTCATGACGATGATGATGCACCTATCTTTACTCTGAATGCAAGCCGGAATCTAGGAATTGAGAAATCTACAGAGATTGCAAAAGGTAAAGAAAAGGAACAAGATCCTAAAGAGCCAGAAGTTCCACAATATAAACCTAGGATTCCATATCCAGGAATATTGAGAGAGACTAAAATGGAAATTAGATTCAAAAATTCAAGGAGGTGATGAAGAAACTTTATATCGACATCCCGCTCCTCAATGCCCTCTCTCAAGTACCTGCTTGGGCTAAATATCTGAAAACCTTGCTATCAAGGAAATATATTACTGAAGAGCAAGAGACGGTCAAACTGGCTCAGACCACCTCTGATATCATTCTTAATAAGATGCCAAAGAAGAAGAAGGACCCTGGTTCTTTTGGTATTCAATGCTGTATTGGAAATGCTTCGAGCAAAAAGGGATTAGCTGACTTAGGGGCTAGCATATCTATTATGCCCTACTCCATGTGTAAAAGATTGGGTTTCACTGACTTGCTACCCACAACGATGACAATTCAGTTAGTTGATTCCACTATCAGTGCACCCCTAGAAATTATTGAAGACATTCCAGTCAGGATAGGCAAGGATTCTTATGTCCCATGTGATTTTGTCATTATGGATATCAAGGAGGATCTAAGATACCCAATAATATTCGGCAGACCCTTCCTTGACACAGCCAGGGCACTCATTGATGTTGAAGCTGGCATGATCATTCTGAGATTGGGAAAAGAAGCAATTAAGTTCTACGTCCTCAACAACATGAAAGGTCCCAGCATTCAAGAGGAAGTTTTTCTCTTAGATGCAATACATCAAATGTCCCAATTGGAAATATATGAACCATATGATGAGTTAGAAAATGTCCTAATAAATCCAAAAGTCGAATTCTCAGCCAACGAATTAGTTCAACAATGCTTGCAACACTTAGAGAAACCCGAAAAAGCACCAACAACCACTTTTGAGGAGCTCAAACCTGTCACTATTTTAGAAACAACAGAAGCACCAAAGGCTCCCAATATGAAAACCCTACCAACGGGACTTAAGAACATCTTCCTGGATGAAGAAAAACTGTGTCCAGTAATCATCAGTTCCACTCTAATGAAAGACCAGGAAGAAAGGCTTCTCGTTGAGTTAAAGAAACATAAGAAAGCCATTGGGCACAAAATAACTGACCTGACAGGTATAAACCCATCCCTATGCATGCATAGACTGCCCATGGTAGAAGAACTCAAGCCTTCAAGAGAGCACCATAGAAAGAAGAATCCCAATTTTAAAGAGGAGGTTCGCCTTGAAGTCCTCAAACTATTGAAAGCCAACATTATCTACCCAATTTCAGATTCCCAATGGGTCTGCCCTATCCAAGTGGTCCCCAAAAAGGGAGGAACCACTATCGTGCTAAATGATAAAAATGAGCTAGTACCCATGAGGACTATCACAGGGTGGAGAATGTGTATCGACTACAGGAAACTAAACAAAGCAACACGAAAAGATCACTACCCTCTACCTTTTCATGATGAAGTCCTCGAACACCTAGCCCATCAAAAGTTCTTATGTTATCTCAATGGTTATTTTGGGTTCTATCAAATCCCTATACACCCAGAAGACCAAATAAAAACAACTTTTACTTGTCCCTTTGGGATCTACGCTTTCAGAAGAATGCCATTCGGGCTATGCAACGCACTTGCTACCCTCCAAAGGTGCATGTCTGCTATTTTTTCAGGGTTAACCGAGTCCATAATGGAAGTATTCATGGATGACTTTTTAGTTTACGGAGAACCCTTTGATAACTGTCTACTCAACCTTGGACAATTCTTACAAAGATGCGAGGAAACGAACCTTATCTTAAATTGGGAAAAATGCCATTTTATTGTAACTGAAGGTGTCGTCCTCGGACATAGAGTGAGTGAAAGAGGGATTGAGGTAGACAAGGAAAAAATTGATGTCATCTCGAAACTACCGCTGCCAAAAGACCTAAAAGGAGTACGAGCATTCTTGGGTCATGCTGGGTTTTATCGAAGATTCATTAAAGATTTCTCAAAAGTAGCAAAACCCATGACCCAATTATTGACCAAGGACACCGAGTTCAATTTTGACCAAGAATGTCTACAAAGCTTCATAACCTTAAAGAATTCCCTAGTCTCTGCACCTATTTTGAGAGCACCTAACTGGTCACAACCATTCAAAATAATGTGTGATGCTAGCGACTATGCTATAGGAGTGGTGTTAGGGCATAGAATTGACAAAAAGCCTTATGTAATATACTATGCGTCCAAGACACTTGATGAAGCGAAAAAGAACTACACCACTACAGAAAATGAGTTCTTTGATGTCAACTATGTGTTCGAGAAATTCCGCTCCTACCTGATCGGATCAAAGGTCATAGTCTACACTAACCACTCCGCCATACAATATCTAATTCAGAAGCAAGACGCAAAACCCAGACTTATCTGTTGGGTGTTGATGCTTCAGGAATTTGATTTGGAAATCAAAGACAAAAGCGGAGTGGAAAACGTCATCATTGATCATCTCAACTGCATTGAAGTAGAGGATGATGATAAAGTACCTATCCGAGACTTCATGACTCCCTCCCTGACAACCATCTAATGAAAATTACCAGATGATTCCCCTGGTATGCCGACATAGTGAACTATTTGGCTATAGGAATCATCCACCCTTCCGCCTCTCACCACAACAAAAAGAAATTCCACCACGGTGTTAAGAAATACTACTAGGACGAACCTTGTCTCTTTCTTCTATGTGCAGACGGACTTTTCCGTCGCTGCCTACCTAAAGAAGAGATTACTCCTGTCTTAGAACATTATCATTCCGGCCCCACTGGGGGACACATGAGTTCGAAAAAGACCGCTATGAAAGTTCTACAATCGAGTTTCTTTTGTCCAACAATAGCAAGAGATTCACATGATTTTGTAAAATCATGCAATAAATGTCAACTTTCTGGCGGTATAACAAAAAGGAATGAAATGCCTCTCACTATGTGGAAAGAGATCGAACTTTTTGATGTTTGGGGGATAGACTACATGGGTCCCTTCCCCTCTTCATATGGATTTTCTTACATACTGGTTGCTGTGGATTATGTCTCGACATGGGTAGAACTTATACCCATAGTCTCCAGCATTTCAAAACCAATCATTAAGATGTTTAAAGATATCATTTTTCCTAGATTCGGAGTCCCCCGAACTGTTATTTCCGACGGAGGGACCCATTTTCTGGAACGAAGCTTCGAAGCCCTGATAAAGAAATTCAGAGTCAACCATAAAGTTACCACACCTTACCATCTACAAACTAGTGGTCAGGTCGAAGTTTCAAATAGACAACTAAAGGTAATCTTAGAGAAAACCGTCAATAGACAGCGTACTGACTGGTCCATCAAGCTTCCTGATGCCCTTTGGGCTTACTGTACAGCTTATAAAACATCGATTGGAACAACCTCGTTCCATCTGGTATATGGGAAATCATGTCATCTTCCAGTCGAACTAGAACACAAGGCTTGGTGGTCCATTAAACAACTGAATTTTGATTTTAAAAGTGCTGGAGAAAATAGACAACTCCAGTTGCAAGAACTAGAGGAGCTCAGAATGACTACATACCAAAGTACCAGGATCTACAAAGAACAAACCAAGATGTGGCATGATGGTCATCTAAAAAGAAAAGACATCACTATTGGAGACAAAATCCTTCTTTTCAACTGCAGACTCAAAATGTTCCCTGGGAAACTTCGTACAAAGTGGTCTTGGCCTTTTACCATCAACCACATATACCCTACTGGAGCCATCATAATTGTTGATGACAATGGAGGAGAGAGGACAGTCAATGGCCATAGATTGAAAAAATACTATACTCCAGCTGACAAAATTCTGAGACAGACTATTGAGATCAGAGACCGCACAAAATCACCATAACAAAATCAAAACTTCGTCGAGCCAGCGACATAAAACCCAGGCACTACTTGGGAGGCAACCCAAGATATGAGTACTACCATTTTTTTTTTGTTTCTTTTGTTTAATTTAGGTTTATCAACTTTAATCTAAAAATATAAAAATTCACATAAACAACCAAAACAAACATAAAAATATAAAAATCAAAAACCTAAACCATCTTAAATGGTTTTGAAACCGTTTGGAGCCAAACGGTCTTAAAATCGTTTGGAGCCAAACGGTCTTGAAACTATTTGGAGCCAAACAATCTTAAAACCGTTTGGAGCCAAACAATCTTAAAACTGTTTGGAGCTAAACGGTCCTGAAACCGTTTGGACCCCAAACGGTCTCGAAACCGTTTTGACTTTGGGTATTTGTAACGTCACCCCCAAATCCTATAAATATAACCCCACCCCCTCCCCCTCTTCTTTCTTTAGAATCTCGAACTTTCTAAATCCTCTCGCGAGCACTGTTTCTTTTCTCTATGATTCTCGCTCCCGTGCAGCCCCCGACGTCCACTTGTTCCGCCACCATCACCGGCGTCACTTCCGCGTGACTTCACTACGTCCGCACCACCATTACCGTCGTTCTTTGCATCACCGTCGTCATCGTCACTGGAAGCAGCATGGTAGACCAGTGCCATCACCATTACTGACACCTCCGTCATCACATCATCTTCATTTTTACCATCGCCGACGCCTAAGTTGCCGATGTGGCTCTCTTTTCTATCACTGCCACCATCACTATCGTCGCTGATAGCACTTTTCCACCGTCAACCGCTGCGCCCCCGACGTTCCACCTTCCTCGCAGTTTTGATCTTTGGGAGCCAAACAGTCTTGAAACCGTTTGAAACCATACGGTCCTGAAACCGTTTGGAGCCAAACGGTCCCGAAACCGTTTGGCTTCCACTAAAAAATAAAAACATAAACACATACAAGATCTAATTTTCTCTTTTTTAAATAAACTCGTTATCTTTGCAAATTCAAATCCTTCTAACACATGACTTTCTGATAATTCTTCCAGAAATGGCCTCACCAGCAAAACAAGCCACCGGAACCGCCGACGCTCCTTTCTGGACAAAGGAACAACTGATGGAGGATCGTGCCAAGCTCCAGAAGGTCATCGACATCTACAACATGACTGGACAGATCCCACTGAAGGTCAACATGATAGCAGTCATGTGTGAAATTGACCGCCTCAATAGGTGTTTATCCAAGGAGCCTGAGCAAGAAGTAGAAGAAATTTCTTCTAGTGATGAAGGCTCGGAATATGAGCCAAATTTTGAGGATGAATCCCCAACCGAAAAGACCAAGGGGAAGTGAAAGGCCCAAGAAGCTGCAAAAGAAAAACCTATGAAGAAACGGGAAAGGAAGCAGGTCCACCCCGCCACTGCTAGGGAACAAACCCTAGTAGGATACATCCCATCAACCTCTACCACCACCCCCACTACCATTCCTACTACCACCAATGCTCTTGTCTTCCCCGCCATAACCACTACCGCACCAACACCACCAGAAAACATGTTCATCCACACTCTCCCTTCCATCAACAAAACTTTAAAACCAACAAAGTACGTTTGCTCAAGCGTACTAATGAAGATGGGGATATATGACTGAATCCTCACCCTGCTCGATAATGCAAATCTCTCAAGACTGTGCTTTGTCCCCGAGATCTCATACGTCGAGCCCTCAACAAAATTCTTTGCAATTCTCAACAAAGAATATGTGGACATTATGGACAGAGAAAGGTACGGAAGTGACCGCAGTCTGGTCACCAAACTTTTTGGTAACAAAGTTGTCATAATAGAAAATTTATTGAATGGAATCTTTATTGACAACCAAGAGCAGCCAAAAAATTCCAAAGTTGTTAGCACGGAGAGCTCCCAATTCAATAGACACAACTTATAGAAATCCCTAACAGGGGTCCCAAATTATGAGGCGAAGACCTGCAAAGCCTCTAATATTCATTCTAGGTTAGTGTGCACACTTCACAAAATTCTCACCAGTGCACTCTTCCCCAGAATAGAGGGCGGGAATGTTATCACCGCTGATCTTTTTATTCTGTGGTCCATCCTACATGGGAAGCCGGTCAACATTAGATGACACATCATACAAAATTTTTCATCATACTCCCTAGGGAAAGAAATCTGCATGGGCGGACACATAACTTCCATTCTTAAATATTTCAAGATGGAAAGATTACTCCCCAGGTGCACACAGATCAAGGGTGACATCCTGACCAATGAGAAAACCTTGAACAACTCTTATATTATCAAAGAAAAGGATGCCAAATTACACTACATTTTCTGCCCTACAGTTAAATCTTCCAAAACTCTACTATCACTTTCGGAGCTTGCAGATTATGACAAAGAAAAGCTACTCTTTATTGAAAAAGAGCTTACAAAAATCCTAGCTTCGGTCAAAGTACAAGAGAAGAAAAACAAAGCGGGCCAGATAGAACTTAGTATCACTGCCCCAACTGCTAGGGTAACAAAAATACTGGTAAAATGACCATCTAAGACAAGTTTACCATCACAACAGCTGACGGGGATGCCGACATCAAGGCTAAATCCTGAGACAGAATGCCCTCATCTTGAGGACCATATCAATACCTCATCATTAGACTCATTCATCATGAGCCTAAATGATGAGCTCACCACCACCACCACCCCTACCACACTACCATCCATTACTTTCCCACCATCCACCACCCTCCCACCTTTCTCCACAACTACCCCAACAATAATTCCTTTCCCCACATCCACACCTCCACCCACATCTTCCACCTCAACCTTTTTCTCTTCAGGCATCCCATTCTCCACTCCAACACCCGACTTCACCTCCTCCGCTCCCATCACCACCCTTTTCCCCTCAACATTCTCGACCCCATCATTCTCACTGAGAATGTCACCATTTTTCTCATCTGCTACCACCTCGACACCGCTGGTGACTCCATCTACAGTCACCATGCAGTTTGATGGACCATCAACATTGTCTCTTTCACAAGGCACTACCACCCTTCCACCCCGACCCCATCCACCCCACCCTTCCACATCTGGGGTCCCTTTTACAAACATCGGTGAGGAATTTAGACATCAATTCGACGCTATCCGAAACCTCCTCACTGACCTTTCTAATATATTACAATCTATTTTTTTCTTGTGTGCAGGGTCTAACTACACAAGTCCCCAAGATTGATGAGCATAACCATGCCTTGCTAGGAATCATCTCAAGCATCCACCAATAGTAGAAAGCTACAACCATAAAAGTCGACTGCATCGACGACCACCTGAAACAACTGCCACAGTTGGTGCTTGGGGTAAAAATCCAGCAAGACGATCTGGCCAAGCAAGTCAACAGGCTTTCTACGCAACATCAACCATTTCCAGATACCCTGCACGAGTTTAAGGAGCAACAAACTACTTTAACATTGCGCTTGGATAACATCAACACCACCCTCACACAACTCAATAACTTCCAATAGGATTCATCCAACAATGAAATCAACCAATTAAGAGCTCAAGTGATGGACCTCTCTGTACGACTCCTCTCCACTGAGGCTCGTTATTCAGATCTCAAAGAAACCCACGACGCACTAGTTGAATCGCACGAGCATTTGCAAGTGCCTTTCGACAAACTACAAGCACTCCACCGATAGTGCAAGAAGCCTCCAAAAAAGAAGACAATAGATAAAGTAGTAGACGAAGAAGATGATGAAGAAGAAAATGAAGATGAGGATTTTGACTCCTCGCCTGACTCCAATAATAGCACCTCTTCAGATGATAAATCTGACGACCCAGACAATGCTGGGGAGGGCCCCAGTCAAGGAGTTGCACCAAAACAATAGAAAGATCACCACGAAGGTGATAAAGATCCCAAATCCCCTACTCACAATGACAATGTCAACATGTCATATGGGGATCAATTTCTTGACTATTCTGCATTAGGGTCTCTGGGGGAAACCGCTAAAGAAGCAGCTTTTGCTGAGTTCCAACAATGCTTATTCGGAACTAGCACGAGTCAACTAATACCAAAACACTCCGCCCCGAAGCAATCTTCACCCCTTCCCCCAGAATAGGAAGAATTAGAAAGAGTCAGTTTAGAAAAAGATGAAGATCTCGACTCTACTTCTGATTCGGAGAAAGACAAAGATCTGCAGTACTACATAGAAGATTTGGAGCAGACTTCTTCCCACCCCTCGCAAGAGCTTCCCCCACCGCCACCTCTACCTCATAAGATGCACGATTTAGACATCGAAGCCATCTATACCCTAGATGCTCAAGATATCTTCATCCTAAACACTATCGTAGATGATGCCAAAGAAGGGGGATATGTTATCTACCAAAATACAAAGACTCAACACAAATTGACACGTGAAGACTTCCGCACCATCCTTCGATCACAATCAGCGGTGAAGATGGCAATCTTCTGTGTCCTCCTTGTCAATTCTATCGAAATCTAAAGAAGCTCTAAATGGAAACAACCAGTACTTAACGCTTCACCTGCTCTGGCCATGAGTCTATTATATAAATATTTACAAAGCAAATCTATTGAGCGGTTGTAGAGGGGGATTTCCAGAAAGGAATGCTATATTATCGTGCCCTTTCAAGTTTGTGGCTATTGGCTGCTAATGACCGTAGACAGGGCGGCTCGAGACGCCAAGGTGTACAATTTTTGCGCCAGTGAACTAAAGGTTGGAATAATTAATTTTGTTGGTATTGAAGCGGGGGAGGCCAGATGCATCCCTTTCCAGCTTCTGAAATTGATCTGGGCCGCAAGCCCATCTCTCCTCCAAGGTTGGAGCCAACCCTGGTTCAAGATAATAAACCCACAAGTCCAAACACAAGAAGGATCTAGGGGTTGCGCTTTCTACACTATACGCCACATCCAAGCGCTCAATCAACAAATCCCTTTCACTGAGCTAGCCATAAAGGATTTGCATTCCCTACGAGGACGTTACGCCATGAAGCTAATATGTGACAGAAGGTTCTTCAAGGACCCAACTATTGCACCTGACGATGTCGCTCGCTACCTCTACTAGGCCATCCAACGTCCTCAAAAGTAGCCATTCCGGTAAACAATAAAGGAGTTGGTGAAACAACAACTGGCCAAGGTCCCTGAGAAGAAACAGTGGGACCCTTACTCTTTTGATCTGACGAATGATAAAGGGGACATCAAATTGCTAACTAGGGCCACCATCAACAGACCATCTTCACAAAAGGTGCCCCTATCTGCCATTGAACCGAATTTCCCTAATTTTGATCTTACAACTTGTAAGACTCTCTCTGACAATGAACTCTAGCTGCTCATGTCAAGGCTATATTCTGAGAGAGATGATCTTGTTTTTCTAGCCGGTGATATTCTGGTTATGGCAGATACGCTCCGTGAAACTATTCAATTCAAAGGGTCTCTATCCGTGAGTCTGGTGACCTCCTATCAATATCTACTTAGACGGAATCACCCTACATTTTATATGGCGTCAACTTATATGCAGGACGATCTTCTAAAGATAAAAAACTTTGGAACCATGGAGGCACTTATCTCTTGCCTTCAGCATACAACTCTGAAGTTTATCATGCTTCCTTTCCATCATTCAGAACACTGGATGTTGCTGGTGACAAATATTCATGACGGAACAACAATCATATATAACAGTTCTGACGGCCAATATAATCCAGATCAGCACCAGTATACTACAATACCAAGAACGACCATGGAGGAGGTGGTGAAGGAGTGTGCTGACCAACTACATGACCTTCTCAGCAAGCACATAAGGGCGTATGATAAAGAACACTTTCATCACCCAGCCTTCAGCCACAGATGTCCCCAACAGCTCTGAGAGTCAAACGACTGCGGCTTCCACATCCTCTACTGGATGTACACTATCATGGTCCTTGGAAAACTAGTAGAGGACATGTCAAACATGAATTACCACGCTCTACGTGGAAAGTTCGTAGTTAATCTTCTCGGCAAGCATGGAGCTAACAAAGGATTAACAGAAGCCTAATGCCCTTATCCATGCACTTCTCAACCTATCACTTTGACACTCTAAGGACAAAGTGAGTGATAAGTTAGGGGGGTGCACTAGACAAGGGTGAGGTATCATTTCTTCAATCCTTCTCTCTCTACTCTTTCTTTCACTTCTATTTTTCTGTACAAAATTTTATCTTTCTTTTCAAATTTAGACTTCTTAAGTAATTTCTTTGTTAAAATAAATCATGCACTTAAGAATAACATCCCTTTTTGGAAAAAGTCATCCCCAACTAACTTTAGAATCCAGTTAGTCCTCAAGAGCAATAACAAGAATAGCATATAGACATGTAATGATGAATTAATAAATTATCTTCACACTTTCATGCTTTTGCTTCAATTCTACATCTGACTCTCCACAGGTGAACATCAGGGTCGAAACAAGCCAAACACTCTCAAGGACGGGAGGGATATCAGGTGACATCCAAATCAAGAAGCCTCGCAAGTGGACCACTAAGTAGAAACCAAATAAGTGCATGTCGAGAAACTCTAAGAACAACTTTCTTCTCTTCAAAAGAGGCTTGGCCGCCCAACCAAAACCCCTAAAAACTCCAAATCCTAAGCCTATGAGTTTATGAATAAAAGCCAGAGTGTTGAATAAAAATATGAGAGTTGTGCCATGCATAATGATTTATATGATGACCTAATAAAGTTCTTGCCTGGCTGGTACATTCAGCTGCCCTCACAAAGGCAGATGTGTCATGCCCGGTAGTAAAACATTAAGGTATCCAAATATATGAAAGGTTGATAAAGGACTCGCCCGACCGGTACATTCAGCTTCCCTCACAAAGGCAGATGTGTCGTGCCTAGTAGTGATACCCTAAATGCATAGACAGACTCTCCCCCACTTGAAGGGGGAGTTACACAACAAGCCTTTAGCCAACCCTCATACCCACTCTAGCTTCTGGAAGGACTTTCAGAGAAGTATAAAACTGATTAGAGTCAACGACATGCACAGAATAAAAGGTGGTCCCAATGCGGGCTACGAGATATGGAAGAAACTTGAGATTCAAGCAACTCTCAACACCTGAAAGATTTAAGGAAAGCAAAAGCTCTGATACAACCTTAGGAGATCTCTGGTTTAGATTTGAAGCAAGAGTATGGAAAACTTAACTAAATAAAATCACCTCGCCATTACATACCATAGCTCTATCTAACTTGAGGACAAGCTAGACTCTAAGTTACGGGGGGGGTGATAACCTCCCATTTTGTGATGTTATCTTAATAATTTTTCCTCAATTTTCCATATTCTTTCTCAGATAAATTAGATAGAATCCTTAACTTTCCACCTTTATTGCAAATATACCATTAGATTAAATTTTCTCCTTTTTATTCTTATAGAAAAATACAAAAAAAATCACAAAAGTTCCAAATGGCCCCGAGACCGTTTGGAGACCAAACGGTCCCAAGACCGTTTGGAGACTACTCGGTCCTGAGACTGCATGGAGTCATACGGTCCCGAGACCGCATGAAGTCAAACGGTCTCAAGACCGCATGGAATTACACAATCCCGAGATCGTGCAAAGCCAAACGGTTCCGAGACCGCATGGAGTTACACTGTCCCGAGACCGTGCAAAGCCAAACGGTCCCAGACCGCATGGAGTTACACGGTCCTGAGACCGCATAAAACCAAACGGTCCCAAGACTGTGCAAAGCCAAATGGTCCCGAGACCGAATGGAGATCAACCGGTCCCGAGACCGCACAAATTTACATGGTCCCAAGACCGAATAAAGGCAAACGGTTTCAAGACCGCAAGGACTCAAACGGTTTCCAAACTGAGAGAGTCCAAACGGTCTCAGAACCCAAATGGTTTCCAAGACCGTTTGGGCCTAAAACTGCCCAAACCGTTTGGACTTCACTCAAAGCCTATAAATAAGACCCAAAGGGTCCTCACACAAGGAGAGTTTTCAGACGTCCAAAGGCTGCCTCTAATGCTCTAGAGCTGTTCCATCCTTCATCCACCGCCCTGAGGCTGCCAGTTTGAGATCCACACTCCATCCAGAAGCTGCTTTCTCTCTCATCACCAAAGAAGGTGGGAAGATGAGGATTCTTCATTGAGTAACATACAAAGTGTGAAGATCGTCGCTCTCTCTCTCTAAGGGGTTGACCTTCCTCCCTCCTTCATGGAGATGACGTTCTCTCTCTCTGTTCTCGCCTCCTTCTTTGTCCTTGCCATGAGAGAGTAGTCTTATACACTAGGGTGCGGGGAGTAGCCCCGCTACCCATGTTTTCATTACATGCAATGTAATCCACAGTTTGCAATAGAGATATAATTTCTTTTCAGTTCAACATCAATCGTTTAATGAATGCTTGTTTCTTGATCAGCAACTCATGTTACCTTTTATCTTTTAGTATGCATTGTCTACGTTTGTACTATTAGATTCAAATCTTGATTGAATGTTGGTTCTTGATGCATGTATCCACCATGCATCTGTTTCGGTATCTAGGAGTGTTTTTTCAAGAAGTGGAGTAAACTCACTTCCATCGTTGTACTTTCATACTATGAAATGGAATCAGTTGACGTATGAAAGTACAACCTTGATAAGTCGAGGAACATACTTTGTGAAGGGAATGATGTAAAGTATGTGACCATTCGTTCAGGGATGGCTGGCATTGCAACATTCCCACACTTCTCGTGGTTAGTCCTTCGAAAGGAAACTAAATCTACAAAGATACTAACTGTTTAGACTCTTATTGCAGGTTATATTTTTATGTTGTGGGTTTTGATCCATGCGTAGTGGTGGTAAAAGTCGATCACATCCTAGTGGCTTCTTAACATTGTTTACAACCTTAAATTTACTTTCTTTCTTTTGTTTTACTTGCACTTAGTTTAAAACAACCAAATCAACTCTTTGATCTAGATACCAATTGTTAAGGAGTTAAGTGAAATTCTAACATTTTCTATCTTGTTAATTTCGACAAGACCGTTGTCCCATGGATTCGACCCTTAACTATACTACGATAAGACTTCCACGTATCCTAACATACGTGGGTGGAGTTATCAATCTATTATAAGCAAGGCTAAACCTAAAGACTTACCATCTTTAGGATTTTTAGTGGTGCATGAAATTCCATGTGAGTGGAAGCTCCATCAAGAAGCTTGCATAGATATACATAGATGAGATAGTGCGGCTGCATTGGGTTCCAGCTACTATTGTTTCTGATAGAGGTCCCCAGTTTATGAGTCATTTTTTGGAGAGAATCCATAAAGCTTTGGGTACGCAATTAAGGTTTAGTACAACCTTTCACCCACAGACAGACGGACAATCTGAGAGGACTATACAAACTTTGGAGGACTTGCTTAGGGCATGTGTCCTTCAGTTTGTAGGAAGTTGGGATCTACACCTGAGCTTGATAGAGTTTGCTTATAATAATATTTATCAGCACAACATTGATATGGAACCATATGAAGCTTTGTATGGCAGACTTTGTAGATCTCCCTTATGTTGGTATGAAACTGGGGAATATCAACTTTTGGGTCATGAGCTAGTTCAGTAAACAACTGAGAAGATCAAAGTAATACAACAACAGTTGAAAGTTGCCCAAGATAGACAAAAATCCTATGCTGACAAGCGTCGTAGACCCTTAGAATTCCAAGTTGGAGACATAGTATACCTCAAGGTATCACCTTGGAAAGGTATCCTGAGATTTGGAAAGAAGGGAAAGTTAGCTCCTAGGTTTATGGGGCCTTATCCAATCATTAACAAGATGGGAAAGGTAGCCTATAAGCTGGAGTTACCACCTGAGTTGCATAGATTGCACCCAGTGTTCCATATCTCTATGTTGAGGAAGTGTCACCCTAACACTGAGTTAGTTCTGCAACCTATGGAGGTAGAACTAAATGATGATATATCTTATGTTGAAGGACCTGTTTTAGTTCTTGAGAGAAGAATTAAAAAGTTGAAAAAGAAAGACATTAGTCTTGTGAAAGTTCTCTGGCATCACTGTGGCATTGAAGAAGCTACGTGGGATCTAGAGGAAGAGATGAGGAGGAAATATCCTACTCTTTTCTCTTGATATATTTGTTGATTTTGGGGACAAAATCCTTGTAAGGGGTGGATAATTTGTAACATCCCTGACCTGGGTTATGCTTTAACCCTAGGTGTTTTGGTTATGAAAGGCAATTATATGCTTGATATTATCTTTTTAAAAGTAATTAAGGCTCAAGAGGAACTTATATTTCAATTTTAGTCCATTTTGAATAATGTTGAAAGTAATGTTTTACTTGCTTTGGACTAAAGTGAAATTTACCCATGTTGAGGGGTTAATTTGCAAAATGTGCATGATAATATGTTCCTCATGTGTTGAAGCATCATGGGAATGAATATGATGCATAGGTATGGCTTTTGATAGCCTGAGTACCAAGAAAGAGCTGGTAAAGCAATGATTGTGCATTAAAACCTCATTTTGGTGTAATGTGCAATTTACCCAAAACCTAGCGTTCAATATGCAATTTACCACTTCAATAAGGTCCCTAATATTCTTGGCATCTTGTATAGGCAAGCAAATGAGAGGGGCATCTCATCTGAGCTACTTTGGAGGAGAGAGAATCTTGATATTAAAATAATCAAGATTTAAGTATAAATGGAACTTTACTTCAAATTAATGCAAAAATAAATAAAATAATAGAAGGCCCTTCAACCAAAAACGAGATGGTTGGATTTGTTCAAGTGTGAACACCGTTTTTCCTTTTCTAGGCCACAAAAAGATCTAACTTGAGTGGAGAACCACTCACATTAAGTTAATGGAAAGTAATATCCACTAAAAATGGGATATGAATATAATATGATTAAGGTGCTTAATTTCTTTTCCATTAATTCTTGGATAATGGAAGGGAGTTTGGAGATAATGAAGATAGATTTGCATGCACGGAATTGAGGAGGAAGAGTTAGCACAAATTTTGGAATTAAAAGAGTTTTATAAGAAATTTCCTCTCTCATTGATTTTCTTATAAAAGCACCCTTTACCACTCAAAGCAAGGACATTTTCGGATCCACTTCTTTCCTTTGCTTGCAAAAATGATCAAGGGAACTAGGGAAAGCAGGAAGATGACCATCAACCTGTTGGTAAGCTTCTTGACCTTCATTCATCTCGATTTCATAGTGGAAATCACAAATTAATGCATGATTCCTTCATATCTCGATCCCATCTTCACTTCTAACCATCCCTTTTCACTCAAAATCTTGAGGAACGATCCTTGTGGTGTGGAAAAGCTTCTTCCACAATTTTTGACGTGAAGATCCAAGCTTTGAATCTCTATTGAAGGCAGGTTATATAACCTTAACCCCTATTCATTGTTATTGATGTCAATTTCTCAATCAACTATGTTCAAATGCTCTTCTTTCAATTCATTTGATTAGTTGATGCAATTTCCATGATAATGGCAATTGTTTTCGATGGTCTAAGGCTTGATGATGATGACATAATCTTAGGCTCACTTTCCAACATATTTGTATTGCAAATTGTTTCAAGTGTTTGGTCCAAACGGTTTCACCAAACCGTTTGGAGACCAAACGATTTCCAAATCATTTGGAGGCTTGGACCCCAAAACGTTTAGAGGTGTTGACCATTTGGAAGGGTTGACTGTTTGAGGTCAGACCCTAGAAAATGTTGGATGATGATCCAAGGGTTCCAATTGATTGATTCAATATAAAGACAATCCTCTAAGTGGAAACCCTAATTGGATTAAGTGCTGAAATTCAATTTGGTTAATTTAGATTTTTGGGTGATTGAGCCAAATGGTCTCAAGACCATTTGGAGGTCACCCAAACAGTCTCAAGACCTTTTGGGGGTCACCCAAGACCATTTAGAGGTATAAGGTTAAGTATGGATGAGTAATTGAAGGTCCAAAGGTACCAAATTGAAATGCAATTAAGTGTTGATTTGATGATCAATCTAATGATCTAAACCCTAATGGAATTTCACAAAATACAAGGATAGGATGAGGACAACGGTCTCAGGACCATTTGGAGGTCATCCAAATGACCTCAAGACCGTTTGAGGTCAGGTCACTATATAATTTGATGGTGATTCATTGGTTTCAATTGGATTAGTTCCACAATGTTAAGCATTGATGGATACTTGATTCCAAAACCCTAATTGATGGAGTTTTGATTATAAACCCTAGTATAATTGGGTTCAAAACCCTAATCAATGGTCTAATTGAGGGGTGATTCTATGGTTCAATTGATGAATGAATCAAGGATGCAGTTAGCCGGTTCATGGATTGGAACCTTGAAATAATTAAGTGTTGAAGTACCTTTTTGGTCCATTCGGTTTTGAGAGGGTTTGGACCAAACGGTCTCAAGACCGTTTGGGACCAAATGATCCCAAACCATTTGGAGACCCAAGCTCATTCGGTTTCAATACTTTCTAGCTCATTCAGTTTCAAGGCAATGATTTCTTAAACGGTTTTAAGGGCAATGTGCCCAAATGGTTTCAAACCATTTGAACCTTGAGTACCCAAGACCGTTTGAGGCCTAAGTAGGCAAGACCGTTTGAAGTTCAAAATGGTTAATCCATTTGCATATATAATTTAATTGAAGATTCAATTGGTCAATGCATTTGAATACTCATGTGATTAAAGGCTCAAATTGATCAAATCTTTTGGACATCCCAGAAGAGGATGAGAGAGAGAGATTTATACATATAAGATAATCATGTAGCAATCAAGCTTAACACATTCAAAGTAAAGGTGATATACAATTAGGGTATGATCCTTGGTAAAGATATCATGAAACCCTACTTGAGTTAAGTAATGAACTCAAACCCTAAATTAGGGCAATTCTGAGTTAAACCCTAATTTAGGAAGATAATGTGATATGAATTTAGGGCAATGACATGAGTAACCCTAATTCATGGTATTTGATGTAAAACCCTAAATTGGATGAATAGTAAACCCTAATTGTGGGTTATTAATTATAAACCCTAATCTAGTGTGAGGTGATGTGAATAGTGAAACCCTAATCTTGGATAATGAAATGATGAATCATTGGTCCTGATTAAACAAAGGGGTGTGTAACCTTGATTGAAATAAAAAGGGAAACCCTGACCCTGGTATGGGAATAGTTCTATTACCCTTGTATAGCATGGAATTGAAATATGATTGATATGTCTGTTATCATGTGTGCTAACCATGCAGATATCCTGAGATGATGAACATAGCCAGGTATGAGCTATGATGCTTTATTGATTGAAATTATTTATTGGGCCTTGTGTGCAATAATATGCCTTGTTGCCTAGTAAGAGGTGACAAAAGAGTTAATGGGCCTCAAGTGCCAGATAAGATTCTTGTGTAGCAAGTGTCATGTTTACCTTGGTTAGATGACCTAAAGGTGATTTATTACCTGAAATAGTGGTAACAGTGCTCAGTGATGAGCTGAGGGTTTGAATGCCCAGAATCATATGTTTATGTGAGGGAGTGAGATCCCAATGTCTTTTAGAGACTGAGAAGTAACTGATGAAAATAGTACATGTTTCTTTATAGCATTTGTCCTAATAAGTTATGTTTGAAAACTTGATTGATGCTAAAAGAATATGATAATGTACCTAATTAATCCAATGAAAGCTATTCATGTAGTGCTCTGACCATATATCCATCATCGTCAGAAGCGGGTGATGGTGAAATGAGTTTTCTTACGAGATCTCCTGGAGTTCACATATTTTGAAATGTGGGGGTCGATGGGAGAAAATATCCTTACGTCCTTATGAGGGAATTGATGGAAGGTAAACATTAAACCTCTCAATCCTTCATGCTTCCAGGAGGGATGTATTACTAATCTCCCGATGGTGTTAATGCTGGATTGATGGAGGTAAACATGAAATCTCTCGATCGCGAAGAGAGTACAACCGACACTATAACTCTATAGCTAGATGCCACTATACCCTGGCAAGCTATGTAAGTAAAGACACAAGATGTCCTTCATGTAATCTCGCACTGACTGAGATGTGGGAAGACATGGAAGATGGCTCTTCCATTTGACTTTGTATGGTACCGATTTTAACTTTGCAGTGATCGGTTGGTGTATGAGCGGTATACCTCATCTCCTTAGAGCTTAAGTATGTTTAAAAAATATAATCAGCTGTGTAGCGTATTTGCATAAGATTGAAATACGAGAATCACTGGTTGATGCTATGATGCTTAGCATGTTCTTGATACATAAATGTTATTTATGTTCTTTAATTATTTATTAAATAAGAGACATGCTGCTTTGTCAAGTTATAACTGAAATACTTGAACAGGAATGTTGCTCTAACCTGCATAGATAGTGTTTATCTGCTTTTGAAATATATTATCCCATTTCTCAGTTTATTTATATCAAACTCCAATAACAATGTTACGGCGAAGAGTTATATCTCCCACTGGGGCAATTTTATAATTGTCTCACCCTCGTGGGATTCTACATTTTTAGGTAGACACAGACAAAGAGGTAGAACCTCTGTAGCAGAGGAAGAGCAGCAACAACAACAACAAGGACAACAGTAATATCCCAGGTGGGGATACTAGTTGTCAGGCTTTGACATAAAGTCCTATGTGTCGTTTCTATACTCTCAGGTCCTAGGAGTTAGTAGATAATGTTTGTATAATCAACCTGAGTTTTTCGTATGATAATACATGGAAAGTCCAATGTGGACCAATATGTAAATATACTACTGTGGTTCTTGTTTAAAGAATCTTTTGTAATGGATCTTTTTATAAAAGGTTTTAATTTTTAGTGATTTTCAGTAATTCCACCGTTAACGACCGCTTCCGCAATTGATTAATCATGTTGTATGAGTTAATAACATTTTTCTCAAACGGTATATCACATAGAATGAGGGTTGAAGGACCCATCTATATGAATAATTAAATATTCACAAAAGTTCATATGATTACAAATACATAAATATAGATTTTCGTCTTTGGGTTTCCAAAAAGGTATGCTAGTCAAGAAAATGCCTCAACATAAGAATTTTGATCGCAATCATGATAATGCCCAAAACCAAATAGGGATTGCACATGTCTGGTACTTGCAACTAATGGTTAAGACAAAAGGAATACTTGGTCTGTAAAGTTGAGTATTTGTCCTAGGAACACATTATGTACTATAGTCAACCCTAGGAGAAAATGTGTATTCATTCCTATTACACATTTTTATATTTTTGTTATCCTATCCTGGTACACTAAAAACATATTAGGATTTTTAATCTAATAAAGTAAGCATATTAATTAGAATCTATTTTAGTTCTAATATTCATATATGTGCACATATTTCCAACTATGTCTTGGTTACAAATAGGTGTCAGTAATAGTATGCATTCTTTGATTTAGGTATTTGGTTATTATGCTCATGTGATATTACTACACATTTATGTATTCCATTCAGGTTTAATATATTTGTATTCCATATGTATGAATATGTTTATTAAATTTCTTTGACTTTCTACATATAATAAAATATATTTATATACTACTGGGGTTTTTATGTGTATAAGAATACACCACTATCTAGGACATGTTCAATAACATTTAGTGATCAATATTACATATGTACTACAAAATATGTTTTTTACTACTATAGATATAATTAGAACTAAGGTAACACATGAAATCACTTATTTATCACCATAACCATGTCGTGTGTGCTATTTCTTCTAATTATTATTACGATCTTGTCTAATATGTCTCTATAAATTGATTATGTAACATAATTGTCATATTACTATATCACTACCACTATTATATATATGTTAATAAGATATATTTAATTGTGTTGAATTACCAAGTTAGATGTATTGACAAGATTAAGTTCTAGAACCCCCATATCATCTTTTTTTTGCTAATGAGAACCCCCATATCATCATCTAGTATTCCATTTAATTATCTAAATATCATCCTATTTTAAATATGAATGTTAGATGCATCTAAGTACTAACAAACAATGGGATTGACTATAATAGTTGTCACATGATTGAGGTTGAAATAATTTTTTATCCCTTTTTGGACTAGATTCAACTCATTCATTGTATAGGTCAAAACTTCTTTCTTTGGTGCTTTTTCACAGTTGGAGGATTGGGGTGGATTTCAAGTAATTGTTGTAGTAGCACAACAAAGAGGATAGACATGTTTACTCATAATCCTCTTGAAGTGGTAGAAGTGAAGTTGCAGTCTAATGAAATGTAGGGTCACTGGAAGGAGAAAAAAGGCCTCCCTTCCTCTCTCTCTAAGCCAATTGGTTATGAAAAGAAATAAGGGTCATCATTGATAGGGTAATCGTAGAGGAGTAAATAAAGAAAGATAGACAACAAGGGATAAGAGAAGCATCATAGTGTGTGTGATATGAAGATATGAAGTCTAGAGGCACATGAAGATGTTGATTGGGATGGGTTTTGAGGGTTTCATATCTATAGATCATTTAAAAGGGATCTATTGAAGAAAGAGATGATACTCCCACTAGTTGTGGTTGTGTAAGGGAGCTACAATGATAAGAAGGTTATGAACCTATTATGGAGGTGGAATAAGGAAGGATGCAGCTAGTTCTCATACTACCAGTGGTTCTAATCATGGTGGTGAAGGAAAAAGATGGTTAGGGTGGAGACTTGGCAGGATCGTCTCCTAATGGTGGGTTTTGTCACTGTCGACACTACTATGTTTTCTGTAGCTATGATTTATAAATCATCGTGGTAGATTTAGAAAGATGGAGAGAGGGTAATGGGATCTTTAGAGTTGAAACTCCAGTTCTTGGTATAGGCGCCACTAGATATCCAGTCTTGGTAAAAGGTTGCAATCGAAACAATATTGTACAAACTTGGTCACAATTGTGGCAAGTGTCAACATATCATCTGCTGCATTAGCTGGGTGTAGGGTGAGGGAGGAGCATGATGCTTTGACATCATTCTTTTGAAGATAAGGAGAAGAATAGATACAATATGAAGAGGAGGGGTGGGAAAGATAAGAAGAGGGAGAGGGAGAGGAGGATAAGAATGAAAGAGGAAGGAGGGAGAAGTAATGTTGGAAACTAGGCATGCATAGTCTATGACTGTGCCCCAGTGCAAGATGCACGGTAGAAAAGGAAGAAGCCACACAAAATGTTACCACTTGAGAAAAGGTTAAATGAAATGAACCATAATGTCAATTGACATTTTGATACATTAATGTGTAAAAAAGATAGCAAATTGTAATCAATTAGATGAGAGGGCAAACAATGTTTTTTGACACAAAATTTCATATGTAGGCTATTTTAAATGTGACAACTCTGATTTTTAAGTCCATTTCACCTTACATAATGATGGGCATTTTATTTTTTTATTTGGATGATAAATAGTCATTCAATGTGTTTATTATCTCAAATTAATTACTTAGACACATTTATTCATAATTGATATGTTTCCTTTCGTCAAAGGCTTAGGAATATTTTAAACTGAAAAACTAGGGTCATGATTCATTAATATATGAATGTGTATAATTAACTCTATAAGAAACTCAATAAGTTAACTTGTTTGAAAAATTCATACAAAGGATGTATGATAAAAAATAATATTTCTTGACTTCAAAATACTCCTAATTAATCATATTCAACGAAGTAGTATTTTATACAAACAAAATTAGAAATTGGTATAAGGAGAAGGAAGGATTTGTTATATTCCTTGATTCAAGTATGTGATACCATTGCTCATTTTCTAACCCTTTGATATCTTCATCTTTGTAAATATAAACTGAATTTGTATCAATGACTCTTTTTCTATATCATGAATTTTTTACTTTAAAATATTGTGCCACGGATCATCTGTAATAACTCACACAATGTGATTGCCTCTTTGTTTTTAAAGAGAATGATATTGAATCATTGCCTTCATCTTTCTCATCTATTCTACATATGAAGTTAATAGATCACTAATTATTACATATAATTTTCTCTCATTTCACAAGTGATTTAGAACATAATCATGCAAAAAACATTCTCTCCACCTTCTCAATTTTTATATCTCCTCATTCCATGTAAACACCCTTAGTATATGTGGAAGATGTGATTCTACATAACCTAAAATTTAACAGATAAAACATCATGTACAAGTTGTCTTTCTGTGGATCAAGCCTAGACCTTAGATCTTAGTCTAAGGAAGATGTGACACCCAAACCCCTAAAACTAGGTTTGGGTTCCAATGTATAATGCATTAATGTAGCTTGATTTCTTTCTACAATCATAACTATTGTTTCAATATTTGCAATCCTATTGAAAAAAATATTCAGACAAAATATTACTAAAAAATCTTACATTTTTTAGAAAATGTAATTACAACTAATTTTTTTTTTTGATCAGTAAGCGTGCTTCTCATCCAATAAGCCAAAAAAGTATGTACAAGTGGGGGTGAGATAGGAATATCTCACAATAAGGATATAGAAACCTATCTATACAGGTTCTTGCTATCACTTTCTATTCTATTCAACGTTGCATTGGCAGAAGTGGGAGTGCTTTCAAAAATGGTTTTGTTTCTATAGAACCATATGTAGTAGATAATTGAAATAGTCAGAGTCTTTTCTTTGTCTCCTTTAATCAGCAGAATATCTTCATAGCATGCTGGGATGTGGGTCATGGTATAAAATTATAAAAGAAATATAAATATAAATATAAATTATAAAAAATGTTCATCAAGAAGTTATTCATGAAAAGATACAAACTTTTATCTCACCTAATGCACACTCAAATGGGATGAATATTAGAGATGAAGATACACTATTATCACCAAATCTCTTCTACTCATCTAGGAAAAGGATATTGTTGATCTTATGGAGACTCATCATGAATAATAGTACAACATGAACATGTTTTCCACTACAATGTGAGCTACCGGGGCATTGAGTGAATCATTTCTCTCAATTATTAAAAACACCATTTTATAATGATAAAATTGAGTCCATAAGACATGTTAGATGGAACAGCCCAACACGTCTTAGAATGCACAATATATTTTATTCTTTCATGATAGCTTACAGAATCTTGAAACAAAATATATGAACATTTATGTGTAGAAGTAACATTTAATGTTAGAAATGTATACACTTATAAG